>OY804601.1:15312360-16614185 GCA_963680895.1 Fragum sueziense | reverse complement strand
ATACATTTAGTATAGATTCATGAAAATCCCTTGATATCAATGTATCTTTAAATATTGATAGGGAAATTTAACTTAAAACTTTAGTAAACCATTATATGCAGATAATTTGAAAATACAAATATTTATATATAACTATATTTTATAACATAAAATCTTAGAAGATGTTTTATATTTGGCAATTTGGTAAATTGATATATAACTTACTCCTTTACAAATTTCATGTGAATAATGGAGATTGTAAGTTCCAATAGTCTCCTGATACAGTTTCAAGGAATTGTCATGCACTGTTATTCATGAGAGATATAAAGATTAGAAGACAAGTTATTTTAAAGTGACATAGATCTATATATGTACATTTAGTACATAAAGACAAATGATATGTTTCATAATATATGAACATTCAGCCTAGTATAGTTTATAGACAGATCTAGATCACATATTAAAAAACATGGTACATGTACATGCCACCAACAGTGAATATTCAAATACCAAATTACTAAGCAGCATTTATTCGGACACTGACTATAGATTATTGAATAATACTGTCCTTTTTCACAATCTGATATGATTTGTATCATTCATCGCAAAAAATATACACGATCATTATATAATTTCCTGTTTTATATTTAGCAGTTTTTCAAGAATGGTATTTCATCATCTGTTTTGGAATAAATAGTCCATACCAGCATTACCTAATGGCTATATCAGAATATTGTAGGAACATATTTAAATACTGAAATGATTACTGAACTGATCAGATCAAATACGAGTTAAAGTATGCAAGCATAAGTTCAACATTTCTGCGCCAAATCACATGACCAACTGACTGGGCGGAAAATTGCATGTCTATTTGAAAAGAAACTCAATCTATATAGGCATCGGATGGCCAATGTGAACTAATTGTTACACTTAAGTTATCCAATACTTGATAGTTATGCTTCAGATACAAGACACACAAAGGATATTAATGGTTCATTCCCTTACAGACAATAACGTTTTGTGTGCAGAACGGAAAAAGGTTAAAGGTGGCCCAATGCCGACCAACTAAAATGTACAGTAGGCCTATGTGTTTGAAGCATTGATGAATAACAATACCGACCAATAGAAGGGGATGTTTCACAGTTTGTAACGTCACCCATAGAAAGGTGGTTTATTTCTACGAGTCTTGAAGGAGTCTCGTGTAGTCTCACGGAGACTAGAATGAAAAGAAGCCGCACGAAGGAAGTGGGCTTGAGACACACTGAATGGGCTTCAGAGTCGACCTTTGCCGCATGGCCTAAATGGGCAGATTATGTTGCAATATCACGTTGAAGGATCTAAGGTCGCATCAATAAATGGGCCTATAAATGATCTAGCTGATAGGGATTTTGAGACTCCAATGACAGGACAGTAAACTTGTCATTGAATAGGGCTAAAGTCATACATAACCTGAGGGGCCTGGATGATTCAGAATTGAACTGATTGTCTAAAGGCAGATACAGGTTGACAACCAAACATTAATTTAGGTCCTAAAGGTGCAGATATTGAACTGACCTGGTTGAAAGGCCTATAAAACAGGGGGGAATGTGGTAAAACTTGCCTTGTCTACCTTAATGTTTGGGGTTCCCAGAACGGCGGCGCTGATTGGCTGGCCGATTTCCCGGGCTTTACCTGGGATAGACGTCACATGACGATGACGTAATGAATCAACTAATAATGGAAGCCATCACAACGTGATTTGTGCCTCGGGTACAGAAAACTAAGAAGACCAAGGTTGTTCGGACCTACCAAGACTCTTTGCTGGGTTATTCTGGAGGAATAACGCCAGGCCAAAGCTGAGGTAAGAACCCGATTTTACAACAAAAGCTTCAAGTTACTTGTAACGTTACCGAACTTTCCGCTGTTTTCAAAGAGCAACGCTCTCTGATGTAAATAGCGAAAAATCAAAATATCAAAGAGCGTATTTACATCAGAGAAGACTCGGATTATTGTTCTCCTTGATTTCAGTAAAGCATTCGACAAGGTCAGCCACTCAAAGCTCCTCTTTAAATTACATCAGCATGGAGTAAAAGGAAGCACCCTGAATTGGATACCTGGTTACCTGGATGCTAGGGTCAATATAGTAGATGTAATCTGTCGTGACCCCTCTGATAAACTGTTTTGGTAAACTTCTCCAACGTGTAAAGTGACCTTGTTTGTCTCAGAGTGCATAACAAGACGGTTTAAATTTCTTAATGTTCCAATTCTCAGCGTTTAGCCTTGATTTGAACTGATTGACACTATCGGCAGATATGGTTTCGTCACTTAAATTGTTCCAAAAAGAAACCGATCGGAATGTAAAAGTATTCAGTCTTATGTTGAGATGACACTTCTTGGTTTTGAACTTTAAGTAATGTCCTCTCAGATCATCCTGAGCCAAGGAAAACATATTGTCCCACTTCAATTGGTCCAAGTTGTGTAATGATTTGTAAATCTGCACCATATCAGCTCTGTCTCTCCTGTACTCCAAACTAACTAATCCTAATTTCAACAATCTTTGGATAAGAGCATTTTTTGTTGGTTGCACCCAGGCTGTAGTGCTAGAGGGGTAGAGCTCAGAGTAGGTCCCTGTGACATCTCATTCTGGCGTGCCACAGGGATCTGTTCTTGGGCCTCTCCTCTTCCTGCTCTACATAAATGACTTACCACAAAACATACAATCCCAGGTAAGACTTTTCGCAGATGACACGGCCGTTTACCTAACAGTTGGGTCCTTGGAAGATGGAGACACCCTCCAAAGAGACTTGGATACTTTGCAGACATGGGAACGAGCCTGGGACATGGAGTTTAATCCGAGTAAATTTTAATGCCAGGTACTACATATTACCAGAGCCAAAAAAACACTCAGTGATTTTTTTTCTTAAAAAACGGTTGTTATTGGGCCCCGTCCCCCTCTCTGAGGAATATACTTTTTTCCCCCATTTCAGAGAAATTTTCCCCTCCTAGAACTTTTTTGTTGCAAAGAAAAATCCAAATCATATTTAGATTCTAGGCATCTCTAACAGTTCTAATGGTTGTTTGAATGTCCCATTATGATATACAATCAAGTTAAATGCATTTATAACACTTTATTTGAGAGTAAAAGCATGTATTGAAATTTCCCCTTTTTGGGCGTTCATGCGCTAATTTCCCCCACCTATGGGCCCTGATCGCCTTCCCCCAAAGTTAAAAATAAACACTGACACTAGACACTCGGTATACTCTCCATGGCCAGGTACTCGAGTCTACAAACTCGGCAAAGTATCTTGGTGTCACTATCTCCGATGACCTCAACTGGACGGAACACATCAACAGCATAACCTCCAAAGCAAACAGAACATTAGTTTTTGTCAAAAGAAATGTAAAGACCAGAAATGAAAAAGTTAAAGAATTAGCATGGATCACTGGTATGGCCACAAGTTAATAAGAATATTGCTCATCCATATGGTCCCCCCACACTAAAACCAATATTAATCAGATAGAAATGGTACAACATAGATCTGCCAGGTGGGTTAAAGGTAAATTCTCTCCGTATGGCAGTGTTTCTGATATATTGAGTGAGCTTGGTTGGAGATCCCTAGCAAAAAGACGAATCGATGCTCGTATGACTATGCTGTACAAAATTATATATGGCCATGTTGCCATTCAACTACCTTCATATTTTGACAAACCCATGAGAGTAACCCGTCACATGCACCCTCTCTCATATAGACAGATTCATACTACATCCACCTACTACCAGAACTCCTTCTATCCTGCTTCAATTGCGCTGTGGAACAGACTCCCCTCCCACCTAGTACTATTGGATAATCTCAACTCCTTCAGAAGTGGAGTCTGTGAGATTAACCACCTAGCCCCTTAAGTAAATACACTGTTTTTAGCCTTCTTTACCTTTCACTTCCCCTGCACTAACACTCCTTTTATACTTTTATCTTTTATCAACCTCACTCTCACTTTTTATCTCTTTCACACTTTTACTTTGGCACTGACAGCGCTACTGCACAAAATACTTGGAAGAGGGTGCTGCAGTAAAGAAAGAAAGAAAAGAAAGATGACTTCTCACTTTGGTGTAGAACCACATTTTTGCATGTGTTTATCATAGAAACCCATATACAACAAGATATTTGATTGGTCAGATTAGAAATAAATGATATCAGATTTTCCAGAGTCGTTGAAGTTGACCTCTTGCAGTTACTGCAAAGAAGAGAAAACATCTGGTTTTAATCAAATTGCTTGGTAAAACGATATTCCCTGAAACTTTAACACTATGTACACTGTACAAGTTTCAACAGTTACTGTATTGTTTAACCCTTTCCCAAACAAGACCTGGTTTTGATGTCTTTATTAAAAAAGGCTTTGGAAAACATTGAGACAAAAGAAGAAACTGCTTTTGTCTCAATATTTTCTATGTGATATTTTACACAAATTTTATCTTTTATAACTTCCATTTTGTGATTTTTGACAGTTTTTGAAGTGGATCACCCTAAAATTTTGCCGTTTGGTAATGGGTTAATATTTTATATACCACAATTCTATCAATGTATCATTCATGTTTTTCAGCCGGACTACAGAGACCTGTATACGGTAGACCCGAACATTGTGATGCAGCAGTTTTCTCCCCTAATCATGTCACAGTGGTTCCTGATCGACCATGCACAAAATCCTTGTGCATCCATCACTTGTCAGAATAATTTTCTCTTTGTCTTCAAACATGTAAGTGTGATCTTTGTTGTCATACTTTGGCATACTTGCACAAGGGCGGATCTAGGGGTGGGGTCAGGGGGTCATGACCCCCCTGGAATTGGCTGAAAATTGAATTTTGACTATATAACTTCTTATCAAAAGCCATCATTTGGGCTTTGACACCCCCCCCCCCCCCCCCCCCCCCTGGAAAAAAATCCTGGATCCGCCTTTGCAGTCTGATCTTAGTCTGTGCTGACTACTTTTGATAATGTAACACAGCAGTTTTCTCCCGTAATCATAAAACAGTGGTTACTTAGGCCCATAGGAAAAGGGGGGGGGGGGGTCTAGGAGGGGGGCAGTTTGCCAAAAATGCTGAATATTCCTTATTTTGCACTGAAAGTTTAGAAAAAATCCAAGTTAACACCCACCCCCCCCCCCACCCCCCCCTTCAGACACAGGGGCTTCAGCCTACCCAATATTAAATTGCTTCCTACGGGCCTGTTACTGGTTCTTGATCTACCATGCTCAGAACCCTTGTGCATCCAGAATTTAAGTTTCTCTTTGTCTTTAATAGGGATGGGAATGAGTATTCGATTAATCGAGTACTCGATCGAACGTCGGAGTATCGATTGCTAATTTCACTAATCGATTAATCGAAAAAAAATCATGGTAGAAAAAATAAGTATCCGTCATATTTTAATATTTTCTCAAAATATGGATATTTCGTTTTCATCGCTGTATACAGTTCGAAGGGTACAATATGAAACACCTTGTCATCTACTTATCATATTATCCTTCGGCATTTGCAATTAAGTGCCAACGATAAGGTCTATTGTTCTCGCTGTCAAACACTGTCATATTTGTTCGCACCTTTGTCCCTTCATACTTTGTAGGTGTATTTTTAATTTGATGTCAGTAAGATTTACGTTGGAAGTGATCGGCTACTCTAATATAATATTCAATCAGCAGATAATTGTGAATTCTATCGCGATCTCTATCTCATTCCTGTTTATTAGCAAATAAATTTTAGAAAATCTTATGATGCCTCCTAGAAAGTTTAATACCATGTCTGACACTTTCTCAATGCATTTTTTATCAGTTTCTTCAAATAAGTGATTAAATATCATCTAAACTGTCATTTGTACCAAAGATATTCTACAAAGACCGCATATCAATATAGGCCCTATTTGAAGAAAAAATAAAGCCATAGGCCTAATCAAAATATGTCATTTCTACCCGAGTACTCGAGTACTCGATCGGAACGGTGACCGAGTAATCGATTAGTAAAATTGGTACTCGTTACCATCCCTAGTCTTTAAGCATGCAAGTGTGATCTTTGTTGTCAGTATTTATACTATGGTAGGCAGCAAAGACTAAGACCAGACTCCACATACTTGCAGTCTGATCTTAGTCTGTGCTGACTGCTTTTGATAATGTAACACAATAGTTTTCTCCCTTGATAATGTTATAGGGGTTCGTAATCAACCATGCTCAGAACCCTAGTGCTTCCATCAGTTGTCAGAATAACTTTCTCTTTGTCTTCAAACATGTGAGTATAATCTCAGTTAATCCAAGTCTTCTCTGATGTAAATACGCTCTTTGATATTTTGATTTTTCGCTATTTACATCAGAGAGCGTTGCTCTTTGAAAACAGCGGAAAGTTCGGTAACGTTACAAGTAACTTGAAGCTTTGTTTTTGTGTATCATATCGAATCACTCGGTAAAACACTGTAGGGTATAGATCAATAAATCATTTTTTGTCATACCTGACCAAAAATTTCATTTCAAATCGGCCTGCTGGATGAGTAGATCTATAACCTTTGGTTTTGAATGGAAGGTCAAGGTAAACAAAGGCTGCTCAGGTGAGGGTTGTTGCAAAACATTGCCTATTAACCTTTTAGAAATACTTTTTGGTCGTAATTTTTTCAGCAGCCATAACAATAAATGGTTCATTTATCGATATCATCGGGGGTTTTAACGATAGCGTTTAAGATCGGACGGTGAACGATGCGCAACAATTTGTTGCGAACTTCTTTATTTTTTCAAAGAGCAACGCTCTCTGATGTAAATAGCGAAAAATCAAAATATCAAAGAGCGTATTTACATCAGAGAAGACTCGGATTAAATCTCAGTTGGCGGACATTATCTCTAGGCAAAGATCAGAATATAGATCTATAATAGATAAATACTTGCAGAAAAGAAGAAGAGAAAAATGGAAATTAATAGAAAGAATTTTAAGCAACAAATATCTTTGTGTCTTCAATCATATTCTGTAACAAACCTTTAACCTCTTCCATTTTCCCCCACAGTTTGAAGACTTTACGATCATCGCTATAAATGGAAACTGTACATATTTTGTAACAAACCTTTGACAACTTTTCTTTTTCCTGCACAGTTTGAAGATTTTCTGATCATTGCTGTAAATGGGGACGGTACATATTTTGTAACAAACCTTTGACAACTTTTCTTTTTCCTGCACAGTTTGAAGATTTTCTGATCATTGCTGTAAATGGAAACTGTACATATTTTGTAACAAACCTTTGACAACTTTTCTTTTTCCTGCACAGTTTGAAGATTTTCTGATCATTGCTGTAAATGGAGACGGTACAGAATCAGAAGATTTCCTGACTAGGAAGACCCTGGTGTTTATACGACTATTGAGATTCTTCCACGGACCTGTGATGGAAGAGTGGGTATTCTTCAGTTATGTAGGGCTTAACCCATTACCAAACGACAAAATTTTAGGACGATCCACTTTAAAAAGTGCCACAAAAGACAAAATGGATGTTATTAAGCCTTTCCCAAACGACAAAATTTTAGGGTGATCAACTTCCAAAACTGTCACAAAAGACAAAATGGATGTTGTTAAAGATAGGATTTGTGTGAAATATGGCTCAGAAAATATTGAGACAAAATGAGAAACTGCTGGTTATCAGCAGTTTCTTCTTTTGTCTTAATGTTTTCTCAAGCCATTTCTACTATGGACATCAAAATCCGGTCTTGTTTGGGAAAGGGTTAAATGGGTATAAAATTTCTACCCATCTAATAATTTCCTGCTGGTACCCACATAAACTATTTATGAATTTAGATGGCTCAAATCAATTATAGTATCTGAATCTGAGCAATCCACCAAAGGGAACATATAGACTAGTTGACTCAGCTGAGTCAGCTAGTTTGTATGTTTCCTTTGTTGGATTTTTAAATGAGTTTCCTGATCTAATGTGGTACTTGACATCATATTGTGCTCTATATTTGTCATTGCATAAGTTTTTGACTGTCTAGATATTTTGAATTAGAAGATTTTCTGACTAGAAAGACCCTCGTGTTTATACGACTGTTGAGATTCTTCCACGGACCTGTAATGGAAGAGTGGGTATTCTTCAGTTATGTAGGGCTTAACCCATTACCAAACGACAAAATTTTAGGGTGATCCACTTCAAAAACTGCCACAAAAGACAAAATGGATTTAATAAAGATAGGATTTGTGTGAAATATGGCTCAGAAAATATTGAGACAAAATGAGAAACTGCTGGTTATCAGCAGTTTCTTCTTTTGTCTTAATGTTTTCTCAAGCCATTTCTACTATGGACATCAAAATACGGTCTTGTTTGGGAAAGGGTTAAATGGGTATAAAATTTCTATCCATCTAACAATTACCTGCTGGCACCCGCATAAATCATTTATGAATTTAGATGACTCAAATCAATTATAGTATCTGAGCAATCCACCAAAGGGAACATGAAGACTAGTTGACTCAGCTGAGTCAACTAGTTTGTATGTTCCCTTTGGTGGATTTTTAAATGAGTTTCCTGATCTAATGTGGTACTTGACATCATAGTGTGCACAATTTTTGTCATTGCATAAGTTTTTGACTGTCTATATATGTTGAATTAGAAGATTTTCTGACTAAGAAGACTGTTGTGTTTATACGACTATTGAGATTCTTCCACAGTCCTGTGATGGAAGAGTGATTATTCTTCATTTATCCACATGAAGAATCATTCAATCCTTTCCCAAATGGCAAACCTATGAAATGCTACAGTGTGAAAGCTGCTGCAGACCACATATTGATAGGATTTGTGTATGATATTGCAATGCAAATATGAGGCAAAATGAGAAAATGATGATTAAAAGGCAAAAGGAGAAAGTTCTGATTATCAGTATATTCTTCTTTTGTCTGAATGATTTCCCAAATGTCTTCTACTTGGGGCATGAAATCCAAGTCTTGTTTGGGAAGCAGATATTGCTACAGGCTGGGTCATGTGTTTTGTCGATGTTCAGACTAAACACAGTATATTTCTAGTCATTTATGCATCTTGACCATATATATTTTGATCACCTTTTTGATTCCTAGACTATCTTCTCTAGAATTCATGCACTTTGTAATGTACTGACAACTTTTTCTCAGGTCTCTCTATGAAGCTTGTGCTACCAATATTTATATTCCTTGAAAACAAAATTTCTAAAAGGAAGGAAAAGTAGATACTGTTGATTAAGAGCTCTTTATCCTTTTTATTCAAGGTTTCTAAAGATGAAATGATTTTTCAGACCATAAATTAAGCTTGCAAGGTAGACATTGAGAAATGCTGTTACAAAATTATGAACATAAGAGTCCAATTATATATGATTTCTGGGAAAGTGTTTAAACTAGGGATGGTAACGAGTACCAAATTTACTAATCGAGTACTCGGTCACCCTTCTGATCGAGTACTCGAGTACTCGGATAGAAACATCGTCTTTCGATTATAGTATCGGTGTTTTCCAAGATGTTTGTAAGCAATTTATGCAGCATATCTGCGGTATAAATATCTCTAGGTGACATTTGATCAGTACTTTATTTGAGAAAAATGGGCAATTATTAGATATGTGGTGAGAATTACAGAAAGTGCCAAAATCTTTCCGTTAAACTCATGAAAAATAAAAAAAAAATCCGCAAGGTTGTTGTTATTGTTATTAATCTCCAAAGCGTTCGTAATTTTTACGCATGTTGTGAGGTATACACAAGTCACTATAGACATAGAGGGAGACATTGTTAGACTTTCTTGAATTTATCTGCGCGTAATCGGGAATGAGATGCTTCTTATTTGAGAAACAAATAGCAATAGAGTGAAATCTTAACAATAATCCAATAATCAGGTGATCAAATATCGCATTAACCAATCAACTCTAAGGTAAATCTTATGGGCGTCGCCCAAAATCAGAGTAGAGAGCGGCGAAGGTGTGAAAATTTATGACATTGTATGACAGCCAGAACAATAGCTGTTGGCACTTGATTGCAAATTAGGACAAAATCGAGGGATTAGATTATCGACGGACGACCAGGTGTTACGTATTCTACCCTTTGCATGGTACAGTGTTGGAAAAGAGCGATCAATATTTTCAATAACCTTGGAAACGAATTTTCATTTTTCTGCTGATAATATTTTTTCTTTCCGATTACTCGATTAGTGATATTGGTAATCGATACTCGGACGTTCGATGGAGTACTCGATTAACCCTTTCCAAAACAAGACCTGCTTTTGACGTCCCTAATAGAAAAGACTTGTGAAAACATTGAGACAAAAGAAGAAACTGCTGATAACCAGCAGTTTCTCCTTTTGTCTCAATATTTTCTATGCCATATTTTACACAAATCATATCTTTAATAGCATCCATTTTGTCATGTGGCCGTTTTTGAAGCGGATCACCCTAAAATTTTGTCGTTTGGGAAAGGGTTAATCGAGTACTCGTTCCCATCCCTAGTTTAAACATTATTACAACAGTTTATTATGTTTGTATGAACTTAATTTTTCAGGGTTGGTAAGCCGAAGTTTGAGAAGAAATCTGACAGATGGAACTTTCTGAGACTTATCATGTCTACATGGACATTTCTTGCTAAAAATGAACAATCTTTCCTGATGGAGGTAAATATCTGTTTTTCTATCCATTTTGCTTTTGGTAAAAATATTCTTATAAATCTTTCTTGCCATGCTAGGCTATGGGGATATTGTAATTGATCCATGAAAAAAAATCATTTGAGCAAAATAGTCACCATGTCTGTCAGTCAACCTGCCTGATAGATGGTTTTGGTACCAGATCTGGTATCGGTAACATGAACTATTTTCAAATACCCATTTCTTAATTTTGGTATATAAATGGTCTTTCAATCAATCAACAGTTGACAGCTGTTAGTCAAAATAATTAGATTTACTAATGAAATAATTGATTCAGTCACATATATCTTAAAAATTTCTGACACATATCTGTATTTGTCTCAGCATGTAGATCATTGAAGATTTCTGTGTTACAGATTGTTAGATGAATAAACTGATATTAGAAAAGACAAAGGCTTGGGAAATCAAAACTGTCCTTTTTATTGCCATTTATTCTTCAATTTTAGACCTAAATAGTGAAAATGCCTACTAAATGGTCAGGGTTAAACACAGTGATCTCCATTGAAGTTGGCAAGTCTAGCGATTAGGTATAAATCCTTGTCCTGCCGACTTAAAATTTTGTAAAAACAAAGTTCCATTTAATGGACATCTCAGTTTTTGCTACAATTACTGAGAAGAAAGCAGACAGTTTAGGCTAAGATCAGACCGCACATCTGTGCTGGCTTCTCTTATTCTATTATACTATAGTGCCTGTCATAGCTTTGTTAACAGCAGGAATATGACATGAACAACACAAGAAGCTTTAAGAAGTAATCTTTCAACACCTTGTATAATTTTAGGCTGTTGAAAAGCTTCACGTGAATCAGGTGGTGAATGAACAATGTGTAGAAATCCTTCAAGCTGCAGTAACCAGAATACAGGAAGCTGGTGAAAAATATACCCAGCATGCATTAGTCCTGGTCAACAGTAAACTGTTGTCTTTGTATTCAAAGTAAGTCTAAAGTATTTTTTTCTCAAAAATGTTTGGGCTTAAAAAGATATTTATGTAGTCTTGCCTATAAAGTTCTAGTTGAAAATTAAAGTTAAGTTTAACGTCTTTAATATGAGAATTTAATGATATTCTACTCACTACCCACTTTAACCAATGATAATTGTGTTTCAAGTCAGCTATTTTAAGTCAGCACCTTTGACAGCCAAAGAACTTTGGCTTTCAACCCTCATATGTATCTGTTTATACACCTGGGTGAAGAGGAGCTACTTGGGGTAACTGTTTTGCTCAGAAAATTTCCATGGCTTCATAAGGATTTGTACCCAGGACCCTATGATCCCAAATCCCATATCTTAACACTAGACCATGGTGCCCTACCTATGATACCCACAAGATAATGCAAAAGTTAACAGCTAAATAAAGTTAACACATTCTGCATAGAACAAGGAGTCCCTGTTCAGCACTTGTCAGATTTTTCATGACTTTGTCAACAGAAACTACTTTTAAGAAGTTGTGTAGATATCACATCAAAACTTGCAAAGGAGAAGGTTCACTAACCCCAGATTTGGTCCCAAAATTTTTGCAAAAAATAGATTTGCCATAATAGAAAAAGTAAAAAAAAATGATGTACTGTTATTGGGATTAAGATTAAGATTAATTCAATATCATGTTATGTATGCCGTCATGTTGAAAGAATAGGGCATATGGTTTTACTGTCTGTCTGTCAGTCCATTCATCTCTCCAAAAATTTGACATGAAAACTTGTTGGTGTTTGACAAAGACATCTTGATTTTGTTTTCAATATTTCTGATTCTACAATACTTTTTTTTCAGTCGAAATGCCCATGAATTGCAGCCATCAGATATACTGTGTATTATTGTGTTGGTTAGAAGTTTATTCCCTACCCATGACAAATTGGAAGACTTGTTTGCTCATACATACAGGAGTAAAGGACAGGCTTTCAGGTAAAACAATTATATACTTTTGATACTCTTGATCTCTTGATACTCTCCCAACATCTTCAGAGCTACAGATGCAGAGCCCCGATAGCTCAGTTTGTAACGTTGGAGTCTGTCAATGCAGGGGTCGCGAGTTCAGGCCTCGGCTTGTCCAGTATCCATTCTTACAATTGACGAAAGTAATTCGCCTCTCACCACTGGATGTGAACCATCTATGTGAGAGAGCAGCTTGCCGCTGGGTTTGGATATTGTGGTGGTACTGGTGACAGAAATACCAGGAAACAATGGTTATGTGCTCCAGCCACCATGATATGACCATAGCAGTTCAAAACAGCGTTAAACCACAATAAATTAAAATCTTCATGAAGCATCCGTAGTAATGGCTACTACAATAAGAAATCCGATGCCACTTTTCATTAGCTTTAAAACCATTATTCTGGGGACTTATTAGTCCATTTCTAATGAGATGTATAGCAATATTCAGATAACTTGTTGTTCTTGAATTACCTTCCCATTTCCATGTATGTACAACTCCTCTTTTAGTTTCAGCCAGAATTTGATCAAACTTGCCTCAACGAATGGTGTCTAATTGTGCATGCCAACAATAAAATTCAGATTACTCTGGTCAATCTTGGATTATCTGCCCTTGAATTGTAAAAAATATGTATTAAGTTACTTAAAAGCCCTATTCTGGCGTAAATGTGTCATATTAAGAAACTCTTGTTATACATCTTATTACAGTAAAGAAGCCCAAACTCCAGCCACAGTAAAGGTGCCCATGTCCAACATAGACAGATTTGAGAGTGCTATAGAGGGACAGACAGAGGGTGATATATGCATCACTGTTCAAAACTCTTGTTATATATCTTATTACAGTAAAGAAGCCCAAACTCCAGCTACAGTAAAGGTGCCCATATATAGATAGATTTGAGAGTGCTATAGAGGGGCAGACAGAGGGTGATATATGCATCACTCTTCAAAACTCTTGTTATATATGTTGTTACAGTAAAGAAGCCCAAACTCCAGCTACAGTAAAGGTGCCTATGTCAAACATAGATAGATTTGATAGTGCTATAGAGGGGCAGACAGAGGGTGATATATGCATCACTCTACAAAACTCTTGTTATACATCTTATTACAGTAAAGAAGCCCAAACTCCAGCCACAGTAAAGGTGCCCATGTCCAACATCGATAGATTTGAGAGTGCTATAGAGGGGCAGACAGAGGGTGATATATGCATCACTCTTCAAAACTCTGGTTATACATCTTATTACAGTAAAGAAGCCCAAACTCCAGCTACAGTAAAGGTGCCTATGTCCAACATAGATAGATTTGATAGTGCTATAGAAGGGCAGACAGAGGGTGATATATGCATCACTCTTCAAAACTCTTGTTATATATCTTATTACAGTAAAGAAGCCCAAACTCCAGCCACAGTAAAGGTGCCCATATCCAATATAGATAGATTTGATAGTGCTATAGAAGGGCAGACAGAGGGTGATATATGCATCACTCTTCAAAACTCTTGTTATATATCTTATTACAGTAAAGAAGCCCAAACTCCAGCCACAGTAAAGGTGCCTATGTCCAACATAGATAGATTTGATAGTGCTATAGAAGGGCAGACAGAGGGTGATATATGCATCATTCTTCAAAACTCTTGTTATACATCTTATTACAGTAAAGAAGCCCAAACTCCAGCTACAGTAAAGGTGCCTATGTCCAACATAGATAGATTTGATAGTGCTATAGAAGGGCAGACAGAGGGTGATATATGCATCACTCTTCAAAACTTTTGTTATATATCTTATTACAGTAAAGAAGCCCAAACTCCAGCCACAGTAAAGGTGCCTATGTCCAACATAGATAGATTTGATAGTGCTATAGAGAGGCAGACAGAGGGTGATATATGCACCACTCTGCAAAACTCTTGTTATATATGTTGTTACAGTAAAGAAGCCCAAACTCCAGCTACAGTAAAGGTGCCCATATCTAATATAGATAGATTTGATAGTGCTATAGAGGGGCAGACAGAGGGTGATATATGCATCACTCTACAAAACTCTTGTTATATATGTTGTTACAGTAAAGAAGCCCAAACTCCAGCTACAGTAAAAGTGCCTCTGTCAAACATAGATAGATTTGACAGTGCTATAGAGGGGCAGACAGAGGGTGATATATGCATCACTCTTCAAAACTCTTGTTATACATCTTGTTCTAGTAAAGAAGCCCAAACTCCAGCTACAGTAAAGGTGCCTATATCTAATATAGATAGATTTGATAGTGCTATAGAGGGGCAGACAGAGGGTGATATATATATCACTCTACAAAACTCTTGTTATATATCTTATTACAGTAAAGAAGCCCAAACTCCAGCCACAGTAAAGGTGCCTGTATCTAATATAGATAGATCTGACAGTGCTATAGAGGGGCAGACAGATGGTGGTATATGCATCACTCTTCAAAACTCTTGTTATATATGTTGTTACAGTAAAGAAGCCCAAACTCCAGCTACAGTAAAGGTGCCTATGTCCAACATAGATAGATTTGACAGTGCTATAGAGGGGCAGACAGAGGGTGATATATGCATCACTCTACAAAACTCTTGTTATATATCTTATTACAGTAAAGAAGCCCAAACCCCAGCCACAGTAAAGGTGCCTATGTCCAACATAGATAGATTTGATAGTGCTATAGAGGGGCAGACAGAGGGTGATATATGCATCACTCTACAAAACTCTTGTTACATATCTTATTACAGTAAAGAAGCCCAAACCCCAGCCACAGTAAAGGTGCCTATGTCCAACATAGATAGATTTGATAGTGCTATAGAGGGGCAGACAGAGGGTGATATATGCATCACTCTGCAAAACTCTTGTTACATATCTTATTACAGTAAAGAAGCCCAAACCCCAGCCACAGTAAAGGTGCCTATGTCCAACATATACATAGTAAAAAAAGTTTAGCAACAAAACATAAATATCTTTAGTAGCCAAATATTTTTGTTTTAACATAAAATCAAACGTTTACACGATAGATTATAGCTAGAAATCACAAACAAATGAATTTTATACCGCCATCGCCTTCGTCTTGCACTCCAGGTGCGAATTTCCGGTTTTCATGTCTGCCATGGTATTCATGTGTTTGGAGCATAATACTAGAAAACATTTAGGTGTGAACATACTCGTCTTTGCCCAGAATGAAAAAGGCCACTAAAAAGACTTTTCTGCAACGCTGTTTGACTACGTCATGGACTTACGTTAGAAGGACGTTATATCTCTAATGTGTTCCTACGTGGCGGAACCGGCGATAAAGATGTCTTTTTAAATTTTACGTATCTCAAAGCATGAGTAACTGTTTGAGGATGCTATATGAGTCAATGTTTGTGGTTTGAGATAGTCCCGGTCAAGGACGTCGGAGAAAAACGCCACGAGACGATGACCGTCATAATTTCGTAACGTCAAGGCAAAGATGTTCTATATTCTCACCAAAACTTTGAGTGGCTTCAACAGTAATACCAAAATAGAGTATCCTCATTTACCATCCATGATCGTCTTTACAGACAAATGGTTACAAGACGTTGACTATACGTTGTAATTTCCCTGACGCTACACCATGAACGTATCAGACCTTACTGGCATAGAGTCCTAAATACTGTAAGGGTAAACAACGTTGATTTTCTCCCATTACCACCAATAGAGCTCATATGGCGCATTTGGAGGACGACGTGAACATGATTCTTATGACGTGAATGCCGTTCAGTCTCTTGATGAAGTAGTGAATGTTGATACTGGGTACAAACTTTTTAAGGGGATTAGAAAACGTTTCAATGCTGTTCTTGCTAAAAATGACCTCATAACCGATTTCGAATTTTATTGTTACTTCTTGTTTTGACCCCCCTCACCTACGTTAAGACACTATTTCTCAGACAGTAGTTAACGTTTCCACAAAGCAACCTTTGAATGTTGTGTGTGAATGCATATGCTAAAATATATATAATGGTGGTGAAATAAACATCGCAGAAAATATATGTTTTCAATTAACAAAGTCAGTGTTGCTAAACTTTTTTTACATGGTATAGATAGATTTGATAGTGCTATAGAGGGGCAGACAGAGGGTGATATATGCACCACTCTACAAAACTCTTGTTATATATCTTATTACAGTAAAGAAGCCCAAACCCCAGCCACAGTAAAGGTGCCGATGTCAAACATAGATAGATTTGACAGTGCTATAGAGGGGCAGACAGAGGGTGATATATGCATCACTCACTCTCCAAAACTCTGGTTATACATCTTATTACAGTAAAGAAGCCCAAACTCCAGCCACAGTAAAGGTGCCTATGTCCAACATAGATAGATTTGACAGTGCTATAGAGGGGCAGACAGAGGGTGATATATGCATCACTCTTCAAAACTCTTGTTATACATCTTATTACAGTAAAGAAGCCCAAACCCCAGCCACAGTAAAGGTGCCGATGTCAAACATAGATAGATTTGAGAGTGCTATAGAGGGGCAGACAGAGGGTGATATATGCATCACTCTTCAAAACTCTTGTTATATATCTTGTTACAGTAAAGAAGCCCAAACTCCAGCTACAGTAAAGGTGCCTGTGTCCAACATAGATAGATTTGATAGTGCTATAGAGGGGCAGACAGAGGGTGATATATGCATCACTCTTCAAAACTCTTGTTATATATCTTATTACAGTAAAGAAGCCCAAACTCCAGCTACAGTAAAGGTGCCTATGTCCAACATAGATAGATTTGATAGTGCTATAGAGGGGCAGACAGAGGGTGATATATGCATCACTCACTCTCCAAAACTCTTGTTATATATCTTGTTACAGTAAAGAAGCCCAAACTCCAGCCACAGTAAAGGTGCCTATATCCAACATAGATAGATTTGATAGTGCTATAGAAGGGCAGACAGAGGGTGATATATGCATCACTCTCCAAAACTCTTGTTATATATCTTGTTACAGTAAAGAAGCCCAAACTCCAGCCACAGTAAAGGTGCCTATATCCAACATAGATAGATTTGACAGTGCTATAGAGGGGCAGACAGAGGGTGAAGAAACAGAGTTTGAGACTGATGTGGAAGGGGTATGTAATGTATTATTTACTCAGTATATCTTGTATATTTATGATGATTTTTATCATTTTCTTCTTTTGTTACAATGTGTCCCCAAGCCTTTTGTATTGGACCAATCCAAATCAGGTCTTGTTTGAGAAAAGGTTAAATTACATTTTCGGAGGGCCATTGTGTTTTGTCACTATCTATTATTTATCTTTTACAGCTTAGAAAATAATGTGTTTAGTTATTTTCTTCGTTTGTCTCAATGTTTTCCCAATCCTTTTCTATAATGGATGTGCAGACCAAGTTTTCCTTGGGAAGGGTTAGAATAATTCAAGTTGAGGCAGTGGGATGTTATGTAATGATTCTATCAATATGCACATTAGAGGTACTGATCAGAGGGGGTAATTTTAAAATTACTTATCAAAATGCATTTTTAATTATTTTTTGATAAAACCCTTAGTTGAGGGTACTCATTGGAATCATCTCATCCTTATAATTAAAATGAGTACAGACAACAAAGGGTTTGAATGTGAAATACCAAATTGAGAATGTCTTTACCTCCTATTATCTGTTGCTCTGACTCATGTATTTATTGAAATTTATTTTCATGGATGTTCTCTCTATTACAGTACTTTAGTGCGAGAGAGAGTTACAAGTCCAAAGAAAGTGGCTCAGATGTAGTTGATGGTAGTAATAATTCATATACATCAGATAAGGAAACTGGTAAGGAAAACAAGGCTCGTTTTAAACCAATACCATTTTCACACAGTAAAGCAAGTCTTATTTGGCAGAGCACTATTTCAAAGACTGGTAAATTTGATTTCGGAATGTAATTTCTTCAGTGTAAATATAAATTGGGTTCTGTAAAAGTCTCTTTTTTTGTGTTTGAAAATGATCTTCGTTTATTACTGACATTAATGGTTTCCATAAACTCATTTTGGGGATGGTCATTAATCAGTACAATCGCCCTATATTGCTGAAACTGTGCTTGAAGTGGACCAATTTTCAGCTGAGTTTTGGGGGATGGGTATTTATTAGAATATGGGTTCCTATTAGAATAATTATAGCAATTGTCTTGTACTGGAAAAAGTAATTGCATTCAATAAAAAAAAACAAGTTCTTCTTAAGTAAATGGCAAAATTTTTCAAATTTGTGTAAACCATTTCATGTATACAATTTAAAAATTTGATTTGATGCAATTTTTTGTAGGCACCAAATCTCCGTATCCAGAAGTATCAGAGCGGTTCTTTACTCCGACTGTTTCCCCGTCTGCCTCCTCAGAATCGCCAGTGACAGGAACCAGTAAAACACCAGAGTCTATTCCAGTAGGTATCAAAATAAAAATGTATTTAACCATTTCCCAAACAACAAAATTTTAGGGTGATCAAATTTGAAAGCTGCTGCAGACGACAAAAATGATGATAATAAAGACATGATTTGTGTAAAATATGGCACAGAAAATATTGAGACAAAAGGAGAAACTGCTTTTTTACTTTTATCTCAATGTTTTCCCAAGCGATTTCTACTACGGATGTCAAAATCCGACCTTGTTTGGGAGAGGGTTAAATTAATATGTACAATCCTTCAAATAAAACTTTTTGTGCAAAATTTTGTTTCTACCCCAGCATGTCATGGCATACTTTGCACTTTTTCTCACAATCAAGACGATATTTTTTGTCACAAATTAAGATTTTTGTCATGCAGGAGGACATTCAGACAGCTAGTCAATTATTGAGTGGTGCTCGACCCCGAAGTCATACGGCTAGTGAGGTTGAAGACAAGGTCAAGGGTAAAAGGTCAAGCTCATTTGGGGAATCCGTTGGTCGCGGCAGGAGTAATAGTTTGACAGAACACAAAAAGAGAGGTATTTGTATTTTAATAGGTTTGCAAAGTTTCTTATTACTTCAGTTGGCTTTAAAGTTAGAATTTGTGTTTTTTTGCTAGGTTGAAGGCATGCACCAAATTTATTTATTTAAAAATATTGTGCAAATGTAACCCGCAAATAAATATCATATCGACTCCTGATGGGATTCGATCCTGGGACCTCTCACACCCTAAGCGAACACTCTACCACGTCGCTTTAAAAGCGAGCTTGTACGGCAAGATAGTATAAGTGTCCCTTATACTACACCTAGCTACACAAACTTTTTTTGAAAAGGGGAAATATTATTTGTGATTAGTAGTACCAAGATCAGAAGTTCCAATCCATACAATAAAACCAATGTCTTCTTTTAGAGCAATGACGGGTATTATCGACCACTTAAGGTTCAAATCTTGTTACGGGTGAAACCGGCTGACTGTCCTCCTAACATCATTGACTGTCACCAAGATTCAAATATGGACCTGTTTTTTCCGTCCTGCATTTTCCCGTTACGTCACTAAAGTCTCAAAAATCTCTTTTTAGCTCCACTGGCCCACAGGCCAGCGGGCTATTGTCATGGCGCTGTGTCCGTCGTGCGTGCGTGCGTGCGTGCGTGCGTGCGTCCGTCCGTCCGTAAACTTTTTCTTTAAAAATCTTCCTCTCAGAAACTACCAGATGGATTTCAATCAAACTTTACAAGAATTATCCTTTGGTGACCTTCTCTCAGATTCCTTCAAAGAATTTGGATTGAATCAGAATTCTCTGAGTTATCTGCCCTTGAATGTCAAAAATAGCTGGTTTTGACTTTAATTTTACTCTAAAATCCACAAATATTAACCAATCAAGTCAAAACTAAAACAGAATGTTGGTGACTATAAGATCTTGCCTTGGTATATTTTTCAGCTTGATCTGAATTTTACATCATGAGTTATGTGCCCTTGAAATTGACAAAATTGCCATTTTCGGCTCTATTTTGACTTTGTTTTCACTCTAGCAAATACAAATATTGACCAATCTAGACAATACTTGTACAGAATGTTGGTGACTATAAGATCTTGCTTTGATGTAATTCTCAGCTTGATCTGAACTTAACTTCATGAGTTATGTGCCCTTGATATTGACAAAATTGCAATTTTCGACTATTTTGACTCTGCTTTCACTCTAGCAACTACAAATATAGACCAATCAAGACAAAACTGAGACAGAATGTTGGTGACCATAAGATCTTGCCTTGGTGTAATTTTCAGCTTGATCTGAATTCTACATCATGAGTTATGTGCCCTTGATATTGACAAATTTGCCATTTTCGACTATTTTGACTTAGTTTTCACTCTAGCAACTACAAATATTGACTAATCAAGAAAAAACTTGCACAGAATGTTGGTGACTATAAGATCTTGCCTTGGTTTAATTTTCAGCTTGATCTGAATTTTATATCTTGAGTTATGTGCCCTTGAAATTGACAAAATTGCCATTTTCAACTCTATTTTGACTTTGGTTTCACACTAGCAACTAAAAATATTTACCAATCAAGACAAAACTTGTACAGAATGTTGGTGACTGTAAAATCTTGCCTTGGTGTAATTTTTAGCTTGATCTGAATTTTATATGAGTTATGTGCCCTTGTTATTGACAAAATTGCCATTTTCAGCTTTATTTTCACTCTTACAACCATTAGTATTAACTAAACAATACAGAACTTTCACAGAAATCTTACTGACCATACGATCCTACTTGCTTGTAATTTTCAGCCTGGTCATGCATTTGCTTGTTTGGGCCACAGGTATTTGACACTATATGCCTATATTCACTATATGTCTATATAGAACACTATAATAGAGTACTTTATTTCACACCCTACATTAGTAAACCAATGAAATCGTCCCATTCGTACCACGTGAGTATACAATACCTAGAGCCGTATTGTACGCACGAGATAATTGCGTGAGCGCACGGGATTCTCGATACTCCAAAGCGGCCAAATCGATATTTGTACGATGCACCGGTTGAACCCTCCAAATATGCATTGCACTCATTTGAACCCTACAAATATCGATTGAACCGTACAAATATGGATTTTTCCCAAATCGAGGCTGCCATACAAAATATCCATATTCGCATCGAAGAGTAATCTCCCTTAGTAGAGTAAGCAAAATTGTGCATTAGAGTTGAATGTTTGTTTCAACATGATATTTTGAATTCACTGTCCTAAACAAGACATAGCTTTGATTCTGTGATTGAAAAAAAAAACACATTGGGAATACATTAAGGCGAAAGGAGAAAATGATTTTAAACATCACGAAGAGATTATTTTCATTTCAAAACATTTCTGAATTGTAGCGCATTTAATTTGCAGCAATGATAAAAATCACACTTAACCCTTTCCCAAACAAGACCTGGATTTGATACCCATTAAAATGCTTGACAAAAAAGTTCTAAGAGAAAAGGAGATTTGCCGTTTATCAGCAATTTCTCCTTTTCTGTCAGTGTTTTCATTGTTGATTTACGCTCGGCATGATAGATAGTTTATATGACAAATTTCATGCACATTTCACACTGTCATATGACGGTCTATTCAATCTTTTGAGACAAACATAAATCGATAAATATAGATTTAATGTCAGATGCCATGTATATTTCACAGTGTTAGAAATGTACATGTAGCCTACATTTTTTTCATGACATAAGCCTTTGTTGTTTTTCTTCCTTTTTTATTTCACGTTGGAATTCTATTTAAAAGTAATTAGATCTCGATTTTATTTTTTTATACAAAATTAATCTTTGTCATGTTTTGTGAGAAAAAAAAATGATGTGAAATAAAGAGGTCATTTAACATGTCTTTGTACAATACCGAATTCTATTGGATTCGTACAATGCAGAACCAGTCTATATTTAGACTCGCCTATCGGCTCGTCCAAATATAGCCTCGTTCTGCATTGTACTCATCCAATAGAATTCAGTATTGTACAAAGACATGTTAAATAACCTCATAGTATTATTGTGTTCTATAAACATATAGTGAATATCTAGACATATAGTGTCAAATACCTGTGGTTTGGGCAGCCTGAACCTTTGAAATTGAATTCAACAAGACAAATAATCAGGCCTGTGGAGCACTTCCAGGCCGCCAGGACTGTCTAGTTGTGTTCATGTGATGTTATCAAAAACAATATATAGTGGAAGATGGGTATATTAAACACCTTTAATCAATATAAGTGTTTGGTCTTAGTCGTTATATTTCAAGAAATTTCCAAAAGAATGCCAAAATTATGGACGGAAAACGTTAACGTTTTACCCCCTATGAAATAAAATGAGGTATTTCAAAAAATCTGATTGGTTGTCACTTCGGTGAATACTTCAAGGAAATGACAGATATGTTAAATTTTAAGATTAAAACTTTCATTGTGGTGAAGGTTACCACAATATTTAGAAAACTTGGATTAAAAATGACTGCAGAGACGTAACATTTTGGTGTCTTTTTGGTTACGTCGCTGCAAATGCATATAAAATCAACATTTCACTTTAAGAATGTAATTTCATACCTTCAACATCTTCATAAATCTCTTTTTCACATCTTTGGTGCAAATCCATGGCGCTTACACCGATAGTTGTTGAGGTATGTCCATTACTAAAATCACTGTGGAAACTATATATTTAAATGTTACGTCATTAACAATTCAGTATTTGAATTATTTCTTGAAACAAAGTGTGTAAAGAGGTATTGAATACACTGTGTACTTCGCCATGATGTACACAACCCATAATCATATTGAAACCAACCAAGCAGAACATCATGTAAGATTCCTGGGCATGTTGTGTCTGAGGTGTAGGTCTAGAAATAAGTTACATCATCAGCTGTAGAGAAAGTGGATTTTTTGGATAAAAAATGGGAAATTGATCACAAGTTAGTATTGCTTTTTAATATTAAGATTCTTTACACAAGTTTAGAATAAATTTGTATGATAATAGAGAATAAAAAAATTGTCAGCAGAGCAACAAGTACCCCACCCTCAACGACCCACATTTTCTAAAATAATTTTATGAATAACTTGTGTGGAACTAAAATCTGGACAGAGCTTATATTGCATATTGCATTCAGTCAGTGTCACTACCTAAAAAGAGATTTCTAAAATCTGTTACAGTTCATTTATTCAAAATGGGAACGAGAGTGATAAGACATAATTTGGAAACTAAAAAAATATTGATGTTTGGTGTCAATGTTAACAGGTTACATCATATATCAGAATAATAATTTTTTGGAAGAAAACTTTATCTGTAATACAGAATACTAATTGAAAAGACTTAAAAATCATTTCTACAAATGGCACTTTGAATTCAAACAGCATATGAATATTGCAAAGTAGGAATTAGAACTGAGACAAACCAGGACCCGAAAATTCTGTGTCCAATGTTACATCATCTAATTTCCTTTTTGACAATTAATTGCAGAAATGTATGAAATTTCATTTCCCTAAAAACTGTAAATGTAACACATATATCACCTTTTCATGAAATATCTAAACAACATGTGGATATCGCTTTCAATAGACTATAGATTTGATAGAACGCGGAAATTTTGTGTCAAAATTACATCTTCACGTTGGACACCATGAGTTGATGACGTAACAAAAAAGTGCAGGACAGAAAAAACATGCTCATATTGGCTTTCGATTGCGTGTGTTACCGACCATATATCTTTGAAATGTAATAAAGTACCAACGTTTTTATAAGATGACCTTGAGCAGTCTGTTATCGACCAGTGTGGCAGTTATCGACCACTTACCCAAAATGTTATTTATTGTTTGAAAGTTGATGTACGGGTGTAAGATCCGTAATCTCTATGCAGAGGTCATTGCTTTTACAAATGATTGATTACTTCTAGGGAGGTCGTTTAGTAATAATCTTAACAACAATGACTGTTTAGAAGAGTGTGGGGTATTATCGACCACTGGAGGTTCAAACCATGTGGAAGATGAAATGGGTTGACTTTTGTTCTAACATCGTAGACTGTCAGCCATATTCAAAAAATGCCTTTCAATTGTGTGTGTTACCGACCTCTGAACATAGTTACAGGAAGAAGGGCACTTCTTTGGTCGGTAACACCCGCACTCCGTAAATGTTTGCGGCAGTTACCGACCACCCATGTATCTAAGGTCAGACAGCTTATACAGTCATCAGACAAAGTTAGAGAGGTGAGAAATTCAATTTGGCACTTGTTTTGATAAATGAAATGGAAAATTACAAAGCGCTTTATCATAGAAATCCATTTCTTCAATGAACATAGCTCTTAACTCATCGGATAAGACGGCCATTTTGTAAATAACGTTCATGTGCCTCTTGCAATGAATGGTTAAAATTTCTTGAAGAACGCCTGATTTTGGGTGGAAATGTAGACATAATACTTGGTAAAGATCTACTGTGTCGGATTTTTAAGTTATAATGAAATCTAATGAGATCATATGAAGGAAATGGTAATCAAAACAGTAAATGGTCGATAATTCCTGATGGTCGAAATAACCCAACGTTGCTCTATATAAAAAAATGCAGAAACAATGTTTTTGTCTTGTTACAACAAGTTGTATAATCACGTGACTCAGAATTTCTGATAATCTTAAATATATTTTTTAATACTTGACCAATTTGAATTAGGTTTGGGGCAGAGAATGTGGAAAAATGCCAGGAATAGGCTGGATGTGTTGGATTTTTGAAAAATCAACTGATAAAAAAGTTATTGAAGATAAACAAAAATTTTGGTTTATCTTCAATAACTTTTTTATCAGTTGATTTTTCAAAAATCCATCATGTCCATCTAGTGCGTGACGATTGTCCACATTCTCTGCTTCAAACTGAATTCGAATCAGTCCCAATTTAACAAAATTATTGAAGATTTTCTAAAATGTGGGTGTCACGTAATTATCCACTGTGTACAAGAAAACTACATAACTGAAACAAAGGCAAAGGTCGTATTGAATCTAAGTGGCCTGATACAAACTATGATATACATGTACTTTAACCCATTTCCAAACAGTGATGCCCTTTGATACCCCACAAAATGAAGGCTCTGGAAAACATTGTGGGAAATGAAGAAATTGCTTGTGACAAGCAATTTCTTCATTTCTCACAATGCTTTCTACCCAAAATGACAAAAAAAAAAACATTTACTTGAAAGTGTTGTCTGCACTATCTTCGAATTAGGACCAGATTTTGATGTCTGGTAATGGGTTAAAATGTGTGAAACTGATTACAATTGAGCCAGGATCTGGAAAAACGTCCTTTATGGCATTTGAGAACAACCTGGATCCAGACCAGCCTGTGCATACGCACAGTCTGATCAGGATCCATGTTGTTCTCTAATAGCTTCTTTGTGACCTGTAGTAACTTAAAGAGAGCAGCATGGATGCATATTTGACTGTATTTGACAACAGGCTTATCTTGAAACTCAATTTTTAAAAATGCTACAAGAGACGTTTTTCCAGATCGCGGCTCAATTTCTTTTGCAGATTTACTTTGTAGTGAGAGGAATAGGTCCCATTCCAACCTCACCACCAATGAGACAGAGTCAGAATTGAAAATACAGACAGAAAATCCGGAGTATGTAAAACAGGCGGTGTTTTTAGCCACGCCCATTTGCAAATACTCGCCCTTCCAGATACACTGTAGGAAGATTTTGCCTGGAATTGTACTGGTGGTCTTGACTGAGGTAAGAATATTTTAGTTTCAACATTTTTAATTTTGGTTTTTGACAGCTCTGTATTGAAAGATTGGAGGAAAATTGTGTAACTTTTTCCAAACAACAAAATTGTAGGGTTGCAGTGGCGGATCCAGGGGGGGTTCAGGGGGTTCAAACAAACCCCCCTATGTAGCCTAATTATTTCATTTTCATGCAGAAATTCAGTCAAAATTGTGGAAAACTTGTAAAACGAATCCCCCTTCTTGTAAAAACGAACCCCCCTCACAGAAATCCTGGATCCGCCGTTGGGTTGTTGAATGCAAAAGCCACTGCATCAAAATGGGTGTTGATAAAGATAAGATTTGATTGAAATAAAGCACAGAAAATATTGTGGCAAGAGGAGAAATTGCTGATTATCAGCAATTTCTTCCTTTTCTCAATGTTTTCCAATTTGTTTCTATTAGGGACATCAAAACCAGATCTTGTTTAGGAAAGGGTTAAAAGGTGTATGTCTTTTTATCTTTCTGAATGTAAGGTTGGCATTTTCTCAAAGAGTATTAGACAATCGAAGCTCAACAGGCTAGGTTCGTGAATGGCTAAAATGTCCCTGTACAATGTCATTTTTGAAATGCTGGAAAATCTCATTGTGTATTTTTGTACAGTCATGTTCTTCATTCCTATCAACCACAAAACATAAGTTTTCTAGCCATCTCTTTATGTTATTCTATGGAAATAATTCTAATACATGTACATGTACCTCGAGGGGTTAGTGCAAAACTATTGTAACTACATTTTGTAAAATTTTACAGGAGAGGGAAAAAACTTAATTACTTTTTTAAAATTTAACGTAATTGCTCAAAATTTCTACATGAAGTGTATTGGAACATAAGAATTTCAATCAATTTATTAATTTCAACAATACTTTTGAAAATTTGCTTTTGTTGAACATTTTTGACTTACAATAGTTTTGCACCAAAATTCATCAATTGTATGCACAAAATGTTGGTGCAAAACTATTGTGACATTTGATTTTAGCTATTTGCTGTAAATACATAAGTGCAAAACTAATGAAATATGATTATATTTACCACCTTATTATGTGAGGCATTAAAAGATGAAGAAAAGATTGGTGTCTGCATGTCTGTTCATCTATCTGTCTGTCTGTGGACTAAATCATAAAAACTTAATAAAATGCTATCTCTTTTGAAATCTTTGAAAGTACTTAAGTTATAAAACTCTAATTTATATACAGGTAGTTTTTATACTCCCTGAAAAATTTCGAGGGAGCATATAGTCGCCACGCTGTCTGTCGGTTTTGTCTGTCTTTCTGTTCATACATTCTTCAGTCCATTTGTCCATCCTTCTGCAACTTAGATCTCAGCAACCCTTTGACCAAATTTGATGAAAAGTCATATATGAGATCCCTGGAATATTTCAAAGAAAGCCTTTTTTTTCCATTTCTCAATTAAGACTGCGTCATGCAAAAAGGGGCCTTTATGTAGAAATTAATTTTTCTCTAATTACTTTCATCTAGAGTGATCTGAAGTCAATCAAAATTTGTACTTAATTAAGTGACAAAATAGATGTTTTAGACCATACATTGTTTTAATCTATATATGAACAAAAAACTTTTCATGGTAATTTTCATTTTCATGGTCTATTTCTGTCAGTCTGTCAGTGTCGGAAGCAAATTCTCCACAACCCTTAGACCAAATTGGATGAAACTTCAATATAAAATTCCTGGATACCGACAAGAACCCCTTCTCTCTGATTCTCAATTTGAATGTAGAATTTAGTTTTTCTCCTATTTCTTTTAATCTAATAATTAGGATTTAATAAACTTCTATACTCGAGTATAGCTCACGATAAATGGCCTGGCAGAGCATCTCTAACTAATTAAGCTAGGTCATTTATTGTCAGCTATAATGCACCAGACTATATACACCACACACTATAATATGTGTACAAAAATGTGTCATGGGAATGGGGATTTTAAATGTACGATAGCTTATTTTGATTTTACAGGTCAAGTGAATTTTTTTGTGACAAACATTTATCCAAGAAGCATAACCTGCCTATGTCTGCTTTTGTTATTGATGTGCATCTTTTGATTCAAAGTCAAGGACATATTTCATAAAATTCAAGGTCATTTTCAAGTGAAAAAATATGAATGGAATGTTTAATTGTCCCGACATGTTTTCACATCTAAGGCTCATATTCAATGTCATATTACAGAAATACGATGTTAGATACGAAAAAAATGCTTTCAAATTCTGTAAATTTTCATGCCTGCATATAATTATCTAAAGAGTTTGGTTATATTGTTTTGTTTTTATCCATCTGTCATGCAGTCAGTCAAATTGCAAAACACATGAAAACATAAGATTGTCATATTCTCCAAAAGTATGTAACATGTAAAGTTCTAACATGACATGTTCCCTGGTTCTTTTTTTTTCTCCTCATCAAAAACTGACATTTCTGAATATTATCCTGTATACGCCGCCCTTGTCAACACTTAACCTACAATTTAATTAAAGAACTTCCCAGAAAATACTTACATTTTCCTCCAAAGGGGGTGTTTCACGAATAGGAAAAATAACATGGAAGTCTGCCCACGCTCGGAATTCAATGAAATTTGGTGTGAAGTTAGTACACTAAATAAGGGTTCATATTCATGAATTGTTTTAAACAGCACATTCCAGAAAACAATTTTCTCGGAATTTTAAGTTTTCACCATGAAAAAGAGGGTAACCTGATTAAAAGAGTGTGCAAGCGTTCTTGTTTTTAGTTTCACTGCCTGATTATTTCTAAAAATAATGTCCAGTAGTCTCTAATCCTGTATGAAACAAAAATACATACAATTATGTACAAACAATGATTTTATATCATCCGACGTTAGGGACCAACCCAAAAAATCACAGTTTTTAAATAATTTAAGCAAATTTTGTACTAAAATTTACTCTGTTCCAGTTTTTGTCAAGATTTGAAAATCATGTAAAAGTTGTCCACATATATACTGATTATTATAGTGAAATTTCAAGAAAAAATAAAACCGGTAACAGGTTGCTTTTGGAACTTACATCTGAATGGTACACATTTCCAAGAATGGACAAAATTAAGATTTTGTTTAAAAAATGACATTTTCAAATGTTTTGTTTACTTTTTGGTTTATTTTAGTTTACCTGAGGACAAATCAAGATGTGAGATATTTTTTCGGCCATTTCCTGTCATTTGTCTGTGTGTCTGTCTGTCTGTTGGCATTTTCTCAAAAATTCTTTTTCTCTCAAACTAATATATAAATCTTTTTGAAACTTTATAGAAAGTATCCTTGGGTAAAGGCAGTACAGCACCGTGTATTAGAATTTCTTTTTGTCAAAAACTTTGGTTGTTGTGGCGTCATAAAAGGGGCAACATTTCATATCATAAAAATACACACTTTTTGTAAAGATTTACATGACCATGAGGTTTCAATTTTGTATGTAAATTTGCTAAAGGATGGACTTTAAAGTTAGTTAAAATATTTTCATCCAGGGTTACATTAGATCTTGTCGCATGTGTACCTTTTTGACAAAAATGAGAGCAAATTCTATATAAAAATTCTCTTCAATTATTCTAGTCAGCCATGACTCATGTTCAAGTTATCAGCAAAAGTTTTATATGGATCCTTTGAAACATGAAAAAAGCAAATCAGAAAAAAAACACACAAAAACTACCCGTTTCTATGATGGCATTTGTTTATCATGCAACAGTGAAAACACTGTCGTCGTGCACCAGAAATAGATTGTCCAGCTCCAAAGTGACTATTAAGGTCTATTGATGGCTAAACCCCTTGTTAACGACATGACATCATTGAAATGTGTATAAAATGTGTATCAATACAGGTTAAGCTATGGATAGAAAAATAATTTGCAGAAATAATTGCACCCTGTTTTACCCCAATAGGACAACGTTTTGAAATAAACAAGTACATTTTCAATTGTGTAATTGAAAAGAATACAATGCTGTAACAGTCTTTTATGACCTTCCATATCATGTATGTTCATTAGTGACTCTTAGAGCAAAAACATTACATAAATTAAAACTTGGAAGGGTAACTTTGGGTGCTTTATGGTACGGGTTCTATGCATCTTTTCCATTCTATAGCATATGGCTTGACCTTTTTTGCATGTCATAGTGTCACTTATGAGGGTGCATAGGTAATGTGACCGTGAAGTAAAAAAAATGGCAATATGTACATGTTTGCCTTTTTTGGCTTCAATATAATGTAATTTTGTAAATAAAAGTAATATTTATATTTGATCTATATCTTTTTCAATGAGTGTTTTGAGCATGAATATTGCTTTATGGTTGTACTGTATGCTACTGTTAATTTTGCTGAATAAAAAAATGATTTTAGGAGCACAATCAAATTTTTATTGAATACAAGTTTTGCACGAAAATATCACCTTCATCAATAATATGTATCAAATGACATTGTTACCGGTTTTGGATTTCTATGTAATTTGGCTCAAAGTAAGAGGAAATATGTAGCATCTTTTTGTGATAATATGGAATTTTGACAAATACTCTAACATACTTAACTTTGGAATTCAGTTTTGCTCTTTCCATGAATTTTACTGAAAAATATGCCCTTTTCAATGACTAATTCAATCAAAAACAATCACAATAATTTCCTATGATACTTTTTCTTGTATGAATAAAATGCCTTACCTGTCTTGGAGCGAATTCACTTGAAAGATCTTGAAAATACATAAAAGTAATGTTTTGGGACACATGAAAATGGGGGCATGTTCAGTGTCGTAATGGGAATAAGTCAAGGTGGCTTTTTGGAATTCAGTTTTGATTATCTAAGATACTAATTGCATTTTCGTAGCTTGTATATGGTCCTTTATCACCATGCAGAGTTAAAAGAAAATTCATGCGTGGGCAGATTTGAAACACCCCCTTTAATCTGATCTTTTGAATGCAGACTAGGGCTGCCTCAAAACGAGTACATGAGTGCTACTACACGGGTGCAGATTTATTACCCATTACCCTATGGTTAATCTTGACTTAATTTTTTTTTAATAACAATTCAATATATCTAGACAGTCAATAGCTTAAGGAATTACAAAGTAAGTGCATGCACAATGTATTGCCAAGGATATCACATAGATAGGGGGACTCATTTCCCAAATCCACCAATGGGAACATGCAGGCAAGTTGACTCGGCCGATGTGAATTGCTTCTTTACTAAAAATGGATTCAGCTTTAATCTAAATTCACGAATTATCCGTTTGTGCAGGTACCTGGGTACCTGCCATTGTTAGAATAAGTCTGATCTAGAAAAGCTAATTATGAAATTATGAGTTTACTGAACATAATAACAAAGATTTTGTGCTTGCAGAGGGACATATTACAATACTGTACTTAATGAATGTTTACTTTCTTTTTGATTTTCAAACACTATGACTGATAACAATATGATAAACTATGATTCCCTTTTCAACTTTTATGCCATTTTAAAGGAATGCTGATAATCTTAATGGCTGGAAACTTTAAAACAATAAAGCTGTTTATCCAGAGACAATTGATGGAACAGCTTCAAATATTTTCAAAAAAAAAACTGTCATTGACAAGTTGATAAGTAACATTTGATATCAAAAGCTGCAAACTGATGATATGTAAGCTGACATGCATGACATTGTACATTTACCATTTTATAATACAAGAGGACTATCATGGTCCTGAACTAAGATGATATGAGTCTCAGTTTCGGATCAATTGATATTTGTGACATTAAGACTGAAACAAACTTATGGTTACCTCTCACCAACATTGTCTCTAAGTTTTGTCTTGATTGGTCACTATATGTATTTATCATAGAAAAAACTAAGTTAAAAACCGTAAACGTGTAAATTTTAAGGGCAGTAAGTTTTTGTCCAATTATACTGAAATTCAGATTCATTCAAGATCTTGTACTCTTTAACATTGTGCCCAAGTTTTGTCTTGATTGGTCAATATATAATATGGTTGATTGAGTGAAAAGAAAGTCACAAATGGCAACTTCTTCAAATTCAAGGGAAGATTACTCAGCAATTTCTTGTTCTATTATGTTGAATATCAAACTAATCCAGGATCATGTGGTAATCAATAGCATGTCCAACTTTCATCTTGATGGGTTATTATTTATGATAATTAGAGTGAAAATAAAGTCGAAAACAGCAAATTTGTCAAATTCAAGGGCACATAACTCAAGACTTCCTAGTCGCATTGAGTTTAAAATAAATTATATCTGATATCTTATAGTCACCAATATTGTAAAAAAGTTTTGTTTTGTTTGGTCTACAATTGTAGATATTAGAGTGTAAACAAAGTCAAATATGGCCATTTGTCAAATTCAAGGGCACATAACTCATGACTTCTTGTTTTGATCGGACTGCAAATCAATTTCATCCGTGATTTTACAGTCACCAACATTGTGTAAAAGTTTTGTCCTGATTGGTTAATAATTTTAGAAACTAGAAGGTAAATAAAGTCAAAAACAGTCAAAAGGGGCCATTTGTCAAATTAAATCGCACATAACTCATGACTTCTTGTTTGGATCAGACTGAAAATCAAACTCATTCCAGATCTTATGTTCCCCAACATTATATCCAAGTTTTGTCTCGATTGGTCAATAATTGTAGATGCTGGAGTGGAAATAAAGTTGAAAACAGTTGAGTTACAATAGTTTTGCACTAACAAATTTCTTTCAATTGAGATACAATATTTTTAAAATTCTAAATATCTTTTTTATCATACAGAATTGAAACCCGATATTAGAACATATGATGTATTTCTTCCTAAAGATTCAGAAAATGCAAAAAAGTGAATTTCTCAAAAATAGGTAGTTACAATAGTTTTGCACTGGGCCCTCGACCTGCTCATATGCTAAGATGGCATATTTTTATTGATTTTGCATAACACATCCCAAAAACTTTGTTCCCAAGTATGTGAGACTACAAGTTTTCTGTATATATTATATTAACCCTTTCCCAAACGACAAAATTTTAGGGTGATCCACTTCAAAAACTGCCACAAATGACAAAATGGATGTTATTAAAGATAGAATTTGTGTAAAATTTGGCACAGAAAATATTGAGACAAAAGGAGAAACTGCTGGTTATCAGCAGTTTCTTCTTTTGTCTCAATGTTTTCCCAAACCTTTTCTAGTAGGGACGTCAAAACCAGGTCTTGTTTGGGGAAGGGTTTAGATACTTATGGGTGTTATGAAAGCATAGTATGTACTATAACTCCATACACAAAGCCAAACAGATTTTGTTGTCTGCATTTTTTAAAAAAAAATTCTATGTATTTTTTGTTTGTTTTAGATGCCCAAATTGTCTCAAGCACCAAAGATAGTCCAGTTGTTAGAGCTGCTTAAAGAGTTACTCAGTGATAGGAAGGATTTAGTTAGTCGTGCACAAGGACAGAAAATATACGAGTTGTTCTCAGGACATCTCAATAATGTGCTCATGTCACTAAAGAGGTCAAAGGTAATGCAGCTTTTTGTTCTCTTGTTAATATTGACCTAGATTAAAATTGTATCTATTAATATTCACTCACAATGTCTATTTTCACTTTATACCTTAATCCATTACTTCTTAATGATGATTTTGATGTCCCATAAGATTAAGGCTTTGGAAAAAAAACTGCGAAAAAGGAATAAATTGTCTGTCCATCTGTCTGTCAGTCAGAAACATAACATTGGCCATTATGGGGGCATTCCTGTTCCATAAACACATCTTGTTCATTTTTTTCTTTCAATTTAACCCTTTCCCAAACGACAAAATTTTAGGGTGATCCACTTCAATAAATGACACAAATGACAAAATGGATGCTATTAAAGATAGGATTTGTGTAAAAAATGGCATAGAAAATATTGAGACAAAAGGAGAAACTGCTGGTTATCATCAGTTTCTTCTTTTGTTTCAAAGTTTTCCCAAGCCTTTTCTATTAGGGACGTCAAAACCAGGTCTTGTTTGGGAAAGGATTAATGTTGTATCTTATTGTAATTATATTTTACTAGCAATTTTACCCGTCTCGAAATTTGACCTTTAACCTCGATGACCTTGACCTATCCGTGGCTGTCCTCCACCTGATCCCGTCCCGTAACCTGTAAGCAATCCCGTCCCGTAACCCGTAAAAACGATACCCGTGACCCGTAAAAACATAAATTTGACCTTTGACCTCGATGACCTTGACCTTTCAAAAAATGAACCCCTCAAGCTAATACCCGGGGTGCCCTCCACATTCCCTCCAAGTTTGGTGAAGATCGGCCCAAGGACCTGGGAGGAGTAGGGGAACAAACGGACAAACGTTGCTCAAATTATAGTATGATTTTTTCAGGGTCCTATAGAAAAGCTTATTCAAGATATCCGTAAGAAGTGGGACAATGAAGACTCAAGAAAATTGCTGTCAGAATACTTGGAACAGGCAAACAAAATCGATATTCCTCCTATGTATGTACTTTTATCATGTTTTGTTAGGAAAGAAAAAATAAATCTTTTGCAAACTTGATGTTGATGTCTCTAAGTCTTACAGGAATATCTTGGGAAAACATTGAGGCAAAAGAAGAAAATGTGCACAACCAGCATTTTCTCCTTTTTTCTCTATATTTTCTGTGTATCATAATACTATCATTGTACACAATTCTTATCTTTATCAACATCTTTTTTGTTGTCAGGAATTTTTTTTCTATTTTTATACCCCCCACCTACGAAGTAGAGGGGGGTATATTGGTTTCACCATGTCTGTCTGTCTGTCCGTCCGTCCATCCGTCCGTCCGTCCGTCTGTCCGTCCGTCCGTCCGTAGACTTTTTCGTTTCCGTGCTCTAACTCGAGAACCGTTTGACCTAGGATCATGAAACTTTACACAGTTGTTGCCCATGACCCAAGGAGGTGCCCTATTGTTTTTGGGTCACAAAGGTCAAAGGTCAAGGTCACAATCAGACTTTGTTTAAAATCCGTTTCCGTGCTCTAAGTCAAGAACTGGTTGACCTAGGATCATGAAACTTTACACAGATGTTGCCCATGACCCAAGGAGGTGCCCTATTGTTTTGGGTCACGAAGGTCAAAGGTCAAGGTCACAATCGAACTTTGTTTAAAATCCGTTTCCGTGCTCTAAGTCAAGAACCGGTTGACCTAGGATCATGAAACTTTACACAGTTGTTGCCCATGACCCAAAGAGGTGCCCTATTGTTTTTGGGTCACGAAGGTCAAAGGTCAAGGTCACAATCAGACTTTGTTTAAAATCTGTTTCCGTGCTCTAAGTCAAGAACCGTTTGACCTAGGATCATGAAACTTTTCACAGTTGTTGCCCATGACCCAAGGAGGTGCCCTATCGTTTTTGGGTCACGAAGGTCAAAGGTCAAGGTCACAATCGGACTTTGTTTAAAATCGGTTTCCTAAAATCCGTTTCCGTGCTCTAAGTCAAGAACCGGTTGACCTAGGATCATGAAACTTAACACAGTTGTTGCCCATGACCCAAGGAGGTGCCCTATAGTTTTGGGTCACGAAGGTCAAAGGTCAAGGTCACAATCGAACTTTGTTTAAAATCCGTTTCCGTGCTCTAAGTCAAGAACCGGTTGACCTAGGATCATGAAACTTTACACAGTTGTTGCCCATGACCCAAGGAGGTGCCCTATTGTTTTTGGGTCACAAAGGTCAAAGGTCAAGGTCACAATCGGACTTTGTTTAAAATCTGTTTCCGTGCTCTAAGTCAAGAACCGGTTGACCTAGGATCATGAAACTTTACACAGTTGTTGCCCATGACCCAAGGAGGTGCCCTATTGTTTTGGGGTCACGAAGGTCAAAGGTCAAGGTCACAATCGGACTTCGTTTAAAATCCGTTTCCGTGCTCTAAGTCAAGAACCGGTTGACCTATAGCACTTTTCCAGTGACAAGGCGCTAGTGGGGGGTATTTGTCCGCTTTGCGACAGTTCTAGTTTTTTCTGTTTTGCAGTTAGGACTCTGTATACCTGGTACTTGAAAAAATAAACCAGGTATGTACTTTTTAGCTCTCCAAGGACGAAAGTCTCTGAAGAGCTACATGTATTGTGATACCCTTGGATGTTGGTATCAGTGTTGGTGTCTGCTTAAACTTTAATCTGGCCCATATCTTATACTCTAACAGAGATACTGCCTTGACATTCCACACATACATCTATGTACCTCTAACCAAGACCTTTCATTTTGGACCATGACCTTTGACCTTGATATCTTTACTCTGCTGTGTAGCCTACTTTTTGAAAAAAAAAACACTTTTACCTTGCCTATATCTTAAGTTCCTTTCACAGATACATGTCTCTAAGTCAGGAACCGGTTGACCTAGGATCATGAAACTTTACACAGTTGTTGCCCATGACCCAAGGAGGTGCCCTAGTGTTTTTGGGTCACAAAGGTCAAAGGTCAAGGTCACAATCGGACTTTGTTTAAAATCTGTTTCCGTGCTCTAAGTCAAGAACCGGTTGACCTAGGATCATGAAACTTTACACAGTTGTTGCCCATGACCCAAGGAGGTGCCCTATTGTTTTGGGGTCACGAAGGTCAAAGGTCAAGGTCACAATCGGACTTCGTTTAAAATCCGTTTCCGTGCTCTAAGTCAAGAACCGGTTGACCTATAGCACTTTTCCAGTGACAAGGCGCTAGTGGGGGGTATTTGTCCGCTTTGCGACAGTTCTAGTTTTTTCTGTTTTGCAGTTAGGACTCTGTATACTTGAAAAAATAAACCAGGTATGTACTTTTTAGCTCTCCAAGGACGAAAGTCTCTGAAGAGCTACATGTATTGTGATACCCTTGGATGTTGGTATCAGTGTTGGTGTCTGCTTAAACTTTAATCTGGCCCATATCTTATACTCTAACAGAGATACTGCCTTGACATTCCACACATACATCTATGTACCTCTAACCAAGACCTTTCATTTTGGACCATGACCTTTGACCTTGATATCTTTACTCTGCTTTGTAGCCTACTTTTTGAAAAAAAAACAAAACACTTTTACCTTGCCTATATCTTAAGTTCCTTTCACAGATACATGTTTGATATTTCATTTGGATACCTGTAACCATGGCCTTTCTCTGAGGGCCACAATTTTTTCCTTGTGACCTTAATATTAGTGTTTGGCATACTTTTTCAAAAACTTTAACCTTGGCTATATCTTATGTCTTATGTCATACAGTTGAGATTCTCAACTCGAGAACATCATGAAATTAACATCCTGAATAGAATGGGAATGTTTTATGAAAGAATGAACAAATGGAATGAGCGTTTTGAATGATTTTGTGTATCTAAAACAAGAGTGCCATGGTCACAATATACGCCGCCACTTATAACACTTGAGACAAAAAAAATGACATTGACAAGGATTTATAAATATTCACTGAAAAACCTGTAAAAAATGGTGTTCACAAAAAGGTTTTTATAAATATCCAGTGAAAAACCTGGAAGGAATTGCGTTGACAAGGCTGCAATTTCAATCAGCCCCAGAGACTAAGTTTTAAGGGGGCATAACTCTGGAAGAAATCAATGAACCATAAAATCTTTCCTACATGCACATCTACTAATTGGGGTGATAACATTGACCAAGTGATATTAAGATCCAGCCAGAAACTTAGGAGGAGTTGCGTTGACAAGGCTGCAATTTCAATAAGCCCCAAAGACTAAGATTGAAGGGGGCATAACTCTGGTAAAAATCAATGAACCATAAAATCCTTCCTTCAAGCACATGTACCAATTGAGGTTATAACATTGTCCAAGTTTCATTAAGATCCAGCCAGAAACTTAGGAGGAGTTGTGTTGACAAGCCTGCAATTTCAATAAGCCCCAGAGACTAAGTTTTTAAGGGGCATAACTCAGGCAAAAATCGACGAACCATAAAATCCTTCCTTCATGCACATCTACCAATTGAGGTGATAACATTGACCAAGTTTCATTAAGATCCAGCCAGAAACTTAGGAGGAGTTGCGTTGACAAGGCTGCAATTTCAATAAGCCCCAGAGACTAAGTTTTTAAGGGGCATAACTCAGGCAAAAATCGATGAACCATAAAATTCTTCCTTCATGCACATCTACCAATTGAGGTTATAACATTGTCCAAGTTTCATTAAGATCCAGCCAGAAACTTAGGAGTAGTTGTGTTGACAATCCTGCAATTTCAATAAGCCCCAGAGACTAAGTTTTTAAGGGGCATAACTCAGGCAAAAATCGACGAACCATAAAATCCTTCCTTCATGCACATCTACCAATTGAGGTGATAACATTGACCAAGTTTCATTCAGATCCAGCCAGAAACTTAGGAGGAGTTGCGTTGACAAGGCTGCAATTTCAATAAGCCCCAGAGACTAAGTTTTTAAGGGGCATAACTCAGGCAAAAATCGATGAACCATAAAATCCTTCCTTCATGCACATCTACCAATTGAGGTTATAACATTGACCAAGTTTCATTAAGATCCAGCCAGAAACTTAGGAGTAGTTGTGTTGACAAGCCTGCAATTTCAATAAGCCCCAGAGACTAAGTTTTTAAGGGGCATAACTCAGGCAAAAATTGACGAACCATAAAATCCTTCCTTCATGCACATCTACCAATTGAGGTGATAACATTGACCAAGTTTCATTAAGATCCAGCCAGAAACTTAGGAGGAGTTGCGTTGACAAGGCTGCAATTTCAATAAGCCCCAGAGACTAAGTTTTTAAGGGGCATAACTCAGGCAAAAATCGATGTACCATAAAATCCTTCCTTCATGCACATCTACTAATTGAGGTGATAACATTGACCAAGTTTCATTAAGATCCTGCCAGAAACTTAGGAGGAGTTGTGTTGACAAGGCTGCAATTTCAATAAGCCCCAGAGACTAAATTTTAAAGGGGCATAACTCAGGCAAAAATCGACGAACCATAAAACCCTTCCTTCATGCACATCTACCAATTGAGATGATAACATTGACCAAGTTTCAAGAAGATCCAGCTAGAAACTTAGGAGGAGTTGCATTGACAAGAAAAGTGGACGTACGTACGGACGGACAGACGGACAGATGGACGGACGGACAGACGGAGAAGATGACGCCAATATACGTCCGCCTCCGGCGGCGTATAAAAATCAATAACATGCCCACGGTAACCTCTCAACCAATCAAATGTGATCTTAGAATAGTGACAGCCTCATATCAGATATTTACTAATATCATAGGTATTCAGATTTCTTGATAATACGCCTAAATAATTTTTTTGCCAATGAAATGTCTTGTATTTTAACATCCAATTAAATCAGAGATTGTCTTGAATGTTTATTGAGTGTTTTGAATGTTTTTGTGTTGCGAATGAATGAACGCTTTCATGGAATTGTGTCAATTTCATGATGTTTTCAACTGTATTACACATGCAGCCTTGATATTTTACACTTACATACCTGCCACCAAGACCTTTCATTTGTGACCATGGCATTGACACTTTGACCTTTAACTTGGAGTTTGACATACTTTCAAAAACTTTAGCACTGCCTCTATCTTATGTATTATTAGAGATAGAGTCTTAATCTTTCACACATGGAAACCTCCTTATGTCCGTAAGAGAATATGCTTGGAAAATCATTTAGGCAAAAAAAAGAAAATGTTGCTTATTATTTTTTTGTGTTGTATTATTAATAAATTCTTCTTTAAGTAATACCCATTATGTCGCCTGAAGGAGCTGTCAAAGTGGTTAAAAGAATCACCTTTGCACATCTTTTGCAGGTTGGAAAGAATTCTGAAGTTGTTACACATGAAACTGATGCACTTGTTCTTGTACATGTATTTGTTTCCACGGCAACTGTCACCATCGGTTACAGAAGCTTTGACAATTGTGTCAAGGTCATTTGTGAAACATCTTGGCGACTATAAAGAGTACCTAACTGTGAAGGCCCAGAGGAATATCACCATGACAACATATCCTTTATATTTCATTATCATTAATCAGTTTTGTATGGTTTAATTAAAATAATGTTGAAGTACATACAACAGAATTTAAGACTGATCCAAATTCAAAGATGTTACAGACGACAATTTCAAGTGAATGAAATTTTACATTTTTTGGTCTTTTGGGGTAGAAAACATTTTAAACAAAGAAAATGCCTTTCTGCAAAATTTTTCAAAGCTTTTAACTCCTTCTTTGAGCGCCAAAGAGTGGCATTGGATGAGACATGGGTTCAATCCATGTACAGGGTTAAAAGATGCATGTTCTTATTACAAGGTATGCTTACCAAATAAGTCTTATTAAATTCATCACTCGCATTCGGGAAAATGGCAGAATCGGATAAAAGCCCAAAATGTGCAATTCTAAACTTTTGCCAAAGGCTTGGAAAATAGCTGATTGAAGCAACAGAAACAATTGATTCAACCTAACAGAACAGACTGTTATATGAATATCGTCTAACGCTGGGGAAAGCGTGTTTGTGAGTGAGAATTAGTCGTTTGATGATGAAATACGAGCCGAAAGACAGGTGGAGCAGCGTTATGACGCCAACGTCCGTGTAACTGGGTTATTTTGGCATCTTAAGCTGAATTTAAGAGGAATCCGTCACATCTACCTTAACCAAATGAGAACAAATTGATTCAAGGAATGCTTTCAAGGCATTTTTGAATGAGATGTTTGTTAATTTATGAAGAGGGCCGAACACCATGAATGTTGCATTAAACGCAGAGGGCGATATTTTGAGAAAGAATAGAATTTGATGTCAATGACGTTGTGTCTTGTGTGGCGCTGGGCACAGATGCGCTATGTAAAAATGTGGTTTATTTTTGTAATATTACACAAAACTTAATGATAATTCGTGTATGCATTAAACCAATCTTAAGGGGGAATGCTCCAGTTTTTCGGAACACTCGGTCTTTACCGTAGTAAATCAAATGTTTCGTACCAATATGTTTCGCTACCATATTTTCAATAATATTATGCATCATTACAATTTACAATTTTCGACGGTAAAAATGTATTCATTATGCGAAACTGATTTCCTCAAGATGGAAATCGATTATTTAGAGCAAGACAGTCGTAAATGTGTATGCAGTTACCACCATTTTGCGTCATTTTATTCATGTGTAGCTGATAAAAAATCCTGTAATTCACTAATAAGTGCGCTGACCTATACATTTTCTTTTTTAATTATTACCAGGACATGTTGCTTAATACAATGAGGGAGTTTTATCAAATTCTATTATGTAGAACCTGAAATATTTCCAACAATATGCAAATTTTGACTTAAAACACTCCAGCTTCGTTGATCTAACCAAACACGTGAGCATGCTGTTTTATACATTTATGCGTTTATAGAAGCACATATTTTGGGTTTTCTGTTCTTATGAAATGTAAGATGTTACTTTAAATCCATTTTCCGGACTAAACGATGAATATACAGCATTTTATTAGCATTTTAGTGACCTTGGATAGGTGCAAGAAATTGTGCCTTTTTTCTATGTAGGGGTATGTGATACGAATGACTATAAAATTCAAACAAGATCGCTGACCACCCATTTTTATTTTATTTTTCAATTGGTAATAACATGTAATTTCAACATACAAAATATAAATAAATTCTATTATTGGGAAAAAATTTAGGAAACTGGAGCATCCCCCCTTAATCTTTTGGCATGTAAAATTGCATGACGATAATTATGTTTATGAAATCGGCGAAAACGATTGTGACATTACTTTTGGATCACCCCTCGTATATTCATCAAAGATCAAAAAAGAGAAAAACAGAAAATAAATAATCAGATGTAAACTATTATAAGACTTGATCAAATGCAAAATAATTTGTTTCAACAATCATTATTCTTGAATGACTTGAAAATTGATAAAATATAAGACTGGTGGGGTTTTGTCCGCCTTGCCAATTAAAGTGGTGGGGTTTTGTCCGAGGGGGTTTCGTCCTGGTGGGGTATTGTCCTGGTGGGGTTTTGTCCGTACCCCGCTTGCCAAAGGGATCTTTTTGTTAACAAGTATTTACTCTTGAGATAAAAAAGAAATCATTTCAAATTCCTTAACCTTATAACTTATATAGAGGAGTTTCCAGGCCTAATACATTTCATCTATGTTAATCGTAAAACCAACCAGATAATGGCCCCTTCACTCAACATTGTACACAGTTTTGATGGAGAAGACCATGACGCTACACAACTAGTCAAGGATAAGGTAGATCTAACTCATTTTTAAAAGTATAAAAAGAGCCCATTATGAGATATTGCGATAGCTCAATATCTCCCTCTTATCCTCAATTTCTCAAAAATATTCTCCCCATAAACCGCTTGACCAAATTAAAAATATTCCTCACCTAAGCCAATTTATTTAAATATGGTGGGAATAGTCTTATAGAAAAGGACTTTCAAAGTTGTAACTATGTCCTCAAATGGAGGTAATGTAGCTCTTAAAATCTGAGATGTCGAAATGCTTTTGGACATCAAAGATGGATGCTTTAACCCATTAAAAAAAGATTACATTTTGAAGTGTTTCAATTTGAAAGGTGTTGCTGACGAAAATTTCAAGTTGATGAAATTTTAAAAATCTTTGCATTTTGAGGTAGAAAACATTGTGGTAATTGTCACAAGCATTTTCGACAATGTTTTCCCAATCCTTTTCTTGTGAGATTGTCAAAAGGCATCATTGTGTGGTAATGGGTTGTGGTAATGGTTTAAAAGTTACACAAAGCCTTTAAGCCAATACTTTCGTCCATTTTGTCACCATGAAGGGTTAGCTCAAAACTCTTTTCATTGCATATTGACCTACAAATAGATAAAAGTTCAATGGAATTTCAGATATGGGGAATGGCAGAATGGATGCATAAAAAGTTACATGAAGGTTACACATCTGTCACTGCTAGAGAGGGAGATTACCACTTCTCGTATTTCATCTGGTTTGAAAACCATGCAGTAAGTAGTTGTAGATACATTTAACCCATTACCAAATAGCAAATATTTAGACTGATCCAAATTCAACCAGGTGGTCCCCAATAGCTCAGTCGGTAACATCGGAGTTTGTCAATCCAGGGGTCGCAATTTTGAACCCCTGTTAGGCCAGTATCCTTCTGACATTTGACAAAAGTAATTTGTCTCTCACCAATAGGTGTGCATCATCTATGTGAGAGAGCAGCTGGAGGCTTGGTTTGGATAAAGTGGTGGTACTGGTGAGAGATATACCAGGAATCTATGATTAGATTTCCCAAGTAGCCATGATATGACCATAGGAGTTGAAAACGGGGTTAAACCGCAATAAATCAACCCAAGTCAAACAACTACAACTTCAAGAGACTGAAATGTGACATTTTATGTGTCTTTCTGAGTAGAAAACTTTGTGTTTTTAAGTGACAAGGTGCTTATGGGGGCATTTGATTTAATTCAGTCATTGAGCACACATGCCAGGATATGATAATATTTACAGGGAGTTCAAGAACCTGTACTTCGTCCATACAAATGGGACGCCACAGCTCCTCCGCCTGGAATTCTTACTGGAATTTTTTTCAAGTAAGTGGAGCAATCTTTAACTACATTCTTAAATAGCAAAATTTAGACAGTTCTAATTTGAAAGCTGCTGCCTACAACAAAATGGATGTTGAAAAAGATGGGATTTGTGCAAAATACAGCGCAGAAAATATTGAGGCTAAAGGAAAAAAATGCTAATTATCAGCATTTTCTTCTTTTGCCTCAATATTTACCAAGGCATACTTTCTTAAGGACGTCAAAACCAGGTTTTGTTTGGAAAGGGGTTGATAGCATTTTCCTTCTTCAAGAAGTACATAAATTGACCTGTAATAGAATGTATCCTTAGTGAAAATCTGTTCACATTTACAACCCCTAACGCCAAAATTTTAGGGTGGTCCAATTTTGAAAGTCGCTTTAGACGACAAAATAGATGTTGATATTGATAAGATTTGTGAAAAAAAATTGCGCAGAAATATTGAGGCAAAAGGATAAAGTGCTGATTATCAGCACTTTCTTTGTTTGCCTCAATGTTTTACTAAGCATTTTCTATTAGGGATGTCAAAACTAGGTCTTGTTTGGTAATGGGTTAAATAATATATTTAGAATGCCTTCATCCCCTCTAATCTGTTGCTCTGACTGACTATATCCATATAACCATTTCAGGTATTTCACGTCCAAGTGTTTCCCACATACCGTTCCCAACAAAGTACACAGTAACGAGTTGTTGATGATGCACGTAGGTCTTGCTACGACACAGTATATAACAAACCATTGTCGGCAGCTGGCAGGTAAACTGTATCAGGAAACCACAGGAGAATTGATGACCTCAATGAGTCTTTTGTAGAGACTGTAACACCAAGGTTTTTTTTAAAGTAAAGACTAACTTCAGGCTACATTGATGTCCTTTTCCATCAAACAGTCTGTTACGAAGTTACGGACCCTTGTGGACAGCTAGCTTGTAAACTACATGTTTAATAAGAAACAACTGGGGAATTGATGACTGCCATGAGTGTTTTATAGAGATTGTGCCACCAGTATTCAATGAAGACTAAGTCCAGGCTGTCCTTGGATGCTTTTCCACCAAACAGTCTATTACAAAGTTATGAATCAGTGTCAGGCAGATGGCAGGTAAACTACATCATGAGACAACAGGGGAATGAATGACCTGCACAAGTCTTGTAGAGGCAGTGACTCAAGTTGTAGGTGTTTAACCCTTTCCCAAACGACTACATTTTAGGGTGATCCAATTAAAAAACTGTCACAAAAGACAAAATGTATGTTATTAAAGATAGGATTTGTGTAAAATATGGCACAGAAAATATTGAGACAAAAGGAGAAACTGCTGGTTATCAGCAGTTTCTTCTTTTGTTTCAATGTTTTCCCAAGCCTTTTCTATTAGGGACGTCAAAAACAGGTCTTGTTTGTGAAAGGGTTAAAGTGAAGTTATGTGTACTCTTTCAGTCAAACCTATTAGATCTAGAGCTACATATATGGGGGAGTGATGGCTTTTGAAAATGAAATATTTTATTCATTTCGCATCAAACCCTAAGCTGTTGGTACTTATTGAAATCATCTCATTGAGACGATTCAAATGAGTACTAACAACACAGGCTTTGGATTTGAAATAACAAATTTAGAAATGTATTCATTCCGTATTATCCATTGCTCTGTTAAGATCTATCAATTAGTGTATGACCAAGGTAATGCATTATCGTTATATTTTGACTTATTCCTTGACATCCGTAAGTCGAATTATTTTTAAAGTACTGTTAGATGCAATATCGCCTATTTTTGTAACAACGGAAATAATTGAGCGTGCTCAGATTTCAGGGAAAATATTCTAAACAATTTTTGTAAAAATATGTATAAATTGTATGAAGAGTAGGCAAAAAACCAACAAAAGTCAAAAATTCAAAATTAGAGAGCAATTAAAATTACTTCCCTTGAAATCGTCTATTTGCACCAAACAAATTTCGTTCCATGACTGGTCGTATAGCCCATTACCCAGGTCTTACCAAGATCAACCTGTCTCAAAAATCCACGTAGGTTTATTCAAAAATCTTGTATGTTTTAATGGTAATTTTATGTACCATATGTGCAATATAGTTTGTTATTTAATTAGCTCACCTGAGCACGAAGTGCTCAAGGTGAGCTATTGTGGTCACTTTTTGTCCGTCGTCCGTCTGTCTGTCCGTCCGTTCACAATTTTGTGTTTACACTCTAGCATCTACAAATATAAGCCAATCTTGACCAAAGTTGGTCAAAACATGTATGGCCATAAGATCTCGGATGAGTTCGATTATGGGTCAGATCGAACTAGAAATGCAGGAGTTATCTGCCCTTGAATGCGAAAAATACTTAGTTTTGACATTGTTTACACTCTAGCATCTACAATTATTGATCAATCAAGACAAATCTTGGACATAACATTGCAGACCATAAGATCTCGGATGAGTTCGATTTTCAGTCTGATCTGACCAGAAAGATGAGAGTTAGTGCCCTTGAATTTGACAAAATTGCCATTTTATTTCATTCGTTTTACTTACTTATTTTACTTTACATTTAGGATTTCCACTCTATGTTTACATTCGGACTCGCCTAGACGCTTAATCTAGAAATAGAGCGTCTGGTGATCATGATCACCATGGAGAAACCACGCGGTGATCTAGTCAGTTTTTACTTTAGCGTTGAAACGTTCGGACGAATAATTTTTCAACATAAAGTTTTAATTCTTTTGGTCATTATTATGGCTGAAGCGGCTGTTAAGGCTTCGCGGGAGTAACATACCAGCCCACCCACTTCGCCGTCGGCTCGTTCGGAGCCAGTTACGGAGAAGAGCAGAAGAACGACTGTGAAGGACTTGGAATTACATCTTACGCAGATGCAGTCTGCAACGGACGCTAAGTTCTCGGCGATTCTTAATTTGCTTCAAGACCGGCCTTCGGGGCAGGGTCAAAGCAACACAGACATCGAGACTCGGGCTCGTCGGTCTAAAAACGCGAAAACTGATGACAATGTCGGCTTGTGTAATGTGCCGGACGATCAGCTTTCTTTACATCCTTCGTCTTCGGAAGTGAGAAATTTGTTCTCTGATAGTGACGATGGTGATTCAGATTTCAGTTCTGTCTCCGTTTCTAAAGGAAAAAATGGGAAACTTGAATCTTACAGTCATTTTGGACTAAACGAGGAAAGGCCGAATTTAGCCAGTATTTTCAACACCTCAGAAAAGTCAGAATCTCAACATGGAATTGTTTTGGACAATTTACAAAGTGACATTCTAAAAAACTCATGGCGTTGTGATATGCCTAGCAAGCTACATGCCTACAAGGAGGAATATCGCTTGAATTTTCCTGTCAGTCAACAGTCTGTGGACATTGTGCAAGTGCCAGGATTAGACGATATGGTGGAACCTATGCTTAGGAAGCGACATGGTTCTAAATCGGTTAAGACATGGAGTAAAGGTAAACAATTGGTTTCTCAACCCTTTAAATCCATTGAATCTTTGGGCTATCAAGGACAAATGGCTAGTCGTTACGGCATTCTAGCTCTATCATACCTACAGCAAGGACTAGGTTCTCTGATGAAAACATTGAGTGGTCCTGAACAAAATATTGACAAGTCGATACAGATAGTTAGGGATCTTTTCGACATATCTTCCAAAGCCTTGGATCAGACTGGTCGTTCTGGAGCGTACCATCATATTATCAGACGCAAAGCTGTTGTTGCAGACACAGGCTTAGATACATTGAAAGACATTCATGTCAAAGTGCTAGATCTTCCTTTAAGTGGTCAAGCCCTTTTTGGGCAGGGATTAGAAGACAAACTTAGGGACAGAAAGGAGAAAAAAGATCAGTTGAGCGATCTTGTTCCGGAATTGTTTGAAAAGAAACGAAGCTGGCCTAGTAACTATGACAAGCCAGATAAAAGACAGAAAACTTCTTCATTTGTAAATAAGTCTTCTTCTTCAGCTTCAAATTTCAAGTCTGGCTTTAACAAGGCGAGTACGTCCACTTACCAGCCAGAGAAAACTTTCAACAAGGAGAAAACAGAACAGTCTGTGCCTCCTTTTCGTATCCCCAAGAAAAAATGACTCCAAGGTAAGAAATTTACAAAATTCAATTTTGTCAAAGCTTCCACAGATACCTGTCGGGGGTCGCCTGACTTTATTTCTGGACAACTGGAAAAAGATAACATCAGATCAGTGGGTGTTGTCCGTCATAAAAGAAGGGTACAAACTGGAGTTCATGAGCATTCCAAAACCAACGGGGATTCGTCCTACAGTTGTACCTGCAAAAGATCAAGATTTAATTTCTCAAGAAATAGACACTTTGCTTCAAAAAGATTGTATAGAAAAAGTGGATGTTCAAAATGCTCAGGACGGTTTTTACAGTACGTTTTTTCTGGTCCCCAAAAAGAACGGGAAAATGCGTCCAGTAATAAATCTCAGACCCCTGAACAGGTATCTAGTAAAGAAACATTTCAAGATGGACACTTTATCAAAGGTGATAAATCTATTGAAACCAAAAGATTGGGCAATAACAATAGATCTTTCAGATGCCTATCTACACATTCCAATCTTTCACAGCCACAGGAAATACCTGAGATTTTGTTTCAAAAATCAGTGCTTCCAGTGGAAAGTGACGTGTTTTGGTCCAACCTCGGCACCCAGAGTTTTCACAAAGCTGGTGTCCGTGGTAGCAGCCCATCTGAGAATTCAAAATGTCAGATTAGCAGTTTATCTAGACGATTGGTTGAATCTGAACCAAAACAAGAGTCTTCTAATTCAGGATCGCAGTTTATGTCTGAATCTTTTGGTCTCTCTAGGTTTCATGGTCAATTTGGAAAAATCAAACCTATGTCCCAGTCAGGATTTGATATATTTAGGGGCTCTACTCAGCCTTCAGAAAGGGCTAATTTACCCGACAGAAGAAAGGTTTGCCAAAATACAGTTGGCGCTAATTCCATTTTGTCATCTAACGGTCAAAGCCAGAGACTTTTTGCATCTTCTGGGTCTGATGGCGTCTTGTATAGAACTGATTCCAAATGCACGCCTATACATGCGACCGATTCAATTACATCTGCTGTGTTTTTGGAAACCCTCAAAGGATCCATTGGAAAAGTTGGTTCCATGTACTCCACATCTCAGATCTCATCTGACGTGGTGGAGACAGAGAGCGAACATTTTCAAGGGTCGATCTGTCCAAAAAACTATGACAGAGGTAACAATCACAACAGATGCGTCAAAGGTCATGTACGGGGGTCACTTGGACAACCATTTTGTACAAGGTCAGTGGAATACTCAGCAACAAAGTTGGCATATCAACCTGTTAGAGATGGAAGCCATTCTTCTGACAATGACTCACTTTTTACCGCAGATAAACAAGAAATGTGTTCTAATCAAATCAGACAATATGACTTGTGTCCAGTATATCAATCGTCAAGGGGGCACTCGGTCCAGCAAACTGTGCATGAAAACTTGGGAGATTTGGAATCTTGCCATTCAAAATCAAATGACATTAAAAGCAGTCCATATTTGTGGGAAGGACAATGTGCTAGCAGACCAGCTGAGTCGTCAGAAAGTTTTAGCAACAGAATGGTCTTTGAAAAGGGAAATAGTCCAGAATATTTTTGCAATTTGGGGTCACCCACTGATGGATCTGTTTGCATCAAAACAAAACCATCAGACGGAAGTATTCTGCACTTGGTTCCCATCTCATCAAGCTTTTGCAATAGATGCTTTATCTATTACCTGGGAGAACATGTTTGCGTATGCCTATCCCCCAATATGTCTGATTCCGAAGGTACTAAAACACATGTCTCAATTTCAGTGCGAGATAATTCTGATAGCACCTCGATGGCCTCGGAGACACTGGTATACGGAGCTTCTGCAGTTCCTTGTTGCGATACCAATACAGTTACCACAGATTCCAGACCTGTTTGTTCAACCGTTGTCAAGGATTTATCATCCAAATCCTCAAATTTTTCAGCTAGTGGCATGGAGACTGTCGACAAATTGTTCCAAAATAGAGGCTTTTCGGAACAGTCTCGAAAGCTTCTCAGGGCCTCTTGGCGCAAAGGCACACAAAGGGACTACAACGCAAAGTATCGAAGATTCCGTAGCTGGTGTCGTCAACGGGAAATTGGTCCCAATGACATATCTCTAACCCTTGTTTCAGATTTTCTTTCAGACTTATTTGATGAGGGTTTGCAGTACCGTACTATTGCTGGGTATAGGTCAATGCTGTCAAATGTTCTACCACCAATAGAAGGTTTCAAAGTAGGTCAACACCCTGATTTAATCAGACTAATCAAAGGTGTCTTTAATTCCAGACCTCCACAAAGGCACTTAGTGCCGGAATGGAACTTGGAACATGTTCTTTCTTCTTTGCAGAAAGGACCTTTTGAGCCAATGAAGAGAGCATCATTGAAACTCATTACATTCAAGACAGTGTTCTTAGTTGCTATTTCCTGTTTCAGGAGATGTAGCGACATTCAGGCTCTGCGGCTTGGTGAGGGTTCTGTGAACGTTCAACGCCAAGGATTGACTTTTGTAAGACATGGTTTAGCCAAACAAGATAGAGAAGGGCATTATGGTACCTCTATATTTATTCCAACATTCAAAGACAATAAGAAATTGGATCCTAAAAGAAGTATGTACTATTATCTGATGAAAACAGAATCTTTTAGAAAGAAGGCAGATGGTTCAGATGAGCTTAGTGTTTTTCTAAGTCTTAATGAGCCACACAAGCCAGTGTCGTCTCAAACCATTTCAAACTGGATTGTGCAGACTATCAAAATGTGTCTAGGAGATAATTCAACAAAAATCAAAGGTCACAGTACTAGAGCAATTGGAACTTCATATGCCTTATTCAAAGGTGCTTCCTTAAGTTCAATCCTGTCTGCAGCTGACTGGAGTCGTGAATCTACTTTTGTAAAGTTTTATCTGAGGGACATGTCATCTCAGAGCTAGGTAAGCTCTGAAACGGGTGCTGTTTTTTACTTTAGCGAGTCGCGATTTGACTGTTTTTGTGTTACAAGTAGTAGCATTTATTGTATATAATGGTATTCTGTACAGAAGGGATACATGAACATTAAAGGGAATCTGATGTATATAGATTGTACAGCTTGGGATGAAGATGAAAAAGAATCTTACACCAAGAAATATATACAAGACTTCTCCTCCAGGATAGAAGGTAAGCATTGCTTTGAAATCTATCCTAAATGTAAAGTAAAATAAGTAAGTAAAACGAATGAAATAAAATTATAAAATTTGATTTCAAGTTTGAATTTTATGAAAGAGTTTTACTTACTTATTTTACTTGTTTCCCACCACCACCCCTATCTTGTATTTCTTGGATGGGAAACGTTTCAACTTAAATAAAACTGACTAGATCACCGCGTGGTTTCTCCATGGTGATCATGATCACCAGACGCTCTATTTCTAGATTAAGCGTCTAGGCGAGTCCGAATGTAAACATAGAGTGGAAATCCTAAATGTAAAGTAAAATAAGTAAGTAAAACTCTTTCATAAAATTCAAACTTGAAATCAAATTTTATAATTTTCGGCTGTTTTTGACCTTGTTTACACTCTAGAATCTACAATTATTCATCAATCAAGACAAAACTTTGACACAATGTTTGGGACCATGAGATCTCGGATGAGTATTATTTTCCTCATCATCTGATCAGAAAGTCGAGAGTTACTTGCCCTTGAATTTGACAAAATTGTCATTTTTAGCTGTTTTCGACGATGTTTACACTCTAGAATCTACAATTATTGATCAATCAATCCAAAACTTGGACACAATATTGGGGATCATAAGATCTGGGATGAGTTTGATTTTCAGTCTTATCTGATTAGAAAGTTGAGAGTTATGAGCCCTTGAATTTGACAAAATTGCTGTTTTTGACTGTTTCAGACCTTATAGGCTAGTAAATATACACTTTGACCTGGACAAAATTAGAACAGAAATGAAACCTATGCTATTGTACTCGAGAAGTACCCGCCTTTTCACAGAAAAAAATATACTTCGATCCCTCCGTTGCGATTTGAGTAATTTTTGGTCAAAAAATGGGATTTTTGGCGAAAAATGTAAAAAAAAATGGAAAAATGGAATTGTTGATTCTTATGCAGTGTTTAGGTGAGAAAATGGAAGAGAATATGAATTAGATGGGTACAAAAGGAAGATTCAGCGAAAAATCGTAAAAACTGATTTTTTATTATTTTTTAATCAAAAAGGGGGGGGGGGGGCAAATAGGCGGGCGGGGGGGGGAGTATTGATTTAACATAGCACTGAATTCTCTAAATGGATAACTCCTATTTTAGATTACCGTATTTATAATGAAAGAGCTGAATTAGAGGTAAGAAATAAAGTTAAAGAATACCTCTGATGCGATTTCGGTAATTTTTTAGCAAAAAATTGGTATTTTGGTGAAAAATGGGAAAAAATAGAATTTTCTATTTTTTCAGATATTGGTGATTTCTATGCAGTTTTTAAGGAAGGAAATGTTAACATATATGGATTAGATGGATACAAAAGTAACATTTAGCAAAAAATCATAAAAAACTATTTTTTACGATTTCTTTTGGTCGAGAGGATGGGGGATATCTAGATCGGTCGTGGTATAGGCTTGTATAGATATAAATTTAGCATTGTTTTTTATTGGATAATTCCTATTTTAGATTATCATAATGAAATTAATTGGATTTGGGGTAAGAAAAAAATGTAAAAGAATCCCTCTGGCGCGATTCATTCAATCTTAGGGCAAAAAATGGTATTTTGGTGAAAAGTGGGAATTTGGAGTTTTCTATCTTTTTCAATATTTGCACCTTTTATTCAAAGTATTATGTAGTTTTATGTGAGAAAATGTTAGCAAATAAATAAGATGGAAACAAAAGTAAAATTCAATAAAACAAAAATCATAAAAACTAAATTTTCATGATTTATTATTCCACAGGTGTGTGGGGAAGGGGACAGATATGCTGGTAGGGGTATTGATATAAACATCATACATGTAAACCTGTTTCTATAGGGGTTTCTACACTTTTTATTGCTCCCTACATGACATCAGTCTGGTGACAAACGGACTTTGTCTATTAGGCGTTTTATAAAGTACCAATAGTGTAAGATAATGTTGTTCAATATACAAGTAAGGAGCTTAGAACAAAATTTTGTGCTATTTGTATTAGGGCCTACTTTGATCACATATTTACGTTAGACGATTTGAGTGAGTTTTGTAAGGGTCCCGGTTTAAGGTTCTAGGATAGCTTTCCCTCTGCCATATTATTAAAGGCATTTGGAATACGAAATCGTAAGTGATCAACCATTGCTTTTTGTAACTTTAGTTTACAGCAGACAACAGTGGGTCTTGTAAAAATCTTGGATCTGCTTTGCCTGGTGAGATGCCCTCGAGTTCAAACAGGATGAGGATAAAGACGTGATACAGAAGATGCACCATGACTGATTTACATGTACTTTATCTTTTTTCTTCTTTAGGCCTATACAGTTATCTTCATGGTTATTTACTGTCACATAATCTCATTTTTGTCCATTTTTAACAAGACTGTCTCTATGCCGAACCACAAAAGGTGTTGATTCTTCCAATCCCATTCAGTCTTTGAATTGTATGAGCATTACCAGTGGCGGATCCAGAGGGGGTTCGGGGGGGTCAAACGAACCCCCCTCTGTAACCAAATAATTTCATTTTCATGCAGAAATTCAATCAAATTTGTGTAATCACACAAAAACGAACCCCCTATTAGTAAATTCGAACCCACCTCACGGAAATCCTGGATCCGCACCAGATTACTCTCTGTAGGTGCGTAGAAAGCAATTTCTTATTGGGGAGGGGGAGCTGAAGCACCTATCCGGGCCAGTTTCTGAATATTGGGGGAGGGGGCTTAATTGATTTTTTTCTAAATTTTCAGCGTCAAATAAGGCAAATTAGGCATTTTGACCAACTTGTTTCTTACCCCCCAACCTTATATAGCCCCCTGTTCATACGGCCTGAATATCTAAGCCATGTCCATTAAAATAGATGTTCCTTGGTGGTCTTTACATGACCCGGGGTAGTATACATTCTACCTGATGATTACATGGCCCAATGACAATGACATGGTCAAGCAAACTTGACAGCATTTTGATATGGAGCTTGTGTTAAGATTAGCGCATTAATTAACAACCTTAACCACCCCCAAAAAAACATTGTTAGTACCAACACGCCATATTTCACTCTAACCACCCGTCCCAGTACAGTATAATGTACTTAATTCTTTTTAGCAAATAATAGTTTTTGTTAAAGTATTATTCATGTTTGGTCACAATTCATATCATATAAACTTCTTTTGGCATTTTCTATAAATGAAATAGAAATGGACAATCTTCACATGATCAGGTGCAACTAATGTTACAAAATGACTGAGAATTTGCTGAACACAGCATTTAATCATTGAATGAATGTTACTTTTTAGACTTTCTAGCCTTTCATTTTTTTTTACATTATGTTGTTTAACACGTTTTCATGTAACATGTACTCATCTAAATACTTCATAAAAATTGAAACTTAAAAAAAAATCTTTTTAATTTCCGAGAAATGGCAATGAATCTTGTGCGAAACATAAGCTTTATTTACCATTATCTTTTTATAAATCGTCGGTGTTGTTATAAAATCTCGTAATTACAGCTACAATCAAACTGCAGTTGCGACATTTTAAATCTACACCGATAGAATACTATTTTTTGTCAGAAATTTCGTCACGTTTACTTGATAAAATTGATCCCTATTACAGAAATCGCTGTAGAGATTCATTTACTTGTTTAAAACTGTTTACTTTTTCTTTTTCCTTAATCCTATTCATTTGGTTAAAACATTCTAAAATAGGAAGTATCTCAATAAAGAATTCAGTGCTATGTCAATTAATATCAATCACCCCCCCTCCCCCCCACACACACCCCTATTTGATGCACAACCACCCCTTTTTCGTCTAAAAAATCACTTAAATTTAGCTTTTATGATTTTTTTTATTCCAACTGATTGCCTCACCGAAAACCATCATAAAAATCAACAAATACTGAATATATAGGAAATTCCAGTTTTTTGCCATTTTTCACCAAAATACCAAGATTTTTCCCCCAAAATTACAACATGAATCGCAACAGAGGGTTTCTTTTACTTTTTTCTTACCACTAATCAAGTCATTTCATTATAATAAATCTAAAATAGGAATTATTCCATGATGAATGTTGTATCAATTTTCTAACCCCCCCCCGCCTACATATTTGCCCCCCCCCCCTTTTAACTAAAAAAATCATTAAAAAATCAGTTTTTACGATTTTTCGCAGAATCTTTCTATTGTATCCATCTAATTCACATTTGCTATCATTTTCTCACATAAAAACTGCATGAAAATCAACAATTCATGAAAAAATTGAAAATTCCAGTTTTTCACATTTTTCGCCAAAAAAACCCATTTTTGACCCAAAATTACTCAAATCGCAACGGAGGGATCGAAGTATATTTTTTTCTGTGAAAAGGTGGGTACTTCCCGAGTATAATAGCATAGGTTTCATTTCTGTTCTAATTTTGTCCAGGTTACCCCTGTTTCAGTTTTAGTTTGACCAGACTATTATTTACACTCTAGAATCTACAATTTTTGACCAATCAAGACAAATCTTGGACACAAGGTTGGAGGCCATAAGATCTCAGATTAGTTTAATTTTCAGTCTGATCTGACCAGAAAGATGAGAGTTATGTGCCCTTGAATTTGATAGAATTGCCGATTTTGGCTGTTTTTAACATTGTTTACACTCTATAATCTACTATTATTTATCAATTAAGACAAAACTTGAACACAATGTTTGAGACCATAAGATCTTGGATAAGGTTGATTTTCAGTCCGATCTGATCAAAAAGTGGAGAGTTATGTGCCCTTGAACTTGATCAAATTGCTGTTTTCGGCTGCTTTAGACCTTGTTTACACTCTAGAATCTACAATTATTGACCAATGAAGACAATTCTTGGACACAATGTTGGATATCATAAGATCTTGGATGAGTTTGATTTTCAGCCTGATCTGACTAGAAAGTGGAGAGTTGTGTGCCCTTGAATTTGACAAAATTGCTGTTTTCGGCTGTTTTGACCTTGTTTATACTCTAGAATCTACAATTATTTATCAAACAAGACAAATCTTGGACACAATGTTGGGCACGATGAAATCTTGGATGAGTTCAATTTTCACAATGTTATTGACCATAAGTTTGTTTTCAGTCTTAAAGTCATAAATATTTTTTGAATTGAAGAAAAGTGTTGCTTATATCATTTTGGTTCAGGTGAGCGATATAGGACCATCATGGTCCTCTTGTTTTGTTAATTTATTCAATGCTTAATTTTGCTCAAAGATAAAATAAGACTTAGCTAGGATCTGGATAAAGGTCATTTATAGCATCAATTTTGTGAACAACATAAATCCAGACCAGTCTGTGCATACGCACAGTCTGATCTGGATCCATGTTGTTCTTCAATAGCACTTTCATGACCTGTAGTAGCGATCACCATGGATCGAAGTCCACTTAGGTACAGGCTGATTTGGAAACATGATTTTCACAGATGCCATAGGGGACCTTTTTTGAGATCCTGGCTAAGATTTTAATATATCTATATGGTAGTCTACCTTATTACTTTTATACAGATGATGCAAATATGTTAATTATTAAATATTTTGATTGGGTTGCACCGAGGAAATATATACCGGTAAGTCCATTTGATTTAATGTGCTTTGTTCTGTTCTTAACACATTACCACACAATTACTTCGTTTGACTCCTTACAAGATAATGGCTCTGGAAAACATAGTGGGGAATGAAGAAATTGCTTGTGACAAATAATTTTTCAGCTCCACTGGCCTTTCAGGCCAGCGGGCTATTGTCATGGCGGTGTGTTTTTCGTGCATGTGTCCGTACATCTGTAAACTTTTCCTTTGAAAATCTTCTTCTCAAAAACTGCTGGATGGACTTCAACCAAACTTCAGAGGAATGATTCTTGGGTGACCCAGTCTCTCAGATTCCTTCAATGAATTTTGATTGAACCAGAATAATCTGAGTTATCTGCCCTTGAATGTCAAAAATATCTGGTTTTGACTTTGTTTGTACTCTAATATCTACACATATTGACCATTCAACACAAAACTTGGACAGAATAAATAATCTGCCTGGGTGTAATTTTCAGCTTGATCAGAATCTTACATCATGAGTTCATTCTTACAACCATAAATGTTAACCAATTAAGATGTAACTTGGAAAGAATCTTGTAAACAACAAGATCTTGCTTATATGTAATTTTCAGCTTGATCACACTGTTACAACCTGAGTTATGTGCCCTTGAAATGGACAAAATTTCAATTTTCGACACTTTTTTCACTCTTGCTGCCACAAATGTAGACTTACATAGACAAAATTTGGACAGAATGATTGTGATCGTAAGATCTTGCTTAATTTTCAGCTTGATTATAAATTCACATACTGAATTAGTTGCCCTTGAATTTAGCAAAATTACAGTTTTCAACTTTGATATTACTCTTACATCCTCAAAATATTAGTCAATCATCTACTTTCCTTTTGCTTTGACCACATGATTGAGCACTGATTACTTTGGTTTTGCTCCAAGAACCACGTATATTGAAAAATCTAGGATTTTATATTACAAGAAATCCAGGCCTGTGGAGCGACTCAAGCCCTTCAGAGCTTTCTAGTTTCATTTCCAACAATGTATTCTACCGAAAAGACAAAAAAATTTAAATTTTTCATATACATTAGATTGTCATCCGCATCATCTTTGAATTTAGACAAGTCTAAAATTTTAAAGTTTAAAATAGCTATGAGATTTTTTTAAAAGCACATACGAAACACTACTGTGTTTGAAAATTATGTCAAGATTAAGTGAATGAAATCATTCTCTATTCAAAGAAATTTTTGACGGTTATACAGGCCTCTTGTCACTAAGTCAGATCTGTCTTTGCTTTCTCGGCGTTCTCTACTCTATTTAGGAAGAGCGCTTGTCACAAGCAATGTCTTCATTTTCCACAATGTTTCCAAAGCCCTTATGTGGTGGGCCTCAAAAATGTCATTATGAGGGAAAGAGTAAATGTCTAACTCAACTATCAAGGTCATTTAGCCATTTCCCTTATATGGATACTTTTTGACGTCCAACCAGAAATCCAATAACCATTTTTGTCAGGTGCTGTTTATCTCATTACCAGACGGCAAATTATTTTACTGTTCCAAAATTCAAAGATGAAGCAGATGACAATTACAAGTGAATGTAATTTTATAATTTTGGTCTTTTTGGGTAGAAAACATTGTGGGAAATGAAGGAATTGCTTGTCATTTTCCAGAATGTTTTCCCAAGCTTTTTCTTTGTTGGGAGTTAAAAGGCGTCACTGTGTAGTAAAGGGTTAAAAAATTCATCCTGACCAGAAAGTTGCTGACGTCTTTTCGTCTTCTCTGCTTCTAACCATTTTAAGTCGTTCACATATTGAAATAGACTTATCCAAGAATTGTTGTTTGTATCATGTGATTCCCTACCGTGTAATACGTTGGTGAGTGTGGGGTAGTCCGGATTATTCGTATGAGCTACTCGTATATCTCATAAACTTTATGTAATATATCCATTCATGATTGTATATTATGAAATAGAAATTATTGTGATAAAAACAATCCAAATTCCAAATAAATTTATACATGAGGCGAATTCGGTAATTATGATGGCAGCTAATTTTGTTTTGTTTTTCTAAACAATAGTCTGCTTAGTAAACCCTTGGTAAACCCTGCTCCAAACGACAACATTTTAGACTGGTCAAAAACTGAAACAATTAGAATCAAATACCAACATTAAATCTAATAGCATCAATATGTGAATTTGTAGGCCTATTATACATGTATAGCATAAGAAAACATCGAGAAAAAGAGAATATGCATAAATAAAATGCTGATCTTCATTCCATGGTCTTACTTCTTAAAATGACGTCAATATAAGAGATTGCTTTAGAAAGGTTTAATTAAGTCAATCGTAAACAATGTCTCAACATGGATACAAAACGACACGATTCAGCGATATTGGAGAATATAAAGAAATGTTATCTAATTATTCAGTAGGATTAAAATGATAATAAATATATAATATTCTAAGGACGGAGTAAAGAAAAAAGCAATGCATATTTGACCCGTCACATTAAAAGAGACCCTATTGGGAGTGTGAAAGATATCGACCCTAGTCAGTCTGCGCAATCTGATTTGGGTCGATACTTTTCATGATTTGAATTCCAAATCTAAAATGCTTTCTAGAATCTTAACAAATTTTCTTTTATCAAATATGACATCTGGATACCTCCTGCCGAGTCTGTTTAACAAAATTTGGTTTTATTGACTTCTCAGACGGTCCCTTTTAGCATGACGGGTCACATATATTTATTTACCCATTACCGCACAGTGACTCTTTTTGACTCTTGACAAAATAATGGCAATGGAAAACATCGTGGAAAATGAAGAAATTGCTTGTGACAAGCAATTTCTTCATTTCACGCAATGTTTTTCATCCAAAAAGACCAAGAATTAAAAATTTCTATTCACTTGAAATTGTCGTCTGCAGGATCTTTCAATTTGGACCGCCCTCATTTTTTGTCGTTTGGTAATGGGTTAACGCCAGTCTTAAGGTTTACGAAATGAAAATGGAAACAACACTTTCTAGCCATAAGAAATGCATCGAATTACGCACACTTGTAAATACACTTCACATAAGTTGATTCACCGTGCCGGATTTCAAGATTATGCTTAAAGAAGAAAACAATTTACAAATATGATTTTACTCTATATTTATATGCAAGGGAGATAATTTTGAACATTTTTTTTTTGTCAAATATTTCCATAAGTATGCATTGATTCAAAATTCTAAACCATACAAAATGCTTATTTTTGTATTTGGAATGGAAATGTAACACAGTTTAGGAATTACTGGCACTTATGCCTATGGCTCTGCATTTCATTCTCAGTTCGTAAACCTGAAACGAGAAATAACATGGGGTTGATAAAATGTACACAACAGGAGCTAATGCTTATAATCAGCATTTTCTCCTTTTGGCTAAATATATTTATGCTATATCTAAAAAGAACATTTTTTATACGCTGCCGGAGGAGGACGTATATTGGCTTCATCTTCTCCGTCTGTCCGTCCGTCCATCCGTCCGTCCGTACGTCCGTCCACTTTTCTTGTCAACGCAACTACTCCTAAGTTTCTGGCTGGATCTTCTTGAAACTTGGTCAATGTTATCACCTCAACTGGTAGATGTGCATGAAGGAAGGATTTTATGGTTCATTGATTTTTGCTAGAGTTATGCCCCCTTAAAACTTAGTCACTGGGCCTTTTTTAAATTGCAGCCTTGTCAACGCAACTCCTCCTAAGTTTCTGGCTTGATCTTAATGACACTTGGTCAATGTTATCACCTCAATTGGTAGATGTGCATGAAGGATGGATATTATGGTTCATTGATTTTTGCTAGAGTTATGCCCCCTTAAAACTTAGTCTCTTGGGCTTATTGAAATTGCAGCCTTGTCAACGCAACTCCTCCTAAGTTTTGGGCTGGATCTTAATTAAACTTGGACAATGTTATCACCTCAATTGGTAGATGTGCATGAAGGAAGGATTTTATGGTTCATTGATTTCTGCCAGAGTTATGCCCCTTTAAAACTTTGTCTCTCAGGCTTATTGAAATTGCAGCCTTGTCAACGCCACCCCTCCTAAGTTTCTGGCTGGATGTTAATGACACTTGGTCAATGTTATCACCTCAATTGGTAGATGTGCACGAAGGAAGGATTTTATGGTTCATTGATTTTTTCCAGAGTTGTGCCCCCTTAAAACTTAGTCTCTGGGGCTTATTGAAATTGCAGCCTTGTCAATGCAACTCCTTCTAAGATTCTGGCTGGATCCTAATGAAACTTGGTGGATGTTATTACCTTAATTGGTAGATTTGCATGGAGGAAGGATTTTATGTTTCATTAATTTTTGCCTGAGTTATGCCCCCTTAAAACTTAGTCTCTGGGGCTTAATGATATTTCAGCCTTGTGAATGCAATTCCTTGCAGGTTTTTGACTGGATATTTATAAAAACTTCTTGTGAACACAACTTTTTACAGGTTTTTGTGTGGATATTTATAAATCCTTCTCAATGTCATTTTTTTGTTTCTCAAGGTTTATAAGTGGCGGCGTATATTGTGACCATGGCACTCTTGTTATAACTATAACTTTGCTGTGCACATTTCTTTTACATTGATTTGTAAGACCAAAACATTTTGTCTGGGAAAGGTCGAAATGTAATTTCGCATGCAATATTAACATTTTATTAAATTATGAATAACAAACGTCCCAGAAATACATTCACAATGTGATTGATATAATATATAAAACGCATTTGAAACGAGATATCGAGAACGAAATATAATAATCAAAGTGCTGAGAGCACTGTAATCAGACGTCCTTGGCAGAATTGTAATTGTAAATGAAACGCAACTTTCCATTTCATTGGTCATTTGTGTTTGGATTCGGTTAGAATTTCAAGTTTAAATTATGTCATCACGTGATTTCCCGCCGTGAATGATGCCAAAAGACGACATGTCCCGGTGGTACACAACAAAAAAACGGTAACTAATATTGAAGCGTCGGCTTTGAATGAAGCATTTACCTCTGGTTTACTAAAACCAGAGTCTTCGAGGCATATCTTTGCTGTCGTATCTCCATTCCCACTAGTTAAGATGATAAATTCATTGTCGTGCAAATATCTACTAACCATTCTATTGTAAAGTAAAAATCCATTTGCTTCTAAACGATATTCAAAGGTTGTCAACTGAACTACGTCACAGAAATAAAGCTTACTTAGGGGTTCGAAACCTAGTAGCCCGTGTGATGTTGAGGGAGTGTTATATCCCATCATTCTCCAGCAGCTAGGTTCATCTGTTTCACCGATGTTTGATATAGTTATGTTGTTATCAATTGAACATAACGGTGCTTTGAGAACGTCGACAGCGCCTGTTTCATACAGGGAAAGTTTCTTTCGATAAACAGACAATATGTATGGTTGACTTAGTAAAGACACATTTTTGTAAAGATGTGATTTGATTGATGGTATACCAGTTATCAATCCATATTCGAGAACATTTGGTCTGACAATAATTATGATTTCTCCTGATCTTCGAAAGTTTGACTCTATGGGGATTCCCCAAAAGGATATTTCCCAATCGATAGGTAGTTTTACAATCTCACTTAGGTATTCAATTGTTATATTACCAACGGTTGATTCATTCATCGGTGTGCCTGTGGTACTTTTCAGTATTAAGTTAAGCCACCTGTTCGGTCTATTGTTTTCGATGATCCGATCAGAAATGAACGTACATTCCCCGTTCTTGTTGACAATATGACCGATCGGACAGAACACTGGTCGGCACCTTTCATACTGAAATAAAAGAACATAAAAGATCAAGGGTCAGGAAAAAGATCCCATATAGCATTTGAGACTACCATGCTTCTAGATCAGCATGTACCTAAGAGTATTCGGATCAGGATCAATTCTGCTCTCTTACAGTTGCTACAAATCACAAAGAAGCTATTTAGGGTCAGCATGGATCCTGAGCAGACTATGGATATGCACAGGCTGATCTGGATCCAGGTTGTTCTCAAATGCCACAAAGGACGTTTTTCTAGATCCTGGTTTAAAAGATTTTAGCAGTATAGGGGACGCTTTGCTTGTAAAAAAGGTGAAGCAATCGTCGTTATTTTGATACTATTTATAGTATCTTATTTACATAAAATGATGTTTCTATTTATAGGCTGGTCGCCATTTTGAATAGCCTAACTATTTTAGAGTAACCTACTCTGTACCGACAAACTTGGATGGGATTATTTGATTTTTTTAATTGCATATTTATATTATATTACAGAACTTACTGTAACTTACAGTACCGATGCCATGAATAAGACTGGCCTTCTCTGTGCCCGTCTGTATGTGTTATTCTGTCTTCATTATTATTACATAACCATTACACTTATGACAATGACGCAGATGGTCATATAGCCAAACAAGTATGTGTGAAATGTTTGATCAATACTAATAATATTCTGGTTTGATAAGGCAACCGTTTTAGCCCCTTCGCTGCCCCGTGACGGCCTGAGCCGTCAAGCGAAAATGTCGCTATACTGCCCCATGACGGCCTGGGTCGTCATGAGGGGGAACCGATGGTTCTTTTTCAAAGTTTAAGAACAAAAAATGTAAAATGCAAAATGAATAAAAATATATTCAATGAATAGCATTTTCAATTATCTTTCAGAAAATATAAGGTTTTATATAGTTTTTCTGAATAGTTTTTTAGTTATAAGTTGATTTCTTACACTACCGTCAATTTCTTGGAAAATAGTCTGGCGAATAGGAACCAATTTTCCAATATTTGTCTGGCAGCGAAGGGGTTAAAATACCAAGTAATTTTCAATAGATATGGGAATTTAGATGAGGTTTTTAATTTGTGATGGCATTTTGCGCCAACGAGTTAGTATCTAAACCTCGCATTTATAGATATTTCAAAAATCTGTTGTTGGACGCTGAGGTCGATTGTTTAGTGATAAACAGTGATCTGTCTTGGAAATTGATAAATACCTTAACAGATAGCGCCCGTGTGATGTTCCTATAACAAACTTCGTCTTTATGTTTAGTAATTCTTAGGTTATTCACTCCTAGAACTCCATTCAGGTCAGGATTAAGCAACATGATGAAATTAATGTTGATTCCAAACCTCATGTAACAGTTGTCCTTTATATGAGTTCCTTCCCCAAGAAGATAACAAAAAGGATTTGGATAAAGCTTCTTCTTTGGTTCAAATAACACAGGCGAAAAGAAGTCACTTATACAAGCTTTGCCAATGTCCTCTATGGTCATGTTGTAACGCCCTCTGAGATGAACTTCATTTGTAATGTTGATGAATGTAGTAATATTCTCTACGGCATGGATCGAACATTCCCTGTGTTCCATATATTGGCCCGGAAAATAAAAATTTAAAAAGCAAAACGAAGACCTATCGCCATCTAAAAACTTTGAAAGTTCTTCGTCAACAATAATTTCTTTAGAAGTTCCTAAATTGTCACAAACAACAGCAACTTGTGGATCTACTACCTCATCAATACCGTGACATAAAGCACATTCTTTGTTGAAATATAAGTTCCCTGTTTGTTGGGAAAACACTGGGTATATCGTGTTTGTATCTGAAGAATTACACATTCCTTTGTATTCATAACATCCTTCTTCGGGGGCCTTTGAAACAACGTGATAAGACAACGTTTTCTCTTCCATTGGGGTAAAACGATAAATATTGTTGAATTTAGACCGAAGATATAGACAGCTTTCGTATTTTGACTTTGTGTTATTACGAAAACAGCACTTCTCTGTTGTACACACATCACCACATGTACATGCTGTAATATCAGAAATAAAGTTACACATCATTCGGTTAAATAAGAAATAAGCCATGTTCTATCGTTCATCTTTCACTTAGTCATGTTCGGATTTTTTGACTTAATTATATTCTAATACGGAGAACAAACGAAGCAGAATTAATACTGGTAGAATTTCAGTATACGAAAATACGAGGGTTGATTGATAAGAAGTGAGCCTCACATAGAAAGGTTTGAATTATAACTGTCAAGCAATTGTATTTTTCAACATAATCCTCTTCTTTGTCTGTACACTTTTGCCAGCGATGTTTTAAGGCCTTAATGCCACTTTTGTAGAACTCCTCCTGATCGTTCAGAAAGGCATCCACTGCATGTATGACGTCATCGTTTGACTGAAACTGGGTACCAGGAATAGCTTTTTTCAACTGTGGAAATTGGTGTTTTTAAAATTGGGTCAACTGGGGGTCAAAAGCTAGGTCACAGGGTCAAATCTTGGAAAAACCTTATATGCACTCTAAAGGCCACATAATTTGTCCGATTACAGTGAAATTTTATCAGAACGATTGTCTTGATGAAATCTCGGATGAGTTTGAAAGTAGGTCAACTGGGTCTAAAACTAGGTCACGGGGTCAAATCTCATAAAACCTCGTATGCACTCTAGATGCCACTTATTTGCTTGATCAATCTGAAATTTGGTCAGAATTATTTTCTTGATAAATTCTCGGACAAGATTAAAGTTGGGTCAACTGGGATCAAAAACTAAGTCACGGGGTCAAATCTCATGAAAAACTCTAAAGGCCACATTTTTCGTCTGATCAACCTGAAATATTGTCAGAATAGTTGTCTTGATAAAATCTCGGACGGAGGTGTTCAAAATTGGGTCAGCTTGGGTAAAAAAAACTACGTCACAGGGTCAAATCTTAGAAAAAAAACGTGTATACATAGTCCATGGGCCCATAACCGAAACCCTCCCCCCTTAGTGGGATTTTTGAAGACCCATATTTTCTTGAAGCTTATTATGTATAGTAATGGATTCAGGTTGTTGTTCAATTTAAAAGTGCTGGATAAGCAAATGGCGGGCTCGTTACCATGGCAACCGTCCATTTTTCTACATTCCAGCGCTTGGATCAATTAATTGCAATAAAATTACTTATTTTTGTCATAAATCTTTCAAAATAGTTTTAAATTATTACCAAGATATTTCTCCCACAATATAGATATTTTTTAGAAAAATTGCTAATTTGCATATTCATGAATATTAATGAGAAAGTAGAAAAATGTGTTTAATTTGCTAAAACAAGACTTTACTAGTAAATTTAAACCTCCCTATTAGATAGGATTTTTGAAGATCTATATTTTCTTGAAGCTTATGATGTATTTTAATACATTCAAGTTGTTATTTGATTTAAAAATGCTGGATAAGCAAGTAGTTGGCTTGTTACCATGGTAACCAACAATTTTCATTCGTTCCAGCGCTTGGGTCAATTAATTGTAATAGAATTACCTTTTTTGGTCAGAAAACATTGAGGCTAGTTTTAAAATGTTGTCATCACATTTCTCTCACAACCAAGATATTTTTCAGAAAATTTGCTAATTTGCATATTCATGAATATTACTGAGATTGTGGAAAATATGTGTTTAATTTGCAAAAAGACGACTTTACTGGTTTACTAGTGAATACAAACCCTCCTCACCATGTGGGATTTTTTAAGACCTATATTTTCTTGAAGTGCGGGAAACATGTTAATGGATTCGGGTTCTTGCTTGATTTAAAAGTGCTGGATAAGCAAATTGCAGGCCTGTTACCATGGCAACTGCTCATTTTCCTACGTTTCGGTACTTGGATCAATTAATTGCAATAAAATATTTTAATATACTTATTTAAGATATATACTCATTTTGGCAATTAAACATAAGACTAGTTTTAAAATTTCAAATAGACATTTTTCTTGAAATCATTTTTATTTAGCTAATTTGCATATTCATGAATATTAATGAAAAGTAGAAATATGTGTTTAATTAGCTAAAACAAGGCTTTTCTAAGGGATAAATATGCTGAGGCATTTCGTTTCTTAAATGATCGATGTTTCAAATGGATAAAAACACTAATAGATATAATAAGTTCATAAACCATTCATCAGCTACACAGAACAATACGGGCTTATTCGCATTCACAATTATTTGCATACTTTTCTCTAAATGGCAAATAAAATCTCAAATATTCTGTTATTATGTTAATGACTTTCATTTTTGCATCTTTTCCCCTAAATTGTGTACTTGTTGTGTTTGAAAACTAAAATTTCATGATTTACCAATTAAAAGGGAGAATCTTAACAATATATGCTCTGAAAAATTACCGTATAAATGGCAATAAAATTCCATTAAGCGCAAATGACATGCTGAAAACTTTAACCTACTTTCTTTGATTTTTTCCATGTGAAATACAATTTTCTGTTATACAAGAAACGTTATTTTGTTAAAGTTAAGTACTAAAAAAATGTAAAGCGTTTTAATAATGAATTCTCATTTGAGTACATGTATGGTCACCTTTGATTTATACCATTTTTGCATTGTAATACATGCCTTTTTTACATTTCGTCGGTGTAAATACAAACCTCGTATCTCGTTTTTGGAAAAAAAATTAGAGGGGAAGAAAATAATTTAATAACTTTTCCGAAACTGAAGGGTTTCACTTGAAATTCGGACATATTGTTCACAAATAATGTGTCTTTAATGATCAGTAGAATTATCCAAAAACCCGCGTGAATTGTCTAAAGTGGGCATACAAGTGTGTACTTTGAAAATCGCCAGAATCGACATACGAGGTTTTGCATTTACAACGACGATTTGCCCAAAGTTTAAACTTAACAATACTATTGGAGACATGCTGTGCAGAAGAGAAATATTCCCAACCACTTCTATTAATTGGAATGCTATGTTACAGGAACACAGTTTACCAAATATATTCTAAAAAGCGATAGTTGAAACTGGACAATTTCATGTTTGCACTGTCATGTGCATTAATTGATGATTTAAAAGTGTGTATAATAGCAACTGAATTACTCATTTCTTTATCAAATTGAATTCATGTTACATCGTTTAACACCTTTATAATTCAGCATACTTATATGTGATAATATAAACAGTTATAAATTGTACATAATTATGTACCTTATTGGATACCAGTACTTCGAAGACACTTGGTTTGTGAGGAATCCTCGTATTCGTGTAACAAAATCTTGTTTTGAAAAATTTCGTTTAAATAGCAAACGCAATTTGCAATTTCTGTTGATTAGATGAGAGGGAAACACATCATATTCCAACTTGTCGTGTTGTAATGTGTCTCTGGCCTAAGATTTGAAATCCTTTTTTTTTGTTATCAGTTTTTAGATATGCTCGTGTATTTCTTAATTCATTTCAAACATCTTCAACACAAATTGGTTTTTGGAATTCTAACTTTTGTGGAAGACAACAAGCTAACCTCAGGATGAGGTAAAATCCATAAAACACAAGGGCTAGGTATGAATAACACATATAAGCAATTTCCAATCAACCAATGAATCCGCGATTTATATATTTCATTATATGTGCACAAAATTGTCTAAATATACGGTTATTAGAAAGCCTTTTCACAAAAAGGGAGGGCCTGCTATGGTTTGACACTTGTATTGAAAAGGGAATGAAGGTAAAACATACATGATGAGTTTACTGGTCTTCTGTACCGTCTTATTCTCAAGTAAAATATTGTGGTTGGGCGGGGGAGAGCAGGGGTTATAACGCGACAGAGAAACTTAAGAAGATGGTGCTCGGTCTGAAGGCAAAGTTGCAACCACTGTCGATGGTGTGTGTCATAAATTCACAGATCTGGTATACTTGATGAGCGAATTAAAGTAAGAAATTGTCCATGCATTATCTTTTTCAAGATATTGCTTGATCGCAAAAGGATGCACAAACTTGCAGACTGTTGGGTCTAAAATTTCTCAACAATAAGCAAATGACAAAGAGACTACCAGTTCTTGTTGCATTCTTATGAACGAGAAAATGTCCAGAGTCCTAGGTACGTTGGTATGGAATCCCAAAGGCCAAGAATATTATTCAATATATTACAGACAAGGTTCAGTATTCAATGTTTTGGGACAATTGGGGGTTGCAATAAAAAACCTTGTTGGACATATTACCCAAGAAAGGTACAATAAACTAAAAAATACTATGCCAAGTTGCTAGACAATCTGAAGCAGACCATGCGTGAGAAACGTTGCGGCAAAAGCTCAAAATGTGACCACTGCTTGCAACAGGTAATTACATTAGTACACAATTGCCAAAGTACAATGGATGCTGTCGAGAAAAATGGGTATCAATTTAGATCATACACTTCCTATCCACATGACCTTGCTGCTATCGACTTCTTTCCTAAAAGGGATATGAATGGTTGCAATTTTAAGTCTCATGAAAAAAGTTATTGGTGCAGTTAAGGTGTGGTTCTTTGGAAAGTTCTCAGACTTCTTGACTTCTGGACTGATGTCACTTGACCACCTTTACCGTGGATTAATTTGAGTTTAACTCCTTTTTCAACTGCTATGATCATATCATTTGGTCAAAGCGCATAGGCCTGGATGGAAAGTATTTCAAGAGAAAAGATGTCGATCTAAACATAAAAAGGGTTAGGTCAGTTATTCATTGACCCATGCTCGTATTTGAGCATTTAGGCAGATTACATAAAATACATATTATTGTATTGCATTACATGTCATGTAAATTAACAGTGATGAAGCCATTTTTAGCATGGCAAAATTGTTGATATTGGTGTTTTGTATTCAACATATCCAACCCACAAAAAAAGAGCTTAAACGCTGTATGACCAAAATAAGCCTCAATGTCTTTATACCCTCTATAACACCTATTATCCAAAGCGTCCCTTGTCCATGTAAAACTTAAAACCTGTAAGCAAAAAGATGCCAATGACATACTCCAATGTGGACTCATTATCAAAGAATCTGGTACATGGTTTCTGTCAAAAAGGGAAAATACTTATCTCTCCAAGAAAACAATCAATTTGGATTTTCTTCAGTACTTAACTTATGGGAATGGGGATTTATTACCATTTATACGGTAATTAGGCCATTCTGGAAATATATATTTTCAAGGCTATATTATGTCATTTATTTACTTGTTGAATCATGTAGTTTTAATAAGAAATTGAAATACATTTGAAAATACAATATTAAGTGCAGAAGATTTGCAGAAATGAAAAACATTTACATCATTTTTGCATATTTGAGATTTTGGCGGCCATTTTGAAAATAAAAAAAAGTGACAAAAAGCCTATTTTAAGCATGGCAGCACTCTTTTAGATTTAATATACCCAATGTTCCTAAGAAATGATCTCATTTACATACAGAACATGATAACAAATTATAGGACAGTGATATTTCGATATTTAGTCAAGTGGTCATTTTGCTGCGGCCATCTTGAAAATCATTTGAAATGCCGAGTATATCTAGATTGTCGATAGTCAACACTTTGATTTGTATTACAAGGCATCTAATAAACACTTTAATACAAATTCTAGCAATTATTCGCTGTGGAAATGATTTCCAAATGCAAAGTAAATATTTAAACAAAGGCAATATCTAAACTATTTTTCTCTTGTTTTACATATTCAAGGGGCATAATTCGTGCTAATTTTGATGTGAAATTATCTTTTACTATTTAACGATGTGAATTGATAAAATCTATAAGCATTTTGGTCATTTGCACTTAAATTTGGGTTATTTTGGATCCCATGAATGTGTATATGGTGAGTTATAAACAAGTATTTTTGTAAATCAAAGGGAGATAATCAATCCTTCCGCATATGCTTATCCAGCACTTATATATCAAACAACAAAGTGCATTGGAAAGGGAATTCATTAAGCTTTACAATGATATAGGTGTCATAAAATCCCGGTAGGGGGGACCTAGGGTGTAGCCAGCCCATAGACTAACACTCTAGAGGCCACATTGTTTGCCCGATTACACTGAAATTTGGTTAGAATGATTGTATTGATGAATTCTCGAAATTGTGTCAACTGGGGTCAAAACCCGAGTCAGGAGGTCAATTTGGGTTTAAAACTAGGTCAAGGGGTCAGATCTCATAAAACCTTGTATGCACTCTAGATGGCATATTTTTTGCGTTATCAATCGGAAATTTGGTCAGAATGGTTGTCATGATGAAATCTCGGGCACAAATTGGGTCAACTGAGGTCTAAAACTGGGTCACGTGGTGAAATCCCATAAAAATCTTGTATGCACTCTAGAGGCCACAATTTCTGCCTGATCAATTTGAAATTTGGTCAGGATGATTGACTTGGTGAATTTACGGATGACTTTGAAATTGTGTCAACTGGGATCAAAAACTAGGTCACAGAGTCAAATCTAAAAAAAACTTGTACAAGCCATATTTTTTGTCCGATCAACCTGAAATTTTGTAAGAATGATTGTCTTGATAAAATCCTAGACGAGTCTAAAATTGGGTTAAATGGGGTAAAAAACTAGGGCACGGGGTCAAATCTAAAAAGAAAACTTGTATGCACTCTAGAGGCCACATTTTTGCCTGATCAATCTGAAATTTGGACAGAGTGATTGTCTTTATGAAATCTCCGACAAGATTGAAATTGGGTCAACTGGGGTCAAAAACTAGGTCATGGGCTCAAATTTCATAAAAACCTTGTATGCATTCTAAATGCCCCCATTTTGAGGTGATTCTTTGATTGAAGCGATACAGACCCTCTTGGGCTTCTTGTATTCACAAAGGCCTGGTCATTTAAGATTATGCGTTAGCATAACGCCCAAAATATGCTTCAAGAGTCACCTCCAGAATCTTTTTTACTCCCAACGAGATAATGGCTTAGGAAAACATAATGGAAAATGAAGAAATCGCTTGTTCTAATTTCACCCAGAAGACAAAAATATTCTCTATTTTTTAAATGACCAATGCATCATATTATTTTACATGTTTTCTTTTTAGCTCACCTGAGCACGATAGTGCTCATGGTGAGGTATTGTGATACCGCTGTGTCCGTCGTCCGTCGTGCGTCAACCTTTGGCTTGTGTGCACTCTAGAGGCCACATTTTTTTAGCCCAATCAACATGAAATTTGCTCAGAATAATTGTCTTGATAAAATCTCGGACAACTTCGAAATTGGGTCATCAGGGGTCAAAAACTAGGTCACGGGGTCAAATCTTAGAAAAACCTTGTGTGCACTCTAGAGGCCACATTTTTTGCCCAATCAACCTGAAATTTGCTCAGAATGATTGTCTTGATAAAATCCCGGACAAGTTTGAAATTGGGTCATCTGAGGTCAAAAACTAGGTCACGGGGTCAAATCTTAGAAAAACCTTGTTTGCACTCTAGAGGCCACATTTTTTGCCCAATCAACCTGAAAATTAATCAGAATGATTGTCTGGATGAAGTTTCCGACAAATTCGAAATTGGGTCATCTGGGGTCAAAAACAAGGTCACGGGATCAAATCTTAGTAAAAGCTTGTGTGCCCTGTAGAGGCCACATGTTTTGCCCAATCAACCTGAAAATTGATCAGAATGATTGTCTTGATAAAATCTCGGACAAGTTCGAAATTGGTTCATCTGGGGTCAAAAACTAGGTCACGGGGTCAAATTTTAGAAAAACCTTGTGTGCACTCTAGAGGTCACATTTGTTGCCAAAATCAACCTGAAAATTGATCAGAATTATTGTCTTGATAAAATCTCGGACAACTTCAAAATTGGGTCATCTGGGATCAAAAACTAGGTCACGGGGTCAAATCTTAGAAAAACCTTCGTGTGCACTCTAGATGCCACATTTTTTGTCCTATCAACCTGAAAATTGATCAGAATGGTTGTCTTGATGAAATCTCGTACAAGTTTGAAATTGGGTTATCTGGGGTAAAAAACAAGGTCACGGGGTCAAATCTTAGTAAAAGCTTGTGTGCCCTGTAGAGGCCACATTTTTTGTCCAATCAACCTGAAATTTGCTCAGAATGATTGTCTTGATAAAATCTCGGACAACTTTGAAATTTGGTCATCTGGGGTCAAAAACTAGGTCACCGGGTCAAATCTTAGAAAAACCTTGTGTGCACTCTAGAGGCCACATTTTTTGCCAAATCAACCTGAAAATTGATCAGAATTACTGTCTTGATAAAATCTCGGACAACTTTAAAATTGGGTCAGCTGAGGCCAAAAACTAGGTAATGAGGTAAAATCTTTGGAAAACCTTGTGCGCAATCTAGAGGCCACATTTCTTGCCCAATCAACTTGAAATTTGTTCAGAATGATTGTCTTGATAAAATCTCGGACAAATGCGAAATTGGGTCATCTGGGGTCAATAAATCAGGTCAAGGGGTCAAATCTTAGACAAGAGGCCCAAGAAGGCCTGAATTGCTCCACTGGCTAATTAATTTAAAGAATTATCTAATGATTTCTTGTAAACCTCCGACTGCTATACCCTGTTTTCTGACAAAGTTTGGTCTGAATTGATCCAATGGTTGACTTTAAAAGAATTATTTTGCAATATCTGTAAGTCCGATAAACCCCGCCCTACCACATCCACACTTATGGAGCAATCAAAATGTCATGAACAATTTTAATATAAAAGGCCGCCTAAGGAACAGTTCTATTAATTTTGGTCTTAACTAGCCCAATGGTTGATATTTTCAAGAATTATTTTATGATTTCTCAAAGTCTGATAAGCCCCACCCTAGCAAACCCACATAAATTTTTCATGCGCCATTTAAGTAAAGGGGCCACCAAAAATATTTTGTAAAGTTTGGACTAAATTGACCCATTGGTTGATTTCTAAAAAATTATTTCGTGATTTCTCCAAGTCAGATAAGCCCCGCCCTGCCAAAACAACATTTATTGACCAATCAAAGTTTCATTCGCAATTCAAGAAAAGCACAACCGAAAGAGCATCTCTGCCAAGTTTGATCAAAATTGGCACTATGGTTTTAGAGGAGAAGATTTTTAAAGAATTATTTTGTGATTTCCCAAGTCTGATAAGCCCCGCACTGTCACGCCCACACTTACTGACCAAACATGATTTTGCAATAAATTTAGATAAAAGTCCACCCAAGGAACATTTATGCCAAATTATATCAAAATTGGCCAAATGGTTGATTTTTAAAGAATTATTTCGTGATTTCTTTAAGTCTGATAAGCTCCGCCCTGCTACGCCTACATTCATGGACCAATCAAAATTTTACAGACATCTTAGATAAAGGTCAACCTTAGTTACATTTCAGCCAAGTTTGGTCAAGATTAGCCCTCTGGTTGATTTTTAAAGAATTATTTTGCGATTTCTCTAAGTCTGATAAGCCGCACCGTGCCACGCCCACATTTATGGACCAATCAAAATTTTACAGTCAATTTAGATAAAGGTCCACCCAAGGTACATTTCTGCCATGTTTGGTCAAGATTAGCCCTCTGGTTGATTTTTAAAGAATTATTTTGTGATTTCTCTAAGTCTGATATGCCCCGCCCTGCCACGCCCACATTTATAGACCAATCAAAATTCTTTTGGCAATTTAAGTGAAGCACCACCCAAGAAACATTTCTGCCAAGTTTGAACAAAATTGGCCCACTGGTTTGAGAGAAGAAGATTTTTAAAGAAAAGTTTACGCACACACTCTAAGTCTGATAAGCCGCGCCCTGCCACGCCCACTTTTATGGACCAATCAAAATTTTACAAACATTATAGATAAAGGTTCACCCTAGGTACATTTCTGCCAAGTTTGGTCAAGATTGGCCCTTTGGTTGGTTTTTAAAGAATTATTTTGTGATTTCTCTAAGTCTGATAAGCCCCACTCTGCCACGCCCACATTTATAGAACAATCAAAATTCTTTTCGCAATTTAAGTGAGGCACCACCCAAGGAACATTTCTGCCAAGTTTGAACATAATTGGCCCACTGGTTTGAGAGAAGAAGATTTTTAAAGAAAAGTTTACGCACGCACGGACGGACGGACGCACGGACGCACGACGGACACAACGCCATGACAATAGCTCGCTGGCCTTCGGCCAGTGGAGCTAAAAAAACCTTGTGTGCACTCTAGATGCCACATTTTTTGCCCAATCGACCTGAAATTTGCTCAGAATGATTTTTTTGTTGATATCTCGCACAAGATTGAAATTGGGTCATCTGGGGTCAAAACCTAGGTCACGGGGTCAAATCTTAGAAAAACCTTGTGTGCACTCTAGAGGCCACATTTTTTGCCCAATCAACCTGAAAATTGATCAGAATTATTGTCTTGATAAAATATCGGACAATTTCGAAATTTGGTCATATGGGGGTCATAAACTAGGTCATGAGGGCAAATCTTTGTAAAACCTTGTGTGCACTCTAGAGGCCACATTTTTTGCCCATTAAACCTCAAAGTTGCTCAGAATGATTGTCTTGATGAAGTCTCGGACAAGATTGAAATTGGGTCATCTGGGGTCAAAAACAAGGTCACGGGGTCAAATATTAGAAAAGCCTTGTGTGCACTTTAAAGGCCACATTTTTTGCCCAATTAACCTGAAAATTGATAAGAATGATTGTCTTGATGAAATCCCGGACAAGTTCGAAATTGGGTCATCTGGGGTAAAAAAAACTAGGTCACGGGGTCAAATCTTAGGAAAACCTTGTGTGCACTCTAGAGGCCACATTTTTTGCCCAATTAACCTGAAAATTGCTCAGAATGATTGTCTTGATAAAATCTCGGACAAATTTGAAATTGGGTCATTTTTGGTCAAAAACTAGGTCACGGGGTCAAATCTTAGAAAAACCTTGTATGCACTCTAGAGGCCACATTTTTTGCCAAATCGACCTGAAATTTGCTCAGAAGGATTTTTGTTGAAAACTCGGACAAGATTGAAATTGGGTCATCTGGGGTCAAAAACTAGGTCACGGAGTCAAATCTTAGAAAAATCTTGTGTGCACTCTAGAGGCCACATTTTTGCCCAATCAAACTGAAAATTGATCAGAATTATTGTCTTGATCAATTCTCGGACAAGTTCGAAATTTGGTCATCCGGGGTCAATAACTAGGTCACGGGGTCAAATCTTAGAAAAACCTTGTGTGCACTCTAGAGGCCACATTTTTTGCTCAATCAACCTGAAAATTGCTCAGAATGATTGTCTTGATCAATTCTAGGTCACGAGGTCAAATCTTTGTTAAACCTTATGTGCACCCTAGAGGTCTTATTTCTTGTCCAATCAACCCGAAAATTGGTATACAAAAAGTTATTATATTAGGTGAGCGCTTCAGTGCCAATGGCCCTCTTGTTTGTATGTGTTCTTGTAAATGTGATTTTGTAAAAATAATATCTTGGAAGAAATATATGAACGAATAATGATGATGATCACCAAAGAACACAACGTCGCTTTTCTTCGAAAACCTCGTCACTGCAGCTTGATTGTAGTTGCGAGGTTTTCTATGAAAAGCAGCGATAATAAATACGGTGGATAATCACGTAATACAATATTTTCAGAAAATCTTCAATACCTTTGTAAATACTGGACAATTTGGTTTGAAGCAGAGAATGTGGGAAAATGCCAGGAATAAGCTGGACGTGTTGGATTTTTGAAAAATCAACAATTAAAAAAGTTTCTGAAGATAAACCAAAAATTTGGTTTATCTTCAATAACCTTTTTATCAGTTGATTTTTCAAAAATCCAACACGTCCAGCTTATTCCTGGCATTTTCCCACCTTGTCTGCTTCAAACCGAATTCAAATTGGTCAAGCATTAAAAAAGGTATCGAAGATTATCAGAAATTCTGAGTCACGTGATGAACCCTTTTCCAAATAAGACCTGGTTTTGACGTCCCTAATAGATATGGCTTGGGAAAATATTGAAACAAAAGAAGAAACTGCTGATAACCAGCAGTTTCTCCTTTTGTCTCAATATTTTCTATGCCATATTTTACTCAAATACTACCTTTATTAACAGCCATTTTGTCATTTATGGCAGTTTTTGAAGAGGATCACCCTAAAATGTTAACGTTTGGGAAAGGGATTATACACCGTGATAAAAATGACCTAAAACTGATATAGTTACGTGTACAGCAGGGGTCGTACCCGCCCCTACCGGTCTGCAGCGCGTTACAGATGCTGGTAGTTGGACACACTGCCTGGATGATCTGATCTGCATTCGGCCAGGGCAGGCTGCTGCTTGTAGAAATCTCCTTGATCTCAAAGTGTAGAAGGAGCATTACAAACACCAAACTTTTCATCTCAGAAACGGGCTTGAATACCATCTCTAGAATTAATAAAGTCTGGAAGAAAAGAACGTTTCAGATAAGAGGGGAGTATTTTCCTTTCAAAATGTAGTACATTAGTTATTAATTATCAAACAGCAGTAGCAGCAGCAGCAGCAACAACAACAATAATGGTAATTATAATGATTAAAATAATAATAATAATAATAATAATAATGAAAATAATAATAATAATAATGATAATTATAATGATGATAACTATCCAAAAGACAAAGCTGACCGACCGACCAACATATAACATAAGCAATACATTTATTTTTACCTGGACTTACCTTGTAGTCGTCCGAAGTTGGTCTAGTTTCAGATTTGTCTCATTTCGTATTTGTATTTACCCTTTCCAAAACGACAAAAAATTACACCCCAATTTCAAAGATGCTGCAATCGACAATTTAAAGTGAACGAAATTTTACTTTTTAGGATCTTGTTGTCTAGAAAACATTGTGGGAAATGAAGAAATTGCTTATTACAAGCAATTTCTTCATTTTCCACATTGTTTTCCAAAGTCATTTTCTTGCGGAGAGTCAAAAGGCGTCATTGTGTGGTTATGTCTACAGCCTTTCCAATAGACACCGTCATTTGATGCTCTGAACAACAGTATCAGTATACCAGGGTTGTTTGATGAATTCGCGGAATTTGTTTCTCATTTTTTTATTTTGTGTTAAAAAATAATGGACTTAGATTTACATATAAATATAGAAAATAATTCACATCATATATCATTTACATGTGGTGGTATAATTGCAATAAATTGTACCCATCCCAATGCTCTTTTAGTACCGTCTCCATAGCAACAAATATACGCGACATTGGGTCAGTTTTGAATTAAAATTTGTTTAAAGCTGTAGATACGAGATTCTCGTTGAAAAGCGAATAGTAAAATAAAGGTCATGGGTTTGATCCCTGGACATAGCTTACAGTCTTTTGACCCTAATATGTTTCCCACCAATGAGTGGATAATGTTTAGTCTTAGTGGGGTGATCAGCTGGAGGTCTAGAAAGGATATTGTAATAGCCTTGTGACAAAAAGACCAGAGGCGCGTTCTTTAAAGCGAGATTTTTTTTAAAGATTTCTTAAGATGTTTTTGATACAGCGTCTTTGAGACCGAGATTATAAGCGAGGTGTTCCGAATGTTCCATACTTCATACAAATGACGTCATCATGACGTCATTTGTATGAAGTATGGAGCATTTGGAACTCCGCTGTTTATGAATCATGGAGCATTCGGAACAACTCGGTCAATTCTGTCCCATATAGATTCCACAGAATTTACCGAGGTGTTCCGAAAGAAGTATAGAGCAATGGCGGCTCCCAGTGATCGTCTTAAAAATTTTGCCCAGAAGAACGCTTTATCCTAAAACATCCTAAGAAATCTCCAGATATCTTAAGAAATCTCGCCCTAAAGAACGCGCCTCTGGAACCCGTATATAGGTGCTCCCGGCGGCCACCTCAATATGACCGGTATATTGATTAAAGAGGTGTTTTAAACCCCACTCAATCCATCATTTTGGCAAAGATGTTTTTGGCTGTACCTTTTTCAGATTTCACTAAGGACAACTGAATTAGGTTACATTTTTATGTTTCGTGGTGGCTTTTATGGAACCAGGTCCGCGATAAGACCCTCTGAGACATTTTGTAGGATAATAAACGAGTGAGCCTGCCCCAGTCGGTGACAAAATTAGACCCCCAAACTGAAAAAGCCTCCTACGGGCCTACCGTCAGAGTAATAGTACATATCTTCTATCCTCGAACAGGTTATGTTGACCTCGGCTTACCCCTCAGTCAACCTAACCGATCTCGGGTAGACAATATGTACTAATACCCTGAGAGACATATGATATTCATATAATATCATATAGACCAATATAGACTGAGACATGGTTGGTTCCATCTTTCGAACAAAATGATCGCCTGGAATTAGAAACTTACGAATGTTTTAACAACTGTGCCCTTTGTTTTGGATTTTGTATATACGATCTCTGAAACCAAATACATCCCTTGAACGCCAGAAGGGTATTTCACAAGGTCTCCACGAAATTATTGCTATGCCTGTTTATATACTCAGCAAAAGAGCTAACGCATCACTTTTTAAAATTGCATAACTTCTTTATTGTCAAAGATTTAGATTTATAATTTAACAAATGTTTTTCCCACAAGTTTCTGCACTCATTCATAAAACTATTTCTAAGTTTTCTTTCTTATGTGACCGCGTCATACCAAAGAGGGGCCAAAACAGTTTTTCGGCTCCTGTAACTTGTGATCTTTTTCAATCATTTTTGTTTGAATTGATTTTGAAAGCTGGTTTATTGTGAAATTAAAGTCTGAAAAAATCAATTTTCTATCTAACATAACAAGGGCTGTTCGGGACAACGTAGCTCGCATAGACGCACCTTTTTGAAAGAAAATGTCAATTTTTCAAGGTCAAGGTCACAAGGTCAAATTTTATAGTGTCAGGTGAAAGGTTTTGTTGGGGCCTGTCTATATGTGAAATATCAAGACTGCATCTTATACAGATCATAAGATATAGACCGATACGTTTTTGTCTACGTGACCTACGTCGCCGTCAATGACACCAACGGCACTAGTGATGTAACAATGCCTCTGTAGGAATACATTACGCGCCCATATAAAAGTTAAAGCCGTCGGTTTGTTTTTTGAGGGGTAACTTTTATAAACAGAACCTCTTTCAGCCAATACAAACGATTTGAAAGTTATGCGTGAATTTTCCATTTTAATCAAATTTCAAACTTTATGAATTTTAGAATTAAGGGTGTCCTTATTAAAAGTTCAATATTTTGCAAGATACTGTAACATTTACTATGAAATTTCATAGATCTCTTATCAAATGGTGGTAGTCAGCATTTGCAAATTTTGAAGGTATTCTGTAGATTCGTTAAAAAAACATTAACACAGATCTGAGTGATGCGTTAGCAGTTTTGCCGAGTATATAACACTCGTGTCATATGTCGGTCATTCACCGAACTTGGGTACAATTACGAAGAACAACGACAAGTATAAATAATGATAGATAGAAAAATAAAATGAAATGAAATTTGAAGTGTCATCATTTGATTGAACGTTTTTTTTTTTTTTTTTATATTTTTATATCTTTTTTCTATCGTAGAAGCTATTCGAAATATTTGACTCATTGAGCAGCTGCTTAAGTATGCTCTACTACGGATTTTAGATATGAAAATAAATGTAAAATAAATAAATAAACCCGAAGTTGCATGAATATTTTTAGGGGTATACTACCTTAAGAGAAAACTGGAAACAGGAAAAATGATAATTTTTGGTAATGATCCACATTCTTTTTGTTATTTAGTAACTAAGCCGTCACTCAATCACTATTTTTTGTTGGGTAAATTATCCTTCATCCATAAATTTTAGTTCCCAGATTTCAATTTTGTCGTTGGTAAGAGATGGCCCCAACGAAACCCTGATTCAGGAAGTGCATGTACTTTGTCCTTCTTAGATAATTTAACACTTCCCTTTAAAGTGACATTTCAGAATTTTTTGTCATACATTTTACTTTTATTTTTATCCGAAAGAGCATGTTTCCTTATGAAAATTCTGAAAATTTCAAGCCAAAATATTGCGCTGTTTATGAGAAATTTATATTTTTGTGTTAAAATTGAACAAATTGTTGTGGACAACAGTTCGGATTTATATGCAATTTATCTATTATGTCTCAACTTTAAATGCGTGTTTCTCGCTTATTGGCAACAACTTCAAAAAACTAATAGTATTTATACTCATTAGAGTAACCAATCTTGGCATCAAGGCATACTTTAAAAAAATTGAAATTGGAATGAAATGTCCCTTTAACATAAAACATCAGCTTTTTTTCGAGAGGCGTCCTTACATATCCGAACCTATTCGGACGCCAATCTCATTACGGATATTCTGCCTTACAACACAGTTTACAAATGTCCAAATTGCAAGTTGCTGTAGATTGCAGAATAAATATTTTCAAAAATAGAATATCTTGAGACTTCACTTGATATCAAAGAAGTCTTTGAGAGTCTTTGAATGAAAGGGAGAAAGTTTTGTGTCGGTTTATGGTATATGGTTTGTAAATTATCAACTCGCAGGGCCGTCAAAACTTCTTCTTAAACTACTTCTTAAAGTGACATTTCAGAATTTTTTGTCATAATTTTTTCTTTTATTTTATCTGAATGAGCATATTTCCTTATGAAAATTCTGAAAATTTCAAGTTAAAATATTGTGCCGTTTACGAGAAATTTATATTTTTGTGTTAAAATTGAACAAATTGTTGTGGACAACAGTTCGGATTTATATGCAATTTATCGATTATGTCTCAACTTTAAATGCGTGTTTCTCGCTTATCAGTAACAACTTCAAAAAACCGATTGCATTTATGTTCAGAAGAATAATCAGTTTTAGTATCAAGACATACTTTAAAAAGTTGAAATCAAAATGAAATGTCCCTTTAAAAGCGTAAAATCGATTAACCAGATTTATATTTTTGTATCTGATTTTAATTCATACGCCTACAAATACACAGTGGGGAATCACGTGATACAACAGAAATCGGGTTAGCGTAATGACTGGTGTTTCCTCGCATTCGCTGCTTGATTTTTTTTTAAATCGGTTACTTATTAACAGAATTATATATTTTCGACAATATTGTGTCACGTGATTTCTCACTGTGACCCACTACAGTTGTCGCCACATCGTATGGCACAATGTTTATATTTTGTTTAAATGTAACAAAACATAAACACGTGCCGTACGATGTGGCGACAACTGTAGTCCTCTTAAACATTTTGGTGTCACTCCTCAACGAAACGGGCCTATTAAATATATAGTAAAATGGGTCAATTTGGCAGCTTCTAGCTCCTCTCAGAAGTCCTTGTGGCACATTTTACTTAGTCTGCCTGACAGACCATTTCTTTGTCTTTAATTTACTACCAAGAAAGTGGTATCAATAGCACCATCAGCTAAAATCACGCACCCGTGAACACAGCCACCCTTGGAATTTGCCATCTCTTTCGGAATCTGCATGTGACACACCCCCATGAAAGGTCACGACCGCGCAAGAAACTAGTTCCCAAACGCATTAAAACGCATCATAGCAGTACACTGATGGTCTGCCAGTATACAGAACCACACTTCATGCATCAGCCTATTCGATAGACACAGAACCAATGCAACAAAAGGAGCGAATCCATTTTTGACGGAACTATGTTTGTATACTACGACCCGGAAGCATTTCCCGTTGTGGAGTGTCTCCTTTTACCTTTCCATCGAGGTCCGGCAATTAGTCCACGGACTCTTCGACCCTTCTGAATCTTCTATGTTCCTGAATGTCCGCTTCCGGTCCGTAACATTCAGGATGGAATTATATGGGGATTTTTTACACACTTTACTTAGAATACTCTTAAAACTGTTTACAGCTTTTGAATTTACTAACTCCTCTGGCAAATTATTCCGATGTGAAATAACACGTACAGAGAATGTATTTTTCTGCAGATTTGTTATGCACATTGGTTTGAATACCTTTCAAAATTTGTCTACATGTAATGCTTACCAAACAGCAACTTAAGCCGCGTTCCCATTGCCGACCAAATCAACTCGATCAACTCGATCGCCTTAATTCCCCGATCATACCCGATTTAACTCGATCAAATGTGATTACACGACCTCTTCATTATCTATTGTAGATTAATTCCCGATCATTTTTGCCGACCATGCTCGATCGTCCCGATCACTCTTGCCGACCAAGCTCGAGCAGTACTCGATCGCTTGATCGAGCTTGATCGAGTTGATTTGGTCGGCAATGGGAACGCGCCTTTATATACATTTTAGCATTATGTCTATTACCGCACTGTTATTTCCATGTGTTTTTTCCGTTAGAGACGTTAAAATTAGGTCATTTTTTTTGGGGGGGGGGGGCGTATAGACTGGTAGTGAAAATCTGAAAAATCAGGGACATTTTGTTACAAGCAGGAGACATATAAAGAATGATTCAATTATATATCTTTATATTATAAGTAGCTGGGTTTAAAAGATTTACCTTCATATTCACCGATAAAGAATAAGACCTATGGTTTGGAAGATATCAGCCTTTCCTAACACCTTTCCGAACATGATATAGTTTTGATCTTTCTTTGATTAAGAAAAGGTAGGGGGAAACATTGAATAAAAAAATACTGTTTAGCAGTTTTTCCACTTTTGATCAATTTCTTTCTGGGCTTAAAAAAAGTTGTTTAATCTAAGTTGTCGTCTGCAACGCATTGGAATTGGACAAGTCGAAAACTTGCCGTCTGGTCATGAGTTAAAATGCAATGCTAGTTATCTGGTATCTGTTTTCTATAGAAATACAAAACAAACTATCTAATTTGACAAGCCATTTCGGTAGAACCTCACTCAATGGTTTGTTAATCGTAAATATATAATTATGGACGAACAGCTGGATGCACGGTCAGGGTATTTTGGTAGTATTGGTATGAGAAATGACAGGAATCCATAGTTAGGTGCTCTAGTCGCCGCGATATTACAAAAGCAGCTGAAAGAGGCGTTAAACATCAATCAATCAATTGGACAAGCCATCTGGTTGGACACTCAGGTCGATTGCTGTGTAAATTTAATCCTTTCCCAAACGACAAAATTTCCAATTTGAAAGCTATTGCAGACGACAGTCTCAAGTTCATGAAAATTTAAAAAATCTTTCCATTGTGGGTTAGAAAACATTGTGGAAAATGAAGAAATTGCTTGTGACAAGCAATTTCTTCATTTTCCACAATGTTTTCCACATCCTAAATTTTGTATGGCGTCAAATGGCGTAACTGTTTGGGAATGGGTTTACTTGGAATTAGACTGGTTGCTGAATACCGCCATGGGGCCCAATCTTGTATCGAAGGTGAAGGCCAATGTAAAGTCGATAATCAATCGCCGTTCAGGGATCGAACTATAGCTATTTTGTGTACGTTGTCCAAGAAGCCAACGTTCTTCATCTAGACCATGGACCCAGACAGAGCAACAGAAGGAGATGATTTAATGAAGGCGCATATTTATGAAATAATAACAAGTTTAGCGGTCTTTATTGCAAATAAAAACCGATGTGCGACGGACTACATGTGTAGGTAAAAACCGAGGCGCTGTGCGCCGAGGTTTTTTGCCATAACATGTAGTCCAGAACACAGAGGTTTTTATTGTGCAATAAAGACCGCTAAACTTGTTATTATCTCCATTATAACACGCTAAATAATAAAACGCATACACTGTGTATTTGAAATGTGTTATTTTGTGGAAATTCTGCCATGAACTAGTTTTCAGCGTAGGAAACGCATTGGCGATCAAGTGACGTCATTGATGACGTCATTTGACGTTACCTTAACGCCACGTGACGTTTTGGCGCATACACAAAGCATAATTACATAGAGTCTTTATTGGTCAAATAAAACCCGATGCAGTTTTACGGAAACGTGTTATAATAAAAATTCAAACCCTATGTTGTGGGTAATCATTGGAATCGTCTCAACGAGATGATTCCAATGAATACCCACAACGTAGGGTTTGGTGAATATATAATGCTATATTGCGTTTTGAAAAGTGATCAAACCTTCTTGTCAGTAGCTCTGACGTTGGAGAGTATTCCTTTGAAGTTGAGCATGTTCTCATGAGAATATACTTTTAAAAGTTTTTTCGAGAAACCGGGGCCAGGTATTCATATAAAAGTTTGAAAGTGTACAGGCTGATCTGGATCCATGTTGGTATCACATGTCAGGGGACCCTCTTTTCTTGATCACAGTTCAAATACGGCAGCCGTCGTAGACTGTTTAGTGTAGTTTTAACGAAATAAGAAAACAAGTTTAAGAAAGAAAGGATGCAGTGAAAATAAAAAGGTTTATCTACATATGTCTTCTTTTTTTATCATTTTGTCGGGCGATTTCGAGTAGTGTTTTATATAACACATTCCTTCACATTGAAGTTTTTTGACGCCCCGCGAGACGAATGCGTTGAAAAACGTTTTATCAAGCAATTTCTTCATTTTTCATAATGTTTTCTTACCCGAAATGAAAATATTTTGAAATTTTAATCAAAATGAATTTGTTGCCTGCTACACATTTGAAATTGGAACCGTCCAAAAGTTTGCCGTCTGATAATGGATTAAAGAAGCAGTGATTGTTAAACGAAGATTTGGCCTACTACCGGGTCAGTATAACCCGATACCTCACAATGACTCTTTTTAACTCCCCACAAGAAAATGGCTTTGGAAACATTGTAGAAAATGAAGAAATTGCTTGCGACAAGCAATTTCTTCATTTCCCACAATGTTTTGTATGTAAAATGACAAAACAATTGTAAAATTTCATTCACACGGAACTGTTGTCTGCAACATCTTTGAAATTGAGCCAGTGCAAAGTTTTGCCGTTTGCTAATGAATTAATAACATTCGATAATAAAGGGAATCCCCAACTAGAGATAAGCCAACATAAGAGCATGCATTAGAGCATAAGAAAGCACTTAAACGTGCAAAACAATCGTGTTTTCAAATTGAACATTGGTACATTGTATATAGCCTTGGTATTTTACGGTGGTTTGCACCAGATTATGTTGTGGGTCTGAAATTTATTTCCAATGACATATATGTGCTGACCATAGTCTATTGGAGTGAATCAAAAATACTTGTTCAGTTTGAAAAAAAAATGGAACACAAGTTCACGTGAGTAGACTCTTTTATCTGGCTTTATTATCAATTCGGTCCTAAATACGACTCGATATTATAATGCACGTACTTTTTTCCGCCTGTTGCCTGTTACTTTTTGTTATCTTTAAAAATGTTACGTCATCGGAAGAAATGTCAAGTTGTGAGCTAAGATGTTTTTTTTATATCAGTTTTGTTGAGTAGAAATACGAGGGACGGTCGGAAAGTAGTTGGACTTTTGACTTGTTCTCTAAAACCATTCAACGTTTTAACAAAATTCTTTTTACACTGTTTGAACAAATTGTCCATCTATATCTATGCATTTTTGCCATCTTTGTAGCAGCTTTGTTATTCCCACTATTAACCATGACATAGACCAACTGTATTAGGTACAGTGTAACAGCCGGTATCAAAGGCGCCCTGGTCTCAAATTTCTTCCAAGCAAGCATTTTTTCAGTTCTAGACACAAATAAAAGTCACGTGGGGCGAGGTCTGTGCTCTAAGAAGGGTAAAACAACTATTACCATGTGTAATAGTTGATAATCTCCACTGTAGAGGCGGTGGTATGGGAGCGTGCGTAATCGTGAAGTAGAAAACATTTTTCTTTGTTAATCTGGGACGCATTTACTTCAGCATTTATCCTTAGATTTTTCTGAATTACTTCAGAATTGTTTTTGGCAATGACATTTTTTACCATTTGACATGAAACGAGTAACTATCAATCCTCGTGAATCCCCAAAAGCGACAAACATGACAACCAACCGAAGGTAACAGCTTAATCTTTTCAGGTGTGGGGAACCAGCTTGTTTCCATGACTGCTGTGACTGATTTTTTTCCAAGTTCGTAATCATGAACTCCAGTAATAATGTGTTTCAAAAACTTAACTCCTTCACGATTAGAATGACTAGAATGTTCTTTTGTTTTGGTTACCCTAATTGTTCCTCTAACAAATAGCCTATGATACATAAAACACCTATCACATATAAATGGACAGAATATTGTATAATATATACAACTACCTTTAAAAATAAACCGACCACATTATTGGGAAATGAATGAAGATTCCACCAATATATAATGTGTTTATACAGTTGCAAATGCAGAGACAGCAGCACGAAAAGTCCAACTACTTTCCGACCGTCCCTCGTATAGCGGTATAATAAATGAATATATCACGAGAGGATTCCTCGGTCGTTGGCGTAATCACGCGCTATAGAGCTATACTTTTCATGTTTTCTGACATAAATTCACATTTAGCATATTTCTAATTATTTTTAGATATCGCTTTTACAATTTAGATCTTTCTTAAATTTTCTTGTAAGGGGAAGCGTTCATGTTTTAACCCTTTCCCAAACAAGACCTGGTTTAGACGTCCCTAATAGGAAAGGCTTGAGAAAACATTGAAACAAAAGAAGAAACTGCTGATAATTAGCAGTTTCTTCTTTTGTCTCAATATTTTGTTAGCTATATTGTACAAAAATCCTTTCCTTTTCATGGTCAATTGGTCAATTTCATGGTCTGCAGCAACTTTCAAATTGGACCATCCTAAATTTTTGTCGTTTGGGAAAGGGTTAAATAAATTGTATTTGTATTTTCAGAGTAATGAGGTTAGCTGTCCTGGCAGCTATTCTATTACAGCGTTCGTATGGCTTTGGGTTAGAGGTACCATCTGCACTGATCAACAATGTTGTCGGGGCATCCAATGCAGCCATCAATACAGCGACAAACGTCTTCTCCAGTGCTCGAATACCGGCAGACAGAAGTAATCTTGTTTGTGAAAATTGTCTGAAGACGAATCCCATCGATCAGGAAAAATGCTGTGCGTGTAATTATGAATTGAAATTAAAAACGAAGAATCTTTTGATTGAATACATCGGTGTTTTGGGAGAAAACGTTGTTCTTATCCCAGCGGAAGATGTGAACAGCACATGGTTTGAGATAGAACACTTTGGTGGATATTTGGGGAGTATGCCGAGCAATCTTTGTCACTGGGAAAATCGTGAAAAAGTCAAGGACGTATTTGAGCCCTTTATAAGTTTCGATATCAACGACCATTTGGACAGAGTATTGAAGATTAATTTTGATTCAAATCAAATAAGAAGTATCCCTGACCTGAATTGTTTGTCAAACTTAGACACATTAAAATTGCGATACAACAAGATCGAGCATCTCTCAAATACGTCCTTTGCCAATTTAACAAAACTCAGAGTCGTTGACTTTGGATACAACTCGATCAAAACAATGGACTCTACAATCTTCACGAATCCTCAGCTTCACCTTACACTAGTCGATTTACAAGGTAACAGTTTGAAAAGTCTGGACGTATCTAACTGTATCAGCCTCTATCCTTTCTGCAGATTCGACTACCGTGATAATGATATCAGCCAGCTCACCAACGTGAAGGATTATACACTCGATCCACATCATACATACGGGCCCGGTATGGTCGACTTCACAAGAAACAGTTTCCAAACATTTCCAAATTTAGTGTAACTGTTACACCTAGACAGCATACAGGTCCTGGGAAGATTACTGGAATGTGGGTTCAATTTCACGGATGTACCGTTAATTTGTGACGGTTGGATGGAACCCTACCTAGACGCAGCACGCCAGATCCCTGAATCATTCTGGGTTGGTTATTTGGACGTAAAATGTGCTGGACCGGAGAACCTGAAAGGCAGGACGATTGCTGATATAGTGTACCATGACGATATGGACAAACTTGTTACTAATTACACATGCTACCAAGACTGCAAATGCCAAGACAGACCGAGTCAAGATTATGTTTATATAGATTGTAGCGGACAACAGCTTACTGACCTGTCAAAAGGTCAGCTCCCAAACCCACAATTCTGTGAAAATATTCATCTGAATATCTCAAATAACAGCATTTCAATAATTACTAATATCACTGACCTTGACAAAGTTACAGTGTTGGATATCAGCAATAACGACATTGTTCATATCGCCACAGAAGCTGCTCAGCAAATGGAGAACATTACATACCTAAACCTTGCCGACAATCCTAATCTGAAATCAATGCCGGAACAGTTGAGATATCTAAATAGTTGTAACATTAACCTCGGTGGTAATGTTCTTACATGTGATTGCGAATTGTTGTGGATGTTTGATTGGTCAAACAAGAACACGTGTCCTAGCAATGAGACTATGAACCTATGTTTCGTCCCGAAACATGGCATAATATCCATGGATGATTTTCATGAAGATTTACTGGATTGTAAACCTGAAGAAAATAATTTCTTCGCAAAATTAGCCACAGTTCTGGCAATATTACTACTAACAATAATCCTAGCTTTTATTGTTATATACTATCTACGATATGAAGTTTTAGTGATAATTCTACGACTCCGTAGAAGAAAGAAAACTCAAGTCACACCATCCTTTAAATACGACGCATATATATCATTCGACGAGGAAAATGATCTACTTCGTAAATGGGTGAATGCAGAACTAGTGCCGCAGTTAGAAGGACGAGGATTCAGGAACTTTTTGACATACCGAGACATTGCGATTGGCGACATACGGGATAATGTCGTCATTGATGTATTGACTCATACCAGAAACTTCGTACTTATTCTGTCTCAGTCATATTTCGACCAAGACGGCATCAATTGGTCAGAACTAGAATGGAAGCATGGTTGGAATATGTATAAGGACAACAAATTAAAGAACATTGTCCTCGTCAATTTTGACCACGTGTCTTCTTTCGACGTGGATCATCCACAGATTAAAGCGTTTTTGCGAGTTGGAGGACAAATAACGTTTACAAACCAAAACCGTGACATCATGCAACAGATCTCCATGAAACTAGGACCACCGTCAACTCAGAAATCCGTAAGCGATCGAGGATTTGTAAATGAGAAACCAAAACTCGACATTACAAGTCTGTTCTGCGTGGAGGCAATTGAAAGTAACACGGACCAGAAAAATCTCGGGGAGATAGATGCTAACTATGAAAATGCTGGAATCAAATACAAAGATCACGGGCGTCTGAATGAGGTCCTCGAGACAAACGATGAACATGAGACAAATGATGAAACTGAGAAAGATCGCATTATGACAAACCCCCTCAACAATTCTGGCATTAGTGTTCTAGACACACAGGCAAAGCCAGTGTTTAACATGAAGTACTTGCAAGAGGATGATATAACAATAACTACCTTATAAGAGGACAATTTAACCCGTTAACGATAACAGAAAATTCGAACGTACAATGCTTAAATGAAATATCGGTTGCAAAATGGATTAAAAAAATAAAGACGGAAAACGTGTGTATTATAACATGCAATAAAGTGGAACATACTGGTTATCAATATCATCTTCCTTTCACATAATGCTCTCCAAAACCATCTTATTTAAAGACATCAACATCAGGTCTTGTTTTGGAAGGGATAAAACCATAACAAATAGGACGAACTACCCGAATCAGCGAAGGATCTACATGTTGATGTCCATATCGGACCAAAACTATCCTATTTTGCTTTTTGTTGATTTAAAGCTAACTGGCAAAGCGAATTGGTTCATTAATTTGATTAATTCTTGTATCGTTTATACCTAAATTACCAAAAAGTTAGCATACACATGGTGTTTATTTCATGTTTAACACGTTTATTAAGGGTTTTACGAGGGTTGATTGGTAGGCCTAAGTAGTGAGCCTCTCATAGGAGATGTCAAGCAAGGATGTCTATTTTCAGCCCCTGTATTCTCTGGCTATATATAAGTGTGCAGCCGAAAACTGGTGTCATTTGATCAGTTTTATGTTGAAGAGTAACCCGGGCAAGTGGCTTTTGCAAAATGGACAGGGTTGCTGAAAGAGCAGTGATTCAATACCTGTATAAAAAGGGTCTAACTTCGAAGGCCATCCATGCAGATATGGTTTCAATACTGAGGGACGATGCCCCTTGTCCGTGGCCGAGTGGTTAGAGTCGCTGACTCAGGATCACTTGCCCCTAACCTCTGTGGGTTCGAATCCCACCAGGGACGTATGAACTTTCATGTGAGGAAGCTATCCAGCTGGCTTGCGGAACGTCGGTGGTTCTACCCAGGTGCTCACTTGGGGTCTTCCTCCACCATTCAAAGCTGGATACAGGTCAAACGAAGGGAGTTCCTTCCTGGGCACGCCCAGTCTACTACTCGGTCATATGGAAATGTCCGGCAACCGAGGGTAAATAACCTAAACACACACGATGCCCCTTCGTATGCTACAGTAAAGAGATGGGTAGGGGAGCTCAAGCGTGGTAGGCATAGTCTTGAGGACGACGTCCGCCCTGGAAGGCCTATCACCGTTGCCACACCAAAAATGGTCAATAAAGTCAATGTTATTGTTATGACAGACGGGCGGTTACAGAGAGATATATAGCCAGTAAAACTGGTATTTCACAGGAAAGACTTCATTCCATTATCACATGAAAAAGCTCTCTGCCCGCTGGGCACCAAGGGTTTTTGACAGTTGACCAGAAACACGCTAGGAGCACTTTGCCACGTGCTAATCTGAGTCTTTTAGAGGTAGACCCAGATAACTTTCTGCAGAGGTTTGGATGAAACTTGGGTCCATTACTTCACCCCAGAGTCAAAACAACAGTCCAAATAATGGAAGCACCCTGGCTCACCCCCACCCAAAACGGTAAAGGCTGTCCCATCAGCAGGAAAGGTTTTGGCTTCGGATATCTGGGATGCTGATGGAATCTTGATGGTAGATTACCTACAAAAGGGCCAAACAATTAATGGACAGTAGTAGGAGACAGTCCACAACGGGAAATGCTTCCGGGTCGTAGTATTCAAACACAGTTCCGTCAAAAATGGATTCGCTCCTTTTGTTGCATTGATTCTGTGTCTATAGAATAGGCAGGTGCATGAAATATGGTTCTGTATACTGGCAGACCATCAGTGTACTGCTAGGATGTGTTTTAATGAATTTGTCGGGAATTAGTTTCTTGCGCGGTCGTGACCGTTCATGGGGGTGTGTCACATGCAGATCCCGAAAAAGATGGCAAATTGCAAGGGTGGCTGTGTTCATGGGTGCGTGATTTTAGCTGATGATGCTATTGATACCACTTTCTTGGTAGTAAATTAAAGACAAAGGAATGGTCTGTCAGGCAGACTAAGTAAAATGAGCCACAAAGACTTCTGAGAGGAGCTAGAAGCTGCCAAATTGACCCATTTTACAATATATTTAATATGCCCGTTTCGTTTAGGAGTGTCACCAGTATGCATCACTTTTAAGGCAACTGAGAGAAACCATCAAGCTCCAACGCCGTGGAAAACTCAGCAAAGGTGTACAGTTCCACCAGGACAATGCCCCTTCCACAAATCTGCCATTACCATGTATGCATCAATAACTGTGGGTTTGAACTAGTAGAACACCCGCTTTATTCACCTGATCGTGCTCCATCAAACTTTCACCTGTTTCCACAGTTGAAAAGAGCTATTGCTGGTACCCACTTTCAGTCAAATGATGTCGTTATACATGCAGTGGAGGCCTTTCTGAACGATCAGGAGTTCTACAAAAGTGGCATTGAGGCCTTAAAACATCGTTGGCAAAAGTGTATAGACAAAGAAGGGGATTATGTTGAAAATTAAAATCATTTAAAAGTTACAATTCAAACCTTTCTATGTGAGGCTGACTACTTATCAATTAACCCTCGTATATATGTGTTTTTACTCGCGAGACAAAAAAGACAAGTATTTTTTTATAATTAAGGTATCCAGCCCCTCGTTAGCACCAAAGAGACAGAGGCGAAATTTGAAAAGTAGAGATAATACCTAAATTGTGTTACATTTCCATTCCAAATACAAACATACGCATTTTGTACGGTTTAGAATTTTGAATCAATGCATATTTATGGAAATATTTGACAAAAATGTTCAAAAATACCCCCTTGCATAATTATGAACATAGATTAAAATAATATTTGTAAATTATTTTCCTCTTGGAGCATAATCTTGAATTCCGGTGTAATGAAGTAGAGTGACTCCCTATAGTAGAGTGACTCCCCGGTCATTCTACTATATAGTAGACCGACTCCCCGGTCATATTACTATATAGTAGAGTGACTCCCCGGTCATAGTACTATATAGCAGAGTGACTCCCCGGTCACTTTACTATAAAAAATTACATTCATGCTATAGTAAACTGACTCCCCTCTATAGTAAACTGACTCCCCTCTTTTTTACATTAAAAAATAATCGTACGTGATGATATTATGTAGCCTAATGATAGGTTAGTGTGATAAATATCACAATTTCATCTTCCCCCTCTTTTTCATTTTTTTATTTTTTTTTACATATATGTTAACTTATTCCTTTTAATAATGATGAATTAATTTGAAGCGTGTTGGGCAACTAGCTTTAATCATAAGTGTTTAAGCAGAAATATTGGACTTTGCTGAATCCAGTCAACAAGAGAAGTCTATGAAAATGTATCATTTGCAGGTGATTAGGCCTACTCTTCCCGTTTTCTACTTACATGGCGGATCTAGCAGGGGGCTCCGGGTCCCATCCTTAAACATATCGGCGTGATTTTTGGGGGGATTTTATCATGCGCTAACACAGATCAACACTTCTATACCATTATTTTCATATTCTTAATCCATTACCAGATAATGACTCTTTTTGACACCAATCTAGGTCCCTCTGGGAAAATGTCTGGATCTGCGCGTGTTGTTGGTTAATCAAAATCGCCCATAATCGCGTAGATACATCTTGCTTTAAGCTGTGTTTACGAGGTTTTAAAGAAAAACGATGATGTACAGATCTCGGCCGCGTCACATTTTTTTTTTTTTTTGCATTCAAGACCCTTTCGGAATGTTCAATTGTCTCCGTTTCGTCTTTTATTTCAAACGTATCGCTGATCTTCAACAAAAACCTCGTAACTGCAACTTAAAACAAGCTTCAGTAACGAAGTTTTTGTTGAAAAGCGACGATATGGCCCCTTGTTACTAATTGGTTTCAGAATAGGGTAATGCATTTGAGACAACAATGAATCGAGGGTATGTCTTGGTGAAGTCTGATCAGAATTCAAATGGCTTATTGGCATTTGCCAAATGTAATTCTAACCCTTTCCCAAACAACAAATTTTAGACAGCTCCAATTTGAAAGCTGCTGCAAAGGACAGCATTGCTGTTGATAAAGCTTGGATTGGTGTACAACAAAGCACACAAAGTATTGAGGCATGATGAGAAATTTGCTGAGCTTGAGCAATTTCTTCTTTGGCCTCTATGTTCCCAAACCTTTCCTGTAAGGCATGTGGAATCCAGGTCTTGTATGAGAATATGCTAAGAGAATTATATGGGTCTCGTTCAAACCTTGCATATGAGTAGGGCGATAAAGATCCATGATCCATGTTGGTCTATGCCAAAGGGACTCCTTTACCAGTCTCAATCTGATTCGCTCTAAAGAGGATAAAGTTTCAAATGCACATATTAAGCTCAGACGGACAAATCATACTTTTATGAAGAAATTATGTCTATCCACACGCACACTTAGACATCTACTGCCATATTGCGCTTATGTACAAACATATTTTAATGAATAAAAACACAAGTTGAAAAAGTTATTGACGATCAAACAAATTTTGTTCGGTCATCAATAACTTTTTATCAAGTGATTTTTAAAAGTACCACCATATCCAGAAAAATCCATTGCAATTTTACACTTTCTTCAAAAGAAATTCGAATCAAATTCGAAACTCTATCTTGCAGCATTTTGGTCGAGTGTCAGAGATCCCACTGCAAATAATTGACCCGAGAGACCAATGATATCTGGAATTAATTAATATCAATCAGTAACAAGCTGGACTGTGGAAACATTTAAATGGTCGTTCTGAACTTGGGGTTTTGCACAAATATTTAAGAATTCGGGGTCTTGTCTCCTGACCGATCACGGTGGGTTGTAAAATCTGACCCCGTGCTGGGTTATAGTCTAATTGTTAACACATTAGGGAACTATTTATTACCATACTAACCCATTAGTGTAGAACTTGATGATAAACTGTTATCCCAATACTGCAAAGTGATGCTTTTTGATCCCCCCCCCCGAAAATGCTCGGAAAAACATCGAGGAAAATGAAGAAATTGCTTGTGACAAGCAATTTCCTCATTTCACACAATGTTAAATCTACTCAAAAAGACCAAAATGTGTAACATTTCATTCACTTAAAATTGTCGTCTGCAGCATCTTTGAATTTGGACCAGTCTTAACATATTCCGCCTGGTAATGGGTTAAGCCATCTGTGGCAAAGGTTGTTGTTTGGAAAAGGTTAAAGAAGATGACAATCAAACAAAATTTTGCCCTTAAAGCTAACCCCTTTAGGCATATGTCTACATGATTAGCATAAAAGGTGATCATCGAAACGATACTCTTTTTCCTTTCTGTATGGGCCCCTATATTTTTTAATACCCACGAAAGGGGCTGTGAGGAAAGTTCAGAAAAACAATAATATAATTATGGAGAAAAATGACGCAGTCGTGGCCGATATGATTTCCCAGTTTTAAAATGAAAATATTAGTTGTAGAAAAAATATTTAAAATTGACTTAATTAATCATTTTGAAGTAGGGCCTAATTGCTTGCGACACTAGGTGGCAGTCAGCGCAAACTGACTAGGTTCAAAACTACCCAGATGGTCCCTTTATGTGAAATGGGACACGCAAAATTATATCACATATCATAATAAGCAAACCATTATGTTCCCTTTTTGGGGAGTCACTTTGCTATAGGGAGTCAGTCTGCAATAGGAGGGGTCACTTTACTTCACGTAAGGGGGAGTCATTCTGCTATATAGTAGAATGACCGGGGAGTCGTTCTACTATAGGGAGTCACTTTACTTCATTACACCGGCACGGTGAATCAACTTATGTGAAGTGCATTTGCAAATATGTATAATTTGATGCATTTTATGCCATTTATGGCTACAAAGTGGTGTTTTTAATGAGGGTCTGTAAACCTAAAATTGATTGAATCGAAAGAGCTGAATTCCAGATGACGACCAACTTTTCCTTATCTTATTTGCTTTTATTAAATTGGTATTTCTGTCTTTTTTGTTAAGTACTGCAATTGCGTATTGAAAACAACAGACACCATTGTTTGCTCTTGCAACAATGCTTCTGAACTTTAGCCGTTTCCCAAACTACACTAGTTTCAGTCGAAAGTCTCTATAGATTACACACTAGATGATGAAAAAGGGAGATATTATGCATAATTTAGCATAAAAAATATTGAGACAAAAGGAGAAAATGCTGATGATCAGCAAATGCTTTTCCCCCTTGTATACACAGGTAAACTTTGTAAACTAGCACCATATCATCGTGACTGGACTGTGGGGGATAAATGTTAAATTTATAACATTTGAGCCAAGATCTCGAATAAGATGTCTTTATGAGATTTAAGACCAAGATTGATCCAAACCAGATTTCATATACTCGAAGTCTGGTCAAGATTGATCAAGAATGATTTTGTTGTCAAGAAGTGACTCAGCCATTTTTCGAACGAGACCTGGTTTTGACTTCCCTGTTAGAAAAATGTTTGAAAAATGTATTAAAATTATGTATAACACACAAATCCCTTTTATGAACATCCATTTTGACACCTGAAACTGCTTTATAATTCAGCAGGTTAAACCGGTAGAACCATTCTTTTTAGCAAAAGATTTATTCCTATTTGCCGTTTGTAGAATGGTTAAAATCCCTTTGATTACCCCGTTTTAGCAGCAAGGATCAGGATCAGACCGCACTTGACCTACATGTAGAAGGAGATATGCAGGCTTATCTGTAAATATGGAAGTATCAAGTGTTGTTCAATTACAGCGTCGACAACCTTTCCCAAACGACAAAAATGAGAGTCTAATAGGGAACGATTTTATCCAGTTAACGGTGACATCAGTTCGGACAAACAAACAGTATTTCGGTGGTGTTGCGATAAAATCTCGAAACTACAGCTTGATTCAAGCCGTAGTTACGAGATTTTATAACAACACCGACGGTTTATTGAAATATAACGATAAACCAAGTCTATTTTAGCACAAAATTCATTGCTATTTGAAAGGTATGACAGACGACGAAATAAATGATACCACCTTAACAAGTGTCAAAAGTAAAATAAAATGTACTTTATAGCATACAAAATATTGAGCGAAAATGATAAATTGCTGATTACATGTATCATCATGTTTGCTTTTATATCAATATTTTCCGAAACAGCTTCTACCAGATACGTGAAAATCAGGTCTTGTTTGAGAGGAGATCTAAAATCTGTATCTATACTGTTTCAGCGACGTACGGTCTACCCTCCAAGCAGAGGTAATGATTCATTTTCATTTGACGAATCATTTACGCTATGAACGTTTGAGCGGCGTTTCTGCGTCAATTTTCAAGCGGTTTGTTGCATGTACCCCGCATTACTGAGCTCTTTCCTAAGATATATGACTTGTTTGTAAAATTTTTGTACTTTGTCCAAAAATTGATCCCAACCGACCAGAAAAACGACAAAAAAAATTCAGGTCCTTTTTCTAGTCGGTTGGGATCGGTTTTTGAGAAAAGTACGAGGAGTTTCCAGATAGGTAATATATCTGAGAAAAGGGCTCAGTTAGACGGAGTACATGCAACCAACCGCATGAAAATTGACGCAGAAATAAGAAAGTTATTGTACAAATTCTTACCTGAAGCGTGGTTAATTTGGCCGTAGTCGTTACCATTTCGCTTTCATGTCGGTTGGGACAATGTTTCGGAAAAAGTACCATGAGTAATCTAATATGTCATACATCCGATGAAAGAGCTTGGTAAGACGGGGTACATGCAACAAATAAGGAAGTTATTGCAAAATGTCTTACCAGAATCGAGATTATTTTGTCCTTAATCGTTATCCATCCCATCATGCACAATCCCCACCGTGTTAATAAGACCTGATTTTAACTTACCTGTTGGAAAAGGCTTTGGAAAACAGTAAGGAAAAAGATGAAAATGATGTTAACCTATGTTATATATACCTACATATAACTAGATATTTAGACGAAATACAGTTCGTACGTACAGAGAGTAGAGAATACGTCAATATTCCTGCAAATACATTTACAATAAAGAAAGTTAGTTTATTTATTGAAAATAAGTTACAAACGAAAATTCATTCACTTGAATTTTATTTCTGCAACATCTAGGACTTAAGAAAAGTCTAAAATTGTGCCGTCCGGTGATGCTTTAACAGCCTAAGTATCACCACTTTTGTTTATCTATAAGAAAATATAAGAAAAACAAGTATGTAATGAATAAGAGCAGTATTCTATGAAGAAGCGAGAGTAGCTATGAATAAAGGGGAGCATGCTATGAATAAAGGGGAGCATACTTTGAAGAAGAGCGGACTTCATAGTCCTTTCTTGACACTCGAATGGTTATGGGTTTAGGAATAATTGAAGACAGAAATTCCAAAATTTTTACAAATTCCCTTTGAAAAACCAAATTCTAGACGATATAACGATATTAAATTTTATGGTTATGCAGCTAAAACATGCATTTCGTGCCATCCCGGTAGCTTACAGGCCCGTAGGACTAGAAACAATATTGTATCGGGGGGGGGGGCTTAAGCCCCTGTCCTGGTTATTGTCTGAATTTTCGAGGGGCTGAATAGGATCCCCCCCCAAGTTTCAATGTAAAATAAGGACAATTCAGCATTTCGGGCCAGCTTGGGGGGGGGGGGGGGGGGTGAGATATTTGTACTTATCATTATTAATGACACATTATTTGTGAACAATATGTCAAAATTTCAAGTAAAACATTTCAGTTTGAGAAAAGTTATTACACTTTTTTCCCTTCCCTTTAAAATTTTCCAAAAACGAGATACGAGGTTTTGCATTTACAACGACATAATCGTTTATTAGACAAACTGGGAGGTAGGGCCTAATGATAAAACTGAACAAGGAAGTAATAATGGCAATGGATTTTGTGCTAAAATAGACTGGGTTTACCGTTGTGTTTTGATAAACAGTCGGGGTTGTTATGGAATATCGTAACTACGGCTTGAATCAAACCGTAGTTACGAGATTTTATAAGAATACCTACTGATATACTATTTTTTGTCCAAAATTACGTCAAGGTTAACTGGATAAAATTGTTCCCCATTGAATAAGTACCCCAGATTTGATATATTTCTAGTTTGTTACTTTTTTTTAAATGATTTGTTACATCTTTAAACTGCAAATGTCTGTGCGTGGCGTCTTCTCTACCAGCAAACTGAATTTCAACTGGATAATATGTACATTGTAGTTATGTGTATGAATGTACATAGGCATGTGCGATATACGCTCTTCCTCTTCCAGAATATCACGTGTTAGAAGAGGTTAAGTCACGTGATATAGGCGCGTAGAATTCAGAAGACCCAAAATAAATCGAACATGTTTTGAAAACGGAAGTGGCTTACCCATCAAAAAGCTCTTCTAAAAGGAGCAAATTAGAATGGCCAGTTAAAATTCGGTAGACTGGGTACCGTTCCTGATACTAAAACGTTGTACTGAGAAAGGCATTTCTTTTTCAAAAGCACTAGTTTTGTTTTCGTTTTGATCCCAAATTTAATACAAACAAGCTGTAAACAAGCGATTTTTCAGCAATTGAGAAAATCTGCGCTTTGTAACTAAAGACGCTCTCATGTTGCCGATCACGTGACTTCTTACGTCTTCCGTCTTCTGCTCAAAATTGGAAGAAGTAGAAGAGCTTACAGGAATAGAAGAGACCCGGTCGATTTAGTCGGAAGTGTTTGTCATGCGACTCTTCTGATTTCGGAAGAGGTAAAACGAACATAATTTAAGCGCTGCCACTTCTAGTTCTAAGAGCTCTACCGGCCTAAATCGCACGCGGCTTATGTGACTTGTCACGCTAGAAGGGACCTTCTGGGAAGTTTGGAAAGCATTGACCCTAGTCAGTCTACGTAGACTGCACAGACTGACTGGGATGGAACCTTTTCACTCTATGGTAATTTTCTGGATCTAGATCGTTTTTCATATCTTGCTTTTTTGCATTCTGCAAAGGCGATATCTGACTGACTTCTGCTGAATATGATCTATTTCTCATTAACTGGTTTTATTTACACACCATCAGATCCCTTTTCGGCGTGACGGATCACATAAATGTTAAGGTTAACAGAAGTGTTCGATATCTAATGATGGGTTGTAATACTTAAATCAAGTGCGGTCTGATCCATGCTATATACTAAAACGGGGTTGTCAAAGCTTTATAACTCTTTCCCGAACGGCAAATAGGAATTAATATTGTGTTTAACCCTTTCCCGAACGACCAATGTTTAACTTTTCCAATTAGAAATCCACTGCAGACGTCAAAATGGATGTTGATAAAGGCAGGATTTGCGTAAAATATAGCACAGAAAAAATTGAGGCAAAAGGAGAAACTGCTGGTCATCAGCAGTTTCTTCCTTTGTCTCAATATAATCCGAAGACATTTCTATTAGTGACGTCAAAACTAGGTCTTGTTTGGGAAAAGTTAAAAAAAGGTTCTACCTGTTTTAACTATCATTTTTTTCATTTGTGTTGTTCTTGTAACTATTATACGGCTTCAATCAAGCTGAAGTGGCGAGGTTTTAGCATTACAATGGCGAAGTAATATTGTCTGTCCGAAATAATGCCATGGTATCCTGGATGAAATCGTTCCGTATTTTAGGACGGTTCTATGAAAGCCTCTGCAGATGTAAAAATGGATGTTCCGAAAACAGAATTTGTGTATGATACAGCATAATTATTATTGAGGCATAAAGTGTAAATGCATGTATAGTACATCGTAATTGTTATTGAGGCACAAAAGAGTAAATGCTGATTATTCTTAAACCTTTTCCAGTGGGGAAGTGTTAAAGAGGTCTAGATCGGGAAAGGGCTAAGTGACTTTAAGGTAAGAAGGGCCTAATTAGCACCAAAGAGCCAGCGGCAAAATTTGAAAAGTGCCAGTAATTCCAAAACGGTGTTACATTTCCATTCCAAATACAAACATAAGCATTTTGTACGGTTTAGAATTTTGAATTAATGCATATTTATGGAAATATTTGACAAAAATGTTCAAAATTACCTCCCTTGCATATGAATATAGAGTAAAATGATATTTGTAAATTATTTTCTTCTTGAAGCATAATCTTGAAATCCGGCACGGTGAATCAACTTATGTGAGGTGTATTTACAAGAGTGTGTAATTTGATACATTTCGTATGGCTAGAAAGTGGTGTTTTTAATTAGGCACTTTAAACCTTAAGACAACACAAAACAATCTTTGTCAGACTCCGTGTATTCTCAATCTGATCTAGATCAAACGTGGTATCAAATTCCAAAATGCTCCTTTTCAAGATATTAGTTCAAATATTATTAACTGATTTATGTTATAGAATTTAAAAATTGTTACTTCGCAAAATATATAGATCTAAATGGCATCTTTTATTGTCAGATATTCCTCTGCATTATAAAAAGAGGGGGATATCGCATGCATATAACATTCATCCCCTATATAACAGTCACGATGATATGGCCCTTGTTTACAAAGTTTACTTGTGTACACAAGGGAAAAGACGTTCTATATTTCAAATACAATTTTGCATGCATTGGTTAGAATCTTGTAGGTATCGCATACCTGCAAGATTCGAACCAATGTATGCAAGATTACACCATAACATGCTACATGAAAGCAAATCGGGGTTCGATGTTATGTTGTTTACGTAGGTCAATATTGTAAACATGGGCCATAATATCGTTCCCGAACTATAGATAAAATAAAAGCGTTGTAAGTACTGTAAACATGACTACTCTGAATAGGTGTTAGATTAACCCATTACCAAATAGCAAAATTAAAAATGTTCCCATTTCAAAGTTGTTGCAGACAACAACTTCAAGTAAAAACAATTTCTAAATATTTCGTCTTTTTTGGTAGAAAACATGTGAATTGAAGAAATTGCTTGTCACATGTAATTTCTTCTTTTTCCACAATGTTTTCCAAAGCATTTGTCTTTTGGGAAATCAAAAAAGTCAATGTGTGGGAATGGGCTATTACTTCAGAAGCATCGTTGTAAGAGCAAGTAGAGGTATGTGTTGTTTTAAGTAGCAATTGACCAAACGCCGGTGTAACGTAGTAAAGTGACCCACATAGAATACTGACCCCCGGTCACTATTTTATATAGAATACTGACCCCTTTCTATAAAATACTGACCCCCATGTAAAATAACGACCCCCTGATTTTATCTACGAGGGGCGTTCAATTAAAAGTGGTACTAATGATCCACCATACCTCACGGTTCTACAGAACTAGTGATGCTTGTGGCTATTTGATGGGAACATTACTGTCTATACTTGGTCAAAATTTGAGACAAATTCGTTGACTCTTTCAAAAGTTATTGAAATTTTAATTTTGTTCAGTCATATACACTGGCTATTTCGCTGTGCGCAAAATCGAAAACGAACTGAAGTAGGATGTACGGGTCTACATTAAAGGTCGCATAGGCTTTAAAATATCTGCATCATATGTATATAATAAACTATATCAGATTCGTGGACATTCGAACGCTGAATATACGTAAGTTTTTAGGAAGATGATAAAAATTAAGATTGGTAAAACTGGCCTGAATAATGCCCCCCTCTCAGGCAACCCGGGTAGAGCTAGTACCAAAGCAAATGTTGCTGTAGATTCCGACATGACCGAACCAGACGCATGGTTCAATGTGCAAGAAATAGCAGATAAAGATGGTTTTTCATCGGGGACATGTTATACGATTTTGACGAAAGGGTTTAAACACAGAAAGGTTTATGCCCATTGGGTCCCCCACCTGCTGCCTAAAGGACAGAGAGCCACCCGTGCAAAATATATATTGAAATAGAGCAATAAATGCAACAAATGTGGGCTTCCTGAACTTTAAACATATGAACGAAAAATAATCTACTATAATGAGCAAAAATGACGTGTCATTAGCTAGCAATGGTTGCGAAAAGATCAGGCAATGCCCGTAATAGCTAAAAAATTTAAAGCTCGGCAAAAGTTTTGAACGCGGTAATTTTCAAATGTAACGGGTGTATTGTTCAAATTACTGTTTCAAATAGTACAACTATCGCCGGTCATTCATACAAGAAATGTTTGTCGGCGAAATTAAAGATATATCACGAAAAGAGCCGGTCTAGGACCGACTAAAGAGGCATGTACCAAATCTATGACAACAGAGCTGTCCACAGGTGTCATCTTGTCCACGACTTCCTGGAAGAGACACATGCCGCACAGTGTATTCATCCACTCTTATAGCTGGGCTTAAGCCCGTGTGGCTTTTTTGTGTTCCCCATGATGACGAAAAAAGCCTCTGGGCGTCGGTATAGGCCTTCATATTCCATATGCAGTTCAATTTTCCAGTGTCTGCGGGTGGTTCCAAAAGAGGCCCATTTATTGGCATATAAGTAATGGATCTCAAAACTTGAGAAGTGTGTGGGTGTCAAAGAGGATTACTTCGAAGGACTGAAGAAACTTAATATTGAATTGCGACATAACTATGGCTTATAGAACCCCAGTTCCAAAATTAATTGAACGTCCCTCGTATAAATACTGACCCCCACCTAGCTTATTGCTAATTTAACATATCGATTCAAATCACATCCGTGTTTTTTACGCTAACCGAAAAAAGTTTCGGGAGCATTTAGTCGCCATGCTATCCGTCCGTCCGTCTGTCTGTATGTCCGTCTACATTCAGATCTCAGCAACTTTTAGGCCAAATTCAATGAAACTTCATATGTGTTTTCCCTGAAATACCTTTTGAATCTGTGTTCTCGTTTTTTAGCTAAGCTGAGCACGTAATGCTCGAGGTGAGGTATTGAGATCGATCAATGTCCGGTGTCCGTCCGTCCGTCTGTCTGTCTGTAAGTCAACAATTATAAAACATCTCATCCCAAAGTACTTTGCAGAATTCAACCAAATTTCCCAGATATGATCCTTTTGTCATCCCCTTTCAAATTATTTTAAAGAATTGGAATCGGGGCCAGAATGGGGTCAAAAAGTGGGTCACTAGGTCAAATCTTTTTGCTCTAGGGGGCCAAATCTTTTGGTCAATGGTTGTTAAAATTGTTCACAATCTTTGTCTTGATAATTTGTAGGTCATGAGAAAAATAGGTCATCCCAGATCACAAACTAGGTCACTAGGTCAAACAAAGTAATATCCTTCTTTTTACTCTGGAAGTGCCAATTTTGGCCGAAACTTTGTCCAAATTGTCCTAAATATTTATCTTGATGATATTTAGGTCATGTCAAGCTGAGGGTCATGCGAGGTCATTAACTAGATCACGAGGTCAAATCTTATGAAATCCTTCCTTTTGCTCTGGAAGTGCCAATTTTTGTCCAAACTTTATCAAAATTGTCCTAAATGTTTATCTTGGTGATATCTGGTTCATAATTAAAAGTGGGTCATGCCAGGTCAAAAACTAGGTCACTAGGTTAACTATTCTAAAATCTTTCCTGTTGCTCTCAGGATGCAAATTTTGGTCCAAAACTTAGTCAAAACTGTCCTGAATGTTGATCATGATGGTATCTAGGTCAGTTCAAGAAGTGTCTCATGTCAGGTCATTAATAAGGTCACAAAGTTAAATCTTTAAAAGATTCCTTCCTTTTGCTCTGGAAGTGAAACAAACTATGTCAAAACTGTCCAAAATACTTATCTTGATATCTGGTTTATGTACCAAAAAAGTGTGTCTTGCATGGTCAAAAACTAGGTCACTGGGCAAATCTTGTTTTTGCTCTAAGAACTGAAATATGTACTTAATTATTGTGAAAAGTGCTTAGAATGTTTAACTTAACAATATCTGGGTTAAGTCAAAATTGGGTCATGCGAGGTCAAAAACTAGGTCACTAGGTCAAATCTTGTTTTGCTCTAAGAACCATAATGATATAGGTGTCCCATGCTTTTCTGATATAAACAAACCTTTAACATATAAAAGCATTTTATTGTAGAGACGCACGTGCAAATCGTCTCGTCAATATTACATCAAAATACTGATTATCATCAATACGGTTTCATTTCGATCTTTATAACCCATAATTAGTAAATGGATAAATGTTTTAATGTTTGGTGGGAATCAGAATATCGTGGGAGCACTATATCTCAATAATTTTGAAAAGTGTTCAGTTTGTTCATCTTGATGATATCCAGGTCATGTAAAAGTTTGGCATGGACTTGAATACAATTCAAGGGTTTAATATCATATGTTCAAAAAGAATTAACAAATTATTGACAGAACTTTGGTTAATAAGCTTCTTATAATTTCCTTTCATTTGCTCTGGATGTCCAAATTTTGGCTCGATCATTGTCAAAATTGTTTAGAAAGTTTATTTTAGTTCATCCGAGAATCCATAGAGCACTGGAAGTTTGCCTGTTTTTTGCCTCAAAGTATTCTCATGTGAGCGATGCAGGGCCATCTTGGCCCTCTTATTTTTCTTTTTTTTTCTATTTTTCTTTTTTTAGGCTGCGTCACAGAAAAGGGGCCTTAATGTAGGAAAGGGTGTTTCTCTAATTTCTCTTCATTCAATAAACATAATTTAATGAAAATCATTTGTCCTTTCCACACTAATATACATCGGTAGTAGTTCGTAATCCATGAATACACTGTATATATACGTTTATCTCTGGTTTTCATCATTTGTTTGTATTGATAATCCATTGATAAGCAGGGAAATGCTGACCCAAGTGCTCATTAGCAATAAAAGTATCAGTAAAAGTGAATGTTATAAGAAAAGAGAGTGATTTTACTGAGGAAAAAAGACTTGAAAATGAGAGGCGGAAAAGGTAGGGTTATTTCCTTTATTTTTAGCTCACCTTAGCACGAAGTGCTGAGGGTGAGCTATTGTGATCGTTCACCGTCCGTCGTCCGTCTGTCCGTCTGTCCGTCCGTCCGTCCGTCTGTCTGTCCACAATTACTAAAAAATCTTCTCCTCCCAAACTATTAGGTCTAGAGTCTTGAAATTTTGTATGTAGTATTGTCTCAATGCCCTCTACCAAAATACTTCAAATTATTGTGCTTAAAGAAAAATTGGCCCTATGTTGTGGGGTTTAAAGTTTCACACAGAAACACAGTTTTCTCAAAGATTATTTGGCCTAGAGTCTTGAAATTTTGCATGAATTTACATCTCATAAACCTCTAACAGAATACTAAAAATCATCACATTCCAAGATAAGACGCCCTATGTTGTTGGTTCTGGAATTTTCAAGTGAGGAATTGTTTTGACCAGGAAGATCTTATCACATATCTCATCCCTAAAATAACAGTATTGGGTCTATAATCAGATTATGCAGATCATAATATCAGATAAAGAATGCATGGAGCTACAGATAAAAGGAGGTAAAAACATTCTATATTTGATGTTTAAAATCTAATTGCTTTGTTATGGGTACTCATTTGAGTAGTCTTGATTTAAGAATTCAAATGAATACCCTCAACATAGGGTGTTATAATATTAAAAAGATATTTTATGATTCTGAAGCCATTACCCTCTTTTACCTGTATCCCTGAGGCACTCAAGTTTGTTAACTCAATCTATGGATCATCTAAATACTTTAACCCTTTCCTGAAAAGACCTTGTTTTGAAGTCCCTATTAGAAAAAGCTTTGGAAATTAATGAGTCAAATGAAGAAAGTGCTGATTCTCCTTTTACCTCAATATTTTATTTTATTCAATATTTTATATGCTAGTTTATTGTAAAACGAATCCTATTTGTACTGCTGTCAATTTTGTATTCTGAACTTTCAAATTGGAACAGTCTATTTCCTGTCTGTACCTTTCTGTATGGGAAAGCATTATGCCCTTTCTCTACCATACACAGGTTTGCCTCACCAACAGAAAAGGCTTGTAAATGATATGGTAAAAGAAGAAAATGTTGATAACTTGATAGCCTGTGTTGTCTCATTTTGCCTCATCATTTTCTCTGCATTTTTATACATGAATGCAGTCTTTATCAACACCTGTTTTATCATCTACAGCAATTGTAATTATGTGTGCTCTTATGTTATGTTGTTTGGAAAAGGTTTAACCATAACCAAATCCTTACTGTTCAATGAATATTTCCCCTAGGTTCCATATAAATGATAGAGGGCAATGTTTGACAATCTTACGAATCCTATTTGAACTGCTGTCAATTTTGTATTCTGAACTTTCAAATTGGAACAGTCTATTTCCTGTCTGTACCTTTCTGTATGGGAAAGCATTATGCCCTTTCTCTACCATACACAGGTTTGCCTCACCAACAGAAAAGGCTTGTAAATGATATGGTAAAAGAAGAAAATGTTGATAACTTGATAGCCTGTGTTGTCTCATTTTCCCTCATCATTTTCTCTGCATTTTTATACATGAATGCAGTCTTTATCAACACCTGTTTTATCATCTACAGCAATTGTAATTATGTGTGCTCTTATGTTATGTTGTTTGGAAAAGGTTTAACCATAACCAAATCCTTACTGTTCAATGAATATTTCCCCTAGGTTCCAAATATATGATAGAGGGCAATGTTTGACAATCTTTTCAAATTTTTAAGGCCTGAAGATAATTTTTTTGCCTTGTTTTAGAACTATTAAAATTATTCCTATGCTGTAGGCCTTTGCATTTTGTACAGAAAAAAAAGTTCATATAAGTTGTGTGTGTCATATTGTCATATAGTTCAAGATATCATTATGCTTTGAAAATAAGCTTTACCATGAGGTATTCTAGATTTGAAAAAAAGGGGACAGGTTTAGAATTGTCTTAGAATTTCCAAACCTTCAAGTGACATTTCACAATTTCTACATAAATTTTACTTTCATTCTATCTGAAAGAGCATGTTTTTTTATGAAAATTCTGAAAATTTCAAGCCAAAATATTGAAATATATAAATTTGTGCTAAAATTAAACAAATTGTTGTGGACAACAGTTCAGAATTATATAGATTTTGTCATTTCTGTCTCAACTTTAAAGGCATATTTTTTGCTTATAACAACTTAAAAACTGATAACATTTCTACGCATTAGATTAAACAATCTTTGCATCAAGACATACTTTTAAAAAAAGAACTAAACGTGAAATGTCACTTTAAGGTATTTGACCCATCATTAAAAACTCCACTTTCTAGCAATGGGGCATGTATCAAATTACACACTCTTGTAAATACATTTCAAATAAGTTGATTCGCCATGCCGGATTTCAAGATTATGCTTCAAGAAGGAAATAATCTACAAATATCTTTTAACTCTTATTTTCATATGAAAGGGAGGTAATTTATAACATTTTTGCCAAATATTTCCATAATTATGCATTAATTCAAAATTCTAAACCGTTCAAAATGCTTATGTTTGTATTTGGATTGGAAATATAACACAGTTTATGATTTAACCCTTTCCCAAACAAGGTCGAAGTTTTCTCGTAGGTCCCACGAAGTTCGACATAGAGAGATTTGACTGTATAGTGAAAAATCTTTGACAATCTTTTCCCAAATTATGCTTTGAAATTAAGTGTGTACCATTGTCATATGACTCTTTTTCAAAATCCTCGGAAATTTAAAAGGTTTGCTAAAAAGTATGTCTCAGGGTGCTCTAAGGTGAGCGATATAGGACCATCTTGGTCCTCTTGTTTATATTTCTTGTTTCATTATTATTCTGTAATGTTCCTCATCTATAGGTAACTGCAGATACAATTTCCAGACAAAAAATAATAATGTTTTCATAGTTTTATAGAAGAATATAAATTTGTCCACTAAAGCGGACGCTAGGACCGAGAGGGTGCCTGTAAATTCTTTGTTTAGTAACAACATATTTTTAACTTTATGCAGCAAATATACAGTAAACATGGTTGTATCTATGCTGGAAGATGAAGGAAGATGTTTTAGGCCAATTGTGACCTTGACCCTTGTGACCCAAAACAATATGGCACCTCCTAGGATCAAGGGCAACAATTGAGTAAATTTTCATGATCTTATGTCAACTGATTCAAATGTCAAATTGTGACCTTTACCTTTGACCTTCGTAACCCGAAAACAATAGGCTCCTCCTTGGGTCATGGGCAACAACTGTGTTAAGTGTCATAGTCCAAGGTCAATAGGTTCTTGACTTTGAGCACGAAAATGGATTTTAAACAAAGTCTAAATGTGACCTTGACCTTTTACCTTCGTTACACAAAAACTTCAGGCACCTCCTTGGGACATGGGCAACAACTGAGTAAAGTTTCATGACCCTAGGTCAAACGGTTCTCGAGTTAGAGCAGGGAAACAAAAAAGTCTATGGATGGGTGGAAGGACGGACGGACAGACAGACATGGTGAAACCAATATAACGCCTTTACTTCGTAGGTGGGGCATATTTAACAAATTGTATATTTGCAAATTTCACGATGGAAACTATACATGTAGTTTTAGGGGAGAAATATAAGATAACTTACATGTACCCATTCGTGCCTAGCGTCCACTTAAGTGGACAAAATGTTTTTTGTACAAAATCATACTTTTCCATTGAAATTTCACAAAATTAAAGCCTAACTTGTTGTTTTCACACGGTTTTCATTAGTTTCACTGATTTTTTTCCTAAAATAAAAATTCAGGCATAAATGGGTTAACACCAAGGTATTTGTATGTATCGTCTTGGTCTAGATCCTTGATTATGGTGTCTCTTTGTCAGATGTTGATGTCAGTTTTCCTTTTTTGAAGGTTGCTTTTGGACACTTGTCCAGTCCAAATGGCATACAGTTGTCATCACTTAAGACCTTTACTGACTCGAGCAGTGGTTTTTGCTGGTGATCTTTCCTGGCAAAGGTCTTTAGGTCACCCATGTAGAAAAGATGGCTGATCTTCTTGCCTTTGATGGCATATCCATGTCCAGTGTCATTCAGCATGGTACTGAGAGGGACACATTTAACAAACAGAAGAGGAATGATGACAGTAATACGGCAATTACTTTGCATGCAGATGCTTATAAGTCTTAAACTGATTTGGCCTTGGTTTCAAACCTACCAGATGAGGACTCCCACCACAAACTTTCATTTGGGACCATAAACTTTGACCTAGTGACCTTGACCTTAGAGTTCGACCTACTTTAAAAAATAAACTTTAATTGGCTTTATTTCCTATTTAAGGTAAGAAAGGCCTTATTAGCACAAAAGAGCCAGCGGCAAAATTTGAAAAGTGCCAGTAATTCCTAAACTGTGTTACATTTCCATTCCAAATACAAACATAAGCATTTTGTACGGTTTAGAATTTTGAATTAATGCATATTTATGGAAATATTTGACAAAAATGTTCAAAATTACCTCCCTTGCATATGAATATAGAGTAAAATGATATTTGTTAATTATTTTCTTCTTGAAGCATAATCTTGAAATCCGGCACGGTGAATCAACTTATGTGAAGTGTATTTACAAGTGTATGTAATTTGATACATTTCGTATGGCTAGAAAGTGGTGATTTTCATTAGGCACTTTATACCTTAAAAGTAATACACCCAAGTCCTGCACACAGGAGCAAGACACAACAGGAATTTATCTTTAACTCCAAATGCTGTCATAGGATACAGTACACTGAATCCGCGTCTTTTTTCTCTCCTTTTATATGCAGTTTAGCTATAATTATCCACAATTTACCCACGAAGTAATAATTACTAGTTATATATTTGTATTTATTATTTGACATTTTGAATTATAAAACACGCATAATATTTGATTAGAAATGTGTTATTTTAGCAATTTAAACGATTGGCGGCATATTGTTTTACTCGTGTCTGTCTGTCCATCCATTTGTCTGTCCGAAAGAAATTATATTGTGGCATTTTCTCCACAAAATTTTTGACATACAAAGGTATTATTTTGTATGTAACCTTCTTTCAATAATATCTATCTGTTTCGTGCAATATCACCTTCCTCAAGGTCATTCATTGACCCTTATCAACCCTTAACATGTAATCTTAACATAAAAACTTTACATTGCCATTCCTTGGGCATTTGTGTTTTACGAACACATCTTGTTATTTAAGATTTTATCAATATTCATAAGCATGCTAATTAGTTCTGTGTAAGAGATGTCTTAATAAAATAACATCTAAAACCAAAAGGTATGTTTTATTACTATAATGATTTTGATTTTTTTTTTGCGATTAGTTGAAGCTAATGCCGACAGTTGCCATGGAAACAAGAAGGTTGTTAAATTTTGCTTATCCGGCACCTTAAAATGGGACAACAACCAGAATTCATCAACATACATATTCGTCAGGTTCAAGAAAATACAGACGGTTTTCATTTTTGGCTTATGACTCAAAAATACCATACTCCATATTTAAAAGCATTTTTTTGCTCAGCGTATTACCTCCCTTTATGGATATATCTGTTGTGAATTTTTCCATATACATGCTGTGTAGGATAAATTATTTAGCTTGAATGGTATTTTTATGCATCTGGTTTATATATGTAGTGTATGGTTTGTGTAGAAAGCAGTTAAGTCACATTATTTAAAACATTTTAAAATCTTGCACTGAATTTCAACTATCCAAACCTAACAAATTTCAAATCACATTCTGAGGTATAGCTACTCTGCAGAGTGGATATCATTGCATTTTTGTTCTTCCTTTGGATAGGTCTTTCAAGATATATAGGTGTCCCTTTGTCCATTTTAGTGGTAACTCCAACCATATCTGGCCCAAGGACTAGTAGGCCTATTGTACAAACGATTAAGAACCGATACAGATGCTCCGAGACCGGATAGCTTAGTCGGTAACGTCGGGGTCCGTCAATCAAGGGGTCGTGAGTTCGAACCTGGCTCGGCATGTATCCATTCTGACATTTGACAAAAGTCATTTGTCTCTCACCAATGGGTGTGAATCATCTATGTGAGAGAGAAGCTGGAGGCTCTGCTAGTTTCTTTTGGTAGTACGGGTGCGAGAAATACCAGGAATCAGTAATTAGGGGCTCCAGCCGCCGCAATATGACTAGCAGTTGAAAAGGGTGAAAGGGTGTTAAACTCCAATAAATCAAATCAATTCAGATTCGATGGAAGCGTCTAACCAGTCAGTTTAAATCGGGTTCGCCCAATAACAAATGAAAAGTTGCGGTCAAACAGTCTGTATGTACGGAGAGACGCATGTACGGACGAGTGCCTTTGCACCTCAGATGCCTATCGATGGAGATAATTATGCTGTACGTGTACCATAGTTGGGTTTATATTAGAGTAAAATTTTTGTTGTGTATGTGGTAGGGAAGGGGGTCGATATTTTAGGGGGGTGTCACAATTCTACGTGAAGGGTCACTTTTCTACGTGTGGGGAGGTCATAATACTATGACCCCCCGGTCATAATATACCGGGGGTCAGTATTCTATATAAAATAGTTACCGGGGGTCAGTATTCTATAGGGGTCACTTACTACGTTACACCGGCTGTCAATCAAAAACATCGATTTATCCAAAGGACCATCAGAAAAATGCCAAACCCCAAGTATTGTTTGTCTTAAATTTTTCGTTGCACGTGATATTGTATCGATCCATCGACTGGCAATCAAAACAATCGACATGCCAATTGACGGTCACATTCTTATTGTTTGTTTTAGATTCTACGTTGGGCGGGGCAATCTGTCGAATGGCGTTTGGTCATTTTTGCAGTAACAAAAAAGGACAGAAATGTGAATTTAGATCTAATAAAAGTCAAGTAAAATATTAATAAGGAAAAGGTGGTCATTATCTGGAAACCTTATCGTTTTATTCAATCAAATTCCCTAGGAAGACTTGTTCTTACTTTTCCCGCGAATAAGAAAATGTAAAATGTTATATGCAATACTTTTCTGCATGTACAGAGTGTTAAACATCATGTGTATTCGCACATTTTGGTAAGTAAGGTCAGTTGGCTTAGACAGTTAGCTTTAATACAATAGTTAATCACGTGACTCAGAATTCAGAAAACCACCAATTTTTCTGTTAATACTTGACCAATTTAAATTAGGTTTCAAGCAGAGAGGATGGGGAAATGCAAGAAATAAGTTGGACGTGGTTGATTTTTTAAATCAACTGATAAAAAGGTTGTTGAAGGTCAACCAAAATTTTGGTTGATCTTGAATGACTTTTTCATTAGCAGTTTTTTTTTAAATCCATCACATTTATCTTATGCATGACGTCTGTCCACCTTCTTTACTTCAAACCGAATTCAAATCGGCCTCGTTATTACAAATTTATTAAAGATTTTCTGAAATTGTAGTATCACGTGATTATCCACCGTGTTTAAATACAACAAAGGAAGCTTTAAAGGATAAGTTTGGTCCGATCTATAGATAATTGGTCGCGTTTCATCAAAAACCACGTAACTCAAGCTTGTATTAAGCTGTAGCTACGAGGTTTTTGTTGAAAAGAAGCGTTATGTAGATCATCCGATGCTTCATGTGGTCAGCTTGATCAATACATGTATGAATTATTAGGTCGTCCTATTCGTTAAGGTGTGATCCCTTTCAAAAGAAGTCCTCGTGTTGAAGTCTCTAATAAAGATGGTTTGGAGAGCTTATGAAGAAAATAGTGATAACCAGCATGTCCCCTTCATTGCATGCGATAAAAAAACACGTTTTTTGTCTTGTTAATTTTATGACCCATTTTGCAACACGTTTTATATTTAACCATTGTATACTGATTGGCTTTAAAAATTCATCACTTATTTTTTCAATTATTTTCGTAGTAATAGTCAGTACGACCGAAATTATACTTCTGAAATACATTCTAACTAGTAAGACACGATATCCAATAGAATTTATTGCAGTCAGTTTCCATGTTATTTCGTACGACGTCAAAGTGCAAAATATGGATAACGTCTACGTAACTACACCTTAGGTCACCAACTGAGTTTTTGTTTTCATATTCCATATCAAAATGGTCAGAATTTACAATTATTTCTCAATCAACTTGATTAAACAAAAATAAAACTACGAGACCAAAGTTCGATGGACGTACACAGCTTGTTGGATTATTCTAAGTGGAGGTTTGTCAACGAGAATGAGCGAGACGTTTAAATTTACAACAATCAACGATTTTTCGCTCTGATTCAAGTACCCAATCTACAGGGATTGCTACTGAGCATCAATGTCCTGATCACCCGTTTATAACGAGCCAACGCCAAGACAATAACAGTACGTCAACGTCACTTACGTAATTGGTTTACCACAACGTTTTCCATTGCAACTGCGATACAAAGACGTTGCTATTGATAAACTCGTGCAAGAACAGTGAATTAACGAATTAGATTTTGCAAATTTCACTTCTGGCGACCATGCCCCGGACAGATCCTTACTGAAAGCCATCGTCAGATCAGGGTGCATAGGGCATGAAAATGCTGAAAAACAGACACCGACACCTTGGAATACTCTCAAGCAATATATCGTACATAATTGAAGCCCAAACGAATAAAGATTTTATTTCAACTAAAGGGTCAATGGGGTCACGTGTGTGGAACGTTTCTGATACTCAGAGCAGAATTACTCGTTATTAAATAGAGAAAAAGATCAAAATCCTGACACTGTCTCTCTTTAGATAGCTATACCTCGGGCATCGAATCGAATTTTTGTTTGAAATTTTCTGGGCATGTTTGGAAGATGTCAAGCCTTTGTTTAATTAATACATAACACTTAAAGGTTGATCTTCTATTATAAATAGTATTGCAGGATGAACTTCAGTGATGCGTTTTTAAAGTAAGTCAGTATATTTTTGTTATTTTTGAAAACGGGTTGATTTGTCCTCTTATAAGGTAGTTATTGTTATATCCTCCTCTTGAAGATATTTCATGTTAAACACTGGCTTTGCTTGTGTGTCAAGAACTCTAGTGCCAGAATTGATTGGGTCATCGAAAGCTTGGATGTTTACAAACTCTTTCTCGGTTTCATCATTTATCTCTTGTTCATCATTTATATCGGAGACATCATTAAGACGCTCGTGATGTTTGTATTTGATTCCAGCATTTTCAACAGCACCGATCTGCCCGACGTTTTTGTGGTCCTTGCTAATTTCCATTGTCTCCAAACAGAAAAGACTTGTTATGTCAAGTTTGGGTTTCCCATTCACAGATCCGTGATTGGTTACGGATATCTGTGCTGACGGTGGTCCTAGTTTCATGGCGATCTGGTGCATGATGTCACGGTTTTGGTTTGTAAACGTCACTTGTCCTCCAACTCGCAGAAACGCTTTCATCTGTGGATGATCCACGTCGAAAGAAGACACGTGGTCAAAATTGATGAGGACAATGTTCTTTAAGTTGTTGTCCTTATACATATTCCAACCATGCTTCCATTCTAGTTCTGACCATTTGATGCCATCTTGGTCAAAATATGACTGAGACAGAATAAGTACGAAGTTTCTAGTATGATTCAATACATCAATGACAATATTGTCCCGTATGTCACCAATCGCAATGTCTCGGTATGTCAAAAAGTTCCTATATCCTCGACCCTCTAACTGCGGCACTAGTTCTACATTCACCCATTTACGAAGTAGATCATTTTCCTCGTCGAATGATATATACGCGTCGTATTTAAATGATGGTGTGATTTGAGTTTTCTTTCTTCTACGGAGTCGTAAGATAATCACCAAAACTTCATATCTCAACTGATACACAGCAATAAACACAAGGGTTATCGAAAATAACAACACGCCCAGGATAATAGCGACATTTTTATAGAAGTTTCCTTGTTCGCCACAATCTAACATATCCTTATGAAAATCATCGACGGGCATTAATCCAATACCTGGAACCATGCATTGATACATTGTCTCGTTTTCGGGACACGTGTTCTTTTTTGACCAATCAGATAACCACAATGAATCACAGTCGCATTTGAGTATGACCCCACCGAGATGTAAGTTACAACTGTTTAGATACCTCAACTGTTCTGGTATTGATTTAAGGTTTGCATTATTCGCCAAGTTTAGCTGTGTCACGTTCTCTAGTTCATGAGCCGCTTCAGGACTGATATCAACTATATTGTTATCACATACATCTAACATAGTAACTTTGTTCAGATTAGGAATACTGCTTATAAATTGGATATTGTTGTTTGAGATATTCAAATGTATTTGGTTACAATAAGGCGAACTCGGTAACTCTCCTTTTGAGAAATTTGTAAGACCAAGGCCGGCACAATCTACGTAAACGTAATCTTGACTAGGTCTGTCTTGACATTTACAATTTTGGAAGCACGAATAGTTTGTCACTAGTTTGTCAATGTCATTTCTGTACAAAATATCCTCTATAGACCTCCCTTTTAAGCCTGGCGGACCATCACAAGTTACATTCGCGTAATCATTCCAAAACGACTTGGTAACCTCACTCTGTCGAGCCACTTCTAAATAAGGCTGCATCCACCCGTCACATATTACAGGGCAATCTTTGAGATCCCATCCGAAATCAAGTAGCTGACCTAGCATTTGTATGCTATCTAGATTAAGCAATGGTTTTAGGTCTGGAAATTGTATGATGTTGTTATAGCGAAAGGAGGCCACACCAGGACCATAGGTGTAATCAGGGTCCAAAGTATAGTTGTTTACGTTCGTAAATTCCCGAATATTGTTGTCGTCAAAGTTGAACGAACAGAAGGGATAAAGACTAATGCAGTTTGAAATATCTAGCTGTGACAACTTGTTATTTTCTAAATAGAATCTTGCTATATGAAGGCGAGGATTTGTTATTGTAGTCGGATCCATTGTTTTGATCGAATTGTATCCGAGGTCCAGTACACGAAGGCTTGACAAATTTGAGAAAGAACTGTTGGATAGATGCCCAATTCTGTTATTTCGAAGTCTTAATGTGTGTAAATTCGATAAACAATTCAGGTCAGGTATTTGTTTTATTCTGTTAGACGTGAAATCAATAACCAAAATCCCATCCGAATAATTGTTTACATCTAATGGTAAATAATGATCAAATAAATCTTTTGCGTTTGTATCCGCTCCCCAGTCACACAAGTTACTCGGCATGTACCCCATATAGCCGTCAGTATGTTCAACGCTTAACCACGTACTGTTAGCATTTTTCTCTGGAATTATCACAACACTTTTACCATCAACACTAATATATTCAACTAACAAATCGTCGGTGTTCCATTTTAGTTTACATGTACATGCACATTTCAACTCTCGTTCCCTTTCATCGTAACCATCACAAACCGGGCAATCAAGGTTGCTTTTGTCATCTGGTATGCGGTTGGCAGAGAATATGTTGATGTTTGTTTCGACATCTGTCGTCGATCCTCCATCATCATTGTTAATCAGGGATGAAGATATCTCTAACCCACCATAACCTTGTATTAGAGATACAAGCAGAACAACTGTCGACAGTCTCATTCTAAAAAGGATAGACAGCACAGTTGTCAAATGACAATTTACCCATTACCAAACGGCAAAATTTGGCTAGTCCTAATTCAAAGATGATGCAGGCGATAATTTAAAGTGAATGAAATTTTGAATTTGCTGGTCTTTGTACGTAGAAAACATTATTGGAAATGAAGAAATTGCTTGTCACAAGCAATTTCTTCATTTTCTACGATGTTTTTCAAAGCCATAACCTTGTGGGGAGTCAAAAGGAGTCACCGTGTGGTAATGGGTTAAAGGACTAAAATAAGCCTCTGCACATATTAATGAACGAATGAAAGAGCAGCAGATTATCAGCATTTTTTTCTTTTATATCAAAGTGTTCTCATACTTTTGCTATGTAATAGACCATAGGTCTGTAATTTGACCCTTAGCACCTTCTACTCATTATCAATAACAATGGATTTCTCTACGTTCAATCTGATCATCTCACCACTATCACAAGATACGGCGTAACTTAAACTGTCCAATCTTTCGTTAACTGAGATCCAACATATTTATCTTCAAAGAAAATGCAATTGTTTAGGGGTGGGTAGACTCTATTAATGCACAAAAAACGGGCCCTGGTTTTAACGTCCATTATAGAAAAGACATTGGAAACATTGATGCAAACGAAGAAAATGATTCCCAAGTCTTTTCTTTTGTCTTTATTAAATTTGTGCTCTTATTATTCTGTGCAATAACATCCATTCTTGTATCTGCAACAACTTTCAAATTAAACAAATCCGAGTTTTCTTTGACGAAATTCGCTCTTTGATAGATTGATGTCGCTCATTTGCGACGTAAACATGTCAAAGAGCGAATTTCATCAGATAATACTCGGATTGAAATCAAACCATCCTAACATTTTGTCATGTGGAAAAAGGTTTGAAGAGAAATGATAATCCAACAACAGGGCCAAGATGGACCTGTATCGCTCCACTGGCTTTTATACATTAAGAATACATACTACTTCAAGGAATACAATAGAGGTCTATCCAAAGAAGATTCATGCTACACCAGAATGAAACCCAATAAGTGATTAAGGAGCAGAAATGTTTTTAAAATTTTCTTAAAATTACACTATGTTTCATATAGCGAAAAATATGCCTAGCCCACAGAGGCCAAGCTTTTTATCTGGTCGTGAAGGAATTTGGAAGAGATTCATGCAAGGAAGATTCCTGTGAAGTTTGGTTGAAATTGGTCCTGTAGTTTTGGAGAAGAAGATTGTTAATCAATTTTTCGGAAATTCAATTTAATTAAATCTATTAAAATTCAAGTTCTACACATTTTTTTAAAAGGGAATTTAGAGGAGATTCATGCAAGGAAAATTTATGTGAAGTTTGGTTAAAATTGGTCAAGTAGTTTTGGAAAAGAAGATTTTTCGAAAATTTAATTTAATTCAATTAATTAAAATTTAAGTTCTACACATATTTTTTTGAAGGAATTAAGAAGAGATTCATGCAAGGAACATTTCTGTAAAGTTTGGTTGAAATTGGTCCAGTAGTTTTGGAGAAGAAGAATTCTTTAAAGATTTTTCGAAAATTTAATTTAATTAAATTAATTAAAATTCAAGTTATACACAGAATTTATCTTTTTGAAGGAATTAACAAGAGATTCTTACAAGGAAGATTTCTGTGAAGTTTGGTCGAAATTGGTCCAGTAGTTTTGGAGAAGAAAATTATGAAATAATAACAAGTTTAGCGGTCTTTATTGCCAATAAAACCCGATGTGCGACGGACTACATGTGTAGGTAAAAACCGAGGCGCACAGCGCCGAGGTGTTTGCCTTAACATGTAGTCCAGAGCACAGAGGTTTTTATTGCGCAATAAAGACCGCTAAACTTGTTATTATCTCCATTATAACACTCTTAATAACAAAAAACGCACATCAGAAATGTGTTATTTTGTGAAAATTCTGCCATGAACTAGTGTTCGGTGTAAGAAACGCATTGTCATTCAAGTGACGTCATTTGACGTTACCTTGACACCACGTGACGTTTTGGCGCATACACAGAGCATAATTACATAGGGTTTTTATTGGAAATAAAACCCGATGTAGTCATTCTTTCGCTATATATGGATTTTACGGAAAAGTGTTATAATAATTGTTAAAGCTCTTTTGAAAATTTAAATCAATTAAATTAATTGAAATTCAAGTTCAGCGCGGATTTTATTTTTTTTGAAAAAAGTTTGGTAGAGATTCACAAAGGAAGATTTCTGTGAAGTTTGGTTGAAATTGGTCCCGTAGTTTTGGAGAAGAAGAATTTTTAAAGATTTTTCGAAAATTTAATTCAATTAATCTAGATCTCTAATTAAAATTCAAGTTCTGCACAGATTCTATTCTTTTGAAGGAATTTGGTAGAGATTCATGCAAGGATGATTCATGTGAAGTTTGGTTGAAATTGGTCCAGTAGTTTTGGAAAAGAAGATGTTTGAAAATTGTTTACGCACACACGGACGCACGCACGCACGCACGACGGACACAGTGCCATGACATAAGCCCCGCTGGCCTTCGGCCAGTGGAGCTAAAAACTAAAAGCTACATACCTAAATTCCATTATCATTTTAATATAATTAATGACACAATTTGTTCTACGTTTTCATACGATCTGGCATGTTTGACCGTCTGATAGCGGGTCACAATCTCGGGTAAAAATCGATAATTTTTAATCAAACCTATGCTAACCATAGCTTGTTTGACCCTTTCCCTAAACAAGACCAGGCCTCGCTTTCTCGAAAAAACTTCCGTTCTCAGACTCAAATCTGAGCACCGTGCTCAAATCGAACGAAATCCACGTGAACTTCAATCGAATACCCTTCAACGTTGGAGTAGAGAGTATTCCTTTGAAGCTGAGCATGTTCTCATGAGTATATACTTAAGTTTTTTTTCGAGAAACCGGGGCCTGGTTTTGACGTCCGTAAGAAAATAGACTTTAGAAAACATTGAGACAAAAGAAGAAACTGCTGATAACCAGCAGTTTCTCCGTTTGTCTCAATATTTTCTGTGCCATATTGTACACAAATCCCTTCCTTTTTGCATCAGTTTTGTTGTCTACAACAGCTTTTGAATAGGACTACCCTAATATTTTGTCGTTTTGGAAAGGGTTAACCCTTTCCCAAATGGCAAATTTTCCAAAATTTAATTTCAAAAGCTGCTGCAGACGACAATGGACCTTGTTTAAGATAGAATTTGTGTACAATGTAGCATGGAAAATATTGAGACAAAAGAAGAAACTGCTGGTAATCAGCAGTTTCTTCTTTTGTGTTAATGTTTTCCCAAGCAATTTCTATAAGGGACGTTAAAACCCGGCCTTGTTTTGGAAAGGGTTAAATCATTAGTTACGATGTTTTGGTAGAAAACCAACAAAATACCTGTTTATTATCTAAGGTTTTCAATCGTGACCCGTCACGCTAAAAGGGACCTTATCCGAACTCCAAAAATGCAAATTTGGACAAACTTGTCAGACTCGGTGCAGGTCAACCAGATCCCTTATGCGAAAAATGAACATATAGTAAGACAGGGAAAGCATTCCGGATTTAGAAAATTACATAATAGTGAAAAGTATTGGCCCTAGTCTGGCTGCGCGGACTGCGCAGACTGACTAGGGTCGATATTTTTCACACATCCGATAAGGTCCCTTTTAGCGTGATGGGTCACAAATTTATTGATCGGTCACCGGGTAGTTACGGTCACCCGGTAGTGATATTTTGTTGAAACATCCCTGAATTCAGACCAATTTATCAATAAGCGAAAACGGGAAAAAAACTAATAATGGGAAAATTCTCACTTTCTTTCGATCTACGGTTTTCGATTGATCGGTCACCGGGTAGTTTCGGTCACCCGGGTAGTGATATTTTGTTGAAAGATTCCTGATTTCGGATCAATTTATCAATAAACGAAAACGGATAAAATAATAATGATAGGAAAATTCTCACTTTCTTTCGAACATCTCATTTTCTTCGACACGTTTTGCATTTTCTTTGCCAACTATTATCGGCTAAAACACGGTATTCGGAAACAAAGTGTCTCACCAGGTTAACCCACCCTTCTAGCTTTCTTGGAATAAAATAAGATTCCAATATCAAAAGTTCTTTACTTGAATCATTAAAACTGATGTGTGAATAGTTTCTGCAGCCATTAGTGAAAAGAATTTAAATTTGTTTTAAAATACAAAATTGATCTGATTTTTTTTAATCAGATATTTGGCTGCATTTTTATTTGTATAGTGTCCGTAACCCTTTCAGTGCAATAAAAAGTCCTGAGCTTATGTTAACATGAAACAGATTATTTCATTTAGGCTACCATATTGAGAGCTGTAATATTCTAGACTACTGAAGTTTTGTTGTAAATGGATCCTTTGAAAAATCACCATTGTAACAACTGGTTACGGACACTACATATTCAAGCTAGGGTCCACAAATGTCCCATTTTCTGAGACACAACACTAAAAATATGGGTACAATGGACTACCAAAATTTACCTTAGGAACTGTTTTATCAAATCAAAATAAAGTTGTTTGGAAACAATCAAATATAATTCATCACATGTACCTTGAATTCTAAAATTATTTTGGTGAGACTATATAACGCCCAAAAATGGCCATTTTCTGAGTACATATTCAATCATTTCTCAAATATCATAAAAGATTGACTCATGGAATTTTTTGGACATCAAAAACTAGTTTTACTTCATAAAATGAGCTTTTTGTAGTTATATTGTAGGCTATAGTTTTTCAGAAAACCATATATAACATTGAAAAACCCTTTTTTACCCGAATACCGTGTTTTAGCCGTATATTAGCCTACGTCGTCAGATGACAGATTTGAACAGATGGCACGGTGGGTAAAGGCGCGTTCCCATTGCCGACCAAATCAACTCGATCAAGCTCGATCAAGCGATCGAGTACTAATCGAGCTTGTTCGGCAAAAGTGATCGGGACGATCGAGCGTGGTTGGCAAAAATGATCGGGAATTAATGACAAGAAATAAAGAAGAAGTCGTGTAAATACATTTGATCGGGTTTAATCTGGTTTGATCGGGGAATTTAGGCGATCGAGTTGATCGAGTTGATTTGGTCGGCAATGGGAACGCGGCTTAACCCACGTGACCTTTGGGAAGCGTTCACACTGAAAAATCGTCCGCTTCAAGGTATGTTTTGTTTAATTTCTCAACTTACACTCTACGGATTGTGGTAACATAAAGTGCACCGAATGCGCAATTGAGTGGGCTTTTCCTGGTTGTAACTCAATCTGCTAACAATCCAGTGGTTTCTTCAAACATTCGAGCGAAAGTTTTATGCGGTACAAAACGAAAGTAGGAAGAGTTCGCGTGCACCGAAAAAAACTTTCTCTCGAATGTTTGAAGAAACCACGGGATTCGGAGCAGAATGAGTTACAAACGGGAATAGCCCTCTCAAATGCGCGTACGGTGCACTTTATCTCACCAAAATCCTTAGCGTATAAGCTGAGAAATTAAACAAAACATACCTTAAATCGGGTGATTTTTTCGGTGTGAACGCTTCCCAACAGTCACGTGGGTTACCCACCGTGGATGAATTATTTTACATTAACCACACGTGATACTCATGCTGTTAAAGGTGTTTTATACGGTGTCGTGGAACCAGTTGGACGTCATGGACAACAACAACAATATATAGGATTATTGTTTTAATATACGAGAGATAGCATTCCCAGTCACTAACTCTTAACAACAACCCATCTCCTAACAACAACCACGATACTATTTTAACTTCCATTTATATACACCAAGGCTTCTGCGTTTTTCTATATCTAATCGTAATTAGGAAGTTATAAACGTCAATCAGAGTTCACATGTTTTAAAGTATATGTACATACATAGAATCAAGGCGAGACTAAATTAAATATTAGACGTACATGTATCTAGTATCACTACAACGGTGGTATAGAAAAATTGACAGTTCTGTTAGATTTTAGGTATGTGACTATGTTAACATCTTCGCAAGCCAAGTGCGAAATCTACGACGTCACGTCAATTCTGTATTCACACTTTGCGGATTTAGTCGGATTTTCTTGGTGTTCTTTTCAAGCGTTTTCATCGATTCCTGGACCCATATAGACCTTAATCTAACATAACTGTCAATTTATCTATTTCCACCGTCTAATCAACTTTAACAGCCAAAGTATCATGCGTGATTAATGTAAAATGACCCATCTGATAAAATCTGCTTAGGACAACATAATTAATGGCAAAGATAATAAACGAAAGTGTCTAAGAAAAGGAGAGGAGATTTAAAGAAAATGAAATTACGTCTTTCATTATCATTTTCTCATGTTTTCGCTTATTGTTTCATTGATCCGAAATCAGGGATGTTTCAACAAAAGTTTACTTCCGGCTTAACGGCCAATATTGAAAACGGTAGATAACGAAATCAATTTATTTTGCTGCATTTCCTCCAAAATATAGTAAATAAAGCATAAAACTAGGTAAAGTTACCACATGTTTGAAGAAACTTAACAATTGTTTACCAGAGATTGTGACCCGCTATCAAACGGTCAAACATGTAAAATCGTGCATGCAAACGTAGAGCAGAATGTGTTGAAAATAGATAAATATAATAATGGAACTTAGGTAAGTAGCTTGAATTGATGGTTTCTATCTTATAATTCGTTTCTTGTAAATCTTAAAAAAAAAAAAAATAAAAAATAAAATTAAAAAAAATTAAAAAAAAAAAAAAAAAAAAAAAAAAAAAAATGGGCTGCTCGAATTTTAGAGCTGCTGCAGACGATGAAATGGATGTACTACATTGAAGCAAAAGGAGAAAACGTTGATTATATACCACCTTTTCGCAATATAATCTTTACGTTAACATGCACACATGCATAGTTTAGTCTTTTATTTTCTATTAATCTTACTGCATGTTTTCATTTTTCTGTCTCTCCTTTTTAGAATTACCTTGTCGAAAGTTGTTCTGTTTGTCTTGCTAATACAAGGCTTTTGTGGAGTAGAGATATCTTCATTCCTGATTAACAATGATATTGGAGGATCGACGACAGGTATACAACCAAACATCAACATATTCTCTGCAAATCGCGTACCAGATGACAAAAGCAACCGGTTGTCCGGTTTGTGATGATTACGATGAAAGGAAACGAGAGTCAAAATGTACATGTAAGTGCAAACTAAAATGGAACACCGACAATTTGCTAGTTGAATATATTAGTGTTGATGGTAAAAGTGTTGTGATAATTCCAGAGAAAAGTGCTAACGGTACGTGGTTAAGCGTTGAACATACTGACGGCTATATGGGGTACATGCCGAGTAATTTGTGTGACTGGGGAGCGGATAAAAACGCAAAGGATTTGTTTGGTCATTATTTACCATTAGATGTAAACAATTATTCGGATGGGATTTCGGTTTTTGATTTCACGTCTAACAGAATAAAACAAATACCTGACCTAAATTGTTTATCACATTTACACACACTAAAGCTGCGACATAACAGAATTGAGCATTTATCCAATAATTCATTCTCAAACTTGACAAGGCTTCGTGTACTTGACCTCGGGTACAATTTTATTACAACAATGGATCCGGGAGTACTAGCCAATCCTCGCCTTTATATAGCAAGATTCTATTTAGAAAACAACAAGTTGTCACAGCTAGATATTTCAAACATCATTAGTCTTTATCCATTCTGTGGGTTCAACTTTTAAAACAACAATATTCGGGAACTCACGAACATACACAACTATACTTTGAATCCTGATTACACATATGGTCCTGGTGTGATCTCTTTTCGCTTTAACAACTTTACACAATTTCCAGACCTAAAACCACTATTTAATCTAGACAACATACAAATGGTGGGTCAGTTACTAGATTCCGGATGGAATTTCAAAGATTGTCCTTTAATATGTGACGGGTGGATGCAACCATATCTAGAAGTTGCTCTACAGAGTGAGATAACCAAATCGTTCTGGAATGGTTACATGAATGTTATTTGTGATGGTCCGCCAGGCTTGAAAGGAAGATCTATAGAGGATATTTTGTACAAAAATGACATTGACAAACTAGTGACAAACTATTCGTGCTTCCAGGATTGTAAGTGTCAAGACAGACCAAGTCAAGATTACGTTTACGTAGATTGTACGGGCCTTGGTCTTACAAATTTCTCAAAAGGGGAGTTACCGAGTTCGCCTTATTGTAACAAAATACATTTGAATATCTCAAACAATAACATTCAATTTATAAGCAATATTCCTAATCTGAACAAAGTTACTGTGCTAGATGTAAGTGATAACGATATAGTTGATATCAGTCCTGAAGCGGCTCATGAACTAGAGAACGTGACACAGCTGAACTTGGCGAATAATGCAAACCTTAAATCAATACCAGAACAGTTGAGGTATCTAAATAGTTGTAACTTACATCTCGGTGGGGTCATACTCAAATGCGATTGTGATTCATTGTGGTTATCTGATTGGTCAAAGAAAAACACGTGTCCCGAAAACGAGACAATGTACCAATGCATGGTTCCAGGATTTGGATTAATGCCCGTTGATGGTTTTCATAAGGATATGTTAGATTGTGGCGAACAAGGAAACTTCTATGAAAATGTCGCTATTATCCTGGGCGTGTTGTTATTTTCGATTACCCTTGTGTTTATTGCTGTGTATCAGTTGAGATATGAAGTTTTAGTGATCACTTTACGACTACGTAGAAGAAAGAAAACTCAAATCACACCTTTCTTTAAGTTCGATGCGTATATATCCTTCGACGAGGACAATGATCTACTTCGTAAATGGGTGAATACAGAACTAGTGCCGCAGTTAGAAGGTCGGGGTTATAGGAACTTTTTGACATACCGTGACATTGCGATTGGTGACATACGGGACAATGTCGTCATTGATGTATTGACTCATACTAGAAACTTCGTACTTATTCTGTCTCAGTCATATTTTGACCAAGATGGCATCAATTAGTCAGAACTAGAATGGAAGCATGGTTGGAATATGTATAAAGACAACAACTTAAAGAACATTGTCCTCATAAATTTTGACCACGTATCTTCTTTCGACGTGGATAATTCACAGATTAAAGCGTTTCTGCGAGTTGGAGGACAAGTAACGTTTACAAACCAAAACCGGGACATAATGCAACAAATCTCCATTAAACTAGGACCACCGTCAGCACAGAAGTCCGTAAGCGATCGAGGAATTGAAAATGAGAAACCCAAACTTGACATTACAAGTCTCTTCTGCGTGGATGCAATTGAAAGTAACAAAGACCACAAAAAGCTCGGGGAGATCGACGCTAACTATGAAAATGCTGGAATCAAATACAAACAGCACGGTTGTCTAAATGAGGTCCTCGAGACAAACGATGAACATGAGACAAATGACGAAACTAGGAAAGATCGCGTTATCGCAAAAACCTTCAACAATTCCGGTACCGGAGTTCCTGACACACAGGCCAAGCCAGTGTTTAACATGAAGTTCTTGCAAGAGGAAGATATCACTAAAAAATTATGAAAAGACGAATTAATCAGTTCCGAAAAAAAACGAACTAATATAATTTGAATTCTTCTCCATACATAAATACTAATACATCCGTATGGAAATGTGTTTGTATAAAGCATTTATTATTTATATGTGATGAAATAAATGTTACTGACAATACATTTTCATCCTCAACCATAGAACTAATTTAGACAAATAATGCTGGCTTCGTCTTTTTCTTCAGTGTTGGCTAAACCAATGTTCTGTAGGGTGTCAAAACCTGTGGCGGTATTCACAAAACAATGTTCTGTAGGGTGTCAAAACCTGGGGCGGTATTCACCAAACAATGTTCTGTAGGGTGTCAAAACCTGGGGCGGTATTCACCAAACAATGTTCTGTAGGGTGTCAAAACCTGGGGCGGTATTCACCAAACCAATGTTCTGTAGGATGTCAAAACCTGTGGCGGTATTCACAAAACAATGTTCTGTAAGGTGTCAAAACCTGTGGCGGTATTCACAAAACAATGTTCTGTAGGGTGTCAAATCCTGGGGCGGTATTCACCAAACAATGTTCTGTAGGGTGTCAAAACCTGGGGCGGTATTCACCAAACAATGTTCTGTAGGGTGTCAAAACCTGTGGCGGTATTCACAAAACAATGTTCTGTAGGGTGTCAAAACCTGGGGCGGTATTCACCAAACAATGTTCTGTAGGGTGTCAAATCCTGGGGCGGTATTCACCAAACAATGTTCTGTAGGGTGTCAAAACCTGGGGCGGTATTCACCAATGTTCTGTAGGGTGTCAAAACCTGGGGCGGTATTCACCAAACAATGTTCTGTAGGGTGTCAAAACCTGGGGCGGTATTCACCAAACCAATGTTCTGTAGGGTGTCAAAACCTAGGGCGGTATTCACCAAACAATGTTCTGTAGGGTGTCAAAACCTAGGGCGGTATTCACCAAACAATGTTCTGTAGTGTGTCAAAACCTGGGGCGGTATTCACCAAACAATGTTCTGTAGTGTGTCAAAACCTGGGGCGGTATTCACCAAACCAATGTTCGATAGGGTGTCAAAACCTGGGGCGGTATTCACCAAACAATGTTCTGTAGGATGTCAAAACCTGGGGCGGTATTCACCAAACAATGTTCTGTAGGGTGTCAAAACCTGGTGCGGTATTTACCAAACTAATGTTCTGTAGCGTGTCAAATCCTGGGGCGGTATTCACCAAACCAATGTTCTGTAGGGTGTCAAAACCTGGGGCGGTATTTACCAAACTAATGTTCTGTAGCGTGTCAAATCCTGGGGCGGTATTCACCAAACCAATATTCTGTGGGGTGTCAAAACCTGGGACGGTATTTACCAAACTAATGTTCTGTAGCGTGTCAAATCCTGGGGCGGTATTCACCAAACCAATGTTCTGTAGGGTGTCAAAACCTGGGACGGTATTCACCAAACCAATGTTCTGTAGGGTGTCAAAACTTGGGATAGTAGTCACCAAACCAATGTTCTGTAAGGTGTCAAAACTTAGGACGGTATTCACCAAACCAATGTTCTGTAGGGTTTTAAAACCTTTGGCGGTATTCGCCAAACTAATGTTCTGTAGGGTGTCAAAACCTGGCGGTATTTACCAAACAAATGTTCTGTAGGGTGTCAAAATCCGGGGCGGTATTTACCAAACCAATGTTCTGTAGAATGTCAAAACCTGGGGCGGTATTCACCAAACCAATGTTCTCAAAGGTTCAAAACCTAGGACAGTATTCACCAAACCAATGTTCTGTAGGGTGTCAAATTTTGGGACGGTATTCACCTAACCAATGTTCTGTAGGGTGTCAAAACCTGGGCGGTATCCACCAAACCAATGTTCTGTAGGGTGTCAAAACTTGGGATAGTAGTCACCAAACCAATGTTCTGTAAGGTGTCAAAACTTGGGACGGTATTCACCAAACTAATGTTCTGTAGGGTTTCAAAACCTGGGGCGGTATTCACCAAACCAATGTTCTGTAGGGTGTCAAAACCTGGTGCGGTATTCACCAAACTAATGTTCTGTAGCGTGTCAAATCCTGGGGCGGTATTCACCAAACCAATGTTCTGTAGGTTGTCTAAACCTGGGGCGGTATTCACCAAACCAATGTTCTGTAGGTTGTCTAAACCTGGGGCGGTATTCACCAAACCAATGTTCTGTAGGGTGTCAAAACCTGGGACGGTATTCACCAAACCAATGTTCTCTAGAGTGTCAAAACCTGCGGCGGCATTTACCAAACTAATATTCTGAAGGGTGTCAAAACCTGGTGCGGTATTTACCAAACCAATGTTTTGCAGGGTGTCAAAACCTGGTGCGGTATTCACCAAACCAATGTTCTGTAGGGTGTCAAAACCTGCGGCGGTATTTACCAAACTAATGTTCTGTAGGGTGTCAAAACCTGGGGCGGTATTCACCAAACCAATGTTCTGTAGGGTGTCAAAACCTGCGGCGGTATTTACCAAACTAATGTTCTGTAGGGTGTCAAAACCTGGGGCGGTATTCACCAAACAATGTTCTGTAGGGTGTCAAATCCTGGGGCGGTATTCACCAAACCAATGTTCTGTAGGGTGTCAAAACCTTTGGCGGTATTCGCCAAACTAATGTTTTGTAGGGTGTCAAAACCTGGGGCGGTATTCACCAAACAATGTTCTGTAGGGTGTCAAAACCTGGGGCGGTATTCACCAAACAATGTTCTGTAGGGTGTCAAAACCTGCGGCGGTATTTACCAAACTAATATTCTGTAGGGTGTCAAAACCTGGGGCGGTATTCACCAACCCAATGTTCTGTAGGGTGTCAAAACCTGCGGCGGTATTTACCAAACTAATATTCTGTAGGGTGTCAAAACCTGGGGCGGTATTCACCAAACCAATATTCTGTAGGGTGTCAAAACCTGCGGCGGTATTTACCAAACTAATATTCTGTAGGGTGTCAAAACCTGCGGCGGTATTTACCAAACTAATATTCTGTAGGGTGTCAAAACCTGGTGCGGTATTCACCAAACCAATGTTCTGTAGGGTGTCAAAACCTGCGGCGGTATTTACCAAACTAATATTCTGTAGGGTGTCAAAACCTGCGGCGGTATTTACCAAACTAATATTCTGTAGGGTGTCAAAACCTGGGACGGTATTCACCAAACCAATGTTCTGTAGGGTGTCAAAACCTGGGACGGTATTTACCAAACCAATGATCTGTAGGGTGTCAAAACCTGCGGCGGTATTCACCAAACCAATGTTCTGTAGGGTGTCAAAACCTGCGGCGGTATTTACCAAACCAATGTTCTGTAGGGTGTCAAAACCTGCGGCGGTATTTACCAAACTAATATTCTGTAGGGTGTCAAAACCTAGGGCGTTATTCACCAAACCAATGTTCGATAGGGTGTCAAAACCTGGGACGGTATTTACCAAACCAATGATCTGTAGGGTGTCAAAACCTGCGGCGGTATTCACCAAACCAATGTTCTGTAGGGTGTCAAAACCTGCGGCGGTATTTACCAAACCAATGTTCTGTAGGGTGTCAAAACCTGCGGCGGTATTTACCAAACTAATATTCTGTAGGGTGTCAAAACCTAGGGCGGTATTCACCAAACCAATGTTCTGTAGGGTGTCAAAACCTGCGGCGGTATTTACCAAACTAATATTCTGTAGGGTGTCAAAACCTAGGGCGGTATTCACCAAACCAATATTCTGTAGGGTGTCAAAACCTAGGGCGGTATTCACCAAACCAATGATCTGTAGGGTGTCAAAACCTGAGGCGGTATTCACCAAACCAATGTTCTGTAGGGTGTCAAAACCTAGGGCGGTACTCACCAAACCAATGTTCTGAAGGGTGTCAAAACCTAGGGCGGTACTCACCAAACCAATGTTCTGTAGGTTGTCAAAACCTGGGGCGGTATTCACCAAACCAATGATCTGTAGGGTGTCAAAACCTGGGGTGGTATTCACCAAACCAATGTTCTGTAGGTTGTCAAAACCTGGGGCGGTATTCACCAAACCAATGTTCTGTAGGGTGTCAAAACCTGGCACGGTATTCACCAAACCAATGTTCTGTAGGGTGTCAAAACCTGGGGCGGTATTCACCAAACAATGTACTGTAGGGTGTCAAAACTTGGGGCGGTATTCACCAAACAATGTTCTGTAGGGTGTCAAAACTTGGGGCGGTATTCACCAAACAATGTTCTGTAGGGTGTCAAAACTTGGGGCGGTATTCACCAAACAATGTTCTGTAGGGTGTCAAAACCTGCGGCGGTATTTACCAAACTAATATTCTGTAGGGTGTCAAAACCTGGGGCGGTATTCACCAAACAATGTTCTGTAGGGTGTCAAAACCTGGGGCGGTATTCACCAAACAATGTTCTGTAGGGTGTCAAAACTTGGGGCGGTATTCACCAAACAATGTTCTGTAGGGTGTCAAAACCTGCGGCGGTATTCACCAAACAATGTTCTGTAGGGTGTCAAAACCTGCGGCGGTATTTACCAAACTAATATTCTGTAGGGTGTCAAAACCTGCGGCGGTATTTACCAAACCAATGTTCTGTAGGGTGTCAAAACCTGCGGCGGTATTTACCAAACTAATATTCTGTAGGGTGTCAAAACCTAGGGCGGTATTCACCAAACCAATGTTCTGTAGGGTGTCAAAACCTGCGGCGGTATTTACCAAACTAATATTCTGTAGGGTGTCAAAACCTAGGGCGGTATTCACCAAACCAATATTCTGTAGGGTGTCAAAACCTAGGGCGGTATTCACCAAACCAATGATCTGTAGGGTGTCAAAACCTGAGGCGGTATTCACCAAACCAATGTTCTGTAGGGTGTCAAAACCTAGGGCGGTACTCACCAAACCAATGTTCTGAAGGGTGTCAAAACCTAGGGCGGTACTCACCAAACCAATGTTCTGTAGGTTGTCAAAACCTGGGGCGGTATTCACCAAACCAATGATCTGTAGGGTGTCAAAACCTGGGGTGGTATTCACCAAACCAATGTTCTGTAGGTTGTCAAAACCTGGGGCGGTATTCACCAAACCAATGTTCTGTAGGGTGTCAAAACCTGGCACGGTATTCACCAAACCAATGTTCTGTAGGGTGTCAAAACCTGGGGCGGTATTCACCAAACAATGTACTGTAGGGTGTCAAAACTTGGGGCGGTATTCACCAAACAATGTTCTGTAGGGTGTCAAAACTTGGGGCGGTATTCACCAAACAATGTTCTGTAGGGTGTCAAAACTTGGGGCGGTATTCACCAAACAATGTTCTGTAGGGTGTCAAAACCTGCGGCGGTATTTACCAAACTAATATTCTGTAGGGTGTCAAAACCTGGGGCGGTATTCACCAAACAATGTTCTGTAGGGTGTCAAAACCTGGGGCGGTATTCACCAAACAATGTTCTGTAGGGTGTCAAAACTTGGGGCGGTATTCACCAAACAATGTTCTGTAGGGTGTCAAAACCTGGGGCGGTATTCACCAAACAATGTACTGTAGGGTGTCAAAACTTGGGGCGGTATTCACCAAACAATGTTCTGTAGGGTGTCAAAACTTGGGGCGGTATTCACCAAACAATGTTCTGTAGGGTGTCAAAACTTGGGGCGGTATTCACCAAACAATGTTCTGTAGGGTGTCAAAACCTAGGGCGGTATTCACCAAACAATGTTCTGTAGGGTGTCAAAACCTGGGGCGGTATTCACCAACCAGTCTATATAAAAAACTACCTTTAACCCTTTCCCAAACAGCAAAAATTTGGGAAAATTACCTCTTGAAAGCTATCGCAGAAGACAAAATCGATGCTGATAAACACATGACTTGTTTATTATATAGGCAAGGACGTATTGAGGCAAAAGGAGAAAATGCTGATTTTCAGCATTTTCTTCTTTTGCCTCAATATTTTCCAAAACCTATTCTTTTATGGATGTCAAAACCAGGTATTGTTTTGGAAAGGGTTAAACTCACACAACTATCAATTCGAATGGTCGAGACATACGCCTGGTCCAATCAGATGGTTTGTAATATAATTTTACTTTGGACAATCAATTTAGAAATGTTGATGATTACAGATCTTGTTTGTGGGAAATGGATTTTATGGGTTACCGAATTTTTTAATGATAACAAAATCCACTTCTTGAGTGAGTGAATGAATGTAGTTTTACGTCCCACTCAACAGCTAATGTCATATGGAGATGGGACCTCGGTTTAACCTCTTCTTGTATTCAACAGATTGATTATTTTAGGAAGTTTGCGTATTTAAAACTTTTCAAAACGGCTAATTTTTATGGAGGCCCAATTTAAGAGCTGCAATAGACGACACATTCAATATCGATAAAGATTCGGTTTGTTTACAACATAACATAAGGAATATTGAGACAAAATGAGAAGTGCGGACAATACACATGTCTTATTTTGTCCCCATGTTATCATGCATATTGTCTATTAAGGACGTCAAAATAGGATCTTGTTTAGGAAAGGGTTTAAGTGATTTATCTTGTAATCAGGTGTACACATATCTACAAAATTCAATATTTCTTCGCTTCCTTTATCTTTTCCCCCCCAAAAGCAAGCCTGGGTTTTGTATCCCTGATAAAAGATAAAAACGAAAAAAGAGAAAAATAAAACCACATCAAAAAGGTAATTGAAAAATGAGAAAAAAGAATGTTGCATGATTATAAGCATTTTCTTCTTTTTGCTTAATGTTTTCTCAGACGTTTTCAAATAGGTAGACCCTACTTCATAAATGAGGTTTTGTTTGGAAAATCGTTAATCCAGCCCTGATAACATCCAGGGACCGTTGATTTAAATCTTTGGTTGTCAAAATATTCTTCATGACATCCAGGCACCGTAATCACCATTTTTTTCTAAATCGTTCGTTTACAAAAGAATTACATGACAAGGCATCTGATTGGACGAGACGTATGTCTCGGCCAATCGGGTGGCTTGTTGTGTGATTTTAAAGGAATTCTTCGATTTAGACTGGTTTAGAATACCGCCTCAGGAAAATGGTAATGCTTGTCTCACTCATTGAAGAATCGGCTTATCTTAGAAACGTACGATGGTCGACTTGACTTGACTTGACGACGACGACGTCGTGAACAACAACAACAACAACAACAACAACAACAACAACAACAACAACAACAACAACCACCACCACCACCACCACCACCACCACCACCACCACCACCACCACCACCACAACCACCACCACCACCACCACCACAACTTGTGTATATTGCAGCCCAGAAAATATTGAGAAAAAAGTAGAAAAATGCTGGTTATCAGGATTTCCTCTATTTTTCTCATTGGTTTCTCAATTCTAATCTTTAAGGGACTTGTATGGGAAACGGTATAGGGTTAAAAGGTTAAACACCATGCTTCAAATTACATAATACATTTCCAAAGGCAATATTGTCTGTATCGTCTGTACATCCACTCAGTTTGGTCTAGCCCACTTTCATTGTTAGGGAAAATGTGAAAATTTATCTTCTCTATTTATGTTTTTGCTATTTGGGCAAAGTTTAATCAAAGTTTACAACTCCTCACGTCGAAAATCGGAGATAATATTTTTTTCATTACTTCCTTGATTTTTTTAGGAATTTTTGAATTAGATTACACCCCTCCCCCGCTTTACACGTTCTCATAGGCCTACACGTCCTGGTCTTGACGTACCATTTAATGTGAAAACAAGAGAAATCTTTGAACCAAAAGAAGAAGATGCATTTGCTACTTTTCATTCAATATAACAATGCTTTTAATCGAAAATCTCGTAACTGCAACTACGAGGTTTCGATTAAAAGCGACCATATCATGTGCAATTGTGCAACATCATAAGTCCAAATCTTTATGTGATGAAAATTCAGACTATCTACTTCTTGCCCTTGAAAAATCAAGCCGGAAAATCACGTGACACAACCATTTTAGAAAATCTTCAATAAGTCTGTTCAAACGTGACCAATTTGCATTCGGTTTGAAGCAGAAAATGTGGAGAAATGTCCGACATTTGCTAAATAGGGAGACTTGTTTTGTTTAAGGTAGGCTACCCCTAATGAGATTCGCGCGACGTCGGAATTATTCGGGCGACGTTGAAAACATTCGGCGGTGGAACATTCCATCGCCGAATTTTTACGACCGCGCCCGAATATGTTCGGATACCTAACGACTACGTTCGAAAAAAAAAAATCCGATGTTTTATGAATCTGAAAATGGCCACATTATGGATATTCTACCTTAAACAAATTTCAACCGTGCTAAAGCAGATTAATTGAAGATCTTCTTTATTTCTTGTTGTTGTTGTTGTGTCGTGATGATCTTCACTATTCACCTACATTTACGATTAATACATTTATTTATAAAAGACACAACGAAGTATTTTAAAATCATATCGAGGGCGATAAGTGAGACGTAGGAATTGAATTTGTCAAACATATATTATCGAACTTGGGCATGTTGGCCGCTCTGCTTGATCAAAGCTGCTGCCATCTGCATGCATTCTGTTAGTTAGTTTATTAATCCATTACTGCATAGTGATGCCTTTTGACTCCCTTACAAGAAAAGCCATAAGAAAACATTGTGGAATATGAAGAAATTGCTTCTTACAAGCAATTTCTTTATTTTCCACAATATTTCTAACCCAAAATGGAAATATTTTCAAAATTTCATCAATTTAAAATTGTCGTCTGCAACACCTTTCAAATTGGAATAGTCGAAAATTTTGTCGTCTGTTAATGGGTTAGCGTTTTTCACCCACCGTTAGATACCAAATACTTCGAGCATTGCCGCCTCCATCTTAAAGTGACATTTCACATTTATTTCATTTTTTTACAAGTATGTCTTGATGCCAAGATTGTTTATTCTAATGCGTGGAGATGCTATCAGTTTTTTTTTTGAAATTGTTATTTATAAGCGAAAAATACGCTTTTACAGTTGAGACAGAAATGACAAATTCTATATAAATCTGAACTGTCGTCCACAACAATTTGTTTAATTTTAGCACAAATATATATATATTTCTCGTAAACGGTTCAATACTTTGGCTTGAAATTTTCAGAATGTTCATAAGAAAACATGCTCTTTCAGATAGAATAAAAGTTAAATTCATGTACAAATAATTGTGACGTGTCACTTTAAGCGTTTTCCGTGACAAAGGAAAGTTAAAAATCCGGATAACCTCGTCAATCTGTACTGCCCGGATGACGAAGTGTTTGTTATCAAATAATGGATGGAATACTCATTATCTTTTTGATTAACCCGTTCCCAAACAAGACCTGGTTTTGACATCCCTAATAGAAAAACCTTTAGAAGACATTGAAACAAAAGAAGAAACTGCTGATAATCAGCAGTTTCTCCCTTTGTCTCAATATTTTCTGTGCCATGTTTTACACAAATCCTATCTTTATTAACATCCATTTTGTCATTGGTAGCAGTTTTTGAAGTGGATCACCCTAAAATTTTGCCATGTGGGAAAGGGTTGAATATTCTAATGGTCATTTTTTTCTAAATTACATTAGACCATTTATGTTCATGTCTCTTTGTCCACGTTTGGTCGTGCTCTTTATGACATTTTTTTTTCAAAACCTCTAAGCAACAATATCATAGCACATTTGAGCCGGTATCTGGAAAAAACGTCCCTTATAGCATTTGAGATGGTCATGTTTCAAGATCAGTCTGTGACTAGGTGCAGTCTGACATGGGTCCATGATTCTATCATATGATTGCTACAGACAATGGTTGAGCGATTAGAGAACAACATGGTTCCTGGTCAGACTGCGCGTATACACAGGCTGATCAGGAACCATGTTGGGCTCAAAAGCCTTAAAGGACATTTTTCCATATCCTGGCTTATTTTTATTTTCGGTGGAAGATGAGAGGAGAAATAAAAATTTATTACATTCCTAGCAGTGAAATCCTGGAATTTCTCAGTTAAATAAATTTTGATATTTTCACTGCAGTGACGATATCACTTTCAAATTTCATTCTAGTAGCCGGGACTTTTTCCACATGTTGAGGCCACTTAAAAACTGCACTGAACAATTTGTGACCAGGCTATGCTGTGTCTTAAAATTTAGGACAGAATTCACTCAATGAGATTATAAAATAAATAGATGTGAGAAGCGTAAATTATACCTTTCCAAGCATCCAGGCAGTGCTGTCAAAGCGGAAATCACAAAGCCAGTCGACGAATTTACACTGTGACATATTCAAATCATTTGAACTGAGATTGTTTATTTTTACGTCTTGTCAAAGCAACCAAAATACACCTCATAGAAGCGATAAAAATTGTTGCCAGATGATCCTCTATGCTTAAATCCCTCTAAATCAATAGTTCTCGGCCGAAAATCCCGTCTTTTCTTTCTGTCAGAAATCTGAGTTGTTGTTAAGTAATTAAGGTTGTTGTTGTAATAGCCTGGATTTCGAGACAGATTGTAGACTAGAAGGTTTAAATTTTATTCAGATCGTTCTTTATCCTTTCATTGATGTCTTTTTTTGTGTTTTGAAGTTCTGATATATGCTTAATATTTTTCTCGCTTCAACTTTCAAACAAGATGGCGGTCATTTTTTTCCAAAATACACAAAGAACGTGTATTTATACGCAATGTAAAGACGCCTTAGATTAGATTGGAAATAAGAATTAAAAAAAAGAAAAAAAGCCCTATAAATGAGGGTAAAACTCCCTAAAAAGGTATGTACATGTAATAAATAGATTAACTAACTGAAGAAATGTGATACTAAAATCATTTCACTCGAATGGGGTGAGATGCGGTTAAAAAACTCGTTTTTTAACGGCATCTCACCCATTCTCGTGAAATAATTTTAATATCACATTTCTCAAGTTAGTTAATCCCTATATAATGCACACTTAGTAATTGGTCTGGGTATAGCTTACTTGTAAAAGATGGAGATGTTAGGCCATGGATGTTTGAGCGAAACCGACCGTATAATTTGTGATAGAAAGTGAGAAATATATATAGCTCACGATAAATGATCTAGCAGAGTAACCGATGCTAAACGAATGAGATGCTCTGCCTGGTCATTTATCGTGAGCTATATGTTGGTATCAAATCCCATAAAGACCTACATTGTATTTATAAGAATCAACTCGTATATTCTATGGGTTAAGGATACGTTTACATACATGCACACAAATGATATATTTTGGCTATACGTTCTCTATGAATTATTTATTATAGTCGGTGTGAAAAGCTTTTAGAAGCTATATTCGTTACTTATACTGAGAGTAAATATCCATCTTGTTTTGTGATAAATGTCTGACAAACGGCTTTCTAATGTGCAAATTGATGAGACACGTCATGCAAATAGGGGTCTGGGTGTACATGTATATGGGTGAATATATGGGTCCCGTGGATTTGAGAAATGGGTCGTAATAACTGTAAACCGCTTCCCCCCCCCCCCCCCCCCGAAAAGATTACATTGATTTTGATATTTTTCAAGAATTGCGTTAGTTCATTGTCTTGTGTTTGTGATAAATGTCTGACAAACAGCCATCTAATGTGCAAATAGATGCCACTTGTCATGCAAAGAGGGTCTGTGTGCATATGGGTATCATGGATTCTAGAAACGGGTTCGAAACCTTATATCAGTAAACTTTCTTTCTTTCGAAAAGTCAACGTTTGGTCCTTTTCCAAAATTGTGTGAATTGTACAAAGTATACACATTGCTGATTTACTTCGGAATTCCTCTTAAACATGTCGCGATCTGGTCCATATTCTAGTCTAGCATTCCGTTATACATGGATAAACTTAATGCTTTCCCAAACAACACTTTTCTGGACTGGTCTACCTTGAAAGATGTTGCAGACAACACAACGATGTCAATAAAGATAAGCACTATTATGTACAATGAAGCCATGGAAAAGTTGAGGCAAAAGGAGCAAATACTGACCTTTTTTGTTCTTTTGCCTCAATGTTATCTCAGGCTTAGTCTATTAAGGCAGTCAAAAATAGTTATCGTTTGAGATATGGTTAATAAAAACATTGGCCATTTTCAAAAAAAAAAAAAAAAAAAAAAAAAAAAAAAAAAAAAAAAAAAGGAAAAAAATTCTGGACGTCCAAATGAATAACTGCTACAAACGACATTTTCGGTGTTGATTAATAATTTGATGGCTAAGCGCGAAACGGTTGTAACTGCCTATAAAAATATACTAGGCAGTTACAACCGTTTCGCGCTGAGCCATCGATTTAATGTCAATTATAGCACAGAAAATACTGAGACGAAAGGGGTGCCTATTGTTGATTGTTAGAAAGAAAGATACAATAAAGCGAGCAATTTTTGTTTGTGAACATTGTCAAAAAGCCACATGGGATAGTTGACGACTCGTTTTGGAAAGGGTTACACGTAATAAACATAGGCTAACATTCACAATACGAATAGCCCGACTCTACTAGATCTATTGATGTTTCTTCATTTCGTGGTAGATTGATATTTGAACAACGTCAATTAATGTTTGAACAATGTAGAAATTGTTTCAACGTCAAGAACTCAACTTCAACTAAGAACCTTTTTATTGAAAGGACTTATATCACAATTCTAAACTTGCAGAATTTCTTCCAAAACGGCGTTGACCCAGTTTCGAAAGGTCTTCATTTTGACCAAATTATCTCTTAATTTGCAGATATTGTACACATCATATTTCAAGTAATTGTTTTCTCAGCATCTAGTGAAGCTTATGATTTTTAAACGCCTTATGCCATTAGCTAATAACCATACGGCAAGATTTGGGACTGTTCTAGTTTGAAAAGAATATCAGAAGACAATTTCAAAGTGATTAGATTTTAAAAATGTTTCCATTTTGGATTAGAAAACAATGTGGATTTTTTTTTTTTAAAAATGCTTGTTTCATTTTCAACAATGTTTACCCAAGCATTTTCTTATGAGGAAGTCAAAAGGCATCATTGTTCAGTAATGGATTAAAGAGCTTTAAGGCAGATGCAGCTTTGACTTTTTATGGTGTTATGTACAATTTACGTAATAAATGTATACTTACCCTTATGGCATAAGTCACCACATGGAAAAGAGACAGTCAATATAAAATTATATGGGCCAGGATCTGGAAAACTTCCCTTAAGGCTTTTGAGCCCAACATAGATCCAGATCAGCCTGTGCATTCGCACAGTCTGATCAGGATCCATGTTGCTCTCTAATAGCTTCTTTGTGACCTGTAGTGACTTAAAAAGAGCAGCATGGGTGCACATTTGACTGCATTTGACAACAGACTTATCTTGAAACTCAATTTGTAAAAATGCTATAAGGGACGTTTTTCCAGATCCTGGCTCATATGTCGTAAGTAATCTCGAACTACTAGCAATTTCGAGATTGCTTCATGTTACGTAACTGAGTTTAGCATAATTGATGTATCTGAGCAAGTTTTTGGACAAGAGGACAAAATGTTGATTTTGGAGCATTTACTTCGGTTGTCCAAATGATTTCCCAAGCATTTTCCATTACAGACGTCAATACCAATTCTTGTTTAAGGTAGAATACCCCTTACATAAAACATCGGATTTTTTCGGGCGTCGTCGTTACTTATCCGAACATATTCGGGCTCGATCGTAAACATTCGGCGGTGGAACGTTCCAACGCAGAATTTGTTCGATGTCGCCTGAATAATTCCGACGCTGCACGAATCTCGTTAGGGGTAGACTAGAAACTTTTGAGGATGATCTAACCATATACAAAGATCCTACTTGAGAGTAGATCTACTTGTTGCATTTTAGATATTGCATTTGACTTTTCTTTCTCATTACAAAAGCATGTGACCTGCATATGACCTTTCAGTTAGGCACATGTCCATAATGTCCATTCTGTGTCGACCACTTTAGTCCATTGTCAAGATTGATTGCACATTATCCATCACTGTGAATGTTTTGGTGATCTAGCATATCGCCTGTTCCTTCAGTTCTTATCATATGTCAGACCCGTAGGCTTAGCCCCCAAAATTAGCCAAAAATGCCGAATTTTCCTTATTTTACGCTGAAAATTTAGGGAAAATCCAATTTAGCCCCCCAAAATATTCAGACACAGGGGCTTCAGCCACACCAATATGAAATTGCCTCCTACGGGCCTGTATGTACAACCGCATTGCTTTACCACCAGACTTTTAGATAGATCGGCTCAAAAATGTCCATGGTGTTTTGCATAAACGACCATTTGTTCCTTTGATATAACTGGTCGCACATTACCTATCCCTATAAATGGCTTTGTGATTTATCGTTATGAAAGTACATTTAGCGTATTTATTCCGTCATATTATTATATTTACCAACTCAATAATTGACATTTTACAAAAGACGGATCGCCCATTCTGCTTATCAACATAAATCATTAGTACCAAATGTACATGTACAAGTTGACCAATGCTTGATCCATCGACACTTATGGCCTACACATAAACACATTGGTAAATGTAAGTAACGGACTTGACACTTGATAGGAACAATAAGGATATCGATGCATTTTCAACGAAAACCTCGTAACTGCAGCTTGTTTTAAGCTGCAGTTACGAGGTTTTTGTTGAAAAGCGACAAATGTTGTGCTCTTATGCGAGTAATGCCCTACAATTGACCATTGATGATGTCTGTTCAAAATGTACTCTCTGGTTTGCAACAAGGAACATTAAGTACCACTGTTCACTTAGATTACCACGTAATAAATCAAGTTAGTGGTCTTGTCCGACTATATAATACGCTATGTTGTACTCTTACATGAACATGTACATGGATTTTGTACGCTTGGTAATGTTCTACATCCTTTCAAGGGATAGATCTAATTTGATACTTATATTAACCAATAGAAATAACAATACAGGAACACAACCAACTACTGCCGACGACGACAACGACGGCGACCATGAAATCAGTTTGACCAGTTTGAACAGACCATCATATAATAGGACGGAATATATTGAGGAATATATTGAGGAAAAGAGAAAAAATGCTAATAATTGGTATTGTCTTCTTTTTCCTCAATATTTTCCATAGCTTTTTTATAAAAAAAAGCCTTGCACGCCCAAAAGGCGCCATTGATTGGTATATAGAGTTAAATACAATATGGTTGGTATATAGAGTTAAATACAATATGGTTGGTATATAGAGTTAAATACAATATGGTTGGTATATAGAGTTAAATACAATATGGTTGGTATATAGAATTAAATACAATATGGTTGGTATATAGAGTTAAATACAATCTGATAGAGAATCAAACTCATCATGGAAGTTGTTATGAAAAAGAAAGTTACATTGGTATGCAGCTTGCATTAGGCATGTCATCCTCGACACGGGATGCGCGCAAATTAGTCATCTGTGTTGTGCAGGGGAAGAACCTGTTTGTAATGTAATTTAGATTCGAAACGATACCATGACACGTTATGTTCTATCAATGAGACCACACATGCTTGCATTTATTTGTCGTGCCAAAATTGGTACTGAAACAGAAGTAGCATGACAATCGTATTAGCGTTTGCCACAAAGTTCCTTGAATTTTGAAATTGATCCCTAGTTCAAATATCTGATGAAAGCACAGTAAAAATACATTTAAACAATAAAAGAACCCTCTTAAATGCAATTAAATACTTTTAATACGATACCGATCTTATGATACTAATATCCAAAATTACCACAGAAATTCCATTTATACTCTGTACATACTTTGTTTTATTACTTAGTATATATGCCTATTATAATCACAAATCAGAAACACTACCATTTTTATTTTGATACCAATTCCTTGACAATGTCGAGAATGCTCGTGAAATATTTTTTCCCAAAGTTAACGTTTTCTTTCGCATGTAGTATTATATTTTCTAAACTTACGTTTCATAAATGTTTCCATCTTTGAAAAGTAATTAAAGAAAGATCTTTGTATTAAAACACTAAGGGTGTTTGTTGACAAAAGTTATCATCCGGTTACGATATAATGACACAATGACATGTTTACAAAATTTACATAACTAAACAACACTGTTTTGAATCTAAAACTACTGTAATTTTGTATGCGACGGTTAGAATTTTGCAGGTGTCTTACACCTGCAATATCTATATACTGCCTAACTCCTCTCTCGGGTATTACTGGCATTAATGTTTCGAACCAACGCCTGTAAAATGCTACCGAAAAGTTAACAGAAAGCAAAAATTAATGATGCAAAATTTCATATCCTTGAAGTTGTCGCCTGAAAAATCTTTGAAGTTGAACAGGTTCGAAATTTTGCCATCTGGTTGAGGCATTGAATAAAGGCATAATTCCATCGGTGTATATTGTGGCAGTCATTTGTCACGGAATATATACTGACGGCCATAAGAAACGCCTCAGTCCTATTAAATATCAGATTTTTCAGTTTATTTGATTTGAAATTACAAAAACTCATTTCCATCTGTAAATTTGATTATCTGGTGTTGAAAAATGATTGTAAAGAAATTATCAAATTGTTACAGTTTAGAAATATAGCACATTTAAACAGAGCGGTATCAGAATTTCCATTTAAAAATCAGTTGCACGTGGTTAAAACTTTACTTTCGACAATAACAGGTGTCGTAAAACGTGTTATTTGGCGTTCAAAGTTAGTGAATACTACATGCGACGTCGAGCCCAACGTCATAAACATGAAACGCATATGACGTTGACGTGAGAAATCTTCTCATATAGCAGGCGTTATCCGAGGTCTATCTGACTTTTGCCGATTGGCAAATGTTTCTGTCACTCTAACTCGTCATCTAAGAAGCTTAATTGTGCAATGCAAGACGTCAAAACGTCCGACAGCTTGTTTTTTAGTTTCTCGTATTCAAAAATGGCTCATATACGAGCTCTATTTTCCGAACAATGTATCTGTTTCAAACGTTACTTGAAACAACGTAAAATGCAATGAAACACTTATTTGACCACCACAGTAATCGACTACTCAACACAACGTCGATCCCAACGTCACAAACCTAAAACGTACATGACGTTGACGTTAGGAATTTTCTCATTTTAAAGGCGTTACACGAGATCCAGTTGAGCGTGACCGATCGATAAACGTTCGCGAAACTCAAACGCGTCGATCAAGACTCCGAATCGAGACACACAATTTGTTAAACTGTCTGGCGACTTGTTTGCGTATTTCTCGCATTCGAAAATGGCCATACCGTGAGCTCCCTTTTCAGAATTTAGCCTTTGCAACCTTTAATACGGATGTTTGATAAGAAAATCTTTGAATTCCTGATTGCCTATCCACTTACACATGTTACTGTGTAAAATGAGACCAATTTCATCACATGACAAATAAACACGAAGCGCCTGTAGAAAACGTGACCAGTCACCGGAAATGAGCATCATGATGAATAGAAACGCATATTTGTTCATTTGACGTAACTGTTGGTCAAAATATTATATACAGCATATATTTCACTAATATTGTAATAGGCTTAAGGAAAATAATGACAAATTTCACTGAGGCGTTTCTAATGGCAGTCAGTATAAATATGTTTTGGCTAAAAGCTTTTCACGCTTACAACAATGAATTATTCATAGCGGTCTGTAGGAGGAATAAATAACCAGCCATGGCCGAAAACCGCATGGTGAATATTCATCTTACAAGTGTGATGACCAAACGTAATGAAACAAAAAACATTTAACCTTTCTATGAATACAAATATACTTAGTCTTTTATTTTGTCGAATGCCGGTGTAACAGTTTATCTTGGCCCCCCTGGGCAGCTTGGCCCCCGGGGGCTAAGCTACCCGCGGGTAGCTTGGCCCCCACCCTGGGTAGCTTGGCCCCCACCTGAAATCTTTTTCCAGAGTCCCCCAAAATACAAAACAATGTCTGTAAATGTTACGCCTACTGTTAAATGAAAAGAAAAACCAAAGTTTAATGTGTTTTGGTCAAATTAATTTTTCGCCTTTTTTGGCGTAGAATAGGGGCGGGGGTCAAGCTACCCAGGCCTGGGTAGCTTGGCCCCCACCTTAAATCTTTTTCCACAGTCCCCCAAAATACAAAACAATGTCTGTAAATTTTACGCCTACTGTTAAATGAAAAGAAAAACCAAAGTTTAATGTGTTTTGGTCAAATTAATTTTTCGCCTTTTTTGGCGTAGAATAGGGGCGGGGGTCAAGCTACCCAGGCCTGGGTAGCTTAGCCCCCACCTAAAATCTTTTTCCACAGTCCCCCAAAATACAAAACAATGTCTGTAAATGTTACGCTTACTGTTAAATGAAAAGAAAAACCAAAGTTTAATGTGTTTTGGTCAAATTAATTTTTCGCCTTTTTTGGCTTATAATAGGGGCGGGGGCCAAGCTACCCAGGCCTGGGTAGCTTGGCCCCCACCTTAAATCTTTTTCCACAGTCCCCCAAAATACAAAACAAAGTCTGTAAATGTTACGCTTACCGTTAAATGAAAAGAAAAACCAAAGTTTAATGTGTTTTGGTCAAATTAATTTTTCGCCTTTTTTGGCTTATAATAGGGGCGGGGGCCAAGCTACCCAGGCCTGGGTAGCTTAGGCCCCACCTAAAATCTTTTTCCAGAGTCCCTCAAATTACAAAACAATGTCTGTAAATGTTACGCCTACTGTTTAATGATAAGAAAACACAAAGTTTAATGTGTTTTGGTCAAATTAGTTTTTCGCCTTTTTTGGCGTAGAATAGGGGCGGGGGTCAAGCTACCCAGGCCTGGGTAGCTTGGCCCCCACCTAAAATCTTTTTCCAGAGTCCCCCAAATTACAAAACAATGTCTGTAAATGTTACGCCTACTGTTAAATGAAAAGAAAAACCAAAGTTTAATGTGTTTTGGTCAAATTAATTTTTTGCCTTTTTTGGCGTAGAATAGGGGCGGGGGTCAAGCTACCCAGGCCTGGGTAGCTTGGCCCCCACCTTAAATCTTTTTCCACAGTCCCCCAAAATACAAAACAATGTCTGTAAATGTTATGCTTACTGTTAAATAAAAAGAAAAACCAAAGTTTAATGTGTTTTGGTCAAATTAATTTTTCGCCTTTTTTGGCTTAGAATAGGGGCGGGGGCCAAGTTACCCAGGCCTGGTTAGCTTGGCCCCCACCTAAAATCTTTTTCCAGAGTCCCCCAAAATACAAAACAATGTCTGTTAATGTTAGGCCTACTGTTAAATGAAGAGAAAAACCAAAGTTTAATGTGTTTTGGTCAAATTAATTTTTTGCCTTTTTTGGTTTAGAATAGGGGCGGGGGCCAAGCTACCCAGGCCTGGGTAGCTTGGCCCCCACCTTAAATCTTTTTCCACAGTCCCCCAAATTACAAAACAATGTCTGTAAATGTTACGCTTACTGTTAAATGAAAAGAAAAACCAAAGTTTTATATGTTTTGGTCAAATTGAGTGTTTGCCTTTTTTGGCTTAGAATAGTGGCGGGGGCCAAGCTACCCAGGCCTGGGTAGCTTGGCCCCCACCTAAAATCTTTTTCCAGAGTCCCCCAAATTACAAAACAATGTCTGTAAATGTTATGCCTACTGATAAATGAAAAGAAAAACCAAAGTTTAATGTGTTTTGGTCAAATTAATTTTTCGCCTTTTTTGGCGCAGAATAGGGGTGGGGACCAAGCTACCCAGGCCAGTGGGTAGCTTGACCCCCCCTATTCTACGCCAAAAAAGTCGAAAAATACATTAAACTTTGGTTTTTCTTTTCATTTAACAGTAGGCGTAACATTTACAGACATTGTTTTGTATTTTGGGGGAGTCTGGAAAAAGATTTTAGGTGGGGGCCAGGCTACCCAGGCCTGGGTAGCTTGGCCCCCGCCCCTATTCTACACCAAAAAAAGGCGAAAAATTAATGTGACTAAAACACATTAACCTTTGGTTTTTCTTTTCATTTAACAGTAGGCGTAACATTTACAGACATTGTTTTGTAATTTGAGGGACTCTGGAAAAAGATTTTAGGTGGGGGCCAAGCTACCCAGGCCTAGGTAGCTTAGCCCCCGCCCCTATTCTACGCCAAAAAGCGAAAAATTAATTTGACCAAAACACATTAAACTTTGGTTTTTCTTTTCATTTAACAGTAGGCGTAACATTTACAGACATTGTTTTTTAATTTGAGGGACTCTGGAAAAAGATTTTAGGTGGGGGCCAAGCTACCCAGGCCTGGGTAGCTTGGCCCCCGCCCCTATTCTGCGCCAAAAAAGGCGAAAAAATAATTTGACCAAAACACATTAAACTTTGTTTTTTCTTTTCATTTAACAGTAGGCGTAATATTTACAGACATTGTTTTGTATTTTAGGGGACTCTGGAAAAAGATTTTAGGTGGGGGCCAAGCTACCCAGGGTGGGGGCTAAGATACCCCGGGGTAGCTTGGCCCCCGGGGGCCAAGCTGCCCGCGGGTAGCTTAGCCCCCGGGGGCCAAGCTGCCCAGGGGCCAAGATAAACTGATACACCGGGCATAGAAAGGTGCTGCCCAATCTCTAACTCAACCGTATATTAAGAATAAAAGTAGAGAAAATCTTACGTCATCACTCATTCTCCCCGCAGAGTGATCATTCGTTGCTCTTTACATATCATCTCTGAAAGGAGCTACCGCAGCTATAGTCCACGAATCGAGGATAGCGTCTTTAATTAAATGTGTAACTGATTCATTTCTTGTATTACACATAAGAGAAAGAAAATATTATTTTGTTTGCATCAAACCTCCTGTTATTCATATCGTTATTTTTCATATCCTTCCACAGCCCATGACAAAAGCAAAATGAAAGAGCCTCTGTGAAAGAGATTGTTCATCACTACAGGTTGGTTAAAGATGTCACTGGTAGTGTTGAGTTTCGTGTTATAGAAAAGTAACGATATCCACCAATACTGAACATAAAGTTAGGCCCAGAAAGTCCGACGTTTTTTCTCCCTGGAAAGTAATTATACGGTGTGTTTGCCCTCTACATTTGACCGTAACAGACATTTCTATCTAGATAATTGTGGCCAGATAGAACCGCGTTTGGTTAGTTAGAATGTTTGTTTAGGAAACTAGATGTTTAAGCACGATTCCGAGCAAATCCTGTATATTATTGCTTTGCATTAAAAACCTGGTAGCTACAGTTTGTATGTGTTTGCAGTTATGATGTTTTCGAAGACAAGAAACTGAATGTACTTTTTGTGTGTACTTTTAATGTCAATAGTCTATCAAGTTTGTAATTACGTCGATGTTGGAACAGAGATGTATGAAAGGTATGTCTAGTTGGTTGTAGGTGGAAACAATGAAACTACTTTGTAATTGAGCCGGGATCTGGAAAAACGTCCCTTATCTAGTATTTGAGAACAACATGGTTCCAGATCAGCCTGTGTATACACGCAGTCTGACCAGGAACCATGCTGTTCTCCAATAGCTTCCACATGGTCTGTAGCTACCATTTGAGAGTAACATGGATGCTGGCTAGACTGCATCTAGGCACAGCCTGACCTTAAAATCTGGCTATCTCAAATGCTATAAGGGACGTGTTTCCAGATACTGGCTCAATTATATTTGAACCGGGATATGGCAAATGACACCATATATTAGATAGAGTTTTATCTTAGATTCTACGCGATATAAACGTTCAAAAGGCGCAGCCTTTGAACGTCTATGTCGCATAGAATCTACTATACAGACTCTATCTGACTAAGTGTTCGTCAACCAATGAAATCATACGCTTCTACTGTCATTCTTCAAACCACGCCTCCGACCGGAGCTACTATCGAGCGGATCTTACTGGAATTACATCATTTTCCCAAAAATTACACCATTTTCCCCAACATTACATCATTTTCATAACTGCACAGGAAACGGGGGCGTGGCTATGTATACCCGTGACATAAACTGACCGGCGGTGCGTTTATATGAAATATAGCGCCGAAATTTTCAAATTTACTGCAATTTCATCGGTCCAAAAACTAAGACGAACACTACATATCACTAGAGACCATCATGGATCCAGACGCGAACCAAATTGTAGTCTTTTCCTTATCCCCGCTGCTCTCATACAGTTCCTATACGCCAAAATAAATATTGGAGAACAATATATGGTGGATATGTTGATCTCGAATACGTTAAGGGTTCTTTTCTAAGATCCCTGTTCTAATTTAAGTTGTTCACTGGACAAAAATACGAAACACACGGACAAGAAAAAAATATATGTCCAGGAGGATCTTGATCTTGGAGCATAAAACCACATATAAAATTTTGAGCCAGGGTTTGGAAAAACGTCCGTTAAGGCTTTTTAGCCCAACATGGTTCAAGACCAGCCTGCGTGTACACGCAGTCTGATCATGAACCATGTTGATCTCCAGTAGTTTCTTCGTGACCTGTAATCACCATAATACAGCAGCATGTATCCAGGTCAGATTGCACCAAGGCACAGGCTGGTTGTGAAACACGGCTGTCTCAAATGCTATAAGGGACGTTTTGCCAGATCCCGGCCCAAATTTAGATCCAACATTCGCTGAACGCATGTCGTTTTCCAGTAAATCAGCAGTAGAGACAGGCGTAAATGAAATACTGACCTTTGTCGGTAATTGGTACCGTTTTGTTTTTCTCATTGCCTTAATCCTTTTCTAAACAAGACGTGGTTTAGACCCAACCTTCTTTGAACGCATGTCATTTTCCACTAAATTAATGCGTAAGACAAGCGTTAAAAACATACTAACCTCTCTGGGTAATTGGCAACATTTTGTTTTACATTGTCTTAAATCTTGTCCATAATGTTGGTTACATCCTTCTCCAGGGTATCAACCTAGTAAAATTTCATTTATTTCTTGTCCGTTTCCTTTCGTTTAATGCCCCTTTTCTCGGGATAAAATCACTGAGTAGCTTTAACTACAGCTTCCTTGTACGCATGTCATTTGCTACTGAATCAAATGGTAGAGACAGGCGTAAACGAAACACTGACCTCTCTGAGTAATTTGTAACGTTTTTACCCCATTGTGCTAAATAACAATGCTCTAATTTTCCGTCCTTTTTATTCCGGCCTTAGTGCGACAAACAGAGAGATAAAAGAGACGGATTTGGATTTGCATGTGCTCGGTTTCTTTAGATATACTGGGGTATAAATTCACTGAGTAGTTTAGCTTTTCTGTACGCATGTCATATTCCACTAAATCAATAGAAGAGACAGGCGTAAATGAAAAACTGACCTCTATAGGAAATTGCTACCGTTTCGTTTTTTCCCATGGCCCAAAATCTTTTCCATCCTGTTGATTTCGACCTTTTTCATAGTATCGACTCTCTTAGATTGTATTCAAATAGTTTCCGTTTACTTTTCGTTTTATTTCCCCTTTTCTTGGGATAAAATAACAGAGCAGTTTTGATCTTAATTTCTTTAAGCGCATGTCATTCTGTACTTAATGCTGATGATCGGCATTATCTTCTTTTCTAATAGACAGACAAGCATGAATGAAACACTGACCTCTTTTGGTAAAGGCTACCGTTTCCATTGCGCAAAATAGGCTTAACCATGATCTACCTATCCTACTTGTTCGTTTCGGCATTAACAGGGATATGGCTAAAGAAAATTATTGCATAAATTGTGTGTTTTCAGACCGTTATGAGCATTGAATAACGAGAAGAAATCGGTCCGATATCGTGAAAACCGGTCGTTAATCGGTAAATTCTCGTGCGATATCTGACCGGTTTTGCACTCAAATATCCTCGATCGGGGGTTTGTTGTGAGTGATTCAGAAAATTGAAAATAAAGCCGAATTTTTGTCATTTCCCTTTTCCGCGATGTAAAATCTTGGAAGACCTCCTTTACACCCTCCCAGTGCAATCATATCTGATGATGTAATATAACCTAGCGACGTAGTTTTCTTGGAGTCAAAAAGTAAATAGAAGGGCAGCTTAGTGAGCTGACAGATTTTAAACTATAAGTGGATTTTGTTGACGGGAAAGGATGGAGATTACAGTTTAGTGGTGTTTATCTTATTGTAGGTCCAATGTGGTGGTAATCCTATGTGTTTCTTGTTTAAGTTACTGCAATTTTTCTTATTCAACTTTGTTTTTTATTGAAATGGATGAATGTCCGAAACGAACCAGAGATCTACCTCGGAAGTTCCTATCTTTTTTTATTTCTCGCACTGAAATGAATGTTAGGATATCCAGAGTATGTTTCCAAAAGAACACTATGTCGCATTGTTACAATTTCGCCAATACAAATGAAGATTATGTCAGTAAAATGCGTTAAAACTTGACTACATAGCTCACTACACGATGAAAAGCTAACGACCCGTGTAATGGATATCGTACACACGCAATATATGACTAGTCGAATGCCGTGAAATGCGCTATCTGTCGATGTAATTGTGGCTAAATTTTCACAAATTTCTTTAGTAATTCGTCTTATTTCATTTGATTTCTTTGCAAAATCTTCATATTGTAAGCAATTAAAGTGTCAATTCACGTTTTTTGGTCGTTAACATTTTCACAGACTCCAAAATGGGATATCGCCTTAGGCGATAACGCATATTTTGGGCCTCTGAGAATGTTAAGGACCTCAAAAACGTTTATTAACCCTATAATATATTTATTTTGTGTCGTTTCCTATTACATTGTAATTTCAATAAAATCATAATTAAGTACTTCAATCGTGTTACGTAACTGCTTTAAAATGGATTCCACCTATTATTATCCTAGACACTTTGTGTTGCTTCAACGTCATCCATGACAATGAAGATTTACGATGTAATGACTTCGCCAATTTCCGTTGTCACGACTAAAGCCAGGAAAGGATTTAATTGCATGACGTATTTTGCATCTAATGATGGTACATTATGTTATTTTTTTTATCAAAACAAAACAATTTTGAACAACATTATTAATACATAACCTTGCTGTTAGATATACTAAGTGGAATAATCAGACTTGGCTTACAGAATCGCCAGTAACTTAACTTTCTAACATGCACCACTTCGGATATAACCCAGCAATTGTTACCGTGGAAATATATTTTCATCTCTGATAGAGAAACAAAAATGCACCAATATTTACGATTGTCGTGACAAATAGATAGAATTGACTATAAAATTGGATTGACCATCGATAACTTTCCAGTTTATTTGCCAACAAAAATTAACCAATTCGAATATCAGTCTCGACCAGAAATAAAACAAAAACTTCCAAGGAAAACAGGTTTTGATGAAGTCAACGATAAAAAAGGGAATTGGTTTGTCATCATCATTTCGACTGGGGGAGCAAAAAAAGATAGATAATCACATGACTCCGAATATCAGTAAATCTTCAATATTTTTGTTAATACTTGACCAATTTGAATTCGGTTTAAAGCAGAGAAGGTAAGAAAATGCCAGAAATAAGCAGGTCGTGGTGAAATTTTAACATATTAGCTGATAAAAAAGTTATTGAAGATCAACCAAAATTTTGGTTGATGTTAAATAACTTTTTTATCAGCCGACTTTTAAAAAATCCATCACATCTTGACCTCTGTCCACTTTCTCTGCTTTAAACTAAATTAAAATCGGTCTCGTATTAACAATATTATTGAAGCATTTCTGAAATTCGGAGTCATGTGATTATCCACCGTGTTTAGTATGTCTGTTCGACATGCAACAATAGTCGTTTGTTGTGTGCCAGACATACTCTATCTATATTATCGCATTTTTGCGGAAACCTTGTAACAGTAGATTATAGCAAGCTGCAACTACGAAAGTTTTGAAGAAAGACGGCGATTTATGACCAGAGAATGAGATCAGTAAAGGACCTTCGACACAACATTGCTTCCGGATGAGAGTGTCGATGCTTTTCAACAAAAATCTCATAGCTGCAGCTTCTTTTAAGCTGCAGTTACAAGGTTTTCGTTGAAAAGCGACGCTGTGCTTCATTTCAGTCTGACTAGGACACTCTTGTACAATTGACTAAACGCCAATCGATAGATCGCTCCGCCCAACATAGAATCTAAGACAAACAATGGGGGCATGGGCATGTCGTTTGTTTTGATTGTCAGTCGATAGATCGATACATTAAAAGTGTCTACATGATTCGTTAGATTATATTCCCAGTATACTTGAAGTCACTCAAGAATATCTCCGTGACTGCGTGACACATCTCTATATATCCCACTACGTAAATTAATTACAGTAAATAATGGTCAATTTGTATTGTTTGTTCTGCCTTTATAGATTAGTTGTATTAACCTCAACACGCAATAGTTTATTACTTTAACCAACACTCTATAAACACGGAAATTACTCTGCACAAAGTTCGTATTCATTCTTGAAGAAATATTTTGCACACATCTTTTAACTTGAAAATTTCGCATGGAATAGCTTTAAACATTTTATACGGCATGGTTTAGATAAAATCTCTAATGCAAACTTGTTTCATTATTGATTTAAATAATATATCAGTTCAAATACGTTTACTAAATGATTGGCTGTACATAGGTTGACAGTTTCCTCATCAAAATCTCGTAAGGAAATAGTTGATGCCTATTGCATCAAGCATGTCGTTAATCATTTCTTTATAAACATCCAAATAAACGTTATATAATTACATCAGAGATGATCATCAATGCGATTTGATAGACGACGTGAAGACCAAACATGATCTGTAAGAAAATGAAAAAAAAAAAAAAAAAAAAAAAAAAAAAACACTGTGAAAATAACAGAGTAAGAAACATGGTAACAAATTTTTACTTCATGAGTGGTAATAAATGTTATTTTTGTCAACATGCCTTCATGAAGATACTGATGAAACACTACAGGCAAATGCGGTTTTCGTATAATTTGTACACTTTGGCCCATTGGAACATTTCTTTAAAAGGTGGCATAGAATTCAGATTCACGACCTCTAATTTAGTATAGGCCTACACAGAGGACTTGGGCTTTAATGCGGTTTTATTTACTATAAGGAAGATCAGGCTCACATCCTCCCTAAATGTTCATTATAGCCTATATGTAATAGTTTACGAGTTCTTGATGAGAATATCATGGCTCGGAGCGCAATACTTGGAGAAGTACAAACAGATCGGGAACATTTCTAACTGGATTGTTTAAAGTCAAATTACATAACAAATTGATTGTTATGTGAATTTAAAGGTAGTAGCATTCTGGAATTTAGACCGGTTGGTGAATATCATCCCGGGTAGTGTCGGTGCCAGTCTTGATGTTTGATAATGAACTTATAATACGCAGTTCTAATGTGTTAGCTGTCATCTTTTTAGGAACTGAAAGACCATAATGCACAGCTGCATTCTTAAACCTGGCCACGGTTTCTCGAAAATACTTAAGTACGTTCTCATGCTCAAATCTGAGTACCGTGCTCGAATCGCACGAAATCCACGTGAACTTCAATCGAATACCATTCAACGTTGGAGAGTATCGCTTTGATGTTGAGCGTGTTCTCATGAGAATATACGTAAGTTTTTTTTCGAGAAACCGGGGCCTGGACCATCGTTGTGAAAAGGACACTGATCATTTACGGTGTCATTTACTACAAAGTACATCGAGGTCGCACAACCCATAATTGTTCATTAAAGACTACATTTCTGAGCCTACACGTACTTGATGAGATATAGATTGATACAGCCTACAGTGTAATAGAGACGATAGTCGAAGAGGGTAGTTACATGTCCTTGAAACAAGCTGCAGATACGGGTTCTTTTTAGTAAAAGTGCCCATGTAGGTCTTGTTGATAATTACGTTTGGTACCATAGCATTGGTGATTTTAGTTACTCTGAAATGTTCTGTTGCGGTAATGCTGTCTCTCAGGTAAAGTTTGTGGTAAGGTACTCACGGGTGGTAAACAGAGAAACTAGCTCCAAAAAGAGGTAGTTGCATAGAGCGAAAATTTGTAGGTCACGAACACATTTTCTAAAATCATTTCTTTTAAAGCGAGTTTTTGAGAAATCCGGCGATGCTGTAATATGAAGAAATGGTCGAAGTTTGATGTGCACGGGAGTATACGGTATTAGTAGCAGGGTTTTAATACACTCGTTGAAAAACATTTCAAAATCGAAAGTAAAAAAAAATACTTTCGAATTTGAAATGTTTTTCAACGATTGTATTCAAACTCTGCTTAATAACACCGAACATTCTCGTGCACAACAAACTTCGACCATTTCTTCATATTACAGCATCGCCGGATTTTTCAAAAACTCGTTGTAAAAGAAATAATTGTAGAAAAATGTGTTCGTGACCTACCTTTGTTTACAGTATTTCGCTCTATGCAACTACCTCGGTAGAGGCCGGATGTCACGAGGAAACAAAATACCGTTGACTCTTTTTGGAGCTAGTTTCTCTGTTTACCACCCGTGGTACTCATAAGTAAGAAGCTGTGGACTTTCTTTTTTTTCTTTATATATAATCACTTTAGTTTTTTTATTGGTCTTTTTGAAAAAATATTGATATCTTTAACATTGCACACCATTTCAGGTCACTGTACTGCAGGAAAAATGAAGAATATTTTACCCTTTCCTAAAGGGCAAAAATATATTGTTCCTATATTAAAGTTGCTACAGACTATAAAATTTATGATGATATAGAAAGCGATAATGTGGAATATAGCTCAGAAAATATTGAGGCAAAAGCAGAAAATGCTTATCATTAGGATTTTCGTCTTTTAATTCAATGTTTTTCCGAGTATTTTCTACTAGGGACTTAAAAACCAGGTCCTGTTAGGGAAAGGAATAATAGCACACGATTATCACATTATTTCAAGAGAAATTAAGATCCCAGACACTAAGTCTTCTCATTAATCATCTTTAGAAATCAGATTTTTTTGGTTATTTTTTTTTTAGAATTGAGAAAAATACAATAATTTGTAGTGATATTGTCCAGCAAGATTAACCCGGGACATCTGCATATGTAATGACCCCACTTCGGCTATGTTTTGTTAAGACGCTCAATTAACGGACTCTGCACGCGAAAATAAAGTTGTCCCGGGTTAATTTGGGTGGACAATACTCTTGTAATTGTTTGCAAAAGTACAGTATATAGCGTTGATTTGATTATCATACACGGCCATTCTCGGTCGTATACCGGTATAAACCGCAATGTCTTCCATTCGTTCGGCTTTCTGTTCACATGTTGTTTACACACCAACTCCCTCTTCTACATACGTTTTTGGATGAAATTATTTCAGAATGTCCATAGTCATCTGATTTGCGCATTTATCGAGGTTTCGACGTTTACACAGAAAATATGAATTATGGAATAAAAAGACATATAGTTTTACTGTGGAAGTCTTGATAATACATGTACTTTTCATAAATGTAATGTGTAAAGTAATTTGCAATAAAGTTTTCCATTACAAAAAGCTAGATATTTGATTTATATGAACATTGACATAAGAATTGGCACGCGTTTCATCCAATCAGCAGGATATTTATGTTGGATAATATAAAATTAATTTAGAATTGTTGGTTAATACGACCCTGGGTCACTGGGACATCTGTTCAATTAGCCCACATTGATGGAGACAAATATATTAACCCATGTCCAGAACAAGATTGTGGACAAGTCCAAATTCAAAGAAGTTAAGGCGACAAACGTAACACATAAACAATCAAATATCATTTTTTCAAACGTGTATGATTTCCACAAAGCATGTTCCACGATAATACATCATTATGACCCATGTTAATTATACTACTTTACTTCAAAACTTAATAATCAGCTACATGTTACTCATCCATATATAGATTAAGTCACTTTTCAACAAAAACATCGTAACTGCAGCTTCTTTTTAGTTGCAGTTACGAGTTTTTTGTTGAAAAGCAGCTAAAGATCCATGCTGCAGGCCATAGTAATCTATATACCATCAAGTGCTCGTTAGATTGGAACTGTAGTCTATAATGAACAATTATGGCGCATGTGACCCCGATCTTACCTCCAATAAATTACGCTATAAAAGACATAAAACCCTATTTGTATGGCCAATGAGAGAAAAAGTCGCATATATCATAAGTTGTACTCTCGCGTTCCTATACGAAACGTCCGTTGTTTCGAATGTTTTGACAAACGGTCCCGGAATGAGAACAAAGTTTGTTTTCCTTTAGGAGTTGAAATTGTTTGTATTTTACAGAAGTCATGAGGGTCACATAAGTATACAATGTGGATTATTGTGGTAAACCATTGCGTGTTTAGGCTAATGCAACTAATCTATAAAGGCGGAACAAACAATACAAATTGACCATTTTTACTGTAATTAACCCTATTCCGGTCAGTGACTTAAACTTACGTTAAATGCAAATAATGTGTCGTGTGAATTTTTAAATTACATTGATTTATTAGCTTAACTTAGCACAAAGTGCCGAGGATAATGTACTGTGATCTTACACTGTCATTCGTCTGTCTGTCTGTCCATCTGTTCACCTACCCGTCTGTTCAAAATTACAAAAAAGTCATTTTCTCCTAAACCACAAGGCCTATAGTCTTGAAAGGATGGGTTGCAACAAGGTCTCAAAAATAGATTTTCTTTAAATTCTGTGCATTGACAGGGTTACATGATATCATTAATTTGTATGTGTAAAAATTCTGAAGGGGGCTTATTTTTGGAGATAATGGCTAACAAAGTAGGTGGGGTAAATTGACATGAGAAGCAAATTTTTACTTTGAAGTTGAATAACTGTTTCTGTATAGATCAGATCATAATGAAATTTCGCATGTACATTTAATGGACCGAGTATAATACATTTTAGGAATCATTATTCATATATTATATATCAGTTCGTTGATTTTCTGTATTCGTTCTTCTGTCAATCTCAGATTTTGCTTATTTTTGATGTACTAACTTTACGAAACTATCTCTACACCATTTAGGTAAGTAAAACACCAGTTCAAACACAACTTATTTTAATAATGTGTACAACAGAGTACATTCCTAGTTCAGTTAAAATGGAAAAATATCATCATTTCTTCAATATTGCCTATATAATTCTATATGGGGTCCAGTGGACCCCAACTGGGGTCCATTGGACCCCAAGCTTCTTTTTGGCTAAAGTATGAAAATCCTTCAGTGTACATGAAAAATATTTTGTGCCAAGAACCATCGATGGACTGGTATAGATTACCTAAAATATAAATGCTGTAGCTTTTTAAATGACCCCATAGATATACCCAAAATACCCCTTGGGGTCCAATGGACCCCAAAAGTCCAGAATAGGGTTAATTTACGTGGTGGGATATAGAGAGACTTGTCACGCAGCATCTTATCCAGTTTATAAAGCATGGGAAGAAAATTCTGGGCTATATTCACCAAGATTTCAAAATCGATTTTCTAAATTTTATCTACATAACAAGCCATCTGATTGATCGAGGCGTATGTCTTGGCCAATCGGATAGATTGTTGTTTTATTCTAAAGGTATACTATGGAATTAGACTGGTTTGTGAATACCACCCCTGAAGACCAGCATCTTACTTACATCGACATCTATTTTGTAGTGCTCAGGTTTCAAGTTTGAACAGTTTCAACTTTTATCATTTTGCGAGTGGGTTAAGTTATAGTGGCAGTTGACTTCTAGAAAACTGTAAATACAACTGAAAATACAAATATAATCCAGAGATACAGGCTCTGTAGGTTGAAACAACATATAAATTTAGATCCACCGTTCGGTGAACACATGTCGTTTTCCAGTAAATCAGTAGTAGAGACAGGCGTAAATGAAATACTGACCTTTGTCGGTAATTGGTACCGTTTTCGTTTCGTTTTTTCATTGCCTAAATCCTTTTCTAAAGAAGACGTGGTTTAGACCCAACCATCTTTGAACGCACGTCATTTTCCACTAAATCAATGCGTAAGTGAGGCGTTAAAAACATACTGACCTCTCTTGGCAACATTTTGTTTTACATTGTCTTAAATCTTGTCCGTAATGATAGTTATAGCCCTCTCCAGTGTATCGACCTAGTAAAATTTCATTTTTTTTTATTTCATGTCCGTTTCCTTTTCCTTTCGTTTAACTCCAATTTTCTCGGGATAAAATCACAGAGTAGCTTTAAGAACAGTTTCCTAGTATGTATGTTATTTTTTACTGAATCAAATAGTAGAGACAGGCGTAACCGAAACGCTGACTTCTCTTTGTAATTTGTAACGTTTTTACTCCATTACGCTAAATAGTCATGCTCTAATTTTCCGCCCTTTTTTATTTCGGTCTTTGTGCGACAAACAGACAGAAAAAAAGAGAAGGATTTTGGATTTGCATGTGCTCGGTTTCTTTAGATATACTGGGGTATAAATTCACTGAGTAGTTTAGCTTTTCTGTACGCATGTCATATTCCACTAAATCAATAGAAGAGACAGGCGTAAATGAAAAACTGACCTCTATAAGTAATTGCTACCGTTTCGTTTTTCCCATGGCCCAAAATCTTTTCCGTCCTGTTGATTTCGACCTTTTTCATGGTATCGACCCTCTTAGATTGTATCCAAGTAGTTTCCGTTTACTTTTCGTTTTATTTACCCTTTTCTTGGGATAAAATAACAGAGCAGTTTTGATCTTAATTGCTCTAAGCGCATGTCATTTTGTACTTAATGCTGATAATCGGTATAATCTCCTTTTCTAATAGACAGACATGCATAAATGAAACACTGACCTCTTTGGGTAAAGGTTACCGTTTCCATTGCGCAAAATAGGCATAACCATGATCTACCTATCCTACCTGTTCGTTTCGGCATTAACAGGGATATGGCTTAAGTAAATTATTGCATAAAGTGTGTGTTTTCAGTCCGTTATGAGCATTGAATAACGGGAAAAAGTCGGTCCGATATCGTGAAAACCGGTCGTTAATCGGTAAATTCTCGTGCGATATCGGACCGGTTTTGCACTCAAATATCCTAGATCGGGGATTTGTTGTGAGTGATTCAGAAGATTGTAAATAAAGCCGAATTTTGTCATTTCCCTTTTCTGCGATGTAAAATCTTGGAAGACCTCCTTTACACCCTCCCAGTGTAATCATATCTGATCACGTAATATAGCCTAGTGACGTAGTTTTCTTGGAATCAAAAAGTAAACAGAAGGGCAGCTAAGTGAGCTGACAGACTTTAAACAAAAGGTGGATTTTGTTGACGGGAAAGGATAGATATTAGAGTTAAGTGTTTTTTTTCATAACTAATTATGTGCAATATTGCTGTAATGTGTTTTACTATGCCATGTATTGTACTCTTTTACAAAAAAAAAAAAACCCTTATTATTATTGTTTATCTTATTGTAAGAGAATGGTTTAGGTCCAATGTGGTGGTAGTCCTATGTGTTTCTTGTTTAAGTTACTGCATTTTTACCTTTTCAACTTTGTTTTTCATTAACATGGACGAATGTCCGAAACGAACCAGAGATCTACCTCCGTAGTTCCGATCTTTTTTATTTCTCGCACTGAAATGAATGTTAAGATATCCAGAGTATGTTTCCCAAAGAAAATTGTTACAATTTTGCCAATTAAAATGAAGATTATGTCAGTAAAAATGAGATAAAACTTGACTACATAGCTCACTACTCGATGAAAAGCTAACGGCCCGTGTAAAGGATATCGTACACACGCAATATATGTCTAGTCGAATGCCGGGAAAATGCGCTATCCGTCGATGTAAATGCGGCTAAATTTTCACAATTCTTTAAGTTACTCGTCTTATTTTGTTATATGTCTTTGCAAATTCTTCATATTTCTCATATTTTATGCAATAAAAGTGTAAATTCACGCTTTTTTGGTCGTTAACATTCTCAGAGGCTCACAAAATGGGCTATCGCCTTCGAGCTTCGCTCTTATGCGATAACGCATATTTTGGGCATCTGAGAATGTTAAAGTGACATTTCAGAATTTTTTGTTATAAATTTTTTACTTTTATTATTTGAAAGAGCATATTTCCATATGAAAATTCTGAAAATTTCAAGCCAAAGTATTGCGTCGTTTGCGTCGTTTACGAGAAATATATATTTTTGTGTTAAAATTAAACAAATTGTTGTGGGCAACAGTTCGGATTTATATTGAATTTATTGATTCTGTCTCAACTTTAAATGCGTGTTTCTCGCTTATCAGCAACAACTTAAAAAAAACTAATAGTATTTATACTCATTAGAATAACCAATTTTGGCATCAAGACATACTTTACGACCTCAAAAACGTTTATTAACCCTATGATATATTCATTTTGTGTCCTATTACATTGTAATTTCAGTAAAATCATCATTTAGTACTTCAACCGTGTTATGTAACTCCTTTAAAATGTATTCCACCTATTCTTAGATCCTAGAAACTTCGTGCTGCTTCAACGTCATCCGTGACAATGAAGATTTACGATGTAGTGACTTCGCCAATGTCCGTTGTCACGAATAAAGCCCGGAAAGGATTGAATTGCACGAAGTATTTCACATCTAATGATAGTACATTATGTTAATTTTTATCAAAACAAACAATATTGAACAACATAATTATACATAACCTTGCTATTAGATATACTAATTAAATTGAATTGAATTGCACGAAGTATTTTGCATCCAATGATGGAACATTATGTTAATTTTTATTAAAACAAAACAATATTGAACAACATAATTATACATAACCTTGCTATTAGATATAATAATTGGCTTACAGAATCGCAAATACCTTTACTTTCTAACGTGCACCACTTCGAATAGAATCCAGCAATTGTTACCGTGGAAATGTATCTTTTTTTTTTATCTCTGATAGATAAACTAAAAATGAATCTTTACGATTGTCGAAAATGCAGATGGGAATGACTATAAAATTTTATCGGACATCGATAGTTTTCCAGTTTATTTGGTCAATTCGAATATCATTCTCGACGAGAAATAAAACAAGAGTGCCTGAAAGGCACTGATATCGCTCACCTGAGTTCTTTTTGTATTTGATTGTGTACGATATAAATTTTGTTGTAAACAAATATATATACGAGGGGCGGTCGGAAAGTAGTTGGACTTTTCGTGCTGCTGTCTCTCCATTTGCAACTGTATAAACACATTATATATTGGTGGAATCTACATCCATTTGCCAATAATGTGGACAGTTTATTTTCAAAGATAGTTGTATATATACAATATTCTGTCCACTTATATGTGACAGGGGTTTTATGTATCATAGGATATTTGTTAGAGGAACAACAAGGGTAACCAAAACAAAAGAACATTCTAGTCATTTGAATCGCGAAGAAGTTAAGTTTTTGAACTACATTATCACTGAAGATTGAATAATTGTTCATAATTCCGAACTTGGGATAAAAACTCAGTCACAGCAGTCATAGAAAGGAGCTGGTTCCCCACCTCTGAAGAGATAAAGCTTTTACATTCGGCTGGTAGTCATTTTTGTTGCTTTTGTGCATTCACGAGGATTGATAGTTAGTCATTTCATGTCATATGGTAAAAACTGTCATTGCCAAATACAATTCTGAAGTAATTCAGAAAAACCTAAGAATAAATGCTGAAGTAAACGCGTCCCAGATTAGCAAAGAAAAATGTTTTCTACTTCACGATTACGCAGGCTCCCATACCTCCGCATCTACAGTTGAGATTATCAACTATTAACCATGACAAAAGTTGTTTTACTCTTCTTATAGCATAGACCCTACCCCACATGACTTTTATTTGTGTCTAGAACTGATGAAAATGAAAATTTGAGACCAGGGCGCTTTTGGTACCGATGGTTACACAGTACATAATACAGTGGGTCTACGTCATGGTAAATAGTGGGAATAGTAAAGCTCCTACGAAGATGGCAAAAATGCATAGATATAGATGGACAATTTGTTTAAACAGTGTAGAAAGAATTTTGTTAAAAAGTTAAATGGTTTTAGAGAACTAGTCAAAAGTCCAACTACTTTCCGACCGTCCCTCGTATATGTCACAGTGATTATTTTACAATTGTAACAGTGAGTCCTGGGACTAGCTATCCCAAAATTTCATGAGTCCTCTGGGAAATTTATGAGTCCCATTATTTTAACAACTTTCGATAACTACCGAAAACAACAGCAATAAATTAACGTGTTTTTTTTAATATATACTGAGAGGCAAAAATAAGTATACACCCTAGTTATTCCACGTTTTCTGAAGAAACGATTCATAATAGTATGTACGACTTTTAATCGCCTCCGAAGGTGGCCGTTTATTGGTGTTACCTTCTCCGCCTATCCGTGTTTCTCTTCGTCTTTCCATTGCGAAGATCTTTTCATAGCATACAGCGTCACCGAAAAAGGGGATATAATCGATTAATTAATGCAAGCATCGACAGTGACACAAATTCTACATTTATTAACGGATTTTCATAAAATTTGCACAGAAAGTGTCGGGTCACCTAAGACTACGAGGGGTGATCCAAAAATTCGTAAAATGAACCCATAACTTCCTTATCACATGCTTAATCAGTGTATACTTTGGTAATAACGTAGTTCATTATCTATAGACGGCATAAACAAGTATAAGATTAACAAAACAGTTATAGCGGCCGTAAACTGCGTTACCATAGTAACGTGTGTACGCATATGCGGGGGAGCAACAAAAAATGATACATGAACGTTAAATTAATCAAACTTTCTTAAATTTCTTCGGGATTTTTTTTTGGTGAAAATTGTTATTACGCTAGTTTTACGTAGTGACACCAATTTGCATACGTTGATGTAAAAATTGTTATGAAGACACCACATTTGTATAAGATAGTGCAAATTAGTTAAAAACCGATATGACGTCAACAACGAAATTTGAATGTCGGTCAATTACTAGTATAAAATTCTGTCAAGATCTTGATCATACACCAACGTAGACATTTAGAATGTTGAAGAGAACTAGAATGTGGTCCTTTAGAGAAATTATGTTTATGTGACACCCAAGATTCGGACTTCAATAGAGGAGAATGAAAGCCAATGTAGTCCTGCAACCCGGGCCACAACCCGGTTCACGACGTCAGAACTGGGGTACACAGTGATAGGCTCCGCTTTGATAGTATATCGATCTTAAAACATCCAGACAGAGAAACATTCACCATTTCGATTCTAAAATTATTTGACAACACTTTCAACACATTTATACCTCGGACACAGAATTGTATGATAGTAAATAAGCACTTTGAAGAGAAGGGTTCATAATCACGTTAAATTGACGTCGCTTTTGACGTTCTTTCTCCCCCGCCCCGCGCATTGTCTGTGTCTAATATTTGTCACTGAGCAATAACTGGTATATGTACACAATTGAAATTTTCCACATTTATTGTACAGATATCACATTTAAAAACTGTATAACTTTTGTTTTTATAGTAAACACTCCTGAAGTTTTATTAACCCTGTTTACGAACATTTGGATCACCCCTCGTATACGAACATTGTTTTTCCCTATTAAGATGCGTCATTGCAAAAGGGGGCTTGATGAAAACAACCTACCTGACATAACTCATTCTGAATTTATTGACGGATTTTGATAAAAGAAAAATACGTAGACAGTTTCTAGACACCTGACTAAGTGTATAGAGTGTCAAATTTTTTTCAAATCATGCTGCGTCATATGAAAATGGGTCTTAATGCAAAAAGTGGCTGATTTGTCGATTTCTACCAGCCACCGAGAATTGGGTTATAATGTTAGAGAAAATTTAACGTTGTGATTTGTTGTGGTAAAGAATAAAGATATGATGCATGGTTTAACGGCAACTTTTGATGGTCCACTAAGTCGCACGTGCAAAGTTCGCAGAAGCGGCATAAAGCATAGTTATGGGTAGTCGAGCAATTTCAGGTAAAATTTATCAACACTGTATTATTGGTTTATAGGTAGAAATGAAAAGTACACAATTTTGAGTCGATATGATAGAAATTAAGAGAGATATTGACAAACAAAAAGTGTATACTTTCTTTTGTCCCTCAGTATATATTTTTGAGAACTAGGCGAACATGTTAAAAACAGACTAGAACTCCGCTTTCATGAGTTTTTACTTGTAACACATGATTGTGACACATGTATGAGTATCAGGGTTCCCACTGACTTTTAAATTTTGGAGTGAAAACAGTCATTTTACAGCATACTTGCACCCCCTCTATATGAAACATAGAAGACGACTTACAAAAAATGGGGGTGCAAGATTCATTTTGGGTGGTGCAAAACCTCCTTTTGGGGGGTTTGGGAACCCTGAGTATGACAAGAATTCATTCAGTCTCAGATGAAGTCTGACAAGTGAATTAAACAGACCGCTGATCGTCCTTTGTTTGGCATCAGAGAGGTTTAAGTTGTTGTTTTTTTTTTTGGGGGGGGGGGGGGGGCATCGCTAATTTTGTTTTTAGCCTGCGTGTGTAAGAGATGTCAATCGCACGTGCTGATTGCCTGTAAATGCTTTGAAAGACCAATGAAAAATCGATTTGACTTTTTGGACCTGGGTCCCCGAGCTGCTTATTCATCATAATATGCATCGTAGTTGTGGAAGGAAACCAGCCGAACCGGTGTTTAAGTAAATTATTATCGGTGTGCATTTGCTTCATTATACGATGTACGAATAATTTTCGAAGTTTTATTTGACGACGGGACTCGTCGACTATAAAATGCTTGCGTCCGCGGGTTTCACATCTTTCAAAAATATGCGTCCTCGGCAGATTTTGTGCGAGATAATCGCAGGACGCGCAGGTAAATGAATCACTGATGTCATATCAAATTATTGTAAATAAAGTTTCATAATTTCCAATGAATGCAATGAAGTCAAATTAGTATTCGATCATATTGCATGTAGTAGCATTTGCATACATCTTAAATATTGAATATCATGTGCTGTTCCAGTTTGATTTTAATAATCAAGATAAAACTTTTACAATTAAACTTTGAAACATCAGAATGATACATTACAAGCAGTAATACGCTTAATATGATAAGCCCTCCTTGCCTCATCAACATTTATTAACCTATCAAAAATTCACAACCAAGTGTTTAAAAAGAGCAACTCAATGAACAGTTTGCTATACTTGGTTTAATTTGGCCCCATGGTTGATTTTAGAAGATGATTTTTCAAGAATTTCTTTATAATTTTCTGATAAGCTTTACCCTGCCACACTAATTTTTTTTTATAAATAAAAAAATTCACAAACAATAATATTGTTAAAAAGAGACGCTCAAGCAACATCACTGGTTCAAATTGTTAGAATTTTCCTATCATTTCAGTCCAATAGTCCAATAAGTCCCACCCTGCCATGCCCACATTTTTGACGAACCAGAAATTTGTAAAAATAAAAAAAAAAAAAAAAAAAAAGGGGGTACGCAAGGAACATTCCTGGATAATTTGGAATAATTTGGTCCAACGGTTAAGGAGAAGAAAATTTTCAAGGAATTGTTTAATGATTTCTCCAAGTCTGATAAGCCCCACCCTGCCACGCCTACATTTTGTGACAAATCAAAAATTCATGAACACACATTGAAAACAGTCACTCAAGAAACAGATCTGCCAAGTTTGGTTCGAATTTGACCCATGGTTGATTTTTGAAGATTTTTTTGTTATTTCTTTTAGTCTGATAAGCCCCGCCCTGCCACACCCACATTTTTTGACGAATCAAAAATTTGAAAAAAAAAAACGTTTTGAAAAGGGTCACCAAAGGAACATTTCTGCCAATTTTGGTAAAAATTGACTCATTGGTTAAGGAGAAGAAGATTTTTGAAAATTTATTTAACAATTTCTCTAAGTCTGATAAGCCCCGCCCTACCATGCCCCCATTTTTTGACGAATCAAAAATTCATCGACACGCAGTAAAGACAGTCACTCAAGGAACATTCCAGCCAAGAATGGTACAAATTGGATCATTGTTTGATTTTTACAGAATTATTTAACAACTTCTCTAAGTCTGATAAGCCCCGTCCTGCAACGCCCACATTTTTTGACGAATCAAAGATTTGAAAACAAGTTTTGAAAAGGGTCACCAAAGGAACATTTCTGCCAAGTTTGGTAAAAATTGACTCAATGGTTAATGAAAAGATAATTTTTGAAGAATTATATCACAATTTCTCCAAGTCTGACAAGCCCTGTCCTGCCACGCCCACATTTGTGATAAATCAAAAATTTGAAAACAATTTTTTGAAAAGGGTCACCCAAGGAATATTTCTGACAATTTTGGTAAGAATTGACTCAATGGTTAATGAGAAGAAAAATTTTGAAGAATTATTTAATGATTTGTCCAAGTCTGATAAGCCCTGCCCTGCCACGTCCACATTTTTTGACGAATCAAAAATTTGAAAACAATTTTTGAAAAGGGTCACCAAAAGAACATTTCTGCCAACTTTGATAATAATTGACTCAATGGTTAATTTGAAAAATATATTTGAAGAATTATTTAACAATTTCTCGAAGTCTGATAAGCCACGCTCTGCCACGCCCACATTTATTGACAAATCAAAAATTCGAAAACAATTTTTGAAAAGGGTCACCCAAGGAACATTTCTGACAATTTTGGTAAAAATTGACGGAATGGTTAAGGAGAAGAAGATTTTTGAAGAATTATTTAATTATTTCTCTATGTCTGATAAGCCCTGCCCTACCACGCCCACTTTTTCTGACGAATCAAAAATTTGAAAACAAGTTTTAAAAGGGTCACCAAAGGAATATTTCTGACAACTTTGGTAAAAAGTGACTCAATTGTTAATGAGAAGAAGATTTTTGAAGAATTATTTAACAACTTGCTCTAAGTCTGATAAGCCCCGCCCTGCCATGCCCACATTTTTTGACGAATCAAAAATTGAAAACAATTTCTGAAAAGGGTCACCCAGGGAACATGCCTGCAAAGTTTGGTTTGGATTGGCCCAGTGGTTAAGGAGGAGAAGATGTTTAAAGAAGTTGTTGACGACTTCCAACGCACGACGAACGACGCAAAACGCACGACGCACGCCGGATACCGGGTATTCACAAAAGCTCACATTGAGCATGTTGCTCAGGTGAGCTAACAAAAACTACCCTGGAAAACACGCATTGGCCAAGTAAACGATAAAATAAAGGACATTGGTTTGTCATCATCTTCTGGAGTAGGGGAACAAAAAATCCAATGAAAAATAATTGCTTTAGTATGTCTGTTTGACAAGCAACATTAGTCTTTCAGAGCAACCGATAAGAGGGGGTGAAGACATTCTTAATTTGTTATTTCCAATCCAACCCCTTTGTTGTCTCGATGAGACGATTCCAATTAGTACCCACAACATAGGGTTTGATGGACCATAAACGAAATATTGCATATTCAAATGCTTTCACTCCATATCATCTGTACTTCTGGTCTTTTGTTGTGTACCAGACACACTCTATGTACATTACAATAATCTCTCTTCGGAAACTCGCAGCAGCAGATTATAACAAGCCACTACGAAATTTTTGAAGAAAGAAAGCGATTTATGACCCGAGAATGAGATCTGGAAAAGAGCCTTCCATACTAGTATTACCATGCTTCTAGATTAGCCTGTGCTAAAGTGCAGTCAGACACGGACACTCTCTTACATGTACGAAGGGTGTTCATTAAAGATTTCCCTTGACCTACTTCCAATAAACCGAGAGAAATGAAACTTGGCACAAATATTAATCTTTCTATACATGGACTATAGCCAGAGAGACACACTTCTCCCATCGTCTAATGCAGTTTTGTAGACCTCCCCTGTGGAACACCGTAGATTGCGTCCGAAACCTTAAATTGACTTGGTGGTGGCATCACCGATGACAGACTGGGCGCCCAAGAATCGGACTGTTTCCACAGAATTACGTCCACACTTGAAATGAGTATGCCAGTGTTTGGCAACGTCATAATATTATGATGGGACATCATCCCTACAAACTTCTTTCATCTCATCAAATGCCTCCTTGGGAGTGCGACCTTTCAAATACGGGAATCTGATGAGTGCTTGCTCCATCACGCTACCTTACCTAACTCGAGCACATGGAAATGAGAAACCAATTACATTTCAGAGCTGCACATTTTCATGTGACCTATAGAGATACACGGTAATGTATGTATAAAACTCCAACTTCCTATCTCAACCGAAAGTAGGTTAGGGGAAATCTTTAATGAACGCCCCTCGTACAATTGCTTCTAGTAATGGTGAGCTACAGTTTTGGACGTGATTGGACTCTGTGGTTGTACTGTCTGATATGGATCAATTATCCAGCATGTAGGATGGCTTCTTCGAATCGGCTGTTCTTGTACTACCTGCCATATAGTGGTATAAATCCCTTTCTAGCATAGACTTCTTAGAAATTGCAACTACATGATTCGTTAGATTACATTCCCAGTATACTTGAAGTCTATCAAGAATATCTCCGTGACTGCGTGACACATCTCTATATATCCCACGGCGTAAATTAATTACAGTAAATAATGGTCAATTTGTATTGTTTGTTCTGTCTTTATAGAGTAGTTGCATTAACCTTAACACGCAATAGTTTACTACTTTAACCAACACTCTATAAACACAGGAATTACTCTGCATGAAGATGCATATTTTGTGAAAAAATATTCCAGTTTCGTGATTTTTTTTTATTTCCACAAAGTTCGTATTCATTCTTGAATAATTTAATATTAGTTGATTTCATTTAAATCCGAGTGTTTTGATTGGTTAAAATTTTTTTTTCATAACTCCATGAAAAAAAAAGTACATTGCCGGAACTTCTTTCGGAGTCAACAATATGGATAAATGGATATGCCCTGTACAAATCGGCATATTGCGTTCGTTTTGAGTAGTAAACTGCAAGTTTTATCATTAAATCTCACTCTTGAATAGATTTTCTAGTTGAAACAAACTCAATTTCAAAAACTTAATGCTTAAAACGCGCTTGAGGGGATGGAAAATAACGTTACGACGACTGAATTCGCTGTAAACGACGTTGCAGTTACGCGCGCTTTTTATGACGTCATTTAAAGTTTTCGTCACGGAAAGGCACGTGCGTAAGATCTGAATACCTTGGCAGCGGGCAGATATCGCACATCTATCCACTTCTTTGAACATAGTCCGAACGATATAGATCTCATTCTTTCTAGTCGCAAATATTATTATTTACGGTAATACAATGTATTATTAAATCATAAGGAATGAATGCAATTTTATTTTTTCATGCAGGTATGAAAAATAAAATCAAATCACACTTTTGTATGAACCGCATCGCGGATTCGTAGCCTACAGTTTGATTAGATTTTATTTTTCATACCTGCATGAAAAAAATAAAATTGCATCTTTCATCTTTCATCTTTCAAAGGGCAACTTTCTCGCTTCGAAAAAAAAATTCCGTGTAGGACTGTCCTGACACTGCGACCAAAAGCGATAGGACAACACTGGTACTTGGCTATATAGCACCGTGAATAGGTATACATTTCTCCTGTACGATGATATCAGTATCAAGACAAGATACGGCCATTTAAGGAAATTGTCGACGAAAAACTAAGACACCCACCTCTCACGATTTTCCGCGGACGCCATCTTTGATTGACCACTCAAAACTTCCGTACAAACTACACAAATCTAACGGAGAGCTTACAACACATTGATAATGCACCGCTGCATTCTTAAACCTGGCCCCGATTTCTCGAAAACACTTAAGCACGTTCTCATGCTCAAATCTGAGCACCGCGCTCAAATCGCACGAAATCCACGTGAACTTCAATCGAATACTCTTCAACGCTAAAGAGTATCCCTTAGATGTTGAGCATGTTCTCATGAGAATTTAGGCCTAATTAAGTTTTTTCGAGAAACCGGGACCTGGACCATCGTTGTGAAAAGGACACTGATCATTTACGATGGCATTTACTACGAAGTACATCGAGGTCGCACAACCCATAATTGTTCATTAAAGACTACATTTCTGAGCCTACAAATACTTGATGAGATATAGATTGGCACAGCCTACGGTGTAATAGAGACGATAGCGGAAGAAAGTAGTTACATGTCCTTGAAACAAGCTGCATATACGGGTTCTTTTTATAGTAAAAGTGCTCATGTAGGTCTTGTTGATAATTACGTTTGGTACCATAGCATTGGTGATTTTAGTTACTCTAAAATGTTCTGTTGCGGTAATGCTGTCTCTCAGTTTGTGGTACTCGTAAGTAAGAAGCTGTGTACTTTCTTTTTTTCTTTATATAAAACCACTTTAGATTTTTTTATTGGTCTTTTTGAAAAAAAAAATCGATATCTTAAACATTGCACACCATTTCAGGGCACTGAACTGCAGCAAAAATGAAGAACATTTAACCCTTTCCTAAACGGCAAAATATATTGTTCCTATGTTAAAGTTGCTACAGACTATAAAATCTATGTTTATATAGAAAGCGACAATGTGGAATAAAGCTCAGAAAATATTGAGGCAAAAGCAGAAAATGCTTCAATCATCAGCATTTTCGTCTTTTGCTTCAATGTCTCCACGAATTTTCTTCTAGAGACGTAAAAAACAGGTCCTGATTAGAAAAGGGATAATAGCACACGATTATCACATTATTTAAAGAGAAATTAAGATGCCAGACACTTCTCATTAATCATCTTTAGAAATCAGGTTTTTATGGTTAATCATTTTTTTTTTAGAATTGAGAAAAAATGTAATAATTTGTAACGATACTCTTGTAATTGTTTGCAAAAGTACGCCTTAAAACTTTTAGCGTAGATTTGATCATCATACACTGCCATCATTGGTCGTATATAGGTATAAACCTCTCCGTAATTTCTTTCGCCCGTGCGTCATGTTATTAACACACCAACTCCCTCTACTAAGGACATTTTTGGATGAAATTATTTCAGAATGTCCATAGTCATCTGATTTGCGAATTTTAACGAGGTTTCGACGTTTACACCTACAGAAAAGATGAATTATGGAATAAACAGACATGTAGTTTGACTGTTCCTGTACTTTTCATAAATGCAATATAATGTTGTTAAGTAATTTGCAATAAAGATTTCCATGACAAAAAGCTAGATATTTGATTTATTATGAGCATTGACCTAAGAATTGACACACGTTTCGTCCAATCCGCTGGATAATTATGTTATTTGGACAATATAAAATTGATTTAGAATTGTTGGTTAATACGACCCTGGGTCACTGGGACATCTGTTCAATTAGCCCACATTGATAGAGAAAAATAGTAATTAACCAATATCCAGAACAAGATTGTGGACAAGTCCAAATTCAAAGAAGTTATTAAGGCGGCAAACGTAACACATAAACAATCAAATATCAACATTTTTTAAACGTTTATGATTTCCAGAAAGTATATTCCACGATAATACATCATATTGATATACTACTATATTCCATTTGATAATCAGATACATGTTACTCATCCACATATGGTCGCTTTTCAGAAAAAGTATCGTAATTGCAGCTTCTTTTAAGCTGCAGTTACGAGTTTTTTGTTGAAAAGCAGCGATGTATCCATGCTGCAGGCCATAGTAATCTATATACCATCAAGTGCTCGTTAGATTGGAACTGTAGTCTATAATGAACAATTATCGCGCAAGTGACCCCGATCTTACCTCTGGTAAATTACGCTGTAAAACACATGAAACCCTTATTTGTATGGCCAATGAGAGAAAATGTCGTCTCACATATGTAATAAGTTGTATTCTCGTGTTCCTATACGAAACGTCCGTTGTTTCGAATGTTTTGACAAACGGTCCCGGAATGAGTACAAAGTTTATTTTCCTTTAGGAGTTGAAATTATTTGTATTTTACAGAAGTCCTGAAAGTCACATAAATATACAATGTGGGTTATTGTGGTAAACCATTGCGTGTTTAGGTTAATGCAACTAATCTATAAAGGCAGAACAAACAATACAAATTGACCATTATTTACTGTAATTAATTTACGTAGTGGGATATATAGAGACGTGTCACGCAGTATCTTACCCAGTGTATAAAGCAAGGGGCTATATTCACCGACATTTCAAAATCGATTTTTTATTTTTTTTTAAACTACATAGCAAGCCATCTGATTGATAGAGACGTATGTCTTGGCCAAATGAAAGGATTGTTGTTTTATTCTAAAGGTAAACTTGGAATTAGACTGGTTTGTGCATACCACCCCTGAAGACCAGCACCATACCTATATCGACATCTATTTTGTCAGCTTTCAAGTTTGAATGATCCCAACATCAATTATTTAATGACTGTATTAAGGTTACATTCGTACTTAATTTCAAGAAAAATGTAAATACAACTTGAACTACAAATATAATCCAGATATGCAGGCTCTGTAGATAAGGCGGAAAACCGGCTTGACAGTTTTTACGCAGTTTCTTTCCCGGAAAGGACAAGATGAAAGGCTATTTGATTGAGTCTGTATGTTTGTTCGGCGATCAACAATAGTCTTTTGTTGTACGCCAGACAATTATATGTACATGTGTGCTATTTCCATAGAAAATGATGCTATCGCAAGACACAATATACAGTTTTCACGGTGGGGAACCATATGACACAACAATTTCAGAAAACATTTAATAATTCTGTCAGTACGTTAACAATCTGAATTCTGTTTGACGCAAAGAATGTGAGAAAAGGTTATTGCTTGATATGAATGATCTTTTAAAATCAGCTGTTTTGAAAAGAATGGATTTCTTAGATAATTTCGTAAAAGTATAAATAACAAAGTTAAGAAAGGCGAAAATATACGTGTTAGTTTGGATGTTGGTTCGACCGAGTATGCATAAGGAATGGTGGCACTACCAAGGGGACAAAAGACTGGCATGCCATTTTTTTAATTGATATTTTGTATGTCGACAAACGGTAATAGACCCGTCTTCAACAGCTTTCGAATTAGAACAGTGTACAATGCCGTTTGGAAAAGGGTTCATTTTGTCGTCTGAGACATTAATTGTATTCTAATAGTTTGGTAAGTGGCTTGGCAGCAGGTGGCACGAGATGTTTTTCTTTTATTAAGTGCTAATTCAGCACAAATCGAGAATACGACAGGGATTTATTCTGTATTCTAATTAGCAGGAATACGTCACAGTATATTTGCCTAGCGACGTACTAGATTGTTTTTCGTCTGTTTCACTCTTAAGGTTTACTGATAGTCTGGGCTCAAGAAGTGCTCGAGTGCGATATATGATGAAGCATATTTTGTATCTTGCTTTCTAACATTAGGTTGTTTTTTTCTCAATGTTAAATGGTTCCTGTTCATAGATTAGCGACTTTTCATTACTAACCACCCAGACATTATTCACTATTTCATCTACGTACTTGGTCATTTAGACATAATCGCGTTACCTACCATTAGACATTAGCACCCATTACCACACAGTGACTCTTTTTGACAAGAGTCACAAGATAATGGCTTTGGAAAATATTGTGGAAAATGAAGAAATCGCTTGTTACAAGCAATTTCTTCATTTACCACAATGTTTTCTATACAAAGTGACAAAAAAAAGTTTAAAAATCATTTATTTGAAATTGTCGTCTGCAACGTCTTTGAATTTGGTCAAGTCCAAAATTTTGTCGTTTTGTAATGGGTTGATGTAACGTATTACATCCTTCATTAGGTACCAAAACTAGTCGTGCAGTGGCGTTGGAAACGTCACCGTATCAAAAACTCGAGTGACTTGCTAATTTCCGTTGCCATGGAGGGTGGCAATGTTGCACTAAGTGTTTTGTATCTTATGATGGTTGAAATACTTTACATCTGACTTGTGCTTTTGCATCTGCGACTGATATTTAAACACAGAGTAGGTTTTTTTTTTTTACCTTACCTCGAATTTCATTGTTTTTGTCAATTTTATGCTACTGCCAAAATTTTCGTTCGCCTTAAGATGGCACCGAAACACAATTTCAGCATTTACAGGACATCATTAACGGACTCCCTAATATCATGCCTGATCCTTCAAGCTAAAAGATACCTTCTGGGAAGTACATGTACACAAAATATGGGGAACAGAACAGGCTCAGCAAAGTCATCCAGATCATTGTCGCATCTCGAAAACAAACATATAGCAAGATAGGAAAAACTTTCTAGATATAATTAGTGACTAAATAATGTTTTTCTTTCGAAAGCAGCCTGTGCAGTCCGACTAGGTCCTGTGCCAATATCAGATGGTTCCATTTAGCATGACGGGTCACACATATCAATTGCCAAAAATATGATTAATTGGCTGTTAGCCACTCCGTTTTCATATCTTCCTAATATTATCGATAAGATCATACTTTATTTCCCAGTAACCGATTTTCTCCGCAAAAGTTCATTGACCCAAATGATAGCATGCTCTTTAAGGAGAATCGGATTCTTTCTTTTTTCAACAAAAACATCGTAATTGCAGCTTGTTTTATGCTGCATTTACGAGTTTTTTTTTTTGTTGTTGTAAGACAGAGATTTCTCCTCGCAAGTTTTGCTGACTCTCCTGTTTGGAGAACTACATGTATTTTATCACATGTCATTCAATGCGCTCTCAATGCCCTTTCCCAAACAAGACCTGGTTTTGACGTCCCTATTAGAAAAGGCTTGGAAAAACATTGAAACAAAAGAAGAAACTGCTGATAACCAGCAGTTTCTCATTTTGTCTCAATATTTTTTTGTGTCATATTTTGCATAAATCTTATCTTTGATAACATCCATTTTGTCATTTGTGTCAGTTTTTTAAGTCGACCACCCTGAAATTTTGTCGTTTGGGAAAGGGTTAATGCAAGAATACACAATTTTGTTCTGGTCGATATTCAAAGATGTTGAAGATGACGATTTCAAATGAAAGTTATTTCAATGTTCTTGTATTGGTCTTTTGGTGTAGAAAGCCTTTTGGAAAATAAAGTAATTGCTTGCCACAATTTCTCCATTTACACCATGATTTCCCATACTTTTATCTTGTGAGGCGTCAAATAGTGCCAAAAATTCTGTTCTCGTAAATTTAAAATTATTTTTACAGATATAAAGTAAAGATCAATGAACGTTGGGATTTTATTGAGTGAAATTCCAACACGCCGAAATGGACACCAAGCCCCATTACCACACAGTGACTCCTTTAGACTCCCAACAAGATAATGGCTTTGGAAAACATTGTGGAAAATGAAGAAATTGCTTGTAACAAGCAATTTCTCCATTTCCCACAATGTTTTCTACGTAAAAGGACAAAGAAATGTAAAATTTCATTCACTTGAAATTGTCGTCTGCATCATCTTTGAATTTGGACAAGTCTAAAATTTTGCTGTTTGGTAATGGGTTAATTTTAGGCTGCCTCTGTCTATAACCTGATCATGATATTATGGCACATGTTTATGAAATTTACCGATATAAAGAACACAATATCGAACCAAAAACTACTGTAATTTTGCATGTCATGGTTCGGATATTGCAGGTGTCTCACACCTGCAATATTCAAACCAATGCATGCAAAATTGCATTGAAAAAATTAAGCACATATTTTCCATTGTTTACATAAACATGTGCCATGGCATCTTGACTGGACTATAGTTTATATTCTTTCTGTATATTTGACGATAAATGACCTGGCAGAGCATCTCATTCATTCAGCATGGGCTGCTCTGCCAGGTCATTTATCGTGAGCTATATAGATAACAACGCTATAGCATCACATTTAAACAAAAACCTCGTAACTGCAGCTTGAAACAAGCTTCAGTTACGAGGTTTTCGATGAAAAGCATCTGTATGTTGTCAAACAAGCACTGCTTATGATCATGATCCTATAATCACCCCGCGGACTAGGTTGATTGTCCATTATCTTGGTCTATCAGAATACGGCCTGATTATGATGGGAACTAGATTGATGTCGCCTTCTGGCCAAACATATGAATTGAATCATTTTGTCATTTTCTCGAGTACGTTGTATACATGACATAGATACAATGTACTCCAGAAAAACGATCAAGTAAATATGATTTCGTCGCTTTTCAACGAAAGCCTCGTAACTGCAGCTTGTATAAAGCTGCAGTTACGAGATTTTCGTTGAAAGCAGCAATATTTAGCATTCTAGTGGTGCATGCTCAGGATAAACAGATATAAACAGAGAACAGAAATTAAATTGCATTGGACCTTTCTTTACTACTGGCATGCCTTCACTATTTAGACGAAGGATATATTCTAAATCAACAGTCGGATTGCTTCCAAGACCCGAGTTTGAAGTCCCTGAACGCAAATGAGCCAGCATCTTATCACGTCCCTTATAGCATTTGAGAACAACATGGTTCCAGATCAGCCTGCGTATATACGCAGTCTGACCAGGAACCATGTTGTTCTCAAATAGCTTCGTCATGGTCTGTAGCAACCATTTGAGAGTAACATTGATGCTGGCTAGATTGCATCTAGTCACAGCCTGATCTTGAAACCTGGCTTTCTCAAATGCTATAAGGGACGTTTTTCCAGATCCTGGCTCAAATGTTTTGGGGATATGTTGGTGCAATATAGAAGAATCCGAAAATATAGCTAAGTAAACATTTCTGCCTTTCTGCACGAAAGAAAGCCAGAAGAAATGTATTTGGTTATTTTTTCGACAATTTGACATGGGTTTTCGTGCCCTCAATGGCCCATAATTCATTTTCACGACATGTTATCAATATCCCTCATACTTTTGCAATGACAAATTTTAAACAAGTGCTCACCTAAAATATTATTCCAGTATGTCGCTTTATAGAATCGTGTTGATGTTTTCCCAAAGTTGGGAGATGAAAAAAATGAAAAAATACATAAAAATGCTTAATATTTTAATATTAATCATAAGCATGCCAGTGGATCTCATGTCATATTAACATGAGCTCATATACAAAGCATTGTTTAAAAAAATCTCGGCATTTAACTAAATTTATATAGAAAATTGATGAATAAGAGCCTTCGGCACTGGAATAGAATTACCCCACCCACTTTCAAAATACAATATACACCAAACCAAAGGTCGATTCGATTCAGACTTATTCCCTTGATATATCTATTTGTACTAAAATATAATTGTAAAATTTAGGTCCCATGAAAACGGCCTTATGGACCCTCCCATCGTACTCTAAGCTGCTACAGGTTAGACCAAGCCATGATTTGGCCAACAGAAAAAATAAAGGGTCATTTATCAATTATATATTGTTAATTTTAAAGATAACAAATCCATGATTGCCATTAAATATTGAAGATAGTGTACGAGGGGTGATCCAGAATTAACGGTACTGAAGCTTAGATAGTGTACGTAGTCAAAGATACGTTTGAATTACTTTATAAATTGTTGCTATACGAGCAATCTGAATGAGTCCAGATGACATAATTCATAATTTCATAATGTTACATCTGAACATCACGCATTAGGGGTCATCTTCTGTGACCTGGGAATTTCCATGTTTTCTATTTTTACACCAACCAATCAAAACGCTCGTTGCAAACGCAGGTCTGTTGTCCCTGACAATAACACCAAAATGGCTTCGGTTGATAGACACGCGCTTGACACCGAGCAAAGAGCAAAGTCCGTTAGTTTTGAGAGCAAAGATATGGCAGTAATCAATGAAGTGGATAGGTTTCGGTATATTTTTGGCACTGTAAGTGGCAGTTTTGTGCGATCATTGTGCTAACCCGAATTAGAGCGGTGTGTAATTTTGAACATATATGAACTATATATTGACAATTGGTGTACATATTCAGCAGTAGTCAGATTAGCTCAGTTGGTAGATCTGCCGATTTGTATACCGTGGATTAGGGTATCGAACCTCGCACTGACTCCATCTTTTTGTCCCCCTATTTTTTTACATCTTTTAAGATCTAATTACATTTTTCCATACCAAATTATTCTACAAATTGCAAAATCGAAATGAAAATGCAATTACCAATTATGCTTTTGTATCCGGGATTTCTAGAATCTTTTAGTTTGAAAAATATAAAATGCATAGTAGGAAAAAAGCCAAGGTGGGAACCGATCCCTGTTCGTCAAAATTATGGGTTGGACGCTCTACCGACTGAGCTAATCGGGATTTTAACACTTACGTTTCAAATTGCCAAAATATAGTTTATACGTTCATAAGTTAACATCGCTTTGATTTGGGTTGGCATGATGATCGTGTGGAATTGTTGCTGCTAGTATTTGAGGTATGCAGAAGACTATCTGCTTCATAAATGCCATGTCTTTGCTCTCAAAATTGACGGACTTCGGTCTTTGTCTTTGTAGTGAAATCACCGCCCTAAAGGTGGGCATAGCTACTTGTTATCGTTAGAAACGGAAGTGTAGTGTGCACGGTAGTGCGCATGCCCGTGCGCATGCGAAAAGTCTTTCAACTTTTCCAAAGTCATACTCTGATTGGTCCAAAAAAATGTCACAGAAGATGACCCCCAACGGGTGGTCGTTAGATCCTACTAAAAGATAGGATCTAAATTTCAATTAGATTGCTATCCGAGCTGTTGGAAATCAAAATATTAAATGACCTCCAGCGGCCAATTGTTTAGATCGAAAACGTTGTCTTATTCATTACAAGAATATCACTTCAAGATTGTGTAATGGCATTGGAAACCAAACTTGTCTTCAGGAAATAGGTCGAAATAATTACAACGTACAAAACGTTGTTAGTGATAGCAAGTAGAGTAGCACAGGAGTCCATAATAAATTGTCACTGGCAGATATAGTCTATCGGTTATAACTGTAGACTTGTATACAAACACTAAAAACACAAATACATAGTTTTAATATTTACTAAACCAATTATCGTGAAGTATACTTCACGAGAAATGACCTGGCAGAGCAGCCCATGCTAATCGAATGGAAAGCTCTGCCAGGTCAATTCTCGTCCGCTATATACGAGAGAATTAATGTCCTACTCGTTTATTCTCAAAAAGAGAAAGTGTTTGTGTTGGGTCATTTATCAACAACAAGACGTAAAGTGTTTGTATGCAAGTCTACAGTTACCCTTACAGAAATGAAAACTTTGCCGCAAATTTGCAGCAAATTCGCCGCGAATTTGCTGCAAACAAATTAGTTCGCTAGAAGGGTTTGCCGGAACTTCGCCGATGTTTGCCGCTAGCTGCAACCTTCCTGCAATCTTCTGGCAAACACGTTTCAGTTTGCGACAAGTTTGCCAGAAATAAGAAAGTTTGTCGGAACTTCGCAGGAAAGTCATCCATCAAATATTTTACATGTAGTTTGCAGGAACTTTGCAAGAAGCCTATCTTGAACATTATTGAATATCATGCAGTTTGCAAGAAATTTGCAGGAAATTAAACTTGTCCAGTGCTCATTCAAGGAGCTTTAAATACCTGTAAAATTCTTGCATATCGTCGGTGTAAATGCAAAACCTCGTGCGTTGATTCTTGCGATTTTCAAAGTACAAACTCGTGTGTCCATTTAGACAATTCTCGCAGGTTTTGAGATAATTTTACCGATCAGTATCAATGATACTTTAATTACGAACAATATACATCAAAATTTCAAGTAAAACATTTCAGTTTGGGAAAAGCTATTACACTTTTTCCCTCCCCTTTAAAATTTTCCAAAAATGAGATACGAGGTTTTGCATTTACTATGACGATATACATATTGAAACATGGATAGACTCAAAATTCTGAACCAATACATAAAGACTGACTTCATTTTGTTTTCAGTGTATATCTATAAATTATCTTCATTTAGTCCGGTGTGTACACTGCCAAATATAAGTGTAGAATGTCCATGCTTAAATTTCACGTTGACAAGTTTGTTATTTAGAATGGATGATAATCTAACAAATTCATGATACGACAGAGCAAACTAGATAATTAAGGTACTAAGAGTTCGGTTTCCAATTTGCCGAGCCCTAATAGCTCAGTCGGTTACGTCGTAGTCTGTCAACTCAGGTGTCGCGAGTTCGAACTCCGGCTCGGCCAGTATCCATTCTGACATTTGACCAAAGTCATTTGTCTCTCACCAATGGGTGTGAATCATTTATGTGAGAGAGCAGCTGGAGGCTCGGTTTGGATATTGTGGTTGTACTGGTGCGAGAAATACCAGGAACCCACGGTTAGGTGCTCCAGCCGCCGCGATATGACCATAGAAGTTGTAAATGGCGTAAAACCCCAATAAATCAAATTGGTTTCCAATTTCTGAATTTATCCAATAATTATTTTAGTTGCCAAATAACTCATCTACAGAGTCATATAAGCTCAGTCATTTAACTGTTTTTTAAAGTGACATTTCAGAATTTTTTCTCATAAATTTCACTTTCATTTTTATTATAAAGAGCATATTTTCTTACGAAAATTCTGAAAATTTCAAGCCAAAATATTGCGCCGTTTACGAGAAATATATATGTTTGTGTTAAAATTAAACATATTGTTGTCCACAACAGTTCAGATGTATATAGAATTTGTCGTTTCTGTCTCAACTTTGAAGGCGTGTTTATCGCCTATCATCAACAACTTCAAAAAACTGATACCATTTATACCCATTAGAAAAATCAATCTTGGCATCAAGTCATACTTTAAAAAATCAAAATGAGGATGAAATGTCCCTTTAATCAGTGCACATCATAATGTGCACACATGTACATGTTACATGTACATGTGTGCACATTTTTTACACAAACATGCATGCATATATTTGTGCAAAGCCTTTGTACCCTTCCCAAATGGCATAATGTTACACAGGCCCCAGGCCCGTAGGAAGCAATTTAATATTGTGTGGTGGGCTAAAGCCCAAGTGTCTGAATATTCGTAGGCGGGCTGATTTGGATTTTCCCTGAATTTTCAGTGTGAAATAAGGAAAATTCGGCATTTTTGGCCCCCCCCCGCCCCCCCCCCCCCTGTTCCTACGGGCCTGTCAAGTCCATAGGAAGCGATTTTCATAAGGAAGGAGAATCTGGCCCCTGTCAGAGCCAGTGACTAGATATCGGAGGGGTAAAATTAGATTTATCCTAAATTTTCAGTGTATTTAAAAAGAAACTTTCGGCATTTTTGGGCAACTTTGGGGAGGGGCTTAGCCCATTCTAGCCGCCCCCCCCACCGTCGTTTCTACTGCTAGTGCAGGGGAGAAATAGAATATTGATAAGAATATGATTTTTGTATGCCATGTCACAGAAAATAATTACTTTGTTAAGGTCAGATGATAATGCTGTTTATCAGCATTTCACTCTTAAATATATATACCCTATGTCAATATTGGGTCTTGTTTGAGAAAGGGTTAATTCAAATCACACATTTAAGTTGGTTTTGGAAGTCCTCTTCACTGTCTTTTTTCTGTAGCTTTTAATTCTAATTAGTCAAAATAATGCCTTGAATAAACTGAATATCCCCATTTTTTTTATTTTTTATTTTTTTTTTTTTTTGGTGGGGGGGAGGAAGGTATATATTCATTTATTTGTAATATCTGTTTTTATTGTATTGTTTTGTGAAATAAAAATAGAATCATGCCCTTTTCATGCCTTAATTGTAAGCTTCGCGTCATGCTTACACTACAAATCGTTTTTCTCCCAGACTGTGGCATTCGAATATTCTCGGATCTTATCGTTACTCAAGATCCCCTCGAACGTATTACAGTAGCCGCCATGAGCCGATCCTGCCCATATCTCTCCGCAAGCATAACAACGGTAGTCAGGTCAATAACAACGGAAGCAGACCAAACAACCATTTAAATCTACGCCAGAAAAATATTTGAAACAAACAACGTTCAAAAGTCGACTGTATCCTCATAAATGTGACAAAATTTTACCAGATAAAATAATTGATGTGATTTACCGATTATTGACAGTATATTTCACTTGAATTATAACGTTAGCTAAAGGATTGATTTGTTTTGATGACGTCATTTACGCGCGTCTACTTTCACGTTCAATATGGCGTTCACTGTATTACGCTCGAGATCATGTTGCAACCACGTTCCAACGCGGCAAAAGGTTGCAAACAGTCTCGAGGGTCGCGATTGAGACTGTGGGGCTGTGCATCTAGTCTACTAAATGAATAAATCCAGTCTAAACTGAGCATGCGCAAACGAATATTTTCAAACAGATTTCAACGAACGATTTTAAAAAGAAGAACGAAGTCAGTTTAATTCATCAAATAACGTGTTATTTTCAACAGCTTGGTCGAGAATCGAGGTATAAAACATTGTTGTTTATGTATATTTAGTCTGACTGCATGACATTTGGTATAGGCGAAGATATTCGCAGTTGAATCGAGACCACGCTGGTACACAAAGGAATTCTATTTTTAGAACAGTTTTAAACTAAGGGTGCGTTCCACTGGGCTGTCCCTTACTGTTCTAACTGTTCCGTCCAACTCAAGCCGAATGGAACGCTCACGGAACAGAACACTTGGGGGATTGTCTAAAACGCAGACAAAACTCTGCAGGCCGATCTAAAAATAAACCTTGACCACCTGCTGTTTGTCGTTTATTTGTCATTTATCCTTGACTATCCTAAGTTCGTGTAGCTAAGCATTTGGGTACAATTTATGAGTAAGAAAATAAAACTATTGAGTTAGATCTTACCTTATCATGTGCTTTGATACAATAATCGTATTTCCACATAAAAACTGGCACTGAAAACGGCAACAAACTCCAAAAATATTTTGTTTACAAACATGTGTGTAGAAGCAGCAGCGGCCACATTGGAATATCCCAAGTTCGTGACGTCACTACTCTGGACTGTCCCACTTTCTCAAATAGGCCAAACAAATAAATTATTTGGTTGATGTAACAAAAACTGAAAATTAATGCATCAAATAACATTTTAATAAAATTTGAAAACAAAAAATGAAGGTTTCATGTATCTAAACCATTCAAGACTGACCAATACACCAACTGACAGTTTTGAAGTGCGCATGCGCAAGCCGTAAAATACCTCCCGAAAAAGTACGAGTAAAATTTCTTCATTCACTATAATGTCATATACGCGTAGCGTAAAATAGCGCTTCAAACGACGTTTTCTGGCTGATTAAAAGGAAAATACAGCCGCGATTCATCAAAACAAAGAACAAAGTTGGAAATTGCCACTGCGGGTTTAGGTTTTAATCCGTAATTATCGGAAATATCCCAATAATTATTTGTTTTCTAACACGGCACCCGCCCAGAACGTTAGCTTTACGGGCTACATACTTGAAAGTTAGAAACCCGTATTTGATATCGGTTATTTGCTTATTGTGTTCTTGTTATGTATACATGCATCTTTTAAATAAATCCTTTTCTCCAAAAAACGTCTAGTTTTGATGTCCTAAACAGGATTTGCTTTGGATAACTGAGGGAAACCACGCAAGCTACATAGCTTGAATGGTCAAAGTTTTGGAGTGTGGAAAAGCGTGATTTGACATGCAATGATCACAAGTCATGATATTTATTAGATTGATTCTGAGAATGTGAATAGAAAATAAATATATTTGTTGTTTCTAACTTAAAAAACCTGCTTTGGGAAAAAAATCTCTAGATAAACATGGAGATCTCATATCGGTCTATCGGGAAACTATAAAGTGCATGCTTTAGAAAATGAATAAAATGCTTATCACATGCAACTTCTTCATTTCCACAATATTTTCAAACGTCTTTATCGTGTAGGTCGTGAAAAAATGTTTCTACATGCGAGTGCGTTCAAGAGCAAAAATTATTAATGCGTTTGGTCATTAATTCAATCATTTTTGTCCTACCTGTTCGCATACAATATTTCCCAAATATAATTCAATCAAATATGAAAACATCTAAAATTAAAAGCACCACATCTATCTCACTTTAAAGAAGGTGCGTAATTTGCCATAAAATTACCAAATATATGATATCAGATTGTGATTTGTTGTGTTAATTAGATCACGTGTTGACACGTGATTGCAATTTCCCATAATCTCATTCTGATAGTGGTATACTGTCATTTGAAATCGTCTTGTCTCTTTGTCGGGAGAATTAAAATATTGTATCAAATTAATTGGAATAACATGTCAATCGTCAAACCGTTAATCCTTTGCCAAACAACTTAATTGAAGGTCACTAACTATGACGTGGTAGAAGATTGGGGACTGTTCCAATCGAATCAACAAAAGGACAAATATTTCCCTTTCTCCGCAAAGTTCCATAAAAAGTGTTTAAATTGTTTTGAAATTTACATAAAATGTTGTTGTTCTCTTTTTTTTCAATGTAGTAAATAATCATACAGCTAAAATAAATTGCATGTCTGCAACAAATTTTGATATTCCTAATAAAAGAAATGATGATGTTAAGGTTAGAAAACGGCTGTCTTGATAATGTTTATGATAGAAAAGGGCTGTATTCAACCTCAGTTCTGAATGTGGCCCGTAAAATATTTCATTAAAGAAAATAAATCAAAATCTGCATCTAATCATTGATTACTAGTGACGCGCTATTAGATGTCTACTATTTTAACTACTAATTTATATTAATGTAAGCCGATTTTTTTTGAGGTTTCAAACAAGTAAATACGGTTGCTGGATATTCCAGAAATTTTCTAATGTATGTTTTATGATTTGTCTGAAAATTATTGTAGCCAATCCATGTGACACAGATCAAAGATTTAAAGGGTGTATATCCTTCGGGTAAAGATGAAAAGGGTGCGGTAACCATGTTCATTATGTGCTCGGTGCTTTCAAGAGGTCACATGTGTCATAACTATCTGTGTTGAGATTGGATTAACGAAAGGTGTCTCTTTCAGTACATGCTAATGGGTTAACAAAATGTGAAATTAAAGTCGTTTGGATTTAATTTTCCTTTTCAATGGCTTGAAAGTAACGTAAGTATATTTTTGTATTGAGGTCGGAGATCTAGTTCTAAAGGCCCGTGAGCTGGAAACAATTTCTCCCTTTCTCGTAATTATTTTGCGTGTCATAATATTCCACGCATCAAATCAGCATTTTCGATCATCGTACAACAACAAAAAATTGTTTTGGTAAAATTATTATGCCAAATAAATAGAGAAAATGCTTTATTTATCACGATTGGTTCACTCGCACTTCATGGCAAATGTAAGATAGTTCTAAGGGCCCGTTAGCTGGAAACTATTTCTCTTTTTCTCGTAATTATTTTGCGTGTCATATTATTTCATGCTCTAAATCAGTATTTCCGATCACCATACAACAACAAAAAATGTTTGGGTAAAATTATTATGCCATTTAAACAGAGAAAATGTTTAATTTTGTCACTGATGGTTCTCTCGCTATTGTAATTATATACGCGAGTAGATTTCTTACTCGCGATTTTTCTGCGCATGCGTCATTTCCGGTTTCCGGTTTAAAACTGTTAATCGGTGTATTTGATAGATGCTACCATGTTATTCTTCAGTTTTGCAATGCATACAGTAAAATATGTCACCCCTCCTCATCACAGACTTTTCAGTGCAATATTTTAAATGAGTCCAATGGGGACACCCTGCTTGATCACACTTTACCCATTTAGTGAATATGACTGACAAACTGTGGCGGACCTGATCAGGTGTAAACTTTTTACACACACAACATTTATCTTCTTCCGTTATTTCTATATCACTGTCACTATCTGGCGAGTCATTAACTAAGTTGATGTGTGATGGACCGGGCTCATTCTGTATATCCCCATACTTTTCTTTACTCTACTGACTTTACCTTTGCCCTTCTGAGAGACCCCTAACTTCCCTGATGATTTGCCAGCAGGCTTTTTTGGTACATACTTCCCACTAGCAGATTTCTTCCCACCTTGTAATGATTTACGTTGTTCTGATGTGTGTTGGGATATTTTGTCATAAATTTCCTGTTCAGTAATTGGTTGACCTGATACAATATTCCCTATATGAGTTCTTGGGGCTTTCTTTATTCCTCTCTTTGCAGGAAGCATGGATTCAAGTTTGCTGGCAAACATCCAACTTGGACATTTGGTAATTTCAATTTCTGTTGTAATGACATTGTCTTGTGTTTCCTTTGGAGTAGTGTCATTATCTTGTGTTTCCTTTGGTGTATTGTCATTGTCTGATGTTTCCTGATTGTCAATAACTTGGAACACTTCTGCTGGCATTGTACATTCTTTACTTATTACAGACCTGTTGAAAGGATAAATTCCTGTTTTTGCAAATGCTGAGTAGAGGTTCTCTGCAGACAGGGCCCTGATATATACCCTGCTAGCCAAACTGCAAACATCATAACGTGTAACTGTACAAGATGTTGTACGGGTGAATTTGTGACATGCATCATTATACATCTTCTGGAAGGGCCCATAACATCCTACATCCATTGGCTGTAAAACATGTGACGTGTGGGCAGGAAGAATGAAGAGAATGACATTGTGAGACTTAGTTTGAGTTTATTGGGGTTTTACGCCGTTTTCAACTACCAGGGTCATATCGCGGCGGCTGGAGCACCTAACCGTGGGTTCCTGGTATTTCTTGCACCAGTACAACCACAATATCCAAACCGAGCCTCCAGCTGCTCTCTCACATAGATGATTCACACCCATTGGTGAGAGACAAATGACTTTTGTCAAATGTCAGAATGGATACTGGCCGAGCCGGGGTTCGAACTCGAGACCCCTGGATTGACAGATTCCGACGTAACCGACTGAGCTATCCGGGCTCGGCTTGTGAGACTTAGCCCAGTCAATAAGTCCAACAGTTATGTGTGATTTATGACCATCCAACAAAAGTAGGACATGCTGGTCTGGTTCACGATGAGGAATAAACTTCAAAAAATGTTCCTCTAGGTATTTCCTAAACACTTCACCATTTGACCAGCCAGATTCTGATACTGTACCAGCAGTCCCAGGGGTAGCACCCTCCATCAGTTCAGGGAGCATGCGTTTTCCTGCAAAAACAAAGTATGGGGGAACAGCTACTCCTCCAGCACTTCCACAGCCTAGGATAGTTGTTGTTTGCGATCGACCAGCAGTAACTGCATTGGGGTGGTAATCTGTACCAGCAACAATGGAAGGTGGCTTATGGTCTTGTGTGATTCCCTTCTCATCAACATTGAATATTAAGTGAGGCTTATCTCTCAAATTGTACTTGTTCAAAATATTTTCTAGTTCAACAAAGTAGTTTTCAATAACCGCATCAGATGTTGACTTTGCCCGCTGGATTTCAAGTGCACGGGGCTTTACCACTCTTATCTCCGGCCATCTTCCAGCAAATTTCACAAACCAGTTTAAAGTTAGAGGTTTATCCTTTGGCCGTGCCCCAAGGGCGAATGCATAGTCACTTGCAATGTCAACCACCTCCTGCCGAGTATAGCCATAACCTAGTGTAGCAACCTCTTTTAGGTGACCAACTAGTTTTGCCTCTTCTTCCATAGAAAGAACCGGTGCCCTACCAGTAGTGACTGTATCAATGTGAATCTTGCCAAGGACCCTATCACGAAGTGTTTGAGCTGGCACTTGATACATTTTGGATGCTTTTGAAACCGATACATGCTTTTCTTTTACAGCAATGTATGCATCAGTCAATAGAGATGGTGGGTACTGTCTGTATTTGGCACTGATTTGCGCAAGTTTCATCTAAAACATCAAAAGAAAAGTCAAATCAATAATCGCTAGGTTTGTTTCATTTATTTGTCATTATTAGGTGCCAATTGCTTTGAGTTTTTTCATTTTTATTTTCAATTTTAAATCTAATCATTTTAGCACATATAAGCGTTTTAATAATTTTAAATCTTATCATTTTAACACGCCACAGCGTTTTAAAATCATGTTTTCTCATAAAATATGACAAAAATGTATCAAGATTGTTGTTCCAGCTTTTGACAAGAAGAATAAAATCAAAGTATTTTTATAACTTTTATTCAATAGCAACATGTTCTACAATAAAAGACAGTTGATAAAACAAATTATTTTCAACTTTCAACCCATTTCTTGCATGCATTCATAAGGACCCCAAAGTCACATTAACCCAATCATTAAAAAACATTTGGCCTTAAATTTCCTGGAAGTGACGTCACCATGGAGGCCATATTGTAAACAGACAGCAGACGCCATTGTGGTTTGTCACATTTTCATTTTTCATTGTTTTTGGCCATTTAAAGACACAATAAAATTGGGAATAAGGGAAATTCAATATTTTGAGGACTTTTTATCATGACTGCGTATATCATACCTGTTTGAATCGCATCTTGAAGCTGATATTGTTCAGTGAAGTGGAGCGACAGTTGACAAGAGTTTTTCGTTTTCCGTAGGCTTGCAGCAGCAAAGGCACGTGAAATATGCGCGTGAATCTCGACGTCACGAACTTAGAATACTCACGAACTTAGGATATCCTACGATATGGTCTCTTAATTGATATTTTTGTTATTTTTGCTGAAATAATTTGATTTTTCTTACATGGTTTGATTAGAAACGTTAATTTATTTCAACACTGCGCAGTTTAATTCGAGTCTTCTCTGATGTAAATACGCTCTTTGATATTTTGATTTTTCGCTATTTACGTAAATAGCGAAAATTCAAAATATCAAAGAGCGTATTTACATCAGAGAAGACTCGGATTAGGCGCAGTTGAAATCGAAAGTAACCATGCTCAGGGATAAAGACTGACAATCTTAACTTAGGGGCCCAGAATAGCAAAATTTGATTCTTAACATTAAGGGTATGGGCATTTTCTCTAAATATTCAGGGGCCCAGCCCAAATTCTAGGGGCCATGGGCCACTGGGCCCCTGCTAATCTTTATCCCTGCATGCTGGTGATGTCACTGTTCTTCTTGCACCACCTTTTCTCCGGGACAGACATTGCGAAAGACGTCGGACCGCGGACATTGTCCGATAGTTTTGACTTCGGTCCGATTGAAAATTTGATACTGTCGGTCCGTATGTCCGACATATTTTGACCATTTTGCTTTTTTTCAATACCTCGCGTTTGCATAATTATGGAAGCTTATAACCAAAATATTTGTCATTCTGTTTGCGAGAAAATTGATAAACAAAGTACGAAGGGACGGCACTATTATATCGTGGTTTTGCCGATTATTTCCCTTGATTTGTAAACCGGATTGTGGTTGGCTGAAACAGGTATTGATTAGCCAATCGGAATACATATTACTTTTACTGTCGTAGTATAATGGCGTCCCTTAAATATTTCGAGGGTGCAAAGTGAATTGTCTAATTTTGAAAGGCTTATGGACTATGGGCGTGAATGATTAGAGTGTCAGTCATGTTTTTATATCTTCAGAATAAAAAAGGTGGTTACATGTTATTTTTCCTTGTTTTTTTCGGTCTGACAGATTTGTTTTTGGTCTGACAGATTTTTCAAGCCTGTCAGACCGAATGTCTGACAGTTTTTTTGAGCTTTCGCAATGTCTGCGGGAACAAGCAGAACATGTTCCGGACATTGTTCTGTGTCATTCCATTTAGTACCGGACTGTTCGGCACACTCTGAACAGCCAATGGAACACACCCAAAGAGAATTATTCTGTTTGCAAACGACAAACGTAACAAATAACTCTGTTGATGTCATATAATGTACAACAATGCCTGTATAAGTATATTGCGCACTTTGATCATAGGCGACAGCCTAATTTACAAAAGATTCCGCAGATTTGTTGTTCAAGTTTAAAAAACATGTAGTGCAAGAGTTGTCTCCCTTGCCAAAGCACATGGCAATCAAGCATCTAGTCTTTTATAAATATTCTAGTCATGTACTTGTTATGCCCCCTTTCGAAGAAAAAGGGGGTATATTGTTTTGCAAGTGTTGGTAGGTCGGTCCATCAGTCGGTCGGTCTGTCCGTAGACCAAACCTTGTCCGGAGCATAACTCGAAAAGTATGTAAGGTAGAATCATGAAACTTTACAGGTGGATAGATCTCATTATGGAGAGGTGCAGTGCACAAGAACCGTAACTCTGCCTATCAAATTTTTTGAGTTATTGCCCTTTGTTGATTTTCAAACTTGATTCTTGTCCGGAGCATAACTCAAAAAGTATGTTAGGTAGAATCATGAAACTTTACAGGTGGATAGATCTCATTATGGAGAGGTGCAGTGCACAAGAACCGTAACTCTGCCGATCAAATTTTTGAGTTATTGCCCTTTGTTGATTTTATAACTTGATTCTTGTCTAGAGCACAACTCAAAAAGTATGTAAGGTAGAATCATGAAACTTTACAGGTGGATAGATTTTATTATGGAGAGGTGCAGTGCACAAGAATCATAACCTTGCCAATCAAATTCTTGGAGTTATTGCCCTTTGTTGATTTTTACACTTAATTCTTAACCTTGCCTATATCTCATGTCTTTTTACACATACAGCCTTGATATCTCACACATAGATACATCCTATCAACATCGTTCACATTTGACCATGACCTTGGACCTTGTGACCTTGACCTTGGAGTTTGACCTACTTTAAAAGATTAAACTTGGCTTATATCTCATGACCTATTACACATACAGCCTTGATATTTCACACATGGACACCTCCTACCAAGACCTTTCACAATTAACCATGACCTTGGACTTTGACCTTGGTGTTTGACCTACTTTTTAAAAACTTTAACCTGGCCGATGTATCATGTCCTTTTACACCTACAGCCTTGATATTTCACACATGGACACCTCCAACCAAGACCTTTCACATTTGACCATAAACTTGACCTTTGCATTTGGGCTACTTTTAAAAACTTTAACCTGGCCTATGTTTCATTTTACTTTTACATATACAGCCTTGATATTTCACACATAGACACCTCCTACCAAGACCTTTCATATTTGACCATGACCTTGGACCTTGTTAACTTGACCTTGGACTTTGACCTACATCAAATGTAGGCCCTTGAGGGGGCATATATGTTTTACAAACATCTCTTGTTTTTTTTTTCAAATTCAAATCCTTTGTTGTGGGTACTCATTTGAATCGTCTCGACGAGACGATACAAATGAGTACCTACAACATAGGGTTTGATGATCACTGACAGCATTATTGCAGTTTGCAAAGTCACCACCCCCTCTTATCTGGAGCCCTGTACAATGTTTGGCACCATAATTTAGATTTCGGATGAGTTAGATTTTCACAACCTATTGACCATAAGTTCTCTTTATGCCCCCGATAGGGAGGCATCATAAATTTGACTTGTCCGTCCGTCCGTCCGTCCGTCTGTCCGTCATTCCGTCCAAAAACTTTAACATTGGCCATAACTTCCTTATTACTTAACATATTCGCTTCATACTTTACCACAACATTCCTTGGTACATTACCTTTCTGTAGGCACATACTTTGGTGACCTTGACCCCTGGATGACCTTGACCTTGAACATAGATTGGCCATAATTTAAAATCAAAGCGGTGTCGGGGGCATTGTCATCTTACAGTGACAGCTCTTGTTCAGTCTTAAAGTAATAAATATTAATTGAATTGAACAAAAGTGTTGCTCATATCATTTAGGTTCAGGTGAGCGATATAGGACCAGCATGGTCCTCTTGTTTAAATCAATGTTTACAAATGCCCCACATTATGAGAAAAATGTTTTTGTTCACAATTTAAACCTTACAAGTCTGTTTTTGTTTATTTCCAGGGTAAACAGAACCTTACAATGCTGGAGATATGAAGACTGTTGGCTACTACGTACAGCAACAGAGAAGTCCAATTTTGACATGAAAGATAAGAAAAACGTCGTTGAAATTAAACAACTTTGTCAAGTAACTGTCCGTCAGCTCTTCTAAAATACTTAAAGTTAAACTGAAGTGTTGAACATCAATGTACATCTAAAGTATGGACAGTCTGGACTAATACTAACCTTTAATCACATGTACATGTACAGACAAGTTTTGTAAGAAGTTACAAAAAAATTTAGCTTCATCTACTTCTAATGGTCAATCAAATGCTTGTTACTAAAACTTTGCTATTGGGGACATCATAATGGTGATTGATTTAAATGTACGACCTGAACAAGCAGAAAATTGGTTGGATCATGTAGACCTATCACAGATAAGAAACTTACATGGGGACCGAGATCTATATATACCAATCAACAAAACTCTGAAGAGACCAGTTGACCGCCTGTGTCCACTTGTGAAACAGCTTGGTGTAAATATGGGCTGTAGTAATACCCTATAAGTGTAAAGTGTAACAGGGCCGCAATGTATTGCCGGAGTGTTTTAGTGAATGTGCTATATTATTGCCCAATAGAATGAATATCAAAGTGTTAGAAAAATCTACAGTGTAAATAAGAGATACAGAATTCGGAGAAGAAGGACCTGCACAATATAAACTACGAAAGATTCTTGGACAACAGACTGCGAATTCGTTTCTACAAATCGATTGAAGATTTGATACACAGAATTAACAACATGCCGCATCGAAAATCAAATAAACAGACTTGATGAACACAAAATAATGTCAGCCTAATAGACTTGATGCATCAACAACCGATATTGATTTAAGGTAGAATACCCGTAATGTGGCCATTTTGGGATTCACAAAACATCAGGGGTTTTTTGGCGGCATCATTACGTATCCGAAGCTATTCAGGCTCGGTCGTGAACATTCGGCGATGGAAAGTTTCATGGCCAAATGTTTTCGACATAGCCCAAATAATGCCGATGTCTCGCGAATCTCATTAGGGGTGGACTACCTTAAAAGTGTTTATTGAGAATCTTGTTCTTCCTGGTGAGGAATGTTATTTGTTTTGCTTGTGAAAATGAGCTGAGAAAGATAACTTTTATCCGAGAAATATGCCTTCTTTAAAAACTGTTATCTAGATCTACATCAACTTCTGTTAATTTAAGAAATTAAAAGTTTCGGATAAGATTGTAATGAATTGGTATTTAATTAATTAGAAAGTTGCGGCATACAACAAAATAGAAAAAGAAAGGATTTGTGTATATAGCTTAGAAAATACTAAGGCAAAAGGAGAAAATGCTGATTATCAGTATTTACTTCTTTTGCCTCAATGTTTTCCCCAGCCTTATTTAGTAGGGACGTCAAAACCAGGTCTTGTTTGGGATAGGGTAAAGCGAGGTTTCTTAAGAAAATGTGAAACTGATCACTATCACCAAATGTAATCAAAAGCTTTCCAAGGCCTTACTTTCATTTAAAGCCTCTTCCGGTTTTAGTGAGGAAGTATTTGGTTGAATGAAAGGTGACTTATTTTACTCTGCATCCAATCAAATAGCTTTCTTGTTTGCAGGAAGATTGGAAGAAATATAAACAAACCAGTTTGCTGGAAAGTTGCAGCAACGGTTTGCTGCAACTTTGCGGCAAATAGTTTGCGAGAAAACTAATTTGCATACGAAAAACGAAGTGGCCGCAACTTTGCGGCAAATACTTGCGGGAAGTTCGCGAGAAGAATTTGGACGAGTTTGCAGCAACTTTGCAGCAACAGTTCGCTGCAACTTTGCAGCAACAGTTTGCAGCAACTTTGCAGCAAATAGTTTGCGAGAAAGCTAATTTGCAAACGAAAAACGAAGTGGCCGCAACTTTGCGGCAAATAGTTGCGGGAAGTTTGCGAGAAGAATTTGGACCAGTTTGCGGCAACTTTGCAGCAACAGTTCGCTGCAACTTTGCAGCAACAGTTTGCAGCAACTTCGCGGCAAATAGTTTGCGAGAAAGCTCATTTGCATACGAAAAACGAAGTGGCCGCAAATTTGCGGCAAATATTTGTAGCGAATTCGCCGCAAATTCGCAGCGAAGTTGCCGCAACTGTTTGCGGCAGGGCTAATATTTTGGTAAGGGTATAGCCGATGAGTTATATATTGAAAATTAAAACAATTTGTAATTTACTGTTACAAATGTGACCCGTCGCGCTAAAAGGGACCTTATCGGGTGTATGAAAAATATCGACCCTAGTCAGTCTGCGCAGTCCGCGCAACCAGACTAGGGCCGACACTTTTCACTTGAATGTACTTTTTATATGTGGAATGTTTTCCCTATCTTATATTACGTTCGTTTTTCGAATACAGTATCTGGTTGACCTGTGCTGAGTCTGACAAGTTTGTCAAAATTTGGATTTTTTGAGTTCGGATAAGGTCCCTTTTAGCGTTACGGGTCACAAATAGTTCAGATAAAAGATGTTCAAATATGTCTGTACGTGCATTTAGAAAAAAAAAATAATAGAAAAAATCTAATGAAACCAATTATGTATTTACAAAAATAGGCCAAGGTAATTAAAACGTACAAAATAGTTCCTCAGATAGCGAATTCAGTAGAGGAAGTCTGTCAAGACTAGCTATAAATTGTTCCTGGCCAAGATATTGGAAATTTACAAACTTCAAGCTACCACCTATTTGTGCCGGGAATCGAGTTTGTAGTGCAGTTTAAAGTGTTGGGGAAGGAATCAAAAGTTCTTGAAGAATCACAGCTGTTTGGATTACCGTCTTTTTAAGGTAACGCTTGTCTTTTTTTAAAGGTAAAACGGCCTACCGACTACAATGTTTTGAAATTGTTCAAAACGAAACTGATACAGAAGACACAGCACTATAAACTAACAGTACAAACAACGTATTTAATGGTCAGAAATATCAAATAAATTTAAACAACAAGAGTACCATAGCATACTTTGCATCAAGGTGCATTTTGTAGCGCGGTGTAATATGATACATCTGACAGTACATATATGTACAAGGTCAGGTGACTAGGATCATTCTGTGTAAAATATATTCAAATATTCAAATACAGTCGACGCTCGTTTTCTCGACATCGGATAAGTCGAAATTCCGCTTAAGTCGAAGTGAAAAGTCATGTCCCATCCTCAACATAATGGATATCAAAATGAATTCCGAAACAAATACAGCCATTGAAATTTAGTAGGAAAAGGATAGAAATTGCTCGTTTAGAGCAATTTCTTTTCTTTCCCTACTATATTTTAATCATGGACACATATGATGCCCATCAAAAATGGTTAAATATCGTTTTCATCGAAAATAATCAAAATCGGATTAGTCGAACTCCGGATATGTCGATGTATTTTGACGGCCCCTCTGACTTCGAGACAACGAGTGTCGACTGTACGTCAATAAATGAGGCAGTTGAATACACACAGGCAATAAGACGGACGTATAGATGGTACTCGTAACTCCACCTCCGAATTAAAAGATTCTTAGGACAGTCCACCCCTAATGAGATTCGCGTGATGTCGGAATTATTCGGACGATGTCCAAAACATTCGGAGGTGGAAAGTTCCACCACCGAATGTTTACGACCGCGCCCGAATAGGTTCGGATATGTAACGACGCTGATCGAAAAACCCGACGTTTTACGAATCTCAAAATGGCCACATTACAGGTATTCTACCTTAAGATTGTCAAGATTCAACGTTTTCGATAATTATTTGAATTAATATGCTTTCACAGAAAAGCGCATTTTTTTCCATTTTGTCTTGTTAAAAGTAAAAAAATCAAATTTTATTTTTTTTGTCACAAATAATAAAAAAAAAGAGCAATAAAATCCAGAACATTGCTATAATTGCACTCGCAGAGAACTTTTCCTGTGGAGAGCGATATTGGATATTAAAACAGTTACTATCTTCCTTTGGTTAGTTTAGATCGGATATTAGTCTGTAGTTAAGAACTTTTGTAGATGATTAGGAGAAGTTCTTCTTAAAAGTGTTCTTGTTGAATATATCCGTATTGGTAATGTGATACTTTCATGGCATAAATATGCAAATAATAACAGTCGACACTCCTTGTGTCAAAGTCAGAAGGGCCGTCAAAATAACTCGACATATCCGGAGTTCGACTCATCAGATTTTTGTTCAGTGCCAAGTTAAATGACATTTGATAATTTTAGTTGCTCATCAAGTGCGTTCATGATTGAAATATAGTAGGAAAAGGAAAGAAATTGTCCCAAAACGAGCAATTTCTATCCTTTTACTACTAAATTTCATTGGTCATATTTGTTACGAAATTATTTCGTTTAAAACTTTTGATATCCAGTGGTGAGGACGGGGTCAGACTTTTACTTCGACTTAAGCGGAAATTCGACTTATCTGATGTCGACATAACGAGTGTCGACTGTATGTCGTCGCTTTCCTTAACCACCCGTTTTACTGCAACTTTAAACAAGATTCATTCAAGAGCTTGTGACAGAACGCAATGGTATGCAATTCTTACTTTATTTGGAATAAAATTCTTAAAACAAATTTGAGTAGAATGTTGCAACCGAAGTCACTTAAGTAATACAAAAACATGAATAAGATAATAAGAATGCACTCGCATAGAATTAATACAACCAAGAGAAATATTGAATAAGAAAAAAAAAAGCCAAAGTCTAATTGTACCAATTGAAGTGTTGTTGACCTTTTATGCAAGAATACATAAAACTGTCGCAAGACTGTTTTGTCTTAATAGACTCAATAGAGCGTGAAATATGCTAATAGAGGCCACTAGCTTCAGGTCAACATTATCAGACAATACTAACATTATGTGGTTAGTTTTGATCGTAAATTAGTCTGTAGTGCGAAAGAAGTATAGCACGGAGTAGTTATTCTTCAAATATTATTCCGAAGAATATTTTTCTCAGGTGGAAACCTGATACTTTTATAGCATAACATTGTTAATTTATTTGAAGTCATTGAGCGCTATATTTCTTCTTTTATCTGAAGGCAATAAATTGAGATTATTGAAATTTGAGAAATCTCATTTCATGTAAAGATGTCTCGGGTAAACTCGTGCTTTCAATGTTTCGAACGAAAAACAGAAGTTTTTTTTACATAGCAATTGATCAGAACAAAGAACAACATAGATCTAGATCAGACTGTGTGTAGGCCTACGCTGTGGCTGATCTAGATCTATATTGTCCTCTAATGGTTTAAGACATATGTTTCCAGATCCTGGCACATATACCTTTCAATGAAAGTATAAGTTGAATAATACATTCTTTCTTTAATAATTAGGATTTTCATTTTCCTCTCCAAGAAGCACTTCAAATTAATTGACACTTACAAAAATTCTAGGTAATTAAAGTTTACCGAATTGTGTCCCTGATATCAAGAAGAAAAGTGGACAAAATCAGGTCGCCGCAGAATATTTGTACCATCTTTCTAGCTCGAATATTTGGTACCAACCGTTTCCAACCTGCAGAAGTTTGGAATCTCAAGGTAGAATACGCGTAATGTGGCCATTGGGAGATTCATAAAACATCGGATTTTTTTCGAGCGGCGTCGTTACGTATCCGAACCTATTCGGGCGCAGTCGTAAAATGCGGCGGTGGAAAGTTCCACCGCCGCATGTTTTCGAAGGCGCACGAATAATACCGACATCGTGTGAATCTCATCAGGGGTATTCTACCGCAATTCAAAATGGCTGCAGACAACAAGTATAGCAGTATTGAGGCACTATTAGAGCTGGTTATATTTTTTTCTTTTTTGGTGTAATATTTTCTCAATCCTTTGCAATTATTGATGACAAAACTAGGATTATTTCGGGAATGGCTTCCCTCGATTGGTATTTAGGTAGGAAAGTTAGCATGTGTTGTTGTGAGACTTCTTTGAATATGCAATTATTTTTTTCTACACATTTTTAAAATTGATGTACCCATATCGATTTAATACATAATATGCCTATAATCATTTTGTTAAAAATGGCAAATGTGAATTGTAAATAAATTCAAGTTTTAACTAAAATCAAAAGCGAGTACCAAAACTGGTAATTGAGAGAACATAGGCGGCAAATCGTTGCTGGCCAAACTATTGGAAACGAAGTATTTCCATATTACGATATTGGCTGATAAGATAGGAGATTCGGTCTGTAGTGTTTGTGAAAATGCAATACCGGTGATCGCTTGAAATAATTTCTGTGAATACTGAGAGGATTTTGTCTCATTCTAAGGTAATTTGATATGTCTATAGTGTAAAGTTGTCAATTTTTTAAACGCAAAGAGAGATTTATCCGATAATTACAATTCTTTATGCTACGATAATGTGCTAAAGTGAACCTTTAGCTATAGTAAATATTGTATAAACTAGCAAACAACGAAAGACAGGTTGTCCGAGGCCGGTAAATTAAGAAATATTATCACAAAATATCAGTGTTACTAGAATTCAGATTAGAAATAGATCGAGTCTATGGAGCCTTTCAGTTTTAACATTGTTATGTTAAATCATTCAATGTGTGTTTGTGGACTATTTCTTTTGTGGTAATTAGCTATATGTATGTAAAATTGTCAGTTGTAACAACGCGATAACTTTCACTTAATAGAAAATCTTTGTCGCACTTTGGAATCTGTTTTGTGCGTGACACTGCGGTTTTCACTTAGCTCTTTCCCAAAACAAACCCACGATTTGACGACTTTAACCCTTTCCCAAACAAGACCTGGTTTTGACGTCCCTAGTAGAAAAGGCTTGGGAAAACATTGAGACAAAAGAAGAAACTGCTGATAACCAGCAGTTTCTCCTTTTGTCTCAATATTTTCTATGCCATATTTTACACAAATCCTATCTTTAATAACATCCATTTTGTCATTTTTGGCAGTTTTTGAAGTGGATCACCCTAAAATTTTGTCGTTTGGGAAAAGGTAAATACATAAAGGCCCTGGAAAACAATGAGTCAAATGAACAAGATGCTGATTACCAGTAAACCTACTATCACCTCAGTTTTTCCAGTAGTTCTCTTATCGTCTCAGTATTTTCTGTGCTTTATTCAAATCATACGCATAGTAGCACCCATGCTTGTCGTCTGCAACAGCTTTTGTTGGAATAAATCATTTTAGGAAGGTGAAAACCTGGAATTGTTTTCTTGTTCCTTTAATAGCAGAAAAAACAATCTTGTTCATTCTAGAATCCGCGTACGGCAATATAAGTGGGCGAAAATAATAACCTCGTTCATAACTTCTCACGTACATTCAGATAATTTTCGGTCTTCACAGGTCATTTGCAAGTTAGTAATAAATCGCAAATACCGTAGCTACAACTTATTTAAGCTGTAGTTACGACGTTTTCAAACGTAGCCAACGAATATAATAGTGAGATTGGACAAGCCGATACAGGGATCACAACGTCAGTTTTTAGCTCCACTGGCCTTTCAGGCCAGCGGGCTATTGTCATGGCGGTGTGTCCGTCGTGCGTCCGTCCGTAAACTTTTTCTTTAAAAATCTTCTTCTAAAAAAAGTACTGGATGGATTTCAACTAAACTTCACAGGAATTATCCTTGGGTGACCCTCTCTCAGATTCCTTCAAAGAATATGGATTGAACCAGAATAACCTGAGTTATCTGCCCTTGAATGTCAAAAATAGCAGGTTTTGATTTTAGTTTTCTTCTAACATCTACAAATATTAAACAACCAAGACAAAACTTTGACAGAATGATGCTGACTACAAGATCTTGCCTTGGTAAAATTTTCAGCTTGATCTGAATTTTACATCATGAGTTATGTGCCCTTGAAATTGAGAGAATTGCCATTTTCGGCTGTATTTTGACTTTGCTTTCACTCTAGCAACTACAAATATTAACTAAACAAAATAAAACTTTAACGGAATAATGCTGACTATAAGATCTTGCCTTTGTAAAATTTTCAGCTTGATCTGAAGTTTATAGCATGAGTTATGTGCCCTTGAAATTGCCATAAATTGCCATTTTCGGCTCTATTTTGCTGGTTTTGACTTTATTTTTACTCTAAAATCTACAAATATTGACCAATCAAGACAAAATTTGGACAGAATATTTATATTAAAGCACCAAATGCTGCCTTTGTATAATTTTAGCTTCGGAATCTTACATCATGTGTTATGTGCCCTTGAATTTGACAAAATTGCCATTTTCGGCTTTGTTTTCACTCTAACAACCACAAATGTTAACCAATCAAGATGATACTTGGAAAGAATCTTGTTGACAACAAGATCTTGCTTATGTGTAATTTTCAATTTGATCACACTGTTACAATCTGAGTTATGTGCCCTTGAAATTGACAAAATTTCAGTTTCCAACGTTTTTTCCACTCTTGAAGCCACGAATATTGACTAATATAGACAAAATGTGAACAGAATGATAGTGACCATAAGATTTTGCATGTTTTTGATTTTCGATTTGATTTTAGATATACATACTGGATTATGTGTCCTTGAATTTGGCAAAATCACAGTTTTCAATTTTATTATCGCTCTAACATCCCTTAAATATTAGTCAATCATTTACTTTCTTTTTGCATTGACCACATGATTGCTGCTTTTGACTTTGTGTTTGCTGTAAGAACCACAAGTATCCAAAAAATCTAGTCAAAACATGGATTGAATATTAAAAGAAATTCAGGCCTGTGGAGCGACTCAAGACCTTCAGGTCTTTCTAGTTACCTGAGCGCAGATCAACAATGATGCAGACTGTTATATTACTGTCATTATAAGTCATGGTGAAGCTTTGATGATACAATACAGATACTGATCAGAATGTGTGTTTGTTCAGACTGATCTGGATCAATCTTTGTGTTGGCTTTTTCCTAGCTTCCATTTTTTCTACAACTATTAGTATTTATAAGACTCATCCTTTTCCAAACAAGACCTGGTTTTGACGTCCCTAATATAAAATGCTTGGTAACACATTGAAACAAAAGCAGAGACTGCTGATAACCAGCAGCTTCTCCTTTTGTCTCTATATTTTCTATGCCATATCTAACATAAATCCTATCATTAATACCTCCCGTTTTGTCATTTGTGGCAGTTTTTGAAGTGGATCACCCTAAAATTTTACCGTTTTGGAAAGGGTTGAACGAGATTTCTATTCTCTAGAGTAAGCTAAAGTCACGTAGTTGACATTTACAATGATGTCTGTTCTTGTATCATGTTTCAAGATGAAATACTAGCATCATCATTCATAAAAAGTGAAATGTTACCCTGAAAGTTTATTTTGTGATAAAAATGAAAACCACAATTCAACAAAAATTAAATGTGTTCAAATTTAAACAATCGAGTACAAAAGTGTTCTAAACTGACACGATTTAAAAACGCAAAAAGTACTTTTACAAATAGCATCTCCTACATCTTACAAAACCGACGAATAGCCATGTAAAATTGTAAATTTTACAATTTTTAACATAACAGGACAGAAAATGACCTTTAAAGCCGCGAATAATGCCTGAATGGACGTCAGATTATGTCAAAATGCACGTTGAGTCAAGAGCGTGGTATCGACGACGACGACAGCGAACCCCGTGTTTTCACAGGCGATTTATCACCATGTCGCAATATATAGGCCGCCCGCGATTACTAGCCATAGAATTTGCTGTAGACTTAGCCGTCACAAATCTGTTGCGTTAGTGACGTTGACGTATACAATTATGTTGACGTACAGTTGTTACACGCAGCTGACCGGGACGTGGGTAGTCTGTAAATCTTCCCGTGTCGTTTACACGTCTCATTAACCTTGGAACCGTCGATTAGGCTACATTTAAGCGTCTAGCCACCTTCATTTGCGAAACACCGCAAACCAAAAGCCAAAAAACTCGGTTCCTTTTTCGCAAAGTAAGCCTCAGCATTTTGTACACAATTTTCTTTCGTTGTTCTCGTATGTTTTCAATAAGTAAATCAAAGTGGCAATTTGTACACAAAAAAATCTTAGTGATTTAACACGTGGTCTGAATGCACGAGACACATGAGCATTTAGTGATGGGCGATTCAGATGTCCGGATAGTTTACAGAAAACACGAAAAAATCGCTTGGGCGTGAAGAGTATACATTTTCTCATAAGTGTTTCCAAATATGGTGCCGATCAAGGCAATAGGAAATGAATGGTTAATGAAAACGTGGTTTGCGTTTTTAAATCGTGTCAGTTTATTATTTAGAAGACAATGATCAATTTCCCATAATTTGTATTTTAAATGAAAAACGAGGAGGAAGTTAAAACAATGTAACGTCATATTGAGTCCGCGCGCATATAGATTCATTTTTAATGGAAAAACTAAAACGATATTGCCAAACAGTCATGTTCGCGAATTCCTGCGATTTTTTCTGTGAAAAATAACATTTTAACATTTATATCAACTAGGTTAAGGTATTTCAGCCATCACTAAAAACCAAACATTTCGAACAACTTCGGCGACTTCAGTACCAACGGAGATTGACTATGTTATCCGGATTTTTAATACAGATACCCTCGTCAATTTCAATTGTCACAAATAGATGTTGATAATTATAGGATTTGAGCACAATTTAGCACCGAAACTATTCAGAGAAAGGAAGAACATAGTTGTTATCAGCAATTTCTTCTGTTGTCTCAATTTTTTTTTCAAGAGGCTTCTACTAAGGACATCAAAGCCAAGTCTTGTTTTGGATATGATTAACCCATTCCCACAAAGTGACTTTTTTGACTTCCCAGAAGAAATTGGCTTGGGAAAACATTGTGGAAAATTAAGAAATTTCTTGTGACAAGCAATTTCTTCATTTCCCACAGTGTTTTCTACCCCAAAAGAGAAAAAAAAAATTCATTTGAAAGTGTCGTCTATGTACAACTTCTTTGAATTTGGAGCAGTCTAAAATTGTGTTGTTTGGTAATGGGTTAAAGGTACAGTAGTATCTGGTGGCTTTTTTTAAAATATGTTGTCACATCGTTTTTAGACTTTATATGACGTAATACAAGATTCATACAGTAAATGACATAAATCGATAATCATGCAGCGGTGTAAAACTATGTAAAATTAAATACGAGTCGTACATTTACAGCTGGTTGATCGTGTTTACGAAATGATGTGATATGGGGGGTTATATCCGTCGTAATTGAAGCCATAATACAGGTCAGACGAAGCTGAATTTTTGCACAGAGAAATATTAAAGGCCATATTTTAATTATATACAGTTATTTTTACAGACAATTATCCCGAAAAAAGTAAGTAATTGTAAGTATGAATCTTTAACCCCTTCGCTGCCAGGGTACGGCATATGCCGTCCAGCAAAAATGTCGCTATAGTGCCAGGGTACGGCATATGCCGTTCGCTCGCGTGGCTGAGAAAACCCCTCGATATTTTGTTCTATCTTTAGACCGAGTCGTAACGTGACTAAAAATTTGACCAATGATAATTCATTTTCGATTTATTTTACCTAAAAATAGAAAAATCGTCATAAAATAACATAAAAATAGCATAAATCTTGGGATTTTGACTTTGAAAATTGAAAGTCAAACAAGATGGCGGACGGCAAAACACATGTGGTGCAAAAAAGTGAAAAATGCGTCTTGAAAGCTCAAATTATGTGCGATGGATGAGGTTGTATTAATATAACAAGACAATGTACCAGCTGATTATTCTACTAACTTTGAAAGGGAATGTTTGTTGGAGTTAGACGAGGAAAGTGAAAAATATGTTCGAGCTGGTGGTAAGCTTTTCGGCATTTCGCCATTTTTTTCAGTTGTCAAAGTTCAAGATAGCAAAATGTAACATTGTGTGACTCAAAATCGACTAAAATATATTCACTGGATAGCATTTTTAATTATCTTTCGGAAAATATAAGGTTTTATATAGTTTTATTGAAAATTCGTTTAGTTATTAGTTGATTTTTTACACTGTCGTCATTTTCCTAATTTCTTGGAAAATGGCCTGGCAAATACGATCCAATTTTCCAATATTTCTCTGGCATCGAAAGGGTTAAAGAGGACGATGAAATAAGTTAGGACAAATTTGTAGGAAGCAATATTATTTAAAAAAAAAGACAATCTCCACTACTCTCACTTCTGATTAAAACGCAAGAGAATTCTTTCCTATTCCTTTCCAAAACAACAAATTTTTAGACTGTACCAAATTCAAAGATGATGCAAATGATAGAATTCAGGTAGTTTTTCCCTAATGAGATTCGCACAACGTCGGCATTGTTCTGGCGAGATCCAAAACATTCGGCGGTTGAACTCTCCACCGCCGAATGTTTACGACCGTGCCCGAATAGGTTCGGATACGTAACAACACAGCTCGACCTCCTCTCTCCGATATTTTATGAGTCTCCAAATTGCGACATTACGGGTATTCTACCTTTAATGTCTTGATGAAAAGGCTATTTTAGCATTCAGCGTACTGAGAAAATGGAGAAAAATGATGTAGTTTATTTCTTCCATTCTGTTTACTAGTTTCCAAAGCGGCTCAGATTTGTTAGGTCAACACTGATACTGTTTTGAGAAAGATTTAACACTTTCTCAAACAAGATCTGCATTTGACGTCACTAATAGAAAATGCTTGGGAAAACATCGAGGTTTTCTACTTTTGCATTAATGTTTTCCGTGCCGGATTATTTACATAAACCTATATCTTTCAACGTCACATTGGTTGTCTACAGCAGCTTTCAATTAGGACCATCCCAATTTCTTGTCGTTTTTGAAAAGGTTTAAAGACATTTAACGCTACTCCTACTTCTAACCGATATGTCAAATATTCTTCCTTAATCACATTGAGGTTGAAATAAACGCCTTAAATCAGTCATTTAATAGCCGTAAGTTGAAATAAAAGTGATATATTTTCTTGTTTAGACACAATTGAGGAACCTTCCTCCTTGTTTTTGAGTATAAAACATTTCATAGGATTGACATGACATTGTTTATTGCTTCGGGTAACGAATTCCCACATAGTGATCTTTTCAGATGGCCTGGAAGGTAAACGCTTTATGAAAACCCTTTTGAAAATGTGACAAACATTTCTTTTCTTTTTTCCTCTCATCTTCGTATCTACCCGGAAAGACCATACAATGTAAAATTGTCACCTATAACATTCTTCATCGGGAAAAGTCAACAATTTTAAAATATTCTGGTAATGTATTAGTGTTTAAGTATCAGAACACGAAATATGGATATATTTTATCAACGTAACCGTGACGTAATATCGGACAAATAATGATTAATTTCGTATGTGTTGTTATAAAGTCTCGTAACTGCAGCTTGAATCAAGCCGTAGTTACGAGATTTTGTAAAAACACACTCGATTTATCAATACATAACGGTAAGCCGAGTCTATTTTTAGCACAAAATTCATTGTAATTGGCCCCTATAGTATTTGATACTATTATGAATCCAGATCAGTCTGCATATACACAATAGTATTTGTAGTGTAACGATAATTTAGATCTTCTCTTCAACATCGTCGAGTCACACACTTTCTTTACAAAGTCGATTCTTGACGGTTTTGTTGTAGAAAGAAGAAAACAATAAGCGCATGAAACAGTGTAGATTTAGACGTGCTCCGGTCGTGTTATGGACGTAGAACGGTGTAGTTGATCAGGTCGTAATTACAAGCAATTCAATATACAATTTATACCTTCTAATGTTACTTCGCTAAAAAACTAATCGCTATGAAAGGAGATTCAGTTTTGCCCTGAGAAGCAAAATAGGTATTTTTCTCTATTATCCCTTTCACAAACAAGACCTGATTTTGACGTCTCGAGTAGATATGGCATGGGAAAACATAAAGCAAAAGAAGAATACCGGTATGCTAATTATCAGTATTTTCTCCTTTTGCCTCAATATTTTCGTGTTATTTTGTGCAATAATCCCGTTTTTATTTGATTACGTTTTCATATCTGTCGAAGCTTTCAAGTTTGAGCAATTTATTTTTTTTTTGCCATTTGGGAAAGGGTTAAGGCTTGTCTGTTTCTATAAGACAGAAAAGGCCATGTTGTGAGAGGTTAATATTTTGTCCGCCGTTTGTGATTTACCTTTTACCAAACAACATATCGTCGTTGTAAATGCAAAACCTCGTATCTCGTTTTTGGAAAATTTCAAAGGGGAGGGCAAAAAGTGTTATAACTTTTCCCAAACTGAAATGTTTTACTTGAAATTTGGACATATTGTTCACAAATGATTTGTCATCAATACTGATCAGTAAAATATCTCAAAGCCTGCAAGAATTGTCTGTAACTGGGCACACAAGTTTGTACTTAGAAAATCGCAAGAATCGACATACGAGGTTTTGCATTTACACCGACGATATATTTGGACTGTTCGTATTCGAAAGCTGCCGCAGAAGATAAAATGTAGGCCTATGCCTATTTACAGAATTTGTATACAAATAAGCAATGAAAATATTTTGGGAAAAGGAGAATATGTTGATTATCAGGATGTTCTACTTTTGTCTTAGTGTTTTACCGAGCCTTTTCTAAATGGGCGTCAAAACCGGGTCTTGTTTTGGAAAAAGTTGTATCTGTTTGTTTATTCCGTTGTTTTTATCTACGAAATAGTTCTTACATTTTCTATCAAATGTACTTTGGTAGAAGTTGTACGGTTGTATCTGTCCATCCCTAAGACTCGCCATATTGTTGGAAAGAGATGGGAAACTCGTCAAAAACTCGTAACTTCAGCCTTTTCCAGCGGTATATGCAAGGTCTTTATAATCTCCTGCTTACTATATAAAAGAATTTTCTACTACAATTTGACGGCTAGAGATGCGTTATGAAGCTTTAATTAGTTACAGTATTCTGTTATTTGACGTATTTGTCAGAATTTTCCCGTGATTTGACGGAAGAGGAAATAATATCGTGCGATTGCAAGATACTCCTGGGAAAATTCGTTGGAGAGTCCCGGGCGGAATTCAAAATAGTTATCAATTCTGAAAATTAAATCTGAACTTTTCAACCAAGAATGTTCCCAATAATGATCAAGTTTTAATTTTAAACATGAATCCCATTTTTTTAACTATCTCATGTTTCCATGTTTAACGCCATTCTAGAATGCACAATTTTGGACTTGGAAAAGTGTTGCAGGCGACAATTTCAAGTTGATATATTTTTAAGATATTTCGAATTTGTTTTGCAAAATATTGTGGAAATTAAAGCATTGCTTGTTATATGCAATTTGTTCATAAAACACAATATATGTAATTCCCTACCATTTTCTTTAGGGGCATCAAAAAGAGTCAATATGTGGGAATGGGTTAAGAGGAAATGTCTTCAATGCGTTTTTAAGGCTTAAAGAAAGTTTTTTTTTCAAAAATATATATTGAACAATAAAGAATCGTCTAGGGAGTCTGGTGAAGTTTACGTTACTTATGATTAAGTTAAGTAATTTCATTAAACATGGTTATCCATGTCAAATTGTTTAAATTCAATTTGCAACGCTCGGATTATAGTTTAGAAACAATGACTTTGTTTCTTTGGAAACCTGTGAGTTAATGAAGTCAATGAAGTTCATTTTCGATAGTGTCCATGAGATAATTCAATAAATATTCTTGACTTTTCCGATCAAAATTTTCTGAAGGTTAGTGTCAAATGATCAGTATGTTTTCTTTTTCTGAGCATACCATATTTAAATGACATAATTTTATTTGCATTAAAGATCAAATCCCTTCCGTTTACCAGTTCTACGGCCGGACAGACAAAATGGTCTTTGTTGCCAGTTCATCATCATAGTAGCAATGGATGAAAACAATTATGATGGTAGTATTCATTTCATTGTATTTTCATGAGGGTATTTTTGGAAGATATAAGTAGTAAATAATGTCTATCAGAAGAATTAGAACTTCTTTTCGACTGAATTCCGTTTTTGCTCCGAGAACATTCGATGTGGCATCGAAAGAGCGGTGATTACAAGCACTACCATGTGTTATGTCTGTTCTATTTATATGAGGAAGGAAATCGTCGCTTTTCAACAAAAGCCTCGTAAATGCAGCTTAAACAAGCTGCAATTACGAGGTTTTTTGTTGAAAAGCATCGAAATACCATGTTGTGAGGGTAATTTGGATCGGTAGTGCTGAGAGAGAGAGAGAGAGTCCCATTGTTACACTACAATCAATCCCAATTAAAACTGGTAACTTATTGGATAGGCTTTCTCCACCAGACAGGACCATTTGCATTTTGCGTGAAATTTGCTTTCGTCTTTTTTGTTTTGAAATGGCTCATCTGAAAACGTGTTATGATTACATGTACTTCATTGCATTTTGGAATAGTGCATACCTTTACAACGGTATACGAAAATATGCACTGTCGGACAGACAGGATGGCAATTAGTTAGTGCACCATCTTTGTAGCGGTTAGTGATTAAAGTTCTAATGATACTGATAGTATTCATTTCATTGTATACGAGTATATGAGGATACAAATATCTTTTGAAGGAATAAGTAATAGATAACGTCGTTCAGAAGAATTAAAACTACAAAACATATTTTGAATATATGTTTCTTTTCGAAAGGATGTTATTGTCGTTCTGAGAAAATTCAATGTTGTGCTGAAAGAACATCTATTAAATGCACTACCCTATTTTATATCTGTTGTGTTTTACGAGAGGAAGAAAATCGTCGCTTTTCAACAAAAGCCTCGTAACTGCAGCTTAAAACAAGCTGCAGTTACGAGATTTTTGTTGCAAAGCAAGGAGAAACCATGTTGTGAGGGTAATTTGGATCGGCAGTGCAGAATGAGAGTCCCATTGTTACACTACAATCAATCCCAAATAAAACTGGTAACTTATTGGATAGGCTTTCTCCACAAGACAGGACCATTTGCTTTTTGTGTGAAACTTGCTTTTGTCCGTTTTGAAATATTTCATCTAAAAACGTGTTATGGTAACATGTAGGCCAAAAAAATAAATCTTTTTGTGAAGATTGAACATACATTAACGAGTTCCTTTACAACGACATACAAAAAGTACTAGAATAGAGTCAAAAGAGTTGAATCTTTTGAAATTAGTGACATAAATAAATGATCCCTTTGACAGTCATAGAAAGTGGCATGTTGTCGAGACTGCAATTAATTGCAATTTTAACTGCTACATGTAGCATATTATTAGTTCTGCATTCTAGACGAAACACAGACAGTTTGCATTTTCTGTAGGATACGCATTATCTGTTAAGGAGAAAAAGATTTCATTAAAAAGCTACAATCATTACATGTAACGCACGAGATACGTATACAAAGACGTATTCTATTGTTGAAAATAAAGAATAGTTTAATATATCGACGATCTCCCTGCTGTTTTCTTTTAGACTGTTTTGTTTTCATTGCACTCGTATGCAAATTTGAGCTCGATTGATTTTTTTCATATCAAAGAAATTTTCTACTACAATTTGACAGCTAGAAATACGTTATGGAGCTTTAATTAGTTACAATATTCTGCAATTTGACGTATTTGTCAGAATTTTCCCGTGATTTGACGGAAGAGGAAATAATGTCGTGCAATTGCAAGATACCCCTGGGAAAATTAAGGGGACAAAATGAACACAGGAATTCCATAAACAAAACGCAGTAATCAATTATCAAATTTTAACTTGATTTTTCATCCCTTTCACAAATGTCAACTTTTTCAATTTTGATATGTCATGTTAAAATTGGTGCATGTTGTACGCGTTGAAATTCATTAAAGACGTCATTGTATGAAGATATTTCTTAACCCATTACCAAACGACTAAATTTTAGGGCGATCGAAATTGAAAGATCTTGCAGACAACAATTTCAAGTGAATGAAAATTTTAATTTTTATGTCTTTTTTGATCGAAAACATTGTGGGAAATGAAGAAATTGCTTGTCACAAGCAATTTCTTCATTTTTCATGATGTTTTCCATGGCCATTATTTTGTGGGGAGTCAAAAAAAAGTCATTGAATGGTAATGGGTTAACAATGTCCTATATTCGCCATTTTGTTTTCGCAGATCATATAACCTGGCCGAAAGAATTATACAGCAAATAGTCATTAGAATTAGAGTTTTAGAGATATTCATGCGTACATATTTTCGTTAATGTTCGTGTTTCGGGTAAAAATCGTGTAACCCTGACACCATCTTATTGACTTACACAGTATCGAGGAGATACGGGAAATAGTGCTGTGGTATGTAACATAATATCATAACGTCATTGTAAAATATGGGCCCAAACTTTTTGACCGTAACAAAACCAATGTTCCACAGAGAACAACGATGAATTATTTAGTCATTTTTATAACCTTTTTGATTGTAGGTCATGTTAATTGAAACTGTTTCTGTTGTATCTCTATTATTTCGACTACTAGTTTGATCCCGACGAAACATACCACGACACTGGTTACTTTCGAAAATGTCGTAACTATGGCATGAAAGAACTGTAGTTTCGCCGTTTTCGAATGTATCCGACGGTATTCATTATGTATGACCAATGGAATGACAGCTCCACATTGGAATTTATTCACCAACAGTTCTAAATTTATTTTTATTACATTACAAGCTATCTGATTGGACGAGACATATGTTTCGACCAATCGGATTGAGTGTTGTGTACCACCATAATTAAACTTGCTGGTATAATATATATATGCCGTGGACCCGGTCTGGTATGACCATAACAAAACTATTTGATTGACGCCTTTTATAAATTATTCAGACAATTAATGACTTTGTAATTAGATGTATGACGAAAAACCTATTTGAAAGATTGCCTTTATTGTCTATGTAGATACAATGTACATTTAACCTATTTCCCAAGCATAAAAAGTTTAAAATGTAAAACCAATTTGAAAACTGCTTCAAAGTGACAAAATTTATGCTGATAGAAACAGGGTTTGTATACATATGTGACCCGTCACGCTAAAAGGGACCTTATCCGTACTCCAAAAATCCAAATTTTGACAAACTTGTCAGATTCAGCACAAGTCAACCAGATACTATATGCAAAAACTAAACATATGACAAGATAGAGAAAACATTCCAGATTAAGAAAATTACAAACAAGTGAAAGGTGTCGGCCATAGTCTGGCTGCGCGGACTGCGCAGACAGACTAGGGTCGATATTTTTCACACTCCCCATAAGGTCGCTTTTAGCGTGACGGATCACATATCTCAAAAATATTTAGGCAATTTACTATTTCTTCTTCCTTTTGCCTCAATATTTCCCAAGCCTTTTTAAAAGGGGTGTCAAAAATAGGTGTCATAATGGAAATGGTTAAAAAACGTAAATTGAAATGATCCCAAATTTTGAAACATTGCTTATCCGAAAAATGCCGATTTCATTCCTAAGTGCTCATATTTGCCTAATTCGATTTAAATAAATATATGTTCTAGAACAAGAGCCGTCATAGACGGGTTATTCCCCCCCCCACCCCCTAATAAGTATTTGTCACAAAAAAGCTATCATACAACAAGTTCCCTTTTCCCATGACGGATATTTTGTACACACATTATATGAAAAATATGGTCTAGAACATCTCATTTAACACTTAAGCACATAATTTCATTGAATTCTACCTTTTAGATGAAGAGAAATTGGAGAAAAACTAATTTCTACACTAAGGCCCCCTTTTCTGTGACGCAGCCTCAAATTTAGAAACGGAGAGAAAAGACCATAGGGATGATCCTAGGAAGTTCGCAAGTGAAGTTGCATTAAATTTGGTCCAAGGGTTGCTGAGATATGGCTGTAGACGGACGGACGGACAGCGTAGCGACTATATGCTCCCCCGAATTTTTCGGTGAGCATAAAAATAGAATTCCACAAACTTTTTGCCCATAATCTCTTTACTGCGAATAAAGAAGCTGCATGAGATTTGAAAGAAAAGCAGCAATGTGTTCTTATTGTACTTTCACATTAAGTACCTGAAATTACGGGCGCCTATCAATAATTACGTTTTAATCAAACTTCGTGATTCTAATTAAGAAATCAAAGCTAAAGACGTATTTTAACATGGGAAATGTTTCACCTGAAGACTGATAGCTACACTAACTGTCTTTGATCTCTTGAAACATATAAGACAAAGGTCGGTGGAGAAAGACGCACGGTCTGATATTTGCACAAATCAAATGCATTGTGGCTTTTTGATATAAGCTGTAAAAACATTTGTTGAAATGTCCGTACATTTTGAATCAAAGGTAGCACATATTGTACAGCACTCTGTTATATCAGAAGAATTTAAATCATTGATTATTTCATTTGTATTTTGGTAGTTCTTGTGTTTGTTGAATGTTTCAAAACCAATATACCTTTAAATCGATATAATCCCATCTGATTTTAAAGCATCAGAACTAAGCTAACTCCATAGACCGTATACGTTCATATTCTTCCACGGAACCCTTTCTTCAAGTATTAGTTAACAACGTCAGCAGTTAAATTGTTTGTTAGTGTCGTATCATATACTAGTCCATTTGAAATTTTCGGAACCTTGCAATGTCGAGTACAACGAAGTTTTATTTTTTCTTTGCATTGTATAGGTGTTCTAGAACAGATTTAGCTTGGTTGCCAGAATGGTAACGTTGGGCAACTCCCAAATTCGCAAAAATCCAAGATGGCCGCCAAACGCAGCTGGAAAAATCAACTTTTTGTCAAATTGTCCAACAAAGATGCAAAAAGTGTCTATTTTGGGGTTTTGGGGTATGCTGAATTCAAATCTGATGATAGATATAGCATATGAACATCAGAAAAGTACTAAATTAGAGATGGCTGCTGGATGCCATCTTGAAAAGCACATTTTTTTTCTACGCTAGTTTTTATACGGTCTTTAAAAGGCTCCTTTTCAGAATACTTGGTAAGCCAAATTTACTTTATTTCTCATTTCTTCACATTGTCATTTCTTCTTTTCTGTTTTATACCAACCTTGTATAAATAAAATTCAGAAATGCCAGCTACACGCCTTATTGAAAATAATTAATGGTTGAAATACTGGTACAAATTGCTGCCAAATTTCGATATTTACGTGTTATTAAATCTCTTTACTTATTTTAACACATTTGGACTAAATTTGGATATTACGTATCTCGTTACTGTTCTCATATAAATGATAGTAACAGATATGGCAACCAGTTGCCATCTTGGCATAAAGAGCAAATTTTAAGACAGTTTTTCAAAGTAGGACATCAAATGCCTAAAAATCTGCTCTTTTCGCCAACAATGATACAATATTAATTAACCTGTGTTTATTTCTTCAATTTATCTACCCTAAAGGTTTTGTTTATAAGTACATTTAGTGTAAAATTCAAATAACATATTGTTAGGTGCTGTTTTGGGGTATTGTTACCTAGATTTGAAAAAATACTTTTGGAAAATTACTCAAAAGTCATGCCAGCGAAATACTCTGGTAAAATATACTAATGCATCAGCTATCATTTTCAATCTAACGTCTGGCGGCCATGCTGGAATTTTATGTACACCAGATAAAACAAAGTGCGAATCTAAGGAATAAAGTGGACTTACCTTTTTAAGTCTGTCTAAATACATGATTTCTATGGACCATGTAAAATAACGTAGAAAAAATGTGATTTTCAAGATGGCGTCCGGCAGCCATCTCTATTTTGGCATATTTGTGTTATCCAAATATTATATTTATCAATGGATTTGGATTCAGCACACCAAAGAACCCCTAAATAAACATTTTTTGCATCTTTGTTGGACAATTTGACAAAAAGTTGATTTTTCCAGCTGCGTTTGGCGGCCATCTCGGATTTTTGCGAATTTTTGGAGTTGCCCAAGGTTGCCATTCTGGCAACCAAGCTAAATCTGTCCTAGAGCACCTATACAATACAAAGAAAAAAAAAATAAAACTTCATTGTACTCAACATTGCAAGGTTGTCATAAAGGCATATAGCGGCGTCAAATGGACTATACGTATGTAATTGATTTTTAAAAGCAAAATGATACATACAAACCAAATTTATATTTTCATTTAACGGAATTATCTTAAACATCAACTTTAAATTTAACAATTGATTACTGTGTAAATTTCTTGAATTCCGTCGTTTTTTTTCTCTCCCGAAATTTTCCCAGAGGCATCTTGCAACCGCACGGTATTATTTCCTCTTCCGTCAAATCACGGGAAAATTCTGACAAATACGTCAAATAACAGAATACTGTAACTAATTAAAGCTTCATAACGCATTTCTAGCTGTCAAATTGCAGGAGAGAATTTCTTTTATATGACAAATCGAGCGTAAATTGGAGCATTGGTAAAAATTTCCTAATAGAAACTGCGATTTTGTCAGAAAATGCAGGTTTTGTAAAACAACCAATAAGATACCAGGTTTAATTGCAATTGATTGTTGTCTAACAACGACGCAATTCACACAGAATTACTTCTCACAACTTTGTGCTTTCTCTTAATACAACAGCCATAACAGAGAGAAGTAGTTATTTTGCTTTCGGTGCAAGATTTAACTTTCTTTTTTAGGTCTGTACCACGCATGTCTCGGTTAATCGTATTGATTGTTGTCGCATTTGAAATTAAACATGAATAACATCCCTTGCACTGTCCACGAATTGCGGTGACTGTAGATTATGCTCAAGGTGCACACAGTCGGTCATTTTGAAATGTTGGGTCATGAGTCATCTGACCTCCCTTATTCCAATAAATGGTAAAATATTTTCAAACTTCGCCGCTACATTTCGCACAGACGTGACTGTGGCTGGTTTATGTGACGTCTATGTATTAGATAGAGGATGTATAGTAGATTCTACGCGATATAAACGTTCAAAAGGCGCAGCCTTTGAACGTTTATGTCGCGTAGAATCTACTATATAGACTCTATCTGACTTAGTGTTCGTTATCCAATGAAAACATACGCTCTTCAAACCACGCCTCAGACAGGAGCTACTATCAAGCGGATCTTACTGGAATTACATCATTTTCCCAAAAATTACATCATTTTCCCAAAAATATTACATCATTTTTCATAACTGCACAGGAAACGGGGCGTGGCTATGTATAAACTGACCGGTAGTGCGTGTATGTGAAATATAGCGCCGACATTCTCAAATATACTGCAATTTCATTGGTCCAAAAACTAGGACAAACACTAAATTTCGCACAAACGTGACTGTGGCTGGTTTATGTGACGTCTATACATAGCCACACCTTGTCTCCAATGAACCTCTAGCGAACACTAGGTCAGATAGAGTCTGTATAGTAATTTCTACGAGATTCTTTCGCGTATAATCTACTGTACAGTCTCTATCTAATAAGTAATGTTCTAGTTTGTACTCGCATGATCAGATCACACATATTTGAGATCGCATTATGAAAATAGTGCGTGACACTGTCGTAGATCACGAGTGCCTAAGTGCACTACGATCAGATCGTATACGCCTTTCCGACAATCGAACAAGGTGATGAGATAATGATTTAAAAAAACAACACTGGTCCAGATGAGACTGCTTGCATAAGCAGAATGATCTGGATCTGTAACGGTCTTATGTAGGGGTATTTTTCCAAATCCCAGCTTATGAAACTTTGATTTACTCCATATTATAAATCGCAAGACTATTCTAAAAAATGCTCAAAACTATGTCTCTGAAAATACGTTATCCCAGCTTTTCTTTCAAAACCTCGGAGCTACAGCTTTTAAAAAGCTGTGGTTACAATATTTTTGAAAAGAAGCGATGCTTTTCTGGAAGAAATTATTTTGTAATTGCTGGTAAATTAAGCAATCTTTTCTTTCATCTTGTTTTAAGCAGAAAATAATTGTATACATAAAATACCACAAAACAGGCACTATTCACGGATCAAGGAAGCACAGCTTTATGCAGCTTATGAAATTGATGCTTTCAACAAAAAACTCGTAACTGCAGCTTGTTTTAAATAATCAAATAAACGGTTGCAAATAAACGGTCAGAATTCGGAGCGATTCGAGATCTAGAAAGAAACTACATGGTAGGCTTATACGTTTCGCATATGAAATTCGTATCTAGTTAAAGTGTTACTCGAAAAGTTACAATCTTTAATTTTGCTATTCAAGTACAACATAAAAAAGTACGTCGTTACAAGGATACAGATGACCCAATGCTTCCTAATTCTACAAAACATACTGTTCAAACGTCGAACAATAACATACTCGTAACAAAGACTCACTTGAAAAAAGTTTCGGCTCTGTTTTCTTACAAAGAAGGGGAAAAACTTCGAATAATGAATCTAGTTCGCTTTGTTGCCATTGACTCAATGGTTCATGATTATACCAATCATGTTGTTCAAACGTCGAACAATAACATAACAAAACTCACTTGAGAATGTTTCAGCTCTGTTTTCTTACAAAGAAGGGGAACACTAGGAAAAATGATTCTAGTTCTCTTTGTTGTTACAATACACATTAGAAGTTAATTTCCAGGGAAACCTTTCTTTGATCGGCTAGATAATTACTTTGTCGCTGACCCAATCGGGATCAAAATACTTTTGCTAAATGTGTATCGCTGTCCAGTATTTTTTTCTGCATTCACAAACCCAATATGACCAAAACCCAATATAGTGCTGCTTTAGGCATTTGGAAAATACCTAACGTGATCAAATTTACAAACGTTGCAATCATACAGTCCATTGACCATCATTTATTATTCATAAGAAAAAATATTGCAGAGCCAATTATTTGTGTACTTTTAAATCTAAAAATACAAAAATAACTGGTACTGCAATATATTTTCTGATCAGAATCAAATAGAACTTCATTAAGATAGTTACAATTTATTCAATTCCCGCATCGTTTGGTTTGGTAGCATTTTTAAGGTTTAATGATACAAGAAAACATGGTTTATGTGCAAGCTGTGGATTTTCGTTAAAATGTCTTAATTAGATGATTAACACGATTCTTATTAATTTATACTTACACGTTATTTGTCTGGCGAAAGTTTGCATGCATTGACAAGAAAATCACTTTGTTGCGTAGCTACCTAGACCTTAGGCAATTTGTTTTAGTGGTGTGGCGCGAATCATACAGGAGAATATTGTAACAGATACTCATACAGCGTACCCACGATGATTTATCACGTGACTCAGAATTTCAGAAAATCGTCCATATCTTTATTAATACTTGTATTCGGTTTGAAGCTGGATGTGGTGGAGTTTTGAAAAACCAACTGATAAAAAGTTATTGAAGATCAACCAAAGCCTATTTTACAAAAATCCACCACCTCCATCTAATCTTCTCTGCTTCAAACTAAATTTAAATCGGTCCCGTATTAAGCAAATTATTGACGATCTCCTGAAATTGTAACATCACGTGATTATCCGCCGTGATATCTATCGTAGGTTTGACTCCTTGAATTATTCACAGAAACCGGAAGTTGACAGATTTATTGCGCACAGAAGAGGGAAATTATTCACCACGATCATTGTCTCCTATTATGTGGAAGATGTTCGTTTGGTAAATGTCCTATGTGCTTAACCATTTCCCGAATAAGACATAGTTTTGACGTCCCTTTTAGAGAAGGTTTGGAAATATATCGAACCAAAAGAAGAAAATGCTGATAATCAGCATTTTCTCCTCTTGCTTCAATATTTTTAAGGCTATAATGTATAGAAATTCTATATCTATCGATATTGATTTTGTCGTCTTCAGTGGTTTTCATGTCTAAATGATCCAAAGTTTTACCATTTGGGAAAAAAGTTAATCAAACCGTTTGGATTTTTTCTTATCAACATAACAGATTGGCTCTCCAAATGAAAATGATACCTAACATAAAGAACTCGGAACTGCAAGAATCGAATATACATTTCATAATAAAGCAACAATAGCACAAATACTAATAATGAACCTATTCCTATTGTCAAACGGTACACACATTGCATTATTTGTTCGGGAACTGATTCTTTGTTTGCCAGGATAATTACTTTGCTCCTTGGTCATTGACCCCAAATGTGTATTTTGTGATTGTTTGGTTTTAGCCATATAGGAGAAATACTAAGCCATGTCGTAGTTTTGACTCCTTCAATTAATTATTCACAGGAAACCCCGTGTTTCTATTTTTACTACGCATCTATATATACGAGCCAAATTGATCACCAATGTTATTTGCCCGTATGTGTAGAAAATTCTCTATTTGGAAACCCCCTATGAACTTAATTGAACACTTTGACGGTTTAGTAACTCTGTAGTTAAAAAGACAATTCCGTAATAATTAAAAAAGAATTCAAAGAGAATCGAGCTTGTACAACATAATTTGCGTATGTCAAATCGTGTTGATATAGGACAGTCTTGTACTCGTTTTTTTAAAAAGAAAGCACAATAATGATTATTGAGTCTTGTCGAGCGGTGCAAATAGTATAATACTTGTCCAGAATACATTTCCCTGGATTTTCCAGATAATCACTTTCTTATTCAGCTGCTCTATCAATTGATGACCAAAGGTTAGATTGAAGCTAAGATATAAACAAGAAAACATATAACATCCGAGGCTAATAGGGATCCAACCCAGCGTTGATATACTTTGGCGTTTGGTTTTTGATATGTTCATGTTGCTCATTTACTATATAATCTCCATAAGAAAAAAGGTCTTTATTTGCTCGGAAAAATCTTCTCCTTGATGGGCAAGATAATTGCTTTGTTGCGTAGCCTCCGACACAATATTTGTTTTTAGAGATCTATACATACAGAATAAATATTCACCAAATATCCGACACGCAACCTTCATTAGCTATGTCTGGTAGGTTTTTTTTTCTTCACAAAATCCCTTCCTCAAACTGTACAAGCCTTTCTAAAACAAAGATAAAGAAGCAAATTCCTTTTGTTAGAGGATACAAAAATATAATCCCCAAGTCCCTCTCATACATGTAAGCTAAGTCGGACAATTTTGTTTGTATATAAAACAGAGAATAATTGACCATGTTCTTATTCGTATATAATTTATTTCAGGAAAGATTTTTCTTGGTCCGCGAGATAATTACTTTGTTTTGTAGTCCGTGTATTTTGTGAGATACACAGAGAATAAACGTTCATCAAACATCCGGCACGAAACATTTATTAGTTAGGTTGAACAGAATATAATAACGAGCCGCGATCTGGTAAAAACGTAGTTTATAACATTTGAGACGGCCATGTTTCAAGACAAGGCTGTGTCTATCTGCAGTCTGACCACGTTACTCTGATATGGTTGATATCGACCATTATGAAGCTATTGGAGAATGATATGGTTCCTGATCAGACTGTGTGATCTGGAACCATATTTGGCTCAACAGCCTTAAGGGACATCTTCCCAGATCCTGGCTCAATTATTACAGCATATTAATCAATTCACGATATCTGTGATTTACACATTACGTTTGTTTTCTAGTTTCTTTACAGTCCAATTTTCTTACGTCAGAACGCATGCTGGTAAAATGGCCGCCATCTTTTAGCATCCAACTGTGGCGCTATAAATAACGTTAAACAACAACATCAACAGAAGCAATATGTGAATTTATCATATAAGACTATTTGACGTCGAGTAATTTCTGCTAAAACCATGTTCATTTTCATCAAGGAAACGGCAAACATTTCATTCAGAGGTCACTTGGTCCTTTGAGAATAAGAATAATATCAGAGGAGAGGACAATACTTCATTAGACAACAAAGCAAAACACAACCTCATCAGGCTGTGGTTCGAGACGATATTGTTGGCAGAAAACATAGGAGCCAAGATCTGAAAAATGGCACAAAAACGTCCCCTAAGGCTTTTGAGCCAAACATGGTTCAAGATCAGCCTGCGTATACACGCAGTCTGATCATGCACCATGATGGTCTCCAATAGCTTCTTTGTGACCTCTAGCAACTGTAAGACAGCAACATGGATCCTGGTCAGACTGCTTTTAGATATAGGCTGTCTCAAATGAAGCACGACTGTCTCAAACGCTATAAGGAACCTTTTTGTCAGATCTTGTGTCATCTTATAAAACGTCTGGTTCTAATTTGAGCCAGTATCTTTACAAAGGACCCTAATAACGTTTGAAACAAAGATGTTTCTAGACGAGTTCGTGCACAAGTGAAGCACGATATGTATCCATATTTGCATGTTACAGGTCATGGCGAATTCTAAAAAAGAAAACATGGATCTTGATTAGACTGTATGTGCAAGCAAACCGATCTAGATCCATATTAACCTTAAAAGCGTTTTTTACTAGAGCTCGGCTTCTAAAACAGTTTGAACAAAGATTTTTTTAGAAGAGTACTTGTGGCACAAAGCTTCGGTGGGGAATCACGTGGCATAAAAATACAAGAAAATCGCCAATTATTTTATGAATACATGTACTTGACCAATTTGAACCCGGAAAAAGTTCAGAAAAGGTAAAAATGTCAAGGATTAGCTTGATTTGCAAGATATTTAAGGAAGGGCATGTGTAATGAGCTATGTGACTAGTTATGGAACGAAATATGTATGGTGCGAATAGACAATTTTAAAGGGAAGTAATTTTTATTGCTCTCAACATTTGAATTTTCGACTGTTGCTGTTTTTTTGCCTACTCTTCATACAATTTAGAAACATTTTCACAGAAATTGTTTAGAATATTCCCCGGAAATTTGAGCACGCTAAATCATTTCCGTTTTTACGGAAACAGGCGATATTACATCTAACGGTTCCTTATAAAGCGAGGAACTACTGTCGGACATTATCGGAAATGTTCGGTATATGCTCGGACTTACGAACGTCACGGAAAAAATCGAAGTATAACGAGTCATTACACAGGCATTACCTTAAAATATACTGAGAGGCAAAAATAAGTATACAACATAGTTCTTCCATGTTTTCTAAGAAAACGATAAATAGATTATATACGATTTTTAATCGCCACTGAATGTGGTCGTTTATTGATGTAGCCTTCTTCGCCTATCCGTCTATCCGATCTTCCTTCCGTTGCGAAGGTGTTTTCATAACATACAGCGTCATCGAAAAGGGGGATTTGATCAATTGACTAATGCAATCATTTACGTTGACACAACCGCTACAATTATGAACGGATTTGGATAAAATTTTCACAGAAAGTGCCTAGTAATCTAAGACCATGCGTATTACGACGAGTCGTGGCAAAAGGGGACTTGATGCAAACAAGATATCTGACATTACTCCTTCTGAATTTATCGACGGATTTTGATTACATTTGAGCAAAATATCCCTAGCCACCTGACTAAGTGTATAAAGTGTAACGTTTCTTTCATATCATGCTGCGTCGTAGAAAAATGGGTCTTAATGCAAAAAATGGCATATTAAAAAATGGCATATTAATCGATTTCTACCTGCCACCAAAAATCGTGTGATAATATTTGAGAAAATTGAACTTTATGATTTGTTGTGACAAAGAACAAAGAAATTCAATACGGAGTAACGGCAGTATTTGACGCTCCACTAAGTCGCCCTTGCAACTTATGCAAAATAGGCATGTAGCCAAAGTATGAGTAGTCAGGTAGTTTCAGGTAAAAAATATCAATACTGTATTATTGGTTTATGGGTAGAAATTAAAAGTAAGAAAATTAGAGCCGATATGATGGGAATTAAGGGAGATATTGACAAACAAAAAGTGTATACTTTCTTTTGCCTCTCAGTATATTATATTGTAAATTCTTTTTAAATATTTTGAAAATATCATGTCACGTGATTCCCCGCCGTGTATAAAAACAAAGTTAGTCATTTTTTGTTTTGTGGCAGTTTAAAGCCAGCGTGGACAACAACTGCCGGAAATCACTCTCTTCTGTAATCAATTTAAGGACAATAAAATGGAATGGAAAACAAACATTATAGTTATTCCCTGTCCTGGAAATTCCAATTAAATACTCATACATGTACTTACTTTTTCGTTATGCAGTTTACCCATTGTCACGATAACTTCAAACAAGCAGGTAGAATAAAGTAAGGTCAGACAGCACGTATGTGCAGGCCGATTTTGCTCTATTCTACCTGCCAAAATGACCGGGATATTCTGGAACCAACATGACAAAGGTTTTATGAATATCGGCTCCCAGAATGTAGGCGAGCTATTTTTGTGGTCACAAATTATAAAGTCTGGCATTATAATGACACAAAATTACAGGCGTCTTTAAAGACAGAGACAAAGTCGGTCGGTAATGCAGCAGTAACTAACCTATGATGGCACAAATCAGCCACATCACTAACCAGTGTTGTATATCTTAGCATAAAGTCACTATTCCGGTATATGTATGACACGGTACAATGTTTACTCCAAGAACGAATGTGAGCTGCTTTTGTGGTCGCAAATTATTAAGTCTGGTGTTATAATAGTACAAAATTACAGGCATCTTTAAACACAGGGACAAAGTTGGTCGATAGTGCAGTAATTACTAGCCAGTGTTGTTTATTTTAAAATAAAGTCACTATTCCGGTATTAGTATGACAAGAGCCAATATCGACTCCCACAACGTAGGCGAGCTGTTATTGTGGTTGAAAATCATAAGTCTTGTGTTATAATGACACAAAATTACAGGCATCTCTAAAGACAGAGACAAAGCTGGTCGATAATGCAGTAGTTACTAACCAGCGTCGTCTATGAAGTCTACAAAGTCACTATTCCAGGATAAGTATGGTATGGGTCAATGTCGACTCCCAGAACGTAGGCAAGCCGTTATTGTGGTTGAAAATGATTAGGTCTGGCGTTATAATGACACAAAATTACAGGCATCTCTAAAGACAGAGACAAGGCTGGTCGATAATGCAGTAGTTACTAACCAGCGTCGTCTACAAAGTCACTATTCCGGGATTAGTATGGTACGGGTCAATGTCGACTCGCACAACGTAGGCGAGTTGTTATTGTGGTTGAAATTTTAAGTTTGGCATTATAATGGCTCAAAATTACAGGTATCTGTAAAGACAGGGACAAAGCTGGTCGATAGTGCAGTAGTTACTAACCAGCGTCATCTATAAAGTATACAAAGTCACTATTCCGGAATAAGTATGGTACGGGTCAATGTCGACTCTCAGAACGTAGGTGAGTTGTTATTGTGGTTCAAAATGATAAAGTCTAGCATAATAATGACACACAATTACAGGCATCTGTAAAGACAGACACAAAGTCGGTCGATAATGCAGCAATTTTAGCCGGTGTCGTCTAACACCAAGTTACGTTTCACTGTAGTATGTAACAGTCATTTAACCCTTTCCCAAACAAGACCTGGTTTTGACGCCCCTAATAGGTAAGACTTGGGAAAACATTGAAACAAAAGAAGAAACTGCTGATAACCAGCAGTTTCTTCTTTTGTCTCAATATTTTCTAAGCCATATTTTACACATATCATATCTTTAATAACATCCATTTTGTCATATGTGGCAGTTTTTGAAGTGGATCACCCTAAACTTTTGTCGTTTGGAAAAGGGTTAAATGGATAGGAGCACAACATCAATGATTATTTACTTTCCTGAAAAACGGTTTAATTAAAATACTTTGTAGTTGATTATCGACTGGTGGATTATAGGCAACATCCTTTGAAAAGTCTGACATAACAATGGTATAGAATAACATAACAGTAAAAAATATAAACTGTATGAACAGAAAAAAATCTCTTCATGAAAATGGCTCAGGTTACAATTTAACAATTAAATTGTTCTCCGTTTATTTATCAATTTGCCGAAAATTGGTGAATTGCCTTGTAATTGTGGTCGTAAATTATAAAGTCTGACATAATGACAGCATAGAAATACATGCGTTTATAAAGACTGAGACTACGTGATCGATACTGGTGGCATTTTCAAGAAGAATATACTATTTCCGCTCATACTCTTTCGTTGTTATAAGTGTACGTAGATAGACTAAAGTGCAATGTACATAGTTTTTCCAACATTATGTTAACCCTTTCCCAAACAACAAAATTTTAGGGTGATCCAATTTGAAAGCTGCTGCAGACGACAAAATGAATGTTGGTGAAGATAAGATTTGTGTATGATACCGATTAGAAAATATTGAGACAAAAGGAGAAACTGCTGGTTATCAGCAGTTTCTTTCTTTTGTTTCAATGTTTTCCCAAGCCTTTTCTATCAGGGACGTCAAAACCAGGTCTTGTTTGGGAAAGGGTTAAGAATATAAAATGTTTGGTGAAGAAGGAAAACTTTTCCCCGAAATGAAAACGTTTTGAATAACGCCTACGATATTAAGTTCGTCTAAAAGGCAGCAAACAATTTTAAAAGTTCATACACAAACAGTTTTGGTAGTTCATTTTTTTGTGTGTTTCTGTGAGCTAGAATGCTTTTTCGGATCTAGTTGCAATAGTTTTACTGATTACCGGAAAACGAAAGTTAAGCCCTTTGTTGTTGGTATTAACACTGCATCAATGTGTTGTCGTTGTGTTTGTCAATGATTAGAGCTGAAACACGGTGGATAATCACGTGATACAATGTTTTCAGAAAATCTTCAATAACTTTGTAAATACGTCTTTCCACATTCTCTGCTTCAATCCGAATTCAAATCGGTCGCATAATAACATAATTATTGTAGATTTTCTGAAAATTGTGTACCATGTGATTATCCACCGTGGTACAAGGAGGACAGGGGACACATTTCCAATGTAATGTCATCAATACTTTATGGCATTTGAGACGTACGTTACACATTCTGATGAAAATCTACGTTGTTTGCGTATGAACTATAGCAATTGCGAGATCGGTATCGATCCTGATCAGACCACTTTTCGACCTAAATTTACATGGATCTGGATCCATTATCGGTCATTCCAAAATTTGGCCCATTTCTTTTCCAACGCTGAACTCGTGCAAATATAATAAGTGCAAGTATAACTTTTTCAACTAAACGAATATATCCTCACCGTCATAAAAAAGTAGCCACTTTTCAAATAACTTTAATTTTCACAATTCTTAATGTCTTTTTGTTTTTACACATTCATACGCATTCCCAATGATTCCTTTTCATGCCTTAATGGTTAAATGCTTTCAACATGATTTCAACATGCTCGGAAACATGTTTAGTTGCAATATGGATGCAAAACAGTATTTTAGGATACAAAGTTAAATTTTGCTTACTTACTGCTGTCAATTTCTGCATAAGCTGACGCTTTTAAAACGCAAACAAAAGTCCCATTTCAATTTTACAGTCAATCGTTCCGTTGAAATGATAGACGTCTATGAAATGTTAGCACTACCAGTATAGCATGTCTCAATATTTAATGTTGGATAATAACCGGAAGTGGTTGATTGGTAAAGTGAAGGAATATATTTTCTTAATTTGGAACTTTCTAAAGACCACACAGAAACAAACTTTCAATGAATAGAGCATTTGAGAGGAAATTGGGGATGGTTTGGCTAAAACCGGAAATCGCCATTTTGCAAGGGTCTCGGGTGGAATGAAAATCACTTATTAGTCGCCAATCATTTCGAATAAAAACAGTATCATAAACACATATCCTTATTTATTTTTGGTCCGTTTCCGGCCCTACATATAGCCGTGGATTTCAATAGTGTGTTCCATATCAGTTACGGATTTCCTAGAACTACCACCAAGCTATCATAGCTAATAGGGTAATTCAAATGTTTTCGATACTTTCAAGAAAGCGTTTTACTTGCGATGCTCCAATGTTTTGTATTTATTTCGGTACGTTTATGAATAATCCTAAAATTGCCGACCATTTGCATAAGATATTGGCTAGTTTCTAATACGGCCTCTCTTTCTTCTTTGGCAAATAAGTAAAACGTATCCAACTTTTAACCTTTTCATAAGCAACAAAATAGATTGGTCTAATTTGAAAGCTGCTGAAGACAATAAATTGATCGAAATGTATGACGTATTAAGTGGTACAAAAATACTGAGACAAAAGGTAATGTTTTCTCAATCTTTTCTTCAGGGGACGTCTCAAACAGGGCTTGTTAAAAGGTCAATTACCTTTCTGTCTTTATTGTTCTATATTTATATACTTAGAGAGAAATAATGTACCAAATTATGTCTTTGTCTACTGTATATTAGGTCTAAATGATATCAGTTTAAGATATTATTGTCTAATGGTGGGCAATTTTAGAAACCAAATATAGCAACGCGCAAAGCTAGACTGTACTGAAAGATGTCAACGTTTTACATTTTCATTCAATTTTTAAATGAAAACTAAGTACATGTAAATTAAAATCATTCCCACTATTCTGGTGCATTTACAATCTGCTTTAACCCTTTCCCAAACAAGACCTGGTTTTGACGTCCCTTAAAAAAAGGCTTGGGAAAACATTGAAACAAAAGAAGAAACCAGCAGGTTCTCCTTTTGTCTCAATGTTTTCTGTGCCATATTTTACACAAATTCTATCTTTAAAAATACCCATTTTGTCATTTGTGGCAGTTTTTGAAGTAGATCACCCTAAAATTTTGTTGTTTGGGAAAGGGTTAAAGAACAGAAATACAGATAACCATCTCAATACACAATGACCTACAAGCGCGGATCCAGGAATTTTTCCCAGGGGGGGGGGGCATCCGATCTTTAACCCCTTTTTCGCCAAATTCCAGGGGGGTCAGGACCCCTGACTCCCCCCTCTGGATCCATGCATGCAGATGGAGTTCATACCATGAAGGACTAAATATAACAACGGTTTATCGTGGCACACAGGGACGAATGACACAGCTTATTTGGGACAGAACCAGTAATCCTTTTGATAACCCCTTTTTTCGCCAAATTCCAGGGGAGGGGTCATGACCCCCTGACCCCCCCCCCCCCCCCTCTGGATCCGCGCATGACCTAGCAACCTCCAAAACACAGGAGCCTTCATAAGAATGTTGTGGTAGCACTCGTGAGAGAAACATCAGGAATCCATGGTTAGGTGCTCCAGTCATCCGATATGACCATTTCAGTTGAAAGAGGCGTTAAACTTATTTATTCAAAGTATGATATCCAAAATATATAATCGTAGCTTTTCAACAAAAGTCTCGTAACTACAGCATGTTTTAGGTTGCAGTTACAAGGTTTTTGTTGAAAAGCATCCACATGCTGGACCATATGTAGCGCCTGAAACTTTGAATTGGGTCTAATTTGAACTCCACCACAACCACCAGTGTGGGCAAAGTCTACAAAGTGTTATAATGTTGTCTTTCAATACGATCTGCCAGTCAACAAAACATGTTTCTGGTATTCATGGTTTCACACCACTTTCAAAGAGTTCGCTGTAGACTCTTTGGCTTCTGGAAAGCATTTTGCGTGCCATTAGACGTGTTTGTACCAAGTCTGGACAGCTTTGGCATGACCAGTGTTGTCGAATTTCAACGCCAACAGACCACGTGATTGGCCATATATTTAATTGTTATATAAGACATGTTTGGAATGAATAAAAAAACGTCATCACGATTAAGTCGGGATTTATCAAACAACGATTCTATTTTGTGAAACAAAATCTTTATTTCTATTTACAGATACACAGTCTATACAAATAAAGAGAGCTGTAGCAGGAAACAAGAATCGATGTGGATAGTTAACTGAACTCGGAACAACCCAACGTTTGTATAAGTTTACCGTTTGAAAATTGGTTAATTGCAAGAAATTGTTTATCTGAGTTTAGCTAAGGTATCATGGGTTCCGTTCAGTGATGTCGCAACCACAGCTTATTCATTCTACAAATACGACGTTTTGAACGTGAACGACGTCATGCAATCACGAGAAGAATAAATTCTGAGAAGGAAGGATAATTTACTAGAATCCCTTTTCTTAAAAAAAAATATTTTAGGTTTTGACGACCTTCGTTGAAAGGTTGAGCGAAACATTAAGCCAAACGAAGAAAATGCTGATGATCAGCATTTTCTTCGTTTGTCTCAACATTTTCTGTGCTAAATGTATTGCAGCATATCTTGTCTTCTATAGAAACTTTCTAATTGGAAAAGTCCAAGTTGTTGTCGCTTGGGAAAGGGTTAATATTCAATAAATAGATGGATCTGTCAGTTAAATAAATGTGAAAATATATGAAATAGATTTAAAATGTCTCTATAGGTGAAAATTAAGTGGCTGTTATGGTGAAAAGAAATTGAAAAATAGATTAAAATTTAGGATGTGATAAACAGAGTTTTTGGATTATTGGACGAGTGTTGTTTTAAATCCAAAACAATATTTGTGAAACATTGTGTCTCTGATTCAGTGGGAAAAAGAAAGGAAAAAGGGGCGTCCGCTCTCTGAAACAGCGAGAAAAAGGAAAAAAAAAGACGCTCATATCTGTAATTCAGTGGAAAAACGGAAAAGAACGTTCGTTTCTGTAATTCCGTGGAAAAAAGGGTGTTCGTTTCAACATGGAAGCGGATGCCAAAAAAGTGAAGCAAACCTTGAAACGTGTCAGGAAGGTACGTATCATTTTACTTAGGATTACAAACTATCATTAGCTACAAAACACTTTGTGCATCGTCGCATGTCATCCGTGGCAACGGAAATTGACGGGGATATCCCCGTCAATTTCCGTTACTACGGATGACGCTCAGAAACTGACGACGGCATCTCTCGTTAATTTCCGTTGCCGCGGATGACACCCGAAGTGCTTGGTATATAATGATGGATGGAATATCTTAATATGCGGTTATCACGTGACTTTGTTGAAATAAATTTTCATTTACTTTTGTTAATAAACATGCAGTTTTCTTGAATTTTTCTCTAAATATTCACGAAATGGACATCATTAAGCATGTTTTGGACGTGATTTTGGACACGGAGCAGTGTGTATTTTTGATGTTTTTAATAAAAAAAACCAACGTAAACTACAGATTAAAATAAGCTACAGTTACGAGGATTTTGCTGAAAAGCGACGGTACGTTGCTCTTGTCTCTTCATTGAGGTAACGACCGGGAAATTGCAACAAAAGCTACCATAAAAGGTAATTTACTTACGTCAGTTCTTGTTACACTCTGACAATAGCTAATAACCCACGCATCTAATGTCATTTGCAGTATGTATAACCTTTTTCAATACGACAGAAAAGAGCGGGCATTTACACCCCCCCTATTCAGACACAGGGGCTCAAGCCTCTCCAATATGACATTGCTTCCTACGGACCTGATACATGTACATATAAGAATGGCATAAATTGGCATTAACATAGCAAACATAACAAACAAAGCACCCTAAAGATGTTTTTAAAGTAATTATATTTGATACTTTGTCATGAAACTATTTGATCTTTATCATGATATCATGCTGATCTTTACCTTAACCCATTACCAAACGACAAAAACCTGGGTTGGTCCAAATTCAAAGATGTTGCAGACAACAATTCAAAATGAATTATGTTTTTACATTTTTGGGTCACATTGAAAACATTGTGGGAAATGAAGAAATTGCTTGTCAGAAGCAATTTATTCATTTTCCATCAATGTTTTCCAAAACCATTATCTTTTAGGGAGTCAAAAAGAGTCATTGTGTGGGAATGGGTTAAATTATATCTTTTGTTGAATATGATATAAAAGACAAGGTTTAGATCAGACTTCAAAAATATGGTCTTTATACAAACAAGTTTTATCAAATAGATGTCAATAGGCCTAATTTCAATTTTTCATTCCATATTATATGTATTTATTAATAATGATAATAAATGATCTGTAAAAAGACTAGACTAATGTTAGTCAGTCTGATCTTGACTATAGTAAAGCAGGACTCTTGTCATAGTCTGATCAAGATTTTAACTTCTATCTTTGAAATCTTTGTGATGGGGAATCTCAGGATTATGCAAGCTATTGTAATTTGATTTGCATTGATCCTTTCGCAAACAAGACCAGTCTGTTTTGACGTCTCCTGTAGAAATGGGTAGGCAAAACATTGAGACAAGAGAGGAAAATGTTGAAAATCTGAAATAACATTTGTCATGCTAAACCAGTGAACTTTAACAGACACTTATCTTTAAGATCAGAGTAGATAATGGAAGATTGGTTTCGATTCACTGTCTCTTTTCTCAGCAATGTTTTGCGATAGCAAAAAGTATAAAGGCACACAAGGTATAATATTTCACTATCCTCCATTCTACAACTGACCAGTGAACTGTTTGACCTAGGTCAGCTAACTTCCACCAAAAGCACATGTGCTAAAACATACCGTGTGAACGCAAAAAACATGTGTGCTAAAAACATACATGCTAAAGCAGATATGCTAAAGCAGACCGTGTAAACCGCCCTTAACAGTTTAGTCACGACACTATGGTATTTGTGCACAAAACTTACGTAGCAGGTGCGAGGCACATGCAAGATTCAAACCCTTTCATGCAATATTACAGCAGTCTAGAGTTCGACAGTGTGATGTTTACATAGATTTTGTAGATATGAATCATAATATCTTGACCTGACTAAACTCATTTATTAAAAGCTTCTTGTTCATTGTCGAGTACAATGCTTTTTTTCTGGTTCGAAATATCAATATTATTATCTGAAAACTCTTTGAATTTAGACCTTAGACTTTAGTACCATTCGCTAAGGTAACGACCAGAGCTGCGTTCTTTAGAGTGAGATTTCTTGAGATATCTTGAGATTTCTAAAGATGATTTAGGATAAAGCTCTCTTTTGACCAAGATTTTTAAGACGATCACTGCGAGCCGCCATTACTCTATACTTATTTCGGAACCCTTCGGTAAATTCTGTAGAATCTATATGGGAGAGAATTGACCGAGTTGTTCCGAATGCTCCATGATTCAAAAACCGCAGAGTTCTGAATGATCCATACTTCATACAAATGACGTCATTCGGAACACCTCGCTTATAATCTCGGTCTCAAAGACGCTGTATCAAAAACGTCATTTAAGGAGGAATGCTCCAGTTTCCTAAATTTTTTCCCAATAATAGAATGTATTTATATTTTGTATGTTGAAATTACTTGTTATTACCAATTGAAAAATTAAATAAAACTCGATGGTCAGCGATCTTGTTTTAGTTTTATGGGTATTCGTATCACATACCCCTACAGCGAAAAAATGCACAATTTCTTGCACCGGTCCAATGTCACTTAATGCTAATAAAATGCTGTATATTCATTGTTTAGACTCGGCAACGGATTTAAAGTAACGTCTTACATTTAATAAGAACAGAAAACCCAAAATATGTACTATTATAAACGCGTAAATGTATAAAACAGCATGCTCACGTGTTCGGTTAGATCAACGAAGCTGGAGTATTTTATGTCAAAATTTGCATATTTTTGGAAATATTTCAAGTTCTACATAATAGAATTTGATAAAACTCCCTCGTTGTATTAAGCAACATGTTCTGGTAATAATTTAAAAAGAAAATGGATAGGTCAGCGCACTAATTAATGAATTACAACAATTTTTATCAGCTACACATGAATAAAATGACGCAAAACAGTGGTAACTGCATACACACCTACGACTGTCTTGCTCTATATAATCGATTTCCATTTTGAGGAAATCAGTTTTGAATAATAAATACACTTTTACCGTCGAAAATGGTAAATTGTAATGATGTGTTATATTATTGAAAATATGTACGTAGCGAAACATATTGGTACGAAACATTTTATTTACTACAGTAATGACCGAGTGTTCCGAAAAACTGGAGCATTCCCCCTTAAAAGAAATGTTAAAAAATCTCGCTCTAAAGAACGCGCCTCAGATTTTAGATTTACAACAGTGAATACCGTTAACATAGCTGAGGTGCTACAAGAAGTACTATTATAAATCTATCAAAAGGTCTGTGGATACTATCTTGCGTTTCAGGCTTGCGATTTATTGTAATTTTGTTCGTAAGTTCTAGTACTGTAAAAGAACAATGGAAAAGGAATTTACATAGAAAACATTCGCATTGGCTTTAGTTGAAATGGGACCAGGGGCAAATAAAGCACTACAAGGTAAAGATAACCATAAAAAGTAATTTACCTACTAACTTTCACATTTTGTAATTCTCTAACAAAACCCTGTAACCTTTGCGCCTAATGTAAAGAATTGTAAGAAAAGTGACGATTTGTGTGTTTGCATTATAACTTGAGTATGCTGCTTGTAATGTTTACTTTGTCAAACCTATTAAGTGCAAGTATTGGAACAACACATTTAAAGTGCTATCAGCGCATTTAGACTATTCCGACTAGAGAGCATACATTAAAATGGACTTGTTTTTCGCTTTGAAGTTTTTGAATAACACCCCAAATAGAAAATAAATATTCCAAGAAAAGATATCTATAAATGTTTAGAGAGTTTCCGTTGAAAATAGGTCACTTGCGTCATAATGTTTACAAACACTTGAGTTGGCAGCAGCCTATGTTTAACGCAGCGATTATTTTTGTGTGTTATTTCCGTCTCAAAAAATGTTAAAAGTGTTTGATTACTTTCCCTGTTTTCTAGCACTAAATCGCCTGATTGGCAGTGGCATATCTAGCAAATATAAAATCCCTTTCAAAGCGGAGAGAAACCGAAGATGAAATAATGTTTTCTAGCGATGAATCGAACAAATACCATTGCAGGGTTTCTTTGTGTCGATAGATCAATAAGTCAAGCTGCCTAAAAAATCATCACTGATTAAATTAAATATTGTAACTACGACTTAGGCAAACAGCGGCTCCGTTTCGCTGGGCCACTAATTATCGCAAAACTTCAAGACTTTTCAAGAAAAAATGAAAAGTTTGAAGATAATTGGCAGTTCATCTCTTTTCGCGAGTCAATTATTCATATTCCGGAGGAGTCTAGTCTTGTTTTAAAAAAATCATTTTTTGCATTCCTCTATTTACTGAAGTCCATCGAATTAGACACTAGCAAAGATGTGTTTTCTCATGGAATGAAGACGCTCGTTTTTATCGGTATTTGTTTTAAGTTATTTCTAATTACACTCGATAATTGGGAATCTGTTTTGCACAGTCGGCGATCGAAAATACACGGCACGACTATTTGTATTGATATTTCTGTAAAGATGGCTAAATTCGGGACGCCTCATCAGAAATCTTGCAAAGATCTATCCTTTAGCAGAATGTTCCAGGTCTAGGCATAAAGACTAGCTGCACTTCCGCTAACCCGGTTTACCGTCCTCGCTACAAGATGTTTTCAGGAACAGTACTTAGTAAAAGAAAAAAGATATCCATGCCGACCGATCCTTTAAACACGGTGTATAATCACATGACTCGTAATTTCCGATAGTCTTCAATATCTTTTTTAATACTTGACCAATTTGAATTCGGTTTGAAGCAGAGAAGGTGGGGAAATGCCAGGAATCAGCTGGACGTGTTGGATTTTCGAAAAATCAACTGATAAAAAGTTATTGAAGATAAACCAAAATTTTGGTTTATCTTCAATAACTTTTTTATCAGTTGATTTAAAAATCCAACACGTCCATCTAATGCGTGACGTCTGTCCACATTCTCTGCTTCAAACTGAATTCAAATCGGTCCAGTATTTACAAAATCATTGAAGATTTTCTGAAAATATTGTATCACGTGATTATACACCGTGTTAAAGATTCCATGACTTTTTGACTTGGACTTTTCTGTAATCCGAAACACAGATATTCTCCAGTTCTACATAATTATTGTTTTCTCCAGCCATGAAGATTTGTATTAAAACACATTTGTTATAATTCTTGATAGTAATTATTAACGATAAATGGACGCTTTTCATGTTAAAAACACAAGTCAATGTGGGGGGAAACAAAATACTTGATAAAGGTCAACATTGAAAATAGTTTGTTTGTTCTTTACTTTACAAATGCTTGTTGTGTGTTTATTTATTCCACTGGGCATTGACACAAAAATAACATGAATTACACCAGACCTCTATTAATTTCTGGAATTGCGCTAGGGTATTGTAACCTTTACGTAAAAAGTCACTGACTTGTAATTTGTGGGTCACGAGAATATCGTTCCTTATCATCAAAACATCGTAAATACGGGTTATTGGACTACTAAAGTCTCATAAGGGTATGAATCGCTCCACAGAACTGACGCATTTATTCAAATTATCATAATATTTCAATATTTAGGGTTGTTGGGGAAAAATATTTCAAAATGGCAACTTTGTCATTATCAAGGCACAGAACTCAAAACATTAGATTTCAATTCAGCTTAAAGTTATACTCAATCTGTTAAGATATTATGGTTAACAACATTTCATTTTACAAATATTTGTGGCTGTTCTATTTAAAACAAAAGTCGCAAATGGAAATTTTGTTAAATTCAAAGGCTTATTACCCCGGATGTGTGATTCCGGTTAAATTGTTCTCTTGATTATGGTCAAAACCGTACTATTTACAAACGGAAACCGAAGATGAAATAGCCATTTTGACAATCAAGGACAGGTAACTTCAGTCTCAGGTTCAATAATTCAAGAAACTTACTAAGGACTAATATATGATTAGAATACATCAATTAATTTCTGAGAAGAAGACTTTTATAGAAACATTGGCGACCGGACTGGCACAAGGAAACATGCAAGACTGACACAGCACCATAACAATAGCCCAATGTCTTGACGGCCAATACAGCTAAAAGCAGAGAGAGCATGATGGAAGAGATACACCAGAATGTGCAATAAAACATTAGAGGGACATCCAGTAGAATGTTATTTTATTCGTATAATTTTGCAGGTACATCCTTAAGCGATAAATGACAAACCCCCTTTGTCTCCCCCATCAATGTCAAAAGACATAACATATATGAAAGAAAGAGTGTTGTAAGTTATAAGAGAATACCATAAATATCAAAACAGCGTCTAGACAGTCTGTGTGATAAGTTAATGTAATCTTGGATCCCCATTTGATTTGCTTATCTTGTCTTAATAATCCTGATATATATTTTGTTTATCAAATAACTGGTGTCAGTGGTGGGATAGTGACAACTGCCAGACTAGCATGGCTTTATCCATGATCTCCATGGCCAAGTGTCTGGTAGAAACCTAACGGATGATGAGAATAATGAAATCATGGTGCTACGTTTAAGTTACATACGAGCGTATGCAAATGAGGGATTTATGTCAAAGGTAAAAACCAAAGTCGGAGCAAAAAGACGGTCTGTAGTGCAGAATAAAAACAAGAAGGCCATGGTGGTCCTTAATCGCTCATCTGAACCAAGATGATAACTATGATCCAGTTTTTTCAAATCAATTAATGGTAGTGACTTTGAGACTGAAAACAAACTTATGGTCACCAACAATGTGTCCAAGTTTTGTCTTGATTGGTCACTACTTGTGGTTATTAGAGAAACAAGACAAACGCAACTCATTAGTGCCCTTTTCCTTCGATATCCATTGGAATATTCCCATTTGTGATAGGGATCATCCTTGTAAAATTTAATAAAGATTGGACCAAAATTGTAGCCCCTAGAGTGCTAACAAGGATCTTGCAATTAAGGCCCCTTTTCCCATAACATCCAACGGAACATTTCCATATTTGAAAGGGTCCATCCTTTTGACTAGACAAAGATTCTGATGAAGTTTTATAAAGATTAAGCAAAAATTGTGACCTCTAGACAGTTAAAAAGAATTTTGTCAGTAAGGTCCCTTTTCCTGTGATATCAAACAGAACATTGCCATATTCAATAGAAATCACTATTGTGACTAGACAAACATTCTGATAAGTTTGGTGAAAATTAGGCCAAAATTGTAGCCCCTAGAGTGCTAACAAGAATTTTCAATTCCATTTTCAATAGGAAGCATCCTTGTGACTAGACAAACATTCTGATCAAACATTCTGATGAAATTCTATGAAGATTGTACAAAAATTGTGGCCTCTAGCGTGCAAACAAGGATTTTGTCATTAAGGCCCATTTCCTGTGATATCCAACGAACAATACCAATTTCAATAGAGATCATGCTTGTGACTAGACAAATATTCTAGCCAAAATTCTCGAAGATTGGGCGAAAATTGTAGACTCTAGAGTGCTAACAAGTATTTTGTCATTAAGGCCTCTCTTCCCGTAATATCGGACAGAATGTTAAGTGTGCGCACTTCAGAATGTTCCTATTTTCAATACAGTTCATCTTAATGATCAGACAAACATTCTGACAAAGTTTCAAGTCAAATGGGCAAAAATTGTGGCCTCTACCATGTCCAACGGACATTCCTATTTTCAATAGGTTTCATTCTTGTGAATAAACAAACATTCTGATAAAGTTTAACGAAGATTGGGATGAAATTATAGCCTCTAGCGTGCTAACGAGGATTTTGTCATTAAAGCTCCTTTTCCCGTGATGTGAGACAGAATCTTCGTATTTTCAATACAGTTCATCTTAATGATCAGACAAACGTTCTGACTAAGTTTCAAGTCAAATGGGCAAAAATTGTGGCATCTAGCGTGCAAATAAGGATTTTGTCTTTAAGGCCCCTTTTCCCGTGATGTGAAACCAAATGTTTCCATTTTCAATAGGCTTCATCCTTATGACAAGACAAAGATTTTGACTTAGTTTCAGGAAGATTGGGCGAAAATTGTGCCATCTAGAGTGCTAACAATTTAATTTTTGACGACAGACGACAGACGACGAACGACAGACGACGGACATTCAATGATCACAAAAGCTCACCTTTGAGCACGCTGTGCTCAGGTGAGCTAAAAACTGACGCGATTTGTTTTCCCCCGTTATGTACATCGTCGGTGTTCATGTAAAACATCATAAATCCAGCTTTAATCAAGCTGGAATTACGAGGTTTTGCATTAACACAGACGGTATTCGCTGCTGTATTCAAAAGAGCAAAAGAAAGCCCGCTTTGGGAGGGACTATATGTCCACCCGAGCACGTAGCACATACTGCTGCTTTTCAACAAAAACCTCGTAACTGCAGATTTAAAAAAAAAAAAAAAAAAAAAAAAAAAAAAAAAAAAAAAACAAGCCACATATACAAAGTTTTTGTTGAAAGCGACGAAGTTTGCGACATATATTGCAGAACATAAAATGTCTCGATTGTGTCTTTTCCTCTTATAGTACGGGTATGTGTTTTGCGCTGCTGTGTAAGAAATCAGTTTAATTTCTTAAGAATATGCATTTTCTCTTACTTTGTGCAGCTGGAATATGCATTTTCTCTTTTCGATATTTTACATCTTGTTCTAGATTTCATCGTAAATGCACTTAATTACGCTAATGCGAGGTAGGATGCTTTTGTTTTCTTCAAAGTAGGGAGCTTTTGTTTGTTTCAAAGAAACGATCCGAAATGTAACAATGTTTTCCATGGTAAAAAGAAATAATGACTGCGCACTTGTTCTTTGTGCCCAAATCTCCTACATCTTTGATATTTTGGAAAGTTGACGTTATCGTGTTTTATAATAGGATTTGTTGACTGAAATGATTAGAATATCAATATGTGTCCCAAGAACTTTGCTGATAAGTTGAACCGTCGAACACATATCCTTTCCACAACAAGGGACTTTGGGTGTACCTGATAGATTAAGTACATGAAGCACCGGGAAATATTGACACAAAAGAAAAATGCTGCATTATTCTTTTAGTATCAATGTATTCTTTACTTCAATTTATCACACATATTACCTTTATAGTATTATTATCATTATCACATTTTGTCATTTAAAAAAAAAACTTTTTTCAACCAATGACCACTTTCCTTAAAAAAAACACCAATAATCACATTTAGCTACGTTTACTTTTACGTTAGGGTTACGATGCTTTAGAAGAAAAGCTTGAAAATATTTTGTTCGCTCCGTCTTCATTTCCTATAAATGCTTTAACCCATTACCAGACAGCAAAATTTTAGACTAGTCCAAATTCAAAGACGATGTAGATGACAATTCAAATTTAATGAAAGGTTACAATATTTTGTCTTTTTGTACAGAAAATATTGTGGGAGATGAAGAAATTGCTTGTCATAAGCATTTTCTTTTCATTTTCCACAATGTTTTCCAAAGTCATTATCTTGTGGGGAGTCAAAAGGAGTCAATGCATGGTAATGGGTTAAACCAAGAAAGATATAAGTGTGAGCTTTCCAACTATACGACCAAACGAAATATACTAGAAAAAATGTTTAGATAAGTCGTGTGATGGCTCCATGTCATTTTGATATGCCATTGCATTTGTTTATCTGGTCACATCATATCATTGGCTACGTAACAGACTATATCTTGATAGCTTTAATCAGTGACAGCCTCACGTTTTCCAACGACTGGAATATATCTGAAGGTTAAATTTGAAATCGGATGCGAAAGATGAATTTCAAAATTATGAAAAGCAAACTGTATGTTAAAGCGTGGGAAAGATAAATGATGATTATATACACTTTTTTCACTGCTTCTTTTTTTCTGATGATTTTTTTTAAATATCTCTACTAGATACGACAAAATAGGTCAGGTCTCGTTTGGAAAATGGTTGATCGAGCAATGCATCATCTATCAATGCTATGTTATCATTACATTCTCATAAAGTCAGTTCATATTAATGTCCAAAACGGCGCCAATGATCTAATCTGCTATTGAAATAGTTCAGACGATGTTCTTCTAACAAAGCGTACTTAATTGCAACAATGGCATAGTTGGATATTAGATCGAAATGATATTCTGGATTTGAAAGAATTTTCTTTTCTATAATATATTCATAAGATATCACAGCAACGTCTTAGAAGTTACCAATCATCTAATCAAATACTAGAGATGTGTTCTTTAGAGGGAACTTTTTAATCCGTTCAATGAGAACCTCACGATTTTTATTCGGAATATCTCGCTCCGCACAGTACAATGATTAAAATCTTAAGAATCTACTTGAGCGAATTCAGAATCTCTAACTAAATGCACCTCAAATACGTTCTATTTGATCATACAGTTTGTATAGGCGTAAGTGTATTTATCAAAGTAGAATGCCTATCTTTAACCCTTTCCAAAATAAGACCTGCTTTTGACGTCCCGAATCGATATTATCGATATATGGCGTGGGAAAACATTGAGACAAAATTAGAAACTGCTAATAACCAGCAGTTTCTCCTTTTTGACTCAATATTTTCTGTGAAGTATCATACACAAATTATATCTTTAGCAACATCTCTTGTGTCGCCAGCAGCAGTTTTCAAATTAGACCACCCTAAAATTTTGTGGTTTGGGAGAGTGTTAAATAATACATACGCTAAAAGTAGATTTTTGACTCATTTCGTTGACGTTACTGCAAAACCTTATAATCCCAGCTTTGGCCAAGCTGGAATTACGAGATTCTACTATAACACCAACAATTTGGTACGCCATAAAGGTATCATTGGACTGTGCAATACATCGTCGCTTTTCAATGAAAACCTCGTAACTGCAGCTTTAAACAAGCTGCAGTTACGAGGTTTTCGTTGAAAAGCATGGACATGTGCCTTAATAATGTCTAAAGGTCGGTTCACATTGACGAATTTTCTTACGATTCCTTACGAATTGGACATTCGTAATCACATTGCCGAAAGGCACACGTATTGTTACGATTTGAGCGAATTTAACGGACGGTTTACGTATTTCTACGACTAGTTTACGGGCTGGTTACGGATTATTTACGAATCAATAGGAGTATTACCGACTTAGTTACGAATGTTTACGAGTCCTTTGTTATTATTTTGTTGTTGTTGTTGTTGTTGTAAGAAAGACAACCTCGTTATTGAAAATCTGACATTCGACAAGACAACATGTGTTACGAACGAAATAAGCTTAAGTTGTACCAACAATTTCTTCAAAACAATTAACCCTTTCTCAAACAAAATCTAGTTTTGACGTCCCATGGTTTTGGAAAATATTGTGAGAAAAGAATAAATTGCTGAAAAATCAGCAATGCAATTCTTTCTGTTCAATCAGAATTTTATATTCAATACCATACAAAGTTTCCACTTCTTACATCAATTAATTGTGTCGTCTGTAACTCCATTCAAATTGAAACAATAAAAATTTTGCCGTTTGGGAAAGAAATCCTAAGTGTTTGTACTGTATTAACTCTCATACATAGTGTGGGGTCATGTATAACCCCAGAAATATATTTATGCTTGATATATTCAAAGTTGTTCTCCGATGCGCGTTTACTTTTTTACTTTTTCTATCTAATATACGTCGATAATAAGTCAAATTGTCTTGAACATCGAACAACGTTTGAAGGACTTATCGTCAATTTTGAGCTGGGATAAAACAAAATGACCCAAGTGCATATAAACGCATTGAAAAAATGGGCTCTTAGTCCTCGTTTTTTGCAAATTCAATTAGAAATCATTCTATCGTTAATTTTATTTGTCAACAATTTTGACATACTCAATCAAATCAAATCAAATATTCTTTATAGTTCACATCATGTACAAAATGATATACGAACTATTCACACATAAATAAAACATATAACAAACGATGACGTTCATATCTGTTATAATCCAGGATGTCTATCATCATAAGACTCTGCATATACACAAGGTCTGACCAGGACTCACACTGCCCTTTTTCAGCTTCTCTATCAAAAATAACCCTAATCAGGCCTTTTGCGGAGCCTGGTCTGTTTAAGTACCATTCTCGGAATCTCATACCATAAGTGCGCTATTTCAAACATCCCGGCTCGTTTATATTCGTAAAGTTATCGTATATATTCGTGAATCACACACGGATGATTTGCGAGTGATTTGCGATAAACTAAGGGTCATTTACGAATGAATAACGGGACATTCAATCCGTTGACATTCGTGAGAAAACTTTGGACATGCCAAAAAACTTCCCCGTATGAACACGAATCATTGCGATAGTCGCCGATATATTGCGAGTTATTTACGAATGTTTAAGTATTGTTTACGAATACTTACTGATGCCTTTCCGAATGGACCACTGAAAACGAAATCTATGAGAATGCACGATTTTTTACAATGCCATTTAATTTTTTTTGTTGTAAACAAAAAGATATTATCTCTACATCATCATCCAATAGCTGACATTGAGAAAAAAGGCATTTCATTCTTACGAGTTATTTACGGATGCTCACGTATTGTTTAAGAATGTTCCCGAATGGCCCACGAATGTCCAATTCGTAAGGATTCGTAATGAAAATTCGTCAATGTGAACCCACCTTAAGTAATGATACACTGCACAGTGCCTGCAGACAGTGACTTTGTCATCTACCTATAATTAGCCCTGGTGATGGCGTCTAGATGTCGTCTGAGATGGAGGAAGGTCTTGTTGGAATTCAAAATGAGTTTATTCACCCAGAGAAAGTATTGGTTACATCTTATTAACGGCGCGCTGCACGCGCCGTTCTGTTGGTATGTCACTGGAGTGGAGTTTTGTCACAGGATGTGTAAATTGCACAAGGACTTGGAGTTACGAATAGTTCCATGACTGTTCATTACTATATTTTGGCCGACTTCGATTTGGTGGTTGTTCCGTCTATTTCATTTAACCCCGGTCGGTATCAGCCAATCAAAATCTTTGTTTGTTTTGATACTTATTGTTTTGATGTCGTCATTCGGTCTAAATGAGTCGATTGCTTAACCACAAGAGTTCGTCGTGTTGTTAGATATTTCAAACGTGTAAATGTTTCACCTTTAAAGGGTTTCTCAAAACGAAATAATTTAGGGAAAATACTCAAACATTTTTACTGTATAAAATGTTTTTGGGATAATATGATTTCCGACCTGATCGAAAGGATACACTTTTGTCGATCAATTCGGCGTCGTACTACCATGTCGTATTGTACGAAATTTAGCGATATAAGTAAAAATGCAAAATTATTCAGTGCAGTACGTTTTTTTTTCGTCGGTAATAATGCGCTTAGATAATTATGTCTAGTAGGGGAAATCTATTTGGGTTTGTATTGGGTCGAGTTTTATACACTCTTAATTTTTAATATTTCTGTTTCATATAAAGGTATAAGCAAATTAGTTATAGATTAAGAAAAACAAAATCCAGAGATATTGATTGCAGTTAGTCCCAAGAAGAGATTTATTTTGGCATAGTATAATAACGTTATTTCAGTATCTAAATAAGAAGATTTAATCGACCATCTACCAAAAATAGAGCAAACATTGTCAGGAGTTATGTCTAAATTGGCACTTTGCGACTATAATTATTTCCATTTACTTATAGCATAAGTTAAGACCCTTTTTATACGCCGCCGGAGGCGGACGTATATTGGCGACATCTTCTCCGTCTGTCCGTCCGTCCATCCGTCCGTCCGTCCATCCGTCCGTCCGTCCGTACGTCCGTCCACTTTTCTTGTCAACGCAACTCCTCCTAAGTTTCTAGCTGGATCTTAATGAAACTTGGTCAATGTTATTACCTCAATTGGTAGATGTGCATGAAGGAAGGATTTTATGGTTCATTGATTTTTGCTAGAGTTATGCCCCTTTAAAACTTAGTCTCTGGGGCTTATTGAAATTGCAGCCTTGTCAACGCAACTCCTCCTAAGTTTATGGCTAGATCTTAATGACACTTGGTCAATGTTATCACCTCAATTGGAAGATGTGTAGAAGGAAGGATTTTGTGGTTCATTGATTTTTGCCACAGTTATGCCCCCTTAAAACTTAGTCTTTGGGGCTTATTGAAATTGCAGCCTTGTCAACGCAACTCCTCCTAAGTTTATGGCTGGATATTAATGACACTTGGTCAATGTTATCACCTCAATTAGTAGATGTGCATGTAGGAAGGATTTTATGGTTCATTGATTTTTGCCAGAGTTATGCCCCCTTAAAACTTAGTCTCTTGGGCTGATTGAAATTGCAGCCTTGTCAACACAACTTCTAAGATTCTGACTGGATACTAATGAAATTTGGTGGATGTTATTACCTTAATTGGTAGATGTGCATGAAGTAAGGATTTTATGGTTCATTGATTTTTGCCTGAGTTATGCCCCCTTCAATCTTAGTCTCTGGGGCTTATTGATATTTCAGCCTCGTGAACGTAATTCCTTCCAGGTTTTTGACTGGATATTTATAAAAACCTTTTTGTGAACACAACTTTTTACAGGTTTTTGTGTGAATATTTATAAATCCTTGTCAAAGTCATTTTTTTGTCTCAAGTTTTATAAGTGGCGGCGTATATTGTGACCATGGCACTCTTGTTATGTATGCATCAATTGTATGCTCTGTATTGAAAGATTAGTGACATACATGTACTGTATCACTGTTTCCATCGGTTTGTCAATAACAACGTGTGGACATGCGTACATTCCCACATAAGAACGCCCTTTGATGCCTAACAAGATATGGGGTTGGCAAAAGGCGGAAAGTCAAGAAATTGCTTATGACAAGTTATTGTTTCATTTCCCATAAGGTAATTATTTTACTTTAACGTAAACAACGAGAAATTTGAAAAGTGGCAGTAATTCCTAAACTGTGTTATATTTCCATTCCAAATACAAACTTAAGCATTTTGCGCGGTTTAGAATTTTGAATTAATGTTTACTTATGGAAATATTTGACAAAAATGTTCAATATTACCTCCCTTGCATATGAATATAGAGTAAAATGATATTTGTAAATTCTTTTCTTCTTGAAGCATAATTTTGAAATCCGGCATGGTGAATCAACATATATGAAGTGTATTTCGTATTGCTAGAAAGTAGTGTTTTCAATGCTGGGTCATATACCTTAAATGAAAGTGATGTATTTACAGATTAGATGTGACCTTCACATTTCGATACGTGGGCATCTTAAATATAACATGAAATCCTCAATTGTATACATGAACTCCTTAGAATATCATTCAGTAATGTCACCAATGTTGCCACTGTTGAATGATAACAAAGACCACTACCAACAAAGTTAATTTACGTAACTGTCACTTCTTGTAATACTCTAACAATGCCAAATAACCCACGCATGTAATGTCAAATAATGTAATTTGTTCTTTCAGAGTGCCGTATAGTTCACGACTAAACATGACCTTCATGATTCATATACGTTGGTATAAATTGTTTCAAGAAACTCGAATTTGACTGTTGCAGATGACGAATTAAATTGAATGAAGTTGTACTTTACCTTTTTTGGTCTTTTTGAAGAGAAAATACTTTAGAAAATGGTGAAATTGCTTGTGACAAGCAATTTCATCATTTCCCACAATGTTTTCCAAAGCTATTATCTTGTAAGGAGTCAAAAAGAGCCATTGTGTGGTAATGGGTATCATAAAGCAATGTCAACCATGTATGGACCATTGCATTACAATAATGGTCACTATAAAGATAATTCACGTTTTGTCTCATCTCCTGTTAAACTCCAAAAATGTCACATAACCAACACATGCGCAGATCCAGAAGGGGGGGGGGAAATCAGGGGGTCATGACCCCCCCCGCCCCCTAGAATTTGGCGAAAAAAGGGGTTATGAACTTATGAAAAAGAATACTGGTTATGTCCCAAATAAGCTGCGTCATTCGTCCCTGTTAGCTGCGACAAACCGCTATTATATTTAGTCTTTTATGGTATGACATATATCTGTATGCGGATCCAAGGGGAGGAGGGTCAGGAGGTCTGACCCTCCACCCCTGAAATTTGGCGAAAAAAGGGGTTAAAAATCGGAAGATCCCCCCCCCCCCCCCCCCGGGAAAAATACCTGGATCCGCGCTTGCAACACACATAATGGCAGGTAATACCATTTATTTCATACAAGTAGTTACAGACTGTGCGTGGCTTGGATATTTGACCAGGTCCCGGTTTCTCGAAACAAACTTAAGTACGTTCTCAGACTCAAATCTGAGCACCGTACTCGAATCACACGAAATTTACATGAACTTCAATCGAATACCCTTCAACGTTGGACAGTATTCCATTGAAGTTGAGCATGTACTCATGAGTATGCACTTAAGTTTTTGTTCTAGAAAACAGGGTCTGGTATTTTGTTGATAAACTATGATATCGTACATTCTTCTTTACTAGGAATGGATTACATTAAAAAAAATGGTGGTTACTCAGGAAATGTGTTTAAATTGGCAAGCATTATTCTTTGGTTTGTAAATTAAACGTTAACGTTTCCCTTTAGCATCCGGCAGCCACCACTTTTGCTAGATACATACGAATTCGAAATGACAACATATGGTCTAACATTCAATATAAATGAATAGTTATCTTTTTACACATTTTTGCTCATGTTATTAAAGACACGCGACCTTGCACTATACAGTCGGCACTCGATGTGTCGACATCAGATGAGTCGAATTTTCGCTTAAGTCGAAGTTCAAATCTGGTCCCGTCCTCATCAATGGACACAACTTATTTTCAAGCAAAATAATTTCAAACTGAATATAGCCATTGAAATATAGTAGGAAAAGGATAGAAATTGCTCGAAACGAGTAATTTCTTTCCTTTTCCTACTGTATATATATTTCAATAATAATCGTAAATGATTAGTTTCCCAAATGGTCAAATATCAACTTTATCGAAGCCGAACAAAATCGGATGAGTCGAACTCCGGATATGTCGAGGTATTTTGACGGCCCCTCCGACTTCGACACAACGAGTGTCGACTGTATTTCATACAAGTAGTTACAGACTGTGCGTGGCTTGGATATTTGACCAGGCCCCGGTTTCTCGAAACAAACTTAAGTACGTTCTCAGACTCAAATCTGAGCACCGTACTCAAATCACACGAAATTCACATGAACTTCAATCGAGTATCCTTCAACGTTGGACAGTATTCCATTGAAGTTGAGCAAGTACTCATGAGTATGCACTGAAGTTTTTGTTTTAGAAAACAGGGTCTGGTATTTTGTTGATAAACTATGATATCGTACATTCTTCTTTACTAGGAATGGATAACATTAAAAAAATGGTGGTTACTCAGGAATTGTGTTTAAATTGGCAAGCATTATTCTTTAGTTTGTAAATTAAACGTTAACGAATCCCTTTAGCATGCGGCAGCCACCGCTTTTTGCTAGATACATACGAGTTCGAAATGACAACATATGGTCTAACATTCAAGATAAATGAATAGTTATCTTTTTACACATTTTTTCCTCGTGTTTATAAAGACACACATCCTTGCACAATACAGTCGGCACTCGATGTGTCGACATCGGATAAGTCGAATTTCCGCTTAAGTCGAAGTGAAAGTCTGGTCCCATCCTCATCAATGGATGCCAATATTATCAAACAAAATATTTTGAAATAAATGTAACCATTGAAATATAGTAGGAAAAAGAAAGAAATTGCTCATGTCGAGCAATTTCTTTCCTTTTCCTACTTTATTTCATTTATGAACGTACTTTATGCGCATCAAAAACGGTTAAAAATTGTTGTAATAGACACAAAGAAAAAATCGGATGTGTCGAACTCAGGATATGTCGAAGTATTTTGACGGTCCCTCTGACTTCGACACAACGAGAGTCGACTGTATATGGTTTCTCTTTCTCTTAGATAATCTCAATGTACAAAACAGAGAGATATTGCGAATTTCGATTGCTTCCAGTGACGCGAATGATAGGTTAAATGTCCATTCCTAGTCTAGACGTTGCACGGTGATAAGCATTTGATATTTAGTTTTCTTGATTTGTTTTCAAATATCTTGCTATGTTAGGTCTTATCAGATGATTGTATGGAATTTCAAGTCAGAAATGATTTCAGACTAATCTGCCTTCTTTATACACAGGCGGCAATCACGTGACTTTGTTATGATATGTTTTCCTAACTTTTGTAAACAATAACACTCGGTAAGTAAACATTTTTCTCACATTTTAAATCACATACTAAACACTCAACATTGAGATACGTGCCATTCAATACGTCGTACTTTCCGGTATATTTTGATACCAATATCTTCCTTCAAATCCCTGTCAAAACTGCGAAAATCGTGCAAAGTATTTTTGAATACCGAGATATATTTTCTTAAGAAATGTTTGCACTTCACACGAATGTTCTCAGCGTTGACAGTTATTCAAGGGAATATCTTGGTATCGAAATAAACCGGAGAGCACGACGTATCGAATAGTACATATCTCAATACTAAGAATTAAGTATTTGGTTTGAAATTTGACAAAAATGTGTACTTACCAAGTGTTTTGTTTACATAAATTAGGAAAGCATATCATAACAAAGTCATGGGATTGCCGCCTGTGTTATAGGTTTAAGGACCGTGAACATTGAATAATTGATTGAATGGGATTAAACGCCCTTTCAATTACTACAATAGTATTTTGGCGACTGGAAAACCTAGCCATAGGGTCCTGTCGTTTCTCTTATCAGTACTACCAAAACATCATTTCAGAGTCTCCAGCTGCTCGTCCTTAGCCTATAGATTTGTGATTTCCCAATCAGTGGTGGGATACAAATATCAAAAGGAATGTTTGCCGCGGATTGGCATCGAACCGGGAACTGCAAGTGTTAGAGACCGATGCACTACCAATTTGTAATGTGGTCGCGGCCCTGAGCATACCGAATAATCGTTGTTACTATCAAATTGAAATCTAAAAAAAAAAAAAAAAAAAAAAAAAAAAACGAAGCAAACAGATGCATGGATTTCAACACAAGAAAACTTGTGCGTTTCCAAAAAACGTAATTATTAACTATTCAAACAGCAAAAAAAAAAGAATGTTAAGTGTAATACAACAGAAAGCTTGGAAAAAGGAGAAATTGATTATAAGACTTTTTTTATTTTCATGGGGCGTTAAACCTATTGCTAGCTTTAGAAAGGTTTATCGAAATTTGTACAATTCATCAAATGTCCATGATTATAATGGCTACGTTCTCATAAGCACTCTGTATCGATCAACTCACAAACAATGGGCGCAAGCGTTCTCAGCTTTTATTGAAATTGTTTCGACAATCCGCTTCCACCAAAGGGGTGTATTATTATTACAAATACTTTGTCGAGAAATAGATCGTTAAAACAGTTTTGATTCTTGCCCAAACGGAACGTCCCTGCTTGAATATTCCAAGTTTCGGTGGTAACCAATGTAAGCCAACTGCATGTAATTTCTTATCTTTTAATCGAATCTAAGTCTATCTGTATACCAAAAATCGGACAATTGTTAGACAGTGTATTCGCATGAAAGATTACACTGTCAGATTACCGTCTAGACTATACAAATTATAAACAATCGAAGTGGCAAATCGGGCGTAAGATTGTAACTTGTTTGGTAAACATTCGTACTCTTCACTGCCAGTGTTAATTCATTTGTAGTAATAAAGATTCGGTCATTCCAAACTCAGATTAAGGTAGTCCACCCCTAATGATATTCGCGTGGAGTTATTCGGGCGAAGTCGAAACGTTCAGTGGTGAACTTTCCACTGCCGATTGTTTACGACCGCGCCTGAAATGGTTCGGATACGTAACGACGACGCTCGAAAAAAATCGATATTTTATGAATTTGAAGATGGCCACATCATGGGTATTCAACCTTAAAACGTGTGCTCAAAATGTTTTTTTTTTGTTGATAAATCAGGTCTATTAAATTCATAGAAAAAAAAACTTTTATTATTTCCCCATGTCTTAAAAACGAATCTATCTATTGACCAAAGATAAGACATTAGCGAGATGATGTTCGTGCGAAAGATTGAGGTGTCAGTTCACAGTCCTTGCAAATTATAAACATTCGACTTGGTTATTCTGAAATGAATCGTAAACAATTGATAACTTCATTGTGGATGTCAATTTATTTGTAATGTTGAATAAGATTAGACCATTAGATGAAACTTAAAAAACAAAAATAAATTCAGTGACAATAAATAACATACGTTACCTAAATATACATACAGTTAATTGTTCTTTCAGACTGATGGCTAAAGTTTTAACTCTTGCTTGACAATAAGATTTACAGTATTAGTAAATATATATAACACATTATTTATCTTTGCAAAAGACTTTGCCTTCGACGACGCCATTTATCACTTTTGACGCTAATATCTCTAAAATTTGGGTCATTTGTCTGTTAGAAGGTATGTAATTTGTAAAACTGATATTTTCTTCATCTTTTAGCTATTTCCCTGGCATTTTCCTTGACATCGCGATATATAAATAATTGGTAATGACTGCAATTTTGTCCTTATCTATTCCCCGGAAATACATTATTTTTATTCTTGATGTGAGTATGATTCAATAGAAATTAATATGTCGTATTGTAATAAGAAACAAAGCGTTATCCAGATATTTAAGAAGTTGGTAGAATAAACCATAATGTCGAAATAACAACAGATTACATACATCCCAAACAGTGACATATGTCATTCTTACATCACACACCTTTTATGTAGACCTAATTACGCAATAAATTTGCGTGTATTTTGAAAATATCTCAAATATTTGTATTTTTTGAGATATGTTGAAAACATTGGTATCAAAGATTCACGGAAACTCATTATGTAATCATGCTAAATGTTGTCGCCAAAATGTATGATTCAATGGAAATTAATATGTCAAAATGTAATAACAAAGTACTGCATTAGAATTATAAGGAGTTGGCAGAATATATCATAATGTCGAAATAACAACAGATTACATACATCCCAAACAGTGAAACATGTCGTTCTTACGTCACACACCTTTTATGTAGACCTAATTACGCAATAAATTTGCGTGTACATTTGATGCATTGTTTTTGAGCATATCTCAAGTATTTGTATTTTTTGAGATATGTTGAAAACACTGGTATCGAATCAAAATCGCTCGGCGTCAGTATGAAAACTAACAAGCTAGCTACAACGATAATAAATGGTACCTACCGTACTAACTAATACATATACTTAGTCTAGATCGTATTGATTTCACTCAGTCCCCAGAAAAGATTTATTTCGGCACAGTACATGACGTTTTTTGCTAGTATCTAAATATATCTTACGGGGAACATTAAATCGAACATCTACCAAATATAGCGCAAAGTTTGTCAGGAGTTATGCCTAAATTGGCACTTTGTGGTTAGGTTATATTTTCAGTTTCTATTTTAAGACATTTTCGTACATATATGTAGGGCTTCTTTTTACTACATCGTAATTAATCTTTTTTTCTCGTACGCTACAGTCATGGAGCACAGGTCCTTATTATCGGATTACAAAAGTAAAAAAAAAACATTATTTTTTCATTAAAACAAATCCTTTGTTCAACGAAAAAATTAGGGTAAATGCAGGTACGAAAAGTAAACTATTGTACGACCTGTAAGGCAGAAATACCCCAGACTCAAAATTTTATATCCCATCGTGTCAATATTTGTTTCCAATGCTTCTTTTGAAAGACTCTTCAAAACCAGAGAGCGAGATTTCTTGAGATATTTCAGATTTTTAGATGTTTTTGATAAAATGTTTTTTAGAACAAGAATTTTCAGGTGCTAAATGGGAGGCGCCATGGCCCTATACTTCGCGCGGAACCCCTCGGTTAACTCTGTAGAAACAACAAAAGAGAGAATTGACTGAGGTGATTCTGATTAAGCTATAAATTGTACTTAGCCATTTTTGAACATTCAAGGGCAGATAACTTCAGACTTTCAGGTTCAATTATTTAAGGAATCATACCAATATATGATTAAAATGCATCCATTGATTTTCTGAAAAGAAGACTTTTATAGAAAATGTTGGCGACCAGTCTTACGCAAGGAAACACGCACAACTGACACAGCACCATGACAACTGTCCAATGTCCTGACGGCCAATAGAGCTAAAAAGTATAGAAAATATAGCGGTAGAGATACACCAGAAATTACAATAATTATTTGGAGGTACATACAGTAGCATGTTATCTTTTCGAATAATTTTACAGGTACAACATTAAGCAATAATTGACACCCCCACCTTACCCATCAATGTCAAAAGACATAACAGACGTGAAAGAAAGAGTGTTGTAAGTTATAATAGCATGCCATAAATATCAGAACAAAGTCTAGACAGTCAGTGTTATAAGTTAATGTAATTTTGGATTGTCATTTGATTTGCTTATCTTGTCTTAATATATCCTGATATATATTTTGTTTATCAAATAATTGATGGAAGTGGTGGGATAATGACAACTGCCAGACTAGAGTGGCTTCTTCCAATATCCATGATCTACATTGTCAAGTTTTAAGTCAAACTCTCACGGAGGGGAGTAATGAAATCTTGGTGAACATGAATGGTTAAATATGCAAATGAGGGTAACCATCGGATTGTATGAGCCACATGTCGAAAGGAGAAACCCAAGTTCGAGCACATAAACAGTCTTTAGTTCAGAACACAGACACGACGCGACTTCTTTTTTTTTCGTTATGTATAATATACATAACGAAAAAAAAAGAAGTCGTAAGTGTTAATGTAAATCCTCGTAAATTCGTAATTCCAGCTTTACTATAGCTGGGGTTACGTGGTTTTGTACAAACACCGACGATGTACGCTTCTATATTCAGAAGAGCCAAATAAAGCCCGTTGTGGGAGGCACATGCTGCTTCTTTCAACATAACCCATGTAACTGGTGATTTAGACTAGCTGCACTTTTAAAGTTTTTGTTCAAAGCGACGAATTATGCGACGTGTATTGTAGAATATCAAATTGTGTAATATTTTTCTTATAATACGATTACGTGTTTTACGCTGCTATATGAGAAATCAATTTAATTTCTGAAAAGATAAAAAATTTCCTTGTGTTGCTGGAATGTGCATTTTCTCTATTCGATGTCTTACATCTTGTTCTAGATTCCATCGCAAATGCACTTGATTACGCTGATGCTAGATAGAATCCTTGTGTTTTCTTCAAAGTAGGACGCATTTGTTTGATTCAAAGAGTTATTCCGAGATGTAACAATGTTTTCCATGGAAAAAGATATAAGGACTGTGCACTTGTTCTTTGTGTCCCAATACCCCCATCCTTTGGTACAAGTATGAGAAACTAAATTGTGTTTCAATAGAGAGTTAACTTTGTTGGCTGAGGTGATTAGCATACGGATCAGAGGAATTTGACTTGAAAGATGCACTATTGTCATATGTCATATTGTAAAAGATGCTCTGTCGTACTTTAATCCTTCCCACAACAATTACTTTTTGGTGCACCTAATATAAGAAGTACCGGAAAATATTGACTCAAAAGAAAGTGCTGCGTTTCTCCCTTTAGCATCAATGTATTCTTCTTTTTATTGATCGCACATATTATCTTTATTAGCATTTGGTCAATTAAATAAAATGAAATTTAAAAGTCTAAAGCGTTAATCGATGATCATGTCTCTTAAAAATCCCATAGTACATGTATAATGTAACAACGTTTACTTTTATGCTATAGTTGCGCGGTTTTGAAAGAGAAGTTAGAAAATGTTACGTTCGTCCCGTATTCAGTTCCGACAAATTCCTTTTAAACCAAGAAAGATATAAGAGTGAAATTTCTAACTGTACGACCAAACGGGTAATATTAGAAAAATGGTTAAATAAGCCGTGTGATGGCTCCATGTCATTTTGATTTGCCATTGGATTTGCTTATCTCGTCACAACACATCACGGGCTACGTAACAGACTATATATTGATAGCTTTACTTAGTGACAGCCTCAGTTTTTCCAACGACGGGAGTATATTTAAAGGTTGAATTTGAAATTGGTTGCGAATGATGAATTTCAAAAATAATGAAAACAAATGAAAGCAAATTGTATGTTGAAGCGTGGGAAAGATAATTGATAATTATCTACACTTTCTTCGTTGTTTCTTTTCTCTTTGTGATTTTTTTTTCAAATATCTCTACTAGATACGACAAAATAGGTCTTGTTTGGAAAATGGTTGATCGGGCAGTACATCATCTTTTCATGCTATATTATCATTACATTCTCATAGAGTAAGTTCATATTAATATCCCAAAACGGCGCCAATGTTCTAATCTGCTATTGAAATAGTTCAGACGGTGTTCTTCTTAGAAAGCGTACTTAATTGCAACAATGGCATTGTTGGATATTAGATCGAAATGATATTCTGAATTTGAAATAATTTTCTTTTGTATGAGATATAAAATATCACAGCAACGACTAAGATATCAATCATCTATTCAAATACTAGGGATGAGTTCTTTAGAGGGAAATGTTTAATCCGCTCAATGAGAACAATAAGATTTTTGTTCGGAATATCTTGCCCCGCATAGTACAATGTCTACTGAATTGCGAGAGATACTCCGATTAAAATATTAAGAATCTAATTGAGCGGCTTCAAAATCTCGCCATTATGGTATACAGCCCATCATTAAAACACCACTTTCTAGCTATACGAAATGCATCAATTTACACACACTTGTAAATACACTTCACATAAGTTGATTCACCGTGCCGGATTTCAAGATTATGCTTTAATTAACCCTTTCCCAAACAACATAATCTTGGACTGTCTCAATTTGAAAGGTGTTGCAGGCGACAATTTAGAAGTCAATAAAGAAATGATTGGTGTACTATATATATAGCACAGAAAATATTGAGACAAAAGGGGAAACTGCTAGTTATCAGCAGTTTTTTTTCTTTTGTCTCAATGTTTTTCCAAGCTCTTTCTGAAAGGGACGTCAAAACCAGGTCTTGTTTGGGAAAGGGTTGAGAAGAAAATAATTTACATATATTATTTTACTCTATATTCATATGTAAGGGAGGTAATTTTGATTTTTTGTCAAATATTTCCATAAGTATGCATTAATTCAAAATTCTAAACCGTTCAAAATGCGTATGTTTGTATTTGGAATGGAATTACATTAAAGGAATTACTGGCACTTTTCAAGTTTGGATCTTGGCTCTTTAGTGCTAATTAATGATGGGTTGCATCTCAGATACGTACTATTTGATAATACAATCTGTATAGGCGATTAAGTGTATTTATCAGTGTAGAATGCCTGTATTTAAATAATACGAGTGCATATGCATTCTTATGCGTGTGCGCTGAAAGTAGTTTTTGGCTCATTTCGTCGATATTATTGCAAAACCTAATAACCTTAGCTTTGGCCAAGCTGAAATTACGAGATTTTGCAATAACACCGACATTTTGGTACGTCATTTGGTATCATTATCGAGACTGTGCAATACATATGCCTTTACGTCTTAGCATAATGATACACTGCACAATGCATGCAGACAGTGGCTTTGTCATCTACCTATAATTAGCCCTGGTACAGTAATGGCGTCTAGATGTCGTCTAAGATGGAGGAAGGTCTTGTTGGAATTCAAAATGAGTTTATGCACCCAGAGAAAGTATTGGTTACATCTTATTGAACGGCGCGCTGCACGCGCCGTTCTATTGATATGCCATTGGAGTTTTGTCACAGAATGTTTAAATGGCACAAGGACATGGAGTAACGAACATTTGTATGACTATTTATTGTGTCGCGCTCTGCGCGACATATCTTGTGGTACACTTCTTCTAATTTTATAAATTACGTCATGAGGGATAATTGTTTGTACTTGAAAATCGTGTATATGTCCTACTTATATACTGTTCACTAGATATATTTTTCAAGCAGTACTACAAAGTGTACTTTGATGTTTATCCAATCCCAGAACACACAAAAAGTTCAAGTAAACAAAATTTTAATTGTTTTATTTTTGCAAAGCAATGGAAAGTCCCTACTTCCGGTTTCGCCATAGGGGAATGTATAAATCCTATCCATTTGAAGACCAGAGTAATGCATACCAGAGGAATATCTAATTCCTATCTGTTAAACTACCAGAATGCATACAATAAGAATCGCTAATCGTGATGTATACTTCAATGACCAAAGTACCACAAGTACTTTAGTATTGAATATACAATTTCGGCTGACCAACTTACACAATTACAAGTATCGTTTTAACTGAACAAGTCTGTGTATTGCTAGTAGAACATTATATTTTCACATAATTTTTTTTCAAAATAGTAGACTTTTTAGCGGATTCTAACACTAAAATAATTAACCATTCCCCTAACAGAACATGTTTTTTCTCGTACTTTTCCCCCAAAAATAGTAGGGGAGACCGGGGTACTCTGGGACACGGGGTACTCTGGGACAACGGGGATATTGCATACTTTAAATGCTCTGATTTTACCCATACTTGCACATATGATTACTTTTATCAAGCCTCACTACCCACAAACTTTTTTAAGCAGCAAGGTAATAAAAACAATTTTAATGAGTAAAATTCTATTTTTCATAACCAGAGGTAGCTTTGTGAAAAAAATAAATTTTGTCTCCAAATTCTTAGGTAATAAGATCCAGCTTATAATTCACCAGCTTAATGTCATCAGCATCAAAGGAACTTTCTTTTGCAATAGAGAGAACATATTGATTGTGATTCTATTTTCAGTTGTATCACATCAAAGTTGGTAGGGGGTGGTCGGGGTACTCTGGGACAGTGGCCTCGGGGTACTCTGGGACTATATGTTTCATGGGGCAAATTTAGAGCATGAAAAAAAAAAAAAAACTTAGTTTTACCATGGTTTGAGTTTCTATTTCAGCTTATTTATCATAAAGTAGCAAAATTTAAGCACTTTTTGATGACAGCTGCTTAAAAACAAAAAATCCAGCTTTTAGTATAAATATCATATTGTAAACCTGTTATGGTGTTCTTTCCATTGAGATGTAAACAGGTTTAGTATGGGTGCGTTCAGGGTTCTCCCATCGGTAGCCATCGGTGCCGTTGGTAACCATCGGTAGCCATCGGTAACCGTCGGCATACCGATGGATATTTTGTTGGTAACCAATTGTCCCGAGAGTAGACAAGTCGGGTAGCATCGGTAGCCTCGTTTTCATTACAGTAAGATGGCGGATAACAATCCAACTACGGCGATCCTAATCATATATTTTCTTCAAAAACAAGCGAATAGCATTCTAACCGTTCTTGATAGAATTTATTGTAATAGTTGAAGCTACAGTTATTTTATTTAGCCATTTATTTCTGAAAATATCTCTTTATTCATAATTTTTGAAAACGAACGATCACTCTGCCGGGAGAATACGCTCTTGGTAATTGATTATCCGCCTTTTTTACCGATCGGTGCAATTTTCGTTCAGAGTTCATTGGTTGCCGACGGTGCCATCGGCTACCGATGGTACCATCGGTCGCCGACGGTAAATACACTCGGTTACCGATGGGAGAACCCTGAACGCACCCAATGACTGAATTAATCTTTTGAAGTTAAATTATATTTCTTTACATGTTTTTCTAACATATGCATAAAATTTATTAACTAATAGATCAATAGAAAAACAATATTTGTATTATGTGAAGCCTGTCCCAGAGTACCCCTAGTGGTGTCCCAGAGTACCCCATACATGGGGTACTCTGGGACACTTTTTTGGTAAATTTCAAACCAATATACCTCACTAAATAAGAACAATAGAGGAAAACAAAAATGTCCAGTGCAGAAGCCATCAATAAGCTACCATGTAGCACTTAGACATTTGGGATAATATCTATATTTACCTCACCAGTAAGGAAAAAGTGAATTTTGTCCCAGAGTACCCCGGTCTCCCCTAGACAGTTAGGCTTTTTCACACACTAACATTATTAACCCTTTCCTAGTGGAAAGTTTTTAAGCAGGCCAGTAGCAGCTTTGAAATCAGAACAGTTAAATCATTTCGTGTTTCGAGAAAAGGGTTAAAATGTGTCTACATTGTGTTATATCTGGTTATGTTATTTCAGTCCAGTCAGTCGTATCCCTATTATACAGGGCTACGTTTCCAGGCAATGTAGACAAAGATCAATATCATTATACATGCAGCCTGATCTTAGTCCACATACAATGCATACATAATTAAAATTTCCAGAATCATATTGGTTATGATTATTATTAATCCAATTCTTAAGTTGTGGAACACGTTTTGCCCAATTTTTGTAGAAATGCCCCTCTATCTAATACCTCGAATGGGGAACCGTAGCGGATTATCTTTCCTTGGATAGGTGGCGCAGTGGTTCACGGTCCAAATTTACTACACTCGCCCTTTTACCTGGTAATACACAACACGGAAAACACACGATCGCCAAACTTAACTGTTGTTAAGATGTTGTAATGTCCGAAATTATGTCACGGATTACTTAATTAAGTGGAACTCTATTAGATCTAACATAATTTGGGGGAAAAAGAATGAAAATTTTGGGAATCGCGGTTACCAAAATATTCTCTTCTTTCTCTGTTTCCCCCCATGATACAAACTTCTTAGAAGGTTAGGTGATTCAGTTTGTTTACAACTTTCCCTAATTTCACCTGGTTATAACACTTTCTCGACAAGACCAGATTTTGACATCAATAATATATATTGATAAGGAAAACATTGAGGCAAAACAAGAAAATGCTGATAATTAGCATTGTTTTCTTTTGCCTTTGTACTTTTTTGTATGATAATTTGCACACAAGTCCTGCATTTATCAAGATGAATTTTGCATCTGTATAACCTTTGATGTTGGAAAACTTTCAGACATATAGGTTTGGGAAAGGTTAATGGTGAAAGATCTCAATTTTCTGAGAAAGCTAAGAAAGCACTAGAAGAAAAGGCTGATATCCAGCACCTTTCCTCTTTTAACAAAGTTTCTAACCAATACATACACACATATGTATGCATGTAGTAGTTTATTTGTTTGTCTACAACACATTTGATTCAAGAAAATACACGAAAAGGTCTTTTTTCACTTTGTTTTCAAAGGTGACCCAACTCTTTTTCAATGGCATAATATCGAGGAAAAAGTAGAAAGTGTTGGTTTCCAGCATTTTTTCCTTTCCCCAAAGGGTTAAAACTTTACCAATAAAGATTACCAAAAGGAATCGGGTTGTTTTCAAAACGATTAAGAGTAACAAAAGATTAACAACCTAATGGTGTTGATGAGCAACAAAATCGTGCGGGACTATAAAACTATTTGCACTTTACAGCCTTTTTGCATTTAACACATCCTCTATGCTATGTTTCCTAGTTTTACGTGGATGTAAAGATCGTGAGAACAAAAATGTTTTGGATTTTACGAAGCAAATTGAGTCTAAACATTATATTAATCCATTTCTAGAATATAAAACATATGATAACAGACAAATTTTGCGAATTGAACGGCGATTGAATTCTGATTCATGTCGGTTTCCAGCTGTCTACTTTCGTTTTCATGCTGCTCTACTTAATCGCCTTTTCTGTCTGAAACTCTAGCATTTCGTTTTCATAATTCATTTCTCAGTTAAGGGTTCATCATTTAACAAAATTTCTACTCCATTTTCTGTGTTTTACGTTTTAATTTAGGAAAATAGGTTGAAAGTAAGCAAAGTATTTATGTTCTGCATGTAAACAAGGGAGAACTTCCGGATGCTGAAGGACCGGGAACAACGACGCCACCACACTACTCGCAGGGGCAATTAACCCGCTACGGTTCCCCATTGCTCTACCAGGCCATTTATCGAAACTGATACATCGCAATGTTTTCGTTGCGTTACATCTTACACCCGAAACAATACCAATCTATTTTGGGCTACATGTTTTACTGGTGTTGTGTCCGCGGTGCGTCCGTTCAACCATGTCTTGAATAATAAACGTATCCTTTTCCTCCTGTTCACTAAGCGTTTTCAGATTGCATAGACTAAGATCAGCCTGCACTAACATGCAATCTGATCTTAAACACACCGACTATTCTCTACTAAATAATTATAGGAACGTCTGAGATAAAGTGGTTAAAATGTCCCGATTTTTGGAATTTGAATTCAAACACAATAACATTTCAAAAGGCTAACGATTAAACAAGTAACAAGTAGATCTATATTTCTTTTTCTTTTGAACCGTACTATTTTACCCTCTCTGGCGGGATTAATTGCATGGTCCCGTTACGGGCGTGCGTCTGTGTGTAAACCTCTTCTCCCAAACATTTTATTAATCAAAATTTCAACTAAAATATGCTATACGGGAATCTTTCTTGCATGAAGCCATTCAAATTTTCAGTAAAAAAAATCATGCAGTACTCTGGTTACCCTAAACCGCTCATTGGATTAAATTGTAATAAAGTATGTGTTTCGCTTGGGGATTTGCCAATTTTAGAGTCATTGATGGAATTTCGATCAGAATTAAGATTTGGTTGGAAAAAAAATATTAAGAAAACAAAACAAAAAAAAAAAAAAAAAAACACACACAGAGAAAAATCAAATATTGCCGAATTATTTTTAAGCGCGACACAATTCTCTTTGCTGTACATTACAGCAAATTTTTACTTGTTACTACATTTTGGCTGACTTCGTTCGGTGATAGTTGGAGCTATTATTTTGTTGTTCCTTCTATTTTATTCAACCCCGGTCTATCAAAATCTTTGTTTGTCTCGATACTATTTGTTTTGATGTTTTCATTCGGGCTAAAATGAGTCGATTTCTTAACGACAAGAATTCTTCGTATTTCGGGTAAAAAACATTAGCTATTTCAAACGTGTAAATGTATTCACTGTAAAAGGGTTTCTCAAAATGAAATAATTGATGGAAGAATACTCGAACATTTTTATTGTATGAAAATACTTTTGGATAATCTTATTTCCAACCTGATCGATAGGATACACTTTGGTCAATCAATTCGACACCGTACCACCATTTCGTCATGTAGGAAATTTGGCGTTGCAAATTAAAATGCACAATTATTCAGTGCAGTACGTTTATTCGTCGGTAATAATGCGTTTCATGGAGAGCACAGACAATAACCTTGTCAGCAACCCATAATTAGCCCAGATAACTGTGACTCGTCATGCTAAAAGGGACCTATCCGAACTCCAAAATTTCAAATTTTGACAAACATGTCAGACTCAACATAGGTCAACCAGATCCTTTATGCGAAAAATGAACATATTCTAAGATAGGGAATTTCGGATTTAGAAAATTACATAAAAGTGAAAAGTGGCGGCTCTAGTCTGGCTGCGCGGACTGCGCAGACTGACTAGGGTCGATATTTTCACACTTCCTATAAGGTCCCTTTTAGCGTGACGGGTCACAATTACGTCTAGTAGTCAGCATGTTATACGGAAATCTATTTGGGTTTGTATTGGGTTGAGTTTTATACACATACATACATACTATTGTCAGTCCTTCTGACTTTTTCTGTTTCATATAAAGATCATATTAGTTATAGACTACGAAAAACAAAATCAAGAGATATTGATTTCCATTAGGCAAAAGATTTATTTTGACATAGTATAACGGCGTTATTATTGAGTATCTAAATAGGAACATTTAATCGACAAGCTACCAAAATAGAGCAAAGTTTTGTCAGGAGTTATGCCTAAATTGGCACTTTCCAGTACGACTATACTTATTATTAGTAACTTGTACCATAAATTAAGGCCTTTCTCTAATGTATTGGCCAGCAAGATTAACCCGGCACATCTGTATATGTAATGACCCTACTTCGACAATGTTTTGTTAAGACGCTCAACTAACGGACATAGCACACGAAAATTAAGTTGCCCCTGGTTAATTTGGGTGGGCAATATGCATCAATTGTATGCTATGTATTGAAAGATTTGTGACATACATGTACATGTACTATATCAACAGTTTCTATCGGTTTGTCAATAACAACATGCGCAAACGCGTACATTCCCATATAGGAACGCCCTTTGATGTCTATCAAGATATGGGGTTGGTAAAAGGTGTAAAGTCAAGAAATTGCTTATAACAAGTAATTGCTTCATTTCCAATAAGGTATTTATTTTATTTTAAATGAAAGTGATATATTTACAGATTAGATGTGACCTTCACATTCCGATACGCGGGCATCTTAAATATAACCTGAAATCCTCAATTCTATAATCTTTAGAACATCATTCAGTAATGTCACCAATGTTGCCACCGTTGAATGATAACAAAGACCACTATCACCAAAGTTAATTTTCGTAACTGTCACTTCTAGTTATACTCTAACAATGCCAAATAACCCACGCATGTAATGTCAAATAATGTAATTTGTTCTTTCAGAGTGATGTATAGTTCACGACTAAACATGACCTTCATGATTCCTATACGTTGGTATAAATTGTTTCAAGAAACTCGAATTTGACTTGCCTTGATATAATAAAGGAATGTCAACCATGTATCGACCATTGTATTACAACATGGTCTCTATAAAAGATAACATAGTGTCATCCCTTGTTATACCCCAATAATGTCACACAACCAACACACATAATGGCAGGTATTGTCATTTACTTCATACATGTAGTTACAGACAGTTAAGAACTGTGTGTTGCTTGGATGTTTGACCAGGTATTTTGTTGATATGATAGCGTAATTCTTTTGTATTAGGAATGGATAAAATTTGAAAAAAAAAGTTACGCAGGAATTTTGTTTGAATTGGAAAACTTTATTCTTTGGTGGTAAATTAAACGTTAACGAAGCTCTTTAGCAGGCGGCAGCCACCACCTTTAGCTTTTTGCTAGATTTATACGAGAGTTCGAAATGACAAGACAAGGTCTAACATTCATGAGAAATGATAAGTTATCTTTTTACAAAGAGTGACTCATGTTAATAAAGACACACCACCTCATACACTATATATATGTTTTCTCTTTCTCTTGGATAGTCTAATGTACAAAACAGAGAGATATTGCGAATTTCGATTGCATCCACTTATGCGAATGATAGGTTAAATGTCTTTTCCTAGTCTAGACATTGCACGGTGATAGCATTTGATATTTAGTTTTCTTGAATTGTTTTTAAATATCTTGCTATATTAGGTCTTATCAGATGATTGTATGGAATTTCAAGTCAGAAATGATTTCATACTAATCTGCCTTCTTTATAGCTCTAAGGACCGCGAACATCGAATAATTAATTGAATCTGATTTAACGCCCTTTCAATTACTGCGATGATATCTTGGCGACTGAAACCTAACCTTGGGATACTGTCGTGTCTCTTATCAATACTACCAAACCATTATTTCAGAGTCTCCAGCTGCTCGTCCTTAGCCTATAGATTTATGATTACCCGATCATTGGTGGGATATAAATGTCAAAAGGAATGTTTGCCGAATGTAATTACTTTTTAAAATATCTCAGCTGAAATCTAAAAAGCAAAGCAAACAGATCGATGGATTTCAACACAACGAAACGTTTCCAATATACACAAATTAAAACTGTCCAAAAAGCAACGTAGACACCAAAATAATTATAACTAAATGTAATACAATAGAAAGCTTTGAAAAAAAGGAAAAAGAATGATTATAAGCCTTTTTTTATTTTCATGAGGGATGTTACACTTAATGCTAGCTTTAGAAATTGTTTATCGAAATCTGTACAATTCATCAAACGTTCATAATTACGAGGGGCGTTCATTAAAGATTGTCCCTCACCTACTTCCAATAAGCAGAGAGAATTGAAACTTGTCACAAATATTAATCTTTCTCTACATGGCCTCTACCCGTAGAGACACACTTCTGCCATCGTTTAATGTAGTGTTGGATACCTCTTCTGTAGAACACCATAGACTGTGCCCGAAACCTTGCATTGACTAGATGGTGGCATCATCAATGATAGACTGTGGGCGCCCAGGATTCGGGCTGTTTCCATAGACTTACATCTACACTTGAACTGAGTATACCAGAGTTTGACAACGTCATATGATTGGACATCATCCTCACAAACTTCTTTCATTTCATCAAATGTCTCTTTGGGAGTGCGATCTTTCAAAAACAGGAATCTGATTGCTGCTTGCTCCATCACGCTACCTTACTTATCTTCAGCACACGGAAATGAGAAACAAATTTCATTTCAGAGCTGCAAATTGTCATGTGACATATAGAGGTATATGGTAATGTATGTGTACAATTTCAACTTCCTACCTCAACTTAAAGTAGGTCAGGGGAAATCTTTAATGAACGCCCCTCGTATAATGTAATGGCTACGTTCTCATAAGCACTCTGTATCGATCAACTCACAAACAATGGGCGCAAGCGTTCTCAGCTTTTATTGAACTTGTTTCGACAATCCGCTTCCACCAAAGGGGTGTATTATTATTACAAATACTTTATCGAGAAATAGATCGTTAAAACAGTTTTTATTCTTGCTCACATGGGACGTCCCTGCTTGAATAGTTCAAATTTGGGGGTTACCAAATGTAAGCCAGCTGCATGTAATTTCTTATCTCTTAATCGAATCTTAGTCTATCTGTATACCAGAAATCGGCCATTTGTGAAACGGTGTATCCGCATGAAAGATTACACTGTCAGATTACCGTCTAGACTATACAAATTATAAACAGTCGAAGTGGCAAATCGGGCGTAAGATTGTAGTATTTGGTAAACATTCGTACGCTTCACTGCCAGTGTTAATTCATTTGTAGTGATAAAGATTCGATCATTCCAAACTCAGATTAAGGTAGTCCACCCCTAATGATATTCGCGTGAAGTTATTCGGGCGAAGTCGAAACGTTCGGCGTTGGAACTTTCCACTGCCGAATGTTTACGACCGCGCCTGAAATGGTTCGGATACGTAACGACGACGCTCGAAAAAATTCGATATTTTATGAATTTGAAGATGGCCACATCATGGGTATTCAACCTTTAAACGTGTGCTCAAAATATTTTTTTTTTCGTTGATAAAACAGGCCCCGGTTTCTCGAAAGAACTTAAGTATATTCTCATGAGAACATGCTCAGCTTCAAAGGGATACTCTCCTGCGTTGAAGGGTATTCGTTTGAAATTCACGTGGATTTCGTGCGATTTGAGCACGGTGCTCAGATTTGAGCATGAGAGCGTACTTAAGTTTTTTCGAGAAACCGGGGCCAGTTCTATTAAATTCATAGAAAAAACTTTTATTAATTGCCCATGTCTTAAAAACGAATATATCTATTGACCAGAGATAAGACATTAGCGAGGTGGTGTTCGTGCGAAAGATTGAGGTGTCATTCACAGTCCTTGCAAATTATAAACATTCGACTTGGTTATTCTGAAATGAATCGTAAGCAATTGATAACTTCATTGTGGATGTCAATTTATTTGTAATGTTGAATAAGATTCGACCATTAAATGAAACTTAAAAAACAAAAATAAATTCATTGACAATAAATAACGTACTTTACCTAAACATAAACGTTTATACATACAGTTAATTTCTCTTTCAAACTGATGGTTAAAGTTTTAACTGTTGCTTGACAATAAGATTTTCAGTATCAGATTATTTATCTTTGCAAAAGACGACGCCATTTATCACTTTTGACAATAATATCTCTAAAGTTTAGGTCATTTGCCTGTTAAAAGGTATATTATTTGTAAAACTGATATTTTTCATCTTTTAGCTATTTCCCTGGCATTTTCTTTGACATCACGATATATAAATAATTGGTAATGACTGTAATTTTGTCCTTATCTGTTCCCCGGAGAGACATAATTTTTTGTTCTTGATGTTAGTAGGATTCAATAGAAATTAATATGTCATATTGTAATAATAAAGCAAAGCGTTATCTAGATATTTAAGAAGTTGGTAGAATAAACCATAATGTCGAAATAACGACAGATTACATACATCCCAAACAGTGACATATGCCATTCTTACATCACACACCTTTTATGTATACCTAATTACGTTATAAATTTGCGTGTACATTTGATGAATTGTTTTTGAGCATATCTCAAATATAAGTAGTTCTGAGATATGTTGAAAACACTGGTATCAAATATACACGGAAACTCATTATGTAATCATTCTCAATGTTGCCGTCAAAGTCGATCATAATCGCTCGGCGTCAGTATGAAAACTAACAAGCTAGCTACAATGATAATAAATGGTACATACATTGTACCACACTAACTATTACATGTACTTAGTCTAGATCATATTGATTTCACTCAGTCCCCAGAAAAGATTTTTTCCGGTACAGTACATGACGTTATTTGCTAGTATCTAAATATATCTTACGGGGAACATTAAATCGAACATCTACCAAATATAGAGCAAAGTTTGTCAGGAGTTATGCCTAAATTGGCACTTTGTGGTTAGGTTATATTTTCAGTTTCTATTTTAGGACACTTGCGTACATGTATGAGGGGATTGTTTTTACTACATCGTAATTAAGTTTTTTTTCGTACGCTACAGTCATGGATCATAGGTCCTTATTATTGGATAACAAAAGAAAAAAAATACATTATTGTTTCATTAAAACAAAGCTTTTATTAAAAAAATAAGGGTAAATGCAGGTACGAAATGTAAACTGTTATACGACCTGAAAGGCAGAAATTCCCCAGACTCAAAACTATATATCCCATCGTCAAGGGGTATAACCTGATGTTCGTAACTGCAGTTACGCACATCCAATATGACGGAGTGACAATCAGGTGAGTTTTACAAGCATCGATTTTAAAGCACTATCTCCATGCGTTTGATATATTTTTTGACGAACTTGATCAATAATAACCCTGTTAACAATCTCACATTCTCTTTATTCTGATATATTCATTTAGTAGGCTAATACTGGAGCTCGAAAAAATGGCTTGATGTGCGTAACTGTAATACTGTAACTGACCTATTTTCAAGAAGCAGTTACGCACATCATCGTGATTTTTGAAAGCTTTATTATAGCTTTTATACCAACCTAAAAAAGTAAATTTCGATTCAAACTCCTTCTATTATAAACAAACATTGTATTGGTGAAGAAATCCGAACGAATAACACGTCCAGTTATACACAAAAAGCTTGATAATTATTCCCCTAATTTTGAATTCGCCATATTGGATGTGTGTAACTGCAGTTACGACCATCAGGTTATACCCTGTGATCGTATCAATATTTGTTTCCTATGCTTCTTCTGAAAGACTCTTCAAAACCAGAGAGCGAGATCTCTTGAGATATTTCAGATTTTAAGATGTTTGGATAAAACGTTCTTTAGAACAAGAATTTTCAGGCGCTAAATGGGAGGCGTCGTGACCCTATACTTCGCGCGGAACCCCTCGGTTAACTCTGTAGAAAGACCACAAGAGAGAATTGACCGAGGTGATTCCGATTAAGCTATAAAATTGTACTCAGCCATTTTTGGACATACCAAGGGCAGATGATTTCAGACTTTCAGGTTCAATTATTTAAGGAATCATACTAAGGACTTATATATAATTAAAATGCATCCATTAATTTCTGAAAAGAAGACTTTTATAGAAGATGTTGGCGACCAGTTTTACGCAAGGAAACAGGCACGACTGACACAGCACCATGATAATTGCCCAATGTCCTGACGGCAAATAGAGCTAAAAAGTATAGAAAATATGGCGGAAGAGGTACACCAGAAATTACATTAATAAATTGGAGGTACATACAGTAGCATGTTATTTTTTCGAATAATTTTCCAGGTACACCATTCAGCAATAAATGACAAACCACCCTTTGCCTTGTCCATCAATGTCAAAAGACATAAAAGATATGAAAGAAAGAGTGTTGTAAGTTATAATCGAATGTCATAAATATCAGAACAAAGTCTAGACAGTCAGTGTGATAAGTTAATGTAATTTTGGATTGTCATTTGATTTGCTTATCTTGTCTTAATATATCCTGATATATATTTTGTTTATCAAAAAATTGGTGGAAGAGGTAGGATAATGACAACTGCTAGACTAGAGTGGCTTTATTCAATATCCATGATCTACATAGTCAAGTTTTGTGTCGAAATTTGGCGGAGGCGAGAATAATGAAACCTTGGTGGAACGTGAATGGTAAAATATGCAAATGAGGGTAACCATCGGATTGTATGGGCCACATGTCGAAAGGAGAAACCCAAGTTCGACAACATAAAAAGTCTTTAGTGCAGAATACAGAAACGACTTCTTTTTTTCCGTTATGTAAATTGCCAGTGTTTATGTAAAACCTCGTAATTCCAGCTTTAATAAAGCTGGGGTTACGTGGTTGTGTACAAACACTGACGATATACGCTTCTATATTAAGAAGAGCAAAATAAAACCCGTTGTGGGAGGCACATACTGCTGCTTTCAACAAAACCCTTGTAACTGGTGATTTAGACTAGCTACACTTTCAAAGGTTTTGTTCAAAGCGACGAATTATGCGACGTGTATTGTAGAATATAAAATTGTGCGATTTTCTTCTTCTTGTAATACGATTACGTGTTTTATGCAGCTATATAAGAAATCAATTTAATTTCGAAAAGAGTAAAAAAAATCCTTGTGTTGCTGGAATGTTCATTTTCTCTATTCGATGTCTTACATCTAGTTCTAGATTCCATCGCAAATGCACTTGATTACGCTTATCAATGCGAGGTAGAATCCTTGTGTTTTATTCAAAGTAGAACGCATTTGTTTGATTCAAAGAGATATTCCGAGATGTAATAATGTTTTCCGTGGAAAAAAGATATAAGGACTGTGCACTTGTTCTTTTTGTCCCAATACCCCAACCTTTGGTACAAGTTTGAGAAACTAATCTGTTTTCTTCAAAGTAGAACGCATTTGTTTGATTCAAAGAGATATTCCGAGATGTAATAATGTTTTCCATGGAAAAAAGATATAAAGACTGTGCACTTGTTCTTTTTGTCCCAATACCCCCAACCTTTGGTACAAGTTTGAGAAACTAAACTGTGTTTCAAAAGAGAGCTAACATTGTTGGCTGAAGTAATTAGCATATGGATCAGAGGAATTTGACTTGTAAGATGCACCGTCATATTGTACGAGGGATGGTCGGAAAGTAGTTGGACTTTTCGTGCTGCTGTCTTTCCATTTGCATCTGTATAAACACATTATATATTGATGGAATCTACACCCATTTGCCAATAATGATGTCGGTTTATTTTCAAAGATAGTTGTATATATACAATATTCTGTCCACTTATATGTGATAGGTGTTTTATGTATTATAGGCTATTTGTTAGAGGAACAACAAGGGTAACCAAAACAAAAGAACATTCTAGTCATTTTAATCGTGGAGGAGTTAAGTTTTTGAACCATATCATTACTGTAGATTGAATAAGGGTTAATAATTCCGAACTTTGGATAAAAAATCAACCACATCAGTCGTTAAAACGAGCTGGTTCCCCACACATGAAAAGATTAAGCTGTTACCTTCGGTTGGTAAACATGTTTGTTGCTTTTGGGGATTCACGAGGATTGATAGTTACTCGTCTCATGTCAAATTGTAAAAACTGTAATTGCCAAGTACAATTCTGAAGTAATTCAGAAAAATCTAAGAATAAATGCTGAAGTAAACGCGTCCCGGATTAGCAAAGAATTTTTTGTACTTCACAATTACGCACGCTCCCACACCACCGCATCTACAGTGGAGACTATCAACTATTACACATGACTACAGTTGTTTTACCCTTCTTATAGCCCAGACCTCGCTCCACATGACTTTTATTTGTGTATAGAACTGAAAAGATGCTTGCTGAGAAGAAATTTGAGACCAGGGCGCCTTTGATATCGGTTGTTACACTGTACCTAATACAGTGGGTCTACGTCATGGTTAATAGTGGGAATAATAAAGCTGCTACGAAGATGGCAAACATGCAGAGACAAAGATGGACAATTTGTCCAAACAGTGTACGAGAAGAATTTTGATAAAAAGTTGAATGGTTTTAGAGAACTAGTCAAAAGTCCAACTACTTTCCGACCGTCCCTCGTAAAAGATACTCTGTCGTACTTTAATCCTTCCCAAAACAATGGCTTTTTGGTGCACCTAATATAAGAAGCACCGAAAAATATTGACACAAAAGAAAGTGTTGCGTTTCCCCCTTTAGTATCATTGTATTCTTCTTTTTATTGATCGCAGATTTTATCTTTATTAGCATTTTGTCAATTAAAAAATGAAATTTAAAAGTCTATTTAGCGTTAATCGATGACCATTTCTGTTAAAAAACCCATAGTATAATGTAATTAGATCTACGTTTACTTTTATGCTATAGTTACGCGGTTTTGAAAGAGAAGTAAGAAAATGTTATGTTCGTCCCGTATTCAGTTCCGACGAATTCCTTAAACCAAAAAAGATGTATGTGTGAGATTTCTAACTGTACGACCAAACGGGTAATATAAGAAAAATGTTTAGATAATCCGTGTGATGGCTCCATGTCATTTTGATATGCTATTGCATCTGCTATCTCGTCACAACATAGCATTGGCCACGTAAACCACTATATATTGATAGCTTTAATCAGTGACAGCCTCACGTTTTCCAACGACGGAAATATATTTAAAGGTTAAATTTGAAATTGGTTGCAAATGATGAATTTCAAAATTATGACAACAAAGAAAAGAAAATTGTATGTTGAAGCGTGGGAAAGATAATTGATAATTATCTACACTTTCTTCGTTGTTTCTTTTCTCTTAATGATTTTTTTCAAATATCTCTACTAGATACGACAAAATAGGTCTTGTTTGGAAAATGGTTGATCCAGCAATTCATCATCTATCAATGATATGTTATCATTACATTCTCATAAAGTAGTTCATATTAATATCCCAAAAAGGCGCGAATGTTCTAATCTGCTATTGAAATAATTCAGACGATGGTCTTCTAACAAAGCGTACTTAGATGCAACAATGAACTTGTTGGATATTAGATCGAAATGATATTCTGGATTTGAAATAATTTTCTTTTCTATAACATATAAAATATCACAACAACGTCCAAGTTATCAATCATCTATTCAAATACTAGAGGCGTGTGTTCTTTAGAGGGAACTTTTTAATCCGCTCAATGAGAACCTTACGATTTTTATTCGGATTTTCTCGCTCCACACAGTACAATTTCTACTGAATTGCAATAGATGCACCGATTAAAAATTTAAGAATCTAATTGAGCAGCTTCAAAATCTCACCCTTAAGGCACATCAGATACGTACTATTTGATTATACAGTTTGTATAGGCGTAATTTTATTTATCAAAGTAGAATGCCTGTCTTTAACCCTTTCAAAAAGAAGACCTGCTTTTGACGTCCCGAATCAATATGGCGTGGGAAAACATTGAGACAAAAGAAGAAACTGTTGTATCACACACAAATTTTATCTTTAGCAACATCTCTTGTGTAGTCAGCAGCAGTTTTCAAATTAGACCACCCTAAAATTTTGTCGTTTGGGAGAGGGTTAAATAATACGAGTACATACGCTATAAGTAGATTTTTGACTCATTTCGTTGACGTTATTGCAAAACCTCGTAGTCCCAGCTTTGTCCAAGCTGGAATTACGAGATTCTACAATAACACCGAATATTTCTGGTACGTCATAAAGGTATCATTATCGAGACTGTGCAATACATATGCCTGTACGTTTAAGCATAATGATACACTACACAGTGACTTTGTCATCTACCTATAATTAGCATTGATAATGGCGTCTAGATGTCGTCTGAGATGGAAGAAGGTCTTGTTGGAATTCAAAATGAGTTTTGTTCACCCAAAGAAAGCATTGGTTACGAATTCAAAATGAGTTTATTAACCCAGAGAAAGTATTTGCACATCTTATTGAACGTCGCGTTGCACTCGCCGTTCTATTGATGTGCCATTGCAGTTTTGTCACAGGATGTTTAAATGACGCAAGGACATAGAGTAACGAACATTTCCGTGACTATTTATTACTACATTTTGGCTGACTTCGATTGCCAATAGTCGGAGCTATTGTTTTGCTGTTCCGTCTATTTTATTCAACCCCGGTCGGTGTCAGCCAATCAAAATCTTTGTTTGTCTCGATACTTTTTGTATTGATGTTTTCATTTGGGCTAAATGAGTCGATTTCTTAACGACAAGAATTCGTCGTATTTCGGGTAGAAAACATTAGATATTGCAAACGTGTAAAAGTATTCACTGTAAAAGGGTTTCTCAAAATGAAGTTATTGATGGAAAATACTCGACTACTTTTACTGTATGAAAATGCTTTTGGATAATTTTATTTCCGACCTGATCGAAAGGATATACTTTGGTCGATCAATTCGGCGCCGTACCACCATTTCGTCTTGTATGAATTTTGGCAATGCAAATAAAAATGCACAATTATTTCGTGCAGAACGTTTTCGTCGGTAATAATGCCACTCATAGAGAGCACAGACAGTAACATTGTCAGCAACCCACGATTAACCCAGATAATTACATCTAGTAGCCAGCATGTTATAGGGAAATCTATTTGGGTTTGTATTGGGTTGAGTTTTATAAATTTTAATATTTCTGTTTCATATAAAGATATAAGCATATTAGTTATAGATTAAGAAAAACAAAATCCAGAGATATTAATTTCACTTAGTCCCAAGAAGGTATTTATTTCGGCATAGCATAATGACGTTGTTTCCGAGTATCTAAATAGGAACATTTAATCGACCATCTACCAAAAATAGAGAAAGTTTTGTCAGGAGTTATGTCTAAATTAGCACTTTGCAGTACGACTATAACTATTTCCAGTTACTTGTGCCACAATTTAAGGCCTTTCTTGTGTATGCATCAATTGTATGCTCTGTATTTTGAAATAATTATGACTTAGCGACATTTTGCCTCTTATTGGGGAATTTAACAAAAGTTCATAATGCCCGCTTCTTATTTTTTGACAGGTCTAGATGACAGATTTGATTTGATAATTCAGAATATTGTACCGGTATTGTTTATATTAGCTCCATTAATGTAAACATTTAAGAGATGTTCTTTTCAGTTTACCTTTTCCTGAACATATTAAACTTTTGGTTGAATTCTAGAGACTGACCGAGTCATTTTCTCGCAATGTGTAATCTTACTTACGGTCTCTGACATTAGTCACGTGTACTTTTTATCAAAGACAACCATTTATTATTTCAAATGTGTTTGCTATGTGGTCAAATCCGTTGTAAGTATCAATGTTAACAGTTAATTGGCGAGAAGGGTAAACCCAGACTTCAAAGAATAGTTCCTAAAGGACAATGACAGATGACTCTAAATTTGAAACTTTTTGTTGTGTGAACGACATGTTTTTGGTCACATTTTCTCAACACCTCGGTATATGAAATAAGAACAAATTATGAACATGATGTCGCTAAGTAGGTAAGAGGCTATCCTATACATACATGTACCATATCACTGTTTCCATAAGTTTGTCAATAACAAAGTGTGCAGATGCGTACATTCCCACACAAGAACGCCCTTTGATGCCTAACAAGATGGGGTTGGTAAAAGATTGAAAGCATTTACTTTAAATTACTTTAAATGAAAGTGATGTATTTACAGATTAAATGAGACCTTCACATTTCGATACGCGGGCATCTTAAATATAAAATGAAATCCTCAATTGTTTAATCGTTATAAAATCATTCAGTAATGTCATCAAGGTTGCCACTGTTGAATGATAACAAAGACGACTATCAACAAAGTTAATTTACGTAACTGTCACCTCTTGTAATACTCTACAATGTCAAATAACCCACGCATGTAATGTCAAATAATGTAATTTGTTCTTTCACAGTGCTGTAAAGTTTACGACTAAACATCACCTTCATGTTTCCAATACGTTGGTACAAATCGTTTCAAGTAACTCGAATTTGACTGGTCTTAATATCATAAAGCAATGTCAACCATGTATCGACCTTTGTATTACAACATGGTCACTATAAAAGATAATTAACGTAGTGTCATCTTTTGTTATACTCCACTGGCGTAGCTAGCCGAACATTAAGCACACGCAAAACGCATGCCTTATGTATCAGGGGAGCATTGATGACGGGCTCAATACTGCTGGGGTGGGTCTTGCGGGTATTCCCCAGAAATATTTTGATAATTTAATGTCGATGCTTACGAAATACATACCAAATGTCCATCTGAATGTCATTCGTGGCTCCTAGTGGGTACTTGGTATGTATTTCAATGGCGATTCAAGTGTTTATTTAAAGGGAAATACAAAAATCCACATTATGAAAAAATGTGTACGCAATTGCGCTTTTGCGTACGGGTTGCTACGCCTATGTACTCCAACAATGTCACATAACCAACACACATTATGACAGGTAATGTCATTTACTTCTTACATGTACTACAGACTGTGCATGGCTTGAATGTTTGACCAAGCCCTGGTTTCTCGAAAAACCTTAAGTACATACTCATGAGTACATGGTCAACTTCAATGGAATACTCTCCAACGTTGAAGGGTATTCGATTGAAGTTCTTGTGAATTTCGTGTGATTTGAGTACGGTTCTCAGATTTGAGCATGAGAACGTACTTAAGTATTTTCGAGAAACCAGAGCCAGGTATTTTGTTGATAAACTATGATAGCGTACATTCTTCTCTACTAGGAATGGATTACATTAAAAAAGAAAATTGGTTGTTACTCAGGAATTTTGTTTAAATTGGCAAGCATTATTTTTTGGTTTGTGAATTAAACGTTAACGATTCCCTTTAGCATGCGACAGCCACGACTTTTTGCTAGATACATACGAGTTCGAAATGACAACATATGGTCTAACATTCAAGATAAATGAATAGTTATCTTTTTACACATTTTTTGCTCATGTTATTAAAGACACACGACCTTACACAATACAGTCGGCACTCGATGTGTCGACATCGGATAAGTCGAATTTCCGCTTAAGTCGAAGTGAAAGTCTGGTCCCATCCTCATCAATGGATGCCAATATTATCAAACAAAATATTTTGAAATAAATGTAGCCATTGAAATTTAGTAGGAAAAGGAAAGAAATTGCTCATGTCGAGCAATTTCTTTCCTTTTCCTACTTTATTTCATTTATGAACGTACTTTATGCGCATCAAAAACGGTTAAATATTGTTGTAATAGGCACAAAGAAAAAATCGGATGTGTCGAACTCTGGATATGTCGAAGTATTTTGACGGTCCCTCTGACTTCGACACAACGAGAGTCGACTGTATATGGTTTCTCTTTCTCTTAGATAATCTCAATGTACAAAAAAGAGAGATATTGCGAATTTAGATTGCATCCTGTGATGCGAATGATAGGTTAAATGTCTATTCCTAGTCTAGACGTTGCACGGTGATAAGCATTTGATATTTAGTTTTCTTGATCAATTTCAAATATCTTGCTATATTAGGTCTTATCAGATGGTTGTATGGAATTTCAAGTCAGAAATGATTTCAGACTAATCTACCTTCTTTATAGATCTAAGGACTGTGAACATTGAATAATTGATTGAATGGGACTTAATATAACGCCCTTTTAATTATTACAATGAATTTCTGGCGACTGGAAAACCTAACCATGGGTACTGCCGTTTCTCTTATCAGTACTACAAAAACATCATTTCAGAGTCTCCAGCTGCTCGTCCTTAACCTATAGATTTACGATTATCCAATCATTGGTGGGATACAAATGTCAAAAGGGATGTTTGCCGCGGGTTTGCCGGGAACCACAATCGTTAGAGCCCGATGCACTACCAATTTGCAATGTGGTCACGGCTCTGAGCATACCGAATAATCGTTATTACCATTTAATATCTCAGCTGAAATCTAAAAAGCGAGACAAACAGATGCATTGATTTCAACACAAGAAAACTTGCCGCGTTTCCAAAAAACACAAAAAGAGCAACAAAGACATCAAAATAATTATTACTAAACGTAATACAATAGAAAGCTTTGAAGAAAGGAGAAAAAATGATTATAAGCTTTTTTTTTATTTTCACGAGGGACGTTAAACCTTTTGCTAGTTTTAGAAAGGGTTTATTGAAATCTGTACATGTCATCAAATGTCTTACTCTCTTTAGAACAGAGCACACTCTCTCTTCATTCCATTTTGATAGAATGATGCTCTGTTCTCGCGGGGTCATTTCACGTCTAATCTCGGGGCCTTGGCGGGATTTCGGTATTCAATCGTTGGCTATACACAACAAAACAAAAAATCTGATACAAACTTTCATTGGCTGACGCTTCAAATTACCGACTTCAGCAAAAAGTAGAAGCGACGCAATGTATACGTATTCAAACAAGATACAACTGAATTATTTTGATTCGATAATTCAAATGTTACCGGCTTCAGCCAAAAATAGAAGCGATGTAATGTATACGTAACGATCATGCAAGATAAAATGATTTCGATTCGATAAATCAAACGATGTGCTATAATTAGATTATGACGACCAAATAGGCTGTTGGTGTATCAAAAATGGCAGAGGTCATATTTGATGGTTAATCAATAGACCTCGGCTTTGGAGAGTACAAATGTCCATGATTATAATGGGTACGTTCTAATAAACACTCTGTAGCGATCAACCCACAAAAATGGGCGCCAGCCTTCTCATCTTCTGTTGAAATTGTTTCGACAATCCGCTTCCACCAAAGGGGTGTATTATTATTACAAATACTTTGTCGAGAAATAGATCGTTAAAACAGTTTTTATTCTTGCCCAAATGGGACGTCCCTGCTTGAATATTCCAAATTTGGGGGTAACCAATGTAAGCCAACTGTTTGTAATTTCCTATCTCTTAATCGAATCTTAGTCTGTCTCTAGATCTAAAATCAGACATTTGTTAGATGATGTATTCGGATGAAAGATTACACTGTCAGATTACCGTCTAGACTATACAAATTATAAACAGTCGAAGTGGCAAATCGGGTGTAAGATTGTAGTATTTGGTAAACATTTTGTACACTTCACTGCCAGTGCCAATTCATTTGTAGTGATAAAGATTCGGTCATTCCAAAAATGTAATGAATGGTAAACACTTGATAACTTCATTGTGAAAGTCAATTTACTTGTAATGTTGAATAAGATTCGAACATTAAATGAAACCTAAAAATAATAAATTCATTGACAATAAATAACATACTTAACTTAAAGACAAACGTTAATACATGCAGCTGGTTTGTCTTTCAAATCGATGGTTTAAGTTTTGAATCTTGCTTGACAATAATTGAAGGCCTTCAGTCGAATGCTTTTTTCGAAATGGGCATGTATGATGTGGGAGGTTACCAATATACAACGTTTTCGACATATTGGTGTAAAACTGACTGATTTGTAAGTCAATAATTGACTTTTATCGTGCAAGTTACATCTTTAATATATTTGCACCTTAGCGAGCAAAAATATCACAAAATTGACTGCATTTGTATGTTATTCCATTTCTAATAACTGACCGCCCCGATTACGTGACTGTCACATAAACCACGGTCCATAGAAATACCGGAATGCACAAAAACCGAGACGTACTTAGAATGACGATATATTTTATCTATTAAACGTATTCAGCAAGCTTTGTTCTACACCAAACAATGAAACAAGTGAATAAATAGAAAAAATAACATAAAATTACATAAGAACATATCAGTAACGTGAACGACATATCCATTGCTGTGAAGTAAAGCAATACACAAATATTTTGATAGGTTCAGAACAACAGGTTTCCATTTTGTTGTTATAAATTTGGTATTTTTTAAGTTAATCATAGTTATGAGAACTGGTATTTATTTTAAGTTAATCATGGCTATGTGAACCTGTGTAGGCGGTGCAGGACCATTCGCTGAGAAATCGAAAGTCAGCATTATTCTATTATTGCTCTTGGGGTCAACCAAATGAGCAAACATCGCAATTTGCGGGACTTGCAGGATGTAAACATTTTAAAAGAAGACATCACTTGAACTGCAAACGATACATTTCAGCATCGCTGTCGCTTCATTGTTGATATTAGTTATAGACAAATGTGATGCTGTTGTTGTTGTTGTTATTATTATTCTTCTTCTCCCGAAAGTAGTTCCTCTACTTACCTCCGAGGTCTGATTCTATTTGAAATTATCCGAAGTGATCCAAATTCGTGATGATAATACATGTAGTTCAATTATTTCGCTACCATATAATTGCTACTGCGAGTCCTCGAAAATTCCATTGGGGTCTTGATACTGTGAGTTTAACAAGAAAAGGAAAGATACGATTAACGTGACAAGGTTGAAATATATCGCTTCAGCAAAATTTTAATGGATGGCTACCAAAACATTGCCGACCTCTTTGATGCTTTTCGTCAAAAATTTGTCTCGTATTTTCTGTCTCAAATTTATGTAACTCATTATTTACCTTTGTAAAAGACTTAGCATTCGATGCCATTCATCACTTTTGACACTAATATCTCTATAGTATAGGTAATTTGTCTGTTAGAAGCTATATAATTGGCACAACTGATTTTTTTCATCTTTTAGCTATTTCCCTGACATTTTCTTTGACATCTTGATATATAAATAATTGGTAATGACTGCAATTTCGTCCTTATCTGTTCTACGGAGAGACATTATTTTACTTCTTGATGTTAGTATGATTCAATAGAAGTTAAAATGTCATACTGTAATAACAAAGCACTGCATTATAGATATTGAAGGAGTTGGTAGAATATATCATAATGTCGAAAAAACAACAGATTACATACGTCCAAAACAATAAAATACCGGAATGTAATTTATACGTCACACAAATTTTGTGTAGACCTTATTACGTAATACGTTTGCGTGTACATTTGATGCATGGGTTTTTGAGCATATCTCAAATATTTGTATTTTTGAGATATGTTGAAAACTCTGGTATCAAATATACACGCAAACTCATTATGTTAGCATGCTCAATGTTGCCGCCAAAAGCAGTCAGAATAGTTCGTCGTCAGCATGAAAACTACCAAGCTAGCCAAAACGATAATCAATGGTACCTACCATACTAGCTATTACATGTACTTAGTCTAGATCGTATTGATTTCACTGAGTCCCAAGAAAAGATTTATTTCGGCGCAGTATTTGACGTTATTTGCTAGTATCTAAATATATCTTATGGGGAACATTGAATCGACCATCTACCAAATATAGCGCAAAGTTTGCCAGGAGTTATGCCTAAATTGGCACTTTGTGGTTAGGTTATATTTTCGGTTTCTATTTTAGGAGAGTTTCGTATGTGGAGCTTCTTTTTACTACCGCGTAATTAATGTCTTTTTCTCTAACGTTAGAGTAAGGGAGCATGACTCCTTATTATGGGATTGCAAAAGTTATAAAATCAACAACAGCAACAACAACCTTATTTTAGCATTTATTTTTGCGGGTACGAAATTTAAAATATTATACAACCTGAAAGGTAGAAATACCCGAGGCTCAAAACTTTATATCCCATCGTATCCCATATTGTTTCCAATGCTTCTTCTGAAATACTCTTCTTAACTAGGAAAATGGTGTACAATTGGTGACACTATGTCTATAGACCGACCATATTTTATCGAAATTATACGTATTAACACATTGAACATGGCATCTGGAAACGCAAACATACTACAAAGGTAGACAAGTAATTCCTTTCTATGGAAAATGTCAGACAAATAGATGGGTCGCTTATTGCAATTTACAATAAATGATCACTGGCCTGGTGTAATTGTTTGTGTCTGTCTACTTTAAAATACAAGAATTGATCAGCATTGGTGAAAATGAGCACAGTTTTCTTTTAGATTTATTTTTGTAGCAATAAAACGTAATAACCCGTAAATGAAATAAAATAGTACAGACATTATACTGCTAAACCAGAAGTTGGCGTTTCTTACGATACGAATTTGTTAAGGAATGTACGCATGTTTCTGCTGAAAAAAAATGGATTGGTATGTAATAATATAAATCGCCAATTTTCTGCTCTCCATTTATTGTTTCAAAGCGACTGTCAATTTTTTGCCAATGTCAGAATTGATTATGCTACATGTACCAAGTCATTCTCAATGGATACAGAAGCTGGGCGATGTCAATTGTATCGGAGTTTGAACTAGTGACCGACCGATTCCCAACCCTAAGGCGAATGAACTGAAAATATTCCCATATGAAGACTTGAATTCAATTTCCATTAATGAAATGAGATACGGAAGAAATTGACCTTACCATAAGTTACGGTCCGTAACTAAAGCTTGTCCGTAACCACAGTTTACTCAAACTGTAGTTGCGGTACTTCCGAACGTAAGCAATGTTAAGACATTCGCGACATGTAAGAAAATATTATCTCATAGACAGCAACGTTCATAAACGCTGTGACCACAACTTTTTTCGTTTGTAGTTACGACAGTTTCAAATGTAATCAGCTAATATTCAAGTTATCATTTGGATCAACGGATCAGACGATGCACATACGTGTTGCGAGCCTGATCTACAACTACTTCCACAATCAACTTAAATGAAAATAATTGGGGCTTTGATGAAGTTGTGTATTTACACATGCTGATCTGGGACCGTGTTGGCCTCAGTCAAACTGGGAAAGCTCAGTCGATAATGACAGAGGCGTAACCGGGTTTGAATACTGACCAATATGCATTTTCATGTCATTTGTCATTTTGAATTAATCGTAATAATATTATATGAATAATATATACTATACCAAGTAGCTGGTTGCTCGGTTCTTAGTTTTTATTATGGCGTGTTTACACTGGTGCAAAATTGTCATGAAACATATGGTAAGGTACATCATCTTTTGCAACATAAATGATAACACCCTGATTAAATAATTGTTAACCAAGTAAGCCATGTTTGTACCACATGCCATAAGAAACTACTTACCGTATCCCATTTCAAAATAATGGGGACGAGAAAATGATAATTTCCTATGACAACATTATATTACACTTTGAACAGCACGGTTCTTGATCAGACTGTGCGTATGCGCAGACTGATCTATAGCCATGCTGTTCTCAGATGCCAGAAAGATCTGCTTCATATATCTCAGTTTAAATGAGAAATACTAAGTAAAAGGCCATGACACCCACGCTATGAGGAAATGATAATTTCCCTTGGGGCAATACATGTGGGAAATTGACAATATTACGTAGTGGTTTTTGTTTTCGGATTCTTATTACTGATTCCAGAAGTTGTAAGCCAGGACACGTAAAAACAATCCTCAATATCAATTATCGAGATGGAAGAATGATTTCACAGCAGCCTGACTGTACATATTATGTTGGCTATGTTTTTCTCATGTTTATTCGTCTTTGCGGCGAACAGCTGTTTCTTGATTCGATTACATTGTTTACGTAAATGTTCTGTATTTGATTCCATGATGTTTTCTGAAAATTCTCTGAGACATACAATCAGAGCATATCAAAATGTTCTCCCATATCTTGTCGGGATACAGAAAGGGGTTAACGAAAGTTTAATGCCATTTTTATAAACATAGATATTTTTTGTAATATTTGACCACACTTCTGATGCAAGGCTTTTCAAGTGTCAAGATGTTAAGCCTCTTCAAAAAAGAAAAAAAAATAGTTTTGACATCCCAAATAAAAATAATTTGAACATATTTTCACACAAAAAGAAAAAATATTGCAAAATTACTATTTTTTTTCACCTGAATATAGTCCGGCAGAAAAATGGCATTTTTTGACCGAACCTGGATTTGAATACCATAGAAAATGTTTTTGTTGTTTCATAAAGCTGAGATATTGTAGTTATGAAAAATGGCGGGTATTAACCGGATACCCTTGAGCAATTTTCAAAAATCAAGATGGCGTCCAAGATGGCGGATTATTAAGTTTCATGTTAAAAAAAAACATCAAAAGTGTTCTAAAATAGTCTTTGAAATGGCAATAATTTATTTTATTTCATTCATTTGAAGTGCTAAGAGCGTCTTAGATCTTTAGTTTATATGATTTAGTGGTATTCTACCAGAATATAGCGTTCTTGTACTATCTTACCCCACCCACTACATTTAGCATAGGAAAAATCTTCAAATATATACAACAATTGACTTTTTATTTAATTTTGCAAATGAACACTCTAAAACATAAAACTGCACAATAAACTAAAAAAAATAAATGATAAAGTGTCTTTGAGAAATTGAAATGGCTTCCAGAATGGCGGCTTTTTCAAAATACTTTGTAAGACTTGTACATCATTTTTATATATTTTCTAATGGGTTGGATACAATTTATACTGAGCTACAGATTGCAGGTTGTATTGGCTTTTACAATGCAAGATATCTCTTAATGTTCGTCAAACTCTATTGTGTGGGTACTTATTGTGTTCTCGAAACGAATGAAACGAGTACCTATAACATCGGCTTTGGATTGATTTGAAACTGAAAAGAGAATGCCTTTGCGCCCTCTTATGTGTTTACAGTATCCATGAAAAAGTAATTTCGTCTTTAGTAACAGCTAAGCCCCCCAAGTTGGCTAAAAATGTCGAAATTTCCCTATTGTACACTGAAAAATTAAGGAAATGCATTTAAGCCTTTCCAGTATTCAGACACTTGCCTGCATGGACAGGGGCTCAGCCCCCATATAAATTTGCTTCTTATGGGTTTGAAAATGCAAGGTCACATCAACTTACCTTCTTACCCACTTATCTTCTATATCAATTGAAAAAACTGATTGAAAACATTATTGTCCTTGATACAATTTCTTTTAAAATGATCTTGAGACATCCTATAACAGTATGCGCTCAGTAAAGAGAATAACATGAAAAATAAATTGTGCCCCATAATGCTATCAATAAAACAAAATTTTGAGAAAAGGATCAGAATAAGCAGACGTCAACCAGTGTCACATCATGTATATTATAAGGTCTAGATCCAGAAAATTACCGCTGGGCGAAAAGCTTAGATCCTAACCAGTCTACGCAGACTACGTAGCCTGACCGAGGTCGATATTTTTCACACTTCCCAGACGGTCTCTTTAGCGATATGTAACTATTTTGCCTTTAAATGTACATTTAGTGCATAAAACATCTTAGTAATCACAATTTAGTCATTTAAGTGCTTGTTTGGCATTTATTCTAAAGCCATTGTAAATTGATTGGATGCTCAAGTAAACATATCAATTGTGCTGCTTTTCAGGAGGTAAGGTAAAGGTACCTGAAACACAAAGGCTACACAGAACTGGTTCTCGTTGAAATAGAATTAATTTAATCTCATACCTTAAAAACCGAGATAAATAACGTCTTCATGCTTCTTCATGTACGTCAAATTTATCTCATAAGTGTAACAGTTATGGTGACATTGTCTATTTTGTGAATCAATTAAAGTTGCTTGTTGCAGTCTATTACCAGCAACGACTGATATGCTGGACCAGTACAAGCACTGTTTGATAGATGACGGCATATAATTATGCTAGTGATCAACCGTCACCTCAAATAAATCAGCTAGAGCAGACTGAAATCGAGTCAATCTAGGCAATGATGCAAGGTCTACTCTGTGCAGAAAACAAATTGATGGAAACGGCATGTGTTGTGTACGCTATCAGGAAAGTGTTTTAGGATGCTTCTTGGTGGAAAACGATCCCCGACCTCTCGTCATACCGAGAAAATACACAGTAAATGTCTTGTGTGATGACTTTATCCTATTTGTGTTTCTTTCAAAGTTAATGAACGCCTAAAGCCGCGTTCCCATTGCCGACCAAATCAACTCGATCAACTCGATCGCCTAAATTCCCCGATCAAACCCGATGAAACTCGATCAAATGTATTTACACGATTTCTTCTTTATTTCTTGTCGATAAATTCCCGATCATTTTAGCCGACCATGCTCGATCGTCCCGATCAATCTTGCCGACCCAGCTCAATCAGTACTCGATCGCTTGATCTAGCTTGATCGAGTTGATTTGGTCGGCAATGTGAACGCGCCTTTAGTATGCAATCATTTAGTTACCATTGACATTGTTCTATAGAACATGTTTGGGGTGCACTAAACTTGGCTTTGTGGTCTTTGAATGAACCAGTATTTGAATTTACAGGAATTTCACCAGAATGATGAAGATCGTCTAACAAAGTCTTCAAAAGTAGCCTATCAGAGTTGACAAAGAGTTTATTTCCAGTCATGGATAATTTATCAAGCGATCATGAACCCTAATTGTCAGGAATGTTATTGGCATACAATTCTAAATATCCATGCTTCTAATCAGAGGTGGTAGTATTTCGTCGCCTCGTTTTTAGATTGCGCTAACTACCAAAACCACTTTTCCGAGAAAATCGACTTTAAAGATTCAGACCTTCATAACTTTTTTATGTTTGCTTGAAATTGACCCAAATTTTGCATGACAGTCAGAAATAACCTTATCTATCCACATGCGCAATTTAATAAGAAACCATGGAGCATTTTTTGATAAAAATCATTATTTCTGTTTGGAGATAGAGCAAATTCTGTCATTTTCAAAACCGCTGTTCACTTTTAAAGGAGATAGATCAAAACGACACAGAAAAACACTATTTGCTATATAGGCCGACCTTACGAATCATAAAAAAAGACAAACTGTCGTTTTGCCGTAGAAATTGGACAACTCATGCGGTTTTATTACGAACCGGTGGCCTTTGTTCTAGATAAAGTAAAAAGAAATATTCGAGTACTAATTGATTTCAACTTTTTATGGCATCGTAAAGGATACAGACTCTAGTCTACGTAGATTTAAATTGCAACAAATTCATATCATTTTCGCCCTAAAGAAATATATTTTGTTTGTTATAATGGCTACATAAGGTACAGTTGAAAAAAATCTACTTGTTGAAGCACTTGTGTGCCAAGATCAATTTCAATTACATTTTTTTCTATGACTATCCGGCTATTCTACCCATCGAGGACTGGTAATCAGAATGCCGACATGCATATAGTGTTATTGTGAACGGCCATTGATTAAAATAGCATTTGAACTTGTTAACGATTGACTTGCTAACATATATGTACTTACATATTATCAAAATCGTCAATAGAAATCGATTGTTCACATTTTGTAATCGGAATTCGTGTTTGTATCACATAACAGGTCACGTGGTTTTTATACTTATTTTCATTGGACGAGAGAAATTTTCAGGCACAGATTGCTTTATGTCCTGGACATAGGATAAGGTTAAGACCAATTTGAAGAAAAAATCAGGAGATAGAGCAATATGCATACGCGATTTCTCAAAAACCAGCCCGCCAATCGACGATATCTGGTGTTCAGGAGATAGAGCATAAAAATACGAACACAACGATACCAAATATAGGATTTTTTCAAAAATGGAGATAGCGCAGCTTAAAAACGAGGCGACGATTTTACACGCACATTATTGTCAATTTAACCAGTCATATGCTTTCTATATATTCTACATCACTTTCATTTTCATTCCCAAGTTAAACAAATGTTATTTGCAATGATTGACAGACGTTGCATCTAGTACATGTATGAAGCAAAACCATGAGTTGTTTGGTAAAGAGTTTAGAGAGGGAAAGACCTGCTTTTCTGTCTGATATTATAGTAAAAACATATCAAATTTTGTATTAAGCTCTACTAAATGGATTTTGAATATGATTTCCTCAAGTCTGTTAGTTACGGTTCTATTAAGATTGGGATGAGTTTCAATTATTGAAAGTTGGAGTGGGTGGGGTAAAATATAGGATCTCTTCTTTTTTCTGTATGTAAATAGTGAATACATTAAGCTGCTGATACTAGTACATTAACATGTATTCACATAATATATCTTGTAATCATTCTACAAACGTAATAGACAACCAAAAGACAATACACTGTACTTGTTACTTTGTAAGAAATCGCCCTTTTCACTATTTTGGACGCCATTTTGGACGCCATTTTGAATTCTTAAAGACGCAATTTTGACTGACTTATCATTGCAAATATCTAATTTCATAATCTTGATGAAAATCAGACAATTTATTTCAATAGAATAAAGGAAATTTTAACAGTATTATGCGAAACTTTATTTTTCAATATAAAATGAGGTGGGTGGGGTAAGATTTTACAAATTTACCAGATATTTGTAGAAATTCCACTAGATATTGAAACTATCACTGTTTATTTTCCTAACAGGTACTTTCGTAGCATTTCTGGACATGTTTTAACACTTTTATGCCATAAATGTATCCATTTGAACAGATATATGATCGTGTTCCATGACATTCGGCCATCTTGGACGCCATCTTGATTTCTAAGAATTGTTCAAGGGTACCCGGTTAATACCCGCCATTTTTCATTACTACACCATGTCAGCTTTCAGAAACAACAAAAACATTTTCTATGGTATTCAAATCCAGGTCATGTGATCTTTCTGCCGGACTAATATTTTAAAGCTATACCATGCAAATCTTCTGATATTGACATATTAATTATTTTGTCGTCGGCAATGATTTTCTCTTTTGGCAATCTTAAACATTTGGGAAAGGACTAGAATATTATATGTTTTAAGGTATCCAATCCCTCATTAGCACCAAAGAGCCAGAGGTGAAATTTGAAAAGTGCCAATAATTCCTAAACTTTGTTTTATTTCCATTCCAAATACAAATATAAGCATTTTGTATGGTTTAGAATTTTGAATTAATGCATGCTTATGGAATTATCTGACAAAAATGTTCAAAATTACATCCCTTGTATATGAATATTGAGTAAAATAATAATTGTAATTTTTTTTCTTCCTGAAGCATAATCTTGAAATTCGGTATGGTGAATCAACTTATTTGAAGCGTATTTACAAGTAAGTGTATTTTTATGCATTTCGTATGGCTAGAAAGTGGTGTATTTAATGAGGGGCTGTAAACCTTAAAAAGAGGGTAAAAGTCTGGTCAAGTACAGCTCCGCGTCCATATCACATCCGTTTGAATGTGCTCCGGTAGTGAATATGCGGTAAATATGCGTCTGACCATAGGTCGCTATTCACCAGTCTTATTCGCAGTTTGATTGTAAACTTACATAACAACCAATCTGATTGGCCGAGACGTACGTCTCGTCCAATCAGATGGTTTGTTATGTAATTTAGAATTAGACTATTGACAAGGAATCGTTGGTGAATACGGCCATAAGGCTTAACCCTTTCCAAAACAGCAAACTTTTAGGGTGATCCAAATTCAAATGGGTTGCAGATGACAAAGTACAATAAATCAAAAGGAGAAAATATGCATGCAATAGCCAATAAAATATTGAGACAAAAGGAGAAATTGCTGTTCATCAGCAGTTTCTTCTTTTGTCTCAATATTTTCCCAAGTCTATTCTATCAGGGACGTCAAAACCAGGTCTTGTTTAGGAAAGGGTTCACCTATATTCTCTGTTTCGTTTCAGACCTTATCATGGTCGGCAATGAGCAAGAGTGCCCGGGCTGCGATGAGCAAGAGCAAAAGTATCGATCATCAACTAGAGGTGGAAAAGGAGAAGAAGGAGAGAGAAATTCTCATTCTTGTTTTAGGTAGGTAAATGAAGTTTGAAGTATGAACGAAAAATAATCCCCAATTTACTTAAAAAGAAATCTTATAATTCAAAAGCAGAAATAGAAAAATCTTATAATCAAATATGTTTAAAGTGACATTTCACATTTATTTCACTTCTTAAAAGTATGTCTTGGTGCAAAGATTGTTTTTTCTAATATGTAGAAATGTTATCCATTTTTTGGAGTTGTTATTTATAAGCGAAATATATGTCTTTAAAATTGAGACAGAAATGACAAATTCTATATGAATCTGAACCGTTGTCCACAACAATTTAATTAGTTTTAGCAGAAAAAATGTATATTTCCCGTAAACGGTTTGATATTTTGACTTGAAATTTTCAGAATTTTCATAAAAAAATGTTCTTTCAGATAGAATAAAAGTAAAAATTATGTAAAAATAATAATTGTAAAATGTCACTTTAAGTATATCTGCTCTCTCTCTACTAGATTCTCGTCACAATTTCCTGTCCTCCTCTCCGGAATTTGATCAATCTCTTATTGGACTATGAAGCTTGAATCTTGACTACCATCACTGTGGATATTCACGTAATACAATATTTTCAGAAAATCTTCAATAATTTTGTAAATACTGGACCGATTTGAATTCGGTTTGAAGCAGAGAATGTGGAAAAAAGTCACACATTAGATGGACTTGGTTGATCTTTGAAAAATCAATTGATAAAAAGGCTATTGAAGATAAACCAAAACTTTGGTTTATCCTCAATAACTTTTTTATCAGTTGATTTTTCAAAAATCCAACACGTCCAGCTTATTCCTAGCATTTTCCCACATTCTCTGCTTTAAACCGAATTCAAATTGGTCAAGTATTCAAAAAGATATTGAAGATTATCGGAAATTCTGAGTCACCTGATTATACACCGTGACCATACTCTCCACACAGAGTATATCGCTCATATAGATCGACTCGAACTCTGTTGTAACGCTATTAAAATTGAATTATTTACTATATATACTGTGACGTCATTTACTGCATCATTGTTGTTATTTTTGCATTATCCAATAACTACGCACAATTATAATTGAGCCAGGATCTGGAAAAACGTCCCTTATAGCATTTGAGAACATCATGGTTCAAGGTCAGCCTGCGTATACACGCAGTCTGACCAGGAACCACGTTGTTCTCCAATAGCTTCGTTATGGTCTGTAGTTACCATTTGAGAGTAACATGGATGGTGTCTAGACTGCATCAAGGCATAGCATGGTCTTGAATCCTGACTGCCTCAAATGCTATAAGGGACGTTTTTCCAGATCCTGGCTCAATTATAATACGTTCAAAGTTAAACGAGAATAGTTTACGGTTGTTTTGGTTTATTGTTAGTTAGGACTATTACTTTAACCTACGCAAAATTAAAGCAAGACAACGGTAACTATTTTAGCTAAATTGTGAATCTATTATAGCAATCACACACTCGTTCTCTCATCCAAACATTGATAATTTCCCATAAAATCGAACTTTCGGTTTATGTTGATTCTTTTTGTGGTCGAGACGAGATTCGGTATCGTAATAGATCTAACAGAATTTGATTCCTTTCCTAGTAAAACGTATTAAACGATGAGTGATAGAAATGAAGTAGGCAAATCATAAGTACATTTGACATTTAGAATGCTTCCTAAAGCCGTGTTCCCATTGCCGACCAAATCAACTCGATCAACTCGATCGCCAACATTCCCCGATCAAACCCGATTAAACTATATCAAATGTATTTACACGACTTCTTCTTTATTTTCTGTTGATTAATTCCCGATCATTTTTGCCGACCACGCTCGATCGTCCCGATTACTCTTGCCGATCAAGCTCGATCAGTACTCGTTCGCTTGATCGAGCTTGATCGAGTTGATTTGGTCGGCAATGGAAACGAGCCTTAAGGTAAATGCACTTAAACAGGGTTCAATGCCTAGTGTAGAAGTGCTTCTTGTTCTTTCAAAATTCTGTATTTTCTTGTTGCGATAAAACCATTATGTCTACTAGCAGATTTCTTTCAAATGTTAAATTGAATCGACACATCAAATAGAGTTTTTGTCGAGATGAATAATAGGTTGCAGATTTTCTATTTAATTCAATTTAGAAAAATCCTTAAACTATCTCTACTTTTAAGAAATCTAATAACTTTACAACAGGGCTTCCCGAGACATTTCCTAATATGATAAATGCGGCGTAACCCTTCCCCAAATGGTAATTTCGGCTCTTCAAATTCGGCAGTAGATCAAGGCTTCAGACCACATATCGTCGGTGTTATTGCAAAACCTCGTAACTCCAGCTTATTTAAAGCTGGATTTACGATGTTTTGCATTAACACCGACGATACTAGCTGTCGTGTCGATAAAGATGGGATTTGTACACAATACCGTATAACACTTAATATTTAGACAAAATGAGAAAATAATGGTTATTAGAACTTTCCTTTTCACGTCTTTGTCTTTCAAAACCCTTTTCCTATCATTGATGTAAGAACCAGTAATTGTGTGGAAAGGTTTAATTCTGCATTTATCAACAAAGTCCGCATGATATAGAGAAATAAATATCCACAGCGTTACGATTCTTCCAATTCCTCGTTCCCTTTCTTCTGTCACGAGTCTAGAATGTTCAAACAATCTACATTATATATCAAATATCACCTTTTTGTGCATGCTTTAAGGCCCGTAGAAAGCAATTTCATATTAGGGGGCTAAAGCCCTTGTCCAGAATATTGGAGGGGGGGGGGCTAATTTGGATTTTTCCAAAATTTTCAGTGTAAAATTAAGAAAATTGGAAATTTTGGCCAATTTGGGAGGGGGGGGCTAAGCCCGCTCCCTAGCCCCCCCCCCCCCCCCCTGTTCCTACGGGCCTGGCTTTCCAGTTAGATGACGCATGCAGCTTGATAATTCATTTATCAATAGAGCATTAAGATACACCCTGATACAGTTCCAAATTTTTAACCGTGACCTGCGCATGAAGAGAGTAAACAAAAGGTCACGTGGTCTTTTTACTATATAATTCATTGTGCGAGTCGTTATTTTCGCGCGAGCATTTTTCATTTATTCTGCCTAAGTATTAAGAATATTTTATACAGTCATTTGCGTTAATTACTAGAGTTTTCAGTTACAGGAATATTTTTGCAACTTTGATTGAAAAAAAGAGATTTTTTGGCTTGTAATCATTCGTACCCTGTCTCCATCGCCCATTACCACCATGCAAGTTCAGGATGAGCTACTGCTGTTGAAAACCATATAAAAAGAATTTTGCAGGAGCAAGTGAGCTCCTTAGTACTGTCCAAGTGTGAGCGGTAATATTTTGCATGTGTTTGTGCTCTAGATTAGAGCCAATAATGGACAGGTCACAGGATGGATTCCCAGCCGCGGAGCGTGGACAATTATAAATTAACTTATTGCTGAAATATTGTTGAGAGGCGTTAAATTAAAAAAAAAGAAATGAAAAGAAAAATGTTTTAAACTTTTATACTAACATGCATACTAACGCTGTGTAGTCAAAATTCGATTTTCGACCTATTCAAGGCGGGACCCGGACCCCCGACCGCCTTTTAAATCCGTCTTTGACTGTCTTACAGAGATTGTTTCAAAGATCATTTCAAGGGGAAAAATAATGAAATACTTTTAATCAGCATTTTCTCCTTTTGCCTCAAGGTTTTCGTTACTATATTACTATATTTTTCATGGGGGTCCAAGCCCAATTGCCAGGGGGGGGGGGGGTCCACGCCCAAATGATGACTTAAATGTGTTAAATTATATATATCGTTAGGCCTATATTGACGCTTTAATTATAGTCAACATTCAATTTATGGCTGATTCCAGGGGGGGGGGAGGAGGGGAGTGCGGACATCCTACCCCCCCCCACTCTAGATCCGCCCTTGCACTTAAAAAACCCTACTTTCATGATACCCATTCTGTTATCTGCAAGAGCTTCCAAATTGAATCAGGTGCCGTTTAGGAAAGGGTTAAGCCGCTGTCAAACTTGAAAAGTCTAAATAATTTGTCGTTTGGGAAATGGGCTTTAACAGCTATGTTTTTATTATCAAATTGATATACCATAATGAATTATCTTTCTTCATAAACCTTTCGGTACTGACATAATCATCTTCACACTGAAAATGGCACGTTTCGTACTTTTTTTTGGGGGGGGGGTTACGTGAATATGACAGATTAACCTTGCGGCTAGGTCCTCAAAAGATCCGAGGATACTACTTTTTCGGAGGGTCAAAAATGACTTAAAAGCCGATAAAGGCCATAAATGGAAGTCAGTCAATGATATCCCGTCGAGATTCACAGAGGAATCATCACTAAACGGTGTGTGATTCCTCTTAAACTTCTTCTTTCCTCCGTTCATTTCCATTGTACGTTGGATGCTTTACTCACATTTGGGTCAGAGCCTCGATCTGGAATCAAAAAGTGTTACTATTTTTAGTAACAAATTGGAAGTGTATTTGGGTGTATTCTTTCAATATATTGTCCTTGTTCTTGCGTCATAAGCCCAAAATTTTGTATCAATGATATCTAATAACTTGCCAATATGGCTTCCCGTGACGTTTCTTAAAGTTTTGTCAATTCTTAATCACCAAAGTGCTCCAAATGCTCCAGTTTTTCGGAACACTCGGTCTTTACTGTTGTAAATTAAATGTTTCGCACCAATATGTTTCGCTACTTTATTTTCAATAATATAATACATCATTACAATTTACCATTTTCGACGGTAAAAATGTATTTATTATGCGAAACTGATTTCCTCAAGATGGAAATCGATTATTTAGAGCAAGACAGTCGTAAGTGTGTATGCAGTTACCACCGTTTTGCGTCATTTTGTTCATGTGTAGCTGATAAAAAATGCTGTAATTCACTAATAAGTGCGCTGACCTATACATTTTCTTTTTGAATTATTACCAGTACATGTTGCTTAATACAATGAGGGAGTTTCATCAAATTCTATTATGTAGAACTTGAAATATTTCCAAAAATATGCAAATTTTGACATAAAACACTCCAGCTTCGTTGATCTAACCGAACACGTGAGCATGCTGTTTTATACATTTACGCGTTTATAGAAGCACATATTTTGGGGTTTCTGTTCTTATTAGATGTAAGACGTTACTTTAAATCCATTTTCCGGACTAAACGATGAATATACAGCATGTTATTAGCATTTAGTGACATTGGACAGGTGCAAGAAATTGTGCATTTTTTTTCTAAGTAGGGGTATGTGATACGAATGCCTATAAAATTCAAACAAGATCGCTGACCATCTATTTTTATTTTATTTTTCAATTGGTAATAACATGTTATTTCAAGAAACAAAATATAAATAAATTCTATTATTGGGAAAAAATTTAGGAAACTGGAGCATTCCCCCTTAATCACCAAAGTGCATATAACGTCTGAAGATGAAAACAAGCCCGTCAATTGCAAAAATAGTTTTCCCCTGCTTGAACGGGAAAGTAGAGACTATAACAAATGTTTGAAGAGCCTCCTTTCCTAATGTGGCTCAAATACAATTTCCACCTTTTAAATATTCTAGCGACAGAATGCTAGTTTGATCGATTGATAGGTTATTCTATGGTAATTTTGTTAATTGATTGATTGATCTTTTAACCCATTGCCACACAATGACTCTTTTTGACTCCCCACAAAATAATGACCTTGGAAAACATTGTGGGAAATGAAGAAATTGCTTGTCACAAGCAATTTCTTCATTTCCCACAATGTTTTCCATCCAAAAAGACCTAAAAATTAAAAATTCCATTCACTTGAGATTGTCGTCTGCAGGATCTTTCAATTTGGACCGCCCTACTATTTTATCATTTGGTAATGGGTTAACTTACTAATAGGTGGCGCATTTTCTGGGAAGAGCACGTTTGTAAAACAGCTTCGTTTCCATTTCGGTGACGGGTTTCCCGACACAGAACGTGAGAAATACAAACCTCAAGTGTTGGACAATGTGTCGGCCGCGGCAAGTAAAATTATAGACAATATGCGACTGCTGGGAATACCATTTGAAAATGAATCATTTACGGTATGTGAATTCGTTTCTCTGGTTTTATGTTGTATACTATTTCAAATAGTTGTACTTGTAAGATACTCCAACCTATGAAATATATAGCAATCAGCTTTAAAAAAAATGCAAAAAATTAAAAGATACCATAGTATAGAATCATTGATTAAAATCGAGGTTAGTGAATATGCAACAATTTTAAGATTATATATATTCCATCATTCAATTGTTCTAAAACATTTCTGACATAGCCTATATTATACATCTAGTAAGGTAATATAATGCTTTATATTGGTATTCATGCAATGCTCATCGTACATAATTATCATGGCTGTTCTTCAACAAACTAGAAGACCTGAAGGTCTTGAATCGCTCCACAGGCCTGAGATTATTTTAATATTTAATCCGTGTGTTGATTAGATAGTGAAAACAAAGTCACAATAAGCATCTTTTTTTCAAATTGAAAGGCATATAACTGAGGATTTATCTTCTTATCAAGCTAAAAATAACACTCATGCAAGATCTTAACTTCGTCTACATCATGTTTAAGTTTTGAAGTGCTAGATATACAGAGAGTAAAAACAATGTCAAAAACAGCAATTTTGTCAAATTCTATGGCACATAAAACAGGATTTAAGATTCAGATGATGCTGAAAATTATATCCATGCAAGATCTTTTGATCGGTAAGATTATGTGAAAGTTTCATATTGATTGGAAGATATTTATGGCTGTTTGAGTAAAAATAAGTTCAAAAATGTTAATTTTGTCAATTTCACGGGGACATAACTCATGATATAAAATTCAGATTAAGCTGAAAATTACACTCTGGCAAGAACTTATGTCCACAAATATTGTGTCAATGTCCTGTCTTGATAGGTCAATATTGTTGCTAGAGTGAAAACAAAGTCAAAATAAAGGCGAAAATGACAATTTTGTCAATTTCAAGGGCACATAACTCAAGATATAAAATTCAGATCAAGCTGAAAATTATGCCGAGGCAAGATCTTATTGTAATCAACATTCTATTAAATTTTTGTCTTGATTGGTAAATTTTGTAATTGCTAGAGTGAAACAAAGAAAAAATTGAGCCGAAAATGACAATTTTGTCAATTTCAAGGGCACATAACTCAAGATATAAAATTCAGATCAAGCTGAAAATTATGCCGAGGCAAGATATCATTGTAATCAACATTCTATTAAATTTTTGTCTTGATTGGTAAATTTTGTAATTGCTAGAGTGAAACAAAGAAAAAATTGAGCCGAAAATGACAATTTTGTCAATTTCAAGGGCACATAACTCATGATATAAAATTCAGATCAAGCTGAAAATTGCACCCACTCAAAATCTTATTGTCACTTATATTGTGACCATGTTTCGTCGTGATTGGTCGATATTTGTAAGTGCTAGAGTGAAAACAAAGTCAAAACAGCCATTTTTAAATTCAAGGGCAGATAACTCCAGACCTTCTGGTTCAATCAGCATCAATTGAAGGAATCTAATAGAGGATCACCCAAGGATCATTCCTGTGAAGTTTGATTGAAATCCATCCAGTACTTTCTGAGGAGAAGATTTTTAAAGAAAAAATTGACGACCGGACGCACGGACGGACGGACGGACGGACGGACGCACGCACGAGGAACACAGCGCCATGACAATAGCCTGCTAGCCTGAAGGCCAGTGGAGCTAAAAACTATTGGCTGCAGATTTTAAAAAGCTGCAGTTACAAGGATCTTGTTGAAAGGCGATTATAAGCTAGTCTCCAGAAATGTTTGAACGAAATATATTTATATTACATAGTCTCACAAACAGCACTACTCCTACCGACAAGACATACATGTTTGAATTAAAGGCCTGGTCACATATACTATCCCACGTTCACATCACGGTCGGAGCACGTCAAAGGTGGTCAGTTCTACAGCGTAATGTTGGACGCGATATAGACGCGATATGGACGTGGAATTATATGTGACCAGGCCTTTAGGCCTTGCAAGAATTCCTCGTTAAAAGAGTCAGTATTTGCTGTTTTACCGCTTACTTTATATTTTCAGAAAGAGGCGGAAGAATTCCAGAAACGAAATCCAGTGCTAAATTTCAAAATGCTTCTAAGTCAAGTCCCTGATGCCGAAGAAATAGACAAAACTCAAAAAGGGGCCAATAGTTTGATATCAATGGCCTGTTCTGAATTAACGAAAAGGTTTACCGTTCTTAGTCTAAAGTGTAATGGGCTTTCTCTCTCCGACCAAAAACTGCTGCTACACTTCTGGGCCGACAAGGGATTCCTGGAATGTTTTGAACAACGCAATAAATTTAAAGAAGATAAAGTCTTGACAGCGCAAGAGATATAGTAAGTGGTACTACTTTAAGCCTTTTCCAAATGACGAAATATTTGGGTGGTCCTATTGTAAGGCTGCTGTGTACAGCAAAATTGATGTTAAAAAAGAAATTATATGTGTACAATATAACACAGAACATATTGGGTCAAAAGGAGAAAATGCTGATACATGTAATCAGCATTTTCTTCTTTTGTCTCAATATCTTCCCAAGCCTCTAGCATTAGGGACGGCAAAACAAGGTCTTGTTGGGAAACGGTTTGGAAATTGTAACTTCAGGATCATAATTAAGACAGTCGACCGCGAATGAGATTCACGTGGTGTCGGAATCATTCGGGCGACGTCGTACACATTCGACGGCGGAACGTTCTACCACCGAATGAATGTTTATGACATCGCCAGATTAGGTTCGGATACAAAACGAGTGGTAACGATGTGACGTCGCACGGAAACTTTCCACATAGCTTAGAATCTTATTATGGATGTACTACCTTAAATACATGATGCATGTAGCATATAATCAGGATTCTCCACAGATTGTGAAGCTGTATAGATTAGGTATAAATTATTGAACAGATAGAACAGATGAACAGACGGAACAGCAACGTGGAGTTGGAAGAAGTCTCCGTTGAAATACAAATACAAATAAATGCATGGCCCGGTTACTCAAAAAAAAAAAAAAAAATACGTTCGTTCTCAGACTCAAACCATCTGAGCACCGTGCTCAAATCACCCGAAATCCACATGAACTTCAATTGAATACCAATCAACGTTAATTGGTATTGAATTAAAGTTGAGCATGAACTCATGAGTATATAGTTTACTTAAGTTTTTTTTCGAGAAACCGTGGCCTGATTATTTTTATGCACGGCTCAAAACTTTTTTATATTCCCTCGTACATCTTACTTTCCCCATATGTGAAACACTAGCTTCGATGACGTTCACCATTTTTGCTAGACAAGCTAAAATTCCTTGTTTATATTATAAAGCGATGGTACATCGAATAAACTTTGACTTTTACACAAAGCTGCGTCATTCTCATAAACTACTCTGACTAATTGATAGTAATAACAATGTTCTATATGTTGTAATTATCCCTATAACAATACAATTAAGATAACAGACGAGATGTTATTGATGAAATTGTAACCTTAATAACAGCCTAGAAATGCCACGATAAAAAATGGCTTGAACCGAAAATAATACACGAGTCTCGTCACAACATAATTAAGCAGAATATCAAATAAGTATGTACAAAAACGTTTATAGACAAAAAGATGTTAGGGGGATTTTTTTCTGTGAATGGCGAGGATATATCAAGTGTGACATCATCTTTATAATACATGTATGTATGTGTGTCCCATCTCCCAAGCCACATATGTGGAAAGTTTGGGAATATCGATGTTCTAGTCTACTATACACCATGCCAGGTAAAAAACTAGATCAATATATCAAACGTTAAAAACCATCCTTTTTGTTCTAAAAGCCAAAAACTTACCAATGGGTTAATCACAGTGAAAAATGCACAAATCCCAGCTTAGTGATCAGGGCCGTTATAGCTTTGGAATTTTGTATGAAGTTTGTTTCTATGACTTTTAAGGTAAGCGATGTAGTGCAATCTTGCTCCGTTTGTCATTTGTGACCCGTCGCGCTAAAAGGGACCTTATCGGGTGTGTGAAAAATATCGACCCTAGTCAGTCTGCGCAGTCCGCGCAGCCAGACTAGGGCCGACACTTTTCACTTTTATGTAATTTTCTAAATCCAGAATGATTTCCCTACCTTATTATATCTTCATTTCTCACATGTGGGATCTGGTTGACCTGTGCTGAATCTGACAAGTTTGTCAAAATTTGGATTTTTGGAGTTCGGATATGGTCCCTTTTAGTGTGATGGGTCACATTTATTGTTTTATAGTATGTCCGGATTGTCCCTTTACGATTAAGGGGTCACATACATTTATGTATTCGTGAAAGGATTTTGTATGTCAATAAAAATTGTCTTCTATCATTCTTAATTCTGCAATTCAAAATATTTTATTTTAACCAAGGGGAGTATATGTAGTAAGTGTGCAAAGATTAAATCACACAGAAGAAAAGCAGATGATTTTTAAACGTGTTTGGAATAAAGGTAATTCAACGCGTTTCCTAGTTTGCTTAAGAACAATTTATTTACATTTGTTGTATCAATAACATGAATTTGCGAAGTATTTCCAAATATGTATCCGAATTATCCTGATGTAATTTGTGTAATCGAATGAATAATTAAGATAAAATTGCCTTTGGGAATCTTAATTATATCCTTGCAATATATAGAATACTATTTGAATTAGATAGTTTAAATGTAATTAAGAACAAAAAAGCTTACAGGAAAGGAATGCTAATTTAATTAACTATGCTGTATCAGAAAGATACTGATTAAAATCGATCAAAAACAATATTGAGAATATGGAATAAAGGTCACGTAAGGTTTTCGAGCCCAACACAGTACCAGGTCAGTCTGCGTATACACACAGTCTGATTAAGAACCACGATCTGCAATATCTTCTTCATGACTTGGAGCGATCCTAAGACACCCGCACGTATCCCTGTCAGATTCCACTAGGGAATGGGCTGATCTTAAAATACAAAATCTATCGAATCCTATAAGAAACTCCCTTAACTTCTTTAAATCTGCAATTACAAGATTTTCGATGAAAAGCAGCGATTTGTAAACATGTGCCATACTTGTAACATCGTTATAAACGATTCAAAATCTTTTACTAATGAGGGAATAGACCGATAACGGAAAAGAGGGGAGTCAGGGTGTACATTTGACTATTTATAGTAACAACTTATACACACTGATACCTGTTCACCCCTAAAATAAACCAAAATATTTATATCGATTCTCGTTTAACTTTGAATGTATAATACTGGACTACCGTTTGCTAGTTTGTAAATAAAACATTAAATGTTGTTTTGTTAATTATATTTTCAGCTTTTTAAACGACATGAACCGTATAATGACGGAACAGTACCTACCGACCATGCAAGATATTCTGTTTATACGTCGTCCTACGCTTGGTGTCGTTGAACATCTATTTCATATTGACGGCTCAGTTTTTAGGTAAGATTTTTACAACAACAACAAAAAAAAAAAATGATCTTGATAAAGACATAATTTGTGTGCTGTTTTGGCATGAGACGATATTAAGCAAAAAGGAAGAAAGACTGGTTTGAAGCATCTCTTCATTGGTTTCATTGTCTGAAAGAGCTTGTACAAAGAGTGTTACCTTTGAAAGATGCAGCATAGTGCATGAAACACCTTTTGGTTTTACATTACTACGACTAGCTTCCCATTCTAACAAAGTTTCTATTCAACAGATGAGTATACCTAAAAATCGTCGCTTTTCAGCAAAATCTCGTAACTGTAGCTTGCTTTAAGCTGCAGTTACGAGACTTTTGTTGAAAAGTAACGAAATGCTCTGTTGGTGGCCTATACAAAGGTTATGCTATTAATGATTCACACAAACACATAAAAGCTTTTAGTCATATACCATTTGCCAAATAAAATACTAACAGTTTACGTGATATATGCTAACAATGCGCATCTGTTTGCGGAATTACAACAAAACCATATTATATTTACATGCAATCACTGTAAGTGCTTGTAAATTTGGTCCACTAGAACACACCCTATTACGTGCTATCGCTCGGGCCGTTGCAATCCTCGGGCAGTATCATGGAGTACTGGGTAGGTCATGCTTTTTCCATTTTTGTTTTGTGTTAAAGCGCTTCTCAGCTATAATGTAGTGTATTAGGCTGGTTATATATTTGAGTACCTACATATCAAGTATTAGCCCAAAGATTCGTCAAACAACAAAATTTTTCGACAACAAAGTCGTAACTTAACATAGTTTTATGTAAAATCCACCTTTCCATGCAAATTGCAGAAAAACACTGGAGTGAATGTTAGAAATTTTATTACAAAAATGGAAATCTAGTATATTATCCAACAGCTACTCGTTTGTGAAGACGATCAACTATTCCGTTATATCGTTATAGTCAAACAAAGTTTTGTGAGGTACAAATTTATACTATCACGAACAGCACATAGGGCTTCAGTATGCTGTCCGTGGCAGCCAAATCGGCATCAGTTTACAATTTTAATCGGTCAGTCTGAACTAAATTCAATTCAAACAGTTTTCTCTATTCATACAGTGTAAGAAAATTGATTGACATTGTTAATTGTTTTATTAATTCTATCGAGCACCTTATCATTTTCTCATTATATTGATTGAAAGTTGGATTTTTACATAAAAATCTGTGAAGTTACGACTTTGTTGTCAAATAATTTCGTTGTTTTAGAAATCTCTGGGCTAATATTTGATATGTAGGTACCCAAATATAATGGTCACTGCTAAAACACGGTATTCGGAAACAAAGTGATTAACCCACCCTTCTAGCTTTCTTGGCATAAAATAAGATTCCAATATCAGAAGTTCATTACTTGAATCATCAAAATTGATGAATGAATAGTTTCTGAAGCCGTGTGTGAAAAGAATTTAAACTTGTTTCAAAGTACAAAATTGATCTGAATTTTTTAATCAGATATTTGGCTGCATGTTTATTTGTGTAGTGTCCGTAACCCTTACAGTGCAACAAAAAGTCGCGAGCTTATGTTAACACGAAACAGATTATTTCATTTAGACTACCATATTGAGAGCTGTAATATTCTAGACTACTGAAGTTTTAATGTAAATGGATCCTTTGAAAAATCACCATTGTAACAGTTGGTTACGGACACTACTTATTCAAGCTATGGTCTACAAATGTCCCATTTTCTGAGACACAACTCTAAATATGGGTACAATAGACTACCAAAAGTTACATTAGGAACTGTTTTATCAAATCAAAATAAAGTTGTTTGGAAACAATCAAATATAACTCATCACATGTACCTTGAATTCTAAAATCATTTTGGTGAAACAATATAACGCCCAAAAATAGCTATTTTCTGATTACATATTCAATCATTTCTCAATGATCACAAAAGAATGACTCATGAAAATTTTGGGACATCAAAAACTAGTCTTGCCTCATAATATGAACTTTTTGTAGATATATTTTAGGCTATATTTTTTTCAGAAAATCATATAAAACATGAAAAATAAACCCTTTTCTCGAATACCGTGTTTTAGCCGTCAGCATAGTACACTAAAATATAGCTGTGAAGCGCTTTAACACAAAACAAAAATTTGGAAAAAGTTTGACCTACCCAGTACACCCGCCATTTATCGATGATACTGCCCGAAGATTGCAACGGCCCGAGTGATAGCGGGTAATAGGGTGTGTAGAATTCTACAAAAAGACAGACCCGTTGGTGGTTTTACTCTTAGTTACAGTCACTAGAAGCTCAGAATTAAAACCTAAACAAAACTAGCCTTTAAAATTAAGAAAAATTATATTTCCTTGAATTTGTCCGCTTATAAACATTCTTTTTGGTATTTACAATGTGCTTCAAACTGAACATGAACTGTGGCGGTTCTAAGTGTATTCAATTTTTATACATTTTGACCTCCCGCCTATTTTACAAAATCAATAACATCATCATACAGGCCAGCCCTATTCAATAACAGTTCTATTATCTTGGAGAAAAAATCCTCCCCAAAAGAGGTAAAGGTCGTTTAATCTGAGATTCACTGAAAGGCAGAAGAGGATTTTTAATCTCCTTCTTTCGCGTTTCTCACTCGAGGTGTCAATGTGACACGACTTTAGGGCAACACTCGAGATTAAAATGTCAAAATGAACGTTTAGTGGTGATAGAATGACTGTCTGTCTAGGCAAGGTCTCTTTTGATCCCGTCTTAAAATGGATTGGAAATTGAGTCTCAGCGCTTGACTTTTCTAAAGGATTGATGGCATAAAAACACGCCCATGATAAAGGGCCGAAACGTTGAAAGGAGAGATAATTTATAAAAGTTTACTTTTTTGAGCCACCGGAAATTTATCACCGTGAATCATTCTCTTTTATAATAATACATGTATCAATAGTATGCGATCATTTGATTAAACCAGACTGGAAACATGATGAAACTGGACATTGCTTAAACGAGGATACAAAGCAAGCCCAAGTCATAGTCAGACTCCAAAAGGATGAAAGATAATTGACAAGAACAATTCACGATTTCCTGCGTAACATATGGACACTGTAAATAAGGCAATCAGACAACACGGTCTCAAGTGGATACCACTTTTGTTTGTAAATGACAGACTGCGAGATATTCCGACAATTCTAATTGCCCTACGATAGCCTTTGTTTTATTTTGTACTCTGGAAAAACAGCAAAAGTTTAGAAATGAATAGAATAGAAAATAACGACAGACTATGAGTAAATGAGAAAAAATTACCATTTTCATAAACAATGTTATGTCCATATTGACTTATAAATTCCGGTCTGTCCGTCATTAGTGTTCTAAAATTATAAGCTTTGTATTTCATAGAGCTAGGGTCTTGAAAATTTTACTGCATTTTAGACCAACATAGTTTCAGACACGCAGCCTGAAAAAGGACCATGTTTGCCCCCAATAGCTTCTGCATGCCCTGTAACAATGCAAGAGAGTGCAGCATGCATCCCAATCCGACTCCACCAGGACGAAGGCTGCTTTGGAATCATGTTTGTCTCAAATGCTTTAAGGGACCAATAACCATTGAATGGATTGATTGAATTTCAGAGTAATCGATGTTGCTGGACAGAAAAGTCAGAGAAAGAAGTGGATCCATCTGTTCGAGAATGTAACAGTAGCGTTATTCTTCGTAGCTCTAAATGGATTTGATGAAGTGTTAGAAGAGGACGAAACTTTGGTAAGTACGAGGGCTGTCCTAAAAGTTTCGGGACAGTGCCATAACTTTTTTATTTATTAATATTTCCCATTAATTTTCGCACCACTGATAGCTGCAATATTATTCTATTGAATGATTGTCTCATTTTAATATCGGTAAATAGATGCACGAGAAAGCGTCTCCATAGTAACGTCAGGTAGGCGTGTAGACTTAAAGTTTTCTCTGCAATTTCAACGTACCAATGTGTGCATTGTTTGATCAAAGCAGCTCAAATGCTATTAGGTATTTTCAACGCTGTTATCGAGTGGTCGAGGTCTTGGGTAGTATCAATGAAAGATAGACGTTTGCTATTAAAATACTCGACACGAAAATGTCACATGATATATTTAAATATAAAGAACATTAAATAAATCCGCGTTCCCATTGCCGACCAAATAAATTCGTTGAACTCGGTCGCCTAGATTCTCCGATCAAACCCGAGTAAATTCGATCAAATATATTTACACAACTTCTTCTTTATTTCTTGTCGATTAATTCCAGATCATTTTTACCGACCACGCCCGATCGTCCCGACACTCATGGGACATAATTATTCGCCACAAACCTATTTTTATGCTCCCCGAAGGGAGAGCATATAGTCGCCGCTTCGTCTGTCCGTCCGTCCGTCCGTCCGTCCGTCATTCCGTCCGTCCGTCCGTCCGTCCGTCCGTCCGTCCGTCCGTCCGTCCGAAGCGATTTCTCTATAACCCTTGGGCCAAATCAAATGAAACTTACCATGTGAACTCCCTATGACATAATGCCGATGTACTTTTCCCAGTTTTTGGATTTGAGGCCTTGTCATGGGAAAAGGGGACTTAAGGTCAAATACACTTTTTCTCTAATTTCTCATAGTCTAATGGTCAGAATTTGATGAAATTTCATATTTGAGTAGCAAATCAGATGCCCTTGACAATAAACTACTTGAAATTTGCGTATAAAAAGTATGTCATGGAAAAAGGGGGCTTATCGTTTGTTAGCTTAATCTTAGCTCTGTATGGCATACATTTATTGTGACAAAGCCTTATTCGGGGAGCATTGTCCGTCTCTGACGGCTCTTGTTAATTGAAAAATTGAGTGATTTTCTGGAATAAAACTGTCACAGAACCTTTATTCTTTCACTGAGCATAAAAATATAGATATGACCAAAAAGTATTAACATTACCGGATAAAGTCTGCTTGAAATTTCATTTGGAATGTCAGAAAGACACGGTTGCTAGGCAACATAAGAAAATCAGTGAAAATTTCTGCCAACCCCCCGTTTCCATGGCAACAGATAGTGATTTTTGATAACTAAGCAAATGAAAATATGAAAAACATAATAGATATAAAAGTGACAAATCTTTCATGAGATTGGATGGCTACTTACAAAGTACTACAATTTTATTTGACCAAGTTACCACAGAAAATGCAACGCTCCATTCAATCCTATGTTAATTTTGCATTTTTGGTATTTTTGCAACAAAAATAAAATTTCAAACATTTGTTTCTCAGAGGAAACTTAATGGATATTGCAGCAAACATAATAGTTAAGTAGTTTACCTATTGTAGATCGATTTTTCATAAAATCATGTCTTTAGTAAAATTTATGTTACCATGGCAACAATGTTATGGAGACTGGTCAGAAATTTTCACCGATTTTCCTAAGTTGCCTAGCAACCGTGTCTTTGAGCCATTTGAAAAAAAATACTCAGAGTTTGTCCGCAATTGGTTATACTTTTGAATACTATCAACTATTGGTTGGTGTGAGAGAAAATGAGGATTTAACATCAGTTTTAGTCTAAAATTATGTGTTAAATTTATGCAAATATCAGCAGGGTGGCGAATAATTATGTCCCTTGACTGGATCACTCTTGCCGACCAAGCTCGATCAGTACTCGATCGCTTGATCGAGCTTGATCGAGTTGATTTGGTCGGCAAAAGGAACGCGCCTTAACATGGTTTTAGAAAACAATATATAACAGCAATGTCTTTTCCTTCCTTCGTTTGTATTTACTATGTAATAAGATTACATTATGGCATTTTCTTCATAACAAAAGCTCGAGTTGTTTCTAGTTTTCATTATTTATTTGATGTACAATTTACAATTATTTTCCATTTTCGTGTATTTTCTAGAACTCCCTGGAAGACAGTTTACAGACGTTCAGAGATGTGTCCCATAATAAATACCTTGAGAAGACAGACTTTATTTTGTTTCTCAATAAACATGATTTGTTTGTGGAGAAACTAAAACTAAAACAGCTGAAGAGTTATCGTCCAGAATTTAAAGGTTAGAACAAAATACTGGTAAAATGGAAGAATTTGCTCAAAACAAATTTATCGCCAGAATATGCAAACAAAAAAGAGATGTATTCTTTATCAGATTATTTACTTTTCAACCTTTCAATTCGTGCATCTTTAAACAATTTCATTAAAAATCGAAGTTGCTATATGGGCAAATGTAATAGTCCAATAACAACAATTACTATACAGCCTAAACATCTTTTAAAGACCTAGCCTACATATTGCCTGGAGCATTGCTGGTTTCAAAAATACCCAGACCTTTAATTTATTCACCGAAAACTTTGAAAGTAAGTAATTTTTTTTACTAGAACCGCTGAGAGTGTGATATAAATTGTTACCTTAAAAATACAGCAGTTTTATGGTCGACATGGACACATTATTACACCATTTGGTTGTTTGGCTGACCATTTACACTATCTCGAACTTTAAAATCTTTAAAAATAAAAAAATGAGCCAGGATCTGGAAAAAAAGTCATTTATGGCATTTGAGAATAGGCTGAATCCAGATCAGCACAGTCTGATCGAGATCCATGCTGTCCCCCAATAACTTGTTTATGACTAGTAGCAATTGTTAGTCAGTAGATTGGATCCATTTTTGACTACATTTAACCACAGTCTTATCTCGAAACTCAATTACCCAAAATGCTATAAGGGCCATTTTTTCCAGATTCTGGCTCAACTATATTTTCACATACCGTCGACTTTTCATGAACACATTTTGCTTTCCTCATTCCAGGAGACAACAATCCGGAAGAGTGTGTCAAGTACATCCGGGACCTATTCCATCAACACCGGCCGTGTCATAAACAAGTGCACACGCACGTGTCGTGTGCAACAGATATAAACATGATGCAAGATATCCTCGGTAACGTCCTTGACATTGTCGCAGAAATCAACCTCAGGAAGTCGAGTGCGGCGTTCTAGAGAATTAGTTTCTGTGTTGGTGTGATTTTATTCCTTTTATAAATACTTTTTGATTGGTTTTTAAAAGACTGATTCAAATTGAACGTCCTGGTAAAACAAGGTTAAAATTAAAACGTTCGTCCGAAAATCGGAGTGGATGGGGCCAAAAGTCAGATAGGGAGATTGTTAGTACATACTGTTATATAACATACCTGACCTAACAAAAGCAACGATTGCAGAGAATCGTCCAATGTTGTTTAAATGAAAACCGATATGAAGTTGGTTTGAAGGAAAGAAGATGTAAGAATGTCGTGTATTTTTTTCAATTTGGAGTATCTGTCAAAGCAGCACCAGGTTAAAAATGTTATTGAAGACCAAACAAAATTTTGTTTGGCCGCCAATAACTATGTATCTGGTGGTGTTCTAAAATCCGTCTTATCCAGCAAATCCATGGCGTCTTTTCGCAGTCTCTACTTCAACATTTTTTTTCAAGTCAGTCAAATATTAATAGATTTATTGAGAATCATCGATGATTTGTCAAATTGTAGGCTGGTACGGCTGCAAGTGTGATACTGAATCTTGGCTACTTTCGATATTAGCATTGTGTCGGTGTCATTGCAAAACCTCGAAACCCCGCGTTGTTTAAAGCCGGAGTTAGGAGGTTTTGGTAATAACACCTTCGATCCGATCATCCGTCACGATTATGAATCGAAACTGCATTGGTCTCTGGAAAGCGCTTACGTTATGGGAAAATGCGTAAAGTAAAAGCAAATAGATTGACGTCTACTGTGACGTTTTCTAAAGCTTTCCCTTCTAAAGGTATTTTCTAGAGGTGTTTCATTCGTCATTAAATACCAAACACTTCGTGCATTTTGGGACGTCATCCGTTGCAACTAAAATTGGCGAAGGCTTAACTTCGTGAATTGTAGGCGTCGCCCGTGGCAACGGAAATAGACGAGGCAAATCGAAAATTTTCGTTGCAATGGGTGACATCCGAATTTGTACGAAATGATTGATATTTTAATGCTTGATGGACTACCTTAAGTTACACATGATACTTCGTGGGAAGATTGGCATATCACTTGTGCGCAGCTGGTCACTAAATTCCTACTATGATGCATAAACATCGTAGCTATAGACCTAACCTAGCTGTAGATTCGAGGTTTTTGATTATATGAGAATATATATTCGGTGTTATTCGAAATCTCGTACAGCTTGTTTAAAGATGTAGTTACTTGTAACGACGTTTTGCAAAACACCGACGAAATGAATTGCTGGACTAGTAGTTGTTTTCTGAGAGATGCATAGAAATTGAGATTGAGAGGCCGCAATCACTGGTGGTGAACTCGGCCAAAGCGAGGAACGATTTTTCGCGATCAATGTATTCCGTCGGTGTTGTTATAAAATCTCGTAACTACGGCTTTATCGAAGCCGTAGTTACGAGATTTTATAACAACACCGACAGTTTGTCAATACAAAACGGTAAACCCGGTCTGTTTTTAGAACAAGTTCAGTGTCATTAGAAAAAAATCTATAAACTCACATTTAAACGCAAAATATCTATACCCTGTTGTAGCGAAAATTGGTTAAGTTCGCCACCAGTGGAAATGTGAAAGCAGGGTTTTATACTAGAGGTTGTTCAGGATATTCTGCTACACATGAGATGTCCTGTCTGCAAGTCAGATATTAACCTTTGTGTAAATTACATGGATTAAAGGTCATGGGGTGAGAATTCGCTATTTAGTTAGATTTCAAAAGCCTTTGGCAAATGAAGCTACGCTGTGAATGGTCAAAGGTCTTGTTGTCTACTTGTCTAGTATGCTGGCTACAAATGTTGCCAAATCTTCAAATTAACTATGGGTGACATTTTATCAGGTTAGAACGAGGTTATTGAGAGTAAGAAATCTTCAATTTCATCTATGTCGATTCCAAGTCTTCCAGACTTGGAAACGAAGTGCAATGCATGTTTTTATGTTTCCAGTCACTAACTATGTTTAGGTTCATGTCTGTAGATTCCAAGGCAGTTTTTATGGCCATACAAGTAGGTTGAAGTTAAATACGTGTAAAACCTTTAGCAACCCCATTTTAAGTTACTAGAAAAAACATTTGCAAGCTCTCTTCTGATTATGCTGGAATTTAGTTTCATTCAAGATCTTTTGGTCACCAACAACGTGTCTATAGTAAGTTTTGTTTAGATTGGTCAATATTTCTGGTTGAGAAATTGAAACCAATAGTCAAAAACTGCAATGTTGGCAAATTCAAGGGCACATAACTCATAAAGTTCACGTCTGACTATGCTGCTTATGGACACAAACAGTGTGTCCAAGTTTTGTCTTGCTTGGTCGTTATGTGTGGTTGTAAGAGTAAAAAAATCGAACACGCCAATTTTGTAAAATTCAAGGGCACACAAGTCATAGCTTTCTGGTCCGACACACACACACACACAAAAAAAAAAAAAAAAAAAAAAAAAAAAAAAAAAAAAAAAAAAAAAAAAAGTCTCATATGAGATCTTATGGCCACCAACATTGTGTCCAACTTTCATTCTGATTGGTCAATAACTGAAGATGTAAGAGTGCAAACAAAGTCCAGAGCAGTCGAAAACAGCAGTTTCATCACTTTCAAGGGCAGATAACTTATTGATTTTTGGGACAGCCAACTGAATATCAAACTCAACCGAGATCATAATAGGCAACGAAATAACATTCAAGTTTTGTCTTGATTTGTCTATAATTGTAGATGATAGTGTAAACAAAGTCGTAACAGTCAAAAACGGCAACTTTGTCAAATTAAAGGATACGTGATTTTATGGTCCGATCATACCAAAAATTTAACTCGTTCGACATCATATGGTCACCAACAGTGTGTCTAAGTTTTGTCGTGATTGATCAATATTTTTAGATACTATAGTGTCAACAACGTCAAAACCAGCTATGATTTTTACGCTCAAGGCCAGATAACTCCGGACTCCTAAGTCCGAGTACGCCCATAATTGAATTCATCCGAGAACAACTTAAAACCGTTCTTACTTTGACCAAGTTTGATCAATGTTGTGCACTTTTTGTGGATGCTAGAGTATAAACACCAAATTGTTGACGGACAGACGGACGGACGACGGGCATTGAGTGACGACAAAAGCTCACACCGTGCACATCGTGCTCAGAAGAGGTTGCAACAACAAATATTTGAATCGATATGAGCCAGGATCTGGGAAAACGTCCTTTAACCCATTACCAAACGACAACATTTTAGACTTGTCCAAATTGAGAGAAGTTGCAGACGACATTTTCAATTTGATGAATATTTTTAATTTTACATTTTTTTATTAGAAAACGTTGTGGAAAATGAAGAAATTGCTTGTCACAAGCAATTTCTTCATTTTTCACAATGTTTTCTACAGCATTTTTCTTCTGAGGAGTCAGAAGGAGTCAGTGTGTGGTAATGGGTTAAGGATTTTGAGCCCAACATTGTTCCAGATCAGCCCAACATTGTTCCAGATCAGCCTGCGTATACACGCTATCTGACCAGGAACCATGTTGTTCTCCAATAGCTTTGTCATGATCTGTAGCAAACATATGAGGATAACACGGATCAATGTCCACTGTGATGTAAGTTGTACGTTAGGTTTGTGTAGTCATTCAAAGATGGCGACAACAATACAGCATGAGAGGTAGGTGTCTTAGTTTTTCATTGATAAATTTCTTAAACGGTCGTATCTTGCCTTGATACTGATATCATTATACAGGGGAAATGTATACCTATCAACGGTTCTATATATCAAAGTACCAGTGTTGTCCTATCGTACTCAGTCGTTGTGCAAAGACAGCCCAACACGGAAAACTTTTTTCGAAGCGAGAAAGTTGCCCTTTTAAGGATGATTACATAGTAATCAGCGAACTAGGGAACAAACTATTGCTCTTACTTGGATGTCTTTAACATGCTCTTTTCTATGGTTACTGTTATTTTACACAAAAATGTCTAGAATGACCACAAACACCGTGTTTATTAAATGGCCAGACAACGGTGTAGTCAGAGTGAAAATATGCAGACACAACGGTGCAGTTTCTGTGTTTTATGTACGGTGTGGTTATATTTTCATAACAAATTGTGAACGGTGTAGACATAATGCAATTGTGAACGGTGTAGACTTGAAGTAATACAGAACTTATCATTTCTGGAATGATAATATTTTTATGTTTAATGATAACGTTTTCACGGCTGAGAATCATGTTTTACAATTACTACCGAAATTCTTCAACAATTATGTTAATAATTTTTTATGTGACTGACTTGTAAATGCTTTGCAGCAAAGAAGGTGACAATATGTCTACAAAATATACTTTAATCAAAATATATCAGAATCTAGTTTCCTTGCTATTTGTCAAAGCAATTCCGTAAGGGTCAAATAGTAGAAATTACCAAGAATCTGCTGGCGTCCGTTTTATTTTTTTCTTTATTTTCAGTTCCAAGCTGTTCACCTATTACTACTGTCATTTCGAATGGAGTTTCGAAAATGTTGTGAAGCATTCGGAACAGGACCATTCCAGTCAGATATTAAAAGTGCGCAGGGCGGGGGAGATCAATGATCAGACAGGTCAAAAAGATTTGAAAACTCTGAACTTTAGTATTATTCCTGATATTATCAAGAAGTCAGACTAGGACATCATCCCCATTTGCAAGCATAGAATACACAAGATAGACCCCATCGACGTAGAAAAAAGGATTTTGGAGTTAACAAGATTCTTTCTATCGATGATATCCCCGGTTTTGAATGCATGAGTCCTGAACATAAAAAATGACGAAGTTCAACACCCCATAAAGTCGTTCAAAAAGCCCCGACCTTAATTCCTGATATTTCCATTGGACGTGCTAAAACAGATGAAACGGATAGGGTCTCTTCTCTTTCCCCACGAGAACAAGAAAACAATGGCTGAAATGAACAGTTTGTTCCCAGATGTGATTAAGTCATTGAGAAGCGTTGATCAACTTGGTATTTGTTTATTTTGGTCAATGAAGGTCGGCTCTCGATGGAAAACATTGCATTTCATTTATTTATGGATGTGTGTAAGTTACACTGTCTTGGTAGTACTTCAATGCGTTTTACTCCAATAGTCAAACGGTTTTGGCGAATAGAATATTGTCTTTTTCATTGCAAATGGTTACATTTTATGAGTGAGCCCAAAAAATCTTGGTCAGAAAAATGTCAGTCCTGAAGAAGAAGTTCATTACGTATGAAATTCCAAAATGAATTTTGCAGTTCCAGAATTCTATTTTCAAGACTTATTTACTTAAGTCGAACAAGACGAAAAAAAGGCCCAAATGTTTATGACACAAATTTATAATTTATGTTTTGTTATTTATAATTTATGTTTTGTTGATTGAATCCTTAATTTTGGGTAAAATCAGACTTTTCAATGAGGGGTCAATTTGAAAACAAGATACATTTCGATCAATAATTATCATACTCCATGAGTTGAAATCATTTCATTAATTACAATAATTGATTGTAATAACCAATTAAAACAGTTACAAAGAAAAATTCAAAGCCAGAGCCGAAATTTCGAATCTACAAATCAAATGAACGGATGAACAAGAAATTTGCCGTTGCACTTAACATGGCTTCAAAATGACGGTTATCGTATGTCTTATTTGATATTTTGTGATGGTATTCCTTTTGATTATCATTTCCGTCAGATGTTTATTCAATCACAAATAACAAAAATGTCTCCCGAAAATTAAATCAAACATACATTGAACTGTTTAAGGCTTAGGAGAATGAAGAAAAGAGAAAACATATTTTCTTAACTTTTGTTTTCATTTACTTTGAGGATGGCGGCATTTTCATCTGAGTTTTCTAAGACCAAAGTATTTGAGGGAGATAAAACAGATGATCTGCTATCTGTTAGAGCTAGTTCGCCCTATACAACATACCAAGTCTACACCGTTCACAATTTGTTGTGAAAATAATAACTACACCGTACAGATAACACAGAAACTGCACCGTTGTGTCTGCATATTTTCATTGTGACTACACCGTTGTTTGGCCATTTAGTAAACACAGCGTTTGTGGTCATTCTAGACATTTGTGTGTAAAATAACGGTAACCATAGAAAAGAGCATGTTAAAAACATCCAAGTTAGAGCAATAGTTTGATCCCTAGTTCGCTGTTTACTATGTAATCATCCTTAAAAGGGCAACTTTCTCGCTTCGAAAAAAGTTTTCCGTGTTGGGCTGTCTTTGCACAACGACTGAGTACGATAGGACAACACTGGTACTTGGCTATATAGCACCGTGAATAGGTATACATTTCTCCTGTACAATGATATCAGTATCAAGACAAGATACGGCCATTTAAGGAAATTATCGACGAAAAACTAAGACACCTACCTCTAACGATTTTCCCCCGACGCCATCTTTGATTGACCACTCAAAACTTCCGTACAAACTACACAAATCTAACGTACAACTTACAACACAGTGATGTCAGGCTGCCAGTACGCACAGCATGGTCTTGAAACATGACTTTCTCAAATGCTATAAGGGACGTTTTTTCCAGATCCCAGCTCATATGTATGTATGTTGAATTAGCAATAAGTAAGGTTGGGCGAAATAAAATCAGGAGGGGTCGTTATTTTCCAAGGGGGTCAGTATTTTATTTAATATAAAGAGGTCATTATTATATAAAAGCGTAAAAATGAATGCTGATAAAGAAAATGCATATGAGAGAAAGCAGTAGATAAAAAGATAACATGATTATAATTTAGCATTTTCTTAGTTTACCTCTATGCTTTTTCAAGCCTTTTCTATAAGTGCTGCCAATTTCATATCGAGTGAAAATGATAAATAGTTAAAATGTATACATGCTTTAATAATTCTTTAGTTGTATATAGATACATGTATGTATGAAAAAGAGCATGATTAAAATTTTTGTTATGGTTATTTCCTTCGGTTTGTTTCTTAGTATAGATCTAGTAATACCAAGATCAAGAACAAGAACATGATTTTTCCCACACCGGATATACAAGATATTTGAAAATATTACGGATTTCATTTCACATGGCACAGCTTTAGCTTTTATTAGGATAAAGTAGGTGTTATTGCAAAACCTCGTAATTCCAGCTTAATCAAAGCTGCAGTTACGAGGTTTTGCAATAACTCCGATGATAAGAGTGTGTGTGTATTTGTAGTATTATAAGGTCCCTCTCGGCTCAAAGCATACTGTGTGCGGACCCCAGAATGCAACCCCCACATTCCGTTAAATTTTATTTTTTCTTTCCAAAAGGGTTGAATTTGTGTATGGAGATTGATCTTTCTTCTTCATTTTCCCAAAACAATTAAATGTTGAAGCCAAACAGACAGGCACATTATGCTAATTTAGCTTCGCTTTGTACCCATCATCGCAGTGTGTTTGTTACAGAAGATGGAGTTTGTCCTTTTTCCGTTTTGCTAATTGCCTTTACTGATCTTTTTTATTATGATGTATGTTACTCTCGCTGAAAAGCCTTTGGTGTGGTGTAATTATAAACGAAAGTTCTATTTTCCTTATCATCATGTGTGTGCACACGTGTGCTGTTTGATTGATTTGCTATTATTTTCGAGTTTTCCTTCACATTGTTTTTGTACAAATATAATAAGTGAAACATCTATCTATCTTTTTATGTACAATAAGGCTTTATGGATACCAATATTTATAATTTTTTATTCATATACATATATATATATATATATTTTTTTTTATTATATTTTTTTTTTCCTTATTATTTTTTTTTAAATATTTTTTTATTACAAACTTTTTTTTAATTTTTTTTCTATTTTCTATTGTTTTGTATTTTTCCACCTTTCTTAAATAGTGTCCCCTCCCCCGTTCACATTATTCATTCCATTTTTATATCCTTTTCCTCACATACATTTATGTCAAATATAATAATTGTTTCACCCGTATTATTTACAATATTACTAGCCGCCTACAACAGTCTAGTAAATCTTCATCAACTACTCCTCTCACCAGATAAATAAAGAATCGGTATTAGATGACAAAGTATTTCAAATTGAATTACGAAAACGTTATGACATATGAAATAACATTGTAGGAAGAGAAGAAGGACATTACTGGTTATAAATATCTCTTCTCTTCCCACTATGTCCCTAAAATCTCACTTTGTAAACCATTTTTTACATAAGATATGGTCCTGATATCCATGATTGAATGGAGTTTGGGAAACATTAAGGCAAAGGCAGGTCACTCCATGGACTAAGCCCCAGTTGACTGGAAAGGTTTGTTATATCCACTGATAACACAGAGCTACTCAAAGTAGCTGTTTTACTGCATAAGTCCTAGGACTAGTAATGGCATTAGCATTCTGTCCCCGCCTCAACATTCTCTCTACGACTTTATACACATGTTCTTTATACACGTGTGCCGACATGTACTCTGTCGTTTGCAGCAGTTTCAGACTCAAAAAGTTATATTTTACTACTTAGAAACTAAGGGTTAAGAACTTCAGAACAAGAGTCTGCTGAAGGGTTGAGCTATTTCAGATTTCCCTGTTTCTTTGTTTGTTAATGATTTAATCTGAAAGGATATATCAAGCTGAGAATAAGACATGTGTTTTTATTTCTCAATCTATTGAGAAGGAAAGTAAATATGCAAATTAAGATAAGAGACGGGGGGGGGGGGGGTAATTTATATCAAAGGGAGGCGAATCGATTTCACAAATATGATAACGCAATGCGTAGTTATCGTTCATGAATCATTTCCAAAAAGCAGATTTATGGCGGTGTTACCAGGCGACACATGACTGTTTCAGAAAAAGAAAAATCGACTAAATTGTTCCATAGAAAATTTTTGGGTAAAAGGAGAAAATGCTGCGCCATGTGAAATGACATCTATAATACATGTGTCTAATTCGCTTTGATGCACGCTCTCTGCATATAGTAACAAAACAATTTTCTCTTTGACAGATTTCTATTAGACCAATCTAAAATTGTGTCTTTCATTGAGAACATGAAAGAGGAAACAACACAATATTCCCTTTTCAAATGCATTTTAAATATTTATTTATCTTATTTCGACACAAGCAAATTATAAATTCTAGAGAATATTTATTTGTAACTCCAAATTAAAAGGTCACGGCTTCCCACTCACAATAATAGTTAATTATAGAATTAAAAGCGGATGTTGTAACAATTGTCTAGAACAAATATTTTTGTAAGCGGCTGTAAACAAATCAAGTCATTGTCCGAGGAAATTAAAAGAATTATAGATCTAATTGCATGGTGGGTAACCCACGCGACTTTTGGGAAGCGTTCACACCGAAAAAACCGTCCGCTTCAAGGTATGTTTTGTTTAATTTCTCAGCTTATAAGCTACGGATTTTGACGAGATAAAGTGCACGGAACGCGCCTTTGAGAGGGTTATTCCCGGCTCTAACTCACTCTGTTCCAAATCCCATGGTTTCTTTAAACATTCAAGCGAAAGTTTTTTTAAGTGCAAAACGAAAGTGGGAAGCGTTCACATGCACAGAAAAAAAACTTTCGCTTGAATGTTTAAAGAAACCATGGGATTTGGAACAGAGTGAGTTAGAGCCGGGAATAACCCTCTCTAAGGCGCGTTCCGTGCATTTTATCTCGTCAAAATCCGTAGCGTATCAGCTGAGAAATTAAACAAAACATACCTTGAAGCGGACGACTTTTTCGGTGTGAACGCTTCCCAAAAGTCACGTGGGTTACCCACCTTGTAATTGTTTACGTGGTAGAAGAGGGGAAAAATGTACTTTTACATACTAAGTGATACAGGTCCGTAGGAAGCAATTTCGCAGGGGTGAGGTTGGGGGGGGGTTGTTGGCTAAACTCACAGTCCTGCCCAGTATCTATATATTTGAGGGGCGAAATTTTATTGTGCCTAAATTTTCAATACTGCGATATACACAATTATTGTCTTGTGGTTTGCCATTAGTTGTCCAGCAGTAGGTACATTCTGACTAAATCCCAACGTTGCTTTTTCAGTAAAAGCCAATAGACGCTGATTAGGGGTCAATATTCTGAAAGCGGTTGGCACATGTACAATGCACTGTCGTTGCCTATGCCAAGAGAAAGCTGAATAATGTGGGCGACTCTATCATTGGAAGCTTAATGGGCAAACAAAAGCGAGTTGCCAAATTCAGTAGGTAATTCTAACATCGTCGCTTTCAACAAAAACCTCGTAACTGCAGTTTGTTTTATTGAAGAGAACGTTTTTGATCAGCATCTACTACTTTTCACTTAATGTTTACTGTGCTATATGGTACACAAACGTTGCATTTATCAACATTTGTTTTGTCCTCAGTAGTAATTGTATTAGTTTTTGAAATGGATCACCCTAAAATTTTGTCGTTTGGGAAAGGGAAAATACACAATACTAAACATTAGACTGCTTACTAAACCATTTCCCAAACAATACCTGGTTTTCACTTCCCTAGTAGAAATGGCTTGGGGAAACATTGAGACAAAAGAGAAACATTCTGATATTCAGAATTTTCTACTTTTTGTCTCAATATTTTCTGTGCTATAATAATGCACAAATCTTGACTCATCAACACTCACTTTGTCATCACCACCAACTGTCAAACTCAAGTTGTCTAAATTTTGATTGTTTGGGAAAGGGTTAACAAAGCTGCAAAATAATCATTGCAGACGGTTTCGGAAATATTCAATAGAACTAATTGTTGATGGATCTGGCATAGCAAAAATGGTGAAAACGACAGAAACTATGATCCTTCGTGAAGTAGAAATATCAATCATTTAGCAACAAAGGAAATATTGTTTATTTCGGATGAACAACCAATCGCTGCTAAAAGATGTGTAGAAACTCAAAAGAAATACATTTTGATATTCTCACCGCACAAGCCGCGAAACGTTACGTGAAATTACGAGTACATGTAAATGAAACCAATAAATTAACCTGGTTGTCCCCCTTTCTATATACCACCATGACATCAATCCAAATGTTATTTTTGACCAATGGTCAATACATAATGGGTACTTATTGGAAATGTTACCTGACCAATTCCCTATTTGATGCTTTCAGAAATGATATTGGGTGGTTTTGAAAATCCTTTGACAGGGGTTCAAACACCACACACAGCTACAGATAACGTCTTTTTTTGTTTTTAAATATTTCATAGATTTAAAATCTATTGATTAACGATTATTTTTGTTTCTTTTACACAACTTAAAGTGCATAATTTAATGTTGTACTTCGAAGCATGGATCCAAAAGAGGTCTTGTTGAGAATGGTAATGCGGCTTGAAATGATGGTATATAAACAAATTAATTGATTGCAGCAAAGGGACAGTTTATTAACCAGATTTTTATCAGTGGATTCATCAATTTCACAGAAAAATGCAAGGATCGAATCTTTTAACATTGTTTTGTGGAATATTTGCGTTTGTGAGAGGTAAGTGATATTTTAATATGTCTATTTTAGTTAATTTTTGCCACGATTATCTTCCATCATCCAGAGAGCATTTCTCAGCATAGCGCTGTTTTGCAACAAAAAAGTCGTAACTGCATCTTAAAACAAGCTGCAGTTACGAGGTATTCGTTGATAAACGACAATAATTTACATTTACGTATAGCTCATCATTTCTTTTCACTGAATGCTTCTTTTAGTCAGGAAGAAACGTATTTACGTACATATACAATGGCCTTTACATCTCGTCAAAATTTGCGTACTCTGTTTTCACTTTGTTTTTGATATTCGTTAAGGTAAACAACCTGTTGTAAACAATATTCATTATCTGGATTTTTAATATCGAAATGTTCAGGTGCTTTCGAAATTTTCAGAAAAAAGCAACTGCATACAACCATAATGTGCAACCATATATGTGTATATATACATATATATATGTGACCCGTCACGCTAAAAAGGACCTTATCGGATGTGTGAAAAATATCGACCCTAGTCAGTCTGCGCAGTCCGCGCAGCCAGACTAGGGCCGACACTTTTCGCTTGTATGTGATTTTCTAAATCCCGAATGGTTTCCCTATCTTACTATATGTTCATTTATCGCATACGGGCTCTTGTTGACCTGTGCTGGGTCTGACAAGTTTGTCAAAATTCGGATTGTTGGGGTTCGGATAAGGTCCCTTTTAGCGTGACGGGTCACATATGTATTTCAAAATTTCAGCTAACGTCGATCTTAAATTCACTCTCGACACCTCGATTCCTAATACCAGACGAGTTACCGACAACAGACTATACGCAGTCATTGCGCGGACACTATCTCATTGTGCTGTCGAGTGCCGACATCAGAAAGCTTGCATTACGTTCGGTTACATCCCTGGAACAGGTTTCTGTCAGTTCTACTATGACGAAATAACCGCACAGTCTTCGTGGGTCCAAATACATTCAATTGTAAAGATGGACTATTATAGAGGTATGAATAAACAATGATAACGATTTTAACCAGTTAAGCGTGACGTAATTTCGGACAAACAGTTGTTTTTAATAGGCGTTGTTAGGAAATATCGTAATTTCGGCGCGATTCGAGCCGTAAATATGAGATCTTATAACAATGTCGATGGTTTATCAACTCATAGCGATGATAACGATAATAAACCGAGTCTATTTTAATCACAAAATTCATGGTCATTCGTCAATTATTTTTGAAAAAGTAACCTTTGATTATTTGGCCGTAGTTATGGTCCTTCCGAACGTAACGGACGAATTTTGTTCACGAATGCACATAACATGCTAACAAAGTGCTTAAAAGAACTTTAGAAAGGTCATGCAAAGTCAAAATTTCTTATATTTCATTTTAGGAAAGTTTAAAATGTAGAACCATTGTTACAGTTCTTTGTTTATTACTTTTCGAATAAGTACAAAAGACGCACATAGCCACAAGTATGTTTGCCGATAAGCTATATTGTGATGTACCTTACTATGACGATACAAAATAATGCATGACACGAAAACGAAAATCAAAGAAAAAACCTTTTTAGATTGACAATACATTCGTGACATGTCGCACTAAAAACGGCCTTCTAGGAAACGATAAATGTTTCGATCCTAGTCAGTCTGTGAAAATTGAACAGGCCGACTAGGAAAAAACGTGTTCCTTGAAGAAAAATTTCTTGATCTAGATCGGGTTTTACGTAGCTCGCTACATAATCGGTTTCTAAATGCGACACATAATTGACTTCTGCTAAGTTTGATTTTTTTTCTCTAAATTAGATTTTATGGGCTTCCCAAAAGTGTGCTCTAATATTTCCCCGAACAAGACTTGTTTAGACGTCCTTATAATAAAATTTGCATGGAAAAAATTCGGCAAAAGAAGAAAATGCTGATATTTAGCATGTTCTCCTTTTGCCTCAATGTTTTATATGGTATATACCATTCGCAAATGTACATTTAATTTGTATCAAAGGGGGTGTTTCACGGATAGGAAAATTAACATGGGAGTCTGCCTACACTTGGAATTTAATGAAATTTGGCTTGAAGTTAGTACACTGTATAACGGTTCATATTCATGACATGTTTTCCAGAATTAGATTTTCTAAGAATTTTATGTTTTTACCGGGAAAAAATAGGGTACCCTAAAAAAATGTATGCAAGCGTTCTGATTTTTAGTTTCATGGCCTAAATTATTCTAAAAATGTCAAGGAGTCCCTGATCATGTATGATGCAAAAATAGACATAATTCTATATGAAGAAATATTTTATATCAAATGATGTTAGGGGCCAATGCAAACATCCATAGTTGTTAAATAATTTAAGCGAAATCAGTTAAAAAATTAACTCAGTTCCAGTTTTGTCAACATAAGAAAATCATGTAGTTTAAGGTTTACAGACCCTGAAAAAATCAGCACATTCTAACCATACGAAATGCACCAAATTACACATACTTGTAAATACACTTCACATAAGTAGATTCACCGTACCGGATTTCAAGATTATGCTTCAAGAAGAAAAAAATACAATTTATATTATTTTCCTCTATATTCATTTGCAAGGGAGGCAATTTTGAACATTTTTTGTCAAATATTTCCATAAGTATGCATTAATTCAAAATTCTTAACCGTACACAATGCTTATGTTTGTATTTTGAATGGAAATGCACTACAGTTTAGAAATTATTTGCACTTTTCAAGTTTCTCCTCTGGCTCTTTGGTGCTTTTGAGGGGTTGGATACCTTAAGCTTTCCACAAATATACTGATGACTATCGTGAAATATCAAAAAAAAAAAAATAAAGCCGGTAACATGTTGCTTTTGGAATTTCCATCTCAATTGTATTTCCAAGAATGGACAAAGTCAAGATCTTTTTTCCAAAAGTGTCCTTTTCAAATGTTTCGTTTACATTTGTTGGTAATTTTAGTTTACCCAAGGGCAAATTAAGATGTAAAATATGTTTTCGGCCTTTTCCAGTTGTCTGTCCGTGTGTCTGTCTGTCTCTTGACATTTTCCTAAAAGACGTCTTTTCTCCCAATCCGATATGTATATCTTTATGAAACTTGGTAGAAATTATCTTTGGGTAAAGGCGGTACAACCCTGCTTCTTAGAATGTCGTTCTGTCCAAAACTGTGGTTGTTGTGGCGACATAAAAGGGTAATATGTTATATTATAATAGCAATCTTTTTTGTAAGAAAATAAACGGCCAATGGGTTTCAAATTTAGTTTATAAGTGTGCAATGGGGAGTACTAAGGAGTTGGTTAAACTATTTTTGTATAGTGTCACATTTAATCTTGTCTCAAGCGTACCCTTTTAACATAAAAGAGGAAATTCTATATTAAAATCCTTTTCGAACATTCTAGTCAGTCATTATTCATGAAAGTTAACAACAAGGATTCTGTATGGATCTTTGAAAGCGTCAAAAAGCAAATCATAAAAAGTACTTTTAAATTCTCTGATTATATCTGTTTATCATGTGAAAGTGAAATTGTTGTTGCCTTACACCAGAAATAGATAATCAAGCACCCAAGTGACTTTTAAGACTATTGGTGGATAAACCCCTTTTTAACCACAAGGCATCATAGAAATGTGTACAAATTGTGTATCAACACAGATTAAGCTGTGCATAGAAAAATAATTTTCAGAAATAATTGCACCCTGTTGTACCCCAATGGGGAAACGTTTTGAAATAATCAAGGGCAATTTCAACTGTGAAATTGAAAATAAGATATTGCTATAATTGCATCCTATGCATCCTTCTATATCTCGTAAGTGCATTAGTGGCTCTTAGAGCTAAAATATTACTTTACTTTAAACTTAAAAAGGCAACATTGGATACTATACCGTACAGGTTCTAGAAGCCTTTTCCATTTTATAACATAGAGCCTTGAACATTTGTGCATGTCGTAGTGTTACTAATGATGGTGCTTAGGCAATGTGATCAAATAGTAAAGAATAAAAGGAAATGTGTACATGTATGCCTATTTTTGTTTCCATATATGTAATTTTGCAAATAAAAAATATATTTATATATAATCAATATATTTTTCAATGGCCGTTTCGAACACGAATACTGCTTTATGGTTGCACTGTACGCTACAGTTGATTTTACTAAATACAAAAATGTCTTTAATAGCAAAATCAAATTTTGACTGAATACAAGTTTTGGACCAAAATATCACCTCCATCAATAATATGTACCAAATGACACTGTTACCGGTTTTGGATTTCCATTTAATTAAAGGTCAAAGTAAGAATAAACGTGTAGCATATTTTTTGATAATATGGTATATTGACAAAGAATCCAACATACTAAACTTTGGAATTCAATTTTGCTCTGTTTCTGCGCTAATTTCACAGAAGAATATGCATTTTTAAACGATTATTTCAAAAAAAAAAAAAAAAAAAAAAAAAAAACACAATAATTTCATCGAACACTTTTCTGGTATGAATGTAATGCCCATGGTGTCTCGGAGCAAAGCCACTTGAAAGATCTAGAAAATACATAAAACTAAAGTTCAGGGACACATGAAAATGGGGGCATGTTTCATGTCAAAGTGGGAATAATTCAAGGTGACTTTTCTATTTCTAGTTTTGATGATCTAAGATACTAATTGCAATTTAATAGCTTGTATATGGTCCTTTATCACTATGCACATTTAAACAAGAGGGCCAAGATGACCCTGCATCGCTCACCTGAGAGGACATTGAGACAAACAATTGCAAACTTCAAACTCGCATGACCCACTTTTTACATGACCTAGATATCATCAAGATAAACATTCTGAACAATTTTCGCAATGATGAGTAAATATTTAGGTTCTTAGAGCAAAAACAAGATTTGACATTTTGACCTAGTTTTTGACCTAACATTAGCCACTTTCTACATAAATGATTTATCATGAAGATAAGAAATTCTAAACTATTTTCACAATGATGAATACATATTTTGATTTTTTAGAGCAAACACAAAATTTGACCTAGGTTTTGACCTCCGATGACCCACTTTATACATGCCCCAGATATTGTCAAAATAAACATTCTGAACATTTTTCTCAATGATTCAGATATCATTATGGTTCTAAATGCAGAAACAAGATTTGACCCTGTGACCTAGTTTTTGACCTCGCATGACCCACTTTTTACATCACCAAGATATCATCAAGATAAACATTCTAAACAATTTTTACAATGATAAAGTAAATATTTTGGTTCTTAGAGCAGAAACAAGATTTGACCTAGTGACCTAGTTTTTAACCTCACATGACCTGCTATTCATATCACCAAGATATCATCAAGATAAACATTCTGCATTTTCACAATGATTGAGTAAATATTTAGGTTCTTAGAGGAAAAACAAGATTTGACCTAGTGACCTAGTTTCTGACATCACATGACCCACTTTTCAGATGACCCAGATTTCGTCAAGATAATCGTTCTGAACAATTTTCACAATGTTTAAGTATATATTTCCGTTCTTAAAGCAAAACCAAGATTTGACCCAATGTCCTAGTTTTTGACCTTACATGACCCACACTTTGTACATAACCTAGATATCAAGATAAGTATTTAAGATAGTTTTGACAAAGTTTTGCGGCAAAATTGGCATCTCCAGAGCAAAAGGAAGGATTATGTAATATTTGACCTTGTGACCTAGTTTTTGACCTCGCATGACCCACCTTTGATTGTGACAAAGAGATCATCAAGATAAACATTTAGGACAATTTTGACAAAGTTTGAACCAAAATTGGCACTTCCAGAGCAAAAGGGGGGTTTTACAAGATTTGGCCTCGTGACCTAGTTTATGACCTGGCATGATCCACCTCTTGACATGACCTAGATATCATCAAGATAAACATTCAGGACAATTTTGAGAAAGTTTGAACCAAAACTGGCATGTCCAGAACAAAATGAAGGATTATAAAAGATTTGACCTTGTGACCTAGTTTTTGACCTTGTATGACCCACTTTTGATCATATCATAGATATAATCAAGATAGACATTTAGGACAATTTTGACAAAGTTTGGAAAAGAATTGGCACTTCCAGAGCAAAAGAAAGGATTTTGTAAGATTTGACCTGTTGACCTAGTTAATGACCTAGCATGACCCACTTCTTGACTTGATCTTGATATCATCAAAATAAACATTCATGACAATTTCTACAAAGTTTGGACCAAAATTGGCACTTCCAGTGTAAAAAGATCGATTTTACAATATTTGACCTAGTGACCTAGTTTTTGACCTGGCTTGACCTATTTTATATCATGACCTAAATATTATCAAGACAAATATTCTGATCAATTTTCACAACGATTGAGCAACAAATGTGGCCCCTAGAGCAGAAAGAAGATTTGACCTAGTGACCTACTTTTTGACCCCATTATGGCCCCGATTCAAATTCCCTGAAGTATTTTGAAAAAAGCATGACCCATAGATCATATGTGTGAAATATGATTGAATTCTGCCCAGTACTTTAGGAGGAGAAGATTTTTTTGTGAAAAGTTGACGGATGGACAGACGCCGGACAACAGACCGATCACAATACCTCACCTCGAGCACTATGTGCTCAGGTGAGCTAAAAAAATTCGTGCGTGGGCAATTTCGAAACACCCCCTTTTATCGAAAATTTCGAATTAGATATCCATAAAATTCTGTCGTTTAGGAAATGTTTACTTGTAACATGACAGGTCACATGTTTTGCCCTCCGTGTCGAAAGATTGGAGGGTGCATTGTTTTACTCGTGTATATCTGTCCGTCTGTCTGTCCGCCTGTCTGCACGAAAACTTAACATTGGCCACTTGGGGGGTTGGGGGGGGGGGGGTCATGGAAGGCTTCCCTGTTTCACAAACACATCTTTTTATTTTCATTTCCAGTTCATTGTAGCGACATTCCGGGGTACCTGTTATATCGTTCTATCGGAAAGTGTATGCGTCATGTTACGGACAAGCAGAACTTTACGGCGGCTGATGAGACGTGCAGGAATGATGGGACGACTTTGTTTGAACCGAAAACTCGAGATCAGTTAGATTTTCTGTATAAAGATTGTACGTATATTGTTTCCTTAACGATAAAAATGAAATGCCTTAATTTGAAAGATTTGATCTAATGGGTTTACGTCGTTTTCAACTGCTATGGCAAAATTGCGGCGGCTGGAGCACCTAACCTTGGTTTCTATGTATTTCTCTCACCATTACTACCACAGTATCCAAACCAGGCCTTCAGCTGCTGTCTCACATAGATGATTCACGCCCATTGGTGAGAGGCAAATCATTTTTGTCAGATGATAGAATGGTAACTGGCCGAGCCGGGGCTCGCACTCGCGACCAATGGATTGACAAAAATAAAATGTGCGTACCATATATATCGCAGACATTATTCAGTCAAATTTTAAATTGTCTTCTTTTTTTTCTCAATGTGTTCACAACTTTCCCCTTTTGGAGAAGTCAACATTAAGTGTTAATTGGGAAGGGCTAATCTATATTTCTATGGATATTAGTAACATTCTTCGATAGATATTACTTGTTACTAGATTGAGACGAAAGGGGGTGTCTCAAACCTGCCCACGCACGAATTTTCTTTTTATTCTGCATGGTGATAAAGGACCATATACAAGTTATGAAAATGCATTTAGTTTCTTAGATAATCCAAACTGGATTCCAAAAAGCCACCTTGACTTATTCCCACTATGACATGAAACATGGCCCCTTTTTCATGTGTCGCAAAACTTTAGTTTCGTGTATTTTCAAGATCTGTCAATTGAATTTGATCCGAGACACATAAGGCATTACTTTCATACCAGAAAAGGTATTTGAGGAAATTATCATGAATGTTTTTTTATTGAATTAATCATGAAAAAATGCATATTTTTCAGCAAAATTTTGGAAAAGAGTAAAATTGAATTCCAAAGTTAAGTATGTTGGAGTCTTTGTCAAGATTCCATATCATCACAAAAACATGCTACATATTTCTTCTTACTTTGAGCCAAATTATATAGAAATCCAAAACCGGTAACAATGTCATATAATACATATTATCGATGAAGGTGATGTTTTGGTCCAAAACTTGTATTCAGTAAAAATTTGATTGTGCTCCTAAAAACATTTTTATATTCAGTAAAATCAATTGTAGCATACAGTACAAACCTACAGCAATATTCATGCCCAAAAAACTCATTGGAAAAAACATAGAATTAATGTAAATATTACTTATATTTACAAAATTACATGTATGGAAGCAAAAATAGGCATACATATACACGTTGCAAGTTTTCTTTACTATTTGGTCACATTGTCTATGCACCATTTTTAGTGTGACTATGACATGCAATAAATGTGACGCCAAATGTTATGAAATTGAAAAGACGCTTAGAACCGGTACGGTAAAGCATCAAAAGGTGCCCTTCCGGGTAACCAATACATAACCAAATATTTTTGCTCTAAGCGCCCCTAATGAACTAACATAATATGGAAGGCCCCCTATGATTCAGTAAAAGACTGTTACAGCATTATATCTTTTCAGTTACACAGTTGAAAATGTGCTTATTTATTTCAAAACGTGGCCTTATTGGGATAAAACAGGGTGCAATTATTTCCTCAAATTATTTTTCTGACCATAGCTTAACCTGTATTGATACACAATTTATACACATTTCAATGATGTCATATGATTAACATGTTGTTTAGCCATCAATAGCCCTTAAAAGTCACATGGGAGCTGGATTATCTGTTTCTTATGCATCACAACAATATTTTCACTTTTGCACGATTATCAAATGCCATCAGAGAAATCGGTGCTTTTTCTTATTTGCTTTCTCATGTTTCAAAAGATCTATAAATAACTCTTGCTGTTAGCTTTCATGAATCACGGCTGACTTGAATAATTTAAAATGATTTTTTATAGAAAATTTCCTATCTTTTTTGTAAAGTAGGTACACCTGAGACAAGATCTAATGTGACCCTGTACAAAAATATTGTTAGAAACTTTGAAATTTACCCCTTAGCAAACTTACATACAAAATTTAAAACCTCATGGCTGTGTAAAGCCTTACAAAAAGAGCTTATTTTTATTATATGAAATGTTTCCCCTTTTATGCTGCCACAGCAACAAAAGTTTATGACAAAAAGAAATTCTAATACACAGAGTTGTACTCCTTTAACCCAAGGATACTTTTTATCAAGTTTAAAAAAGATTTACATATTAGATTGGGAGAAAAAAGAATTTTTGAGAAAATGTCAACAGACAGACAGACACACGGACAGATGACAGAAAATAACCGAACAAATGCCTTGCATCTTGATTCATCCTCAGGTAAACTAAAATAACCAAAAAAGTAAACAAAACATTTGAAAAAAGTAATCTTTAAAAAATCTTAATTTTGTCCATTCTTGGAAATGTGCACTATTCAGGGGGAAATTCCAAAAGCAACATTTTACCGGTTTTATTTTTTCTCGATATTTCACGATAATCATCAGTATATTTGTGCGCAACTTTTACATAATTTTCAAATCTTGACAAAAACTAGAACAATGAAAATTTTTGAATAGAATTTGCTTAAAATATTTAAAAACAATGAATTTTTGGGTTACCCCCTTACATCAGTTGATATACAGGATCACGGACTACTGGGCATTATTTTTAGAATAAATTACGTGATGAAACTAACAACCAGAACGCTTGCACACTGTTTTACTCAGGGTACCCACTTTTTTCATGGTGAAAACTTAAAATTCCGAGAAAATTGTTTTCTGGAATGTGCGATTTGAAACATTTAATGAATATGAACCGTTATCAAGTGTACTAACTTCACGCCAAATTTCATTAAATTCCGAGCGTGGGCAGACTCCCGTGTTATTTTTCCTATTCGTGAGACACCCCCAAACATAAAATTTCCAGTCACTTATCTTTTGCTTATTTAGCTGCTTACAGAAAGACGGGAGCCAATGCAATAATGACACGTAATTTAGCTATGACATTCATGTTCTTTTACTGTAACAAAACATTTGTCATAAGAAACAACATATAACCATACCCTACCTTTGTTAATAAGCGTAACTTGGATGTGTAAAATAAGAAGACAATGGAGAATTTTTGCTGGAGTAAGCTGATGTCAACATTATGATTATCAATTGCACTTTCTTTCAGATTCTACACGATTCTGGGTTGGCGGTTTCCCGGACGCGCATCTGTCTACATGGTTCTGGTTCTCAAACGAGGAAATCCCCAGCAATTCTAGTCTATGGGTTCCTGGCCAGCCCGAAAATTACGATTCGTGTCTTGAGGCGAAAACAAGTAACGGGGTTTATGGACTGAACGACAAGAATTGTGATATTGCTCGGGAGTTTTATTGTGAAACAATTGAATGGAATTGAACTTAATTGATGAATATAAAAATCGTCGCTTTTCTACGAAAACCCCGTAACTGCAGCTTGTTTTAAGCTGTAGTTACGGTGTTTCCGCAGAAAAACAGCGATATTCTTTAAGTCAACTATGTGATTCTCTCGCAAACAAGGGCCAACTTGTAAATGTGACCCGTCACGCTAAAAGAGACCTTATCGGATGTGTGGAAATAATCGACCCTAGTCAGTCTGCGCAGTCCGCGCAGCCAGACTAGGGCCGACACTTTTCACTTGCATGTAATTTTCTAAATTCGGAATTCCCGATTTTACAATATGTTCATTTTTCGCTTACGGGCTAACAAGTTTGTCAAAATTTGTATTTTTGTTGTTCGGATAAGGTCCCTTTTAGCGTGACGGGTCACAAATGTGAAAAGAATTGACCATATCTATCCTGTGTTGTCCATGCAGACAGACTATGGTCGAAACCTTTCATTCAAAGATAATGTTCTAATTCTAAAATGCTTTTGCTGCTTTAAAATATGTTCATTTTCAAAATACAATATCCAGTGTAGAGTCTAGCATAGAGCCAACATTTGAATGCTACAAAGACACGGATTTTGTATTATGTAATATGACGTCGCTTTTCTACGAAAACCTCGTATCTGCATCTTGTTTGAAGCTGTAGATACGAGGTTTTCGAAGAAAAGCAGCGATGTGGTTATTTTACCTATCTTCGTGCAATACTGGATTGCTGCATAAACAGTCTAAATATTGGACGAGGCGATAGCAGAGTCTAAATATATACTGAAAGGCAAAAGTAACTTTACACCTGACTTTCATTTGATTTATCAAACCCTAATCACAGTTTGTGAAATAACTTGTGTTATACGTATACATATGCCATTTTTGCAAGAACAATGTGGGATAGAAGAGAGTTTTTAGCCTTTCTTGACGCTGGTGTTACCACGGCATTAATAAAGGGGTCAAATTGAAAAATCCAGGTAAAGTTTTATTACATCTTTTAGAATAAAAAGGATAGCATTTTATGCTAGATCTTATCTAATGTCAGTATTTATTTGTCCCTATGTGTATTATTGACTGCAAAAAAGTACTCGTGCATGGATAAGGTCAGCCGTCTGATCTTGAGCTATTCAATTCTTAAATAATCGTCCCGTAGCACACACTCTATTTCATGTACGTTCTTGTGTCCACACGTCTTCTATCGCCTATGACACTAACATGTAACCTTTTCTCGTCAGAAAAGAGGGGCTAACTCCAATCTGCATGTGCTCAAAATGCTACATAAGGTCAAATAAGGACGGTCTTTTTCGTTGACGTCATGTTACCGTATAACTCAAGGGGTCTGGCTACCGGACGTCTAGAACTACAATCAATGTTTCAAATTCGACAACGAACAATTCTATGGCTCAACTAACGATTTCACGCATCTTTACTGCAGCTTCCGGTAAAAACGTAACGTCACGTCACGTTGATGCTAAACACGAAATTATTCGTCTTGGTTATGGATACTCTCATTTTTCGACCCCCTAAGTGTTGATTTCCAAAGTACAAACTTGTATGTCCAGTTTAGACAATTCACGCAGGTTTTTGGGGTTTTCTTTCTTGTCAGGATCAATGACACATTATTTATGAACAATATGTCCTAATTTCAAGAAAAATATTTAAAATTCGAAAAAGTTCTTTATCTTTTTTCTTACCTTTTACAATTTTCCAAAAAATGTGGTACGAGGTTTTGAATTAACACATATAATATGCTTATTTTCAAAATACAATATCCTATGTAGAGTCTACACCTGTTTGGTCTGATCTTTTTTATCTTTAAAGTTTCAAAATAAGACACGGTATACAAGTTCTATGGGGTTATATAACATGCCTTCGCACAATACTGAATTTTATTGGATGAGTACACTACAGAAACACTGGTGGTGAACTCGGCCAAAGCGTGGGACGTTTTTTCGCGATCATTGTATTCCGTCGGTGTTGTTATAAAATATCGTAACTACGGCTTCGATAAAGCCGTAGTTACGAAATTTTATAATAACACAGACGGTTTGTCAATACATATCGGTTAACCAGGTCTATTTTTAGAACAAATTCATTGTTATTAGAAAAACTATCCAATCAGATCTTTAAACCCACATTTTAACGCAAAATATCTGTACCGTGTTGTAGTGAAAAACTTCCATCGCGTTGGCCGAGTTCACCACCAGTGGTTTATGGATTGAACGACAAGAATTTTATATTGCCCGGGAATTCTATTGTGAAACAATTGAATGGAATTGAGCTTTATTTAGATGAAATCAAATATCTTACCGTCTAGTAAACAGTGGTCATCTCGGGAGTGTGAAAATGTTGCTTTCCGCGCAGTCAGACTAGGGTCGAAACTTTTCTTCCTGGTGTGCTTTTCTAAATCTAAAATGCTTTTCTTACTTTACATTATATTCATTTTCAATATATAATATCTTTTGTACCCCTGATTGATATGATGTATTCTTTATTTTAAAGTTAAGAATAAATTCACTTCAAAATGCTACTGAGACACGGTAAACAAATACATGTTATAATGACCTAAAATGTGCAAAGAAGCCCATACAAAGAAACCCCAATTTGTTTTAGGTTTTTAGAACTATTTATAGTACGTCGTGAAATAGGCTCACAATTAAAAAGAAGACACATAAGAGTTTTCGTCAAACGCGTGCATGCATGCATTTGTCATCGTAGTTTTAGTTCTCAAACGTGGAAATCGCCAACAATTCTAGGTTATGGAAAGACACAATTCGTGCCTTGAGGCGAAAACAAGCAACGGAGTCTATGGACTGAACGACAAGAATTGTGAGATTGCTCGAGAGTTTTATTGTGAAACAATTGAATGAAATTAATATTTATTTAGTCGAATATATTCTTTAAGTCAACTTCCGCAAACAGGGATCGTCTAGGGAGTGTGAAAAGTATCAACCCTAGTCAGCTTGTGATATCCACGCAGGCAGAGTAAGATCGAAACTTTTCAATCTAAGATGATTTTCTAATTCTAAAATGCTTTTGCTAGATCTACTGCGTTTATTTTCAAAATACAATATCCAATGTCTATCCTAGAGTCTACATTTAAATGATCCTAAGAAACGGTTTACATACGGTGGCACTAAGGTGACATGTGAGTTTTTCTTTTTTTGAAGAAAAAAGAAAAACGCAATAACAATGTTGGTGAGCGTCTTTCTTTTTTTAGAGAAAAATGAAAAACGCAAACACAATATTGGTGAGCGTTTTTCTTTTTTTGAAGAAAAAAGAAAAACGCTAAAAACCATGTTGGCGAGCGTTTTTCTTTTTTTAGAGCAAAAAGAAAAACGCGACAACCTATTTGGTTTTGCGTTTTTCTTTTTTTTTTTTACCCGGAAGTCGTGGCCACATGACTTTAAAAGCCAATCAAAACTGTGCAGCCTTATCGCGCTCCCGCCATTTTTCCAATGGGTGAAGATTATCGCTAGACGTACACCGCTTAGGCATGTACACCATTTGCGCACGATGTCAATTATCGCTATGCCCCGCCCCATTATTTTATCGCAGGGATAGTATATAGGCAGATAAAGGCGAAATGTAGACACCAACATCGAATGTATTTAACACTGTCAAAAACGTTTTTTTTAACTTGAATAGAAACTTTTCCATGTCCAGTGTTGTCGGTACATGCTTCAATGGCAATAAATTTTGTGCTAAAATAGACTTGGTTTATAATTGTGTTTCGATATAGGCATTCACCGTCGGTGTTGTTATAAAAACTCGTATAGCGGACGAGAATTGACCTGGCAGAGCATTCCATTCGATTAGCATGGGCTGCTCTGCCAGGTCATTTATCATGAGGTATAACTACGGCTTGATTCAAACCGTAGTCACGAGATTTTATAACCACACCCTCGATTTACTATTGTTTGTCAGAAATTACGTCACTGTTAACCCGGTAAAATCATTCATTATTGTGTAAGTCAGACAATTAGCCTACCCACAACCTTAACATACCAATCGATCGGTCTAAGAGTTGGAATAGATATTTTTTAGGATACAAAATTAATCTAGGTCATTGTTCGTCAAACCCTATATTGTGCGACCTCAATGGAATTATCTCTTCGAAAAGAACTCAATGAATGTCCAAAACATAGGGTTTCAGTATGCTGTCAGATAGCTGATTTAAGTCTGCATTTTATGTATATGAACGATTTTCTCGTGTATACCTCTATACTTACTTCATAAGTGATATAGGCCTACATCGTTAGCACGGTCCCAAGACAGCTGATGCAGGTCTATACTTACAGTTTTAAATGCTTATTTACGATTCATAATAATGTACATCGTTTAGGCACGGTCCCTAGAACGCTGATCTGGGTCTATAATTACAGTGTTAAATGCTTTTTAAATATTGATAATGATGTACTCCGTTTAGGCACAGTCCCTAGAACGCTGATCTCGGTCAATTCTTACAGTGTAAATGCTTATTTACGATCATTTATAATGATTTATACGGTTTACGCACGGTCCCCAGAACGCTGATCTAGGTATATACTTACAGTGTAAAATCGTTGGTGGGTAGTCAAAACCTCGTAACTACAGCTTGACAAAACTGGAGTTAAGAGGTTTCGATCCCCCGCCGACTAAATGCTTATTTACGATTTATAATGATGTACACCATTTAGGCACGGTCCCTACACCACTGTTCTGGGTCTAATATTACAGTTTTAACGATTTAATATATGAAGTACGGCGTTTTGTACACGGTCCCTAGAACGCTGATATGTGTGTATTTTTTACAGTTTTAAAGTATATGACCCATCATTAAAAACACCACTTTTTAACCATGCAACATGCATCAAATTACGCACACTTATAAGTACACTTCAAATAAGTTGATTCACCGTGCCGGATTCCAAGATTATGGTTCAAGAAGAGAATAATTTACAAATATCTTTTTACTCTATATGCATATGCAAGGGAGGTAGTTTGAACATTTTTGTCAAATATTTTCATATGTATGCATCAATTCAAAATTCTAAACCGTTCAAAATGCTTATGTTTGTATTTGGAATAGAAATGCAACACAGTTAAGGAATTACTGGCACTTTTCAAATTTCGCCTCTGTTTCTTTGGTGCTAATGATGGGTTGTATACATTAAATGCTTATTTACAACTTGATATGATGTACACCGTTTAGGCACGGTCCCTAGAACGCTGATATGGGTCTATATTTACAATTTGAAATGCTGATTTACGATTTGATATGATAAACACCGTTTAGGCACGATCCCTACAATGATGAACTATGTATATACTTTCATTGCTATTGATAATGATGTACACCGTTTAGGCACGGTCCGTAGAAAGCTGATCTGGTTGTAAACTTACAGTTTCAATTGCTTACTTGCGATTTGATGTGATGTACACCATACAGGCATAGTCTCTAAAAAGTTGATCTAGGTCTATACTTACAGTGTCCATTGCTTATTTTCGATTTGATATGATGTACCTAGAACGCTGATCTGGGTCTATACTTAGAGTGTTAAATGCTTATTTCAATATTGATAATGATGTACTCCGTTTAGGCACGGTCCATAGAACGCTGATCTCGGTCTATTCTTACAGTGTAAAATGCTTATTTTCGATCATTTATAATGATGTATACCGTTTACGCACGGTCCCTAGAAAGCTGATCTAGGTCTATACTTACAGCGCTGGTGGGGAGTCAAAACCTCGTAACTACAGCTTGACAAAGCCGGAGTTACGAGGTTTTGATCCTCCGCCGACTAAATGCTTATTTACGATTTATAATGATGTACACCGTTTATGCACGGTCCCTACAACACTGTTCTGGGTCTAATATTACAGTTTTAACGATTTAATATATGAAGTACGGCGTTTTGTACACGGTCCCTAGAACGCTGATATGGGTGTATTTTTACTGTTTTAAATGCTTATTTACAATTTGATATGATGTACACCGTTTAGGCACGGTCCGTAGAAAGCTGATCTGGATGTAAACTTACAGCTTCAATTGCTTATTTGCGATTTGATGTGATGTACACCATACAGGCATGGTCTCTAAAAAGTTGATCTGGGTCTGAACTTACAGTGTCAAATGCTTAATTTCGATTTATTTTCATGTACCTCGTTTAGGCACGGTCCTATAGAATGCTGATCTGGGTCTATACTTACAGTTGTAAATCTTTATTTACAATTTTTAAAATATGATGTACTGCTTTTATGCACGGTCCCTAGAACGCCGCTCATGCTCTAGAATTACAGCCTTAAAAGATTTTTTTCGATTAAATATGATGTACACCGTTCAGGTACGGTCCCTAAAACGCTGATCTGGGTCTATACTTGCTGTTTAAATGCTTATGTTTGATTTATCGTGGTGTACACCGTTTAGGCACAGTCCCTAGAACGCTGATCTGGATCGATACGTACAGTTTTAAATACTTTTCGAAGATTCGACATGATACATAGGCAAAGGAAGGTTTATAATATTTGGGGGTGGGGGAATGTTAAAGCGAATGGAACCCGACCGAGCGTATCGTTCCTAGAGGGACTTGGGGCATCCACCCCCCAGAAAATTTTGAATTGTTAGAAGCCATTTCCTGCAATCTGAGCACTTTCAGACAGCATTTTATACCTGGACCTTTCTTGAGGGAAAACATGGGTGCATTATTGGGGGGCATAAGATATGCCGCCCAAATTAAATTATTTGGGGATCTGGCTCCCCTGCCTCCCTTTTTACGCCAGTGTGATGTACACCGTTTAGGCACGGTTGCTCGAATGCTGATCTGAGTATCTACTTACAGTTGTACATGCTTATTTATAATTTGTTATAATAATGTACACCGTTTAGGCATATCCCTAGAACGCTAATCTGAGTCTATACTTACAGTTGTAAAATTTAATGCTAATCTGCGATGTAATATGAAGTAAACCGTTTAGGCACGGTCCCTAAAACACTGAGCTGGGTCTATACTTACAGTATGAAATACTTATTTACGATTACAGTATGAAATACTTATTTACGATTTGTTATAATTTACACCGTTAAGGCATGGTCTCTTGAACGCTGATCCTTGTTTATATTTACGATTCATAGTAATACAGTCTGTTTAGTTACCCTTTCGGAGTCTATACTTACAATTATGAATGTTTGATTACAATTTTGAATGATACACACCGTATAGACACGGTCTGCATCCGTATCTATATTTACAGTTGAATGTGCTTTTTGACCATTTTTAATGATGAAACCGTTTGTACACGCTCTATCAGAAAGCCCTAGTCCATATTGACAGTCGAAGTGCTTATTATGTACATCGATTGGGCACGGCTTGTAGAAAGCTGATTTTTGGTCTTAACCTATCGTCTTTTAAAAATGATTATTGACGTTTTATGTGTACTCTTTAAGCACTGTCTTTTGAACGTGGATCTAAGTCTACGTATACCCAAACCGAAAACTCTTTTCAAAGAATATTATGATACGTAACCGCACTGGGGTAGGAAGTGGGGGGCCAGGGGGCCAGGTCCCAAATAATTTAGAAGGGGGAAGCATAACCCATGCCCCAATAATACACCCATATTTTCCTTCGAGAAAGGACCAGGTATGAAATGCTGTCTGAAAGTGCCCAGATTGCAGGAAATTACTTCTTTTGAATCGCCCTGCCCCAGACCCACTCACCCCAGCAACGCTATACTCGGTCAGGTTACATTCACTTAAACACCCCCCCCCCCCCCCAAATATGATAAACCTTTCTACGTCTATGGACCGTTCCAGGCAAAATCTCTACATCGTCGCTTTCAACAAAAACCTCTTAACTGCAGCCTAAGAACAGCTGAAATTACAATGTTCTTGTAGAATTATATCGATTTTTTTTAATTTTCAGTCTTTATTCATATTAATTAATGCTTGTCAACTATATTTTATCATAAAAACCGGTAAGACATAATCCCGATAAGCAAACATATTGCCTATATACGGTCTATTTTTAACGCGCATTACGTTTTCAAAGACGACTTCCGAAAATTAAATCCAATTCTATACTTTAAAAAAAGTTTCTACATTAAAAAATTTTCACTGTCTATTTTCATTTGGGTAATTGTTCCAGGGATAGTACCTTAACGGTGTACATCATTGAAATCCTAAATAAGCATTTACAACTGAAAGTATAGACCCAGATTAGCGTTCTAGGGACCGTGTCTAAACGATGCACATCATATCAAAATATAAAGAAGCATTTCTAACTGAGAATATAGACCCAGACCAGTGTTCTAAGGACCGTGCCTAAATGGTGTCCATCATGATATCGTAAATAAGTATTTACAACAGTAAGTTTAGACTTAAATCAGCGTTTAAGATACCGTGTATATAACGCTGTACATTACTATAAATGGTAAATACGCATTACAGTCTGTAAATATAGATCCAGGTAAGCATTCTAGAGACCGTGCCTAAACGGTGTACATCAGTATAAATAGTAAATTTCTAACATTTACAGCGGTAAGTATAGAACCAAATCAGCGTTTTAGAGACCGCGCATAAACGGTGTATATATATGATTATAAACAAATCATAAATTTATAACATTTACAAATGTAAGTAGAGACACAGATCAGCGTTTTAGAGACCGTGCAAAAAGGTGTACATTTAACACTGTAAATATAGACCCAGATCAGGGTTCTAGGGACCGTGCCTAAACGGTGTACATCATTATAAATCGTAAATATGCATTTAACACTGTAAGTATTGACCCAGATCAGCGTTATATAGTGATATTGCCTAAACGTGTACATTTTTAAAACACTGAAAAAATATAGACCCAGATCAGGATTCTAGGGACCGTGCCTAAACTGTGCACATCATCATAAATCGTTAATAAGCATTTAATACTGTAAATATCGACTCAGATCAGCGTTCTAGGGACCTTGCCTAAACGGTGTACATCATTGTAAATCTTAGATAAGCATTTAAACACTGTAAGTATAGACCCAGATCAGCGTTCTAGGGACTGTGCCTAAACGGTGTACATCATTATAAAACGTAAATAAGCATTTAATACTGTCAATATAGACCAAGATAAGCGTTCTAGGGACCGTGCCTAAACGGTGTGCATCATTATAAATCGTAAATAAGCATTTACAACTGTACGCATAGGTTCAGATCAGCGTTCTAGGGGCCGTGCCTAAACGGTGTATATCGTTATAACTCGTAAACTAGCATTTCAAACTTTAAGTATAGACCCAGATCATCGTTCTGGGACCGTTTCTGAACGGTGTACATCATTATAAATCGTTGATAAGCATTTACAACTGTCAACTCTCTTGTATAGGCTTATAAATATCAGCGTTCTGGGGATCGTGCCTAAATGGTGTAGATCTACATTATTACATGTAAAGATCATATAAAAGCATTTATAACCGTAAGTAAATGTACTAGCTTTCTAGAAACCGTGCCGTAACGGTATATATCACTAAAGAGTCCAATTTCAAATGAAATCAAATCCTCAAATTATAAAATTAATAAGCTTATAGTTTTGGATAATCTCCATTTCGCCGCCGTCCTTCACATTTCGCCTCATTTTGCCACAACAGTTCCATTTCCCTAGTTTATGCCAACCCTGTTTTAATCATTTATAAGACAACTTTACAAGCAGAATATTTCTGTGGTCAATGTCAAATGTCTTCGAAAAAGATATTAGAAAATTATTTGTGAAATATACAGTCAAGTTAATGTTTTTCAAGGCCTATAGTTTTAAGATTCTGGTAGGTATTTTATTCCATCAAATTCGAATTGCAAGGGAGGTAACACCTCTAAAAAACGCGAAAACTAGTTACTCTATTGAGCCACGTGGCCACGACTTCCGGGTAAAAAAAAGAAAAACGCAACGCCAAATAGGTTGTCGCGTTTTTCTTTTTTCTTTTTTTTCTAAAAAAAGAAAAACGCCCACCAACATTGTTTATTGGGTTTTCTTTTTTCTTAAAAAAAAAGAAAAACTCACATGTCACCTTAGTGCCACCGTATTTACAAGTTCTATGAGGTGATATATAAAATATCTTCGTACAATACTGAAATTTATCGGATGAGTACACTGCACAAACAGTCAATATTTCGGACGAGGCAGTGGCATGTGTTAATCATTTAAAACGACAAAAGATTGCTATAGATCCACAAGCAAAAATTGACAGTGACGTAGTTTTGTGTTTACAGTTTCTAAACCAATAAACTATTCTCATTCGTACCGTTTACAATGTGCACGTGATAAATGAACAAGTTGATTGGTTGTAAACGATAAACACAAAACTACGTCACTGTCAATTTTTGCTTGTGGATTTATAGCAGAAATCCAGCTACACCCTTTTTATAAATATTACATATTTTGAATCTTTCGTCAAATGGGTTTTGTGCAAATAATTTTTAAAATAAATGGATACTTACGATAATTTTACAGAAGTCCGAAAACGATTTTCACTGACCTGAGGTAGATTATAATATAAAAAAGGTTGAAAACGGACAGTCTTTGGCGCCTTTCAACATCAACAAGTAACGAGGTTTGTTAAAAAGCAGCGATTTCTTTTACTTGAATGTTGTGTTTTAGTTTAAATTAGGTATACTAGAAGAAAGAAGAAACGCAACAACTATGTTTGTGATTTCTCTTTATTCTTTTATGTTATTGAGTCACAATTGTTACATGCACTGATAATTATAGGGGACTGTGTCTTGATATTGATCTTTGTGTTTATGTTAGAACCCGTCTTACACGTAAGAGAACGTCAAAATAGACTTTTATACGTTTCTCAAGTGCCAGCCTTTAAATGTTCAAACTTAACAATAAACTCTTCCAATTTGTGAAGATGCACGTCGTCTTCAAAAGGCAGTGTTTCCGGTTTTATTCTTATCCCGCATATCGTATCGCGACTAATTGAAAGGAGGCGTTCGGCAGCAATTATGATGTTAACGAATGTGACATCTCAATCCGCGGTTGATGCTGACTTTGGTGTACATCGGTCGACAATATCTTGCTTGAGGTAACGTAAAAATCCAACGGAAAAACTGTCGATCGCCCGAAAAGCCGTCGTCAACGTGTAACGTCACGACGTCAGAAGCACTACGCTCGCTTACTTTACTTACTTCACCAAAAAATGCCAAACAACGTTTTTGTTTTGTGATACAGGATTAAGGTAGACATTTTGACTATCATAGCTTCAATATTGAATGAGATTCGTCACCGTTGTATTGGTTTATCATATTAACTAAAATGATTCTCGTATAAGTTTGAACATATATAGTGGTCACAGGATAATCTGATGTTTACAAACAAACTTTAAACCTATAAAAACCACGTTATTATAGAGACTCACGTGCAAGTCATCTCATCAATATTACATAAAAATACTGATTGTCATCGATGTAATTTCGTTTTGACCAGTATAACCTATAATTAGTAAATGGGTATGTTTTTTATACGCCACCGGAGGCGTCATCTCCGTCCGTCCGGGCAAACGTCCGGGGGTTTATGTGATTCAATCCGTCCATAATTTATATGAAATAAGAACAATTCCACTTAAATCATGCCATTTTATGTGGCACTTTTCTTCATAAAGATCAAAGGAAAAACCCACTTAATCCTGAAATGTTGGCGTATCCGTCCCTACGTCCGTCCACTTCTCTTGTGAGCGCAACTCCTCGTAAATTTTTGAAACTTGGTCAATGTTATCACATCAATAGGTATATGTGCATGAATGAAGGATTTTATGGTTAATTTTTTGCCCGAGTTATCGCCCCTTAAAACTTAGTCTCTGGGAGGGGTGGCGTATATTGTGATCATGGCACTCTTGTTATTGTTTCGCGGAAATCAGGATATCGTGGGACCACTGTACAATAATATACTTGCATTGTTTTGTCAAATTGTTGTAATTACTTGTTTGTTCTTTATTGTAGGGCGTATTGAACATATATCTCCTGTTCTGTAGTTGCAAAGCGGTTTGTTACAAAAACAGCAAGGTTCGACTCCGCAGAATGTGAATCCATCGGGTCGTCTGGTGTCAGAGCAACCATGTTGATAGCAACCTGAAATAGGGAACGATTTTATCGAGTAATTTCGGACAAACAATAGTATATTTGTTGATGTTGTTGACAAATCTCGTAACTACGGCTTGATTCAAGCCGTAGATACGAGATTTTATGACAACACCGACGATTTATCAAAAACTAACGGTAAATTCAGTCTATATTAACCACAAAATTCTTTGCCATAGCAGTGAATTTTGTGCTAAGATAGTGCTAAAATAGACTGGGTTTACCATTATGTTACGGTACACCGTCGATGTGTTACAAAATCGATATACTATTTGTTTGTCCGAAATTACGCCACTTTTAACTGGATAAGATCGTCGTTCCTTATTCGAAAACTTCAGCAGACCACGTAAAAGATGTTGATAAAAATTGGACTAGTGTTCAATATAACATTGAAGATATTGAGGCAAAATGAGAAAATGCTGATTATCAGCATTTTCTTCTTCTGTATCAATGTTATCTCAAGCCTAATATCAAAGGGCGTCTTGTTTAGGAAAGGGTTAAAGTGGTCTGTCTGACATTCTTTTTATGCGAAATCAACATTGTTTTCAGAATTGATTGCATCAGACGTATTCAGCCCTCTCCTTTGGGTAATACCAATGGGGGATTAAAAAGGACGTCATGAAGTGATAAGCGTGAGTAGAGACTTCTCAAAACTCTAATATGTCTAACCCTTTCCCAAACGGCAAAAATTTAGGGTGATCTACTTCAAAAACTGCTACAAATGACAAAATGGATGTTATTAAAGATAGGACTTGTGTGAATTATGGCATAGAAAATATTGAGACAAAAGGAGAAACTGCTGGTTATCAGCAGTTTCTTCTTTTGTCTAAATGTTTTCCCAAACCAGTTCTATAAGGGACGTCAAAACCAAGTCTTGTTTGAGAAAGGGTTAAATTATTTATCGTTCATTAAACAATATGTTGTGGGTACTCATTTAGAATCGTCTCGCATTGAGAACTCACTTCAGAGGTCCCGGGTTCGATCCCCGGCCGAAGCATATACCCTTTCTCACAAAATTGTCAACCACCAATGGTTTGATAATCGTTAATCCATTACCACACAGTGACTCTCCTCTAAAGCAAATGACTTGGGAAAACATTGTGGAAAATGAAGAAATTGCTTGTGACAAGCAATTTCTTCACTTCCCACAATGTTTTCCAGACATAAACACCTCAGAATGTAAAATTCCATGCAATTGATATTGTCGTCTGTAACACCTTTGAATCTGGACAAGTCTAAAATTTGCCGTTTGGTAATGGGTTAACCTATGTGACCGAGCAGCTGAAGGCTCGGTTAGGTGGTTGTGGTAGTACGGGTATGAGAAACGACAGGAATCTATGGTTAAGTACTCAAGTCTTTTATTAGTGTTGTCTTCTTTTAATCGATGCTATGGTCTGTTACGGACGTATTGTTTGGGAAATAAATACCCGAGAGATATAGATCTGAGTCACGTTCTTTAGAGCGAGATTTCTTAAGATTTCTTGAGATTTCTTAAGATGTTTTAGGATAAAGCGCTCTTTTGAGCAAGATTTTTAAGACGATCACTGCGAGCCGCAACTGCTCTATACTTCTTTCGGAACCCCTTGGTAAATTCTGTAGAATCTATATGGGAGAGAATTGACCGAGTTGTTCCGAATGCTCCGTGATTCATAAACCGAGGTGCTCCGAATGCTCCATACTTCATACAAATGACGTCATGTCGACGTCATTTGTATGAAGTATGGAACATTCGGAACACCACGCTTTTAATATCGGTCTCAAAGACGCTGTATCAAAAACATAATTCTGAAGATATCTTAAAAAATCTCGCTCTAAAGAACGCGCCTCTGACCTATACATACCTTCCCCGCAAGTATATATTGCACAGGAACCACGACAATGCCGCGTACCAAAGTATGGTACCCATCGTCCCATCGAATTAGGAAATCCGTCCGCCATGACTGAAAACAAAAAAGCGAGGAACTTTTGTTATTTCGCACTTTTCGAAAACGTCAAAATTTTAGGGTCATCTACTTTGAAAACTCCTACAAACAACAAAATGTTGCTTAAGATAGCACCTGTATACAATATAGCGCAGAAAATATTGAGGCAAAAAGTAGGCCTAATTCTGATTGTTTAAAGCAAAAAATGCGGAAATGCATCCAGGGATTACATTCATGTGGTAGATCTTACATGTAAAATCAGCTGCTCAGAAATTATTGATGGCCCACCAAAATTCCTTTTTAAGGCCACGGCCATAGCGCAGTTTGTAGCGCATCTGCCTCTTACTCGAAAGGTCCCGGGTTTGATACCCGGCCGCGGCAATTAAACTTTCTGACATAATGTCCCTCATCAATGGTTTTATATCGTGAACGTATGTGAGCGAGCAGCTGGAGGCTCGGTTAGGGTATTGTGGTAGTATTGATATGAGAAACAACAGGAATACATCGTTAGGTCATCCAGCCGCCGCGATATGACCATTGTAATTGAAAACGGCGTAAAACCCCAATAAACTAACAAACAAAATGCCTTTTCCTACTGAATTTCAAATATAGACCTACTCGATGAGTGACATAAACGAACTGATATCATTATGATGGGAGTTTAACAATCAAAGCACAGAATGTACTGAGGAGTTGGAATACGACCAAACTGCAGATCTTTAGATTGTGCGTGTGATTAACCATCTCCCAAGCAAGACTTGGTTTTGACGCCCCTTATGGACAAGGCTTGGGAAAACATTGATGCAAAAGAAGAAACTGCTGATAACCAGCAGTTTCTCCTTTTGTCTCAATATTTCCTATGCCATATTTTACACAAATTCTATCTTTAACAACTTCCATTTTGTCATTTGTGGCAGTTTTTGAAGTGGATCACCCTAGAATCTTGCCGTTTGGGAAAGAGTCAATGGTGTAAATATGACCTAGGAACCCTTAAAATAAAATGACAACAAGGTTAGATACTGTACAGGATTACCAACATTATATTTCTTACGACACAGTAATTAACATTAAGTCGCCTTACTTCCCTCCAAATAAGAATTTGCACCCGAGTGTGTTTGAGGGGTTGTGAGTGACATTTATGACATCAACATTGAACCTGTGCGTTAAAAGGTACAGGTTAAAGGCACATCTTTCAACAGGGTCCAGAAAAGAAGAAAATGCTACTTTTCTTCATTTAGATCTTTTGCTCTCTTTATTTTCTAATTTCTCTGATAGGGACCTTAAAACAAGACACTGTTTAGGAAAGGGTTAAGCAAGTAAAGAACTGGCAATATAGCTCTCAACCGAAGGTTAAGTAGATTCTGTTTAGATAATGTATATTTACATCTAAATCAGCACACATCAAAAAGGAATGTCGTACACGAAAATAAAAAGAATCTTTTTAATGAAAATATAAGTAGAAAAAGCTGTAGCAGATCGGGGATCAAGAACTACGGATCTCACGTTTGACGCTCTAACAATTAAGGTTTACGAACTGAGAATGAAAGGCAGAGCCAGAGGCGAAATTTGAAAAGTGCCAGTAATGCCTAAACTGTGTTACATTCCCATTTTAAATACAAGCATAAGCATTTTGTATGGTTTAGAATTTTGAATTTATGCATACTTATGGAAATATTTGACAAAAATGTTCAAAATTACCTCCCTTGCATATGAATATAGAGTAAAATAATATTTGTGAATTATTTTCTTCTTGAAGCATTTTCTTGAAATCCGGCATGGTGAATCAACTTATGTGAAGTGTATTTACAAGTGTGTGTAATTTGATGCATTTCGTATGGCTAGAAATTGGTGTTTTCATTCTCAGTTCGTAAACCTTAAACCGGTCGTCATTCTATCCAGACTTTAGAAACTATCTTTCCTTATGATTACTTTGGAATGAACCACTCTCCAGTCCAGGTGTGTAGGGGCTGAAGATGGCCCTACTTTTGCTGTAAAAATGGCATTAAATAATATTAGTTTTAACAGTAGATTAAGGGGCGAGTTATCAATATTTCTTTTGATTTTATCGGTAATCGTATGGTATACCGCTACAGGTTACATAAAGGGATACTTTTTTGCCCGCTAGACGAAAATTTGCATAATCCTATTCGTTAATCCACTACAAACGGTAAGGAGGCGTCTAAAAGAATATGATTCTAGGCCGCAATGTCCAAGCTTTAGCACTTTTACACTTATCTTAAAGCTTGTGTAAAGTACGAGGCATTTCCTACGTTACATGTATTAGAGAACAAATTAGTCGGACATTTTATGTTCAAACATCATAGAATCGCGTTTTTGACTTGTTTAGTTGGATTCGAGTATTGCCAAAGCAAATGCTCTTGGAGACCAGGGGTCCGTATTACTAACGATCGTACGTTTGGTTTTTGCATAATTACTTGTAACAACAGCCCTGATTGGCTCAGTCGGATTTATCGTACAATCAGATGCCTTGTTACACAGTTTACACAAAAACTTGCTCGTAAGATGTTTAGTAATACGGGGCCCTGACTCGGGATATCCAGAAAATCTGGGATTGTTACACTATATGGTTCCCACCAGTATCTTCAGGAATGTATATTATCCATGAGACTACGATCCTTGACCATTATAAATGCAGATACTACATGGGATAAATATGTGAATTGTGTCTTTTTATTTTAGGGAAGTGCACTTCTTAACGTCATCATTTTATTAATTACGAATACATCTTTGTGATGTCTTGGCATATCATTCGAAAATAAATATTTTTTTTGCAAAGAACACTAGTTCTCATTAGAAATGTCGATTAATATCCAGTAAACAAAAGGTTTTGGTGACGAAGATATGGAAACGCATATGGTACACCCTGATAAAATGATAAAGTCGACTTCAGGTAAGTCGACTTGTCATGATAACAAAAGAAAATTAACTCTACCGGTTGTCTACGTAAACTAATCTTTCCGACATAAGTTAGTGCATCATTATTTTAAAATATGTCATGTCGACGTATGCTTTGTCATCTTATCCACATAATGTGTACATCGATTGACAAAAATCCTTTATTTCTTTCCTACATCAATATTTTTGTCAAAAAGAAACAAGTCGCAATCACGTGGTAATCAAGCATCTGGAATATATATTTCCACTACTTGAACATTTAATATCAGCTTTGCGTCATAACCTACGACGACAAAAAGCTGCTGTGCGAGTGTCAACGGACTGCTCCCCCCACCCCTACTAGGCTTGTTCAAATGACTATAATTTCTTTGTTTTATGGAATATCTTTGTAAAAGTTTGGACATTAGTAGAATATACGTGCAATGTTTTCATGTCAAATTTTACTCAAATAGAAGCTACCATATGAAAACAAGAGATGTTTGTAAAACATATATGCCCCCTTTAGGGCCTACATTTAATGTAGGTCAAATTCCAAGGTCAAGTTAACAAGGTCCAAGGTCATGGTCAAATATGAAAAGTCTTGGTAGGAGGTGTCCATATGTAAAATATCAAAGCTGTATATGTAAAAGTAAAATGAAACATAGGCCAGGTTAAAGTTTTTAAAAGTAGGCCAAATGCCAAGGTTAAGGTCATGGTCAAATGTGAAAGGTCTTGGTTGGAGGTGTCCATGTGTGAAATATCAAGGCTGTAGGTGTAAAAGGACATGATATATATGTCTGGTTTCAGTCTTTTTAAAAGTAGTTCAAACTACAAGGTCAAGGTTGCAATATTCAAGGTCATGGTCAAATGTGAAAGGTCTTGGTAGGAGGTGTCTATGTGTGAAATATCAAGGCTGTAGGTGTAATAGGACATAAGATAAAGGCTAGGTTAAAGATTTCTAAAAGAATGTAAAAATCAAAGGTCAAGGTCACACAGGCCAAGGTCATGGTCAAATGTGCAAGGTATTGGTAGGAGGTGTCCATGTGTAAAATATTGAGACTGTATAGGTAACAGGACATGAGATATAGGCCTAGTTTAAGTTTTTTAAAAGTAGGTCAAACTCCAAGGTCAAGGTCCAAGGTCATGGTCAAAAGTGAAATATCTTGGTTGGAAGTGACCATGTGTGAAATATCAAGGCTGTATATGTAAAATGACATGAAATATAGACAACGTTAATGTATTATTTAAGTAGGTCAAACACCAAGGTCAAGGTCACAAGGTCCAAGGTCATGGTCAAATGTGAAAGGTCTTGGTCGTAGGTGTCCATATGTCAAATATCAAGGCTGTATGTGTAATAGCACATAAGATATAGGCCCAGTTTAATTTCTTTAAAAGTAGGTCAAACTTCAAGGTCAAGGCCACATGGTCGAAGGTCATAGTCGTATGTGATAGGTCTTGGTCAGAGGTTTCCATTTGTCAAATATCAAGGTTGTATGTGTAAAAGGACATGATATATCGGCCAGGTTAAAGTTTTTTAAAAGTAGGTCAGACTCCAAGGTCAAGGTCACAAAGTCCAAGGTCATGGTCAATTGTGAAAGGTCTTGGTAAGATGTGTCCATGTGTGAAATATCAAGGCTGTATTTGTAAAAGGTCATGAGATATATGCCGGGTTTATTTTTTTAAAGTAGGTCAAACTCCAAGGTCAAGGTCACAAGGTCCAAGATCATGGTTAAATGTGAACGATGTTGATAGGAGGCATCTATGTGTGAGATATCAAGGCTGTATGTGTAAAAGGACATGAGATATAGGCAAGATTAAGAATTAAGTGTAAAAATCAACAAAGGGCAATAACTCCAAAAATTTGATTGGCAGAGTAACGGTTCTTGTGCACTGCACCTCTCCATAATAAAATCTATTCACCTGTAAAGTTTCATGATTCTACCTTACATATTTTTGAGTTGTGCTCCGGACAAGAATCAAGTTATAAAATCAACAAAGGGCAATAACTCCAAAAATATGATCGGCAGAGTTACAGTTCTTGTGCACTGCACCTCTCCATAATGAGATCTATTCACCTGTAAAGTTTCATAATTCTACCTTACATACTTTTTGAGTTATGCTCCGGACAAGAATCAAGTTTGAAAATCAACAAAGGGCAATAACTCAAAAAATATGATCAGTAGAGTTACGGTTCTTGTGCACTGCACCTCTCCATAGTCAACATAATTTGATAAGTCGACATGGGAACTAACACCTAATATGATAATGTCAGTTTTCAATGACATGAATATATTGTCATGATCTGTACTTGTCGTCTAAAACAAAAAATGACAAGGCAGTTAAATCCGACATCTCGACCTATAGCAAGTCATAAAGCCATAAACAACGAGCATAGTCAACATAGCAGTTTTTACAAAATACGTTATTATGTAGTTATGTCGTTTTATTTTAAGACGACAAGTCGAGTTCTGTTATTGAGTAATGATCAGATTAAGACAACAAATCGTGTTCTGTTAATACGTCATGATCAAATTATCATATTATTCTTTAAATTTTATGACAACTTGGTGTGATCATGTCGTCCTATAAGCACACATCTTCGAATCCAATGACATCATCAGGGTGTACCATATACGTTTCCATACGAAGACGTTCTTTACAAGTTTGGTTTTGAAGTGGTTATTAATTTGTTTTGACGACGTGTTGTTGTCGTAAGGACTTATGAAATACGTAAAGACGAGTCACTTAAACCACAACCAACTCAACCTTGATGAAAACGACAAATATGAAAATGGTAGGCCTACATGTATCATGGGTAGGTGAAAGAATGAGGCGGCCGTTTAGAAGTTCGGGTGAGTGTAGTCATACCTCTAGTTGATCAATCTATATGATACCTCATAAAAATACATTCGACACTCGTTGTGTCGAAGTCGGAGGGGCCGTCAAAACACCTCGGCATATCCGGAGTTCGACTCATCCGATTTTATTGGGCTTCGATGAAGTTGATATTTGACAGTTTTTGAAACTAATCAAGTACTATTATTTTTGAGATATAGTAGCAAAAGGAAAGAAATTGCTCGTTTCGAGCAATTTCTATCCTTTTCCTACTATATTTCAATAGCTATATACTCAGTTCGAAATTATTTGGTTTGAAAAAAAAAATATGTCCATCGTTGAGGACGGGACCAGATTTTAACTTCGACTTAAGCGAAAAATCGACTTATCCGATGTCGACATAACGAGTGTCGACTGTAATCATTCTTTACCTGTATGTAAGTTCTCCACGCTAACGTGTGTTTCTTTCGCCGACATCGATTGGGACTATAGCTTCAGCTATTGTAGCCATTGCACCAACCAACAAGAGTTGTCCGCGGACAACGTAGCTCGCCTATACCGGTGCTTGTCACAAAAACAGCTTAATTTTTAAAAAGTAGGTCAAATTCCAAGGTCACAAGGTCAAAGGTCATCGTTTCAAATGAAAGGTCTTGGCAGGAGGTATCCATGTGTGAAATATCAAGGCTGTATCATCAATAGTGCATGAGATATTGGCCAGGTTATAGTAGGTCAAACTCCAAGGTAAAGGTCACTAGGTCAAAGGTCACGGTCCCAAATGAAAGGTCTTGTCAGGAGGTATCTATGTGTGAAATATCAAGGCTGTATCTCAAATAGTGCCCAAGATATAGACCAGGTTAAAGTTTTTTCGAATGAAGAAGCGACGCCGACGCCGACGCTGACGCCGACGCCGACACTAGGGCTGTGACATTAGCTCCCCGGACTAAAAGTCCCGGCTCGCTAAAAATCGATAGTGCGAGTTATTTGACGTGATCACCGCTAGACTATTCTGACCATCAGAAAACTGTTGTCGGGCCATCCGAGCTAATAAGCCATTCGTAACTCCTCGGATAAACTGCAGACAATGAGTGTCAAGAAAAGACTATGATTGGCTGTCACAGAACTGTGTTGAAACTAAATTGAAAGTAGATTGAAGAGCGCTGGTTTCTTTTAACGGCTCAAGCTACAGTCCCAATAGAAGTCACTCTGCCTTTAATACCTTGTCCGCCATTTTTTAATGAAAACGCTCCGCCATATTTCCAATCATTCAAGGATGGCATAGATCTATGTGGTATTATTCGACGAAAGTGCCAACACTTTAATCCTCCTTCTGTCATCACTGTAAACAAACAAATGAGCACCTTTAACCCATTACCTCACAATGACTCTTTTTGACTCCCTACAAGATAATGGCCTTGGAAAACATTGTGGAAAATGAAGAAATTGCTTGTCACAATCAATTTCTTCATTTCCCACAATGTTTTCTACACCAAATACCAACATTGTTTAAATTTCGTGCATTTGAAATTGTTGTCTGCAACATCTTTGAATTTTGACCAACCCAAAAGTTTATAAGTTGATAATAAAATAGTAGTAATAATGATGATAATAATAATAATACCTGCAAAACTCGTCATAACCACACAAATAAAAGCTGTTACTTGAATTAGTTTCATTTCTGTTTCTAAATTTGCAACAATTATGATCTTTACACTACGACCTTAAAGTTAAGATCATTTCAAAAGTTTAATTAGATAAGCAAAGCATTTTTCATACTTTTCCAACTAAACAAAATAAATGAACTGTTCTGAATTGAGGACTGATTCGGGTGACCAAGGATGTTGATGAATAAAAGATTTGTCTACAATAAAGCAAAGAATAAAAAGCATGCCAAATGAGAACACGTTGGTTATATGTATTTTCTACTTACATGTGTGTCTCTTATTCTTATGCCTTTTCTGTAAGGGGCGTCAAATTCCAGGTCTTGTTGGAAAAGGGTTGAAGGGATCCAAAGGTTAAGGCTCTGAGACATGCTTCAAGGGGCAATACATGTACACTCACTAAAGACAGAATGATAAGCAGTTCCAAATTGAACCCTTTTCAACACAAGACCTGTTTTCATGTTTCTATCAGAAGAGGTGTTGGAAGACCTTTAGGGAGAAGAAGAAATTGCTGATAATTAGCAATTTATCCTTTTCTCGAAATATCGTATTTGCAATAAAATAAACACTGTCAGTTTTGGAGTGTAATAACTTTCATTTTCAACTCCTTTCAAATTGGACAAGTCATCATTTCGGAAAGAGTTAAAGAGAAAAAAGGGCCTACATGTACAAGAATCGTTTGGAAAGAAAACGATAAAAATAGTTTAAAAGCAAATTAACTCGGTGGATAACCTACGTACCTTTTGGGAAGCGTTCACACTGAAAAAAATCGCCCAATTTAACTAACGTTTTCTTCAATTTCTCAGCTTTAAATCTACGTATTTGGACGGGGTAAAGTGCAACATGCGTACAATTAAGAGAACCATTCCCAACATTAACTCACATGGCTTCGAATCCAGTGGTTCCTTCAAACATATAAGCGAAAAAGTTTTTCGGTGCATACTGACGCTTCCAACTTTCGTTTTGTACCGAAAAATACTGGCTAACATTGTTAATTGTTATGATAGCGTTACAAAACGTTGATGAAGGGACAAACTCTAACCCCAAAATATCATACAATACTGAGAACATGGTTGTGATATGGTTTCTAGTCCCGGAAGCTAAATATCGTCGCTTTTCTACGAAAACCTCGTATCTGCAGCTTGTTTTAAGCTGCAGATACGAGGTTTTCGAAGAAAAGCAGCGATATGCTACGTAGGTTAAGGACCAATTGCATGCTATTTATGTGACGTCCGCTCCTTCTTTTGCAACAATCAAACTTTCGGTGAAGGAATTCCAGTGATGCAGAGAGAGTAAAATATTAAAATGATGAAATAACTGCAGTTTATCATGGATGGTTAGGGTACCAATATCAATAGATCGACTATAAAAAATCATAACAAAACAACAACAACAATAACAAAAATAAAGTGGATATAGTAACGACAGAGTTTGAATCAATATTAGCGATAATCTCTGTATAGAGATTATGTGTTCACCTAACATTCATAGGTATCACTTTTGTTGGGGATAAAGAACAGAATATTGTCGCTTTTTAACGAAAACATCGTAACTGGAGCTTGTTTTAAACTGCAGTTATGAGGTTTTCGTTGAAAAGCAGCGATAAAATGGAAGGGTGAAATGATTAAAGTCAATTTTCTCCCTAAATGCACGGGAAAAATTACATTTGACCTCTCACCTTTTCTTGTTGTGCATGTCATGTAAATTCTGACGCTTTTCTTTAAGAATAATAACCTGTTTAAAGCTGTAGTTACTGGGTTTGGAATAAAAGCAGCTCTGTGGTCAATAACCCGATGACAACACGAACAAAAACTAGACCGGTTATATGACAAAGTTTCAATTATGGTATTGAAACTATTTATGTTAAAATTGTTTTAGGACCTATTATAATTTAGAGTAGTTATTATATTTAGAGTAGTTTATGTAAGGGCGAGGCACATGAAATATTGACCATGACTAACAAAATTTAATGTATCTTTTACACTTCGTTTGACTGATATTATACTTGAATCTGTTTACAGTAAGATTTTTACCCGACGTTGAAGACAATACTAGTAAGGACGAATCCAACAATTTTAAGTTACTATCGGAAATGCATGAAGTCTTTTTTTGAAATGCAAGAAGTGACCTCTACAATGCCTGCTCATATCTTTACCCATTTCCGAACGGCAAACTTCTGGGTTGTTCCAAATTGGAAGACGATTTCAAGTGAATGGAATTTTACATTTTTAGGTGTTTACGTACAGAAAACATTGTGTGAAATAAGGAAATTGCTTATCACAAGCAGATTCTTAATTTTTCACAATGTTATTTAAAGCTTTTTCTTCTAGGGCGTCAAATTATTATCATTATTATTAATAAATTATTGTGCATGTGCATTCTAAATGTGCATTTTCACTATATCAAAGAAATATCAACAGAAAAATCAACTGTTTGGATGTGAAAAATGACATTATTATAATTCGGCAAATCAACCGAAACATTATTGTGGAGAAATAATCATATGCATTGATTTTTCCAGAACTTTAACAGCTCGTGATGTCAAAATCATGAATTGTAATGGATCTTTTTTAGAGATAGGACATTTGTATAAAACATTGCGGAAAATAGAGACAAAAACAATAACACATTGATTATCATTTTGTCCGAAATTTTTAATTTTAAACGTATCAAAAACCAAGAGCTTGGTTGAGAAGGGTTATTGTTCATTTTACATGAACCGGTAATGCATCAATGCAAATATTATTTTTAGGCACTAGCCAATAAGTACGTAAAGGTCACATATTGGAATTGTTGATTCACCAATTCCCTCCTCAATTCTTGCGGAGACCTTTAATCGATCATGTATAATTGTATTTCAAAATTTGAAATAAATAACTGATACATTTAAAAACCGAAAGGATGACAATAATATTGTCGTTTCAATGTTTGTTGTTTGATTGTTACTTTTGAATGCCTTTTACATGGTAAGTTAACCATACACTGCGATTCTTTCAGATTCGATCCATTTTCAAACAAAATCGGAGGGGGTCCAAAAGCATAAGCATTGATAGAGTTATCGTCTGTGGGGAGTCAAAACCTCGTAACTCCAGCTTATTCAAGCGTTATAACCAATTGCTCAAACAATGCCTCGTTTTTGTGCCTGATTATGGAACAACTGTTTAATCCATTACCAAACGACAAAATTTCGACTTGTCCAAATTCAAAGATGTTGCAGACGACAACTAAAAACGAATGAAAAGGTATATTTTTAATCATGTTGTATGGAAAATATTGTGGGAAATGAAGAAATTGCTTGTCACAAATAATTTCTTCATTTTCCACAATGTTTTCCATAGCCAGTTTCTGATGGAGAGTTAAAAAGAGTCACTGTGTGGGAAAGGGTTAAGCGAATAACTTTGTTTTCTTTTTTTATTCGAGTCTAGAATAAATAGACATTCACAGACGCTTACACTTTCTTGTCACTCATTTCAATATGACCAAAATTAAGGATGTATTGTCTGTGAAAAGGTTAACAAATAATCAATTTTTGTGATTTTATTCATATAAAGAGCAACGCTAATTATTCCTAATTTAGAAACACACAAAAGATGCAGAGAAAAGTTACAATCCCGATATTTTGTGGAATAATAGCTCTTGTTAAAAGTGAGTGGTATCTATTTTGTATCTGTTTTGTTGTGAGTTGTATTCTTTTTTTCTTTTTATCTAATTTTTTAAATTACAATTATAATATTTTACTGAAAGACATATTTCGAAAAAGAATATACACTATTCAAAAGTTCTAATTGGCCACCTCATATTTTGGTATATATAGACTACAACTGCGTTCGAAACATAATCATTTTAATATTATCAGCTGACAAATTTGTTTGTTATAATTTACAAAAATGTCAATAGCTTCTTTCTACTTACTCTCCATTGCCGAGGTCTATATTGATTAAACCATCAAATATGACCTCTGCAGTTTTCGGTACGCCAACAGCCTATTTGGTCGTCATAATCTAATTATAGCACATCATTTGAATTATCGAATCAAAATCATTCAGTTTTATCTTGCATGATCATTACGTATACATTACGTCGCTTCTATTTTTGGCTGAAGCCGGTAACATTTGAATTATCGAATCAAAATCATTCAGTTTGATCTTGTTTGATTACGTATACATTACGTCGCTTTTATTTTTGGCTGAAGCCGGTAATTTGAAGCTTCAGCCAATGAAAGTTTGTATCAGCTTTTTAAATTGTTTTGTTGTGTATCGCCAACGATTGGATACTGAAATCCCGCCAAGGCCCCGAGATTAGACGTGAAATGACCCAGCGAGAACAGAGCTCATTCTATCGAAATGGAATGTAGAGATAATGTGCTCTGTTCATAAGAGAGTACTTTCTACTATACATTATCAAAACAATAGCATCAGATAAACAACCCTACAAATGAAAAGACACAAAAAAGGGCCAATGACTTATTTTCTCAAAGCAGCATTTATCATGGATGGCTTGCCATTGAACTCTGATGATTACATTACATTATGCACTGATAACGTTTTTCATATTGATTAATGTTGAATCTAATATTTTAAAGGACCGAAAGGATTGCCGATGTTAATTGGCCTTGAAAGCGTCATAGTTACATATCCACTTCCGGTCAATCGAAATTCCAGGAACAGCCCTTTTAGGCAGAAATGACCCCTTTACATTATCGTTTTAGTCCGTAACCGCAGAGCACTTCCGGTAATCCGAGTCTTCTCTGATAAAAATGCGCTAGTTGATATTTGGATGTCGCTATTCACATCAAATCGCTGTCCCATTCAAAAACAAAAGAAAATGCAGACACAGCGACATAATATAACTTGTGTCGGAATTGAAGTTAATTCAAAAGTTTTCTATGAACTCGTTAAAAATAATCTACCAATTATACACATACTATATAAACTCAGCGGCGAATCCAGGATTATTGTGAGGGGAGGTTCGAATATACTTATAGGGGTGTACGTTTTCCTAGTATTACACAATTGTGACTGAATCTATGCATGAAAATGAAATAATCTGGCTACAGAGGGGGTTCGCTTGAACCCCAACGAACCCCCTTTGGATCGGCCACTGAAGCTGTCAAAACATTTTCAGCCAATGTTCACCTTACATTCACCGTGGACACTTCGATCCCTAACAACAGATACATCACTGACAACAGGCTGTATTCAGTGTCGGCTAGTACCGTGTCTCATTGTGCTGTCGAGTGCCGACATCAGACCGCTTGTATCACGTTTGGTTACATCCCGGCTACAAGGGCCTGTCAGTCCTACTGGGACGAAATAACAAACAAGTCATCATGGAACTACCTACATAGTTCCGTGACAATTGATTACTACAGAGGTAAATACAATAGGGAACAATCTTATCCAGTAGACCTTGACGTAATTTCGGACAAATAGTATTACGTAGGTGTTGTTATAAAATCTCGTAACTACGGCTTGATTCAAGCCGTAGTTCAGAGATTGTATAACAACACTAACGGTTTACCAAAACATAACAGTAAACCAAGTTTATTTAAGCACAAGATGTATTGCAATTATTTTGTAAATGGATTTTTGAAAATGTTTGGTTTGGTTTATTGGGGTTTCACGCCATTTTCAACTGATGTGGTCATATCGCTGCGGTTTGAGCACATAGAGCAAGTCAATAACGTTTTAACCATACCATCTGCATGTACGATCTTCATGGATCTGTAACCATGGAATATTTATCTGAGTGATGCTACGGTATATGGGTAATACGGCTTATTCGTGAGATATAAAAAGTATTTCACTCAAAATTGGCAATATACAAACGCTTTTTGCAACTTCGACGTAGTCTAAGACAATGGAGACTGTTAAAGTTATCCGGATCTTTTTCAATAACGCTAAAATGGGGGCGATATTGTAGGAAGTTTTTGATATATAATGATCGGTGGAATAGGGATCGATTTTATCAAGAAAACCGTGACATAATTTCGGACAAACACAAGTATTTCGCTTGATTCAGGCCGCAGTTACGAGATTTTTTTTACTACAAAACCGTCGATTTATCAATACATAACGGTTTAACCAAATCTATTTTCAGCATAAAAGTTAATGCTATTCGTTTATTCCATTTTCAGCATATTGTAGCGACATACCAGGCTACTTGTTATATCGCTCTATCGACAAGTGTATGCATCGTTTTACCACGAGACAGAACTTCTCTGGAGCTTTTGAGACTTGTAGGAATGAGGGAACAACATTGTTTGAACCAAAAACTCAACAACAGATGAACTTTCTGTCTAAGGATTGTACGTACATGAAGATTACTCAGATAAATTGTTGATCGCCTTACATTTGTGAATATCGTTTAAGCAGGTTACAACCGTTTAACCCTTTCCCAAACGATAAAATTTTAGGGTGGTCCAAATTGAGAGATCCTGCAGACGACAATTTGAAGTGAATAGAATTTTTAATTTTTGGGTCTTTTTGGATGGAAAACAGTGTGGGAAATGAAGAAATTGCTTGTAACAAGCAATTTCTTCATTTACCACGATGTTTTCCATGGCCATTATTTTGTGAGGAGTCAAAAAGAGTCATTGTCTGGTAATGGGTTTATTGATTTTTGCAAAGTTATTATTTCTAATTAGAAACGTAAAATATTTCCGTTACAAAAATCATTTAGTATGTTCTAAAATTGTCGAAGAAACACGTGACACAACAACAACAACAACAACAACAACAACAACAACAACACAACAACAACAACAACAACAACAACAACAGTTGTAGGAAACCGCCAATAATTCATTGGATAATGATCGACTTGAAAATAATTTGAAACAGGAAGAGGAAAAATGCCGGAGATTTTTGGGGTTTTTGTCGAACAACAGCTTATAGTGAAAAATTAGCTTTGTGAGTAAAAACTTTTTTATCAGGTGCTACTTGAAAGACCCACCACATGTACATAATTCCTGAAGTTTTTCCATCTTCTCTGCTTAACCCTTTCCCAAACAAGACCTGGTTTTGACGTCCCTAAGAGAATAGGCTTTGGAAAACATTGAAACAAAAGAAGAAACTGCTGATAAAAGGGTTAAAAAAAGAATATTTTCCGCAAATGTTATTGTTGTTCTGTGACGTGATTCCATCGTATTTCAAAGATAGATCTACATATAATGTAACTTTGGTATGCGTGAAGTTTGTATTTGCTCTTATTTGGATTGCTTTAATAAATAGTAGAATATCATTAATTACAACATTATCTTGTGTTTTTCAGATGCAAAAAGATTTTGGTTAGGCGGTTTTGTGGATCAATACGTTCCCGCTTGGTTTTGGTTCTCGGGTGATGAAATCACGAACACCTCCAGTCTATGGCTGCCTGGGGAACCAGAGTCCTACACCAAGTGTCTAGAAGCGAATATTCATGGTAGCAGTTATGGGCTGAACGACAAGAATTGTTCTTTTGAACGCGAATTTTACTGTCAGACCGCTTAACCCATTACCAGACGGCAAAATTTAAGACTATTTAAATTCAAAGATGTTACAGACAACAAATCTAAGGCCCAAATGGAATTCCTCGTTTTTTGGCCTTTCTTGGTAGAAAACATTGTTGGACATGAATAAATTGTTTGTGACAATGTTTTCCAAAATTTTTATCTGGTTGCGAGTCAAAAAGCGCCATTTTGTGGGAATGGGTTAAATTCAAGGACAAACATGATTATGGCCAGAATTTAGTAGCATAACGCTCATTTTAACAAAATATATTGACTTCAACTGCTATTGCCTTATGGTGCATTTTGGAGGTAAAAATAATTTCGATCCATCTTTTTATGTTTTGTTTACAATTCATTTTTGCGCGATGATGTTAATTTGATATATAAGCCAGTTTGTGTTGCATACAGTGGTCACTTGTGGTCTTGTATATTGAAATAAAGTACATTAATATTGGCGCAACTTAATTGTAGTTGACAAAATGTCAAAAAGTAGAATACGTGAACATTTGACAGAAGCCGTTGGCATTGTAAATGTTCAGAGTTTCAAGCTTGACGTTTTGATTCAAAGAACTGCACAATGTGCACAACGGCGTTAGCATGATCTTAGCTTTGCAAAGTATTGATTTTGGAGTAATATACAATTTGAAATGATTTCTTTATCTTATCACCGCAGTTGGCTGCACCGACGTGTCGGCGTTTCCGTTATTTTTATTGCCACTCAGTTGTACACCAACGTCGGTGTATGATGAAGGTAACATTTCGTTCAGCAGTAACGGCGTCGTCTTTTTATTCAATTCCCGATTCAAATCACGACATGATACAATCGACCAAAATGTGCATGATGTGTATAAAATCTTAAAATGTCGGCGATCAATCGGAGATGCATCGCCGGTTGATCGTCGAATCGACCAAGAAAAATAACGTTTTTTTGTGATTGGCGACTGCTTAAAGTGAACCGATCAATTTGGTGACAAATTCAAATGTTTGAATAAGTCTGTAATGTTTCTATGACTGCTCTCCGGCGACTAGTCAACAAGACTTTACTGACTTCTAAAAAAACAACAAGAAAAAACAAAACAAACAAACAAACAAACAAATAAAAAACAATGTTGAACACGTTCTGCACCACCATTTTATCTTTGAATTACATGACTGTGTTCCTATATAAGATTTATTTTTCGTTGCGATGGTTTCTTTATCATGTGAATTTAAAAAAATAATTGGACAGTTTCAAATTTTAAAACAAATATTTCACGGGACAAAACAAGTCTTAAATATTGCATTTGTTGTATAAAAATGACACTCGAAAAAAATACTGTTAAAGTAGACATTGACGGTCACGTAGCTTCATGTTTTCTAACCTTATCAGTTTAGCGAACGATAACTGGTTTGTTTTGCGAAAAGGGTTGAACTGTTTAGCAATCAGCCTGTCACTTAAGAACGTTGAATTTAATTACTTTATGTAAATTGTACATCACGACAATACATAAATGTAGCTATTTTGTTGTAGCAACGTATGTATGTGGTAGAAATGATACCTAGATAGGCCTATTTTAATATAGGCCTATATATACATGTAAACTATTTAACTCATAAAAATATTTGCTTTTGATGACTAAACCGTTAAACTCTTTGGAAAAACACCGACGAATAAAAGTGCTGACAATTATAGTTTTCAGCTTTTCCTCAATTCATGCAATTTCTTCTTTGCAATATAATTATTTACATTAACAACATTTGATTTTGGGCCAGTCTATAAAATAGTTTTCGTTTGGATAATGTTGACATATACTTGAATATAAGATGAACACAAGATGGTTGAGACTATACAGTGGCCGGACTTTGTTGTTATTGGAGTATACTTTTTGATTGTGATATTCGTGGGATTATGGGTAAGTGATATTCTAATCTTTTCCAACACAGTGTTTTGACGCTTTTGATCCGTTTTCTTTTTCTTTGAGAAATGAGGTATAGAGATTGAAGCTGACCAAAAGTATTAGTTTAAAATACGGTCACAGAGAATCACCAACATTTCCTCTGTCGTCTCAATGTTTTTCCAAAATGTTTTGTTTTGTGACCCTCAAAGCCAGTTTTGCTTGGGAAAGTTTAATATTAGTACTCATTAATTTTGTAGATGTATGAGAAGACATCCTTTTCGCACTAATCAGCCTAGCTCACTTTTGTTATTCGCATTCTGGCACCAGATCTAGGCTAGCTGTTCATCGTTCTTTCTTCCTATTTCAATAGGCTAGCTGCAACAAGAACAAGGGGAATACTCATGGTTACTTCTTGGCTGGGAAGAGCATGATATGGCTACCGGTATGTGCTATTTTATCTTTATCTTGGTTCTGGCACATATTAACATATTTTCCTTCCAAACTTAATAAGTTGCAGTTGCGATGTCTTTGTGCACATTCTCACTGTGTTGTAAGTTGTACGTTAGATTTGTGTAGTTTGTACGGAAGTTTTGAGTGGTCAATCAAAGATGGCGTCGGTGGAAAATCGTTAGAGGTAGGTGTCTTAGTTTTTCGTCGATAATTTCCTTAAATGGCCGTATCTTGTCTTGATACTGATATCATTGTACAGGAGAAATGTATACCTATTCACGGTGCTATATAGCCAAGTGCCAGTGTTGTCCTATCGAACTCAGTCGTTGTGCAAAGACAGCCCAATACGGAAAACTTTTTTCGAAGCGAGAAAGTTAGTCTTTTCAGGGTGATTACTTAGTAAACAGCGAACTAGGGAACAAACTATTGCCCTAACTTGGATGTTTTTAACATGCTCTTTTCTATGGTTACCGTTATTTTACACACAAATGTCTAGAATTACCACAAACGCTGTGTTTACTAAATGGCCAAACAACGGTGTAGTCATAGTGAAAATATGCAGACACAACGGTGCAGTTTCTGTGTTATCTGTACGGTGTAGTTATTATTTTCAAAACAAATTGTGAACGGTGTAGACTTGGTATGTTGTATAGGGCGAACTAGCTATAACAGATAGCAGATCATCTGCACATCTGTTTTATCTCCCTCAAATACTTTGGTCTCAGAAAACTCAGATGAAAATGCCGCCATCCTCAAAGTAAATGAAAACAAAAGTTAAGGAAATATGTTTTCTCTTTTCTTCATTCACCTAAGCTTTAAACAGTTCAATGTATGTTTGATTTAATTTTCGGAAGACATTTTTGTTATTTGTGATTGAATAAACATCTGACGGAAATGATAATCAAAAGGAATACCATCACAAAATATCAAACAAGACATACGATAACCGTCATTTTGAAGCCATGTTAAGTGCAACGGCAAATTTCTTGTTCATCCGTTCATTTGATTTGTAGATTCGAAATTTCGGCTCTGGCTTTGATTTTTTCTTTGTAACTGTTTTAATTGGTTATTACAATCAATTATTGTAATTAATGAAATGATTTCAACTCATGGAGTATGATAATTATTGATCGAAATGTATCTTGTTTTCAAATTGACCCCTCATTGAAAAGTCTGATTTTACCCAAAATAAAGGATTCAATCAACAAAACATAAATTATAAATAACAAAACATAAATTATAAATTTGTTTCATAAACATTTGGGCCTTTTTTTCGTCTTGTTCGACTTAAGTAAATAAGTCTTGAAAATAGAATTCTGGAACTGCAAAATTCATTTTCGAATTTTCATACGTAATGAACTTCTTCTTCAGGACTGACAATTTTCTGACCAAGATTTTTTGGGCCCACTCATAAAATGTAACCATTTGCAATGAAAAAGACAATATTCTATTCGCCAAAACCGTTTGACTATTGGAGTAAAACGCATTGAAGTACTACCAAGACAGTGTAACTTACACACATCCATAAATAAATGAAATGCAATGTTTTCCATCGAGAGCCGACCTTCATTGACCAAAATAAACAAATACCAAGTTGATCAACGCTTCTCAATGACTTAATCACATCTGGGAACAAACTGTTCATTTCAGTCATTGTTTTCATGTTCTCGTGGGGAAAGAGAAGAGACCTTATCCGTTTCATCTGTTTTAGCACGTCCAATGGAAATATCAGGAATTAAGGTCGGGGCTTTTTGAACGACTTTATGGGGTGTTGAACTTCGTCATTTTTTATTTTCAGGACTCATGCATTCAAAATCGGGGATATCATCGATAGAAAGAATCTTGTTAACTCCAAAATCATTTTTTCTACGTTGATTAGGTCTATCTTGTGTATTCTATGCTCGCAAATGGGGATGATGTCCTAGTCTGACTTCTTGATAATATCAGGAATAATACTAAAGTTCAGAGTTTTCAAATCTTTTTGACCTGTCTGATCATTGATCTCCCCCCCCCCCCTGCGCACTTTTAATATCTGACTGGAATGGTCCTGTTCCGAATGCTTCACAACCTTTTCGAAACTCCCTTCGAAATGACAGTAGTAATAGGTGAACAGAGTGGAACTGAAAATAAAGAAAAAAATAAAACAGAGGCCAGCAGATTCTTGGTAATTTCTACTATTTGACCCTTACGGAATTGCTTTGACAAATAGCAAGGAAACTAGATTCTGATATATTTTGATTAAAGTATATTTTGTAGACATATTGTCACCTTCTTTGCTGCAAAGCATTTACAAGTCAGTCACATATTAACATAATTGTTGAAGAATTTCGGTAGTAATTGTAAAACATGATTCCCAGCCGTGAAAACTTTATCATTAAACATAACAATATTATCATTCCAGAAATGATAAGTTCTGTATTACTTCAAGTCTACACCGTTCACAATTGCATTATGTCTACACCGTTCACAATTTGTTATGAAAATATAACCACACCGTACATAAAACACAGAAACTGCACCGTTGTGTCTGCATATTTTCACTGTGACTACACCGTTGTCTGGCCATTTAATAAACACGGGGTTTGTGGTCATTCTAGACATTTTTGTGTAAAATAACAGTAACCATAGAAAAGAGCATGTTAAAACCATCCAAGTTAGAGCAATAGTTTGTTCCCTAGTTCGCTGATTACTATGTAATCATCCTTAAAAGGACAACTTTCTCGCTTCGAAAAAAGTTTTCCGTGTTGGGCTGTCTTTGTACAACGACTGAGTACGATAGGACAACACTGGTACTTTGATATATAGAACCGTTGATAGGTATACATTTCCCCTGTATAATGATATCAGTATCAAGGCAAGATACGACCGTTTAAGAAATTTATCAATGAAAAACTAAGACACCTACCTCTCATGCTGTATTGTTGTCGCCATCTTTGAATGACTACACAAACCTAACGTACAACTTACATCACAGTGTAGAAAAGCGACGATATGTAAACAATACTTCTACGAATTTGAAGGTCCAAGAATGTAACTGCGATTGATTTCTTCGCATTCTACAAGCAAAATAGAGATACAGTTTGATGTTATTCTTTGTCTAGCATAACTGACGTTCGGTAGTTCTGATTTAATCTAGAAACGATATGAAATGACTGTCAACATTGTTCGCGTAGACAAAACATACGCTACACTTACGCAGGTAGTTTCGAAGTTGGGAAAATATTAGTCGCATTGATTTGCAACCAGTAAAACACATATTTAGTAAGTTAAATATTTGAATAAATAACAAATATTGACATGTAGATTCTAAAGGAGATAAATACCAATACCAAAATACTAAATGACATGTAGGTTTCGGTCTTTATCATACAAATAAGACAAGAAGATAAACTGATATAGATCTATTTCAGGTAGGAGCCTCTATATATTCCAGTAATGTTGGAGCTCCGATGTTTGTCGGATTGGCTGGTACAGCGGCTGCTAGCGGACTTGCCGTCACCATCTACGAATGGCATGTAGGTTACGACTTTTTCGTATATCGAATTTGTTAACTATTCATTATCATGTTGTAAAAAAGCTACTAGTATTTGCTACTATTCGTCAATTACTCTGTATGGGTTTGCCGACGATCATACAGCAAACAAACGCTTTCAACCATCCTCAGAAGACCAAAGAAAGGCAAATCCTGCTCATGACAGTGAGCATTGTGCTGTTAAAGACCTTGAACAATGTGCGCTTTTAATTAACAACTGGATGAACCAGAACAAACTAAAAATGAACACATCAAAGACTGAGTTTATCATATTTGGAAGTCGGCATCAATTGAAAAAGTGTAATACTAAATCAATTGATGTTGCTGGTGATGAAATTTAATTACAAAATTGTTTTAGATATTTATCCGCATTTTTGGACGAATCTTTAAATTTTAAAGAGCATGTTAAACGTAAGTGTAGGATAGCAAAGGAAGCCACCGAAATATTAGTGTTATCAATGGTCATTTCCCATCTTGACTACTGTAACGGAATTTTATACGGAATTTCTCGGGCTGAAATGGGAAAACTACAGAGGATCCACAATATGTGTGCCAAACTTGTTTTAAACCGCAAAAAGATGGACAGTTCTAGACAGGCGCTGCACGATTTACATTAGCTTCCCGTCAAAGCCAGGATTTCGTTCAAAATCTTGACATTTATGTATAAGTGTTCCATTGGTCACGCCCCGGAATACTTAACAGAACTACTTTCAACAGAACCTACCAGGCGTGAATTGAGATCATCCCTTACTAGAGACAAATGCTACCAAGTTCCGTTTAACAACAGAAAGACATTCGGCGACCGAAGCTTTAGAACTATTGGACCAAAACTGTGGAATAATCTTCCATCCAGTTTAAAATCTTGTGACTCAATTGATGGGTTCAAAAAGCAGTTGAAAACACACTATTTCAGAGATTTTTATAGCTTGTTCTGAGTTTTGTTAAACACAGAACGTAGGACTTAATAATATTGTAAAACGCCATTGAATATGGATTTCCGTAAAAATAGGCGTTCAATCAAATGTAACCAGTTTAAGTTTAGGTTTACTATTCTGCCATGTCAATGTTCTTTCGGACTCTAATTCGAGAATTCTAGTTGGCTATTTTGGATATTGATGCTCATTTTCTATCACATTTTCAAAGCACAATAAGTAGCAATAAAATACACCCGAATGATTAAATCACACATACCATACAAACTAGATTAAGTACAATGGTACGTTGAAAAAAAGAAAACGAAATAAAAAACAGGATCTGGTGATAGACCCCTTCCTTATATATTTTAACCCTTTACCAAACGACAAAATTTTAGATCGGCCCAAATTCAAAAATGTCGCAGACGACAATTTTAAGCGAATGAAATTTAGCAAATTTCGGTATTTTGGGATAGAAAACTTTGTGGGAAATGAAGAAATTGCTTGTCACAAGCAATTTCTTCATTTTCCACAATGTTTTCCAAAACCTTTTTCTTAAGGAAAGTCAAAAGGAGTTAATGTGTGGTAATGGGTTTAACCAACATGGATCTAGTTTGCCCCGTTTGAAGAGACTTATTAACATCTGTATTCTTCTAAGATAGTTTTGTCATTAGCTGTAGCAAGTTACTGTCACTTAGCAGAACTCGCAGAACTCGATTTGGCCAGTGATCTGGAAATCTATTTTTTTCTAAAATGCTATAAGGGCTTTTTCTCCATATCCCTGTTCAATTATGTAGTTCCCACTCTATTTTACAGGCGGTATACATCATCATATCACTAGGATGGTTCTTTGTACCAGTGTATGTTGCATCTGGGGTAGGTATATCGACGGCGGGGAATCGCGTCACACAAAAATTTAAGATAATTGTCAATGGTTCTGTTAATACGTTAACAATTTTAAATCGGGTTGAAGCAGGGAAGGCAAAATACGTCAGGGATTAGATGGATTCTGTATGTCTTTGATAATCATGCAGCTGATGAATGTTATTCGCGTCTATATAAAACTTAATTTGGTCATCGATACTTTTTTATCGTCTTATTTTAAATGGTCCATCACATCGACCAAGCCCCTTGCTTTTTTCATCTTCTCTGCTACAAATCTGTCACATTTTTCAAAAGAAATTCATTTACAATTTCTGTAATTGTTAGGTCATGTGATTTCCCGACATGAGATTAAGAAAGGTTATACTTGCAAGGTTTATGATTTAATCATGTCAACCACACTGACCCTATGTACGAGGGGTGATCCAAAAGTTCGTAAAGTGGACCCATAACTTTCATATTACGAGCTTGGTCAGGCTATAATTTGGTAATATTGTAGTTCATTATGTGCAGACTGCATAAAAATTAAAAAAGATAATCAAAAAAGTTCTAGCGGCCTTAAACTGCGTTACCACAGTAACGCATGTACGCCTATGCGGGGGAGCGTCAAAAATGTTACATGATCGTTAAATTTATCGAGTTTTCTAAAATTTCTGCCGGATTGTTTTCGCTCAAATTGATATATTACGCTTGTTTAACGTCGTGACGTGAAATTGATTCATTATTGTTAAAGTTGTTACGAAGGCACTACATTTTTATGATATAGAACAAAAACAATTGGATAACGATATGAGGTCGGCACCAAATTTCGAAAATCGGTCAGTCATAAGATGCCACGATCTTAGTCATACTCCAACACAGACACTTGAAATGATGGAGAAAACAAGAACTTAGTGCTGTAGAGAAGTTCTATTCAAGTAACACCCAAGATTTGGACTTCAATGGTGGATAAAGAATGCCAGGATAGTCCTGCAATCGGCCTCAACCTGATAAAAGACGTCATATCTGGGGAAAACAGTGATAGGCTCCGCTTTCATAGTAGATCGATCTTAAAACAACCAGATTGAGAATTGTTCAACATTTTGATTCTTAAATTGTATTAAAAGACATTCAGCACATTTATACCTCAGACATAAAAGTGTATGATAGTACATATGGACTTTAAATAGAAAGTTTTGTTATCATATGAAGTTGATGTCGCTTCTGACGTTCTTGCCCCCCCCCCCCCCCGCCCAGCGCATAGTCTTTGTCTAAAATTTATCACTGTACAATAACTGTCAAATGTGCACTATCTAAAATTTCCACATTTGTTGTACAGATGTCACATTTAATGACTATATAACTTTTGTTTTGATAGCCAACACTCCTGAAGTTTTATCATCCAATTTAACGAACCTTTGGATCACCCCTCGTAATAATGGTATTTCTGAGATCATTTTGTCGGAATGTAAACGTTTAAGGAAGGACGGACCAATGTTGTTTGTAAAAAATCAAAGTTATAAACATTATTAAAGTTAATAAACAGTTAACGCATTTGGCAATTTTGGTAAAAGAAATACCGTGTATGAGGTACTTGCATTATTCTTTAGGATTGGAAAAGCACACAAAACGTGTCATTCTGAAGAAATCGTAACTATTTTATGTTGTGCTACTGTTCGTGATCTTATTGTAGGCATATACCATTCCCGAATACTTGAAGATGAGATTCGGAGGGAAACGAATTAGAATTTATTCATCTGCGCTGCAAATGGTTCTGTACATACTTCGAAATATAAGCGTAAGTAACTCTTCCTTCCAATATCGACTTCAGAAATATTCTGCCGAAGAACATGGGAATAAGATGGAAATACGGAAAAAAATTATTTTGGAATAGCCATTGAAATAGCACGCGAGATTGTGTTGATATTCAATATCACGAAGCCTTGCACAAGAATGCTAATTAAAATATTTACTTACGCTTTTCCCAGTGGACGAAACAGAGAGAGTAACATAGGTCTCCAGTGATGCAGAAATTTGTCTTACAATGAATAGTCTCGATCCTGGCAACTGCAATCAATAGCAGAATGAAATGCTAAATTCATTTCTTGTGCGGTTTATGTATCTATACGCGTAGGAATGAACGAGACTAAGCATTAACCAAACTCCACACAGCGACAATGCCTTACATTATCACTGCAGGCATATAAATCACGTGATCATGGTGAATGTGACGTCATATCGAAAAGATGGCGGAAATTTATTTATATTTTTGAAATCATTTTTTAAATCCAATTACATTTTTATTTGGATTTATATCTGACACCTCATACAACTCTCAAAAGTTCTAATTGGCCACTTTTTGAACTCGTTTTATTCAAAAATGGCTGAAACATAAAATCTGAAATTTAGACAGTTATTTATCTAATTGATAAAGTTTTCGAATTAAGAAATTATAACACCGATTGTTTAATTTTACACAAATAATTGGTGAAAAACACGTTTTGGTCAAGCGTGCACGTTAAACACGTGCACTATTCAAAACTCTTCAATATTAAACACATTGTGTCCTACACAGCCTAGAACCTACGAAAAACAGAAAATATGATCAAAATCAAGTAATTCGAATACGTTAGAGAGCTTGGCATGATCGAATCTGACAGGTCAAATATGGGGGTATGTTGTCATTAAAGTTTTCGACCATTCCTTCATTACAATAAAACAAATAATCTTTTAATATGATTTCAAGTGCCTTTAACAATAATTATCATGCTGTTAGAATGTTCAATCGTCACAATCCTGCGTGAAAAGGGCTGTTCCAGGAATTTCGAATAACCAGAAGTGGATATGTTAATATGACGCCGACAAAGCCGATTGACATCGGGTACACTTTCTGTACTTTATATTGTTTGATTCAACCATAATTTACATAGAAAATGTTATCAGCGCAATTTGTACGACATTGGGTAAAATTACCCATTTTTCGGCCATTTCCAAGAATATCTGGAGACCATTCTCGTCAAAGATATCATCCATGTGTCATTAGTCGATAGGCACCTGCCACATGTTGGCTTTAAACCTTATTCAAAGCCTTCATTCCCATTGAAAATTTGATTTTAGCACCTATTAAGCATATCGGACTGGATGATGAGAATTCAGACAACCACCCATATAACACACCATTTCAGACGATCTGAATCGTTTTTCCACTCATGAGTGAAGGAAAATTTCAAAGACATACACCCTTTTCTGTGAAAGGATCATTAGAATTCAATGACAAGCCGTAACCAATGATGCTTGGAGAAAATACGCCATTGACCTCTGTTTGTTACTTTTCATTTGTAGGGGTGTTTATCTCATGCCGCTGTTTTGACCATGTGTTGTAATAAGAAGATATTGAAATTTTGCATAAATCAAGAGAAATGAATATGTCAGCTTATGATATTAAAATAATTACGATTTAAACAAAGTTGTAGTCTGTAATTCCCAAAATATGAGGTGGCCAATTAGAACTTTTGAGTAGTGTATTCCTAAAACATCACTTAAAGCATGTTTACTTTTTTTAAATAAAAATCGAAATAAAAAATCAATTACCTGAAATCTTGGTAACTCAAGCTGTGCCGGCAGAGATCTCCCCAATTCCAATTCAGGGGAGGTAACTGCGAAGGAGATTGAGCTTTAACAAGACGTATACAGCTGAAAAACATACGACGATTACACAGTTTGTATGAAAAATTAGATTCTAGTTGGCGTAGACTGATTAGAGTCGAAACCTTTCGTACTTCACAGATGTGGTGGGGCACATACGCACGACTTCTTTATTATAGGGTGAGATTTTCTGCGGCGCCATCTTTATGGAACTACTGTTAGGCTGGAACCTCTACCTCTGTGTTTGTGCCATACTTGCTGTTGTTGCAGTCTATACCATATTTGGTAAACAATATCTATATCTTCGTTTTTCAACGAAAACCTCGTAACTACAGCTTGTTTTAAGCTGCAGATACGAGGTTTTTTGTTGAAAAGCAGACATATGTACCCCTATATCAATCACAAATGTTGATTACATTAGGCCTACAGGGTGAAATTTTCTGCGGCGCCATCTTTATGGAACTACTGTTAGGCTGGAACCTCTACCTCTGTGTTTGTTCCATACTTGCTGTTGTTGCGGTCTATACCATATTTGGTAAACAATATCTATATAGATCTTCGTTTTTCAACGAAAACCTCGTAACTGCAGCTTGTTTTAAGCTGCAGATACAAGGTTTTTGTTGAAAAGCAGACATATGTACCCCTATATCAATCACAAATGTTGATCACATTACAGGGTGAGATTTTCTGTGGCGCCATCTTTATGGAACTACTGTTAGGCTGGAACCTCTACCTCTGTGTTAGTGCCATACTTGCTGTTGTTGCCGTCTACACCATATTTGGTAAACAATAGTTTCATATACCCCCGAGTTTGTTATTGTCCATGTTTTTATTAATGTTTAAAACATAATTTATTTCTACAAGTTAACTTTAATTTCATATATTGACTAGAGTCTTAGCCGATTAAAGTGCTAGTAAAATAAGCAAGCTTGGATGAGAGGCTGAGACTGAGTTTCTTCCAAGACTAATTACTATAGCTTTAATAAAACTGCATTTATGAAGTTTCTGAAGAAAAGTGACGATACAAATTCAATGTAAAGCAATCACATAGTATTCTTGGAGCATGATTTCCACAATTAACATCAGCTAATGTACCTAACTTTGAGTTGGGTTGTTACAGGAGGTCTTCGAGCAGTTCTCTACACAGACACAATACAGACATTCGTTCTTATAGTGGGAGCTTTAACTGTCTCCATATTATGTACAAGTATGCCCTCATCATATATGGATACGAAATGATTATACACTATGAAAAATAATAATAATAATGAAATAATAATAATAATAATAATAATAATAATAATAATAATAATAATAATAATAATAATAATAATAATAATAATAATAATAATAATAATAATGATAATAATAAAAATACAGTCTGATCAGGATCCACGTTGTTCTCTAATAGCTTCGTTGTGACCTTTAGTAACTTGAAGAGAACAGCATGGATGCATATTGCATTTGACAACAGGCTGATCTTCAAACTCATTTTTCAAAAATGCTGTAAGGGACGTTTTTTCCAGATCCCGGCTCAATTATAAGGGTTTAAAATTGTTTATAGCTTTCCAGAAGGTCGGTAGCTGGGACAGTATGGTTGTAAAGTACATGAGTGCGGCGACCAATTATTCCATCGCGAACCAATCGCTGTACGGATGTGGTATACCACGTGATGACTCATTTCACATATTTAGAGATCCAGTTTCCGGTGATATTCCATGGACCGGATCTACTTTCGGTTTGACTGTGCTTGCATTGTTTGTCTGGTGTCAAGATCAGGTATATATTATAGTGATCCATTCTTATGATAATCAAGCTTAATCACTGTCTGTGTAAAATAACATAATAAGCATAAAGAGCTATTAAGGTGCTAGTATTGCTCCTTAAGACCTGGATAAAACCCCTTTAAGCCATAATAGCGATCAATTCATTTATATATAGTCATTGTTATTGTTTTTAAAACCACGATAGACTATGTCATACTAAACAATGGCCGTTTTTTTTATTTCAGCTAATTGTTCAAAGATGCCTGTCAGCCAAGAATATGTCCCATGCTAAAGGGGGAACATTGCTCGCTGCTGGTCTTAAATTTCTCAGTTTTCCTATGTTTGTATTGCCAGGCATGATCAGTCGAATTTTGTATACAGGTAAGTACATCTTTTCACAGCGGGAAACCACGTGATACAACAGCAACAACAACAACAACAACAACGGCGGGTTATCCAGAATAGCTCTGTCAATACGCAATTTAAGACCATTTTGCGTTCGGTTTCAGGCAGATTAAGTGGGAAAATATCCGAGATTTTTTAAAGCGGTGGATCATTGAAACAGTTCCAGGAAAAAAAGCTATTAAAGGGCAAACATAATTATACCCTGCTCACCAATAACTTTCTGACATGTGCCTTAAAAAATCTAACGCGTCCAGCAATTCCTTGGAATCTGTTGGCGGTCTCTGTTCCAAACCATTTTCAAAACGGTCATGCATTAACAGAGTGATTGAAGATTGTCTGTTATATTTGTTGCTGTTGTATCACGTGATTCCTCGTCGTGCTTTTTTTAAATTTATATGAGCCGGGATCTGGAAAAACGTACCTTATAGCATTTCAAAAATTGAGTTTGAAGATCAGCCTGTTGTCAAATGCAGTCCAATATGCATACATGCTGCTCTCTTTAAGCTACTATAGGTCACGAAAAAGCTACTAGAGAACAACGTGGATCCTGATCAGACTGTGCATATGCACAGGCTGATCTGGATCTATGTTGGGCTCAAAAGCCTTAAGGGACGTTTTTCCAGATCCTGGCTCATATGTACTTCAAAGTACTGGTATGCTAGATGAGTTAGGATCAGAATGATGACGTTAAGAAACATTTGGACAAAGAGGCAACATCAAAACATGATTAAAGAAATTGTACTGAAAAATCTTTTGGGTGAAGGAGACCCTGTGAAAGCCATAATTAGTGTGATGCTTAACATGCACCATAGCGAATAAAAAGGAATGAAATGGGATCTTTTATGATCGGGCGGTAAACTGATCTGCTATACGTTTTTCGGTATTATATTTTTTGTCGCTTTAAGGTATTCGCACACTAATGAACGTCAAAAATCATCGGCAAATGTCGACATATGTCGACATTTTCCTTATTTTCTTTCAAACATTTTTTTCCAAAGGAAATTATTTGTGTTAGTATAATTAAATCCATTTGTTCCAATATTTTAGAGTTTTAAAGATAAAATTTTGAAAAAAATAACCTCTTACTGCATTTATCTTGAAACAAAAGTTACATTTCTGGATTTGTTTTGATGACGTCATAACGTCGCCGCCAAAAAATACGACGTCGTTCCCGCGTTCTGTATAATTGACGTCGACGCGTGAATAGCTTGTTGTCATACAACTAAAACCAAATTGTAGGGAAATCGGTTAATAGATTTGTAAATGGGTGATTTGTAGTGAATTATAATTTAATTTTCAGTTTAACCTCTTCACAAAATCATGTCCGAAAGGATAGATGCTTAAAGCAAAATAAAATTTAACATGTTCTTTGTGTGTGTCAAAAAAAGCACATGGCATGTTACCATGGCGATTTCTTTAATTTTGGACGGCGAAACTTCCCTATTCTTATGTATTTACTTCCTACTCCTGTGTAGATATTTTTCAAGTTCTGATTAGAAAGGCCCCACTAATACTTAATGTAGAATGACTTTTTAAAAATGACAACCCCAAAAAATTCAAACAGATTTTCAAGAGAATGTTGTTGCTACGCATTCCGACTTTTGCATTTTTTCCAATATTATTGTTGCCACAATATGTCAAGAGTATTTTTTTATAGTTGTATATTTCATAAGCTCTTGTTTGGTGCATAAGTTATAGATGTATCTGGAAAATGTCACTTTTTATTGAGTTTTGAGCATCTGTTACTCAGTGCACGAAAAGCCCATTTTTCACATCGGTTTGATAAATCTTAAATTTGTCATAAAATTGTAAAATTGCGGTCGAATTCCCTTATTTTTTTCAGAAAAGGTGTCTCTTTGTATGTAGATTGAAAAAATAAAGTGACCAACCCCGTAGAATTTTATGCCTATTAGTGTGCGAATACCTTAAACAAGCTGCAGTTTCGAGCTTTTAGTTGAAAAGCAGCGAAATGCTATTAATTCTTTCTTGCTAGAAAATCTTAATATTTTCATTTTATTCTAGACGAAGTTGCATGTGCTGCGCCTGAGGAATGCATGAAGATATGCAACAATCCTACTGGATGTTCGAATATAGCATATCCTTTACTTGTTATACGCATTCTACCAGCTGGTTAGTCGGTTTTGTTCACCTCTAACTAAGTATCAGCTTGAATTAGCACCTTAAAAGAACCCAAGATAAGAAAAGATGTGTGATGTTTCAAAATGCACCATTTAACTTATAATTCCTCAAATCATATGTTGTGGACATGCATTGGACTCGTCTCGTTAAGATTCAATGTGCATCCACAACATTGGGTTTGGATGTAAAATTCAGAACACGATCACTCCCTCTAACCTGTTGCCCAGAATTGAAATATTATCAATAGAACTCTAGATAGTCTGTCTGCAATAGATCACTGGTTTCATTGTACATTAGGAGACTCTTTAGAGAGAGAAATGTAGAGAAAGCTAGTCATACATGTAAGTGATAAAATTCAGTCACAAAGTGACCGTCTTGAATGAAGTCTTTTACAGCCACAGTATACTGTTTCAAGCGAATTTTACATTTTGCTCTGTCAAAAAATAACTGTTTTTCGAAAATTGATTATTGTCAAACCAGAGGCTTGAGAAGTAAAAAAAAATAACCTTAATAGTATAGTCGTTATATGTACTTTATCAAAATGCGAAGGTAGATAGGAAATTAATCTAGATTCAGAAATTACATAAGAGTAAACAGTTTCGATCCCAGTCAGTCTGCACAGACTGACTAGATCTATGGTCTATACTTTTCAGTCTTCCGAGAAAGCTCTTTAGCGCGACGGGTGACAAATATATGTATTTTTGTTGTTATTTCAGGTGTGCGTGGTCTCATGTTAGCAGCTCTGCTAGCAGGTCTAATGAGCACTCTGACGTCCGTCTTCAACAGCGCCAGCTCCATCGTAACACTTGACCTCTGGAGACAATACAGAAAGAAGGCTAGTCAAACAGAACTGATCATCGTGGGCAGAGTGACCGTGTTGGTTCTTGTAGGCGTCAGTATTCTATGGCTGCCCATCATACAGCAGCAACAAGGGGGGAAACTCTGGTTCTATATCGCTGCGATGAACGCATATCTTTCTGTCCCTTGGTGCATGGCGTTTCTACTCGGATTGTTGTGGAAACGGACCACGGAAGCCGTAAGTATTTCGTAAATTTTGTACTGATGAATCAAGTTGTTCGCTCTTTAGAATATTTTATGTTGCTCGTTTGTTTATCGTAGATCAAATCTACAGATAATGGTGTGGAATGGCTTTTCAAAATCCAATATTTCATTAATTGTTCACTAAACCCCATGTTATTGGTATCCATTGGAATCGTCTCATCAAGACAATTCAAATGAGTACCCACGACGCACATTTTGAATTTAAAATAACAAATAAAGAATGTATTTACCCCGTCTAATATGTTGCTCTAGTAATTATCCAAGATTCCAAACTTACGACGGTTGATTGATTTATTGTCTAAACCTGACCGTTAGTGCATGAATACTATGTCATCGAAGGATATGCGCTAACTGTACAGTTCTTTAATATCTCAAAGTACTTTCTCTCATTTTAGTTATATAAATCTATCTTTCAAAATAAAAGAAAAATCTAATGCATTTAAATTGGATGGTCGTATATTCAAGGGTGTGTTTTGGGGCATGATGATTGGTCTTGTTATCGGCGTCGTCCGGATGGGCCTTGACTTTGCTATACCAGCGCCCCTATGTGGCAGTGGAGAACTCGATAGACGACTTGCTATAACAGCAAACGTGGACTTTCTACACTTTACAATTATCAACTCGATCATATGTGTTGCTGTTATGACGGGAATTAGTTTGTTTACGCAATCGAGAACAGCATCACAGGCAAGTATCATATACGATTCTTAATTCTATGAATTTTCTTTGCGGGGATCCCAATGTCAACTGAAAACCGTTACCGTATTTACTTTTCATGATCATAAAAATTCGTCAAATTAACCGCGTACATTATGGGCGTCGCCATATTGAACATGAAAATTAACGCGTATACATGACGACATCAAAACAAAACAAATATATTAAAATGTTATAATTCAAGCAAGCACGTAAGTATTTAGAGGTTCACCAACACATTCTGATACTATAGAAACCCTAGGTCGCATTTACCATTATTTCTAATCGATTACCAAAGTTTCTTTTCAAGCCATCTGATTGGATAAGACATATGAGTCGGCCATTCGGATTGATTGTTGTGTTATTGTTATAAGGTATTCTTGGATTCATAATCGTTGGTGTTGCCTGGACGAGTGACTATACAGTGTCGTCCTTAATTTTCAAATGAAATTTCCACTTCTTAAAAATATCTTATGGTTCGATTATGTTACAATAATTGTTTGTTATACTTGATTTATATTCCAGTTACACCGTGTCACGTGGTGGTCACGTCATGACCTTGATGACCCTGACCTTACTGACGTTGAGGCAGACGATGAAGGCGAGGTCACGGAAAATAACAGTAAAGTTGATGTTGGTGTTCAGACAATGGACCTTAGTGAAAATACAGAAAACAGTCATAATAGTTTCTCAGGTATGTTCACATTTGTGACCCGTCACGCTAAATGAGACCTTATACGAACTCCAAAACCCCAAAGTTTGACAAACTTGTCAGACTCAGCACAGGTCAATCAGATCCCGTATGCGAAAAATGAACATTTAGTAAGATATGGAAACATTCCAGGAATAGAAAAATTACATAAAAGTGAAAAATATCGGCCCTAGTCTGGCTGCGCGGACTGCGCAGACTGACTTGGGTCGATATTTTTCACACTTACCATAAGGCCCCTTTTAGCGTGTCGGGTCACATTTTTTATGATAATGAGATGACATCATGTTGTTTCTTTTGGTTTTCTTGTAACCGTTTATTTGATTGATCATAGGAAAAGCTAATTGAAGATGACACCTAACTGGTGCCTGTCAGATCGGATTGTTATCAGAGTGCACTATACATAGCACATCGCTGGTGGGGAGTCAAAACCTCGTAACTACAGCTTGAATAAGCTGGAGTTACGAGGTTTTGACGTCCCACTGACGACATTACATATTATATGACATATATGACAAAACACATTTGCCCAACTATGAAATAAAACATTGTGAAAACTAGTTGTAAAAAATAATGAAACCGCTGATCACAAACCTGAGACAAATCTATTTTCCACCAATTCCAAACACGAGTTTCAACGCCCGCGTAGACCACCAGTATTTGCATTCTTGTCACATTTTGATCGTTTTATTTCAGTACGTTTACGCCACATCATTTTCAAAACAGTGTGTGGAGACGTACAAGGTAAAGACAATGTGACGTCACGTGAAGAACGTGCTGAATTACGTAGAAAGATGACGTCATTATCACAAGGATCATTGGCGTCGACGGCTCTGAATGTATGTGCAGTAGGACTCATCATTGCAATTACGGGTCTATTCGGATACTTTGCTTAACCATTAAAACTCATTTTTAGACACCAATCAACTTCGTGCAACTTCGGGCGCTATCCGTAGGAAAGGAAATTAACGAACGATACCCTCATCAATTTCCGTTGCTATAGATGACGCCCGAAGTTGCACGAAGTTTTTTGTTTATAATGATGGAATGTATACCTTAAAACATTACCAAACAAAACACATTCAGGGAGGCCCATATTCACAGATGTGCAGATTCAAAACGAATTTAAATGATATGTAAATTATGTATATTGTAGCACAAAAACTATTTAGACAGTAAAAATTGAATATTGGTATTTCTTTCATTTGTTTAAAAGCTTTTTTGAGCTGTCTCTAAAAGCATCGTCAAAAGCGCCATCGTCCCGGAAAGCATTATTCCATTACCAAACTTTGACACCTTATGACGCCCTTAAAGAAATATGCTGTAGAAAACATTGTGGAAAATGAAGAAATTGCTTGTGACAAGCAATTTCTTCATTTCCCACAATATTTTCTATCCAAAAGACCTATAGATAAAAAAAATCCATTGACTTCAAATTGTCGTCTGCAGGATCTTTAAATTTAAACCAGTCTAAAATTTTGTCGATTGGTAATGGGTTAACCAGCAGGGTAAGGGTTTTATTACATAGTGATCAATTGATCATGACGATAACAACCCATTTGTAAGTATAAATGACAAAGTAGGAAATGATTGCATTTTATCCCGTATCTAAGAGCATTCTGATGTTCTCAATTAAGGAGAGTTTGTATATCGTGTTTAAAGGAATCTAACCGCGTGGTTATTCAACTTATCATATCATGACCTTGTTTGGATATCGAACCTCTCCGAAACAACAACATTATCAGAATCAACAACAACAGGTTGCAGAACAATCATATTAGCTCCCATATTATTCTACATATAACCCCATTTTCAACACATAGTCACACCAACTAAACTTTCATAGAGCCAAACTGCGCCTTAAGGCTCCGGAACTGTAATGGAAAAAATTGGTACACACACTTCTAGCGTACAGATCTCTTTGAAAGTTGGATATGTTGTAGACATTGAAAAATAAAAATGTTTCACCATCTAACATTTTTAAATTTGTAAATCCAAGGGGAGATAACTGGCTTTATAGTTTGCATTGCAGTCAATGAGAAAATCACTTTTTTGTCAATATTTTCAAAATTAAGCAAATTTTCAATTTTTTTGAATGGTAGAAAGTTGCTAATAATTATTTCACTCCATAACATACAATAAAATAGTTTGTTTACCGTACAAATTTTGTGAAAACTGATTTTTTCGTGAGTCAAGGGCAGATAATCCACTAAAATTTATATCATAAGTGGAGATAATGCATTATTTTCAAGTCGGAAACTTTTACTGATTATTTACCATTCACATCATAACATATCAGTCAGAGTTTTGCCATACATATAATTGATACATGATATTAAACACCACCAGGCACATTTGTAGTGCAGCTTAAATCATTATAAAGTGACATCCATTACAGTTCCGGAACCTTAACTGGTACAGATCCATTCTTGATCTGTTAAATTCCTGAGAAATCAACCCACCAACAAGCAGTGGATACCTTTACTATTTTCAATCATATCAAGCATACGCATAATGTATTTTTCCTCGCCAAAAAAAGAGACACCAGAAACGGTGACCACGTGTACTCCTTTACAAAAAAATCATGAAAATAAAGATGGACTCTGGCACAAAAATTAGAAAACATGTCAATCGAAGAGCAAGGCATATGACCTAATTGATGTGCATTACCAATCCGAGTTTTCTGGAAATACATATTTTCTTTTTAGTGACATACAAAAATGTTCTTATCTTAGGAATTGTAAAGGTAGTAACCAAGGCAAAACACTAGATCTCGTTTACAATTAACCTTTTCCAAACGGCAGAATTCGAGACCTGACCTATTAAAAAGTTGCTGCAGAGGACAAAATGTATGTCAAAAAGATAGTATTTGTGCATCATTTATCACAAAAAACGTTGAGGCAAAAGGAGAAAATGCTGATTGTCAGCATTTCCATCTTTTGCCTCAATGTATCCCAAAGCCTTTTCTTTAGGAGACATCAAAACTGGGTATGTTTGGGAAAGGGTTAATGTTTTGAATTACGTTTATTTACTAGATTACGCTTCTTGTTACACGCAAAGTGCAGACATATTTGTTTCGTCGTAGTAATCGGATGTAGGAGGGTAATCCCGACACTTTAAGGGTACAATCAATATATTTCTTTGTCTACATATATGAGGCCATATTTCGAGTCGGGCTTACACGAACTAACCTTTATGCAACAAATCTGTGTATTCTACGGCGTCTTCTGGCCATAAACAATGATGGTACAATGGAATCTTTACCACATATGAAGCATCTTAAACCCGACACTTTTCTGTCAAACCCGTCACCAAACATATTATTGAAGCAAAATGAGCTATGTAATGCAATGTCACAGAGAAGTAAGGATTGAAAGGGGAAGAACACCATACTTTCTTTTATCAGAACTATACTGCAAACCTTTCTCTCAATTAGAAATTGGGTTATAGACGGAATATAATTTCGCTCATAATTCACACTCTGAGAGTTCGGTCAAATCCGACACCTGAAAAAAAGATTGCAAACATATGTGAAAAAATATGCAAATCTATATGTAAAGGAGTCGCCATCAGCTCGAATAAGCTGGTTTTACACATTTCTGTAACGTACCGTCGGTATAGTAAAGATTAAGTAAGCGAGAGTGGGAAATTTCCTCTATTTTTCACTTAAGGTGTCGGAGTTAAACTCTCTGGCCGAAATTGACGGTTAACCCCGACCCCATGATTTATTAATAAAAAACGGTCTGATACTGTTATTAGACGTGTAGGATGATAGAGCATTGTCTAAATGTTCATCTTATACAAACATCTATCGAGGAAGATGACTTGTACTTGAATTTATTTTTACTTTTTTAGGACACCCCCTTACAGAAATCTATAAGACTGCATTTTTGAAAATTCCGCAAATAGGGTGGTCCATCTTTAACCTCGATTTTTTAAGAAAGCAAGCCTTTACATGTAAATGAACATTATATAACTTCGGACAAATGTATGACGTAGTGTTTAAAACAGAAAGTTGTTGATTTTGTCAAAAGATAATGCAATACAAATGACCTTTTTCCAAAAAGTGTCGGAATTGGACGCATGTCGGGATTACCCTCCTCTACTCTATTACCTTTTCTGAGAGTTCCTTCTGAATTCGTCAAGACAAGAAACAGTCATGAAATGTGCTGTTTAGGAAATGCTGATACAGAACTTGAAGTAATTCGACAAAACAACACATTGAGGGGTGATTAATTACTTTGATTCACGTTTATTAATCAGACGACACAAAATGCAGACATAATGGTTTTGTCTTACTATCCGAGGGTATTTTTCCTCATTCGACATGAAAGGCCAATTATGCTATTTGGAACAGTCTTAAAATTTGTTGTTGTTTTTTTTTTTTTTTGTTGTTTTTTGTAAAGGATGAGAAAGAAAGTAACTCGAAAAAACACCATATCTATGGGTAGTTAATGACTTTGATTCGCGTTTTATGATCAGATTACGTTTCACATAAAAATGCAAGCATATTAGCCTTGTCTCGCTGTCCGAGGGTCTGTCATTCTTCGTTCGTTATTAAAGGATAATTATGACATTGGAAAAACCATTAAATTTGTTTTTTTGTGTGTTTACTAAAGCCTTAATATGCAAGTGACATTACAAAAGATAGATCAGGGGGTAATTAATGGCGTTTATTCGCGTTTATTGATCAGATTATATTTCTCGAAAACACAAAATGCAGAAATATTTGTTTTGTCTGCGATGGGGTTTGTTGCTTCATTCACTATGAAAGGATATATTCGGCATTTGGAACAAAACTAAAGTGTGTTTGCTTGTTTGGTGAAGGGTTAAGAAGCAAGTTACCCAAGAAAACAAAATATCAAGGGGTAATTAATGGCGTTGATTCACGTTTATTTATCAGATTACGTTTCTCGTAAAACACAAAATGCAGACATATTTGTTTTGTCTCAGTGACCGGATGTCATTGTCCGAGGGGGAATTGTTACCTTCTAAGTCGTCTTGATTGGTATATGAACCCGTTTCGGAGGATCTTTCTTGAATAAAGGAAAACTATTCTAGATCTGGAGCCGCAACACCGAAATTCGTAATGTGATTGTCTAAAACACAATTCCATTACAAATCATCTGATTGGACGAGACATACGTCTCGGACAATCAGATTGGTTGTTATGTAATTTTGAAAGTAAACTTGGAATTAATCTGATTGGTCCCTAGCTGGTCGCCAAATTCAAATTATACGTATATCTGTATAAGGTTACATTTCCGAAAAAAATAAACAAATACTTCTTTTAAATTCTTTACCATTTCTAAAGTGGCAATAAATTATTGAGAAAATGGCCATTCTGGACAAGCGACTAATATATTAATACAGAAACGCATATGACTCGGCAGATATCGTCGCTTTTCGACGAAAACGTCGCAATTGCAGCTTAAAACAAGCTGCGGATACGAGGCTTTCGAAGAAAAGCGACGATATATCAACAACATAATTTGTGTTAACATTATAGAAAGATAGACAGAACAAAGTCGTTCATCTAAAAACTATTTTAGAGTGGAAAACGTCGATCCTACTCTGTCTGAGTAGTTCCTGAAGACTTACTATTGCGTATATTTTTTCACTCATCCAAGATGGCCAATTTCTGCGTGACGGGTTATATTCTGTAACCCGTCTGCGTGACGGGTTATATTCTGTAACCCGTCAAGCTAAAAAGAACCTTATCCAAAAATCCAAATTTTATGAAAATGATCAGATTCAGCAGAGGTCAACCAGAAGCCGTATGCGGAAACAAACAAATTACATGTATATCACAGGGAAAAGATTCAGAAACGTATATCACAGTGAAAAGTATCGATCCTAGTCTGTCTGCGCGGACTGTGCGGACTGACTAGGATCGATACTTTTCACAATTCACATAAAGCCCATATTAGCGCGACGCACTAGATTTGTTTTGTTGTATGTCATATCATGGAAGGATTGTCATAAGTTACAATTTCAATTAATCTCGCACTGACACCGAACGACCCCAATTTCTTTTTATTACCACTTCTGATCGGAGGGGAGATTGACGCTTGTTTGATTTCTTACTAACATGTTTGTTTTGTCATTATACGCACAATCAGTACAGTATAAAATCGTTATCTCAAAGTCAGAGTCAGTGTCGAATTTCATGGAAACATTTTAGTCCTACATATGAATTGATGCTTGTTGCAAATACGCTTGATGTACATGTAAATGCACCTTTTATATCAATGTGATTGCGAAAGGATCCCCAAACTTAAGTATTTCAAATTTTGAATTATGGTTGTAAGTACCAATTGTATGTACATACTTCGGCAAATAACAATAAATGAGCGTTGGTGTTTTTTAAAACAATATCCCAGCACTGTTATAACATAAATTCACAAAGTGGTGATCAAATCGTCGGTATCATTCAAGAACGACGTAAACTATAGCTTATTGCAGTTGTTGTTACATTTTCAAAATGTACCTACCATCGATATCTACTTTTTTCAATTTTGACCAGTTAACAACTTCGTATTCTACGCAAGGATTCATGAGTATCAACCTCGGTTAAAAGGTTATTCTTCTATAGTTTGGGTCAGGGCCGTGTTCCATTATGACATTGGCGTAATGTCAAGCCGTTTTGTGAGGTTATATAATAGCCAACATTTGCTGATTACTTTAGACCCAATTCATCTAAAGACGATGGTATTCTAGCTAGGACGAAATAAATGATATCGAAACGGTGCTTAACACCATTCAATTGATCAATTCAGTCAAATTAGATGAGTTAGAACGTGTATATTAAATTAAACCTCTTTTAGTTCAAATAATTATTTCAGTTCCCGAAATGAAGCAGTTTCTTTCATGCATGTACCTGTTATTATCCAGTTATTCATACATCTACGTCAGATTATTTCTTTTCCTGAAATTTCATTGTTATTTATGGAAGATAAGATCACACGTAATTACAAAAGGTAGGATATGCTCTGACTTAAATGATTCTTTCAATTCTTTCAATTTCTTTATTAACAGTAATATAAGGCCGTTGGCCCATCATACAAATCAGTCATATATACAAAGTACAAATGAGAGTAACAAAAGTTATAAAATAATTTTACCTTACAGATATTTTTTCTTTATAAGTAAATGGAAAAGGAGTAGTGCCAGACACAATATATCACTAAGCAAGCGTGAGATCTGGTGTCCGGTCTATGTTTGGAAATTGATATTGCACTACAAATTAAGTGTAGCCTTGAATTAAGTATACATGTTATTGCTGAAAGAGCATTGTGATAAAAGGAGAAAATGTCGATTGTTCGTATTTCCTTCTTTTCTCACATCCCCCCTCAGGCTTTAAAGATCCACAAAATTTTAGACTTGTATACATTAACATTTGCAAAAGTTTATAGGTTTATTGAAATACATATAAACAAATTGGTTTCCAAATAACGAAAATAGTTATCAGACAATTTAATTTTGAGAGTGTCATTGCAGATGACAAAGTTGTTGTGCATATTGATGGTATGTTTGTATCATTGTATTGAAAGCTCTGAGATAAAAGTAGAAAAAGTTTTCCCTTTTTTATCTAGACGCTTTTCAGAGTATTTGACGGATATAATTTTAGACTAATATATACGTTTACAAACGTATAAAGGTTTATTAAGATATACATACGGGTACATTTCTTACATAATGCTGATATTTTAGACATTTGCAGCTAAAATTATTAGATAGACATTAGGACTTGAAAACAAATCAAGTTAGTTTAAATACAAAAGTGGGTGTTCTTATTAATCGAATAATAATAAAAAAAAATAGATACAAGTAAATGTACTTGTTTCTACAAATAATAGTAAAAGTAGTTGTATGAATAATTTTATTTATAATTATGTTTGTAAAAAGATATCTCTTTCTTTAAATGCGGATGTTATATATCTTGATAATGAAAATATTTGTTCCACTGTTTTACAATTCATTATTTGACAAAATGATTCTTTAGTAGGTAGTAGATTTAACCATGGTTTTAAAAAGTATATTTGTCGAGTTTAAGAGTACATGGGACAAAGTAATATAAAATGAAATTCGTCTTCGACTGTGTAAATATTTTTTGTTAAGCAAAATTTGCAAAATCTATATTGTCTGTCTATATTTTCATGTCTTTCCTTTTCTATAGCTAGATTGTGATTTGAGCATCGAAAATTAGCTAATACTTTTTTGTAGCAATAAGGTAGATCTATAGTTAAATATTTTTCTACATCAAGCAGTGTTTTGTAACATTTGTAGTAATGTGCTTTCGGTGTGTCCTGGATCTTGGAATTCCATTTTTGAAATGTCACGTCTTTTAATCGTTGGTCAAATATTTTTAGAAAAATTCCGATGTCTCCGATTTCTTGCGAAATCCATGCATAGCCAAAACCATGTTCAAACAAAATCGTTTTTATGTGAGATGCCCATGTTAATCTACCAGTTTCTTCAAATCTTTTAAGCATAAGATAGCACTGTTTGGGATATCTGTTGTTTGGCATAGTAAGGAGTTTTAACCAGTATTTGATGCATTGATATATTTACGCTTCCCTACTTTTTCGAAAGGAAACCATCATTATTTTCGCCCTTACCAAATTCGTCAGTTGAATAATAACTTTCTTTTTTTTCCTCATCTCTAACCACAGAATTTAACACTGTCTATATGGAACAGGTTGCAGAGGGCCGAATGGCTGTATATTGAGATAGAGTTTATTTGTGAGATAGAACATAAAATATTTAGACAAAAGAAGAAAATACTGGTTAGCAGAATTTTCTTCTTTTGTCTGAAGGACTACCCAATCATTTCCTTTCTAGTGTAACGAAACCTTGCAAGGGAAAGGCATAATTGGGCTTTGACACATCGTTCTGTCTTTGTAAATGCCAACGACCCACAAACGGGGTTAGCCTCATAATATCTTACACAATCAAAGATCTTATCCGTCAAGTTAAGACATTTTCTATCAAGGAAAGAAGAACAAATCACTGAGATTACACAATGTTCATGACGATCGGTCCTGAATCGAGATTTAATTAATCTGTCGACCTTCTCGTTCAGTATAATTGGTAGTGAGACATGTGAGACGAGGCTAGATATACGATACCATGACTTGTGGCCTGAAATCTAGAAGTCTATCAAAAGTGTCTCAGAAATCATCCTACGTTTTTTGGCTTCCCCTCGCCCACTTCCCCCACCTACCACCAATCCAATCCCTTCTCTTCAGAATTCCTTACTGCTCTATCATGTATACCATTTAAGAAATTGTATATCAGCTATTTTGTATTCTGAAATACCATGTGTAACTCATGTGATAATGAAATCATGTTCTTGATCGTGTTGACTGTTAGCTTTATCTCACAAAATCAATGATACTCACGTCCCAAATTTACATAAACTTACAAACAAACTCCTGGTAATACTTCTCCTCAATATTTTCTATTGGCTGAAAACTATTTGCGTTTGATTTATCATTTATTATTTTATGTGAAGTGGACTTTAACTACCTTAAATAAGAGCACAAGTTTGTCGAATAAGAAGAGATTGGGACTAACACAGAACATATATTTACATTTTTTCGATTTGAATCAAACAGAAATATGAACATGACATATCCTTGGAAAAATTGATTGCTGCAGACGACTAAATGTATGTGCATGTAAAATATAACCTTCTAAATTATAACAGAGAATAAATTGAAAGAAAATATGAAAATGAACATTGCTCAGTTTTCAAAATATCTTTTGTTTTCTATCTGTAACTTATTTGGACCATTTCATTCCGTTTTGGAATAGGTAATATTAGAATTATTTCCTGTTGTCATATGAATGACTTCGACGATGCTCTATATCATTAATCATGTCACGAGCCAATAGTATTCTTTTCTAAAACAAATATTGGACAAGACCAGTATGTCAAGAACCCATCAATCTTTAGGGTATTCAAAACGGCGAAGTATTAAGGTGGTCCAATTATAAGGCTGGTGAAGATAACAAAATGGACGTTGATAAAGATGGGCATTTTGTACAATGATGCATGGAAAACATTGAGGAAAACGGAGAAAATGCTCGTAATCGGCATTTAAAACGCTGGTATTCAGCATTTTCTTCTTTTGCTACATTTTTTCCACGCCGTGGTTTCCTTGAGTGGTGCCAAAAACGTCGATATTTCGGAATTTGATAATTATTAAAGTCGAGAAGTTGTAATCAAAATAAATCAGTAATTGCCAAATATATGTACAGATTCGCTGCGGTCTATTACTAATAAGCGATATTTTATGCACTGTAATAAATGCATGTACGAGTGTATAGCAAAAGGGCCAATAGAACTCTCCTAAACAAGTATTGGACGAGGTCAGTATGTCACTGAGCTATCAATCTTAATCCGAGATGGTTTCGTCACAGTAAATCAAAGTAACTGCCAAACCAGCGACGTTTAACGAGCTGAAACTAATTAGAGCGTGGTCATTTTGTGGTGTTACAGATAATAAATGAACGAACCATTTTACGTTACCTAGAATCCACGTTTTCTTGTTGTTTTAAAAAAACAATTTTGACTTTTCTACATACATGCATGTATACTATTGTGCACGTACATTTCAGTGGAGTAAAGTATTGTCTTTTAACAACACAGGGAAGGACATATCAATATATGTAAATCTGTTGAAGGGGCAGTATGCAGTTTGATTCCAAAATAGTTCGTTATTTAAACTCAGTCACCGTATATAGAAAGTATTACAACCCCCACCCCTTCATAAAAAAGATATCGAATGACTTTGGCCATGCCAACATTCTCCTGTTTTCTATTAATAGCTAAATAGGCATAATGGTTTTGTTTATTGGGGTGTACGCCGTTTTCAACTGCCATGGTCATATCGCGGCTGCTGGAGCACCTATGTGTAACCATGGATTTTGTTGCTTCTCATACCAGTTCTACCACAACATCTTAACCGAGCCTCGGTTATCGATATAGCTAAATAATGGTTTAGTCCATGATAAATCATCGCTTTTTAGGTAGATAATACGCTCGTAGAGATCGAGTGCGAGATTATTATTTTCTTTTACATGATATTATATTAAAAGAGAAGGCCAAGTAAAAGAGGAAAAAATGAGAGACTGTGTGTACACATAAAGATAGTTTAGACTAAAACGTACTAGTAAACACGTTTTGCATTGATTTTTAGCGAGCTGGGACTTTATGTCTGGGCAGCTAAAGTCACAGCCCAAGGGGGCGGCGTCGCGTCGCGTCCCGTCCCGTCTTGAAACCTTTTAACCTGGTCTATATCTCGGGCACTATTTGAGGTACAGCTTTGATGATACACACATAGATACCTCCTGCTAGGACCTTTCAGTTGGGAACATGACCTTTGACCTAGTGACTTTGACCTTGGAATTTGACCTACTTTTAAAAAACTTTAATCTGGCGTATATCTTAGGCACTATTAGGGATAGAGCCTTTGTATTTCATACACACATAATTCTTGTCAAGGCCTTTCCTTTGGGAACATGACCTTTGACCTCATGACCTTGGATTTAGCTGTATTTGTGACAAACTCCCATATATGCGAGCTACGTTGTCCGCGGACAACTCTTGTTTTATATGTCTATGATTACTCGTTAACCCATAACCAAACGGCAATAATTTAGACTGGTCAAAAATCAATCCAAATTCAAAGATGTTGCAGACGACAGTTTCAAATTGATGAAATTTTAGAAATATTTCCATTTTGGGTTAGAAAACATTGTGAAAAATGAAGAAATTGCTTGTCACAAGCAATTTATTCATTTTCCATAATGTTTCCTAAGCCTTTTCTTGTAAGGGAGTCCAAATGCGTCACCATGCAGTAATGGGGTTAAAATGGTATGTTGCAAATCATACAGTAAATGATGAGATAACAATTGATTTTACTTCCAATTTAGCGGCTAGCCAGTCCAAGCATGCGTAACATCTAGGGTGGTGTACCGATTGGTTTACCGATTTGACCAAAGAGAAAGGATTCGTTATACAGGTTTACATTTTTTCACATAGTACGGAGACCCGGCAAATTACCATAACCGTTGTCATTTATTTCTGACACCATGGTAGTACTGGTATGAGAAATGACAGAAGTCCATAGTTGCTACAGTCGCCGCGGTATGGCCATAACAGTTGAAAGAGGCGTTAAACCGCAATCAATTCAGATATTTCTGACAACCATACATTCTTCTTCTCTGATACATGTTACTCAAAATACGAATATTCTCTTTCGTTCTCATTTACCATTTCTACTCGATTTCCTGTGGGTTATAATACATGCGTTTGCATGTTGTATGTGGCTTTTAGTAGAATGGAAGTCCCATCGAACAAAGGGCTACCATGGTTATCCGGAAAAGACGTCTGTCACGAAATATACATTGGCTACTCTAAATAGGGTTATTATTTGTCAAGGCTGTCTCTTAACCCTTTCCCAAACAAGACCTGGTTTTGATGTCCCTATTAGAAAAGGCTTGGGAAAACATTGAAACAAAAGAAGAAACTGCTGATAACCAGCAGTTTCTCCTTTTGTCTCAATGTTTTCTATGCCATATTTTACACAAATCCTATCTTTAATAACATTCAATTTGTCATTTGTGGCAGTTTTTGAAGCGGATCACCCTAAAATTTCGCCGTTTGGGAAAGGGTTAACCCTTATCCTGCTGACCGTAAATTTTGTTCCGAACAAATTGCCAATTGCAGAGACATTTTAGCAGCCATCTCATACTTATTCCGCAATGATTGAATAAAATGTATGAAGTTTATGCTAAGATTAGATTGTACGTCTTTGCAGACTTATCTCAGACTATATAGCCCATGCCAAAGCTTTTGTCAAAGCACTGCCTTGACGTGAATATCATGAGGAGCGATAAGTAAGATTACTGATGTGATTATATACCATCGGTGTTATTGCAAAACAACGTAACTTCAGCTCTACTTAAGGACAGATCCTCCAGTTGTTACTGCGCAACTTACTGCGCATATCCTAAATAACGAAATAAAGCTGTTTCAGTGATTGGCCTTTTCAGCAAATGTATTCTTTACATTTAGTTAAAGTTTGGTTGATAAATGACAAGACCCTTTTCGGTTATTTCAATTTTTTCTGTTTGGTCAATTAAAGTGTAATAGTACTCGGATGGTACATTTTGCTTTCTGTTACGCGTTCAACATGTGGCGTTAGCGATAGGAAACGTAGCAAACAAAAGCAAAGTGGTGTCTTTATGAGCTAGTCCGCTTCAGATGGACACAAAAGATGACACTTTTTATTATCTAAAGCTGGTAATAAGGAAGAAAATGGATAAAAGTAGTGAAACAATTTCGGACAGAGCTGCAAAAAGTAAACCAAATTTTACTTATAACTAAGAAAAACGCTTGGTTTGATATAGTTTTCTTTTTTTGTTTTTGTATGTATGACCAAGCACTATGTCTATACCAAAAAAGAAAAAAATTCTTACCGCTGGAAATTTTTTTATTATCAGAAACGTTGCGAAAAAAGAGCAATTTTAACTACTTTAGAAAGAATGTTTTACTAAAAATTTCAAAATCATCACTTAATTTTCCCAAATTGATACTCATTTAGACAGAATAAAACCTATTGCACACAATAAAGACTTATTTATGTAATCCTAGTCATTTCGAACACCTTTTTTGTGGGTATTTAAGTGACACCTCATTTTTGCAATTTTAGACAAGAGTAGTCTCCCTTGAAATCCAATAACTTTTTAATTCGCTTGGTGACCTATAGTTTTTAAGTCATTTTTTTACCTCTCATATATTCAAATATCAGTACAGAAAAAATAAAAAAAATCTTACCGTAGGAAATAAATGGAGGATCTGTCCTTAAGCTTGAGTTACGATGCTTTACATTAACCCTTTCCCAAATAACAAAATCCTAGGGTCGTCTAATTTGAAAGCTGCTGCAGACTACGAAATGGATGTTGAAAGAAATGGGTTTTTTTGTACAACATAGCATGGAAAATATTGAGGCAAAAGATGAAAATGCTGATAATCAGCATTTTCTTCTTTTGCCTCAAAGTTTTCCCAAGCCTTTTATATTAAGGACGTGAAACCAGGTCTTGTTTGGGAAAGGGTTTTAACACCGACGATATACACCTTGCTGTCACGTGCTGAGCGACCACGTGCAAGCTTATTATTAAAAGGACTCATAAACAGTAGTAATGGAAGAAGAGAAAACTATACTGACTGCCATAAGAAAGGCTCCACTGAAATTTGTCGTTATTTTCCTTAAGCCTATTACAATATTAGTAAAATGTGTAATGTATATAATCATTTTGACTGACAATTACGCCAGATAAAAGAAATATGAGTTTCTATTCATCAAGATATCCATTTACGGTGACTGATCACGTTTTCTACGTGCGCTCCGTGTATGTCTTCCACGTGATGAAATTAGTTACATTTTACACAGTAACATGTGTTAGTGGATAGACAATCGCGAATTTAAAGATTTTCTTATCAAACATCCGCATTGAAGGATACCTAGGCTAAAGTCTGAAAATGGAGTTCGTAATATGGCCATTTTCGAATGCGAGGGATGCACAAACAGGTCGCCAGACAGTTTAACGTATTATGTTTTTCGATTCGGTGTCTTGATCGACGCGTTAGAGTTCCGAAAACGTTTATCAACCGGCCACGCTCAAGTAGACCTTATGTAAAGCCTGTAAAGGAAGATAATTCCTTACGTCAACGTCATACACGTTTTAGGGCTGTGGCGCTGGGATCGACGTTGTGTCGAGTAGTCTGTTACTGTGGTGGCCAAATAAGTGTTTTGTGGTAACTCTTGTTGTTGCAAGTACAGTTTGAAACAGACACACTTTTCGGAAAATAGAGCTCGTAATTTAGCCATTTTTTGAATACGGGAAACTCCAAAACAAGCCGTCTGACGTTTTAACGTCTTGAATTACACAATTAGGCATCTTTGACGACGAGTTAGAGCTACAGAAACGTTTGCCAATCGGTTAAAGTCGGATTGACCTCGTGTAGCGCCTGTTAAACGAGAAGATTTCTAACGTTAACGTCATATGCATTTCAGGTTTAAGACGTTGGGATCGACATCGCAGTTAGTATTCGCTAACTGTGGTCTCCAAATAAGACGTGTTACGGTACCTATTGTTGTCGCAAGTAAAGTTTGAACCAGGCGCTACTGTTCTTTAAATCGAAATTCCGATACGGCTCAGCTTTAACCCTTTCCCAAACAAGACCTGGTTTTGACGTCCCTAATCGAAAAGGCTTTGGAAAACATTGAGACAAAAGAAGAAACTGCTAATAACCAGCAGTTTCTCCTTTTGTCTCAATATTTTCTGTGCCATATTTTGCACAAATCCTATCTTTAATGACACACATTTTCTCTTTTGTAGCAGTTTTTGAAGCTGATCACCCTAAAATTTTGTCGTTTGGGAAAGGGTTAAATGTACTATTTTTCTAAACTGTAACAATTTGATAATTTCTTTATCGTCATTTTCTAACAACAGATTATCAAATTTACAGATGGAAATGAGATTTTTGTGATTTCAAATCTGATATACTGTGAAATGGGACACTTAATAGGACTAATGCGTTTCTTATGGCAGTCAGTATATTTTTCTATGAGGTACTTCAAATAGCGTCATTGAGTACAAACAGACACATTGAGAAATTTTTTAGACTTCTTGGCTTTAGTATGCAGACAAAATCAAAAGCCCCAGTTACCAAGAAATCGTGTTCACAAAACGTGTGCAAGTATCGTATTAAAGTACATGCTACCTAATTTTCCATAAAAATTATAAAGAGCTTATTTGGAGATCCGCTAACGAAAGCCTCTTTCCAAAAGTTGTAATGGTCCTACAATCAATCAAAACACCATATAATTACGTATATCTCTAAATAAATGACAATGCAGAACATCTCTAGCTAATAGCTAGAATTGCTCTGCCAGTTGATTTATTATGAGCTATACAGCGACTTCAAGCCTTATCTAAACTGACACGATTTAAAAACGCAAAACACGTTTTCATTGCCCATTCCTTTCCTATTGCCTTGATCGGCACCATATTTTGGGACATACATGAGAAAATGTATACGCTTCACGCCTCAGTGATTTTGTCGTGTTTTCCGTAAACTATCCGGACATCTGAACCGCCCATCACTAAATGCTCGTGTGTCTCGTGCATTCAGACCACGTGTTAAATCACTAAGTTTTTTTGTGTACAAATTGCCACTTTGATTTACTTATTGAAAACACACGAGAACAACGAAAGAAAATTTTGTACGAAATGCTGAGGCTTACTTTGCGAAAAAGGAACCGAGTTTTCTGGTTTTTGGTTTGTGTTGTTTCGCAAATGAAGGTAGCTAGACGCTTTAATGTAGCCGAATCGACGGTTCCAATGTTTATGAGACTTGTAAACGACACGGGAAGATTTGCAGACGATCCACGTCCCTGTCAGCTGCGTGTAGCAACTGCACGTCAATATAATTGTATACGTCAACGTCAGTAACGCAACGGATTTGTGACGGCTCAGTCTACAGCAAATTCTATGGTTGGTAATCGCGGGCGGCCTATACATCGCGACATGGTGATAAATCGCCTGTGAAAACAATGGGTTCGCTGTCGTCGATGTTCAGTGCCAGGCTCTTGACTCAACGTGCATTTTGGCATAATCTGGTGTCCATTCAGGCATTATTCGTGGCTTTAAAGGTCATTTTCTGTCCCGTTATGTTAACAATTGTAACATTTACAATTTTACATGGCTATACATCGGTTTTGCAAGATGCAGGAGATACCATTAGTAAAAGTCCTTTTTGCGTTTTTAAATCGTGTCAGTTTATCTAAACAAGAAAAAGCGTTATTAATTTTCAATACAATTTTGCATGTGTAGGTACGAATCTTATAGATATTTGACACATGCAATAATTGAACCATCACATGCAAAATAACAGTAGTTTTAATTTTGATATAGCGTTGTTTACATCGATAATATACTGAACAAAAATGAAAACTTTACACTTCAAGATTTCTTGTTTCTGGAATACTATCGACCAAAAAGCCTGAAATATATTTTGACGTTATTTCCAAGGCTTTCAGCAATCGTTATATCGAAATCTCATTGCCTTGTGTCCTTTAAGGTCAGAGTTACGGCCCTTAACGCGTGTAGACCTAATTACATAGCATTTATCATAAATGCGCATGCGCAGGAAACAATTCATTATTTTTTCGGAATTTGCCGTATCTGGGTTGCCAAAAAAACACAAAAAATATTTCTTATCACTAGTAGCAAGCTCTAAAATAAAGGTCTAATCTTTCAATATTTAGAATTACCTCCCTTTTACATAAACAAATAGGGAATTTAAAATGTTTGATATTCACAAATTTATCACGGTTTTCGATTGATTTTTTCAAAAACATCATGCAGGCTTTACAGGGGATTTTTTAACCCTTTTTTCGACTAGGATTTTTCCCAGATGTTCATGCAATAGCGATTTCAATTTCCTATGGAGATTGCATTGTAAAATTTTCAAGCTATGCAACATAATGAAAATTCTGCTTTTCAAACATCATTTTTTAAAAGCTCAAACAATGTTATGCAAGCTTCTTTACATTTTCTGACTGATAACTTGTCAGACTACCATTTCGTAAAGTCTGACACGGTTTGAGTTTTTCTGCTCGGATTTTTGAGGGTTTAAATTTTGTAAAATTCTGTTAAAATTGTACACCTGAAAAAACGGACCCCTGTCTCACTTACGGTAGAACCGGATACTTTTAAAACTTTAAGCCACTGTCATGAATATGATATCTTTGGAAACTAGAAGCTATTTCTGGTTCAAATCCGAAATTCATTTCCTCGTTCATGTTGTGACGACGTTACCACGACGACGTCAACATAGGCACCTCGCACGTTTTTACGTCGAATTTCTATAGCCCGGAAATGCACAAAATTGCGTTTTAGTCGGGCAATTTCAACGTCACAACAATAAAAATTACATTGATGGAAAGATCTTTTCAAACCTAATAAAATGATACAAGAATCAATTATTTCGTACTGACGACGAAGAAAAAAACGACGAACTTTCATCTTTTTTCCGCTTCAGATTTCGAGGAAAAACTAACTTTAGAGCAGAATGTCGTAAAATTGGCCAGAACGATTTTTGCCATTTTTCATTTTTATATTGCACGCTCATATTGTTTAGCATTTGGCAAGAAATCAGAAAAAATCACCGTACCGATTTTTAAAAAAAATATTCAAATATTGTTGGTATGCGTCAAAGTTATGCAGTCGGGCGTCGGCAAATTTCGACGAAAAAAGTACTTTACGACGGATTTTCGTAAAAATGGCTAGAAGGACTTTACATTATTTCATTTTGGAAAATGGAAAAAATCGTTCTGGCCAATTTTACGAAATTCTGCTCTAAATTTAGTTTTTCCTCCAAATCTGACGTGGAAAAAATATGAAAGTTCGTGGTTTTTTCTACGTCGTCAGTCCGAAATAATTGATTCTTGTATCATTTTATTAGGTTTGAAAAGATCTTTCCATCAATGTAATTTTTATTGTTGTGACGTTGAAATTGCCCGACTAAAACGCAATTTTGTGCATTTCCGGGCTATAGAAATTCGACGTAAAAAACGTGCGAGGTACCCATGTTGACGTCGTCGTGGTAACGTCGTCACGACATGAACGAGGAAATGAATTTCGGATTTGAACCAGAAATAGCTTCTAGTTTCCAAAGATATCAGATTTATGACCGTAGCTTAAAGTTTTAAAAGTATCCGGTTCTACCTTAAAGGATCTGTTTTTCATCCTTGTGATTAAGATCAACAAAACGTTTACTGTTTGGCAAACCAAGTCAATGAACAATGCGAAGCACATTCATTTGATTTATTTACTTGTTGTATTTAGAAGAAATATGACAAGCAACGTAGGTGTAAAGTTTTCATTTTTGCTCAGTATAGATGCCTACTGGACTCAAGTTACGATTATTTATTTCCTCAATGTACTGATGATACTTTGCCAAACAGCGAAATTTAAGACTTTCAGATTTTGACAGGAGTTCCAGACGAAACATTAATGTCAACCATAATAATGTGTATGTTACACGATATAGATGTAACAGGAGAAAATGACAATAATGAGCAATTTCTCCATTTCTCACAATAGTTTCTCAAGGTAGATCTATTTATACAAAGAACGTTTAAAGTGACATTTCAGGTTTTTATGCCCCCGATAGGGAGGCATCATAAATTTGACTTGTCCGTCCGTCCGTCCGTCCGTCTGTCCGTCTGTCTGTCCGTCTGTCTGTCCGTCTGTCATTCCGTCCAAAAACTTTAACATTGGCCATAACTTCCTTATTACTTAACATATTCGCTTCATACTTTACCACAACATTCCTTGGTACATTACCTTTCTGTAGGCACATACTTTGGTGACCTTGACCCCTGGATGACCTTGACCTTGAACATAGATTGGCCATAATTTAAAATCAAAGCGGTGTCGGGGGCATTGTCATCTTACAGTGACAGCTCTTGTTTTCTCATAAATTTCTCTGTTACTTTTATCTAAAAGAGCATATTTTCTTATAAAAATTCTGAAAATTTCAAGCCAAAATACTGTGCGGTTTACGAGACATGTATATTTGTGTGTTAAAATTAAACAGATTGTTATCAACAACAGTTCAGATGTAGATATAGAATCTCAACTTTAAAGGCGTGTTTTTCGCTTAAAAAACTAATAGCATTTATACCCATTAGAATAACCAATCTTGGCATCAATACATACTTTAAAAAATTGAAATGGGGATCAAATGTACCTTTAAACCATGTCTTGTTTGGGAAATGGTTGAATTTCATCTCTAATATGACAAAGCATCTCGAGCGATACACGTGATGGTCTTTTAGGACAATCCGACCCTCATCCCTGATTTGTGGTTCTAATCACTTGTTTTATGATCATTAACCCTTTACCAAACAAGACCTGGTTTTAACATCCCTGATAAAAAAGGCTTGGGAAAACATAGATGCAAAAGAAGAAACTGCTTATGACCAGCAGTTTCTCCTTTTTGTCTCAATATTTTCTGAGCTATATCATACACAAAACCTATCATTATCAACCTTGATTTGGTCCTTTGCAGCCACTTTCAAATTGGACCACCCGAACATTTTGTCATTAGGGAAAGGGTTAAGGTGCTTGATACACCCACGATCTGTCACGTTATGGATCCTATTATTCTGAAACTGCAAGATATAGGCCTACATCGCAATGTGAAACGATAGACTTTTCGCTTCTTATCGATAACCTGGAAGTGTTTTATTGTGCGTTGGCCAGCGATCAAATAACCAGCTCATCGTTCATATAAATTTGATTAATGGGTGATGTGAAGGAACAATTCAAGCTAAAATTTCCGAGACAGATAGTATACAATGTCAGAGGTGAAATTAAGGTCAGTTATAGAGTAAGTTTGTAAGGATGTAGACATCGATCGAACCATAAATGAGTAAAATTGTTAGCAATACTCCTTTTTCAGAAGTCTACAGGAAAGATCCTTGGGTGTCCCTCACCAGGAATCTAGTTATTTTTTAACCGTGAATATATCCATTGAATTTTTCCACTGTAGCATCTTCAGATATTGATCGACCAAGGCCAAACTAAGACAAAATGTTAACGTATATATATTATCTTTGTTGGGCAAGATTTTCAAAGTTTGTGGAATTTCAAATGTATGAGCGCTTGTATGAGCTCTAACATGTTTTTACCTTCATTTTGCTGTAACAACTATACATGTAGATATTTACCAATCAATACAAAACTTGGACAAATTGAGTGTATATGTATCTGATTTCAGACATTGGTGTATGTGCCATAGAAGTTCAAAATATATATGTTGTTTTTTTGGTGCTGTTTACTTGTCGGTAATAACCGCAAATATCAACCCATCATAGCAACAGTTGTCGTACATATTTATGGTCATTAGATCATGATTTTTAAAACATTTCAGTGTGATCGAAATGGCTTGTTATCAGCTTCACATCCTTGAATGTCGGAAAATCGCTGTTTTCGACTGTACTCTACCAACCACACACTACTAAAAGTGTTACATTTGGTATGTGTTGGATTTAATTAGGAAATTATGAAGCGAACACTGTCGTCGATATGACGCTGGTAGATCAAAACTGCTCTTATTGTCACGAAAACATGCCAAGTAATAGACGATTGTTGTGTTACACCGTTGTTTAATAAAAGACACATTTATAGATGCAAACATGACATATCTGATTTCTCAGGGTTGTAGGCTTTTTCCCAATTGCAAATCCAATTTTAGTAAAGAATGATCTTCTTTGGTGGTAACACAGTGATTTGGATTTTTGATAGACTTAATCCTTTATTTCGCCGTGGCTTCAAATAACGATTGCAATTTACTTCAACCAACTGAATGCAGAAATTCTACAGAGCACGGTTTAATATAAACCTAAATGTATAGTGTTTGCAAATTGACATGATTGAGCGTTACCTCTATTAGCATGGTTAAACTCAATCATGTCAATCTACAAACATAATACGAGTTTGAAAAACACACACATACACATTACACACACAACTTGCTGCTAAACTGTTCTTATCATCATCCTATTCGATTCACCCCAGTGTGCGCGATCAGCTATCTGTCACATGTCATGTTCAATAGTTGAACAACTGGCTTTTATTGTGAGTAGCAAAATGCATACAATATATTTGATAAATCTACACAATTGAAAATGACATAGATCTATCGGTCTGGATGTATGACTGGATAATATTCTCAGACAACATGAATCAACAACGCGTTCGACGTCGCTCGCCTTAGCAGGACAAAATACGGTAAAACTGTAATGCTATAACGTCAAATGACATGGTCCCAAAATGGAAGGTCTTGGCAGCAGGTGTCAATGGAAAGTAGCTAAAACTTCAAGGTCAAAACACGTGTTGCGAGTGTCTATGTGTAAAATATGAAAGCTGTCAGTGCACAAGATATGAACAAAGTGATATTCACAAAGTGATTACATAAAGTGATAGGATGATAACCTACGCGTTTTCTCATTTTCCTAACTCCACTCGTCTTCAATATTGTTTAAAAAGGAAAATGTTATTTTTACTGTTAGGCAAAGAGATAAGTATGTCAATTCCTCTTGTACAGGACAGCTATGATCCATCATCTGAGATGAAGCATGAATGTCACAACTAATGTATTACATTTGGTAAGCCCTGGATTTAATCAGGAAACTATGGAGCGAAAAATACTATCTGGAAATAAAGATGAAATTGAATTAGTCGTCAATCGAAAACGTCACACACTGAAATAATTTGAACTCATTCATTGTAGATTTTCAATGTGTAATCTAATTTAAATTCTGAACATATGATACGAACCTCCAAAGACAAACAAAAACAACAAGAACATAAAACAAACAAACAAATTATATATGCACGTGTATAGCTGTATCCCTTTCTCAAGGAAATAGACTGAAAATGATACATTATTGGCAATGAAAAGGGCTTTATTATGGCAGATGAGTGGATGAAATAGCCTACTCATAATTCTAGTGAACATTTTTTATATGCGAGATGAATGATTCATTTAGGCTTATATTTTCAGATTATGATGCTGGCTGGCATCAAGGTAGTCTACCCCTAATTAGATTTGCACGACATCGGAATTATTCGGGCGATGTCAAAAACATTCTGCGATGGAACTTCCCACCACCGAACATTTACGACCGCGCCCGAATAAATTCGGATAGGTCCTACGTAATGACGCCGCTAATAAAATCCGATGATTTATGAATCTCAAAATGGCCACATTACGGGTATTCTACCTTTAGTGGAAATTTAGAACGTATACAATGTTTCCTTTTCTGCTTGCAAATAAAAGAAAACGATATATCGTTTATGCTGATAAAATGTTTGTTATGGTGGATCAGGGATCGAATGACCTTGTCTTCATTCAAGTTGATATGATTCAAGTTGGCTCGAGCAAGTACAAGTATATTTCCAAAACAGATAGGGTATCAAATCAAAGGTTATATACAGGTCACAAATTGTCTAGCTTGAAAGGGCAGATAACTAGTTTTGGATATATGTATTGTGTTTCACCTTCCGCGTGCACATCAGGGGAATATGATACACCATTAGTGACGATAACATGTTTATCATGGTGGATCAAGGATCGAATTACCTATATGTAGTCATAATTCAAGTTTTTATGACTTAAGCATGTAAAATGACTAGTATTTCCGAAACAGAGATTTTCAAATAAAATATTTTACACAAATCAACTGGGTACCTAGCTAAAACAAATCTTGGACGTAAAAATTGTGTTACCATAGAATTGCGTGCAAACTATTCAAATGAGTACCCACAACATAAGGATTTATATGGTTTAAGAAACATTTACGGATAAATTGTACATTGTACACATTTGAAAACAACAACAACAACATTTACCCCTTATTAGAACAATTGTAGTTTAAAAGGGAGGTAAATGGCAGCTCGTATATATAGCGATTTATTTCCCTTGTCTACTACAATATACTTTCGTATCACATCTCTTCTTCTTCTTCTTCTTCTTCTTCTTCTTCTTCTTTTCTTCTTCTTCTTCTTCTTCTTCTTCTTCTTCTTCTTCTTCTTCTTCTTCTTCTTCTTCTTCTTCTTCTTCTTCTTTTAAATAAATATACACTCTGGTGGATAAAAACACCATTGTGATAAACCAAGACTTTAAGTCGCCGCACGTTATAAGGAATAGCATATCACGGCAGGAATGCGAAATCGTCTATTACGACCTACAACTATTACAGGAGCAGAGCGATTTGAATTCTAAAAAGGTGATTACATGTCTCTTGGGACTGTTCGTTATTACTCCAATTAGGGTTACGCAGAGTTTATACTCAGTCTCGTAAAGTGACTTTTACGCCAAAAAAAAATCGCACAAGAGTTACCAAAAGGTGTCGTTTTTTCTTGACCAAGCATCTTTCCAGGTTACATAAATTGTTTAAATTCATTCAAACTATGTAACAATTTTAAAAGAATATCAAATATCTTCAGAATTATTTTGGCATATTTTAATCAAAATTATCATTAAAAAAATGGCCTTTTATTGATAAGCGTGTATTTCCGTAGTGTCTTTTATAAACATGTTTTCATAACACACTGACGTCGCGCACGGTATTGGAGAGCTTTTCAAAAAACGCTAGCCTCTGCGATTCATAACTGAATTTTGCAAGAACCGTTTGCCTTCCTAAAACTTTGTTATATGTCAAAATAACCGTAAAACCATGATCTTTTTCAATGGCATACTCTTTTTAGGTTGTTAGTTTGTATAAATTTGCTAGAAAGAATTTTTGCTCGTAAATTCGACGAAATAACGCTTGTAACATGTAAAATAAATTTTCAACGGCGACGGATATTTATAAATAACTTTGCGATTAAGTACATGTAACGCCAAACACATTGAAAAATATGTTATATGACAGTGGAAATGCTGTAGAATATTTTGCCGATCGGAAATCAAACTTCGATGTCGATTACGCAAATAAGCCCAGTTTGTTCACCAAAAATCGCAGTGTAACAATTAGAATTACGTCGCAGAAAAAATGACAATTTTGTTTGATATTTTGTGAATTTATGACTGAAATGCAACAAAACTTGATATACGAAATATTATTTTTCTCTATTTCTATAATACGAGGGATGATCCAAAAGTTCGTAAAATGGATCCATTGCTTCCGTATTACTAGCTTGATCAGAGTATAATTTGGTTATATTTTAGTTCATTATCTACAGACTGCATGAAAATTAAACGGTTTACAAAAAATATTCTAGCGACCTTAAACTTGGTTACCATAGTAACGTAGGTACGCTTAGGCGGGGGAGCGTAAAAAATGTGACATGGTCGTAAAATTATTCGAATTATCTTAAATTTCTGCGGGGATTTTTTGGTGCAAATTATTATAACACTATCATGACGTCGTGACGTCAAGTTATATTCTTTGTATTTGAAGATGTTTTGAAGACACTACATTTTTCAAAAGATAGAACAAATCAATTGAATAACGATATGACGTCGGCACCAGAATAGGAATATCGGTCTCTTATAAAATTATGCAATGGTCTTGATCATACACCAATACAAACATTTAAAATGGTGAAGAAAACAAGAATATATTGCTGTAGAGAAATTTTGTTTAATGAGACCTAAGTATTGGACTTCAATTGTGGATAATGGGTTCCAAGATAGTCATGCAATCGGCCACAACCTGACTAACGACGTCAGAATTGGGGCAAACATTGATATGCTCCGCTTTGAAAGTGGATCGATCTTAAAACAGTAAAATAGATAATTTTTCAATATCTCGATTCTAAACTTGTATGATAACACTTTCTACCCATTTATACCTCGGACATAGAAGTGTATGTGAGTAAATAGGGACTTTAAATATAAGTGATCATAATCGCGTAATTTGACGTCACGTATGACGTTTTTGCTCCCCCGCCTCGCGCATAGTCTTTGTCTAAAATTTATCACTGTACAATAACTGCTACATTTACACCATTCAAAATTTCCACATTTATTGTACAGATGTGACAGTTAATGACTGTATAACTTTTGTTTTGATAGTCAACAGTTCGTAAGTTTTATTAATTCATTTTACGAACTTTTGGATCACCCCTCGTATATACATGAACATTAGTTAGCATAATCAACGATGCATTAATGATATAAAATGCGTGTGGACAGAAATTGTTTCAGGTTGTTTAAAACTCTACTTCTTTACCCTTTAGATTTTAAAAAATACCGGTTCCATTATTCATACAGCGATTTAATTTCAATGTGGAAATATTATTTTTTTTCTTGTTTGTCATATCAAAATTTCAACGCAAAATAATGAAACGTAAAAAAGATGTTCAAATTTGTTCGTGTGGACAGATATTTTATAAACGTAAACCTTTTTCAATTGGCGTAGCCTTAAAACTATCTATTTCGGGCTTTTTAAGACGAAAATTAAACGAATCAAAGTGGAGTTAAAGCTAAAGAGGTGCAAAAGACAGAAAAAATGGAGATTTTATAAAAACATTGTCTTATCTTTTTAAATCACATTAGTTTGTACAGAGAGTAAGCACTAAAAGCACAACACAACCGTCTATGGAAAAACTTCAACGTTTCGCTATTATTAGAATAAGGACGTTCGCTAGTTTGACGTTACATTCAGTTCCCCAATACCGTGCGCGACGTCACTATAGTCTATTCAAAATAGGTTACACACAATACATTAGTGAATAGTATAACCTTACAAATGCATCCTTTGTAAACAATGGGAATCCCGTCTAATTTGATGGTATGACATTTTAAACCATCGCGCATACTACTCCCAGCGCATTCAAGCCCAAAATCAGTAGTAAATGTAATGCATCACTCTGACACATTCAATAATAGAAAACAGATACAGTTTACCTGATCAAATATGATGGATTGACAATATCCTATAGTTTACACATTACACTGTCTGGAGATTTATCTCGAATCTTGCATTGTAAGTATAACCATAGGCATTTGTTTTGGGGAATTTACAGCTCACGACAAATGACCTGGCAGAGCATCACTATCTATTAGCTAGAGATGCCCTGCTAGGTCATTTATCGTGAGCTATAACAACTTACAAAAACTGTATTCTTCTATATGATAAATAAACACCAGATTTGGTCAGCGGTCTTTTTCTTAGGGAACGGATATTGTTACAAGAATCTCTAACCGACCTTGTGTTTATTTATAATATAGAGGAAGATAGTCTTTGTAAGTTGCTAAAATATATTTCCATAACCAAGTGCCTATGAGTATAACCGAATTCTGAATCTAGTGATATTAAAGGTTGTCAATTAATTAAACAAGGCATTTTTTCAAATGTGTTAAACTATCATTTTATTGCACATCTGACAATCGACAAGAGCAGAGGTAGCGGCATCGCTATAAGATATTAAAATATAGATTTTTGTCAGTCTAAATGTTTTCAGGTCGTATATATTATGTGCGACAATTGTTATACACTTAATAGCATTGTTCTACTTATGCTCCTCCGATTTATGTTTGGATGTTCGTTCGAACGAAACTTCCGGTTTTCACAACTTTTACTACAACTTTCGTTCAAACGTACGAAACAAAGTTCGAAAGACAGAGTCTTCTTTATGAAAACGGATCCATTGTAATTTATTTTGCTCCATCATTGTTGTTCAGACGTAGACATATAAATTGCAGTAATCGTCTGGAAATGCGAAGGACGCGTTCTGATACTAGTCTGAATAACGTTACTAATACAGATATGTAGGTAATATGTATTCATACTCGACTAAAGAAAGAAGGAACAACCAAAGGACGTTTTTGTACTGTTAATCAATTGAAGCTTTGTGCTGGATTTAAACCAATAAGACATTATAATGCAGAAAAAAAACACTGATGACTTATACATACATTCTTAAAACATTGATATTTTTCCTAGACATAGCAAGCTTGCTAGGTCAAAAAAAAATATTTTTCTTGAAATCATGTCGTTACCAATTTTGAAAAATTACAATGGTAGAATTAATGTCTTAAAGGCGTGATTCGTTATAAGTTATTCCAGGAAATTACATACAAATATAATGGAAGGATCTAGGGAAACATTATAGATCTATTTCCTCAACGATTTAGAAGAATGTTAACATATCACTAAAACAAGGTATAAGACACAATTTCGAAATCCTTGTTATTTTAAATTGTCTAGGTTTAATAATAAAAAAACATGACATAATATAACTTGATTTCCCAATAAAACACACAATAAACATTTTACGCAATTATCCTGAAGTTGAGTGTTTTCACTGAAACTGAGGTCAAGGAATGTCTTGGAAGGTTTTGAATTTGTCAGCCCAGTCGTTGTGTCTTCTATGAAAGCCATAGTTTACTCTCAGCGGAGGGTAAAAACGTGATTCTTACCACGTAACTTTCGATAATTAAACACAGATAATGTTCCATAACGGCTACAATTTTTATAGTGCTTTGGGAATTGAGTGAGGCTATATAAATCATGGTAAGAGATATCATGATACGATAAGAACTGGAGTTACGAGGTTTTGCAATAACACAGATGATTTATGTTTCCATTCTTGGTAGCCTATTATTTTTAGCTCTACTGACCGAAGGCCAGAGGGGCTTATGTCATGGCCCTGTGTCCGTCGTGCGTCCGTGCGTCCGTCCGTGCGTGCGTAAACAAGTTTCAAACATCTTCTTCTCCAAAACTGCTGGACCAATTTCAACCACACTTCACACAAATCATCCTTGCATGAATCTCTGTCAAATTCCTCTAAAAGAATAAAATCTGTGAACAGAACTTGAATTTTAATTAATTTAATTGAATTGAATTTTCGAAAAATCTTTAAAAATTCTTCTTCTCCAAAACTACTGGACCAATTTCAACCAAACTTTACAGAAATGTTCCTTGCATGAATCTCTTCTTAAGGTTTACGAACTGAGAATGAAAACATCACTTTCTAGCCATACGAAATGCATCAAATTACACAAACTTGTAAATACACTTCACATAAGTTGATTCACCATGCCGGATTTCAAGATTATGCTTCAAGAAGAAAATAATTTACAAATATTATTTTACTCTATATTCATATGCAAGGGAGGTAATTTTGAACATTTTTGTCAAATATTTCCATAAGTATGCATTAATTCAAAATTCTAAACCATGAAAAATGCTTATGTTTTTATTTGGAATGGAAGTGTAGTTTAGGAATTACTGGCAATTTTCAAATTTTGCCTCTGGCTCTGCATTTCATTCTCAGTTCGTAAACCTTAATTCCTTCAAAAAAATTAAATTCTGTGTAGAACTTAAATTTTGATTAATTAAAATAAATTAATTTTTCGAAAAATCTCTTCCAAAACTACCGGACCAATTTCAATCAAACTTCACACGAATATTCCTTGCATGAATCTCCTCAAAATTTTAATAAATTTGATTAAATTGAATTTTCAAAAAATTGTTAAACAATCTTCTTCTCCAAAACTTCAGTACCAATTTCAACCAAACTTCACAGGAATCTTCTTTGCATGAATCTCTTCCAAATTCCTTCACGATCGGATGAAAAGCTTGGCCGCTGTTGGCTAGGCTTACTTTTCGCTAAATGAAACATAGTATAATTTTCAGAAAATTTTAAAAACATTTCTACTCCTTAATCACTTATTGGATTACATTCTGGTGTAGCATGAATCTTTTTTGGATAGACCTCTATTGTATTCCTTGATGAAGTTCGTAGCCTAAATGTCTAAAAGCCAGTGGAGCGATACAGGGTCATCTTGGCCCTCTTGTTTCTATATTATATCGCTGGTTACATTAACAATTCATTTATAGGTATACAACAGTAAGATATAGCTGTACAAGGTCTTTTGTGGATTTCAGCTTTAAAAACTGATTTATTGCCTAGCAATCGCATACTTTAGTTACTTTTACTTAATTATGCTTTAATTTTACGCCAAATCATTGTATATTTTGCAATGATGTGGGTCCACGACATTGACTTTGATAGCATACGTCTTTTATTCGTCTGGGCGCGTAGAATGATAAGGCTAAATGTGAAATAAATCTTGTCAGACACCATTTAAAACACATTTATCGCCATATAAATATGTTTTTGACAAAGTAACACACCCAGACGCTCCTTATCTGTTTCGGTGAAGAAAGCTAATTTTAGATAAGGTCATATTATATGTGACCATCCTAACGGTTTACATATACTCTGCAAAACTGCTAACGCATCACTTACATCTATGTTAATATCTTTTTAACGAGTCTACAGAATATGTTAAACATTTGCAATTTCCGACTACAACCATTTTACAAGAAGCCTATGAAATTTCAGAGTAAATGCTACAGTCTGTTTTGAAATGTGGACTTTTTAATAAGTGCACCCTTAATTCTAAAATTCATTAAGTCTGACATTTGATAAAAATGGGAAATTCACGCATAACTTTCAAACCTTTTGTATTGACTGAAAGAGTTCATGTGTAGAAAAGTTACCCCTTTTTAAACAAACCGACGGCTTTAACACTTTTGTGGACGTGTAATTTATTCCCGCAGAGGTAATGTTACATCACTAGTGTGGTTGGTGTCATTGTTGGCGTTGACGGCGACGTCGCTTACGTAGACAAAAACGTATCGGTCCACATCTTATGAACTCTTTGAGATGTAGTCTTGATATCTCACACATAGACAGGTCCTACCAAGTCCTTTCACCTGAGACCATAAAATATGATCTTGTGACCTTGACATTGAAAAATTTACAATCTTTTTAGAAAAGGTGCGTCTATGCGAGCTACGTTGGCAGAGAACAGCCCTTATTACGTTAGATAAGGGATTATTTTTTCAGACTTCAATCCCGCAATAAACCAGCTTTCAAAATCAATTCAAACAAAAATGTTTGAAAAAGATAAAAAGTTACACGAGTCCAAAAACTGTTTTGGTCTCCTTTTCGTATGATGCGGTCACATAAGAAGGAACGCTTGGAAATAGTTTCATGGATGAGCGCAAAAAATTGTGGGATAAAGATATGCCAAATTATAAATCTAAAACTTTGACAAGTTATGCAATTTTAAAAAGTGATGCGTTAGCTCTTTTGCTGAGTATATAACATTGATGTTATTTACTGTGTTTCGTACTTCCTTTCTTTAACTCACCTGAACATGATATGCTCAATAGGAGCTATTGTGATTATTCACATCGCCAGTCGTCTGTCCATCCGTCCGTTCACAATTTGGTGTTAGCATTCTAGTATCCACAAACGCGAGCGGATCTTGATCAGATTTGTCAAGACGAGCCTTGACAACATAGTTGTGTATAGAATACTGATTTTCAGACTGATCGGATCAGAAAGTCCAGAGAGATGTGCTCATAAATTTGACAAAAGGGAAGTTATAGATTTGTTTCCACTTTTACAAACACAAAATACATGTATCTATTATAGACAAAACGTACAGCTACAGATAAAATCATCAAAAAGAATAACTTGAAGAAAATTGTTTTTTTTTTTTTTTTGCTTTCACGTGTAGGGTTTGATGCTTTGCCTGCTTAAAATCATGCAATAATAATGCATCATTTCTCAGTTTGTGTCATATAATTTCAGATGAGCGATTTCGTGGTATTTTGGCGATCTTGTAATTTCTTCAAAGCCGATATGATGAGATATGTCTCAAAATTTATATGGTTTGGGACAGGTGTAACAGTTTGACCGATTGGTTAATTTAGGTTTGTCGCCGTTTTCTACTGCTATGGTCATATCGCAACGACTGGAACACCTAACCATTGATTCCCATCGTTTCTCACATCAGTACTACCACAATATCCTAACAGAACCTTCTGCTTCGATTGCTCGCCCACATAGGTTTACGACATCAAACCATTTGTGGGAGATCAGTTTATCTGAAAGAATATTTTCCGCGACCAAGGATAGAACTCGGGACCTCACGAGAGAATGTCCGATGCGCTACTTACTGTGCCATGGCTGATGCCACCATTATCAAAGTATACAGGTCATGTTTTTATCCAATAAATGTACTTTTTATATTCATTATTGTATCTAAAGATGTTTACAAATCTAATTACCAAAACTGTTTCTCTAAAAACGATGGAAATCGCCATATAATCTAATTATTTAGTGATTATATGTCTCATTTATACAAACAAACACGACTTGGTATCATTAGAACATGGAATTCGCAAATAACCTGTGATTGAAGGTTTTCAAGGCTGGGGGAAAATCGTAAAGGAAAATGTTTCCTTTTGCTGCCAGTACGGTGCATGTTCATTCCAATATTGTAATCATTTCAAAATTCCTTTTCTAGGTTTTGCATTAATTACAAGTTTTCAACAATTCCCACATTCTTTCCTTTATAAGTCGGAGTTTTCTCATATATTACAACAATAAAATGAACAGCCGGACAATCTTTATAATAACCATTTAATGTAACAATATACAGACAGAATCATGTATTGTTAATGTTAACTGCCTTTGAAATTGTTCTGATATTGGTCTGCACACGGAATTACCAGGTTAATGCAGCGCCTGGAAAAAGGCCATAAAATGTACCAACAAGTTTACTTAACATTGGTTGTTTATAGTTCATTTACCCCTTTTTAAATAACAAAATACGTGATAGTTTAAAAAGGCAAAAATGACGAGTGGTTGGAAAATGTTTATAGTACAGCATAGAAAGTATTGCGATATGTTTTCGTTCTGCAATGTTCTCAAAATATTTCCCCGTTCCGTCTTTAATGATTCTTTGGAAATCTTCAATTCAAAAACAGAACTACACGTACGTATATTGTACGTCAGTGGGTTTTAATTATGCCGTTTAATTGTTAAAGATTTTAAGTCTAAGGAGGCACATGTTGAATATCCTTAAATGTCTGAAAACTGTACTGTGAAAGGTAGGAATAAAACAATATCAAACAATTCTCTATGCTATAAAAATATCATATCGTTTCGAGGACATTCTCTGGTTGTCTAGACTATATCAATCTAATCTAACAATTCTAGATACATACATGTACATGGTTATCGTTGAAACGAAACAATCCTGAAAATAATATATTTGCCAGATTGATGGGTGGGGTGATAAAAACCTCGTAAAGATGGAGGAATTAGATGAGCATCCCCCACTGCTCATAATAAATACATGAACCGTACTATCTGATGATAGACACTGATGGTTTTTCAAGCGTCTTTTATCACAAAATATGTGCGTTGTTCTTACTATGAATAATAAGCTTTGATTTTGCAGAAAGAATTAATTTACAAAACGATTTTTACATTTCAATTTCATTTTTCATAGTATATTTTGATACCAAGATTGGTTATTCTAATGCATTTAATGCTATCATCTTTTTTTAAATTGGTGATAATTAAGAAAACAGTGCTTTTAAAGTTGAGACGTAAACGACAAATTCCATTTAAATGTCAATTGATTCAATTACATGGCACTATACCTTGGATTTCACAAGAAAATATGCTCTTTCAGATAAAGATAAAAGTAAAACACATGATGAGAATATAGCTACGGAATGTCTCTTTAAAGTGACATTTCACATTTATTTCATTTTTTAAAAAGTATGTCTAGGTGTAAAGATTGTCTATTCTAATGCGTAGAAATGCTATCAGTTTTTTGAAGTTGTCACCTATAAGCGAAAAATACGCCATTAAAGTTGATACAGAAATGACAAATTCTGTATAAATCTGAACTGTTGTCCACAACAATTTGTTTAATTTTATCACAAAAATATATGTTTCCCGTAAACGGTTCGATATTTTGGCTTGAAATTTTCAGAGTTTTCATAAGGAAACATGCTCTTTCAGATAAAATAAAAGTAAAGGATGGGTTGCAACAAGGGTTCAAAAAATAGATTTTCTTTAAATTCTGTGAATTGATAGGGTTACATAATATCTTTAATTTGTATGTGTAAAAAATCTGATAAGGGCTTATTTTTGGAGATAATGGCTAACAAAGTGGGTGGGGTAAATTGACACGAGAAGCAAATTTTTACTTTGAATTTAAATAACTTTTTTATATGGATCCGATCAAAATGAAAGTTTGCATGTACTTTCAATGTACTAGGGACAGAAGATTTTTGGAATCAGTAATCTTGTATATTGGTTTGTTGATTTTCTTTATTCGTCCTTCTGTCAATCTCAAATTTTGCGTATTTTTGATGTACTAACTTTACGAAACTATCTCTGCAGTTTGAACTTATGTTTGAATTGACATGATATTTTGTTAACATGATCCTAAATGATGTAACTAAATAATAATAAACTTTGAGTCAATTTCAGTGCATAGAATTAAAGTTATTTGACCTTGACCTTCAAAGGTCATACTAAAATATCACTTTTTATAATTTTCACATATATCTTGATATAAAAATGAGCTTATAATGTAAATTTCAATAGATAAAATCACTTGTATAATATTCATGCAGTTTTAAGTTTGTGCAATGCCAATTTCAAAGTTGACATTGACCTTGACGTACAGAATAATAATGACTATTCAAAAGGAAATTGTCCACTTGCCCCTTCAAGAATCCTTGCTATAGTGTGCGCAAAAGACAGTATCAATCGTGAGTTTTCCACTGGAATAAGTAATTACAACTAAGATATTATGAAAATAACTTTATTTGTTTAAAATTCACTTCATATACCAATTTTCGTGCACCATTTTAGCTCAAAATCTTAAAATTTATTATTTTTGTATAACCTTTGAAGGTCAAGGTCAAATAACCTTGGTTATATGAAATGGATTTAATAAGAAGTTTACTATTATTTAGTTACATCATAAAGGATCATGTTCACTAAATATAATATCAATCCGTAGAAAAATAAAGGTTTTAGAGTTTCGTAAAGTTAGTACATCAAAAATAAGCAAAATCTGAAATTGACAGAAGGACGAATACAGAAAATCAACAAACTGATATACATGATTAATGATTCCATAAATCTTCTGTCATAAGTACATTGAAAGTACCTGCAAAATTTCAATTCGATCGGATCTAAATAGAAAAAAAGTTATTTAACTTCAAAGTGAAAATTTGCTTCTCATGTCAATTTACCCCACCCACTTCGTTAGATGCTATCTCCAAAAATAAGCCCTCATCTGATTTTTTACACATACAAATTACAGATTTTATGTAAACCTATCAATTCAAAGAATTTAAGGAAAATCTATTTTTTGAACCCCTGTTGCAACCCATTTTTTATGTGAAAATAATTGTGAAATGTCACTTTAAAGATATAAACGAAAGAAATATTGGCCGTATCTTCGTGTCGATGCATTCGTCAAACACTAATAAGAATATTTTATAGTCTTTGATTTATCGACAATTTCTCCGTTTCCCTCATTATTTTTTGTGCTATGTAGTTACGAAATCTTATCTTTTGCTGCATCCAATCTTCTGAAAAAGTTTCCAAATCAGACCAGTCTGGTATTTTGCCGTTTCAAAAATATATTAAGACAAGCTGCAAGTAACTGATGAAGTATCGAGGATAAAAGGTGTTCCTTCTGTGTTTTTATCATTGTCCAAACACAGAATGATAGCAATGATATTCAGATAATAGAAATTGAATGAAGATAACTAAGTTGATGAGTGTTAGATTGCTTATAATTGGTTTATTAGATAGGTAATGATCTAGGCCGACTTTATTGTTGGTCTGTTTAGGAATTATGCCTGGCAGATTATAAGTCACCTGAGTTATGAATTTCCGTTTTTTTTTTATTTTTAGATTTGTCATTTTGTCTCAATGTTTTGTATGATATGTTATTTCAAAATCTGGTCTTTTTCAGCACCAATTCTACATCAGTTTCAAAAAAGGACCGATCTGAAGTTTCGGAAATATTAAAATAAGCTGCAAAAAACAAGATAAGGAAATGTTACAGTTGAAAACCAATGAAGTATCGGGGATAAAATTATTGATGCTCCTTCTGAATGTGTTATTATTGTCCAACACAGATTGCTACAAATGATATTCAGATAATAAAAATTGAATGGTGATAATTTAGTTGATGGGTTTTAGATTGCTTATAATTTGGTTCATTAGATAGGTAATGATCTAGGCCATCTTTATTGTTGGTCTGTGAAGGAAACAGGCCTGGCAGATTATACGAAGGTCATCAGAGCAACAGAAAAGAGGGGTGTTTGCTTTTATTTAAGGTAGTCCACCCCTAATGAGATTTGCAGTTCGTCGGAGGTATTCGGGCGACGTCGAAAACATTCGGCGGCGGTGATTGTATCTCAAAGATAAGGATTTTTTCAGATTTTTTTCTTCTATGAAGATGGCGGCCATTCTGGAAAATGGCAGCCATGTTGGATTTTTTATGGTGGATGCCATATGTTTTGAAAATAGTGTACTTTTATGAACATTTGTGCTTAACTTGGTCCTTGTATCTTCAAAAAGAAGGGTTTTCTAGATTTTCTAGACAAATATGGATGGCGGTCATCATAGAAATTGGCAGCCACATTGGTTTTTCTTGGTGGATACTATATTTTTTGAAAAGAGTATATTCTTGGGAACATTTGTGCCAAATTTGGTGCTTGTATCTCGAAATGAAGTATTTTTTCTCATTTTTTACCTCTAGAAATGGCCGCCATCTTGGAAAAATGGCCGCCATATTGGTTTTTCATCGTGGATACCATTTGTTTTGAAAGTAGTATACTCTGAGGAATATTTGTGCCAAATTTGGTGCTTGTATCACTAAGAGAAGTATTTTCGGATAAGCTCCCCCACTATCATTAGAACAGTCTCGTTGAGACGATTGTAATGAATACACAGCAACATACGGTTTCTAGATTTGAATAAACAGATTTAAAATGCATTTCACTCATCTTATCAATTTCTCTGGACCATGTTTCTTGTAACCGTCCCATTACATTAAACATATTTTAAAATAGTCATATTTTGTCTTGCAAGGCGATCATAAACAGATCAGAACAAAACAGTATTTAGTATTTAGTATGTAGTTATAAAGAGTACAATGTCAGGATCTGGAAAAAAATACTATTAGAACATAAGGTCAACCAGGGCCCTAGTCCAGTCTTGTCGTGATCCATTAAGCGCTACAGTAAAACAAGTATTTAATACGTTATAAAATAACAGCATACATCTTCACCAGACTGTGTGTGTGCACTTACTGAGCTCAAAACATGATTTTCTCAAATTCCATAAAGGATCTTTTTCCAGATTCCTATTTCCACATTTCCTATAGTCTCATATAATTCCTTAACACTAATCATTTCCATATTTCCAGATCCACGCTAAAAACCCCAAATGGGTTGTTCTAAACCGACCTATTTCACCTTCATGCCTGTGTACTTCTTGACCCATTAGATCGTGTTGGTGGTGTTTATAACGCCTAATGCATGTAACATAACAAACAATACTTCAGCTGAGCCCGGACTTAATGAGATCAAATAAGTCAAAATTGCGTGAGAACGAACTCCCAAGTCTGAAATATGTCAATTGTTTGTAAGAAATCAAGAAATGACTGCGCATGCTTTGTATAGATCTAGTAGCCCTAAAGTGACACTAAACTACCTATACTATGTTTTTGTAGCTTTCGTACAGGAACTTTACAATATTAGCATTAAAAACCTGCTTTGATAATCTATGTTTTAAGATTCAATTTGAAGTGCAAATGGTTTATCATTATCGAATATCACAAACTTAGATAACTTAAATGATGTTTATGAAATATCACGCGTTAATTTAATCATTTAAACTGTTATCGGTTGGCAAATTTGAGACTTTTAAAAGCAATTTAAAGGCGTTGCAGACGACTTTTTAAAGAGATTGGAATTTAATGTATTAATTGTTGATAAAGTATTGTCCATGTTGGAATGACTAATCTTGGCCCTTCTGGAATCACTGACTCTACATATAACAAGAGGGCCAAGATGGCCCTGGATCGCTCACCTGATAGAAGTTTGAAACTTTCTCCATGCAGAACAAGACCCACCTTTTACGTAACCTAGGTATCTCTAAGACAAGAACACGAAACTTAACCCTTTCCCAAAAAAGGCCTGGTTTTGACGTCCCTGATAGAAATGGCATGGAAAAACATTGAGACAAAAGAAGAAACTGTTGATAACTAGCAGTTTCTCCTTTTGTCTCAATATTTTCTGTGCCAAATTCTACACAAATCCTATCTTTAATAACTCCCATATTGTCATTTGTGGCAGTTTTAAAGTGGATCACCCTAAAATGTAGTCGTTTGGGAAAGGGTTAAGATGCGGGATTATGATCCAGCTTAAAACAGCATTCTTAATCTTTAATGATCAATTTTTGTGGCTGTTTAAGTGAAAACCAAGTCGATAAAAAAACATCAATTTTGTCATAATCCAGGGCACATAACTCTGTTCTGATAAAGATATTCTCATCAACCTTATGTCCAAGTTGTTTTTGATTGGTCAATATTTATTGCTGTTTGAGTGAAATTAAAAACAAAATTGGCAATTTTGTGACCATCAAGGGCACACAACTCTGTTTTTTCTAGTCTGATCAATATGAAAAATGAAATCATATAGGATCTCATGGTCACCAACATTGTGACCAAGTTGTGTCTTGATTGGTCAATATTTGTGTTTTTTAGGGTGAAAATAAAGTCGAAAACGGCCAATAACTCTATTTCTTCTGGTCTGATCAAGCTGAAAATTTAACTCAATCAGCATCTTATGGTTACCAATATTGTTGCCAAGTTTTGTCTTGATTGGTCAATAAATATAGATGCTAAAGTGTAAACAAAGTCGAAAACGGCAAATTTGTCAAACTCAAGGGCACATAACTCCAGACTTCCTACTTCGATGACACTGAAAATCGAACTCATTTATTATTGTATGGTTACCAACATTCTAGCCAAGTTCTGTCTTGATCGGTCAATATTTGTAGAAGCTAGAGTGGTAACAAGTCGAAACTAGCTATTTTTGATATTCAAGGGCGCGTAACTCTAGACTTCCTGATCCGATCTGACCCAAAACCAAACTCGTCCAAGAGCTTATTGTCATACATGTTTTGACCAAGCTTGGTCAAGATTGGTCAATATTTGTAGATGCTAGAGTGGTAACAAAGTGAAAACTAGCGATTTTTGATATTCAAGGGCCCATAACTCCAGACGTCCTGATCCGATCTGACCCAAAATCAAACTCATTCAAGAACTTATTGTCATACATGTTTTGACCAAGTTTAGTTAAGATTAGTCAATATTTGTAGATGCTAGAGTGGTAACAAAGTCAAAACTAGCTATTTTTGATATTCGAGGGCGCATAACTCCGGACTTCCTGATCCGATCTGACCCAAAATCGAACTCATCGAAGAAGTTATCATCATACATGTTTTGACCACGTTTGATTAAGATTGGTCAATATTTGTAGATACTAGAGTGGTAACAAAGTCAAAACTAGCCATTTTTGACGTTCAAGGGCACATAACTCTAGACTTCCAAGTCCGATCTGACTCAAAATCGAACTCATCCAAGAACTTATGGTCATACATGTTTTGACCAAGTTTGGTTAAGATTGGTCAATATTTGTGGGTGCTAGAGTGGTAACAACAAAATGTGAACAGACAGACAGACGGACGGACGGACGGACGGACAGACAGACGGACGCCAACGGACAAAAAGCGACCACAATAGCTCACCTTGAGCACTTCGTGCTCAGGTGAGCTAATAATAAAGCAATTCATAATCATTAACTATTCTGTCTATTGAGTACGAGGTACAGTCAGAAAGTTCCCGGACTGCCTTCGTACGTAAATTATATTCATTCGGATTTTTCTAAAAATTATATAGCTAAAAATAGGAAATCGTGTCCGATAAGTACATATATCATTTATATTGATACAATACATACAGCATATTATTTTGCAGTTGCAAAAACACACATAAACAATGTACGGATCACTTTGACGTCGCACAGCGACGTCTACATGACGTCGTATTTTACAGAGTCAAAGTCAATGAATTCGGGTTAGCTCACAACTTTTCAAATTATTCATCAGGATTATCTACATACTTCCCATCGCGATACACATATGGGGCAAACGAATGAATTCGGTGTCATAACATTTCACAGCTGATCAGGTCGCACGCCAAAGCTCTTCGTTTGACTAAAACCTGCAACATCGGGGACATTTCAATAAAGGAGAGAAATGCTGAAATGACATATTATATTGTACGGGCTGTATTGTGTGCGGGACAGTCTTTCATAGCAAAGAACCTGATTATGTGGTTCCTTTTTTCATATCGGTAAGATGGATGCATTAGGTTGGTAAGGTATATCATTCTTGTAAAATCAGCGTTCACGCGCTTCTTAGGAAACGTTCAAAGAAAAGACATTGTGTACATGTCGTGGGCCTTTTGCTCATCGTCCGTCTAAAGCCGCGCCTCCTATCCTGTGTACAGTTTAAACGTATTTTGTTTTATCGTAATTATTTTATGAATTGCACCACGACAAATTCCAACAATATTAGCTACATCGTTGCATGATTTCCACCGGTCCGTGAGAATGTCCGTCTTCATGTCTAAATGAGCACGTTTTTAGGCCGCTCATTTCTAAGATCATCGCTAATTTTCGCGCGGTAATTCCAAAATTTCTAGTGTCAATTAAACAAAGTTGTCCTAGAATATACATTAAAGCCGTTTCTTGGATTAAAGAACTTCTGAATTTCCGTAGGCGTCATTCCGGCCTTCACATAAACGTTAATAGCGCAGATTTGTTCCGTACGCTGTGGTTACGTCGCCTTTATTTCAGTTGTCTTTCATCCATTGCTAGGAGAAATATGTATGAAACGCAGAATTTTTAAGCCACGATGTTAAAATTTTGAAATTGTTCAGACAAAATGTTGATGTGATGTCATATCGAGGCTGCATGTAAAAGCGCCTGTAATTTTTAAGATATGGTCCTTTGAATAATAGTCAGATTATTGGAAGCAAGCGTTATTTCAAAGTGATCCGTACTCTTGAACATTATGCTCTAACGCCTTAAAACATATTGATTTTTAACAATTTAAAACCACAAAAACATATCAAAGTGATAGTTTACATTTCGAAATTACTTATTGAATAAAGACTTGAATCAAATACGTCGTAAAAAATACAATTCAAAGGCAGTCCGGGAACTTTTTGACTATACCTCGTATATATGGTAAATATCTGGTTCCGAAATCATCTGAATCTTTACAGTAGTATTAGACATGTGCAAGGTAGAACGAAAGACGAAACCCGAAAACGGAAAACGGAATAAAAGGGGTCGTGTCAAAACACGCGAAACCAGAAATAACGATTATGTAAAATAAAGAGGGAAACAACACTTACAGTTATTGTCCAACAAGATTAACCCGGGACAACTTAATTTTCGTGTGCAAAATCCGTAAGTTGAGCGTCTTAACAAAACATTGCCGAAGTGGGGTCATTACATATGCAGATGTCCCGGGTTAATCTTGCTGGACAATATTGTTGGCGCAAGATCGTATGGCACATGTTTACATTTTGTCCAAATGTAAACACAACAGTGTTGTATAAAAGATGAATAAATTCTTTATAAGTAGACATGTTGAAAATGTACAGTGATAGAGCGAGAGCGGTCGGCTCACTGTTCCGAGTTTTCTGCGTTTTATCGAAAAATGTTTTGTTTACATTTTAACAAAACGCAAGCATGTGCCATACGATTTTGCGCCAACAATAGATATAGCTAAAGAATATCCGAAGATGTATGTCTGTTTATTTTCCATGTTCTCGTCAGCCAGAATGTCCGTCATTTGATCCAAAATTTGTCTCTTTAACCAAAGCAATTATTTTGACACACGATTCATTTCTTGCGTGTTTTGTATGTACAAGTCATCTATACTCAGCTCTTCATATTAAGTAAAAGGTTATCCGTTAATGACAATGTTAAGTAAATGCACTCTCGTCAACAGAACATTGAAAAGGCATCAACCCCCCCCCCCCCATAATAAAATGAAATAAGAGACAAGACGCGCCGTAGTAACGTTCCTAAAAAGGTATATTGCATGGAAATCAGATAAAAAGGCGTTGAAATGGATAGAAAGAATTATTGCCGAATTTGTACTTCCCCAGTTTAAACTTTTTACTGGGGATATCTTGGCGTGACGTGGCCCAATATGCCATCGGTTCATTTCAAGGCCAAGCATTTTTCAATATACGGTTTAGGGATGACATTCACAGTCAGGTGGATTAAAATACATGCTTTGCTTTTCGAAAGTAATAGTGATTTAAAGATAATAATTTCAGTATGTCAACATGTCAAAATAAACCATGTAGATTGATCGACTTGGGGAATCACGAGACAAAATAATTTTGATGTCTTTCTGTAATTCTGTTCATATATGACCGATTTGAAAAAAAAAGCAGAGAATACGGAGAAATGCCGCATATATTCTGAATACAAAGGACTTTTTGAAAATCAGCTGATAAAAATGAATAATGATTTTTGACATATTTACCACATCTAGACATCCCTGGCGTTTATCAACATTTTCTGATTCAAACCAAATTCAAATTGGTCAAGAACTAAACAAAAATATATTATAAAGGTGAACAAATCTAAACATGCTAACATGAACACAACTTTAATAAGTGTCGTCATGAAACATGTACACGGATACGACATATAGGTAAAAATGCGCTGACTTTTAGTTGATAACAGATACATGTACCAGGTTTTAGCTGTCCTTGGAAAAAGAGGGCAAAAGAACATCCTGTACCTCTACAAGCACAATATTTAATCCGAGCCACCAGCTACATGATTCATTTATATGGTTAGTAAACAACTATACATTTGATGACAAATTAATGACTTAGAAAGCATATTGGCCATATCAGTAGCATCCACCTAAAATGTTGATGAGTAGGCGGTTTCCTTTTTCATGAGGTCTCATATAATATATATTGAAATGGTTAACAGTTTGCTTTGACCGTGCAACACGTGCGCCTTACTTACACTTTACTACCGATGTTCTATATTAAGAACCCTGCATAATTACGAGGGGCGTTCATTAAAGATTTCCCCTGACCTACTTTCAGTTGAGATAGGAAGTTGCAATTGTGCACATACATTACCGTGCACCTCTATAGGTCACATGAAAAATTGCAGCTCTGGAATGTAATTTGTTTCTCATTTCCGTGTGCCTAAGTTAACCCTTTCCCAAACAAGACCTGGTTTTGACGTCCCTTATAGAATAGGCTTTGGAAAATATTGAAACAAAAGAAGAAACTGCTGATAACCAGCAGTTTCTCTTTTTGTCTCAATAATTTCTGTGCCATATTTTACACTAATCCTATCTTTAATAACATCTATTTTGTCATTTGTGGCAGTTTTTGAAGTGGATCACCATAAAATTTTGCCGTTTGGGAAAGGGTTAAGTAAGGTAGCGTGATGGAGCAACCAGTCATTAGCTTCCTGTAATTGAAAGGTCGCACTCTAAAGGAGGAATTTGATGACATGAACGAAGTTTGTGAGGATGATGTCCCATCATATGACTTTGTCAAACACTTGTATACTCAGTTCAAGTGTGGACGTAAGTCTGTGGAAACATCCCGAATCCTGACCGCTTACAGTCTGTCATTGATGATGCCATCATAAAGTCAATGCAAGGTTTCGGGCACAATCTACGGTGTTCTACAAAACAGGTCTCCAAAACTGCATTAAACTATGGCAGAAGTATGTCTCTCTGGCTAGAGGCCATGTAGAGAAAGACTAACATTTGTGCCAAGTTTCAATTCTCTATTCTTATTGGAAGTAGGTTAGGGGAAATCTTTAATGAACGCCCCTCGTATATCGGTACTAGATAAATGTATAAAAATCGATAGATCAGAATTGTTTACATATATTTACACATAAAAGGGGTCGAGAACGGAATTCCACGACTACTTCAAACAATCAGACGACAGGATTAATTTTGAATGTTTTAATAAATCCTGTTATTCGGTGCAGAGTGAATTAAAATTGGGAATGAATTTCTAAAAGGCGCGTACGGTGCACTTTATCTTGTCAAAATCTGTAGAGTATATGCTGAGAAATTAAACCAAACATCCTATAAATGGACAGTTTGTGGTGTGAACTCTTGCTAAAAGTCACGTGGGGATACCCATCGTGTTACATGTGTTATCAAATTTAGCTCGGAAAAAGCATTTTTATATACATTCTCACACATTCAGCTGGAGATTATCTTTAAAATAAACTATACATAATTACAATATGGCCCTTTATTTTTCTGTGTGCCAAATTTCGACTTCGACCGACCTGTAACAGCTTAGATTACGACGGTATAAACCCATATGAAATCGGTTTGTAAAATATTTGTGAACGTGATTATATATTTGATCATATATTTCGATCGTAACGCGATTATCGATATTTGTCATTTTAATCATAGTGTATGTGATCTGAAGTCTATAAACGTTCCAAGATAAGGCTAAACGTCAACTTTTGTGACTACTTTTCTGTATCAGGAATCTGGGCCTGAGAAGGACATTGTATCTTTGAAATATTTCAAACACAATATCTTGAAAAAAGTCATAACTAGTATTTTCTCACTTCCGTCAATATTTTCTACGCCGTTGCAATAACATTTCCTGTTTTCATTAAGAACTATTATTTAGTCTATTATTTAGTCTGCCACTACATGATAATGGACGTGTCCAAAGTTTTTCGTTTGATAAAAAGCCGAGCCCGGATAGCTCAGTTTGTTGCGGCAGATCCTATCAATCCTATGTCGTTGTTGCGAATCTCGGCTCGACCAATACCCTCTCTGACATTTTGTTTCGCCATGTGAGAGAGTAGCTGGAGACACCGATTGGATATTGTGGTAATACGGTTTACATAAATTCCAGAAATTCATGGTTAGGTGCTCCAGTCGCAACGATATGAATAGAATAGTTGAAAGTGACATTGAACCACAATGACATTCAATCATTTCAAACAATTGCTCGAAAGGGATTTTATCATTCCTCAGTGTACAAAATATATTATCTAAACCGAAAATAGACTTCAATTGGCCTTATATATGTATATGCAGTATACCGCTAACAACGTTGAAATGTCGTAACTCAAGTTGATTTAAAATTAAGTTACGGCATAGCAACGATTTCCCCTTTCGCGTGTGTTGATATGTCCCCCACAGTTTAACCGGTTTCGTACTTCGACTCCGTTTTCGTTCTTACCTTGCACATGTCTATTATGAGATTTAATCATTCAATATGAGCGATAAACTCTGTGAAGAGAGTAGGCTTACATGCTCGCACAATCATATGACGAATGCAATTTTACAAATGTTACTTATTCAAACTTATAGGGAAAAAGCGGCCAAACTGCTTGTCAATTTAAGAAAGAACTTTTTGTTAATTGATATTGAATCTGTCTACACACTCCCACGCCAACCTTAAACCAGAAACTGTTTATTTGTTTCGATAAAATGCTCTCACAAATTCCATATGTCTGAAGATTGTCCTTTCATGAACGTTTCATTTCTGAAACAAGCTAATATAGAATTCATACCAAACCAAATACGAATCTCAGATGCACAGTTGACATCACCGTTTCAAAAAAAATTACTTTCCAAACAAACTCCAGGTTTGACAATGTCAGCAGATTCATCTTCGGAATCATGCCATCAGAACTCCAGATAAGGGGAGGTGATGAAATCTTTAAATGAAATATTTCACTAAATGTGAAACACAATGCTGTGGGTACTCTTTTCATCGGAACCGTCTCGACTTAGAATCGTCTCGTCGTGTCCACATCATGACGAGTGGAATTGAAATAACAAAGTTAAAGTTGCTATATATATAGCTGTCACGATTGAAGTTTTTCTGTTACCGAGTTCTTATTATCTGATGATATGAACAAAGCCTATTCTAACTCCATAAAAACAATAAAACCAGTGAAAGAATGGTACATTGGTACATTTTCCCGTTCTTGCAATGTATGTCAGTATGTCATGTTTACAATGTCAAGGGCGAGTCGGAATTATCCGAGTCATGAGCGGTTGTAAGCGAGCGTCTGCGGAATCTATTTTCAAATCGAGTGGAATGACGTCAGAGAATAAACAGTAAAAATTTAAAAATGTGAGATGTCTCTTTAAAAGGTACCTTTTGGGAAGTGTGTAGCAACCCTTAACAGTCTGCGAGGAAAGCACATACTGATCAGGATCGGAACTGTTTACACTAAGTTGATACTCTGGATTTACATATTTTTTCCTATCAAAATGTGACCTGTCTCTCGAAATATAATTATTATGGTCTTCTGTTGACTTCATAGAAGCATGCTTTTAGCATGACGTGTCAAGCAGAATCTGACCCTTTCCCAATTAAAACCTTGTTTTGGTGTCATCATTAGAAGGGATTGAGAACGCATTGAGGTAATAGGAGAAAATCTTGATAACAAGCAATTCCCCCAGTTGCTTAGATATTTTCCCAGTCTTATTTAATTCAACAAATCCTATCTTAACGTGCATAGTTTGTCGTGTTTAAAACTTTCAAAATAGAATATCAAACTTATTGCCGTTTCGGAAAGAGTGAGGCATGACTATTAAAATAACTTCAGTTGGTTAACCCTTTCCCACACAAGACCTGCTTTGGACTTCCTTTTTGCAAAAACACAGGAAACATTGAGACAAAAAAAGGAATGCTAATTGTTAGCAGTCCCTCCTATTACCTAAATATTTTCTATGTCATATCGTAAATAATTCACATTTCCAATGTCAATAGTTATGCAGTCTTCAAACGATTCTGAATTGAGAAGAGTTTTATTTTTTGTCATTTAGGGAAAGAGTTGAACATTTATTCGTAGCCAGGCACGTGCAAAAACCCCGTGAAAATCGGAAAGTTTCATTTTTTACCCGTCGCACTAAAGAGGAACCTTCTGCAAAGTATAAAAGTATAGACAATATCTAGCATGTGCGGACTGCGCAGACTGACAAGATTCGAGACTCATAACTCGTTGATAATTTTCTGTGCCTCGAATAATTTCTCTATCTTACTATGTGTTCATTTTCTAAATGCAACATCTAGTTTACGTCTGCTTAGTATGAGTCGTTTCTCGAAATTGTGTTTTATAAATTTCCCGTAAATTCCCTTTTAGCGTGACGTGTCACTTTTATTAGATAACTTTGTATCACATGATCGCTCGACTATGAACGAATATTTACGGCTTTTGTGGGTACCCGAAATATGTAATATATAAATCTATATATAGACACAATTGTAAACACCCAGCAAACTTTTGAGCGCCATGGAAAGTTAGAATGTCAATATACTTGCGCTTATTGTGGGTAAACAGCGCATGGTTACTCGCTTAAAATACGGTGTTTCTGCATCGGTTTGCTCATACTTCAATACTGTAAACCCCCTTTTTTTTGGCAAATTGGCAGGTTTTTTGACAGCTATTATGACTTTAAAATGTCTTCATCCGTCTTGTCCATTTCTCTGCATGCCATAAAGGCTTTTTTTTCCAGATAAGAGTTCATTTGTACAGGTGATTGTCAAAGTTAAATGATTTTATTATATATATAAAATCAAAAGGAAAATACTCCACAGGACCATTAACGAGCGGGGGTTCGCGAAATCGTAAATTATGGCAATGAGGCTAACATGGAAACACGCAGTATGATCAGAAGCCATGTTGTTCACTGACACCTTCTTAATGGCATGCAGAAAAAGCAAGAGAACACAGTCAGCAGACAGCTCTTCGACGCAATCATGGTGGTCTTCAACCCTTTCCCAATCGGCAAAAATTTAGGGTGACCCACTTCAAAAACTGCCACAAGTGACAAAATGGAAGTTATTAAAGATAGAATTTGTGTAAAATAAGGCATAGAAAGTATTGAGACAAAAGGAGAAACTGCTGGTTATCAGCAGTTTCTTCTTTTGTTTCAATGTTTTCCCAAGTTTTTTTTGTTAGAGACGTCAAAACCAGGTCTTGTTTGGCAAAGGGTTAAGGCCGTGAGGTCCGTTTTAAGATATCTCAGCACTTTTTATGTGAACCATTAAATTTATTGAACCTAAGAATTGTTCCGTAAATTTGTCGTATCTGATCAAGCAATCGTATAAAACATTGTTTATTACTATTGAATATGTCTGTCAGTTTATATATTCACGAGTGTATCCAGACAATAATAAACGAACTGAGAAAATGTTTTTCTCACAATCGTTTTCTCACAAGTAGCATTTCGCTGTAGAAATGTGCGAGCTAAGGTATTGAAAATAGGCTTTTATAAATGATACGTTATTGTACGCTTTGAGTAAGATTGTCTTACAACTTCAACTAGACATAAAGTGACTTCAAGATAACAATGTGCATGCTTACAGACGTGCTAATTTGTCTCCATGGTGATCTAAAAGAATGAAACCTTTCCCCGTATCATAACAACAAGTAAAAGTGATCAGCCAGATCGACCTACAGAAACAATATCTTTATCAATCATTAATTGTGTTTTCTACAGCCGCTTCAAAATGGATCAGTCTCAATTTTTGATTTTTGTGAAGTTGACAATACCGCACTGAATTTTCATGGATAAATAATATTATATTCGTTTGCATACAATGTATAAAACACCGGCGTAAACCAATGTCTATAGAAATAAGATATAACTCCCAGAGGTATTAAATATGAGCACGACAAGAGTTTGTCTCGTTGTTGTTGTATTAAACGAATGAAAAATATGTCTGGCATTTTTCCTGTTCATGGTATGCACTTCAAAACTCGAGAAGAAATATACGAGGACCCGGTGACACACATAATGACTACCTTGCTTAAGCTGAAACTCGCCTTCAAAGAACTTGCAGAGTAGAAGATGCTGTTGAAGGTGTGGCGTTTTTTTTTTTTTTTTTTTTTTTTTTGGTTTTTTTATCCAAGAATATCTTGAAATGTAAATTGTGTTTTTGCTTGATCCCGGAGAAAAGTTGTAATAATCTTTATTTTTGAAATAAAACAAAAATAAAAAAGCTGAGTTGGTTGATAATTTCTGAGGTACGTGGAAGTTATTTAACGATTAGTTTCATCTAATTACTTTCTTTCTTTTCTTACCAATACGAGCAGCAATCAGTAAGATGAAACAAGCGGAATATGCTCGTTGTAATGATGAGAAATCAAGTGAAACAAACATCTTTCGACAATTCTTTAAAGAGCATCTTCATAATGTTTTAAATGTTAAAATATTTATTGGAAAGAAGATCTCTTGGTATCGACGATATTATATCTTTCTTTTTTTCAATTCCTTTTCAAATCAGATTTCCCATGCAGTTATCACAACTAGTAACTGTTTGGGAAATGGCTTGTTAAATATCAAATATCAAATGCCATGGAAATAGTAAATGTAGGTTAACCATATAATTTCTATAGACATCTTTGATATCTTCAAAGGGCTAATACTAGACTTAAAAAGCAACTGGGAATTGTCCATTCCTGACCTAGTAATAACTATCCTTTTTAACGGAAATTAGCTGGAATTTGAAACAGAGACTAGGAATAAGGGCCAATAGGTGCATCTGATCAGAAAAAAAAACAGATTCTCTCTCGTCGTTTTAATATATACAATGCACAAGTAGTCTAATAGAGAAGTCTTTGTAATGCAGCATAGATATTAATCAAGCTGAGCTAAGCCAATACACCTACTGATAGGAATTTATTTTCGTCTCGATCACCATGTAGACTATCACAAGAGATGACAATGTGTAACATACACTAACCCTAACGTCTAAACGGCCACCTCATTCTTTCACCTATAATTCGGCATTTCTAATGATAACTATTGTTGTTTTGGTTCTTTGCCAAATATATTTATTCTTGCATCACAACGTCGTGTTCGTTAATGCCATTTGGTAAAATAATGGCGTTTAGAAAAGTTTTGCATTTGTCAGTCCAGTCGTTGTGTCTGGTAAGAAAACCATACTTAACTCTCAGCGGGCGGTCTAAACGTGATTCTTACCAGGTAAATTTCGATAATTAAACACTGATAATGTTACATAAAGGCTATTATTTAACACTGTGTAAAAGCGTACAGTCGCGTGTATCGGAAGTTGCATCTAACTGTACGCAAAATATCACTAGTGCTGATAAACACGTTAATAATTTGGGTTTTTAAAAGTAAATAAGTAAAAATCGGTACAATCTTTCTTTATGCGATTTTCAACGTTGTGGGGTAGACTAAATGTACTTTCACTTCAGCGGTTACGATTTCTCGATCGGTGTCTATTTTGTTTATAAAATTGGATTTTACCTGTCAAATCACTGGTTTGTGCTGTTTTTCATCGTGCTAACTCGTGCAATTTTGACTGCAATCGCGTGATCTACACAATAATATACGCTTAAACTTGTACCTGGTAATAGCTAAACCTCTCTGCTATTGTGTCCGTCGGTTGTATGCACGTATGCACATTGTTTCACAAAGATATTGGCTTTTGAATAAAACTGGTGTATTTCTTCCGACTGTACGCCTAGTGCAAACTGTACAGCATCATTAGTGCAGTTTGAGGAACATGTATCTGTACGCCTAGTGCCGTTATGTCATTCCGTATATGTTGTAATCGATTGAAAAAGTGGAATCAATTTTCGTTTGAAAAGCTTTGAGATGACATTTGATCAACCATTCATTGCTTTATTCAAAGATAGAATATTTGCAATGCGTGTTTATTCCAAATTACTACGTGTGATTACATTAAAACGATCTGGTCTCAAACAAGTCGACAGCAAATATGACCACGAATTGCTAGAAAACAGTTGTCCAAACACGCGTAAAAGCGACAAACGTAGGCGTAGACGCAGTAGATGCACTGTAGATGAGTTTATATAGTAAATATTAGCGACAAATCAGAGAAGTAGTTGGAAGTGATTTAGCACCCCGTTTAATACGACTGCAGTTACTATGCGTTGGTTTATACAAAGCCATGTGTTCCATGCAATTCTCTCAACAGCACAAAAGCAACATCCCAAACCTTATGTACCACCAGTTAAACATCCTACCTAGCCGATTCGTCCTATGGCGAGACATTCATTCTAGTCAAAATGACGAAAGGATATTGATAGAGTCGGGATTCAAACCCTTAGATCAAGATCCTTCAATGATTTATTGGATCAAGCGACAGATGGTAGCTAGTCAGGGCGTATGTTAAAAAAGTGTAGATAATTTTCATTTTTATTGACCATTTGAGTCTGGATTTTAACGCTCTAGAACAAAAGTTTGAAATCCCGATGCTATGGTATATGCACGCCATCGAAGGTATTCATCTATTGATATTATCTCGGTCTGTCCATACGGCGTAAGGTCACCCAGAGTAGTCATTCCGGTTTGTGGGGTGCTCAAATAGTTCTTGACTCCTTTTCTGGTGATACATTGCTCTCTTCGTGAATGATTTTAGCTACGGTTTGCATTGATGCTTTTGGATGACATGTTTTCTCATTTTTGAGCCAGAATTCATCTTTCTTTTCAGGACTATTGTGTGTGTTTTGGTACAGGGAGACTCGTGGCCCCCATTTCGGGTGTGTCCATTTTGGCGCGGAAAAATACACTTTACGCATGTTTGAACGAAAATTTTGAAAAAAAACGAATTACATGAGGTGGGTCCATTTTGTGAAAAAAAAACAAGGCAACGATGGATCTATGCCATTTTACGTGCAGTTTTGCTCATTGGAATGTTGAAAAAAGGTGTAAAAATGTGTTGTAAGGGGGATTTTACATAGAGTTATATAGGAGCCAATCTGAGTGACCTGTCACCATACGTCCTTACAAAGTTCATTTACACACCTACATTTATGGACGTTTTTTTAAACAGAACGTTCCTAGTTACTTGACGATACGTATATTGGCAGGTTTTGCCAAATCACACTCCATCATCTCCTACATTTATTAAAGAGACATCCTATTTCATTTTTTTCTAATACATGTTACATACATGTATTTTGATGCCAAGATTGATTATTCTAAATCATTTAAATGATATCAGACCTTTTAAGTTGTTGCTGATAAGCCCAAAAACTCTTTGAAAATTGAGATGAAAATGGCATATTCCAAAGGCCCGTAGGAAGCAATTTTATATGGGCGGGCTGAAGCCCAGTGTCTGAAGATAGGGGGCGGGGTAATTTGGATTTTCCCCATATTTTCACCGTGAAAAGGGAAAATTCAGCACTGTTGGCCCACTCAGGGGGTTAGCCCCCCCCCCGTTCTTACGGGCCTGTTCCATTAACATATGTTCTATGATTTTAAGATCCTGGTAAACAGCGCAATATTTACTTTGGCTTAGAGTGTTCAGAATTTTCATAAAAATATATGTTCTTTCAAATAAAAAGAAGTACATTTTGTGAGAAGATATCTACGGGTGTCTCTTTAACGGGCCGAGCCCGAATAGCTCAGTCGGTTACGTCGGAGTCTGTCAATCCAGGGGTCTCGAATTCGAACCCCGGCTCGGCCAGTATCCATTCTTACATTTGACATAAGTCATTTGTCTCTCACCAATGGGTGTGAATCATCTATGTGAGAGAGCAGCTGGAGGCTCGGTTTGGATATTGTGGTTGTACTGGTGCGAGAAATACCAGGAACCCACGGTTAGGTGCTCCAGCCGCCGCGATATGACCCTGGTAGTCGAAAACGGCGTAAAACCCCAATAAACTCAAACTCTTTAACGGCTTTTGATGGGAAAATCACAGGACTGGAAAGTCAGAGATTCCAATGAAAATAAATGACTCAAGAGACCAATGATATCTGGAAATAATTGATTTTAATCAGTAACAAACAGGGCTGTGGTAACACTTTAACGGTCATTTTGGACTTCAAGTTTTGTCCTGCTCAAGAGAAATATCCTTGTCGAACTCATCGAGTAGCGAACTCGACTAAGATTTGGAAATTACAGCATAGATATCCTTTGCGTAAGAGGTAAGTCGTAAGTGCCGGTTACATGTATCAGTATAATCATAACACTCATATTCACGAAAGCAAACTTTTTTGTTCAAATTTATATACTTAGCAGAAGTTCTAACGCGTCACTTTTCAAAATTACATAACTTCTTCATTGTCAAAGATCTAGATTCAGAAATTGGCATTTGTTTATCAGATGTTTCTGTACACATCCATAAAACTATTGTAAGTTTTCTCTCTTATGTGACCGCGTCATACAAATCATTTTTTGAAAGAATTTATTTTGAAAGCTGGTTGATTGTGTTATTGAAGTTTGAAAAAAAACAACGCAGCTCGCATAGACGCACCTTTTTTTAATGCAAGACAATCTGTCAAGGTCATGGTCACAAACTCAAATGTAACGGTCTCAAATGGAAGATCTTGGTGACATCTATTGTATATGTGTAAAATATCAAGATTACATCTTAGACAGCTCGTAAGATATAAACAGTTAAGTTTCTGTCTACGTAACCGACGTTGCCGTCGCCTCCAACACTGACAACCAACGACGCTAGTGATGTAACATTGCCTCCACATGCATGAGGCACGAGGTCTCATAAGCGTAAGAGCGGTCGATTTGTTTAAGGGACATAACTTTTCTACACAGGAACTCTTTCAGCCAATATAAATGGTCTACAAATTATGTGTGAATATCCCATTTTAACCAAATTTCAACCTCTTGGAATTTTTAAAAAAAAGGATATCCTTATTGAAAGTTCAATCTTTTAGAACTGACTGTCGCATTTGCTTTGGAATTTCACAGGATTCTGTTCAAATGGTGGTAGTCGGCATCTGCAAAGTTTGAACCTATTCTGTAGATTCGTTGAAAAAAATACTAACAGTACTAATACTCTACAAGATTTGAGTGATGCGCTGGCAGTTTTGTGAGTATATTATAACTCTCGTATTCACGAAAGTAAACATGAACAGCGTGCCACAATGGCATTTAAAGATAGAGATAAATACGTCAGTTACCACGGTAACAACAAGAAAGCAAGAACGACAAACTATATAAGTCAACACTAACACGAAAGTATGTGATACAGCCGCACTCACAAGCTATGCGTATTATCACACACACAAACAACCACGTGCACGTAAGCAAACACGCACGCACATACACACAATTGTATATTCCGTTTTTATTCACCTGAGAGGGTGTGGCTAAGCAAAGAGGTTATTCGACGAGTTTACTTCTCGATATTTTGGTTAATATAAGAGAAAGTCGTGCGGCACGAGCATGAACACATTTCGAAATTGAAACAATGTGCGATTGTATAATGTGTTGTTATAAAACCTCGTAACTACAGCTTGATTCACGCTGTAGTTGTAATGTTTTGCCATAATACCGACGATTTACCGCTAAACGAGAAGGCTGTTTCTCCCCAAGCTTAAATATAATGAACCGTTTACTAGGCTCCGCCCTGTCTCCCGAATAAAAACAGAATATACGCATGCAAAAGTACATTAAGTATCGCGCAAGGAGGAATCAAGGTTTATAGTAGCATTGCATGATAAGCCTTAACTGTATGTAGTTGTCCGTAATTATTGTTTACCAAGGCAAATTAATCTACGTTCATTTAGGAATAGGAATGAACTTTGTTCTAAAATGAGACTGCTTACGTGACTATATTGATAAATTATCGATGTAGTTAAAACACCTCGTAACTACAACTTAAATCACGCTGTAGTTACGAGGTTTTAGAATTATACCGACGAAATTCTATTGTATATCCGAAATTACGTTACGGGTTACTTGATAAAATCGTTCCCTATTGGTGTTCCTTTATTTAAATGCAGTTGGGTTATGTCCACAAGACCAGTTACTTTTTAAACTCTATAGATATTCATTGTGGACAGACAAATAAATTCGACCGCTATACTCGTGCAGCATAAAGAAGTTTTGCGTATGTTTGAAGTGAGCGTAACCCTTTAAGTGATCTAATGAACTAATCAAGTGCACCCTGATGCATTGTGTATGTGTAGCCAAAGTAGTAATTGACATTTTCTGAACAGAGATTTTGCCACAACAGGTCATGTAAAATCGCCATTAGGCGTACAGAACACAATTTGTCATTTAGCACCAGGCGTACAGTTGGGAAAAATACACCAGTCTCATTCAAAAGCCGATATCTTTGTGTTACATACCACATTTGTGTAAACAACTGTTGCAAATCATAGCAGATAGGTTTAGCTACTATATGAAGCAAATTTAGGCTTTCAATATTGTGTAGATCGCGAGATTTTAGCCCATATTGTGCCAGTAAGCAGGATGAAAAACAGCAAAAAACAGTGATTTGACATTTTGATACGAATTTACACACAAAATCCGTTGACATACTAGAAATCGTAACTACTTTCGGTAATGCCTATCTAATTCTCTCTTCAAATTTGAAAACCCCGTCAAGAAAGATTGTTCCGATTTTTACTTATTTGCTTTTAAAAATCCAAACCATCAGCTTGTTTACCACCACTAGTGATATTTTGCGTACAGTTAGATGCAACTTCCGATACACGCGACTGTACGCTTTTACACAGTGTTTAATAGTGTTCTGAGAATTGAGTGATGTACATTGCATCGTCGTTGTCATTGCAAAACCTCGTAGCTCCAGCTTGATAAGAGCTTGAGTTACGAGGTTTTGCAATAACAAAGATGATTTATGTTTCCATTCTTGGTAGCCTGTTATTTTTTCTATATATTGCTCGTTACATTAACAATTCATTTATAAGTATCCTACAGTAAGATATAGTTGTAGAAGGTATTTTGTGAATTTAAGCTTTAAAGGCTCTTATTACCTAACAATCGCATACTAAAGTTACTTTTACTTAATTATGCTTTCACTTTACGCCAAATCATTGTATGTTTTACAATGATGTGGACGATAATGACTTTGATAGCGAACGTCTTTTATTCGTCTGGGTTCGTAGAATGATAAGGCTTGATGTGAAATAAATCTTGTTAGACACCATTTTAAACACAATTATCTCCATATCAATATATAATATGTTTTTGACAAAGTAACACACCCAGACGCTCCTTATCTGTTTCGGTGAAAAAGCTAATTTTAGATAAGGTCATGTTATATGTGACCATCCTAACGGTATACATATACCTTGCAAAACTGCTAACGCATCACTCACATCTATGTTAATATTTTTTTAACGAGTCTACAGAATACGTTAAAAATGTGCAATTTTCGATTACCACCATTTTACAAGAAGCCTATGAAATTTCAAAGTAAATGCTACAGTCTGTTTTGAAATGTTGAACTTTTAATAAGTGTTTTTAATAATACTAAAATTCATAAAGTCTGACATTTGATTAAAATTGGATATTCACGCATAACTTTCAAACCTTTTGTATTGGCTGAAAGAGTTCATGTGTAGAAAAGTTACCCCTTTTTAAAAGAACCGACGGCTTTTACACTTTTGTGGATGTGTAATTTATTCCCGCAGAGGTAATGTTACATCACTAATGTGGTTGGTGTCATTGTTGGCGTTGACGGCGACGTCGCTTACGTAGACAAAAACGTATCGGTCTACATCTTATGAACTTATGATGCAGTCTTGATTTCTCACACATAGACAGGTCCTACCAAAACCTTTCACCTGAGACCCTATAATATGACCTTGTGACCTTGACATTGAAAAATTTACATTGTTTTAGAAAAGGTGCGTCTATGCGAGCTACGTTGGCAGCGAACAGCCCTTGTTACATTAGATAAGGAATTATTTTTTTAGACTTCAATCCCGCAATAAACCAGCTTTCAAAATCAATTCAAACAAAATGTTTGAAAAAGATCAAAAGTTACACGGGTCGAAAATTGTTTTTGTCTCCTTTTCGTATGGTGCGGTCACATAAGAAAGAAAACTTGGAAATAGTTTTATGGATGAGTGCAAAAACATGGATAAACATATGCCAAATTATAAATCTAAATCTTTGACAATAAAGAAGTTATGCAATTTTAAAAAGTGATGCGTTAGGTCTTTTGCTGAGTATATAACATTGATGTTACTTACTGTGTTTCATACTTCCTTTCTTTAACTCACCTGAAAATGATATGCTCAATCGGAGCTATTGTGATCATTCATCGCCAGTCGCCCATCCGTCCGTTCACAATTTGATGTTAACACTCTAGTATCAACAAACGCAAGCGGATCTTGATCAAATTTGTCAAGACGAGTCTTGAAAACATTATTGTGTATAGAATACTGATATTAAGACTGATCGGACCAGAAAGTACAGAGAAATGTGCTCATAAATTTGACAAAAGGGAAGTTATAGATTTGTTTTCTCTTTTAAAAACACAAATATAGACAAAACGTATAGCTACAGATAAAATTATCTATAAAGAACTTGAAGAAAATTGTTTCTTTGCTTAAATACGTAGGATTTGATGATTTGCCTGCTTAAAATCATGCAATAATAACAATGCATCATTTTTTAGCGTGTGTCATATCATTTCAGATGAGCGATTTCGTGGTATCTTGCGATCTTATTATTTCTTCAAAGTCAATATGATGAGATATGTCTCAAAACTTATGTCGGACAGGTTCACCAATTTGAAAGATTGGTTGATTTAGGTTTATCACCGTTTTCTATTGCTATGATCATATCGCAACGTCTGGAACACCTAACCATTGATTCCTATCGTTTCTCACATCAGTACTACCACAATATCCTAACAGAACCTTCTGCTTCGATTGCTCGCCCACATAGGTTTACGACATCAAACCATTTGTGGGAGATCAGTTTATCTGAAAGAATATTTTCCGCGACCAAGGATAGAACTCGGGACCTCACGAGAGAATGTCCGATGCGCTACTTACTGTGCCATGGCTGATGTCACCATTATCAAAGTATACAGGTCATGTTTTTATCCAATAAATGTACTCTTTATATTCATTATCGTATCTAAAGTTGTTTACAAATCTAATTACCAAAACTGTTTCTCTAAAAACGATGGAAATCGCGATATAATCTAATTATTTAGTGATTATATGTCTCATTTATACAAACAAACACGACTTGGTATTATTGGAACGTGGAATTCGCATATAATCTGTGATTGAAGGTTTTCAAGGCAGGGGGGGGGGATCGTAAAGGAAAATATTTTATTTTGCTGCCAGTACGGTGCATGTTCATTCCAACATTGTAATTATTTCAAAATTCCTTTTCTAGGTTTTGCATAAATTACAAGTTTTCAGCAATTCCCACATTCCTTCCTTTATACGTCGGAGTTTTCTCTTATATTACAACAAGAAAATGAACAGCCGGACAATCTTTATAATAACCATTTAATGTACCAATATACAGACAGAACCATGTATCAGTGTTGGTAATCACGTGATTTAAGTTTGGATTCATCACACGGAAAAATGGCGACTATCGGGTTAAATTGGCAGTAATTCTGAAGGTAAGCGGATATTTCTCGATCTGTAGGCAATGTCATCCAGAGAGTTATACCCCATGTCCTGGCCCACAAAATTTCTGACCTTATGGTACCAATATATTATCGCAAAGATCCATACTTTCAGCAAACACTCTGTCACAAAATTTCTATCGACGAGAGTCCAAACTAAAAATATGCGAATACTGTTCACGGACGACTGGTAATTTTGGCGATTTTGAGGTCATACTATGACTTCTGTGCAAAAATCGGTCTTCAAATCAAATGTAGATAGTCTCGGTAACCCAAAATATCCTTGTTATTTACTTACCTCCACCCAACATATGAGGAATTGAGCATTTTAAAAAAGAATACCTCACACGGACAAAGAAAATTGAATTCAATTCACGGACAATCTATCAAGATTGGATATCACTCACGGATTGGGGCTTGTCGTAAACACGAGGATCGTGGCAAATTGGAATCAAACCATAAAATAATCACTTTTTGTGTAACAATGACTTAAAGTATGTCTCAACATACTATGTAATATGTTATAAAGACCAAAATGTCTTTTCCCCGAAAAAGAAACTGTGTTTGACATTGCAAGACACAGAATGGAATTTTCAAATGATTTCTGTTGCTGGATCCATGTAAAATTCTCTATCTGTCTCTCTGTATCCATCTTTATCAATGACCTGTCTCTCTCCTTTCTATCTGTCTGTCTCTCTGTGTTCTGTCTCTGTGTCTGTCTCTTTTTAATACAAATGAAATAATACATGTACATACTTTTGGCTTCAGATCCTTTGCCTACTGTACGAGTAAAGCTGAAGTATATGACGTAGTTGATGAGTCTGACGAATTCGAATACTGTAAACCCGAAGGATGCTCTGCTTTAAGATCTATACAAACCAGGTATGTCTAACAAGAGCTTGACGAGGCTACTTGCGTAACGTTTCGACTCTGCTGATCATTTAAGGTATATGACCCATAATTAGAAACTCCACTTTCTAGCGAAGGGACATGCATCAAATTACACACTCTTGTAAATACACTTCAAATAAGTAGATTTGTCCTGAGGATTTCAAGATTATACTTCAAGAAGAAAATAATTTACAATTATATGTTTTTACTCTATATTCATATGCAAGGGAAGTAATTCATAACATTTTTGTCAAATTTTTCAATAATTATACATTAATTCAAAATTCTAAACTGTTCAAAATGCTTATATTTGTATTTGAAATGGAAATATAACACAGTTTAGGATTTACTGGCACTTTTCAAATTTCGCCTATGGCTCTTTGGTGCTAATGATGGGTTGTATACGTTAAACGTTTGATAATATGAATTGAGTGCTATATGTACCTCCTTCAATAACAGCAAAAATAGTTATGAGGAAAGGGATGGACCATGTCACATAAATTGTGGTATTTTACATGTAGTCCTCATTATCGGGAAAAAGGTGTTCTAAAGACAAGCATTCTATAGTTAGATTAGTAAATTGGTCTATCCATGCGTGTTTATCCACATTTAGGCAAAACATAAAGCGGCGAAACATTATGGTGGTCCAGTTTGATAGCCTTTACAGACAACATTATGGTACGATCTGTGTATAGCACAGATAATATTGCTACAAAAAAGTAGAAAATGGAAAATGTTGGTTACCTTTTTCTCCTATTATTTGTGTCAATGATTTCCTAAACCATTTATGGCTACACACACTCGGCGCTGCAAAATGATTTGAATACGGTTGAAATAATTCACCACTATCCGTTCAGATGCATGCATCCAATTTCTATCTTTATATTTCCAGAGATCATGCATGTTTTGACAGAGCTGACAGGAAAAGGCTGGTAGGACGACTGTTTCCACGCAACGAAATGCTGTCATGAAAGGCACTCTTCTTGTCAGATATAACAAGGCGCGACCAACTAAGTCCAAAATACTGACTCCGGATAGGATGGGTATTCCTGAATCTAAATGATCCTGTATCGCCTGTGCATAAAAGACACTTTGATGCTGAGTCATATACCTTTCCATTTTACTTTAGACATACTTCTAGGGCATGTGCAAATTTAGACTTGTTATCGTCTCTTATACTATGTTTTTTTTAAACACAAAGCAGGCCTATTATCTGGGCGATAATCATTTCAAAGACACGCTTGGGCTGAAAGACTTTCGAATGTAAACTGGTACGGTATGAAAGGCGACTTAAAATGCTTCATTCTCTGTCCTTCAAAGAATCTTTATCGCGATTTTCCTTCATTCATTATAAATGTTAAAGGGACCCATGCTATGGTTGACGAACATAAAAGCAGGTAAAACATAAATCGGTAGATTAAATCTGTCCAAGGAAAATTATCTGTCCAATGAAAATTCAACTGAAGTTCATATGGCCATTTTAAAATGAAGTCGTTGTCTGACTTTATCTACCCTCACTTTCTTTTTATAGTAACGTAAATATGAAATGGACCATAATAGATAGTGAAAAACAGCACTTAAATTTTAATGCAATGCTGCCTGTCCACAGGTTGATCTCATGCATGAAATATCAAGTATGGTATCCTTTAAAGTGAACAAAATGCGTGATTCATTTTTTGAAAGATTTATTAATTCCAATTAGTTAAAATAAGGAATAAACATAAACACACAAACCAAGAAACAATACTGAAATAAAATGGTAAATCACATATAAAGAATCGCAGATTGTTTTTCATCCGATATCACATATCTATTTTACAGCCAACCTGCAAAGTCTACCATTACATGTAATGCCAATAAATTGCATCCATTTCAAAGAATTCAGTCGGTCATTTCGTGAAATTGGAAATATTTGTTTGTTACTATGAACACGGACGATGAATAGAGAAGAAAAATGTTTATACTTAGTTGTAAACACAATTTATTGCTGTTTTGATACATGTGTATTATTTCATAAGGGATGCATTGTCATTCCATTGATGCTAATAACCAAATACATGTATAACCTTAAAGTGACATTTCACGATTATTTTCAAAATTTTACTTTTATTCTTTCTGAAAGAGCATGTTTTCTTATGAAAATTCCGAAAATTTCAAGCCAAAATATTGATCCGTTTACGAGAAATATATATTTTTGTGCTAAAATTTTACAAATTGTTGTGGACAACAGTTCAGATTTATATAGAATTTGTCCTTTCTGTCTAAACTTTAAAGGAGTATTGTTCGCTTATAAATAACAACTTCAAAAAACTGATAGCATTTCTATGCATTATAATAAACAATTTTTGCATCAAGACATACTTTTATCAAATGAAATAAATGTGAAATGTCACTTTAACAAAGAGACCTTGTTATGACGTCCGTAGCAGTGGAAAAATATTAAGGCAAAAGAAAAAATAACCGATATAAACAGAATGATATGTATCTTTTTCTGTTATTATAATTCGTGCTATGAAATATACGCAGTGTACGAGTACGTTTATAAGGTTTGTCGTTTATGGAACTTTCAATCTTTAAAATTATCAAGTTCCGAAACGACTTATTTCATATTAAACAAGGTTTCTGTATACATTGCGGGCAATGAAGAAAAATGATGAATATCACAGTTGTCTCATTTCTCTCAATGTAATGGTTTATGGTTTAATAGGATATGTACAAAGGCCACCGGCCCATATACCCACAATACATACATATTAAAGTACATTTATAAAGAGTGAGCAAACAATACATGAAAATTTAAACATTGTAGCAACTCAATACCTGGACAACAATTTAATGACCAAATGCTGTGATTCTCGTTTCTCGTTTTGACGAAATAATACAAAATAGATCCAAGTCAGGTTGGCTTCTTTGTGTCATATTAATTGTTAATTAGTGTTTAAGGCATCATATCTTTTTTTGAAAGCATAATAAATGAACATTGCGAGGGCTCGTATTTCGCTTGTTTTCTTGCTTGATAACAAAATATTAAATTTAATCTGTGATGGGTTTTTAATAAACTTTTTTGGTAAATATTTTTCACGAAGGTCGGAATAAAAATGGCAAATTAACAGAAAGTGATATTCGTTTTCTTGTTCATCGCAGAACAAGCATGTTCTCTCATTTGATGGTAATCCTATATGTCGACCTTTCTCGATCATTAAAGAGTGTGATGAAGTTCTAAATTGGACAAGGCTTTTTCTAAATTTCACCAAATCGATTCTGTCAAGATATATCTCGAAACCAAAATCTTGTTTATAATTCAAATATGTATTCAGCTTTTTATTTTGTTCACATTCAAGATGCCATGTTTGTATGTATTGGTCTTTTAATCTATTGGTGTAACTAGTCAAAAATTGATTAACATTATTTGTACCTTGATTTTCCCATATATATCCAAACCCGTTTTCATAGAGATTAATCCTTACTTTTGATACCCAATTTTTATGGCCAATTTCGTCGAAATGTTTAAGCATGTTATAGCATTTCCTAATGTATCTATTCTCATCACAGTTAAGAATTCTTAGCCAAAATTTTATTGATCGTTTTTGTGTAGTAATGTAGAGCGGAAATCGTCCTGTATCGCCAATAATTGCCGCATTGCATGCTCTTTGGGGGGCGTTCATAAATCGTCTACAGACGTAGCGATGAAATCGTTCAATACAATCATGCTGATCTATTCCCCATAGCTCACAGCCATAAAAAAGCAAGGGACTAATTTTACTATCAAAAATTTTAAAGAACAGTTTATGAGACATAGGTAAAAGTTCATTTAGGCGTTTGAGTACATAGTTAAATACACGTTTAGCTTTTATAACTTGGCTATCTGCCATTTGAAAAAGTGACATTTTGCTTGTAAATAGAAGCCCAACATATGTGAAAGAGTTTAGACATTCAACCTTATTACCATTATAATACCACTTCTCTGCTTTTGCTAAGCCGCCTCCTCTTTTGAAAACTAATACTATATGTAATACAATGTATTGTTCTATTTTCAGTTAAAGTGATATTTTTGATTTGTACTGATTGTAAAAGTGATATGCAAAGATCTGTTTACGAAATAAGAAAAGACATTTAACCCGATTGAATCCAGATCTTTAAAATTTCTTCACTTTTCCCAAGGCAAAGCATTTTTTTTTTGAAAAGTTATTGTCATTTGTAAAGTGGCACATTAGAACTTTTGACAAGTATGTTTGAAAGGAAAGACGACATTAGCTGCTTGGAAACTTCACAGCTAATGATCCCCTCTACTTTCAGATTCCGAACATTATAGCAGTAACTATTTTTAGTTCAAAATTCAAATAACATACTTCCAAAAACATTCCCTTGACTTTTTATTAAAAAGAAAACAAATATTGATTTCGATTTAAAAATGAATAGAATCCTTTTCCCAAACGACAAATTCTTGTGGGGTCCAATCTACTATGCTTCGTCTTTCTTTGGTCTTCGTTTCTACACGCAACTTAGTGTCAGAGAAGTTAACCAGTCTAAAATGGGTTAAAAGAACGTAAAAATGGGACGTTATAAAATGCAGCATGAAAGAGTCTAATGAGCTATGAAAAACGACGACAATGAATTTTGTGCTAAAAACTGAATTTACTGTTGTGTATCGTTAAACCGTCGGTGTTTTTACAAAATCACGTAACTACGGCTTGAATCAAGCCGTAGTTACGAGATTTTATACCCACACCTGCAGAAATACTATTTTTGCCGAAATTACATCACGGTACTCTGGATAAAATCGTTCCCTATTCCAAAAGAAATTTTCTCAACAGAATATTTTACAAGGCCCAACGAAGTACAATGTAAATACACATCTAAACCCTTTTTAAACAGCACCTGGTTTCGACGTCCTTATCAGAGATGAAATTGGAAAATATTGGGACAAAAAGAGAAAATACTGATAACAAGCATACTCTCATTGTGCCCAAATATCTGCCTTTCTGTATTGTATTCTGATCATGCTCTCATTAATTGGCATCTTTCGTCTACAACAGCTTTTGAATCGGACAACCCAAAATATTGTTGTGGGTGCCGTGCGTACATGTTTACCGTAACACTGTTTCTTAAAGGGGGCCATGCTAGATTTTTATGCTTCCTAACTGTACGGGAACTCATATTTGTGCATGGAAAAACAATTTGCAATGCATAAAAATCCCAATCACGACGAATAACCATCTTTCCTTTGCTATAGATCAATCCTTTACAAACGTGTTTACACATTCTATTTTTACTTCAAAACAAGACAAGGTCAAGGTCAACGAGACACACCTCCGCGGTATCAACACACCGTACAACCGGCTGTGTCGATGACTGTGACCTTATTTACGAGGGATACGTGGAAAGGTTTATTTTGTACAAGCACTGAACATGAAAACGCATATTTATCAACTATAGAATACCAAAGATCCTTTTGTTTATTTATAAAAGTGAATTAATTTGATCTACCATACACGTGACATCAGATGCCGAATCTGTCTTCGCTGACTTTCGACGCAGCTGGTTGTACGGTGTGTTGAATCTCGCTGAGCACAAATGACGTACCTCTGACGTAATTGATTTTTGAAGGTTGGCCATATTTAACCGTTACAAAACAAAAACAAGGACAATAATAAACTGCCAGCATGTTATTAATTTACTTGGATTTTAATACTTAATAAAGCTCGATGAGCGCTTACAATGGATAGGCCCTATAATTGATCTACCCCTTCAGGTTGGTAATTTCGTACGTTATTTCTGGTTTGTAATTATTGTGCCATTTGCATTTTCGACATCCTAGCTCGCCCCCTTTAACAGACAAGTTTCCACTAAGACTCCCACACACAACATCCACCGGAAGTCGTCCTTAGAGGCAAAAGGCGAAATTCATCCCTATTCACTGCCTTTATCAATGCTCTACACTTGTGTTGATCTTGTGGAAATCGGAAAAAAGTGAAGATTCTCCTTACTTCTGTCATTTATCTTTTTTCCGATTCTTGCATTGATAAACGATACAGTTTAAAACCATTTCGATTCCCTATAGATCTAACACAGTTAATTTCCCATAAACCCATTGTTTTCCACTGGATGTTAATCCGAGTCTTCTCTGATGAAAATTCTCTCTTTGATATTTGGATGTCGCTGTTTACATCGGAGCGATGTCCCATTAAAAACAAATGAAAATTCCGACACAATTTATGTCGCTGTGTCAGACTTTTCTTTTGTTTTTGAATAGGACACTCACAGCGCTCCGATATAAATAGCGACATCCAAATATCAACAAGCGAATTTTCATCAAAGAAGACTAGAATTACCGGAAGTCTTCTGCGGGTACGGACTAAAACGATAATGGAAAGGAGTCTATTGTGTTTCGCTAGGCCCGACCTGTATCGATAGGCCTTCCTACACAGGCAAATGTGTCTTTTCGCTCATTCGTGATCTTGGAGGGTTTGTTTCGTTGCAAATGACTCATCGCATGTATGGCATACAAAAAGACATTCAACGTGCACCCTGCGTAAATGTGCTGATAAATCTGCCCTCGTTGCAAACTTGTTTCCGCATGTCTCACATGTGTAACGTTTAGCAGTTGGACTGTGAAGATTGCATCTGAAAGTAAAAATACTGTTATCTCACACACTGAAAGGTACAACCAAATAAGTTCAAAAATGCAATATGTGAGACATTTTCAGACCTGTTCGTGGTCAAACTGTTTTCGAATTTGTGAATAACATACTCATTGCCAAACATTGACTTATAGTGACACTTTTCAGACTTCCAAGATTTTCCCTTTCAGATTTACAGGTCGCAGATGCTAAACTATTATCAAAACAAGACTTGTCCTTCTCTAACAAATTACAAATAATTCGGAAAGGTATTGAAGGAAAGAGCAAAATGCTGACAATCGTCGTTTTATCACTGGCCTTTAATATCATTCAATGTTCTATTTTTACACCGTTTTGTCTTAAACAACTCCTTTTCGGGGAGAAGACAATTGGATCTTTATAACATATCACATAGTATGTTAAGACATACTTTAAATCATTGTTACACAAAAAGTGATTATTTTATGGTTTGATTCCAATTTGCCACGATCCTCGTGTTTACGACAAGCCCCAATCCGTGAGTGCTATCCAATCTCGAGATTGTCCGTGAAATGAATTCATTTTTCTTTGTCCGTGTTAAGTAATCTTTTTTAAAATGTTCAATTCTTCACTAGTTGGGTGGAGGTAAGTATATAACAAGGATATTTTGGGTTACCGAGACTATCTACATTTGATTTGAAGACCGATTTTTGCACAGAAGTCATAGCATGAACTCAAAATCGCCAAAATTACCAGTCGTCCGTGAACAGTATTCGCATATTTTTAGTTTGGATTCTCGTCGATAGAAATTTTGTGACAGAGTGTTTGCTGAAAGTACGGATCTTTGCGATAATATCTTGGTACCATTAGGTCAGAAATTTTGTGGGCCAGGACATGGGGTATAACTCTCTGGATGACATTGCCTACAGATCGAGAAATATCCGCTTACCTTCAGAATTACTGCCAATTTAACCCGATAGTCGCCATTTTTCCGTGTGATGAATCCAAACTTAAATCACGTGATTACCAACACTGATGTATTGTTAATGTTTATTGCCTTGAAAATTGTTCTGGTATTGGTCTGCACATGGAATTACCAGGTTAATGCAGCGCACGGAATAAGGCCATAAAATGTACCAACAAGTTAATATCGGTTGTTTACAGTTCATTTACCCCTTTTTGAATAACAAAATACGTGATAGTTTAAAACGGCAAAAAGACGAGTGGTTGGAAAATGTTTATAGTACAGCATAGAAAGTATTGCGATATGTTTTCGTTCTTCAATGTTCTCAAAATATTTCCCCGTTCCGTCTTTAATGATTATATGGACATCTTTGTTCATCCAAGCACAATTCAAAAACAGAACTACACGTATGTATATTGTACGTCAGTGGGTTTTAATTATGCCGTTTAATTGTTAAAGATTTTAAGTCTAAGGAGGCACATGTTGAATATCCTTAAATGTCTGAAAACTGTATTGTGAAAGGTAGTTATAAAACAATATCAAACAAATCTATATACTATAAAAATATCATATCGTTTTCGAGGACATGCTCGAGTTGTCTAGACTATATCAACATAATCTGACAATTCTAGACATAAACATGGTTATCGTTGAAACAAAACAATACGGAAAATAATATTATTGTGCCTGATTGATGGGTGGGGTGATAAAAACCTCGTAAAGATGGTGGAATTAGATCAGCATCCCCCACTGCTCATAATAAATACACGAACCGTACTGTCTGATGATAGACACTGATGGTTTTTCAAGCGTCTTCTATCACAAAATATATGCGTTGTTCTTACTATAAATAATAAGCTTTGATTTTGCAGAAATAATTAATTTACAAAACTTTTTTTTATATTCCCATTTCATTTTTCATAGTATATTTTGATACCAAGATTGGTTATTCTAACGCACTTAATGCTATCATCTTTTTTAAATTGATGCTAATAAGAAAAAATGATTTTAAAGTTGAGACGAAAACGACAAATTCCATTCAAATGTCAATTGATTCAATTAATTGGCACTATACCTTGGCTTTTACAAGAAAATATGCTCTTTCAGATAAAGATAGAAATAAAACTCATGACGAGAAATTAGCCGTATCTTCGCGTCGATGCATTCGTGAAACACTAATAAAAATATTTTATAGTCTTTGATTTATCGACAATTTGTCCGTTTCCCTTATTATTTTTTGTGCTATGTAGTTACGAAATCTGATCTTTTTCTGCATCCAATCTTCTGAAAAAGTTTCCAAATTAGACTAGTATGATTTATTGCCGTTTCAAAAATATATTAAGATAAGCTGCAAGTAACCAATGAAGTATCGAGGATAAAGGATGTTCCTTCTGTGTTTTTATCATTGTCCAAACACAGATTGATAGAAATGATATTCAGATAATAGAACTTGAATGAAGATAACTGAGTTGATGAGTTTTAGATTGCTTATAATTGGTTTATTAGATAGGTAATGATCTAGGCCAACTTTATTGTTGGTCTGTGAAGGAAATATGCCTGGCAGATTATAATTCACCTGAGTTATGAATTTCCGATTTTTGTACATTTAGATTTCTCCTTTTGTCTCAATATTTTGTATAATATGTTATTCCAAAATCTGGTCTTTTTCAGCACCCATTCTGCATCAGTTTCAAAATAGGACCAATCTGGAGTTTCGGATATATTAAGACAAGCTGCAAGAAACAAGATAATGAAATGTTATAGTGTGAAAACCAATGAAGTATCGGGGATAAAATTAATGATGCTCCTTCTGAATATGTTATTATTGTCCAACACAGATTGCTAGAAATGATATTCAGATAATAAAAATTGAATGATGATAATTTAGTTGATGGGTTTTAGATTGCTTATAATTTGGTTCATTAGATAGGTAATGATCTAGGCCATCTTTATTGTCGGTCTGTGAAGGAAACAGGCCTGGCAGATTATACGAAGGTAACCAGAGCAACAGATAAGAGGGATGGTGGCTTATATTTAAGGTAGTCCACCCCTAATGAGATTCGCAGTTCGTCGGAGTTATTCAGGCGACGTCGAAAACATTCGGCGGTGGAATTTCCACCGCCGAATGTTTACGACCGTGCCCGAATAGGTTCGGACACGTCACGACGCAGCTCGAGAAAATCCAATGTTTTATAAATTTTAAAATGGTCAAATTACGGGTATTCTACCTTAAATATTTGACTGGTCGTTATTCAAACCAGATGTTGTTGGGTTCTCGTTAGAATCGTCTCAACAAGACGATTGAAATGAATACACAGCAATATAGGGTTTCTAGATTTGAATAAATAGATTTGAAATGCCTTTCACTCAACTTATCAGGATCTGGAAAAATCTACTATTAGAACATAAGGTCAACCAGGGCCCTAGTTCAGTCTGATCATGATCAGTTCTACACCACTGTAAAACACGTAATGAAAAAGTTGTAATAGTATAATAGCATAAATCTTGACCAGACTGTATGTGTGCGCACACACTGACCTCAAAACATGATTTTCTCAAATTCCATAAAGGATCTTTTTCCAGATCTCGGCCTTTTTCCTATAGTCTCATATAATTCCTTAACATTAGTCATTTTCATATTTCCAGATTCACGCTAAAAGGCCCAAATGGGTCGTTCTAAACCGACCTATTTTGCCTACATGCCTCTGTACTGGTTGACCCGTCAGATCGTGTTGGTGGTGTTTATAACACATAATGCATGTAACATATCAAACAAAACTTCAGCTTCGCCCGGACTTAATGAGATCAAATATGTCAAAATTGCGTGAGAACGGACTCAAAAGTCTGAAATATGTCAACTGTAAGTAAGAAATCAAGAAATGATTGTGCATGCTTTGAATATATCTAGTAGGCCTAAAGTGACATTAAACTACCTATACTATGTTTTGTAGCTTTCGTACAGGAACTTTACAATATTAGCATTAAAAACCTGCTTTGATAATCTATGTTTTAAGATTCAATTTGAAGTACAAATGGTTTATCATTATCGAATATCACAAACTTAGAACTTGATATCACGCGTTCATTTAATCATTTAAGCTGTTATCGGTTGACAAATTTGAGACTTTAAAAGCAATTTGAAGGCGTTGCAGACTACTATTTAAAAGAGATTGGAATTTTATGTATTAATTGTTTCTTTAAAATATTGTCCAACACATTGGAATGTGTAATGGTGGCTCTTCTGGAATCACTGACTCTATATATAATAATAAAATAATTCATAATCATTAACTATTCATTAACTATTCATTAACTATTCTGTCTATTTAGTATGTATGGTAAAAATCTGGTTCCGAAATCTTCTGAATCTTTACAGTTAACGATGAAAGTATTATGAGATTCAACCATTCCAAATTCCAAATTTTATTTGTATCATTCAATATGAGCGATAAACTCTATGAAGAGAGTAGGCTTACATGCTCGCACAATCATAGGATGAATGCATTAGTTTTACAAAATTTAAGGTTACTTATTCAAACCTATAGGGAGAAAACGGCCAAACTGCTTGTCAATTTAAGACAGAAATATAAGTTTATTTATATTGAATCTGTCTACACACTCCCACGTCAACCTTAACCCAGACACTGTTTAATTGATCCAATGATATGCTCTCCCCATCTTTCATTTGTCTGACACTTGTCTTTTCATGAGCGTTTCATTTCTGAAAAAAGTTAATATAGAATACCAAACCATATACGAATATCAGAAACGCATTTGTCATTACTGTGTCAGAATTTTGACCTATCATACTAAAAGGGACCTTAAAGGCAGTGCGCGCAGCTGGACTAGGGCCGACATATTTCACTCGTATGTAATTTTCAAAATCTGGAATGTTTTCCCTATCTTCCTAAATGTTAGTTTTTCGCATACAGTATCTGATTGACCTTTGCTGAGTCTGAAGATATTGTTAAAATTTGGACTTTTCTACTTTTTAATAGGCCGCGGCCTTAGCGCAGTTGGTAGCGCATCTGACCCTCATTCGAGAGGTCCTGGGTTCGATACCCGGCCGCGGCTAATACCCTTTCTGACAAAATTGTCACCCACCAATGGGTTTGAAATCGTTAACCTAAGTGGGCGAGCAGCTGGAGGCTCGGTAAGGGTGTTGTGGTAGTACTGGTTTGAGAAACAACAGGAATCCATGGGTAGGTGCTCCAGCCGCCGCGATATAACCCTGGTAGTTGAAAACGGCGTAAAACCCCAATAAACTCAAACTCTACTTTTTACTTCTGATAAGGTCACTTTTAGCGTGACAGGTCACAAATATCCATTTTCAAAACAATGCCTGGTTCTGACATTGTCATGAGATTCATCTTCGGACACATGCCATCAATAGGGACCGATTTTATCAAGTAAGCAGTGACTTAATTTCTGTCAAATAATAGTGGGCGTTGTTATAAAAATCTTGTAACTACGGCTTGATTCAAGCCGTAGTTACGAGATTTTACAACAACACCGACGAATTATTAAAACATAATGGTAAACACAGTCCGTTTTAGCACATAATTCACTGCTATGCTATTTCACCAGGGTCAATTAGTACAGTTGATCATCAATGTCAAGAAATTGGTTTTATTGCATTGAGACCAACATGGAATCACGCAGCTTGATCAGAACACATGTTGTTCCTTGACACATTCTTCATGACCTGAAGTGAATGCAAGAAAACAGATTGCTCTTAGACATAATAAGATCTGAAAAACGATGTTTTTTACGCGACAAGGACCCTTTTATTAGATATATCGGCAATTTTTATGTTAACCATTAAGTTTATTGAACCTAAGAATTGTTCCGTAAATTTGTCATATCTTATCAAGCAATCGTATAAAACATTGTTTATTACTATTGAATATGTCTGTCAGTTTATATATTCACAAGTGTATCCAGACAACAATAAACGAACCGAGAAAATGTTTCTCAAAATACTTGTCTCACAAGTAGCATTTTGCTATAGAAATGGGTAGTCTTGGGGTATTGAAAAGGGGCCCTTATGGCACGTTAATACGCGGTCTGATTATGAATGAATGAATGAATGAATAAATGAATGAATTAATGAATTAATGAATGAATGAATGAATGAATGAATGAATGTTGTTTTAAGGCGCATCAACAGCTAGGGTCATTTAGCACGCACAGCAAAACTATGTAAATATGTAAATAATATAAAAGATATTGTCCAACAAGATTAACCCGGGACAATTTAATTTTCGTGCGCAAAGTCCGTTAGTTGAGCGTCTAAACAAAACAATGCCGAAGTGAGGTCATTACATATGCAGATGTCCCGGGTTAATCTTGCTGGACAATAACCTTTATGTGTAAATTTAAATCATGCGTGTAAAAATGTAAACAGTAGGCTAAAATTAAATTATGTAAAAAAGAAAAACTACCACATGAAAAACCAAAGATTATCCAATGTGAGGATGAAGGCACATGGGCCCCTCCCAGATCAGAGGGTACCCATGAACGAGTCCACTCGATTGGACAATCAAAGTCCGTGCTACAGTAATAACAATGTATTTGATTACTTAAGAATGTACATATCAATAATGATATATGAATGAAATTTATAATAAAACGTATTAATCACATAAATTGATATCACAGATGTAGGAAGAAATAAAGAGATTATTTTACAATTTCAACTGGACCTAAAGACTGGTAACTTCAACAATGCGCATGCCTGTAAACAGAAGTGAATTTGTCTCCATGGTGATCTAAAAAACGAACCCTTTCCCCGTATCATAGCAACAAGTAAAAGTGATCAGCCATATCGACATACAGAAACAATATCTTTATCAAACATTAATTGTATCTTCTACAGCCGCTTCAAAATGGATCAGTCTCAATTTTTTATTTTTGTGAAGTTGACAATACCGCACTGAATTGTCATGGATAAATAATATTATATTCGTTTGCATACAATGTATAAAACACCGGCGTAAACCAATGTCTATAGAAATAAGATATAACTCCCAGAGGTATTAAATATGAGCACGACAAGAGTTTGTCTCGTTGTTGTTGTATTAAACGAATGAAAAATATGTCTGGCATTTTTCCTGTTCATGGTATACACTTCAAAACTCGAGCAGAAATATACGTGGACCCGGTGACACACATAATAACGACCTAATTTAGGCTGAAGCTCGCCTACAAAGAACTTGCAGTGTAGAAGATGCTGTAGGTGTGGCGTTTTTTTATCCAAAAATATCTTGAACCGTAAAGTGTGCTTTTGCTTAATCCTGGAGAAAAGTTGTAATAATCTTTATTTTTGAAATTAAACAAAAACAAAAAAGCAGAATTCGTTGATAATTTCTGAGGTACATGGAAGTTATTTAACGATTAGTTTCATCTAATTTGCTTCTTTCTTTTGTTACCAATGCGAGCAGCAATCAGTAAGATGAAACAAGCGGAATATTCTCGTTGTAATGATGAGAAATCAAGTGCAACAAATATCTTTCGACAATTCATTAAAGAGCATCTGCATAATGTTTTATATGGTAAAATATTTATTGGAAAAAAGATCTCTTGGTATCGACGATATTATATCTTTCTTTTTTTCAATTCTTTTTCAAGTCAGATTTCCCATGCAGTTATCACAACTATTAATTGTTTGGGAAATGGCTTGTTAAACATCAAATGTAAAATGCCATAGAAATAGTAAATGTAGGTTAAACCATACGAGGGGTGTTCATTAAATAATGAAAATACACTATCATCTCAATGTAAAGAATGTGTAATTATATTTTTAATGTTTGATATGCAAGTAACAAGTATGTGAACTATTTTCAAAGTAACAAGAACCGTGCATGACAACCGTTGCCCTGGCAACACTGTCACAAAGTTGCAAAGGTTTCCACTCTGAAATTCCAGTGATTTCCATCAATATTTCCTCTCAAAAACCAAGAAAACAAAATAGAATCATTCTGACCTTGTACTGGTTAATTTTGTGTCTCAGGTACAAACATAAAATAACAGTTAAAGTCACTTTACTCTCTAGAAAAATAGAAAATATCATTATCAAATACTTTGTATCCGGAAAATCTTGACGTTTCCCCCTGATCCAATGTGTGGGGGGTCAACAATGTGACGTCATCATCCTTTAAATAAAAGAAATTTAATGTTGGGGCATAGCATAATCAATCACAAGTTCCCTGCACGTTTCAAATCAATGTTTGAAATTAGCATAGTACATATCACAGAGGAATATATGGTAAAAAAGCGTGTAAACACCTCCGTTCATATCATTGTATCTACCTAATTCCCTTGATCACAATGCCGAAGATTTCAGTATTTTCACATACAATAACCTTATATGTAATTTTGAAGTAAAAACATAACACCATCAGACACTTATGCTGAATAAACATTTTCTGTACTCAAATTCTAAATAAATACCATGATGCAAGTCTGTCTTAGCGAAAATAACGCGAAAAAACGTCCGACGTCATACCCATTGAGAATGTGACGTCATGCGTTGCCATAGTAACACACGGAACGTTCAGTCTGGATTTTCACAATGAAAGCTTTAATGCAGTTCTTTGTAAATGTATAAGTATTTCTTAATTATGTTGTGTATGAAAAGACTGGCAGATATGTTTTCATTATTTAATGAACGCCCCTCGTATAATTTTATAGACATAAAATTCACTTGTCTTTGATATCTTCAAAGGGCTAATACTAGACTAAAAAAGCAACTGGGGTTTGTCCATTCCTGACCTAGTAATAACTATCCTTTTTAACAGAAATTAGCCGGAATTTGAAACAGAGACCACGAATAAGGGTCAATAGGTGCGTCTGGTCAGAAAAAAAACAGATTCTCTCTCATCTTTTTAACATATACAATGCACACGTAGTCTAATAGAGATGTCTTTATAATACAGCATTGGTATTAATCAAACTGAGCTAAGCTAAATACCCCTACTGATAGGAATTTATGTTCGTCTCGATCACCATATAGACTATCACACGAGATGACAATGTGTAACATACACTCACCGTAACGTCTAAACGGCCACCTCATTCTTTCACCTATAATTCGGCATTTCTATTATAGACTAATGATAACTATTGTTGTTTTGGTTCCTTGCAAAATATATTTATTTTTGCATCACAACGTCGTGTGCGTTATTGCCATTTGATAAAATAATGGCGTTTAGAAGTGTACTACCCTAAAAATTCACAGACCACAATTTTATATTCAATGTGATCTCTGAGTGAATTTATCATGGTCAGGAATCGTAGTCTCGTGGATGATATAAATTATTGTTGAAGATACTGGTGGGTACCATATAGTGCAACAATCCCTAAGTTTGCTTGACCAGTGTCCCAAGTTAGGTCTTTGAAATCATTTTATTTTGACAGTGCTATAATCCATTTCTTTAACAAGTTGAAATCGTGATTCGTGATAAACCTTAATGTTGTTTAGACTTTGACCTGATTGGTCAATAGTTGTGGAAGGATTAATAAGGTTAAAAATAATATGCATAAGTTTTGTGTAGATTGGTTACTATTCATGAATTTTAGAGAGGAAATAACGTCGCAAATGTGAATATTTGCAAAGTCAACGGAATAATATAACTAAAGATGTAATATTCAGGCAAGACCTTATAGTCTCCAATCTTTGGTACAAGTTTGTCTTGATTTATGAATATTTATAGTTGCTAGGGAGAAAACAAAATCAAACGGCCATTTTGACATTCAAGGGCAGATGACATTAGATTTTCTGGTTTAGTCATAATTCTTTGAAGGAATCTGGTATGGGGTCACCCAAGGTCCATTTCTGTGAAATTTGATTGAAATCCATAATGTACTAGTAGTTTCTGATGAAAATATTTTTGAAGAAAAAGTTGACGCACGGACGTAGGTACCGCAGCGCCATGACAATAGCCTGGCGGCCAGTGGAGATAAAACGATGTTTTGTAACAGTTGCTTTTTTTATATAAGCAATTTGGTAACGAGACAATTAGAAAAGTAAAGTAACATAACATGTATTTGCCATTTACCTAACTAGAGACCTGACAACACCAAATAACCATAATAATAGGCTAATCCTATATTTGGGTGATACAGCATATAACACCTCAATAACAAACTATGATAAAGAAATGTTGGTTTTGTCACATTTTCAGACTAATTCAAATATTAAAAACATTTAATAAAAAAACATTGCAATCAAAGATTTAAATATCGAACCGGATGATCAAAAATTCGATTTAATTTTTACCAAGTTTGGGACCATCTTCGCGCGAAATTACAAATTTTATAATCTTGTTGCTGTCGGATGTAAACTTCGGGACAGTGTGACGCCAGCATATGAGTAATAAGTCGCAACATGGACAACGACCGTAAATTATTTCGTGTCTATTCGGTATATCCAAGTACAGAAAGTCCATATTTGATACGCACTTATCTAAAATAAGCTGGTTTCACTGCAGTAGATAAGGAGCGTCAGGATGTGCTAGGTTTCCAGAAACACATTGATACCACGATAAATCTATTTTTAATGGTGTCTGACAAAATTTATTTCACATTAAGCTATATTTTAATAAGAACCCAGACGAATATATTATCAATCTTTAGAGGATTTCGTGTTGTAAACTGAACATTGATTTTCAAAATATATTAATTAAGAAAATAAAGTGGTTTATCAAAATTCAGTTTGCGGTGAAACTCAAAATAGTATGATAACGATATTTATACAGTCAGTTCGAGTAATGCAAAGGCAAGAGATTAAACAAACTCAATCGAAGGTTTCATTCTTACTTTAAGAATGCATTGAAATAGACATACATGCATGGTTGCAGATAATTGACTACGCCGTAACGAAACAATTAAAAGAATGAACTTATTTGACAACAATTTTCGTTGCCTCGTTCGGGCAGAAAATCCTTCTATATTCACTGAACAGACATGACCAGGATTTGCCATTATCTGCCTCTATATAAATGCTTCCCTCAGGCATCAAATTGATGCCGCTTCCACCCCCTTGACGTCTGACCGTATTTACCAAAACACCATGCAAGAAATATGGTATGAAAAAAATTTGGAACACAGTAATTGGGAGAATTTACGACAATAACAGTTGAAGCTGCACCAAGTCAATTGAATCACGCAATACATGGATTTTGTTACCTGTGAGTCCCGAGTCCCTAATCTCAGGAATCATTGATAGATATTTAGTGAGTCCCAGAATGCTAACATTTTCAATGTCTAATCGACATTATCTTAAAAAGACTTCCAATGTTGGACTCATTATAGTTTTGATAGCAAGTGGGTCCCAGGACTCTTCCACATGAATTTGTAACAAAATCACTGGTAATATACCCATATGAATATCATTCCATGAGCTTATATCGTTATTCTTGACAGGTTCCCTCCAGTTCAAGTCAAAACTATTACTTAAAACCTATATAGACACATACCGCATTAACGTCACAAACATGGGTGCTGAAGATGCTCGTACTGTGGCTTTCTAAGTTATATGTCGTATGATAAGCGAATACATCCAATAATGTATCAACTCTAAGCATGCATGTAAATTACAGAACAACAACAAAAAAGAATAATCAATGAGAAACTACCATACGTACATAATTTTACAGCTCTGGTTATATCTGGTTGATAAACTGGAGTCCTTAGGTTGAGGATCGTGCGACAACTCTAAATATGTAATTTTGTTCCGTATTCAGTAAAATTTCCATATTCAGACAGAGATACCCCAGACAGACAAGACAGAGCAAAGTGTAAACTATAGAACATCGTCGGTCTACATCAAAAACACAATAACTACAACATGTTTAAATATACGCCTGAATGACGCCATTTCGTCGCACATAAATCATGTTGTATCTGTGCCTCGATCACTGACGCCCGAAAATAGTAACAACATAAAACAAACAAAAAACATATTCGTTTTGTACAAGCGGAGAACCCGATAGCGCTATGGTATTGCTTAGACCTGGCAATGGGGCGAATTTAAAGGTGTGTGTGCCGTGAAACGTGCCCTTGGCGATAAAGATGAAGTGGGACAAATAAATACCGGGTAAAGTTGGATAAAACAATACAAGATTCGGCATGTTTTTAGTTATTTGAATAAACGCCAAATGAGATTGAATTATTTTCACTTTAAAACTTATTTTCCTATTAAAGATAGATTTTGGTCGAAAATGACATTTTGCCATGAATACGATTTCTACGAACTTACTCATGAATTGTGAGTAAGTTGTGAGAATAGCATTAGTGAGAAACAGCTCCTGTTTCAGTGAAACATAAATCTAATTTCATCTTTATTTCTCTCTTCATAGTTTCCTGATTAAATCCAGGGCGTACCAAATGTAATACATTAGTAGTGACGTTCATGCTACATCTCAGATGATGGATCATAGCTGTCCTGTAACCTAGAGATTGACCTACTTCAACAACAATGAAGAGGCGCCCATTTTCATGCTTATTGTAAAATGGTATTCCAGGATATAGTAAAAACTACATTTTAAAGTACTTGGAAAAAGGTGTGCTTATTTGCTTTTTAGAAAAGCGGTAAACACTCGACAAGGAACCAACCGCTTGTCATTTCGACAAATGTTAAGACAACATGCTCCAAACATCTATTTAAGAAAGAAATGCATAATATAGGGCGCGAATAAAATGATAAATAACTTCAGCGCTGTCCGTGTTTGATTCAAGCTGATTTAAGATTCCGGATCAGTTATGTCTATAATTTAACCTTTTCCCAAACGGCAAAGTTTTAGCGTAATCCACTTCAAAAACTGCAACCAATGACAAAATGGAAGTTATTACAGAAGGAATTTGTGTTAAATATGGCATGGAAAATATTGGGGAAAAAATTAGAAACTGCTGGTTATCAGCAGTTTCTTCTTTTGTTTCAATGTTTTCCCAAGCTTCTTCTATTTGAGACGTCAAAACCAGGTCTTGTTTGGGAAAGGGTTAATCGAAATTAGCTACAATGCAAATATGACTGGAAGTGTTTTAAATCTTATATCATGTGCATTACAAAACAACCAATGATGTGCTAGGATATGAATTGACAAATAATCATTAAATGTTTCTGAGTTGGAAATAATGTATTGTCACCCTGTAATTTACATTTTAGTGGATTGTTTGAGCTTGAAAAGCAAAATATTTTTACAAAATGTGGATGGTAGACTTATCATTTTGGTGTATGTTTATGGAAATAATAATTGATAGCTTCAATAGAGACCTATGATGCTAAATGGATCTATTTGTTCAAATTACAGTTCCGGAACCTTATGAAGGATTGTAATACATAATACTATCTCACCTCAAATCAACTTTTTTCATAGGAGTAGAGATATGTTAGTTTGTCGGTAAACACATTGATATCACGATAAATGAGTTTAAAGGCTTTCTAACAAGATTTATTTCGCATTAAATTTTATCTGAATAAGAACCCAGACTAATAAAAGACGCATTTTATCTAGATTCGATTGTTTGGTTTGAATAAACGATTCTTTACTGTTTTATAAGTCAATGTGCACAGTGTTTTGTTTTAGAAAAATAGATGTACAGGTATTTTTAATTTCTATGTCAAAATACTACAGCCCAGTATGCTTATCCAATGACAATGGGACAATCTCCCTTATGTTTTATTTAGATAAAAGTGACATTTTACAGATATTTTTTCGTTAATTGTACTATTTTTTAATCTGAAAGAGCATGTTTTCTCATGAAACATTCTGAACATTTCAAGCCAAAGTATACACATTAGAACTACCTGTCTTGGCATAAAGACACACCTTAAAAAAAGAAATAGGAATGTGATGTCTCATTTCAATATAAGAATACACTGACCAATTTATTGGCACACTGTATAAAGTCAATTTGCAACAATCTCAATATTAAGATCACAAAAAACAACAACAAAAAAACCCAACATTTATTCAACTGGTTAAGATAAATATAAAAAATAAAATATATTTGAATCAACAAATAACAACATGTAACTAGGTCCAAATAGTGGAGCGGATAAAGGTCAAAATCGTGCAAATGATGATACAAGCACCAAATTTGGTGTGGTAGTACCTTAAAGCAATAGAAAATTTTTGAATCGATGGGACATTGAAAAATCCAATATGGCGGCCATTTTTCAAGATGGCCGCCAAACTGATGCTTCAAAAAGGCAATATCAATAGATTTGGGTCTGAAGCTATGTGTGAAACTGGTTTCAAAGCACAATTTTGATGTTTTTGTATGTGTTTTGATTTGTTTTCTCCATTAGCACTAATAAAACAACATGGCCGCCTATATCAAGATGGCCGCCAAGCTGGAAAACTCTAGAATTTCATATGATGGTGATGTTTCATTTTCACATTTTACACTGTTTGTTTTATTAATGCTATTTGTACGACTGTCTTCAATATGTTTCTTGTGATTGTATATTTAAATTACATTTCACAAAGTCTTATATGGACGATATGATGGGTGATAGTCGAATAGAGTGGGCGGCAAACTTCTGTAAGGTAATGAATTTTTGAAAAATGAAAACCTGACTCTTGTTCATTGTAGAAACTATACTTAACCTAAAACAAACAAGCAGATGCAAAATCGTGTTAACATCCGAAAGAAAATCATCTTAACTCTTTCCCAAACGACAAAAATTGGACTTCAGGGATTTGGAAGCTGCTTCAGACGACATAATTAATATCTATTAAGAAAGAATTTGGATAGAAAACAAAATAGAAAATATTTAGACAAAAGAAGAAAATAATGCTTATCAGCATTTATTTTTTCATTTGCTTCAATGATTTCTCAAACTTACAACATTAGGAACGTGAAAACCAGGTCTTGTTTGGGAATAGGTAAGAGTGAGGCTAATTAAGTGTCCGTGGCCAGGACAAACCTCTGATATAGGGGAAGTCGGTCGTGGCCAGGCCTGGAGAGGGATAGGCTCCATCAGGCGTCATTGCCTAAGATTTGCTACAAGATGAACACAACAAGAAGGATTTTTAAGCCAGCTCGGTCGTCGCCCGGAATATCAAGGACAGCCACAACGCAAGGCACCAGGACGGAAGTTGGAAATATACTACTGGTGCCATCAATGATAACAGTAAAGACGAAATCAGTGTCGAACGCAACAACAGTCATTGGTACATGGAATGTTAGGTATACTAAATGCTCCTGGCAAGCTTGAGGAACTAACACATACTATGAGCACATACCGATGGAATGTTTTGGGAATTTGCAACATGAGATGGAAAGGCATGGGAGAAACAACGACCCATGAAGATCACAAGCTGTACTTCAGTGGAAGAGACGATAGACACGAAGAATGTGAGGGTTTCCTTGTGCTAGTTCAGTGATGGGATGTCGACCAATATCCAACATGCTCATCACCATACGCCTTAGGTCATCATTTTTTTTTTTTTTTTTAATTTTACAATTTTACAAGTGTATGCGCCAACCACTACACAATCTGATGAAGAAATAGAAGAATTATATGACCAAATACAACAAACAATCTAAGAAACACCCAAGAAAGATATCCTGGTTGTCCAAGGGGACCGGAATGCAAAGATTGGAGAAGATGCACAACCAGACTTGAAAGGAACATATGGACCCTACTGCATCTCGGAGACAAATGATAGAAAATTTAGACTGCTCGAGTTCGCAAAACTCAACAACCTCAAAGTGACCAACACGTTCCACCCCCTCAAAGCATCCAGACGATGGACCTGGCACAAACCAATTCGGCATGACCACAAAATAGACTACATATTGAAGAAGAAACGTTTCCATATATCAGTCAATATCGCCAGAACACGTAGCTTCCCTGGTGCGGATATCAACAGTGACCATGAGCTTTTCATGGTATCATTCCGCCAACACCCTACGAAAGCAAAATAGTTAAAGGATCCCACTAGAATAAAATTTGATCTGGAGAAACTAAAAAAACCAGAAGTGGCGCGTGTCTTCGAGGCCACAATTGGCGGCAAGTTTGCCCCACTCCTGCTACTTGATGCAGACGACATAGACGCAGACACTTTCATTGGCATGTTTAACAATTCTGTGACGTAGATGGCCAATGAAGTTCTTGGTAAACAACGGGCCATCAAGAAGCCATAGGTAACACCAGACATGCTAAAACTATGCGACTGAAGGAGAGACCTGAAGCAGTCCAAGTATGAAAACAGTGAGGGAGCCAATAAGTACTGGCAAGCAGACAAACTGGCAAAGATGAGTATTTTAAAGGCAAAGGAGGATTGGGTTGCAGCGCAATGCAGCGATATTGAATGAAGTCTCAAAGCCAACGACACCAAAAAGGCCTACAAAGTAGTGAAAGAACTCACCAGTGGAAAACAAAATCGGCCAAGCACCATCCTAAATAAGAACGGGAAGTGTCTAACCGAAACTAAAGACACCTGATCAGATGGAAAGAATATACCTCGGAGCTGTACTCCTACTGCACAACAGGAGATTCATAAAAACTCAACACAACCTCATCATCAGATACAGACAACTTTCCCATCCTTAGAGAGCAGAAGTGGAGGAAAGCACTTAAGAAAGGAAAGTCAGCAGGAACCGATAACATCCCGGGAGAACTAGTACAGGCTTGTGTTGATGCAATGATCAATGCCCTGGGAAGATCTGTGAAACAGGAGGATGGTCTACACAATGGACCCAGTCCTTAGTGATCACAATACCAAAGAAAGGCAATTTACAACAATGCAACAACTATCGCACAATAAGCCTAATATGCCATCCCAGCAAAGTGATGCTCAAGATCATATTGAATAGTTTGACACCGCAGGCAAAGACAACCATAGCAGAAGAGCAAGCAGGATTAAGAGCAGGACGTAGCACCACTGAGCAGATCTTCAACCTCAGGATCTTATGCGGAAGATATATACCGCATCATTAAGAACTTTACCACGTATTTATAGATTTCAAGAAAACCATTGACAGAGTCTGGCATACCACACTTTGGGCTACTATGACCCATTATAACATCAACGCTAACCTCATCCACATCATACAAAATCTATACGACAAGGCTAGTAGTGCAGTGTACAATGGAGAAATTGGTGAATGGTTTAGAACATCAGTTGGAGTAGGACAAGGATGTCTGCTTTCGCTAACGCTCTTTAACATTTTCCTAGAAAGAATTATGACCAACGCACTTGAAAACCATGACGGAACAGTAAGCATTGGTGGAAGAACGATCACAAACCTTCAGACTTTGCTGATAATATAGACGGATTGGCAAACTCAGAACAGGAGCTAGAAAACCTGGTCAACCAACTCGACAAATCCTCTGCAGACTACGGTATAGAAATCAGCGCCAACAAAACCAAACTCATGACAAACAATATTCATGGAATTCAGACTGACATCATCGCAAACGGAGAAAAACTTGAAACCGTAAAGAACTTTAAAAAACTTAGGTGCACTAGTATCAAACGAGGGATCTAAACCTTAAATATCGGCCAGAATTGCTATGACAGCTGTAACCCTAGCTAGGCTTAACACCATCTGCAAAGATAAATCCATCAAACTTGGCTCCAAAACAAGACTAATGCGCTCCCTCGTCCACTCTGTATTCCTATATGCCTGTGCAACATGGACCCTTACAGCAGAAACTGAGAAAAAGATTAAGGCCAAAGAAATGAGATGCTACAGAAGACAGCTGGATATATCTTACAAAGATCACATAACCAACGAAGAGGTAAAAATCAGAATACGACAATCTATAGGTCCATACGATAATCTGCTTACTACAGTCAGAAAGCGTAAACTCAGATGGTTTGGTCTCGTAACCAGAGGACAGGGAATTGTCGAGACCGTGCTCCAAGGAACAGTTAGAGGAGGAAGAAAGAGAGGAAGACAGAAGAAAAGATGGGAAAATAACATCACAGAATGGACTGGACTGAAAATGAATGAGGCAGTCAAACAAGCAAAGGACAGAGACGGTTGGAGAGAACTGGTTGTTAGGTCATCCATAGCACCCCAACAGCAACCGCCATTGGATAGGTGAAGGTGAAGGTGAATAGTTAGGACAGCGGTGAGGACCAGTGCCAGTTGTCGATCCGTCGCATTGGCTGACTACTGTGTCAAAGGTACTACCTCTACTATGTACCCTACACCCCAAAAACATACAAGTACAGAATAATTATTCAAGACCGTCTTAAAATTGAAGAGAAAATGAGAGATAATGTGAAAAAATAATTGTATAAAAGTGAAACATTATTTTTTTCTATCATAAACTGAAATATGAGGACTTTCAATGTTGGCGGCCATCTTGAAAAAGGCAGCCGTTTTGTTCTTTTTGTACAAATGGATAAAATAAATCATTATACATGCGATTTTATCAAAACTTGGCTCCAGAACTGGTCTAAATCTAAACCTTGGTTCCAAATTTTATGATATAAACCTTTCAAAGGTTCATTTAGGCGGCCATCTTGAAAAATGGCCGCCATTTTGGATTTTTCAATGTCCCATCGGGTCAAAATTTTCCAATCCCCTTTTAGTACTACCACACTAAATTTGGTGCTTGTATCACCATTTGCACGATTTTGCTAAAAAATGGCACTTATCCGCTCCACTATACATGTGTAGTCTCATTTCAACAAAACCTTTGTAAGTGCACCTTAACCCATTACCACACAATGACTCTTTTTGACTCCCTACAAAATATTGGCTATGGAAACCATTGTGGAAAATGAAGAAATTGCTTGTGACAAGCAATTTCTTCATTTCCCACAATGTTTTCTACCCCAAAAGACCAACAAATTTTTAATTTCATGCTTTTGGAATTGTCGTCTGCAATATCTTTGAAATTGGATCACCCTAAAATTTTGTCGTTTGGTAATGGGTTAAAACAAGCAACGTTTTGTTCATAGATAACGTGTACCCGTATACGTTAAAACACAAATGCATCGTTATTGGTATTTATTCTTGTTATGTCAGATTTTGATCATAATACTTCCAGACGATTGATGCATATGACGATTTATCTGTCTACGAATTCACCGAAATTACAGACCAAAATTAATGAGCCAGTATGCAACATCTATTGACAGAATTTGCATCTCAGAATATTTCCTATGTGCACATATACTATACCAATGTGGCGTACAATAAATAGATTTATTAGCCTATTAGGACTACAAATTTGTTGTAAGGATATAGTTCAAGTCTGTGTAAAAAGCCACCCTTTTAGACAATAAATGAAATATCAAACGCACAAAGACTTAAATGATAACGATAATTTCTGGTTCAGTTAAACAATGTAACTATTGAAAGTTTAATTTAAGGTAAGACCTGGGTAATGGGCTCTGTAACCAGTTATGGAACGAAATCTGTTTGGTGCAAATAGACGATTTCAAGGGAAGTAATTTTCATTGCTCTCAATGTTTGACTTTTGTTGGGATTTTTGCCTACTCTTTATACAACTTTGAACCATTTTCACAAAAAATATTTAGATTATTTCCTCGGATATCTGAGCACGCTCAATTACGTCCGTTGTTACGAAAACAGGCGATATTGCTTCTTACGGTACTTTAAAAATGCACGGACTTACGAAGGTCATGGAATAAGTCGAAATATAACGATTAGACCGGAAGTACATTGTCCAGGTCTTACCTTAAAGGAAGAAACATGACACACATTCTGCTCTGTTAACCATTTCCCAAACAAGACCTGGTTTTGACGTCCCTTATAAAAAAGGCTTGGGAGAACATTGAATCAAAAGAAGAAACCGCTGATAACCAGCAGTTTCTCCTTTTGTCTCAATATTTTCTGTGCCATATTTAACACAATTCCTATCTTTAATAACATATGTTTTGTCGTATGTGGCAGCTTTTAAATTGGACCATCCTAAAATTTTGTCGTTTGGGAAAGGGTTAAATCACTGAATTTCGTTCGTATTCGGATACAATTACTATTTACTTCGAGCTAAGTCTCCAGACAGTGTAATGTGTAAACTATAGGATATTGTGAATCCATCATATTTGATAAGGTAAGCTATATCTGTTTTCTATTATTGAATGTGTCAGATTGATGCATTACATCTACTACTGATTTTCCGCAAAAAGACATGCTCGTTGGATAGAATATAGGAATTGGCACCCATACCGCATTTGTTCATCTGTACATAAGTCTATCTAGGTCTAATCCGAGTTTTCTCTGACGAAATTCACTCTTTGATATGTTGATGGCGCTCATTTAAATGAGCGACACCAACATATCAAAGAGAGTATTTCATCAGAGAAAACTCGGATTAAACTAGGTCGAACCGTTCGGTAGAAATCGACGACGCTTGCAAAATTGTTAGATTCATACTGTGAGTCTCACACTACAATTGTTCAAATTTAGAGTTATTCTAATCTAGAAAGAAAGTATCAGAAAAAGAAATTATTCAAAGCATGGATTCTCTTTTTAATTCTGATAACACCACTATATAGTAGTTAAATTGAAAAAGGCTAATATACCTGTCTCTCATATTATCGAGGTTTCCCAATTATCGAGGATTTCACTTGTTTTGCCGCTTTTTCCACATTTAAACGTCACAGCGCGAGCTGTCATTCTACCTTAGAAATCGTTCGAAATTACGGCAATTTTTTCAAGTCAAATAAAACGAGGAAATGCGTCGAAAGCAAGTAAGTATCCACTTTCATATTTGTTGTGTCACTAAAATAAGAAAAATCCACCACAATTCCGTATTAAAAACACCTTACTTGATTCAATATTTCGAAGATTCAACGAAAAAAAGTCCGCTGTTTACTGTCTCCGCTCTCGCCATTTTTTCTGGGGTCACGTGACTTCCAGACTACACAGAGTGAGCTCCCCTAAGGATTTTAACTATAGTCATCAAAATAAATAAGGCAACGCCAAACTGGGATTAGGGTTTTTTGCAGCTAGACGATGTTTAAAGTGTTTTTCATGAAGTTTGTTGTGAATGGCATTAAATCTCATGAAAACTAACATTCGTTTAGCACAAATTTATCTACCAATTATCAAAATTACATTTTCTATGTATAAATTGTGTCATGCCCCACCCACCAAAAGAGAATAATAATGATAGAATAAAACAGAAACAAAAGAAAACCACACCAAAATTACAACAACAATGTCAAAAATTATGAGAAGCAATTATTACCTGACACATTTTAAATGTCAAATTTAATTGTATTTTCAGACAAAGCCTACCCCGAAATTCAAGGCAAAAAGAGGTCAATATGACAAAGAGAATCTGATAAAAGCATACCAGATGGTGAAAGAGAAGAAATGGTCAGTGTGTCGGGCTGCGAGGAGTTTTGGAGTGCCAGAGACGACATTGCGAGATCGAGTGGCTGGTAGAGTTTCCACAGATGTCCAAAGGCCGGGTCCAGACACATTATTTACAAAAGAGGAGGATCTGTCTCTAGTGAATCATATAGAAACAATGGCACAGATAGGCTATGGTGTCACCAATACCCAACTGAGAAATATGGCAGGAGATCTGGCTGTTGCTTTTGGAAGAAGGGAAAAATCGCAAGACATGTCAAACAACTGGGTGTATAGATTTCTTGGGAGATGGGGTGACAGGATTAAATCTATGAAACCAAGAAGTCTTGAAAGTTCTAGGGCAAGAGCAGCTACACAGGAGACACTGGATAATTATTATACGGAGCTTGAACGAATCCTTGTAAAGTACCAATTGGAGGACAAGCCCCACAGAATTTTCAATTTAGACGAAACTGGACTAAAACCAGAACACAGGCCACTGAACATTATTGCACCCACAAACAGTAAACCAAATACCACTACTTCACCAAAGGGAAACACAGTAACATTGTACGGTTGTGTGAGTGCAATAGGACAAGTCCTTCCACCCTATTTTGTGTTTAAGGGCATCAGGGCGAATGAGGATTTACTGCGCGGTGCACTGCCTGGGACTTCATACTGCATGTCTGAGTCAGGGTGGGGTAATGGTACCACCTTTATTAAGTTTTTGGAAGACCATTTTCTCAAATTTACTCAAGCTGGACAAAATGCAACAGATTATACACTGCTGTTGTGTGATGGACATGGCTCACACATTACAAAACCGGTGCTGGATTGGGCAGTTAAGAACAAGATAGTCATCTTCGTGCTCCCCCCTCATACTTCACACTTGACACAACCATTGGATGTGGGTTGCTTTGGCCCTTTCAAGAGATATTACCACAGTGAGTGTGATCATTGGATGAAAACACATATGGGACAAACCATGACAAGATATGAAATTTGCGAAGTAGCTTGTAAGGCATACCCAAAGGCAATGACATACAAAAATATCACAACAGCATTTGAGAAAGTGGGTATTTATCCAATTAACAAGAAGGCTATTCCAGTGGAAATGACATTCCCAGCAGAACCTTTTAGGGAGAAGAGGCCAGTAGAGAAAGTCAAGGCAATCAAGCGAGGAGGAGAAGAAGTTGAGCAATTCCTCTTGCGAAAGGTGGAAGAGATGCAGATAGTAAAGTTAAGAGAAAAGGAGATAAATGAGAAAGAGGGAGTCACAGAGAAAGGAAAGGGTAAACAAGCTACAATAAAGAAACCGTCAGCTGGAGGAAAAGCTATCACAGAAGAAGACTTTCAATCACAGTTGGAAGCATATGAGAGTCAAAAGAGTAAAAGTAATCAGAAAAAGAAGGGAAGCAAAAGACCGGCAAGTCCTGAACCCTCTACAAGTGGACTTTCCAATGAAAATGGAAAGAAAATGAAATCCATAGAGATCCTAAGTGACAGTGATACAGAGGATGTTGACGTCTTGGATGATTCAGAAAAGTGTTGTGTATGTGGGAGATTCGAGCCAAAAGAATTAAAAGATACAGCAGCATTTGAAATAGTTAAGTGGGCCTGCTGCACCATGTGTGGACATTGGGTTCACTTGAAGTTTTGTACACCAGTGAGATGTGTAAGGACACATGCAGACTTTATTTGTGTACACTGCAACACTGCATAGTTTGGAATGTTATTTTCTGTGATAGTTGATATGGATAATTGGATAATTGATATGGATAATTGGATGTGGATATATTTGTTATAGGGACTGTGATTAAAATATGATTAGGAACTCTGTTTCAAAAAAATATTTAAGCAATTTCTTGTTAATATTGTCGTTGACTGATATCTTTTTGTTATTGTTTGTTTTATGATATTTTCTATGATCGAGTTTTTTTAACTATATATGAAATTGTTTTAATCATCCTTATCAATATCATATAATCATCACATCAGATCATTCATCATAATTATCATTAATCATTATTGAAGAAAAAATTCATTTCCATTCTTGGTTCATTAAATTTGCCAATATTTTACAAAATGTCTTCATCTTTGTCCATTACAAAAGTTGAAAACAGTAGTTTGACAACTGCAAAATAATAATAACCTTTAAAAACTTTGAATAGTATACCATATCCTCATTTGTGACGTCATATGTGCAAATCCTCGATAATTGGGGAGTATTCCGAATTTCAATGTAGGTCAACCAAGCAACTTCCGGGAAAGAATTTTGACAGTAAAAATGCCTCAATTTTGACAAAAAATTCACAGAAGATACTCCTTATCCTCTAATTATGTTTTAATAATTTGAATTATCAAATGGCCAACTCCATTGACAGCGCGAGATAGAATTCTCCTTGTGTCCTCGATAATTGGAGAAAAGGGGATATAAATATGATCTACATTATTACAATCATTATTAGACAGACTGACACTAACTGATCCGTATTTAACAGTTGAAATGATATACTATCTTGGCTGAGAAAACATGCATAATTGTCCCTTTTTCGTCGTACATAAATCAAATTCGTTTGTTATTGCTGTTGTCACAAGTGAATAGTAGCAATAACTCGTTCAAACGATCGATTGTTGACCTTGTCTAGAATTTGATTGACGAAGGTTATAAATACGAGGGCCCATCAATAATTTCGAGAACTAAATCTACTATTCAATTACCCGTTGGCGTATTTTCACGAAAATTGGTATGCTGAAAGCTCATTCATTTTCCAACCGACTCATTTTATTCAAAAAACGATGACGTCAAAACAAAATGACGTCATGGCAGAATTATGACGCCATGTTAATAGCGTTTGTTTAAAATGACGTCATCTTGCGTTCTTGAGCAAACCCTTTTGATAAATTTTATGTAATTCTCCATAATTCCTGTACGGACATTCGTGAAATTTTACATGTATTGTAAAGAGACATCTGTTTATCGAATAACGTTATTTGAAAGCGGATGCAACCTTCAGTGACATGTAGAGAGATAAGAGAAAATGTGTGATTTTGCTAGCTGACCGGAGACTATAAAACTAAAAATAAGGCTGCTAAAATCCTAGAATGTACTCTTAAAAATTGAAAATTAGGTGTTTAAATAGTAGTAAGACACTAAGATAATTTGTATGAAACAACTAATGACAGTATGACCAGTAATCTCGGAATGCGGCGTACATCGGCTAGATGGGTACCGTGCCGGCCGCTTCCTGGCCGATTTGGGCAGGAGGTCAAAAGGTGTCGTAAATAATAACAAAGTTATAAGGAAGACCGCCACAACTTTGCCAATCATATAAGTACATGTGACGTGACATTGATGCATCATTTTTGAGTCGGAAAGTAAAGAACAAATATCATTTTGGAAGCACTATTCTTCGTTCTCACACACAAAAGCATTGATTTCCAGATGTACTGGTGAGACAAATGCCATAATTTTCATCGATATTCGAGGAATCACACTGAAACATTTTATATTTATATAAAGTCGAGTAAGTACTTTTAATTTTGCAGCAAGAATCAAATCTGGTCTGCCACCCACATTTATGAGACAGCGCGCAAATATTATAAGGTCAGGAATTCTGCCGCGCTGTGACAGCGCGTCGCGCCATTGTTAACGCGTTAAAAAGGCCGGTATTGTGAAACTGATGATAGAAATTTTACCAAACCCCTCGTACCGCAAAGACTATGCAATTTGCGAGTTTTATTTATTTTCAAACCTTAGAAATAAATCACGGGGTAAAGATAACGAGTAAAAAGAAGAGTTGGGGTGTGTCATTTACAAATGTTTGCGGGACATGTCACGTGACGGGCTGTAGCACGTGTCACAGGCGCGAGTCAAGCGGTGGAAGGAATGCAAACTGTTCAAGGGATGTTACTTTTATAAGAAATGGGTAATATATCTAAGTTTATCGACGTATATTTCTGGTATAAGATTAGTTCTCGAAATTATTGATGGACCCTCGTATATGAACATACTTGTATACTGACGAATGCATTTTCCCAACTTTATTTATTTTTTTTATTTTTTTATTTTTTTTTTTTTTTTTTGCAAAATGTAATAGATCTACATAAAGTATCCAGGCAAAAATGGAAAACGCTGAACAAAGCCAGGTTTTGTTATAGAAAGATTTAAGTTTCCTTGGTAACGGCGACAAACATTTTATTCTGTTACCATCAGATTGTTTCATGAAAAGATTTTTTTTGCAATTATAACAATCGCAATTACTTTTCGTCATTCACTGAAAAAATATCAAATTACAGTTCTAAGAAAACATTTTATCTTGGGTATTTTTCAAAGTAGTAAAGGCTCTTTAAAAAAGAATGATTTTGAAATTGTTCTTTTCCGAGTGACAGTCTGTCCTTGTTTACTATACATGATTGTTGCAAACTCAATAACTATTGTAAGATACATATGAACAAATGCGTTTGAATACTGAACCAAATCAAAGTACTGAAAGTACTGTTGGGAAGCAAATTTGTTAATAATGTAGGCCTGTCAAGAAGTATAGTACTTTGATTAGGTACTTTGATTATCCCTTTGAATACCTTGAAATCTTTGATTCGTAGCGTACTTTAATTAGGTACTTTGATTATCCATTTGAATACTTTGAATACTTTGATTCGTAGAGTACTTTGATTAGGTACTTTGATTATCCATTTGACTATCTTGAATACTTTGATCCCGTGCATCTATTTATAGCTTTGAATATATTGCATAGTTCATTTAATTGACTGACCCATTTACAAGGAAGGCCATTGGACTAATCTTTGAACCATAATAAAGCAAATTACTATGTCGGTCTTTTCTTCTCTTAGAGACATGATTAATTGAATGTTTCATTTTCAGTCACACAATTCAAAATCTACATGTATAACTTCAGACTTACATATTAAATATTCGAATGAATATTACCTCATTAATTTTTGCTTTTGATAGAACTATTTATAGTGAGGAGGACCAGAAGGTGTTGTGTGGTATGCAGAGAAAGGTAAAATGCAGAGAAAGTCGGTTGTATAGAGAAGCAAATTTTGAAAATATTGCTTCCAAAACACAGCCTAACCCTTCCCATAACATCCCTGTAAGCATCTAAACTCACCCATTTCAGTCCTCATTTCGGGATGGCCATTTTCGCTTCACTTTGCCCTGTTAAAATCCAGAACGTGTAACGTAAACGTAGACATTCCACCCAGAAATTATATATGTATGAAGAAACATTTACATTAAATGTTTTCAAAGACATTTTAGGAATAGGAATTTGGCGGTTATTTGTCAAGGCTCATTTATTTGAGTAATTGTGATAATCAAGGAAGCAGAGCGTTACATTTCCATACATACTGAATAGACGAGATAATTTGTGTTTTATTCATTGTCGTCGCTTTTTTAACGAAAACCTCGTATCTGCAGCTTAAAACAAGCTGTAGATACAATGTTTTTGTTGAAAAGCAGCGATGTATTGTCTGAAGGCACTGAAAAACAACAAATTCATACAAAAGAAGGCAGTCTCATTTACAATCCGGTCAAGATATAATATCAGATGTTTACAAAATGGCACTGAATTTTATTCTAAGTTTACCGTTATGTTTTCATAAGCAGTCAGCGTTGTTATTAAATCTCGTAACTATGGCTTGATTCAAACTAGATAAAATCGTCCCCTATTATAACTCTAACGCGCTATTGTAAACATTTTTGGGAAAAACCAATACTTACCTGTAGGAGGGGCAGATTAAGGGTTTAGAAAAGTCCAGAACGGGTGAAATTGTGTCACTCGGACTCACTCCTGCCAACACTTCAAACAATTGTTTCAATGAAAATTACTTACATGTTCTTGTACATTATGACAATAACATGCTATAGGCATAGGTCATTTGCCAGACAGAGCAAAACAGAGAAGAAAAATCCAATGAAAAAGTCGAAAAATTGGGATTTCTCCCAAAACAAGCAACTTTTTCCCCATAACAAATTTTCTCCATTCAAATATGTCAATATAATGTGCAAATTCTAATTCATGTACTACTACCATCGGACATAGAATAGTGAAAGCGGTAACCGAGATATTCACGAAAACACATGGCATGCCAAGATTTTTTGGTCGGCCATTTGCAAAAATTGTTTTCAAAATTTGCACGATGTAATTCACAAGTACTTATAAGGTTTACACAAGATATTGCATTGCAGCTGTCATACCTGATATCTGTAGTGCGTGTTACAATGGCACAAATCAACGATCCATGGACAGTAAACAACTTTTTCTGATATAAAATTAGTTTACCTAATTCAACTTTCGGTTTCCACCTTGGAGAGCTAGACGATAAAATTAATCCGCAAATTCGTATCTTTAAAAGAAAACAACATTTGAGAAAACATCGCACAACATTGATAAAAGATTGCATTGATGATAAATTGTACAAAATTCTGGATAAAACCGATCGTGGAATTTGATACTTGACATCTGAAAAATACGAACTAATTACTAATGCGCCTCACTCATATGCAGCTATATGCCGTGTGTATTCCGCCGGACGTGTAAACAAAATGAAAACATTTTACAGTTTGGGGTTTAAAAAGGTATTTATTCGCTGGCAATTGATCAGAATCAAAAGCATCTATAAGTTTAAAGACAATGAATAAACGATCCTTCTTCGATTTTCAAAGATTAAGGATCGCGTCAATTGTTATTATGAATGATAAGAAACCGGAACTCGTGTTTGTTGACATTTTGAAAATTGGTTCAAAAACTAATTATTTCGTAAATATACAACTTCCACGCATACTAAACACAATTTAAATGTCTTCTCTTCCCATATTTACATTTTAAATTAATTATTAAATGAAATAAGATTTCAACTTGAATTAGGAATAGTATGGTGTACAAAGTTGGTCATTACAAAATTTTATTATCCAGTTATGTATCACGATTTTTTCTGTATAATTTCAATGCAATTACTGAGCAATACTGCATAATAAAGAGAGGGAAAATTATACTAACTGTTGATATAATTTTGATAACAAAGAACTTTTATAATGGGTTATACTTTTGAATTCATGGGATAAAACTCGATAGCATGTAAATTGAAATTTAAAATAAGGCCTAAGGTGTCAAGTGACATATGTTGTGGCTTTGGCAACAATTTTTACTTGAATCTAATCGATAGACTTAAAATAAATGATCATTTATGATAAAACGGCCTTTGACAGCTTGAAAAAATGACCCCATTATCTAACCATACCTCATGTTGCTAGAAAAATAGTTCCACCTTGAATTACATATGAAAAATAAAGAAATGTCAGACTTTTTTTCGTAAAGGCAGATTTTCTGAATAAAGAAAATTTGTGTAAGTAGTAGTACTACCTAGTTCAGACCTTGGTGTATGTTTGTGTGAAAAACTAGCCAACTTCATTCAAGGATAACTATGTTCTCGGTTCTCCAAGAAGTTGTCCTTTTTCGCAATATTTTGATTATGCTGTACAAGGTAAACCAGAATTAAGTTGCTTAACATCTTCTTCTCATTTAGAGCTTTAATTTGATATATACTATGGCATATACATGTTAAGAATAAATGCAATAATCAACTTCAAATTTTATGTTGATACCGGATTTACATGAACCTTAATGATCAATTATCTATGTGTTTTAAGTGATTAATTTGAATTGTCGTCATATTATATTATCATATCATATTAACTATGTCTGCAATGGTCTATTGGATACATTAGTGGCTTCTAAATCTCTGTCACATGAGGCGGTATGCAGGTGGTGGTTCGAGGCTAGGGGCGAGCATAATGTTTTTTAATGGTTACTTTCGAATGTATAGTTTTATACATATTTAGCTTATTGCTTGTCTCATTACAATACTTCAAATGATCATCATTTGTTATCATTATTTTAGCTTTATAATGCTTTTTTCTCTCGTTTTATTCTTTTTATTTTTTCCTCGTATATTTTAGAAGTGATTATTTATTTGACATCATTTTATTTTTGTAACTTACAATTTTTCATTATTTTTCAAAACGTTTTCACAAATAAAATCTATGACAACAAAACGACAACAAATGGCAAAAATCTAGATACTAACTGTCTCCGAGTAATCGCAGCACCAAAGGAGCATGTGTCCCGTGCACGATCTTTTAAAATAAAAGTTTCTCAGAATAAGAAAAAAAAGATATCGGTATACAGAGGATTCGAACCCGGGTCGCAAGATTGACGGTTTTTGTACTTTCAGTCAGTCGATATTTCCACCACTTCTTACATAGGACGAATTAAAACATTTTATCCTGTCACTTCCGGTATTTACTGACTGATAACAGGGTGCCTGATATTTTTTTTTGATATCAGTCAGTTAGTCACGTGACCAATAACGTCGGCACTACTTTCATCAAGCGAAGGTCACTCGATTTCTAGGTTGTGCCTTGAAGCTTGTAATATTCGCAATAAAAACTCAGAAATAGAATTTGTTGACTTAAATTTCATAATAAAAATTCTCTATGATAAATTCATCCACAGAGATAGTGAAAGATCGCGTAGATCGCTCCAAAAATGTACAATGTAAATGCCGAGTTTGAGTTTTACTCCTACAACGTAATCAGATGCGAGTGGGAAATATAGAGCATAACAGACATTTTTCATTTCCTTATAAAATACCCCCACTTTAGGTTCACCCTGTAGTATTGACCCAATTTTAAAACTCTGTGACGTAAAAGTTTTTGATGACGTAATACACAAGGTTATTTTTGACAGTTGGAAGCCGTGTTTATGTTTACAACAAGATGAACAGGAACATTCAAGGGAAGGATTTAAATACAAGACTTGAAGAGGGGATAGAGAATGAATGAGATAGTTGGTTAGTTATTTTATTTCAAAACGATTGTAGGCTGCTACCTTTGAATTGTCTTCTCCCCCCACAAAACACTTGTCTTGTTGATGAATTCATGTCTAAAATAAAAATGGACGACATCGGAAACATTCAGATAGATGACAGATCATGACACGTTTGTAAACACGTCCATGATCGTGTAAATAGAAGTTGGGAGGACATATAAAACCATTTAAGGTATGCTTCATGTTCTTATTACTTCATTTCAACATTTTCAATATATTTCAAATGAATGTGAAACTTGTTCTTCGTTGAAACAGAACCTTCCATTCCCAAACCGAGGACAGATCTCGTCGTCTACTTGATTTGAACTTTGCAGTTCCTAGCAATTTGAGTTTGTTCTATGGTTATAATATTTACCTGTTAATGATAAAAAAAAATCAAGAGAAGATCTATTTAACACAAGTTCGAAAGTTTGTTTGTTTTCCACCTTAGAACTAACTTCTGTCGCGAACACGAGTTATGCGTCTAACGGTCTTTAGGATAAAGAACTAGGTCATTAAATACTTCCCGTTCGTTCTTTTAACGAGAATAGCGCCTCTTTTTTAACAAATGTTCGTAACAGGATAAATAGAATAGATGGTTTACTGTCTGTAGATTGAAAAAAATATCCGACTCGGCTTCGGAAATTACCTGATTTTGATCTTGAGATAATAGCATACAGCTTTGATTAAACAGAAGTACACACACCCGACTTGGTGGAACCAACACATAATTTAATATATGTATGAACAATACCAAATGTTCAGAAAGGTTTTTTGTTATTTTTTTTATTTTTTTTAATGGAAAAAATCGACTTTTAATGGTGTTGAAGAATGAAGAAGTACCATTGACTTAAAGGTGAAGATCTAATATTTGATTTTGAGGTAAGAAAAGAATAGATCTACATTTAGTTTAGAATACCCGTAATGTGACCATTTTGAGATTCATAAAACATCAGATTTTTCCGAGCGGCGTCGTTATGTATCCGGACGTTTTCCGGTACGGTCGTAAACATTCGGCGTTGGAAAGTTCCACCACCAGAAGTTTTCGACCGCGCCCGAATAATTCCGACGTCACGCGAATCTCATTAGGGGTAGACTTCGTAGATGCGTGTAACAACATTGTACACAACTTCGGAGAATGTGTTGTATATTACTCTCAATATCTCCACAAATGTTGTGTGTCAATTTTGTGAAGAAACCACCTTTGGTCCCTCAAAACACTTTATATATAGGTCGTTGATTACTTTAACAAACAGATCAATATCGTAAAAGGACATATCGTCGCTTTTCTTCGAAAAACTCGTATCTGCAGCTTAAAACAAAGTGCAATCACGGGGTTGTTGAAAATTAAGGACGGTACTAAGCATGTCCAGCCTATTTGTTACCTTTTATGGTTGACATTTTTCTGACTTATAAGTCGATTTCTCACGCAATTTGGACATATTTGATCTCATTAGGGCCGGGCGTGACTGGCATATGGTTTCGTTATGATGGTAAATAATAAAAAGTCTACATACAAATAGGTCATGAAATAAAGTAACGCACGGAATACAATATACCCCACGATAAATGACCTGGCAGAGCATCCCAGCCTATTGGCTCGGGCTGTTCTGCCAGGTCAATTATCGTGAGCTTTACCTGCCTTGATTTGACCCATGTGCACTTATAATGGGTATTTACACTGTTAGAGTTAATTCTTGTTTTTGCAAATAATGCATATAATAATTTCAGAAAATATAATTATATATCGTTTCGAGACATGTTTTTCATGAGTTACCAATCTAATGTCTTTACAGGAAACGGTTTTATCGCAGGCAAATTTAAAAAAAAATATCCATTAAAAATGCAAAGTTGATATTTGATACTAATATGAATTTTCTAAATTAGTCATAAAATTGCTTCTGAATTGCTATTTGTATTTCTCAAGAAGAAATTTGATATTTATATGGCAAAACTCACATTTTAATTATCAGACCTAATGTTTTCATAATCTGGTAGTAATATAGGTCATTTCCCATCTAACTAACCAATAATAAGCAATTTTGAAATAATTTACCTTACTAAGAAGCAGAAAGATATTACCCTTATTAGCATTTAAAAAAACGAGTTTCCATGTCAGTCTGCTGTCAAAGGCAGCCTTATCAGGACTCATTCTCGACTCATTCTCGAGCTACCTCCAAAATGTGTTAGCGTTAATTTGTTCCCACGCCACATCCGGTAACTGTCGAGGTAGTGGAAATCCACGTATTTGGATAAACAGACAAAGGTGAACTCTTGCTTTTATTTGTTTTTTTTTTTTTTTTTTTTTTTTTTTTTTTTTTTTTTTTTTTTTCAAAGAGCGCATTACTTGGAAATCTGGCGATGCAGTGCAGTGTAACTATGTTTTAGCAATGCATGAAGACCGAAGCCCCATTAAATAGTGGAAAATATGAGCAGGAGGACCCCAGGACCGGTGGATTGCATTTTCGCCCTGTGTTGGCATATCGGTAGGCATCTCGAGGCAGATATTGTAGCTGATTTTCAGTTTTGGACCACTATCACATATTTTGATGCAACACGTAGTCAAATTGACTACAATGATGCAAATATTTCAGATTTTCTGTTCTGTTGAATAGATTACCTGCCCAAAAATTTATTCATGTTGTTCCCAGACCATATAGGTAGCGGTAATCAAAGTTTACATTATGTAAACAACACAATTTCAAACTATAAAACCACTATAATTTTACATGTGGTGGTTCAAATCTTGCAGGTGTCTTCGAACCAACACATGCAAAATTGTATTGATGATTAAGGATTTCCCCCTTGTTAACATAGATAAAAATTGTAAACGTGTGCCATAATATCTTGACCAGACTATAGCTATGCAGAAGAACAGCCATTTATTATAAAACATCGCAAGTTTCGCTCATATCATAATACATATTGTTAAAAAACAATCAATGCTAAGCTGAATGGCATTGTTCGTGGTTCATCGTATGTTCGGAAAATAGCATTTGACAAAAGAAAACATTTTCGGGGAATCCTTCAGAACATTTTAGGAACAATCTGAGTTCTTCCGTAGTTTAATCTTATTTAACCACGACTCGGAGTTGAGGAACACAATTAAATGTCGCCCTCATGGATTATACATTGAGAATCCTAACTCATAACCGTGGTTAAATAACGATAGACCATTGTAGAACTCGGATTATGTTGATTCAAATATAAAAGGAAACAAAAGATAAAGCTTTGATATTTACACGAACGCTTTTTGCGACAAACCAAAAAATGGTTATTTTGACTAGGATAAGAATACATGTTCTTAGCCATGGTGTGTCATTTATCGAGAAAAAAGAAAAATATATTATTATAACAGATGTTTGAAAACAATCACTGTATATCATCAGATATATCAGTGGTGAAGAATTGTTCATTCATTTCAATCAACTTTACGAGGTTTTTATTACCTCACCTACCCATCAGACACGGACTTTAATTTTTTCTCTCAATAACGACCACTTCCTCTATATACGAGTTATCTAGCCTTGGGTTAACCCATTACCAGACTACAAAATTTGGGGAGGTCCAAATTGAAAGATCATGCAGACGACAATTTCAAGTGAATGATATTTAAAACGTTTTGGTCTTTTGGGGTAGAAAACTGTGGGAAATGAAGAAATTGCTTGTCACAAGCAATTTCTTTATTTTCCACAATGTTTTCCCTAGCCCTTTGCTCTAGGGGAGTAAAGAAGAGCCACTATGTGGTAATGGGTTAACCTTTTATCAAACAGTATCACATTTTGACGCCCTACAAGATATATACTTCGAAAAACATTGTCGAAATGAGACGCAATTGCTTGTAGTAAGAAATGTCTCCATTTGTACAATGCTTCCTACCCTGGCAGCTTAAGAACTGTTCGTTTTACATTTACTTGAAAGTGTGGTCAAGAGTAATCCGATTTTTCCCTGGTGAAATTAACTCTTTGATATGTTGATGTCGCTCATTTTCTGAGCGACATCAACATATCAAAGAGCGAATTTCGACAGAGAAAACTCGGATAAAGCATATAGCATCTTTGAATTTGGACACGTTTAAAATTCTGTGGTCTGGAATTGGGATAGTAATATTGGGAGACCGCTTTTGACAATCCTGATATAACATCTCGTTATTAAATATTTCCCAGTAACAACGTTATAGAGTACTCCTATTTGTAAGCGGCTGCAGACAACGACTAAATTACTGTTGATAAAGATTACATTTGTGAACGATAAAGCAGACAAAATATTGAGGTAAAAACATAAAATGCTTATTATCAGTACTTTTATTCTTTGTCTCAATGTTGTCCCAAGCCTATTCTCTTAGGGACGCCGAAAGAAGGTTTGATTTGGAAATGGTTAATTGAAAAAGTTGCGGCGTATCCTTCTTCTTCTTCTTCCTTTCTTCTTCTTCTTCTTCTTCTTCTTCTTCTTCTTCTTCTTCTTCTTCTTCTTCTTCTTCTTCTTCTCTTCTTCTTCTTCTTCTTCTTCTTCTTCTTCTTCTTCTTCTTCTTCTTCTTCTTCTTCTTCTTCTTCTTCTTCTTCTTCTTCTTCTTCTTCTTCTTCTTCTTCTTCTTCTTCTTCTTCTACTTCTTCTTCTTCTTCTTCTTCTTCTTCTTCTTCTTTTTATCACAAATTTCTTGCATTCATATTTGTAGGATATACCTTCACAGGCGGCAATCACGTGACTTTGTTATGATATATTTTCCTCACTTATGTAAACAAAAAAGTCGGTAAGAACACATTTTCTCAAATTTAAAATCAAATACTTTTAAACTCTCAGAATTGAGATACGTATCATTCGATGCGTCGTAATCTTGGTTTATTTTGATACCAATACTATCCCTCAAATCCATGTCAAAGCTTAGAACATTCGTGCAAAGTGCAAACATTTCTTAAGAAAATATATCACGGCATTTAAAAATACTTTGCACGAATGTTCTCAGCTTTGACAGGGATTTGAGGTAAGATCCTGGTACCAAAATAGACCAGAGAGTATGACGTATCGAATGGCATGTATCTCAATATTGAGTGTTAAGTATTTGATTCAAAATTTGAGAAAATGTGTTCTTACCGAGTGTTTTTGTTTACATAAGTGAGGAAAATATATCATAACAAAGTCACGTGATTGTCGCCTGTGACCTTAGAACTTCATATCTCAGTTTAACTAACTCGCGTAGTCGAAGAAATAGACAAACACGATAAAAACAACAAAATAAGAATATTCATTTCAGGAAGATATTGTCACCCCCACCCACCCATCAGTCAGGCGCTTTGATTATATTTTCCTTATTGTTTTTGTCTCAACCAAAACCATTTATCTGTCTTAGATAAATGCAGCCCTAGATTAATATTGTCTAGACGAAAAAGGAATGCCTTCTCCAAGCCTTGAAACTGGCATTAGATGACTAATCAAACGAAAAAAGAGTACGTATAATACGTACTCTTACATTTTTGTTAAAGGTTTCCATATTAGAATGTCAGGGATCATTACCATATGCGGACAATCAGAGTGTACATTGTTGTATGGCGTATTACATTATCTAGGACCAAAGAGAAAGGACTTTAAGCGCTGGCACCAATTTTGTTACGATATATTAAGGTGCACTTTCGGATACATTTTACTATAAATCGATAGTGACGGTAGGTAAAGTAAGATACATACTTGATTTAGAAGGACAAAATGAACTTCAATCAAATCTTGGACAGAAATCATGTATCATTACCGGTTGGCCATCCAATGCGATATGTTTTACCTGCTTGTATTACAATCTAACATGGGTCCCTTTAAGACTTGATATGTTAAACCAAGATTTCTTAATCAACTAACTATTCTGCATCACACATAATCCACGTTACTCAAATTTGGAAAACTTACTGGTACGGCCGTACGGGAGAGAAAAAATCGTAAAATGTTCGAATTGACAAAAAAACAAACAAACAAACGATTCACACACATAAATATTCAGTACATGTCAAACTGCACGTAAATGAATAATCAACACACAAAGACACAACAGATGGGTCAATAGTTTGGTAAAAATCTGATTTACATGTATCTAAATTTCACAATCACACTTTGAGATCTGTTAATGAGTTAACCCATTATCATACGGTAACATTTGAAACTGGTCCAAATAGAAAGAAATGCCAAACGGCATTTTCAGGTAGATGACATTTTAAAATATTTAAATTTTATTGATAGCAAAAAATGTAGGAAATGAAAAAAAAGTGCTTTTCACAAGCAATGTTATTTTCTACAATTTATCTTCACATCTTTTTCTGTGTCTTTGATTGGCATCGAAAAGAGCATATGTGTGGAAATTGGGTTACAAATGCTGTTTTAATCTACATTTAGAAACAATAACACAATCGCAAAAGGAAAGTACAAAAGAAGTAGACGATGTTAGATCTCTGGAAGGAGTCCATATTGGATTCCGACATTATTTATTGTCTACAGACCTAAACATAACAGTTGAGTGACAAATGTGTCGTAAGGGTGACCCATTGCCTAAATGATTCTTTAAGTATAAATATAAGATAACACGAACTGGTATTGCAAGTATCAGGTTCGGCGGGAAATTGATTAACCGAATGACTGCTTTTGAGCAGGTTGGAAATCCTGTCAGCTCAATGATATTTAACCCATTACAACTCAGGAGCTCTGTTTCACTCATTGATCTTGAAAACAAATAGAAATTATTCGCCTCGCCCCTTGATCGTGAACAAACAGAAGCTACTTTTCATCTCCTTTATTTTCAACCTTGAAGTTGGACTTCTCTTGCAAATTCTGGTTCAAGTATTAAGTTCAAAAGTACTCTATTTTGTAAGAGAGTTGAGTGAGGTTTAATTTTGTAAAGTCATTTTCAATTGGCTGCAAAATGCCTATTTTCTACTGTTGTAAGATAAAGGAGACGAAAAGGCGATGAACATTTTCCGGAATGTATAGCTTTATAATTGGAATAGTGTGTGGACCCTTTCAAAATACGTTTTTATTGGAACATTTTCTGTCCGGAAGCCGTTCAGAGCATGTGCGAACAAGGCCAAATGGTGCATTTATAAAGTGGTCAAGCAACTTATTTTGGAATATGAAATTCCTTATCACCGACATGAAGTTGACTCTAGAAATGAAAATAAAATATTTAAGAAACTGCTTCGAATGGAGTAGATCAAACTGTAATATGAGGTAAAGATAAAAAGACCAAGGAGGCCATATTGGATTCTGACAATATAAACTGCCCACAGACATAGGGGACATAGTTGGTGTGCCAACAGTGTCGTAAAGTGACAATAATGTCATAAAGGCGACATCCATTTTCAGAGACTTTTTGTGACTTTAAAATTAAAAGTGTTCAGTTAATATGATTAACGAAAAGAAATTTTAGGACGAGATTTATAGTGTTTGGGTGTTTTTAAAGCATCTTGTTATAAATTGAAAGATTTTGGAGGGGGCTATGTTTCGGCAATTCATAGATATAATATACATGTACCATGTGTGTGTTTTCTTCAATCTTCCAAGGAATGCTTAACAAAGTTACAGTCAACAGTTTATATGATTTGCAGTGACGCAGGTTACATATATATATGTAAAATATGTTATTTGTCCTGAAAGCATGGATAGAGAAGTAGAAGCCATAGTACACTGTGTGTAGAACACTATTGTATATGTGACAACTTGCCCCTACAGGAAGTCTTAAACAAACGAAATGAATTCGTGAAACCGATCGACAAAGGTCGAACAGATGTCGTATTTGGAAAACAACAATGAAATATGATTGTGCGAACATTCTATGTTTAGTGATTTTTTTTAGAGTGATAAGTATCGATCCTAGTCAGTCTGTGCGGACTGCAAAGACTGTCTAGTAACAATACTTTCATGCTTCGCAGAACGTTGCTTTTATTTTGATGAATCACGTACAGGTATATTCATTTTTCTTCCCCAATAAACTCTGAAAAGAAATTGCAATAAACAACATAACGCTGCTTTTCTTCAAAAACCTCGTATCTGCAGCTTGTTTTAAGCTGCAGATACGAGGGTTTTTTTTTTAAGAAAATCGACGATACACACAGTAAGAAAGGGCTAACAGAGCAGGTGATTCTTGATGGTGCAGATCTAGATATCTTTTCTTGACAAAAAGTCTTGTTCGCTTCTTCAGGGAGCGTAAATAGATAATTATAGAGAGTTCGCATTAATTGTTCCTTTCTGAACCTTGTAAAGAAATATTGGAAACATATACCAGTTGCTTGCTCACTTGTTGGATGTACTAGCGGAGCGAGGATATTTCAGTGTCTTTTATTACATATTAAGTGAAAATATATACGAATGAAAATAAAAAAGACGGATTTTAAAGAAAAGGTAAGAAAATATTACTTATGTTATTCACCATACATTGTAAGTATTTAAACACGAACATCACTGAATTTATACTTCCAACTTGTTCTTGCAGTATGGTGTCTATAAATTTAGGATCAATTAATATTATAGATATTGTGAAAAGTTTCTAGTGAAACAATTTAAAATAAATAAAGTATCATAGCCTTAGATTTACAAGATGTTTCATTTTTTCCTAAACTGTAGATTACAATCTGGGTTTACATATCGGAGCGAAAAACGACATGTTAATGTTTCCCACGAGATCTGTCTGTGACTTGTTATCGTGATCTCTAGGCGTAAATAGATAATTATACGGAGTTCACATTAATTGTTCCTTTCTCATCCACGTGAAGAAACATCGTAAACCAGTTGCTCACTTGTTGGATATGACATTGGTATAAGGATCGGTCATCATGTGGTGTTAAATGACAATTGATATGCATACAAATTTCAAACCAAGGATTTTAAATAACAGGTAAAAGTAAAATAATAATTGTTAATAGTTTATATAACGCTTTTGTTGTGTTTAAAGTATAGATACAGTTCTCATTCCAATTTGTTCTTATGGAAGAAAAAAGATTATAGGGAAAACACTGGTTTCCCGTTTACTATAATCAAGTTACAACGAAAATATCGCTGTAAGTTATTTTCTTGTTCTTATTTCCTGTAGAAAATGGTAAATACCATTGTTTCCTTGGTGTCAAAAGATCAAATGGTTAAGATGTTATTCGTGTTTTTAAAATGCGTGAAAAGAAAGATTTACCCGTACATATCGAGTGTTTTTGGACATAGTTTACAAGGAACCGTAACTGCACTTAGTTGTAGTAAAGCAATTTAAATGACTGGTAACAGAAAAGAGACATTTGAGCAGGGATCTGGAAAAACGTCCTTTGTGGCATTTGAGAACATCCTGAATCCAGATCAGCCTGTGCGTACGCACAGTCTGATCAGGATCCATGCTGTCCTCAAAAAGCTTGTCCTTGATTTGTAGCAACTGTATGACAACAGCATCGATCCTGATCAGATTGCTCTAGGGCACATGCTGATCTGGATACATAGTAGCCGAAAATGCTATACGGGCCCATTTTCCAGATCCTGGCTCATTTCTCTAATCTGGATTGAGATTACAACAGCACCAGTCCATTATGATTGTGTCGAGAGATGCAATCTCCCCATTAAACCTTTTTCAAAAAACAAAATTGAAAATCGTACTGAATCGAAAGAAGCTGTAGACGAAAAACAAGCATTGAAACATACTAAGATAGTATCTAATTACATGAAAATCATGTAGGAAAAATGAGAAATCGTTGATTAAAAATGGGAAAATGCTGATCACTAGATTTTTCTCATTTTCTCCAATTGCTTTCCAAATTTCTTATTTGAATTTTATCAGAGACGCCAAAACCAGGCTTTTGAATCGGAAAAGATTAAAGGGAAGCAATTTTAAAATCGATTCATTTTTTGAAAGTTCTCGTTTCAAATTCTGAACATTTAAAGAGGAAAACGCAGTTGGGTTCTGATAAATTTTATGTAAATTGCGTATTATGAAATCGAACGACCTGCCTTATTTGACGTGATCCTGCTTTAATCAAATCAGTGTTATATTGAGACAGGTCGATTTTTTCTCCTTCTTACACCAAAACATTTATTTTCCTTTTCAAAAACGACCGAAGTATAGACTGCAAAGCAAGAGACCAGAGAGAGAGTAAAGACATTCTAATTTTTGTTAATTGTTATTTAAAACCCCAACCCTATGATGTAGGTACTCATTTGAATTGTCTCTACGAGAAATTCTAAAGAGGTACCAACAACATTGGATTTGATCAACTATAAATTGATTTGTGCTTTTTAAAAAGCCTTCACACCCACTCATCAGCATCTTTGTAGACAAGACTACTCTAGTTACAGACAACAAAATAAATGTCATTGAAAGTGGGAATTGTAAATAGTCTAGAAAATATCGGAGTTAAAGAGGCGAAAGTGTTGGTTATATGTACTTGTGTCTGTATTTCATAAAAAAGTAATGAATATAGAAAGAAACATTGACACCAACTGAATTAAAGAATACAACGCTGCTTTTACACGAAACCCTCGTAACTTCAGCTTAAAACAAGCTGCAGTTACGAGGTTTTCGTTTAAAAGCGACGATAAGACAAATTCTATCGAAACAACTGAAATTTAAGAATGGTTTTAATACCGCTTTGTGCTGTCTATTTTCATTCTGAAAAAAGTTCTAGAGATAATAAATCTAGATAACTTGACACGGATTAAATTTGAGATGGCTTTTACATGTTACAGATATTGCAAATCGATTAATCACAACAACGTTTACTTCGGTATTGTGTTTCTTTTTGTACTTTTAAGCTAAAACCTGAAAAAAAGCATTAACTCTTTCCGAAATAGTAAATTTACTTTAGTCAATTATGTACTTTACGGAACAAAATGTATTGACAGAAAAGGAGAATTATCAGATTATAATTATTTTTTCTCGGTGTTACCTAATCTTTTCCTATCAGGGATATTACCAGCAGATCTTAATAGGGAAAAGATTAATTCTAGAGAACTTATTTTTAATTCGAATCAAGAGTGTTCAATTCGGCGTAAAATGTTCTGATCACATTTTTCATTTCCATCCGTTCACCCTTACCAAAACGAATGTTGGCTGGCATCTGAAAAAAGGCCATTATAGCTTTTGACACTATTATGATTCATGATCACACTGTGTCTGATTGAAGCTTGACCAGGACTCATCTTCGCAAGCCAAGGATTCTACCTCCACTTATTTTCTTAAGAACAAGGTTGAGGTAGAACTCTTGTTTTGTAAAGATGAACGAGGACCCAAGTAAAGCGTGTTCAACAGATACATGCAATGAAGAAACTAGTAGAGAACAATATGGATCCTGATCAGACTGTACGTATGCACAGGCCGATTGGGATCCATGCTGTTCTCAAATAGTATAAGTATGTTTAAAAGATCCCGGCCATTGTATTTCAAACTGCAACAATTTTAGGGCTTATTAAGAAGACATGCTGAATTCAATTGAAAACTGGAGACAATGATGATTGTTCTAAAGGTTGTATTGAAAATTAAATACTATGGACAAGTAAAAAAAGAGGGCCTGTTAAAAATGGTTAGATATATGCTCTACTACTCATATGTTATGTCATGATTGCCAATTATATTTTGGCGTCTTTATATTCTCCGACGAGTCCGGATGTGGATGATTTAATGAACGTTTTGGCTTCGGTGGGGAGATATAAGATATTGGCTTTAAAGTACAGAGTTTGACCCTATTTGTTCCATTAGGTACCTCACAACCTATACCAATTACATGTGACTGCTTTAGTTCGCTGCTTTTCAGCAAAAACTCGTAACTGCAGCTTGTTTTAAGCTCAGTTACGAGGTTTTCGTTGAAAAGCGACGATTTAATGGCTTACGTTTGTCTAAGTCGGTTGAGTGAACTTCAGATTAAATGGAATTGACATTCTGATCCCGTCCTAATCAATGAAAATATGAAAATATTTAACGCAATTGTTTTGAAATACATATATTCATCATAGCAGATAAGGAAGATAAAGTGCAGCTTTTATTTGACTACTATATTTCATATGACTTCATATCGTATTAAAGATGGTTGAATGCCATTTCTGTAGAAACGGAACAAAAACGATGCATGGAGTTCCGGATATCTCGAGTAGCTATGACGTTCCATATGATATCGGCTCACCGAATTTTGATTGTGGATATGTACATGGAGTCCAATATGATAATGTAGATTTTGGTTTTATTTTGAATTGTTTTACATTCCGGTATTACTTGCAACTTAAACATGTTATTAACCCTCACCATGCTGATCCCAAAATAATCCGCTGGCTTTGGCTTGTAGAATAGAACAAGACCAGCAATGCTCTTGAGTGCAACTTTATTGTCTTCTTCTTTACTGCCTGCTTCTTTAAAATTGGTATGAAAATGGCTACAACATGTACATGTAATTCAGAGAACCCTGATTTGAATGAATGCAAAATTATGTAAATAAGCTTTGACAAAATTAGAGGAAATGATACCTTTTGATGTTTAATGTAGCGGCCATGTGTTGATATCCGTAGCAAGCCCTAAATCCAAAGTTGAAAGAGAATTGTACTATTTGTAATCGTACGAATCGAGATTCTTAATTGTAATTACAAAATAATGTAATTATTTTGATATAATAGAAGGAAATTATACTTTTTGGTGCTTCTTGGCGTGGTTATATGTTGATATCCGCAGCTAGACATGAATTTAAAGTTAAAGTCATAATAGCTGTCAAAGAAACTGCCAATTTGCCAAAAAGGGTTTACAGTATTAAAGTACGAGCAAAAAGATACAGAAACACCGTATTTCAAGCGAGTAACCATGCGGTGTTTGCCCACAATAAGGGCATGTATATTGACATTCTAACTTTCCACGGCGCTCAAAAGTTTGCTGGGTGTTTACAATTGTGTCTATATAGAGATTTATATATTGCATATTTCGGGTACCTGCAAAAGCCGTAAATATTCGTTTATAGTCGGGTGATCATGTGATACAAGGGTATCTGACAAAAGTGACACGTCACGCTAAAAGGGAATTTACGGGAAGTTCATAAAACACAATTTCGAGAAACGACTCATACTAAGCAGACGTAAACTAGATGTTGCATTTAGAAAATGAGCACATAGTAAGATGAAGAAATTATTCGAGGCCCAGAAAATTATCCACGAGTTATGAGTCTCGAATCTTGTCAGTCTGCGCAGTCCGCACAGGCTAGATATTGTCTATACTTTTATACTTTGCAGAAGGTTCCTCTTTAGGCGACGGGTAAAAAAATTGAAACATTCCGATTTTCATGGGATTTCTGCACGTGCCTGGTTACGAATAAATGTTCAAATCTTTCCCTAAATGACAAAAAGTAAAACTATTCTCAATTAAAATCGTTTGAAGACTGCATAACCAATGACATTGGAAATGTGAATTATTTACGCTATGACATAGAAAATATTTAGGTGACAGGAGAGACTGCTAACAATTAGCACTCCTTTCTTTTGTCTCAATGTTTCCTGTGTTTTTGCAAAAAGGAAGTCCAAAGCAGGTCTTGTATGGGAAAGGGTTAACCAACTGAAGTTATTTTAATAGTCATGCCTCACTCTTTCCCAAACGGCAATAAGTTTGATATTCTATTTTGAAAGTTTTAAATACGACAGACTATGTACGTTAAGATAGGATTTGTTGAATTAAATAAAACTGAGAAAATATCTAAGCAACTGGGGGAATTGCTTGTTATTAAGATTTTCTCCTATTACCTCAATGTGTTCTCAATCCCTTCTAATGATGACATCAAAACAAGGTTTCAACTGGGAAAGGGCCAGATTTTGCTTGACACGTCATGCTAAAAGCGTGCTTCTATGAAGTCAACAGAAGACCATATTTCGAGAGACAGGTCACATTTAGCAAGCGCCAACGTAATCCTTATTTAGATAATAATATATAGTGTGATAGGAAAAACATGTAAATCCAGAGTATCAGCTTAGTGTCAACAGTTTCGATCCTGATCAGTCTGTGCTTTCCTCGCAGACTGTTTAGGGCTGTTACACACTTCCCAAAAGGTACATTTTAAAGAGACATCTCACATCGTTAATTTTTTACTGTTTATTCTCTGACGTCATTCCACTCGATTTAAAAATATATTCCGTAGACGCTCGCTTATAACCGCTCAGGACTCGGATAATTCCGACTCGCCCTTGACATTGTAAACATGACATACTGACATACATTGCAAGAAAGGGAAAATGTACCAATGTGCCATTCTTTCACTGGTTTTATTGGTTTTATGCAGTACTGTTGGAATAGGCTTTGTCCATATCATCAGATAATAATAACTCGGTAACAGAAAAACTTCAATCGTGACAGCTATAGCAACTTTAAAAGAGAGTTACGCCAATTTGTAATTACTCGAGAATAAGCCTTTAATTAGTAATGTCCCCGAAACTATTTTTTTCTTTCGAATTTGAACTATAGTTCTTTATCACAATTGTGTCAAAAACATCCCTTTGAAAAGGACCATAACTGAATTGCATCCTCTAATTTTATTATGCGGCGACTGATAAAAACAATGACGCGGAACCGTAAACTGGTCACGGGTCTTCCACTGAGACCAGTAAAAGAAATTTCATTAGACGAATATCTGAATCTGATTTCTTTTCCTGACCAATTTCTTCTCTTTTTATAACGAGTTTTCTCTGGACAATTTCCATGGCAATTTGATTTAATGAATTGTTGGGCTGCTATTTTGAAATACGATATTGACCGGAAAGATCAGATATTTTGTCTTGGCATTTCATGACGTTATCTTTGGGTTTTCTGGCGGTTTTGTATGTCTGTTGTTGTTGTTGTATGTGTTTTTTTTTATTCGTAATTAGGGTAATACATATTTTAAAATTACAAATCGACCATTGAATTTATATACTTCAAAGCACAGGAAATTACTCAGGGAAAAGAAGAAAATGGGTATCGCCATTTGTTTCCTTTTGTCTAGATATTTTATAATGCATTCTCTAATAGAAAACGTCAAAAGCTGAGCTTGTTTTAGGAAAAATTGCAAGTAAGACTAGGACACGATATTACATTTTCTGATGTATGACAGGAAGAAATCCTCAATGTGATCACACTTTACCGTGTCATTACACCATAACATAACTTGGATCATGAAAACGGTCGCTTTGGCTTATGAAGGAACGAGGTCAGTTTGCAAATAAATACAGTCTTACCGTCAGTATCCACAGCACTGTCATGAATTTGCCACTCTCCCACTATGTATTAGATAGAGGCTGTATAGTAGATTCTACGCGATATAAATGTTCAAAAGCCGCTGCCTTCGAACGTTTATGTCGCGTATAATCTACTATACACACCCTATCTGACTTAGTGTTCGTCAACCAATGAAAACATACGCTTCTACTGTCATTCTTCAAACCACGCCTCCGACCGGAGCTACTATCGAGCGAATCTTACTGGAATTACATCATTTTCCCGAAAATTACATCATTTTCCATAACTGCACAGGAAACGGGGGCTTGGCTATGTATATCCGTGACATATACTGACCGGCAGTGCGTTTATGTGAAATATAGCGCCGAAATTTTCAAATATACTGCAATTTCATTGGTCCAAAAATAGGACGAACACTAAGTTTAGATAATCGTACATCTAGATAGGATACACAGGTGAATGCTCTAAAAAGATCCGTGGTAGTACTGGTGAAGGTAACGACAGGAATATATGGGTAGGTGCTCTAATAGTCTTATGGTCATACGACCAAATCAAATACAAGAAAATATAATACTTCTTTTTCCTTTGATGAAATTCAACCAGTGTCGATTGTTGTTTGCCGAGTCGCAAGTTAAAATTTTGATCAGGTAGGGTCTCGTCTTAGGATGGACAGTTCCACGATATAATCGCCAAATAGCCTACATTACCAACTTTAGCATTCCTTACGTGAAGGGCAGCCCTCAAATTGTTATCGTTAGAGTCGTCTTGTGACTCCTGAATACCGCCTACACTTTGACATTTGACAAGGATTTGATTTCAGAAGCCGTGGTGGTTGACATATTACATATCTTCACTTTTTTAAAACCATCGTAACTACAGACTAGAAGAAGTTGTTTTATTTTTGAGGAAACGGGTATTTAATATCATAATCACTCATTCACACACTTATGAAACTTCAAAGGCGAGGGACAGCAAATACTGCGCCCATTTATACCTTTTTGAGAAAAGTACACATAATTTGATTTCCAGCATAGAATAGATTTTAGAAAACATTGAAATAACAGGAGCAAGTCGTCGGTGGGAAGTAAAAACCTCAAAAATCCAGCTTATTCAAGCTGATTATGAGGTTTTGACTCCCAACCTACAAAGTGCTGATGAGCACTTTTGTTCTTTTGACGCAATAGTTTCTATGCTAAACTGGACACAATTTGTACTATTCATTGTTTGAAGATTTTTTAAATTGGAACAGTCCATACATATTTTGTCTTGGGAAAGGCATAAATAAATGCTGTTGTTTTGTTGCTGTTTATTATCGTTCAATTTTCTAATACAGTTCATCCGAACATTTGTACGGTAGCTCTCCATTCCTCAAAAGGTCAATCTAAATGTCATCAAAAGTACAAATGATTTCTGATGAAAAAATATCCAATGATGGCTTACGAAATATGAAATCAATTATTTTTCATCGAACTCATTATCGATATTTTTCAAGTCATTACAAAGAAAGGCTCTCTGAAAATAGCTAAAATGATATCTTGGCCAGTCTGCGATCTTTGCACATTGTTACCAGGGTCAAAACAAGCCGGGTTGGTATTTGTCTTTGCATTCTAACGGCTCAGCTCTTGTTCTAGCCTAAATTCATATATGAAACGAAGAGATGCATGATTTAAGAATTGTTTCTTCGTTTTTGTTTTCATTTGTTTTTCTAGTTGATTCCATTGCTTTGATTTTAATTTGCACCTTTTGAAAATATTAAAATGCTGTCGTTTTTGAAAAGGTCAATTGATTTGACTTGACTAGTCTTGAAATTGCCGTCAACTGTGGCGCTTTCTTTGAAAGCGTCCAATTTTCGTCAAATTTCGGAAATCAACAATTACATTATTAGATCTATCTGATACACATGTAAACAAAACTTTTTATGCTATTTTTTTCCCGAATGTCTAGCATTTAACCCTCGGAACCCTTATTTCAAACGCGCAACCTTAGTCTGCTTTTCGTCCCTGATACTTCTTCGAGCATTAGTCAGCATGATGTAGTACATGTATCAGGGGCAGTAACCATGAACCAATCTTAAGCATGCACTAAAATAGTTCCGGGGGACAAATGGAAAGTTAAAAAATAATCATGATAGTGTATGTTTGTACCAGTTCCAAGTGAAAGAATGTCACTTTGCTTGATCTATTTGGAAGAATACAATGTGGGAAATGAAGAAATTGTTTGTCACAAACAATTTCTTCATTTTCCAATATGTTTTCTATAGCTTTTTTCTTGAGGAGCGCCAATGCGTGACAATGAATTGATAGGTAATTGTCTATCCACAGATGAACTCCAATAAATATTTCATTCATAGGCCCTATCTGATAAAAAATGAAAGCATGAGAAACAAATCATTCATCGATCAACAGTCTTCGATTAATCATGACCTCCACTAATTGAGTTTACGGCTGATTGATAGAAGCATAAACACATCTTTATAAAAATTCTATACTCATAAATAATTTCCGGTAAATTTACCATTTACCTCATTTTTTAATTGGGCGTCTTTCGGACGTCCAATTCTTATAACCACTTTTCGACAGGCGAAATGGGTTTTCATTACCAAAAAACCCTTTCTCAGACTCAATTGCCAGTTGGTCAAAATTCAAAATAGATTTTGTGACCATAGAGGAAAACTGTCGTATCTTTTCCTGCTTTCTATGTGTTCTCTAACAAACACTATAAGATCCATTGCCCGATTCAATTCATGCCACGTCTTTACCAACTTTACGATCTTATTTCGATTTAACCATTTTCTTGTAGTGATTTGACTTTCGTGATATTGTGTATAACTCTAACGCGCTATTGTAAACATTTTTGGGAAAAAACAATACTTACCTGTAGGAGGGGCAGATTAATGATCAATTATCTATGTGTTTTAAGTGATTAATTTGAATTGTCGTCATCATATTAACTATGTCTGCAATGGTCTATTGGATACATTAGTGGCTTCTAAATCTCTGTCACATGAGGCGGTATGCAGGTGGTGGTTCGAGGCTAGGGGCGAGCATAATGTTTTTTAATGGTTACTTTCGAATGTATAGTTTTATGCATATTTAGCTTATTGCTTGTCTCATTACAATACTTCAAATGATTATCATTTGTTATCATTATTTTAGCTTTATAATGCTTTTTTCTCTCTTTTTATTCTTTTTATTTTTTCCTCGTCTATTTTAGTAGTGATTATTTATTTGACATCATTTCATTTTTGTAACTTACAATTTTTCATCATTTTTCAAAACGTTTTCACAAATAAAATCTATGACAACAAAACGATAACAAATGGTAAAAATCTAGATACTCTCTGTCTCCGAGTAATCGCAGCACCAAAGGAGCATGTGTCCCGTGCACGATCTTTTAAAATAAAAGTTTCTCAGAATAAGAAAAAAAGATATCGGTATACAGAGGATCCGAACCCGGGTCGCAAGATTGACGGTTACTGTACTTTCAGTGAGTCGATATTTCCACCACTTCTTACGTAGGACGAATTAAAACATTATATAAGTTATGCAATGATCACCTGGGCTACGGTCTATTGCGTTTCGAGGTGACCAATCTGTTTACATTAATAAAGCGAGCCCGATAATGGTCACAATATCGCGTTTTATCTATAAAGGGTAAGATCGTTAGAAAGTGATACATGCATACACTTACTCTCTTATGAACAGAGCACATTATCTCTACATTCCATTTCGATAGAATGAACTCTGTTCTCGCGGGGTCATTTCTCGTCTAATCTCGGGGCCTTGGCGGGATTTCAGTATCCAATCGTTAGCGATACATACCAAAACAATTTAAAAAGCTGATACAAGCTTTCATTGGCTGACGCTTCAAATTACCGGCTTCAGCCAAAAATAGAAGCGACGTAATGTATACGTAATCAAACCAGATCAAACTGAATGATTTTGATTCGATAATTCAAATGTTACCGGCTTCAGCCAAAAATAGAAGCGACGTAATGTATACGTAATGATCATGCAAGATAAAACTAAATGATTTTGATTCGATAATTCAAATGGTGTGCTATAATTAGATTATGACGACCAAATAGGCTGTTGGCGTACCGAAAATTGCAGAGGTCATATTTGATGGTTTAATCAATAGACCTCGGCAATGGAGAGTAGCATACACTATATTAATAAAGTTAACAAACGCCCTACACAACAAAAGCGATAGCTCAAACGGGAAAGGACTCGCCTCGCAATCTATTTTCAGTTAGAAATTTGGAACGCTGTTGGTTCGAAACCAGGTCGGACCATTTCTTTTGTATAACGTTTGATAGAAAGTTTGTTTTTCTTTATGTGTTTACTGAAAACAGGCATTTTAGGATGATTACCCAATGTAATGCACGTATTGTGTATGACAAATTCTTTCTCTTTGGTCATTTAAGTCTTTGACATATTTAAAGAAACGGAGTTTCCACGCGACATATTTTTAAAACAGGGTTTTGAAATTGATTATCGGAGATTGAGTTCATTTCGCAACTCGGGTTCGACTCGACGACAAATCGGAGTTCCATCCGAAAAGCCTCAGATGAGACGCTAGTGATATCCACCAATTCTGAAAATAGTTGCTCTTACGAAATCCGTTTTTTCTCCAGCATCTGCATCACTGATACTCGACAGTATCATGACCTATTTACATACTGACCAATGATCATGACACCAATGATTATTACTAGTAAAAGATCGAGTGATAGCGATCTGTATTTATTACGTTTAAATGACCTATTTACGTGTATTATGCTAAGAAGATGAAGCAATGGGTCTGCAACAGTGGTACCTGGATGATAGATTGAATATGTGTACAGATAGGGACATTGCAATTTTCAAATGTTCGTTGATAATGATATGAAAATTTAAATTGCGTGTTGTACTCCATTGTCATTTTCCCGACGGTACGTTCCCAATTTCTTCTTTGTGTGCAAATCTGTACATGTAAGGATGCTGCGGTAGTACTGGTACGAGGAATCCATGGTGAGGTGCTCCAATTCATCTGGAAGTTTGTTTCGGGAAAATATGTATTGAATTTGATTGTTTTGTAACCACAACCTGGGAAAACTGCTACCGTGTTTTTGCTCTAAACACGAATAAAAATCAAAGTGCTTGGAGCACTGTATTTAGACGTCTCTGATTGAATGAGCGGAATTGTATGTAAACGATCGGCATTTCATTACTTCATTTCGTTGAATTTGTGTTTTGGTCGATTCTAAATCACTGCGGTCGTTTTTTCCCTTACGATGGTGGAGATAAAAGTGGCAAAAAAGAGAAAATAAAAAATAACAATGTCTAAGTAGAATTCGAACCCAGGGCATTCCAGATATAGACATGTGAAAAGAGTACAAGGTGAGTGCTATGCCGAGTGAGCTATCACAGATTTCATTTATGTAGCGCACCATTATAAAATCAACAAAAGGACTGGTGTAACTGACGACAATACTCGTGGTTAAACCGAAACCAGAAGACAAAATTGCTTATCACATGGCATTAATTGAATTGGGTAATCAAATTAAAAATGATTATTCATAGAGACAAATCAGTTGTCTTGAAACGGCAATCAAATCAATTTAAAGTCTGAGCGGGTTTTTTGGTAATAAAGCCCATTTCGTATGTCCGAAACCGATCTTATAGAATTTAACGTTAAACGTCTAATAGAAGAATGAATAATATATCTATCGTTCATGTACAACCCCGCTCAATCAATCAGAGACGTCCAATTACAGTGCTCTCAGCACTTTGATTTTTTTTATAAATATAGCTCCAACAAATTGTACTGTCATTAATTGTTGATCGTTGTCATATATTTATCTGTGAAAGTGGCTATTTATTGTTTGTTTGTTTTTTTGTTTGTTTTTTTTTCTTCTTTTTTTTGTTTCTCCTTTTGCCTGAATATTTTCTGTGCCATATTGTACACAAATCCCTTCCTTTTTAACCTTTTTAACTTTTGTCCTCTATAGCAGCTTTTAAAAAGGACCACCATAAAATTTTGTCGTTTGCGAAAGGGTTAAGATATTCGATCCATCATTCGAACAAAACTATTCGTCCAATTTTGGTGTCAATCGTGGCAATGGAGATTGACGACGTTATCCGGATCTAAAAAAACCGATATCCTCGTTAATTTCCGTCGTCACGGAAGACACCGAAGATGGAGATGGAATTGCACGAAGTGTTTGTTATCTAATTATGGATGGGATACGGTAAATACATGTAGGCTATACGCTTCATTGTACATGTATACATGTATACATGAATTCTATGTAAGAATACTTAGAAAGATATGCGAAAGTAAGTGTCTCATATTCCACTTCAAACGGTCAAAATTTAGGTCTCTAGGATAGGTTGTATGGTGTAACTTTTGACACGTGCTAAATTGAAAGATGATTTTCAGAAAATAGGAAAATCGTTATTAAGTTGAAACCAAAGACACGAACGTTTTACAAGGACCAATCATGATAGTCATTTGAATATACAAATAGGTCAAGGGTATAAGGAAGAAAGTTTCTGAGATCAAATTGGACACGTGAAACATTTGATCTTATGAGAAATGGTTTAAAGATACCATCATGTACATGTGGGCGTATATGGTCAGTATTATACAAGTTGGTACGCTAGCACTCGAAGCCGATGAAGACAGAATCACACGTGCGACCGCTTGTTGTTTTCACACACATTAAGATAGAAATCAGCTAATTAGATGACAATCCTTTATAAACCAATTCCAAAGGCTTCACGTCAAACGTTGTGTTTACGAAATGATTCTTTTCTCGTATTTGTTGTCTTACGGTGGTCATGAATGATATACTTGATATTAGTCTAGTCACGATATTATGGTACATATTTATAAGTTCCTTTTATAAACAAGAGAAAATACATTCCTTTTGCTAATAAAATGTTGCATGTGTTGGTTCGAATCTGGCAGGTGTCAGTCACCTGCAAGATTCGAACCACAATATGCGAGATTGAAGTACTTTAAGTTCGAAATTGTGTTGTTTAAAATGATAAATTTTGTAAACATGTACCATGATATCGTAATTAGACTATATCTAAATTACTCGCATATGACAAGAAATTCTTTCATTTCTCTCAATGTTTTCTATTACGAAAGACCAAAATGTCTTTGAATTTTGGCCAATCTGAAATCCCGCCGACTGGTAATGGGTAAATTTATATGCGCTTACCTATGCATGGGTGGATGTGCCTGTGATCGCCTTCCTGGGGGCGCCAACAAAGCGTGTCCTCTATTTTGCAATACAGGAAAGGGTTATTGAAATGCCATCTATGTTTTATTTTGTAAGAATGAAATATACATTGTTTATTGACAAACAATGTGTACTGAGGCCTAACATGTTGTTACGAGTAAATACATTTTCCAAATGATATATTGTTGCGCCATCCAATCGACAAATATTTAAGAAAAGCATTGAAAGAAAGGAAGAAATTGCTGTCAATCAGCAATTTCCCCTTTTCCCTCTTTGCTTTCTGTTTTACGTCATATATATTCTCTTAATCATTCCATCTGCGTCTCAATTCAAACAGAACTGATCTAAAATTATGCTGTTTGTGAAACAACTAAACGAATAACGATAAAAAAGGACCAGTCTGGAATCTTAAAACTAGTACAAAGCAATTTCTAATCCTGGTATAAAAAATACTCTAGATCTACTTCGATTGAACATGTTGATTTATTGTTTGATGTTTTCATGTTTTGTAACATATTGCTACTTACATTATTTCAATGTTCATGTTTTTTTGTGTAACATACAACACTTTATCATATTCCAATGTACAGTTAGTCTTTGGAAATATTGTAGAAAAGGAAAACACGTTGTCATCTAGAAAGACTAGTCTTTCGCTTATATATCAAATCGCTGCTTTTCTGCGAAAACCTCGTAAATGCAGCTTAAAACAAGCTGCGGTTGTGAGTTTTTCGTAGAAAAGCGACGAAATGTACATCTATCTCATGTTATATTGCATTACCTTACCTCAATGTACTTTTATAACTTTAAATCCAATATCCATGCTTTGTGTGCTAAAAATAGATCGCGATTAGTGCTATGTTTAGATAAAACGTCAGTGTTCATGTAAAATCTCGTAACTACAGCCTGAATCAAGCCGTGGTAACGATATTTTATAACAACACATACGAATTGAAATGGACTGAAACTACGTCACGGTTTAATTCCTATTTAAATGCAGAACGAAAAAGACATCTTCTACCTTTTTGAATCACGTGACGTAAAACAAAATAGTCTTAAATAAAGAAATGGCTACTAAGCTAAACAATATGCATCCATTATAGAAAAAATGGCACTTTTCCTCCGATTGAACATGTTGATTGTTTGATGTTTCATGTTTGTAATATATTAACACAATACAAAGTATAAATAATCTCGGAAAACATTGATGGAAAAATATACATTATATCTACCTGATTGAACATGCTGATTGATTGATGTTTCATGCTTGTAATATATAACGCAATTCAAATTATAAATAGCCTCGGAAAACATTGATGAAAAAATGCATACTACATTCAAATGTATATTTATATATTCTGATACTTCAACAAGAAGCGTTAGTATCCCCTTGCGCTTTCGTTTCGTGCAAGGGCTTACAATGCGGTTCTTAACCAATCGAAAACAATGATAAATCACTAAGAACTTTATCATAGACTCTTGGAATAAGAACGTTTTCTGAAGCATTAACTTTTACATTGGAAAAGAATTTTGTACCTTTAATAACATATGTTTGAGGTGGGATAAAATCAGCATGTACCAAAATGCTGATTTTGACCCCACCACATACATAAAACTTAAAAGAATTTATTTCTGGCGTCCTAAAACTTAAAAGAATTTATTTCTGGTGTTCTATGCAAACACCTCTGAAAACAACAACAAAAAATGAGAATTTATATATACACGTTCTACCATTTGTATTGCTCTAAAATTAGTATTGTTTATGTGCTATGAATATGTTATATTCTAAGCAATAAAGTTGTAAAGTAAAAAAAAAGATGCAGTCTTCAGAAGTCAATCTTGTCGCTTACTCGTGAGTGGTGAGCGGTAAAAGCCATAAAACTCGGAATAATTATACCTCAATAAGCTGAAGCCCTAACACCTTATTCGTCATTTCAAGTCACCTAATTTCGTTTTTAAATGTCACATCCAGTAACGAGGCACTGGACTAGTTACGTAATTATAAGGTCAATTTGATGTCATCATTAAGGTTTCCTACAATATATCTATACTCAATTTGATTCTAATATAAGGTCAAATTGGCAATTTCTTCTTATAAATTCGGAAAGAAACTTGTCGAGTAGTAGGTAATTCCATGGAAGAAAGACAGCAAGTTAGAATTTAAAGTGTTTGTTAACATGTACGTTCCTTATACTGTTTACATTTTGATATTTACGGAACACAAAAGTAGAGACACAATGTAGCATTTGCTTGCAAAAATGAAAGCATTTTGAAAATTCTGTGTGCTAGTTCATTTGTCGCACAACAACGATGTATACTATGTATGTGACGACTTTACCTTCGCTTTTCAACAAAGACTTTTTTACTGAAGCTTAAAACGAGCTGTAGGTACGAGGTGTTTTTTTTTTTTTTTTTTTTTTTTTTTTTTTTTTTTTTTTTTTAATTTTTTTTTCTTTTTTCATAATATTCACATAAAATTTTATGCTTGTGAGAGATTGTCTTCGGAGAGTTCTTGTTAGTGTAAAAACAATGTCGAAATATGATATCGAAAAGAACGTCTTCGAACGATTCGTTTATTTCTCGTGAAGCTCTTTGACAGCTGAGACATAATGAATATCGTGTGGCGTTTATAAACAAATTAATCCAGATCTAACTCTTTTTTTAGAAAACATTTGAGACAGGATCTGGAAAAAAGCCCCCTAAAGCATTTGAGACTTCTATGTTTTCAGATAAGCATGTACTCAAGAACAGTCTGATCAGTATCGATGTTGGTCTCTTACGATTGCTGTATGTTACAAACCAACTATTTAAGATCATCACATCCTGATCAGACTGTGCGTATGCACATGTTGACCTAAAATGTCTTAAAGGGACACATGCTAGATTGTCGGAGGTAAAAGTATATATATTCAAGAATTGTCGTATGGAATGATCAACCAGTATAGCTAGTTTATTTCCGTGCAAGGAAATTGCAAATGAAGTTCCTTTAGTCCTACCAGATCAAATTTGTTTATAACTGACTGTCCGCCATTTTTATTTATAGCACCATTTATGGGTAATTGGGCCTTGATAGTTAGTGAAAAATGGTATCGGCGCCAAAATTCCTTTATTTTTGGGCCGAAGATAATTCAATACACTACAAAACAATGCAAACCCTGACTGTCCTCATGTTTTTTATGATCCCCAAAAAACCTAACATGTGTCCCTTTAAGAGACCTTTCCAAGATACCTGCTCATTTAAATATCTACATGGCAAAAGAAAATACATTATAATACACAAATACGGGCGATAAATTTAAAAACTCAAACTGGAATGTATTGTCTGGATTCAGTAGTTGGGCTTCTTATTTATTATAATGAAAAAATATCATTGGTCGTGTTTAAAAATGCCGTAACTACAGCTGAATTTAGCTGTGGTTACTAGATCTACGTTTACGATCGTGACCAACAAAAGATAATCCGGTGCCTACGCGCATCAGTTTGGTCTAGATCCATGCAGTTCTGTTATGGCTTTTTCATAACCCGAGATAATTGCTGAACAACATTGTTTGTCGCCATCCAGCCATACTTTTTGCAGTCTAATCTACATCTTTGTTCATAATATACGTTTCCACACAATGACAGGTTTTGACGCCCCAAAGGATAAATGATTTTGGAAACATTGCGAAAAATGAAGAAATTGCTTAGGACAAGCACACTGTTTTGTACTAAGAAATACCAAGAAGTAAATTCCGATTCACTAAAAATTGTTGTCTACATCATCTTGGTATATTGGACAAGCCTAAGATTTTGCTGTTTTGTGATGGATATTTTATCTGTCATTTTTATTTTCATCGTCAGATGAAAATAAATGAGCCAGGATCTCGATAGATGCGCATACTAGATATATAGTAGGCGAATGAACTTGACCAAATGACGTCAAAACCATGATTTCAGTAGCCGTAAGTCATCAAGATGGCAATTTGTTCATTAGTTCCTATCACGTGAATAGATAGTTAATCGAAGAAAAAATCGAAAATGCGACCATTTTAAAGATCAAAGCTTATAATAATTCATTTCCACACAGAAACGTGCAATTCATATGAAATAATTAAGCCAATTATAATCAAAGAGCCAAATTAAGCAGACATTTTTCGAGGATGGTTTAACTATGCAGTAAATAAACAGGGCGATTTTTTTATATTTCAATGTCATGTTTTTGGTAAAATACTGGAAAACGTGAGAAATTGTTTTGACGTCAGAATATTCTTACGAGCGGCTCTTTGTAGGAGGTCAAAAGGACAAACAGGGGTTACAAAGCCACTCCCAGTTATCAGATGTCGATGATAGCCCTTACCAAAACAAGACCTGGTTTTAACAGTTCTTATCGACATGACTTGGGAAAATATTAAGTGGGAAAAAAAAGAAATTGCTGATCATCAGCACCTTCTCCTTTTTTCTCAGTATTTTCTTAGCTATATTCTACACAGATCTTGTTTTTATCACTATCCATGTTTTCGTCTACAGTAGCGTTCAAATCGGACAACCCCGAAATTTTGCCATTTGGGAAAGGGTTAAATAAAGGCAAATGACAGTTCAGCGCGGAAAACTTTATAAGAATCACAAAAATGACCATTAAGGGGATGCTCCAGTTTTTCGGAACACTAGGTCATTACTGTAGTACATTTAATGTTTCGTACCAATATGTTTCGCTACCATAATTTCAATAATATAACACATCATTACAATTTACCAGTTCGAAGCCCGGCTCCACCAGTATCCATTCTGACATTTGACAAAAGTCATTTGTCTCTCACCAACGGGTGTGAATCATCTATGTGACAGAGCAGCTGGAGGCTAGGTTTGGATATTGTGGTTGTACTGATGCGAGATAAACCAGGAACCCACGGTTGGGTGCTCCAGCCGCCGCGATATTACCATAGAAGTTGAAAACGGCGTAAAAACCCAATAAAACCATCCGTGCTTTGTTACACCCCTTACGCCCCTGAAATAAGGGCATCAACATTGCCGGAAATAAAAATATTGTTTGTGACAAAAAAACTTGAAGTTCTTTTTCTACAATTTATTTATCCAGACAGACCAAAAATGTAAAATTTAATTCACATATTTGTCGTCTCCAACATCTTGGAATTCAGAAAAGTGTAGATGTTGGCGTTTGGTAATGAATTAAGAGTTTAAGACTAAGTAACTGTTCATGGACAGGTATCATGGGCGCGTTCCATTTGACTGTCCGTTACTGTTCCTTATGTTATGTTCAAATCATGCCGAATGGAATGCTCTCGGAACAGAACGCAGGCCAATCTAAAAGTAGACTTTGACCGCCTGCTGGGTGTTGTGTACTGGACATACATGGTCTTAAAATGATTAATTCGTCATATTTGATGAAATAATTTTATTTGAAGTATACAGTTTGATTAGAAATATTAATTCATTTAAACAATCCACAGCTGTAATCGAAGATTGTCGTGCTAGTGGCGTCACTGTTCTGCTTGCACCACCTTTTCTTCGGGAGAGATCCTGGACAATGACGAACATTGCTAGGAATAAATGAATATACCCACTCCCAGATGACTAAAGTTTAGCCGGATACAACTTAAGTCGAGTTGTAGACGTCAGAATAGTTGATGTCAAAAGTAAGATGAAGTGTATGTTGTTGCATGAAATATTGAGGGAAAATGAGAAATTGCCGACTATCAGCACTTTCTATTCTCTCAATACTTTTCCAACCCATTTTATAAAGGACGTCAAACCATGTCTTCTCTGGGAAAGGGTGTTAAAGGTAAAAGTATTATCTGTGGGCATATAAAACATAAATTTATTAATTATAAAAAGAGATATCTGATAAAATTGATAATTTCATCAATTAACCAATGTGCGATAAAAGTATCAATCTATATAAACCTGCACAATTGGATTCAATGATCTAGTGTACCATTTTTAAAATGATCCATGGGGTACCATGATCCTATCTTAGGACTAAAAGAGAAAACTGGTAGAGAAATTGACATTTTAAGGACTATTTAACTTATTATAACACGCTTTTTATACATTTTTTAAAAGAATATAGAGCATTGCAGTCTTTTATCGACTGTGGTAGACTATGCCACTGTTTTGGCGCCGAACATGAGAATGCTCCACTATAAAGTGTTGTTCGAGACATTGGCACATGTAAATCCCCATTTTGATTCGATCGCAAATTAAGGCCATGTGTTTGTGAAACTGATTTCAGCAAGTCGGACATGTATTCTGGTGTTAGACCATGTAAAGTTTTGTAAGTCAAAACAGCTTTATTTTAGTTAATCCGAGTTCCGATAGTTTGCCAGCCTAGATCTGCAAACATGTCCACAGACGGTGTTCTAAAGTCAGCATCTAATATTATTCTGGCTGCTCGTTTCTGCAGCTTTAGGAGTCTGTCAAGATTAGAGGAGGTTGTTGACCCCCAGACAACAGAACCGTAGTCTAATAAAGGCATGATATAACTTTGATAAAATATCTTTTGTATGTTTTGTGGAACATACTGGGAAAGTTGTCGAAGAAGTGATATTTTGGATGCAACATTGGAACAGAGATAATCAATATGTGCTGACCAGTTTAAATTTTCGTCAATATAGATGCCTAAAAGTTTTTGTGTAGAAACATTTTGGATGTTTGTATCGGCAATATTTATGTCTAGTTTACGAGTATCTGATAATCGCCTTTTTGTACCTGCTGTCATACAGGTTGTTTTGTCATAAGTAATCGGCAGTTTGTTACGTTTACTCCATTGTTTCGTCTCACGAAAATCATTTGTTATATTGTTTTCTATAATATCTAAGCATTTACTATGTGTATGGAAAGTTGCATCATCAGCAAAGAAGTCGGCAAAACAATGGTTAAGAAACAGAGGCGTTGATGAATAAAAGAAAAAGGGTTGGTCCCAATATAGACCCCTGCGGCACCCCAGAATGCACGTTAGAAAACTCTGTAAATTTACCATCGTATTCAATTGCTTGTGTACGCAAAGATAAGTACGATTGGAACCATTTTAGAGTTATAGGATTTAATTTATATAGTGAGAGCTTGTCAATCAATATAGAATGGTCTACAAGGTCGAAAGCTTTTCGAAAATCAACTAACAGAGTGCCAACTATATCACCCTTGTCTATACAATCTAGCCATTGGTCAACTAGTTTTACTAGAGCAGTTACACAACTATGCTTTTGTCTGAATCCAGACTGATTTTTATGGATAAGTTTTTTTAGAAATCCCATCAAATGCTGATTGACATGTCTTTCGAAAATCTTTGAAACTGTAGGTAAAATCGAAATCGGTCTATAATTTGAGGGGTCGGTTTTGTCGCCTCCTTTGTAAATTGGAAAAACTTTAGCATGTTTAAGTTGAGATGGGGATGTACCGGTTAAAATACTTTTGTTTATTAACATCGCAATTGATGGAGATAAAACATCAGCTGCAAGTTTGATTATTTTCGGCCCAAGTCCATCAATACCAGTGGCTTTAGATGGTTCTAGTTTGTTAATAGATGATAAAACTTGCTCAGTGGTTATTAAAGGGATTCGAAAGAATGTATTTTCTGGAATCTTATTATGAACATAGTTTCTCAATTTATCACTTTCAATAGTTTCTATGTCGTCTTGATGCTTATTCATAATTTTGGCGATCGAAGTAAAGAACACATTCATATTTGTTGCAATTTCATCAATGTCTGTAATTGTTTCGTTATCTATTTTTAGTTCACTAGGGAGTTTGATTGATTGTGTTTTGTTATTTGTTGCACGCAGATGCTTCCAAATATACTTTGGATCTTTAGAATTTGTTACAGAATCAGAGAAGAAATCTTGGTCCTTATACAACTATACTCTCTACGGTCTGATCTACGTCCAGGTTGATATAAGACGCAATGATGGATCATTTTTCAGATGTCAGTGGAATACTTTATTTGTTATTTTTGTATTCATTATCACCTGAAAACGAATGGGCCAGGATCTGGATAAATGCACATACTAGATAGACAGAAGAAGGTGGATTAAAATGACTAAATGATACCAAAAACATGATTCATGTAGCCTTAGGTGATCAGTGTTGGTCATTTACTAATTAGAGTAGTTCCTATCATGAGAATAAAAAAAGCTTGATGGAGAGAAAATTGCGACTTTTAAAAAAATCAAAGCTTATTATCACTCATTTCCACGCAGCGATGGTCAAATCATATCAATTAACAAAGCTAATTTTTACCAAAGAGCCAAATTCAGCATTTTTCGAGGATGGTTCAACTATGCTTTAATTAAGCAGAGGTGAAGTTCTTCGATTTTACAATGTCATATTCATATTGAATATTATTCTTTTTGAGAAGAAATGGGAAACGTGAATTTTTTTTAAGACGTCAGACCATTTTTACTAGCGGCTCTTTGTATGAGGTTAAAAGGACAAACTTTGGCTACAAAACCACTCCCAAAATTAAGATGTCATTTTAAACCCTTTCCATAAACAGACCTGATTTTGACGGTTCTAATCGGATATTATGACTTCGGAAAATATTTGGGGGGGGGGGGGGGGAGAAATTGTTGATTATAATCAGTACCTGCTCCTTTTGTCCCCCTTTTGTTTTCTTAGCTATATTCAACGTGGAACTTGTTTTTTTTATCAACATCCATTTTGTCGTCTTCAGTTGCATTCAATCAGACTGAAACTGAAACTGAAACTGTTAGATTTACTTAAACGCCTAATTTTACGCAAAGCATATTCACTGGCGTTGTACAAAAGTAAAGTGTGCTAAAATAAATATGTTAAAGGATACAGATAAAGGATACAGATACACACGAAGCACTACTCGCGTTCAGTTGAACAAAGCGTCGAAGTCTTTGAAGAACATGGTTTTCAAGCCTTTCTTGAAAGAAACAACGGTGCTGGATTGTCGTAGGTCCTGTGGGAGCCTGTTCCATAGTTTTGGGCCTGCTGTTTTAAAACCCCTGTCACCGAATGTTTTGCGTTTGTTGAATGGTATACTGTAACAACCTGCAGATGAGCTAGTGGATCTCAAATTTCGTTTTGGTGGGAGTTGTTCGGTAAACAACTCGGTCAAATAAGTCGGAGCGCGTCCCTTGGAACAGTTGAACATGACAGTTAGAATTTTGAATTCAATCCTTGCTTTGATAGGGAGCCAATGTAGGTCAAAGAGTGCTTGTTTACTACTGTCATATTTGTTTCTCCTTAAAACGAGCTTTGCACACATGTTTTGAATCCTTTGCATTTTTCGTATGACGGTTTGAGAAGCACCATAGAGAATCCCATTACAATAGTCCAAGTGAGAGATCACAAGCGATAGAACGAGAGTTTCTGTTGCGTCTTCAGTAAGATATTTTCGTATGCTTTTTATTCTTAGATAGTTGAACATTGCAGTTTGGCATTTTTTCTTAACATGTTCGCTGAAGGTTAAATGTTCGTCTAGGAACGCACCAAGATATCTTATGCACTTAACAGACTTGACATGGTCGCCAGCAATATTGATTTCGTTTGTTGTACACTTTTGTAGTTGTTGTTTGCTTCCGAAAGTTATGAATTCAGTTTTTGAAGTGTTCATTTTTAGTTCATTTTGTTTCATCCAGTCATTAATTGTCACAGCACAACTTTCTAATTCTTCTATGGCTATTCTCTCGCTGTCTGCAGACGGTTTGAATGACTTTGTCGCAATATGGTCGTCCGCGAAACCGTAAACTGATATAGATTTGGGGATGACGTCAAACAAAGTTCCGGCGTACGTAAGGTATAACCATGGACCTAAACAGCTTCCCTGGGGAACACTACAGTTCAAATCGTGTGGAGTTGAAATGGCCGATTCTACATTAACACTACAGCTCCGAGGCCTTAGATACGAATCAATCCAGTCAATTGCTTTTCCACATAATCCATATTGAGACTGCAGCACTTTAATCAAAATGTCGTGATCTACGGTGTCAAACGCAGCACTAAGGTCAAGCGCTAAAAGCGCACTGACCTGTTGATTTTCCATGCAATCTAAAAGATCGCTAACCAACCTTAGAAGTGCTGTCTCGCACGAATGACACTGTCTGTACGCAGATTGATTCTTTGGGAGAAGTTCGTGCTCACCCACATGCTCATTTAGTCTGAGAAGAGCTGATTTTTCAATTAGCTTTGAAAGAAATGATAGATTGCTTACAGGACGATAGTTTGAAAGCACAAGTTCGAGTCCAACTTTTTTCAGCAGCGGTCTCACTACCGCGTGTTTCCAGTTTTTTGGGAAGATTCCTTGGCTAAGCGACATATTCACTAATTTCGTAATGGACGGTAATAATTCATCTATGTGATCTTTTAGTATTTTTGTTGGAAGTTTGTCAAGTTCGCACGATTTTGTTTTCAGTTCGTTAATGAGTTTCTTAACTTCGTCGCATGTAAGATGACGGAAGGAACCGAAAGCAGGACATTCTTTGTTGTTCGGTGTATAGCTTGCATAGTCTTTGAGAGATTCGCGGATTTTTTCAATTTTGCCTAAGAAAAAGTCGGCAAATTTTTCAGCCAACGAGGAGTCACTTTCGCCAGATGGTAAAGGGTTTTCTGTTTCTGTCCCTGTGAGTTCAGAAACTAACTTGTACACGGTACGGAAACTACAGAGACAGAGCCATTGGCTCTGCCGCTTAAATCCTCTGGGGCGCTTCCGGCCACGTGTGGCTCTGTCTCTGGGGTCGCGATTTTTTGACAAAAACAGGCGAGTGTTCAACTTTGTTGTTCATTTATTTTCTTCTGGTGCTTGAAATCGAAAAACCGGGAATGTCATGCTCCCCTAAGACCATTTATCTGCCTGTTCTAATTCTGTGGGCTTCAAAGTCGGCAGGGTTTTCACAGGATCATTGTCGTCGTGGGTCGACCCTATGTGATTTTTTTCTGGTTTACATCATGTATTCATGTACATTTCAACGGTAAATAGCCAATTGCTGCAGCCAAAACACGTGATATACTAATCGAGGGATAATCTCGATCAGACATTGCTTTCCCATGTAACAAAACCTTAGAAATGATTGGCAAACGTAAAGTTTGAGCAATTTCTATCAGTGGCTCTGTCTCTGGCGGCTGGCTATGTCTCTGCGTGCTTGGTGAAAAAAATTAACCTATCACAAAATTCGTGTCGAAGTAATTTACTCACACACTGAATAGATCATATTGTGTATGGCGAATGGTTCAGTCACCGATTAAACCCTTTGCAAAACCTCGAACATTCACCGTTGTTCAATTTTAAAGCTACAATTAAATAAAATGTGTAACAAAACATCTGAGTGCACGAGAAATCAGATTGGACCAATCAGGTTTGTTATTACAAGTAATTACGCAAAAATTAAGCGTACGAGTGTTGATAAAACGGGCCCTAGGTCTTGATAAATTGGCGATACGCGTTTCTTGTCCTAAACTTGTCGTAAGTCATCGGTAAGACAAAAAATACGTCTTAAAAATGAAACTGGCCCCTGTTTTTTTTTATTTATTTATTTATTTTGCACCAATATATCCGATATCTTTCCACTTAATCCTTCCCAAGCAAGCCATTTTTCTGGTGCATTGCGAGAAAAGAAAATGGCTCATAACCAGCATTTTCATATTTTTTTCTGACAGATTTCAATGATAACTATTACATATTTGATACTTCGGAGCTATGCGCAGATACATACATTTCTCTCTCATGAGGGGGGGGGGGCGCCCATCTGCATCCTTGCATGTCTGGACATCATTTTGAATTGGAGCAGTCCTAAATAAGATGTAAACGGAGGGCATGGGGTTGGGATGATAAAGCATTTCAGTAAAAAACCGCGTAATAGAGGAAAACGAATACACATTTTGTATGTTCGAACCCCATCATAGAAATCCCGGATCCGATATATAGTTTCACTTGCTTCTTTTGCATACTTAATGCCAAGCTTTCATGAGAAAGTGCATATCAATTATATAAACGCGGTTATTTCTTAAAACATTTCTAATCTGCAGCCAGCCACACCACCACCACCACCACCATCATCATCATCATCATCATCATCATCATCATCATCATCATCATCATCATCATCATCATCATCATCATCATCGATTTGTTCATCATATGGCTTGCTAGTTCGCACAGAATCTCTCAACTACTCCAACGCACTAAACAATAGGCTGATATTCCTGTTCTATTTAAAAGTTTGCACTTGAAACTTGTTACAAGTTTGCACTTTGTGAATCATTATTCTAATGTTGACACAAACTCCCCAATCAATCTAATGTATACCATGTTTAAGAAAACGACAAAGAATATTTGCGAAGCATAAGCCGAAACGACTAGCAAATTTTTCAGCCTTTGCTTTGTTGGATGGCACAAATTAAACACTAAATATTGCTCAAAATGAGGACGTGGTCACTAGGCTAACAGTACATAAAGCGAATGCGTCACATGGTTTTATTTGAGTGCGTGTGTAATGATAAGCGAAATCTCCTTAAAAGATAAACCCTTGGCCTATGTAAGTCATCATATATTGCACAACGGGCTAAAAACTAAAATTAACTGACAGTTCAAAGCGGAGCCAGCCGCCAGAGACAGAGCCAGCCGCCAGAGACAGAGCCACCGATAGAAATTGCTCAAACTTTACGTTTGCCAATCATTTCTAAGGTTTTGTTACATGGGAAAGCAATGTCTGATCGAGATTATCCCTCGATCAGTATATCACATGTTTTGGCTGCAGCAATTGGCTATTTACCGTTGAAATGTACATAAATACATGATGTAAACCAGAAAAAATCACATAGGGTCGACCCACGACGACAATGATCCTGTGAAAACCCTGCCGACTTTGAAGCCCACAGAATTAGAACAGGCAGATAAATGGTCTTAGAGGAGCATGACATTCCCGGTTTTTCGATTTTAAGCACCAGAAGAAAATAAATGAACAACAAAGTTGAACACTCACCTGTTTTTGTCAAAAAATCGCGACCCCAGAGACAGAGCCACACGTGGCCGGAAGCGCCCCAGAGGATTTAAGCGGCAGAGCCAATGGCTCTGTCTCTGTAGTTTCCGTACCGTGTTGTATAGTTGCTTACAGTCACCTTTCGAACTGAGCACTTTTTCACTAAGAACGGATGGTTTTTCATTACAGATAGCATAATGGTATTTCAGACGGAGCTGTTTGACTATTTCTAGTTGATTCGGTTCTCCATATTTTCGCCACACTCGTTCTGCTTTTCGAAGTGATTGTTTCATTTTAAGTATTTCATCGTTAAACCAAGCTTTTGGTGGTCGACACGTGATGGTTTTTTGTGTTAAGGGGGCATGTTTCTCCAGGATAGATTCCAGTTCCGATTCGAATTGTTCGACGAACAGATCAACATGATCAGTTTCAATTTCTATTGCCCCGAGATCTTTTGAAATATCTTCAGAGTCAATTTGTTTTAGATTACGAAATTCAATTCTTTTACTTATCACATCTTCTTTCTGAATGTTCAATATTGACTTGACAACACAGTGATCAGAAACAAATAAACCCGGTTCGCATGATATGATTTGAAGACCATTTACTACTTCTGTAATTACTAAGTCCAGTTTTTGACCAGCTGTGTGGGTGGGAAAATTCACATGCTGCTGAAGTCCAAGGGCACATAGCGAATGTTCGAATTCTGTGATGTGGGTACTTTGATTATCAATATGAAGATTAAAATCTCCGGTTACAATGATGTTGTTGTATTTGGGGACAATGTCTTCCATAAAGTCAAAGAAGTCCGGAACAAACTGGCTGGGAGTAGAAAAAGTCGGAGATCTGTATATGCCGACAACAGTTAAAGACTTGCTTTTCAAAATGAGTTCCCAGATGCCATATTCAAAAGTATTTGTGGTTCCAAAAGAGAGGTTTTTTGAGGTTTTTCAGGAGATATCTGCACCCATAACCCCTGATGTACCAAGAATGTTATATACCAGTTTAAAGCTTGGAAATGCCGGATACAATGCACGATGTTGTCAAGTTGCAAACCTGTGTAGGTTCCGTGTAAACACATAATTTTGTGGATGGGGTAAGATAAGAAACAAATTATATGAAATACATTTGTCAAATTGAAATTGTCTTAAAACCAACAACTTAGGGCTTAGCAAATTCGAATTCATGAATTTATTTTTGAATAAACCTGAAGGGATATACAGAAAATGTTTCAATTTATTATAGGCAGAAATAAAGCTCATATATTTCGTAAAATTGTACATGGCGGGTGGGGTGTTTTTTACACAGTAATATACGTAGCCACACAAACAACTAATAGCAGTATTGTTCTGTGAAACGTCAGTCCAACCGTTTATAGATTCAATACAAACCTTTTTTTTTTTGGATCTTAGTAAAACACCTTCACCCAATATCTTAACAGATATATACAAAACAGGGTTTTAGACTGCATTTGAATATGTCCCCTGTAACTTACAACATAGTCATTTACACGATATCACACATGTGGGCTATTGAAGGAGTTGCTGCATCCGACCACAATTTACCAAAGCTGTTACATACCACTTTAAAGCTTGATATATGCTGGGTACAATGCACGATGTCTTCAAGTTGTAAATCTGTGGAGGTCCCGTGTAAATACACAAATATGTTGGTGGGGTAAGATAAACATTTTTTAAATGCATTTGTCAAAGATATATCGTCCTAAACCCACACTTTTAGAAATGTTCTCATTCAAATGCATGGAATTATACTTGAAATTACCTGAAGCGATCTACTAAATACATTTCAATCGATGACACTAAGAAAAAGGCTACGGCGGATCCAGGATTTCTTCTAAATGAATCCAACTTTCTTCAATATTCGATCCCATAAATTGGAAAATCAAGTAAACTAACTTCTATTAAATGAAAAAGTGATGTCAGTGTCTTGAGGTCTTGTTACAAATTTCTGTTTTAGGCCCTGGACCGGTGGAATTGGGCAAATAGCGACGTTTTGTCGTAACCTAGGAAAAACTTAAACATGTATGACAGCTATCAATTAGACTGTATGTATGTAAAATACACTTGTAAATACTCTTGTTTAAGAACATTCATCAAAACTGTATTCAAAACGTTTGTAAATGAAGATATTGCCTTACCTTTGGGAAATCTGTGTGCTCATTGGGAATTTTCACTCAAGAATTGGAATAGTCAGTCTCAGTCTAACAACGATTAGATTGTGATCAGAAAAAAATATTACGGTGATTCTTTTTGTGGTGATTCACACCACAGATGTATCACCACAGATGTGCTACCGGTGCACATAATCGCACAGTGACAGCTTACAATCGTGATGACTGCAGTTATAATGATAACCATGGGCATCAGCCATGTAATAGCTATTAAACTGATTGTAATGTGTAAGTCTCCAAAGTTGGCTGAAAATATAACATATAGGTGTAAGCTAAGACAAAAAAGCCTTTCCGCAATTTTTGAGGACAGTTAACTCTTGATTAAAATGGTCTGATTTATTCGAAAGTACAAATAGAAGAGATAAATTGCAAGCCCAGTTGATCACAATAGCTGGAATGTGCCCCTTATTTCTCATTTTTAATTGATTTATAGAAATAGAAAAATATCAAGAAATGAACAAAATAAGGGGAAGCATGAACCATTCTCTAAAAGAGAATTTTTACTTAGCCCGTGGAAGTCTTTTACTCCCAAAAGTGTCATTCAGAAATGAAATACGTCCTTGTATTATTCATTAACGGAATGTATTATCGATTTCAAGTTGACATATACATCTTTATATGAATCTTTGCTGTCCTTAGAATTATTTGTATTACTTTTCCACATCAATTTAGAAACAAAACGAATGTTGTATGCGCCTATTCCATGTGTAAATCTGCTGTTGGCCGTCATCTTGTGGACGCCATCATGTTATTAGTGTGTTGTCCAATGATACCACAGTAAAATCTTTTTCATTCACAAATTAATTTATCTTATATCAAAATACTGAAATATTTTCAAAAGATGTTCTTGCTCAGGTGAACTATCCATACAATATGTATTTTTGTGATATGATTATGGATAGTTAAAGCAGAGATTATTGTAAGTTAGAGGTGAAGATCGAACATATGGGAGCAGCTTAGAACTATTATGTCTTGTTTATATCTGTTCAATTGGGTGAATATGTTGTACTAATCTCCATATAATTTGTATTTAATCTATAAATGGTTGTACAAACGTTTCACGGAATAATAATTTGATTTTTTTGTCTGTGTGGCTAAGTATTTAACTGTGTATAAACTACGCCCCCCACACACACCAACCGTATGATAATTGACTAACTATCTGGAATTATTTCTGCGTATAACCGATTGGTATGTGTTTTGTATATCGCTTCTGGTCATTTCAATAATAATTTTATATATTTGAAGTGTGAGAACATTTCTTGTGAGTTTAAGACGATTTATATTTTACAATTGCTTTTCAAAAAAATGTTATCTTACCCCACCCATATATTTGTATGCTTAAACGGAACCTCCACATGTTTACAACTTGACAACATTGTGCATCGTATCCAGCCTATTTCAAGCTTTAAAATGATATATAACAGCATGGGTACATTATGGTTGGATTCAGCAACTCCTGTAATAGTCGCCTTGCGAGATATCAACTAAAAGTCTATGTTGTAAGTAACAGGGGGTGGGTGGGAGATTTTCAAGTGCAGTCTACAACTCTGTCTTGTATATATCTGATAACATATTGGGTGAAGGTAGTTTACTAAGATCCAAATAAGTTTGCATTTCATCTGTAAACGGTTGGACTGATGTTTCACAGAATGCGATTATTTGTTTGTGTTGCTACACTGTGTATAAAACACCCCCGCCATATGCATTTTTTACGACATATCTGAGCATTATTTCTTCCTACAATCAATTGAAACGTTTTGTGTGTATCCCTTCAGGTTAATTTATGATAATTTTATAAATTCGAATGTGCTAATTCCTAAGTGGTTGAGTTTAAGACAATTTTGATTTGACAAATGTATTTCGGATGATTTACATGCTATTGCACCCCACCCACATATGTATTTGTTTACACGCGGCCTGCACAGGTTTACAACTTGACAACATCGTACATTGTATTCAGCATATTACAAGCTTTAAAATGGTATATAACAACCTTGGTGCATCGGGGGTTAGTGGTGCAGAGATCTCCTTACCCCCCTTATTTGAAACCGTTTGACGACGATGTTGTAATGTCAGGGAAACAGGAGGCACTTTCAAGAAAAGCATAGTACTATACATGTATATATATCGTATTGTTTGTAACTGATTGATTATTTGGTGTAGATGTTTAACTAAGATCCAAATAGGTTCTTTTCAATCTAAAAACGGTTGTACAAACGTTTCATTGAACAATAATGCAATAATTTGTTTATGTGGCTACTGGCTAAGTGTTTACTGTGTATAAATTACCCCTACCATCATATGCACTTTGACGAGATATCTGAGCTTTATTATCTCGTATAATCGGTTGAACTGTGTTTTGAATGTCTCTTCCGCTTTATTCCATGATAATTTTATGAATTTGAATGAGTACATTCCTAAATTGTTGGGTTTAAAACGATTTTTATATGACAAATGTATTTCAAATGCATTATATCTTATCTTACCCCACCCACATATGTATTTGTTTAGACGGGACCTGTACAGGTTTACAACTTGACAACATCGTAGATTGTATCCAGCATATTCCAAGCTTTAAAATGGTATATAGCAGTCTTGGTACATCGGGGGTTAGGGGTACAGCAATCTCCATACAAATCCACCTTATTTGAAATCATTTGACGGACGATGTTGTAATTTACTGGGAAATAGGGGGTATTTTCAAGATAAGCCTAGAACCGTTTCTTGTGTATATCCGATTAGATTTTTGGCAAATGTGTTTAGCTAAGATCCCAATAAGTTGTATTTAATCTGAAAACGGTTGTACAACGTTTCATGGAACAATAATACGATAATTTGTTTCTGTGACCAAGTGTTTTACTGTGTGAAAATTACCCCACCCACCATATGCAAATTGACGAAATATCTGAGCCTTATTTCTACGTATAATCGGTTGAAATGTGTTTTGTATACATGTCTCTTCTGGTTTATTCAATAACAATTCTAAAATTTTGTCGTTTGTGAAAGGGTTAAGATCTTACCTGTGTAAGTAATCATTGGTGTTTTGTTACGCCCCTGAAATACAGGCTTCAACATTGTGAAAAAAATATATTGCTTGAGGAAAGAAATGTCTTCTTTTCTAACAACATTTTATATCCAGACAGATCAAAAATTGTAAAATTTAATTCACTTTGAATTATCGTCGCCAACATTCGAATTCGGAAACGTGTAAATTGTGGCGTTTGGTTATGGTTTAAGACTAAGTAACTGTTCATGGACATGCATCATGAAAGGTCAGCAGGAAACTGTGGAGAATCTAATTATCCATCTTCACGTCAATTAACTTTAAAAGATCAAAGGAGAAAATTATTTACGACCAATTTTACTAAACACTACATCGCTGCTTTTCTTTCAAAATCTCGTAACTACAGCTTTAAACAAGCTGTAGTTACGGGGTTTTCGAAGAAAAGCGACAACACGGTTTCATTAACTTTATCCCTGTAGGTTATTCCGCCAACTTTTACTTGATTACTAAAGTTCAAAGTTTTTGATTGGTCATTCCTACGTCAATGGCGGTGAATTTTGTGCTTAAAATAGATTCGGTTTACATTTATATATATTGATCGTGGGTGTTGTTACAAAATCTCGTAACTACGGCTTGATTCAAGCCGTAGTTACGATATTTAAAGCAACACCTACGAAATACTATTGTTTGTCTGAAATTACGTTACGGGAAACTGGATAAAATCGTTCCCTTTTGGTCATACCTACGTCAATTCAGAATAAAAGCAATGAAAATGTTGCCGTTCTTGTGGTATGCAATTATCGATACTTTAGGAACAAATTACGCAGTTCAATGTCATTTGAGATTTAAGTCACTCATTTTCGTACTTCTTTGGTAGAATACCACTCTGTACTTATTTTGCATCCTTTAATATTGTCCTATGCATGAAAGAAAATAAATGAGTAGTTTGTGCGACTACGTAGACGGCAACGAATCTATATGCGATCGACAAAAATCGTATACGTGCCTCTGCAAAAGTCGACGCTATTCGATAGAATTTGTTCTTTTTTTTTTCTTTAAGGACAGATCCTCCAGTTGTTACTGCGCAACTTACTGCGCATATCTTAAATAACGAAATAAAGCTGTTTCAGTAATTGGCCTTTTCAGCAAATGTATTTTTAACATTTAGTTGATGTTTGGTTGATAAATTACAAGATCCTTTTCGGTTATTTCAATTTTCTCTGTTTGGCCACTTAAAGTGTAATAGTACTCGGATGGTACATTCTGCTTTCTGTTACGCGTTCAACATGTGGCGTTAGCGATAGGTTACGGAGCAACAAAAGCAAAGTGGCGTCTTTATGAGCTAGTCCGCTTCAGATGGACAGAACAGATGACACTTTTTATTATCTAAAGTTGGTAATACGGAAGAAAATGGATAAAAATAGTTAAACAATTTCGGACAGAGCTGCAAAAAGTAAACCAAATTTTACTTATAACTAAGAAAAACGCTTGGTTTGATATTTTTTTCTTTTTTTGTTTTTGAAGGTATGACCAAGCACTATGTCTATACCAAAAAAGAAAAAAATTCTTACCGCTGGAATATTTTTTATCATCAGAAACGTTGCGAAAAAAGAGCAATTTCAGCTACTTTTGAAAGAATGTTTTACTAAGAAATTTCAAAATCATCGCTAAGTTTCCCAAATTGATACTCATTCAGACAGAATTAAACATATTGAACACAATAAAGACAAATTTATGTAATCCTAGTCATTTCGAACACCTTTTTGTGGGTATTTAGTGACATCTCATTTTTGCAATTTTAGACAAGACTAGTCTCCCTTGAAATCCAATAACTTTTTAATTCGCTTGGTGACCTATAGTTTTTAAGTCATTTTTTTACTTCTCATATATTTAAATATCAGTACTGAAAAAATAAAAAAAATCTTACCGTAGGAAATAAATGGAGGATCTGTCCTTAAAGACCTAGTCCACTATGCGTTTAAACCTTGTCATGCAAGACGTCCATAATATATCGACATGTACAGATGATTTGGCAAACATTGAATTAGATGGGGAAAGTGTCTAAAGGCAGCAATTCTTGACTTCTCTCTTAACAATGTTTTTTTTTTTTTTTTTTTTTTTTTTTTATCCGTGAAACATCATCCCTTATTTACATTACCTTTGTCGTCTACAGCAACTTTCAAATGGGAGCATTCCAAATTTCTGCACTTTCGGAAAGTGTTTGGCATTTTTAACTGCAACAAAAAGCATATTAAATAAAACTAATTTTGCGTTTTTAATATTTCATTTATTTATTTCCCAATTTTCAAGTATAACAAGTATTTTTTTCAGAATCTACCAACGGATATGAGCATGTTAAAAACTATCAAAGAACTATTTTGGGAACCAAGATCTACCAGCGCTTTGTATGACAATTTTCCAACATTGTCTCGAATGAAAGGCGTCAAACCAGCGTCTGGATTAATTGACTTATTCTGGCTTCGATTCAATTCGTTTAATGCTGTACAAGACTGATGTTCTTGACCTTTTGAACTATGTTTTGCTACAACAAAATAATCTCGTATTTTGTCACTACTCTGTGTGATAACTCAGTGCAAGTAAGCGTACTATTTAGCAATTAAAAGAAAAAATTGTTCCTGTCGTGTTGTTAACCTTTTTTTCTTTTCTTTTATACAGGAAACAGCGTATCGTGCGTTTCTGCAGGAAAATGGGTTCAGACTCGTTGTCTGCTACTTTGTTGATATTTCTTGTCACTTCATTTCCCACAATGTTTTCTATCCAAAAAGACCACACAAATGTAAGTTCATTCACTAGAATGCCAGATATTCTCTTGAAAAAAGGGTAAACCTTTTGCGTATTTGAAATGGTTGGCAGTAATCATTTGTTACACTATTTCATGCAATACAATAAATTATTAAATGATCACTGATTGAGCAGTTGAGAAGAATATTAGCGTTAGTTTTCTCCAAATCCTCGTAACTACAGCTTTCTAAATCTGTAGTTGTACGGTTTTGGAAGGAAGTCCGTGATGAACTAGGTGTGAACAACATATCAGCCCATTTAGTAAAATATTTATGTACGACATGGAGATTCGTTACAGTTGAAAGCAAGAAAACGTACATACTATTTGTGAACAGCATTTTTGTCCATTCACTTCAAGGAACTGCAGACGTAAAATTAGCGGTATGACGTGGATATTTTAGGAAGGTAACGTTATTGGTGTTTTCTTAGATTTCTATTTATAAACCATTCCATTATTGTCTCCTTAATTGTGAAAAATCATTTCAAAGAGGATGTTATTCATGTTTATGGGAACTCAATGGGATTTCCTGTTGAAAAGTGACTTAGTTTTATATCTACGTATAGAACGTTCCACGCCAAGTTTTTACCATGATACATGTACCATTTCATCTCCGGGAGCTGTTTTAACGGATGCACCAGCCCCCTCCCCCGATTCTTCTTCGTGTTTATTGGCATAAGAGAGCCCATTGCCGCCATCAATCGATTGACAAATAAAAAGACTAATTTAGTCACGTGTCTATAGCAGCATTATCATTATTTATCTCTTCGAATGAAACATCCACAGAACAGAATTATTCATTTGTCTCATTGGAACGAATTACATGTAACTAATCCGTACTGGATGTTTTGGTGGATATGTTCAATATAGGACGTGACAAATGCACAGATTGTCTGTAAATATATGTAGACAATTTCTGTCGTTTTACTACTTACTATTACGCAGTTAGCGTGGTGATTTCCATTTAATGTGGGCTTGACAGACCATCCTTCAATTTGGAGGTCGTCCTGGATTGGTTCTAACGACACAATTTTTGACTGGCAAGCTTTTTACTTTTTTACTTATTGGTAGAAAACCTTGTGGTATTATTATGAAGAAGATTGAGGCTTTTCAACGAAAATTTCGTAACTGTAGCCCAAAACAAGCTGCAAGTACGAGGTTTTTGTTGAAAAGTACCGGGTTGCTTATTACAAGCAATGTCTTCATTTTACAAAGTATTACACCGGTGGATGCGCCATAAAGCGCCATTATGTAAGACATAGTAAGAAAGGTGCAGAAATACTCAGGCCTGAAGAAAGAAAACTGGTTATCCTCTCACCATTAACCCTTCCCCATTGAAAACCTTGTTCTGAGGTCTCTAAACAGGCTTGGGGAAAATGACACAAAAGAAGAAAATGGTGAACACATTGCACACAGATATTATATATATATCTTACCTCGATCAATATTCCTTTTGTCGTCTGCAGCATCTTTCAAATTGGCAGACCACAATCTTTTGCTGCTTTTGGAAAGGGCTAAATTGTTTGGAGCTAGATCTATTCCAACAACAAGTGGGGGTCTAAACAAGGTCGCATTTCTGAAATGGTTATATATATTTTGGGTTTTTTTTCTCGGGGAGAGATACACAACAACAATAAATCATCACTAAAATATGTCTTTCCAGAAGGAATTCAGTAAAATTACGGAGGGTAATTTGCCACAAAACCTACTTGAAACATGAGTAATGTGTGTTTCTCCAGAAAATCTCGTTTTCAAACAAATTTCACAAAATCGTGACATTTTGATGCATATTGCAAATTAACCGCGTTACAATACGGTCGTCTGGGGATTTGAAAAAATGATTTTACTTCAATTTTAACCTTTTTCAAACGGTAAAACTTAAACTTAATTTGGAAGCTGTTGTTGACAACAAAATATATCTTAATAGAGCAATTCGTGTACAATATAGCACAGAACGTATTGAGGCGAAAGGAGAAAATGCTGATAATCAGCATTTTCTTCTTTTGTCTGATTTTTCTTTCCAGTTTTTTCTATCAGGGTATCAGGGGTGTCAAAACCAGGTTTTGTCAGGGAAAAGGGAAAATAGAACTAATACTTTTTATCTCCTTGGTAGTGTTTTAATATAAATTAAGTATATAGGCAGGTTTTTAACAATTTCCTCTTTTCCCCCGTCAATGGTTTTAAAATGTCTTTGCATCATGTAAACGTTCATAATTCAGAAAATAGCTTTAATTTCGAAGAAAATGTAAATTGCCTTTAGGGAATAGCCAATCGTTAAAACTTCGTAACCTCTCAGCAGACGGACGACTAGCTTTCCTCAGTATATTAACTCCCATCTGGTTATTATATCAATTGACATATTCCATCCACTATTAGATACCAAACACTTCGTGCAACTTCAGGAGCCTTCCGTGGAAACGGAAATTGACGAAGGTATCCGGAATTTTAATTTCCGTATTCCCTCGATAATTTCCGTTGTCACGATTGACGCCCGAAGTTGTAGCAAATGTAGTGTCAGTGTCGGATCCAGAGGAGTTCGGGGTTCAAATGAACCCTCTCTGTAACCAGATTATAACATTTTCATGCAAAAATCCCATCAAAATTGTTTAATCCATTACCACACAATGACTCCTTTTGACTCCCCACAAGATAATGGCTATGGAAAACATTGTGGAAAATGAAGAAATTGCTTGTGGTAGGCAATTTCTTAATTTCCCACAATGTTTTCTACGTGAAAAGACCAAAACATGTAAAATTTCATTCACTTGAAATTACCGTCTGCATCATCTTTGAATTTGGACTAGTCTAAAATTTTGTTGTTTGGTAATGGGTAAATACTTATACAACAATTTCCCTTTTTCGAAAACAAAACCGAACACCCCTCACAGAAATCTAGATTCCGCCGCTTATGGTATATAATAATGAATGCAATACCTTAAGGTCAATCGATTCAAGGTTAAACATATGGCACTGAGGGTTCCGAATTGTTTGCCTTTGAACAAAACGCATGATTCAATTCTAGCAAAGACATAATTAAAATCCGCAGTATGCTATGTTCGACATGTTACGCGTAACGAATGAAAAGAAATGAGATTTGATTGTCCCATTAAATCGAAGATCTAATCTGGTCCTGAGAGTGGCAGGTTTTTATCCTTATACAATTGCACAATGCACAAACTCTAGCAAAGAAACAATCGGGTTTACATTTATTCTAACTCGGAACATTTAAAGCATGACGAATGCACGAGTATTGCCCGGAAATAAGTTGTACGGTTGTACTATGAAAAATACCTTGTTGAAAGACTTTCAAACTAGGAGTAAAATGAGTTTAAATAAAAGAATGTCTTAAATGTCGGACACCAGAATCTTCGTCTTTAGGCAGAGTTGAAAAAGGCCAGAATTCAAATAAGTGTAAACCCCTACAGTTCTTTACGACTGACAATTAACATATTTTTTAACAAATACACGCGTAGTTCATAAACTAGAATATCCATGAGGTCATTCGATGCATGTATTTGAAATCATAATGTGAAATCTCTAAATGGAACATGATACAATAATGACAGGAGGTTCTTTATATTAACAACATTCGAGCTAATTATTCGAAAATGCAAAATTGAATAAACATTGACAAGAAATACGATCACTAAGGTCGTAGATCGCTTCTGTTCAGCGCAAATCGGCATTAAATTCATTTAGTCCTACTAATTTGCTTAGGGCCTAATTCTTTTTGACCCACCCACTCCTTTCCGGTGATAATCATAGGATCCTAGTCACCGATAGAAAGAACATATAACACGGTGGGAATTGTGCATGATGGGATGGATAACGACTACCGACAATAGGGAACGATTTTATCAAGTAAACCGTGACGTAATTTCGGACAAATAAATAGTATCTCGTTGGTGTTGTTATAAAATTTCGTAACTACGGCTTGAATCAAACCGTATTTACGAGATGTTATAACAACACCGACGGTTTATCAAAACATAACGGTAAACTCAGTCTATTTTTTGCACAAAATTTGATGCCAACTCGCCTCGCTTCAGGTAAGACATTTTGCAATAACTCTGTTATTTCTGTATCAATTTTCAGGCGGTTTGCTGCATGTACCCCGCCTTATCGAGCTCTTTCATCGGATGTATGACATATTAGATAACTCATGATACTTTTTCCAAAATATTGTCCCAACCGACCAGAAAGCGAAATGGTAACGACTACGGCCAAATTAACCACGCTTCAGGTAAGAATTTGTGCAATAACTTTCTTATTTCTGCGTCAATTTTCATGCGGTTTGTTGCATGTACTCCGTCTTACTGAGCCCTTTCCTCAGATGTATCACTTATCGGGAAACTCCTTGTACTTTTCTCAAAAATCGATCCCAACCGACTAGAAAAAGGGCCTGAATTTTTTGTCGTTTTTCTGGTCGGTTGGGATCAATTTTTGGACAAAGTACAAAGATTCTACAAACAAGTCATATATCCGAGGAAAGAGCTTACTAATGCGGGGTACATGCAACAAACCGCTTGAAAATTGGTGCAGCAATAAGAAAATTATTGCACAATTTCTTACCTGAAGCGAGGCAAAATTTGTCCGTATACTCAATATTCGTTATCCACCCCATCATGCACAATCCCCACCGTGTATAACCGAGTTTCGCATAACCGAAGACCAAGGTCTTGCATTTGCTACGCTGTTTCAACCACTGGGTTTATACATTCAACTTTCTTCACTTGGGTCTAATACATAAAGTATCTAACCCGATTCTCTTTATTCCTTTCACAACCAAGCGTTTTTCACCTCTATCATGTAGGAGACTTGATAAAACGCTGAGACAAAAGAGGAAGATGATCATCAGCATTTTTTTCCTTTTTTTTTTTCAATATTTCTGTAATAATAATGTACACATGTCTTATCTTAATAAACGCTCATTTTGTTGTCTGCAGTCGATGTCAAATTGAACCGTCCTTAATATTTGTTGCTTGTGAAAGGGTTAATATAAAACAAAATACAAACATACCAATTTACTGGCGTATGGCGATTCAATGTCATTTCGTATATTCAAGGGGGTTGGTTCTTTTTATTAAACCTTTTTCTCAAACAAGACCTTTTTGACGCCCCTTATATTTATGGCTTGGGAAAACATTGAGTCAAAAAAGAAACTGCTGATTACCAGCATGTTCTCCTTTTTCTACATATTTACCGTGTTGTATTATACTCAAATTTTATCTTTTTAAAACACCATCTCTTGTCATCAGCAGCAGCTTTCAAATTAGACCACCCTTTGTCGTTAGACAAAGGGTTAATTGTGTTACGTATTTGTATCTACTACAAAAAGATCAACGAGTTCGAGTAATTACTTAAAAGGCCAAAATTGTTGTTTTGTTCCGGATTGAGTAAGAAATGATGTAAGCTCTTAAAACTATCTGGGATAAATCTCTCGTTTATCACATGTCTACCACAGACTAGAGAAGGAATTAGTGTAACATTTCTTGGTCTTTTTAGCGGGAATAATTGTGCTATTTCGGAAAGAGAATTCACAATTTATCTTTTCTTAATTTGTATAGCCATTTATGATTTCCGTGAAGAGCGTTCATTGTGAATTCTTAAAATAAAATACAACGGGAAAGTTCAATGTACTTGGATTCGTAATCTTACTACTGTAGACTCAAAGGCTTGTCTTATGTAATTGATGATCTAGTTATTTTATTTAGACTTAAAAAGATTCTAACCCTTTCCAAAACTGCAAAAATTGGATTGATCCAATTTGAAAGGTGCGACAGACGACAAAGTAGATTTAACGAATATGGAACTAGTGTATGCCTATAATAATGGATAAGAAAATATTGAGGCAAAAGGAGAAACTGCTGGGTAGCACCATTTCCTTCTTTTGTCTCATTTATTTCCATTTTTTTCCATTTTGCCATTTCTCTTAGTACGTCAAATTCAGGTCCTGTTTTGGAAAGGGTAAATTAAAGTAAAAAAGACCCCACCATCCTACCCCCACCCCACCCCCAAACAACAACAAAAAACGGTTACTTCAAATATTTATTATGTTGTCTTGTTTTATTGTGATTTAGAAGCAAACTTTTGTCAAGAATAGTCAAGAAAATATCTATTAGACGATTCCAATGAGTAGCTTCAACATACGGTTTGATGAACAATAAATTGAGTACTACAATTTCGGTAAGGGTTGATATTGTCAAATGTTAGAAAGGATATTGCTCAGGCGAAGTACGTTCAGAACAAACCTAAAATTCACAAGAAAAATCAAAAGCAGCCAAAAACACAATACCATTAGTCAACCATATATTTTTATGACGGTATCTTCTCGTAATTTATAAGAAAATATCATGTTTTACAAGATTGTCATTTTCAATTGGAGATTTTTAGAGAAATTCTGTAAAATTGACAGCGGGTCATGATTTACATCTAAATTAGATTAAATTTCAAATGGCTCTTTATTGAATGTATGAAGCAGTTGATTGGCTATTCATCTAAACGCTTTCTGGGACTTGAAGTTTTCTTCCTAAATGGATATACATGTATTTTGTCTGTTCTCGCTGTCGTAGACTGATCTTAGTCTATACTACCCACCAGAGTTGTGGTCAGAACAGGAATATGACGTGGATAACATGAGAAGGGTTAAGTTCTTCTAGTTTTTACCTACTTTTTGGACCAATGAAATTGCAGAATATTTTAAAATTTCGCCGCTCTTTTTCGCATTAACAGGCTGTCGGCTAGTTCATGTGACGTCTATACATAGCCACGCCCCCGTCTTTGATGAACCGCTAGCGAACACTAAGTCAGATAGAGTCTGTATAGTAGATTATACGCGATATAAACATTCAATGCGCTGCGCATTTGTTTTTTTTTTTTTTTTTTTTTTTTTTTTTTTTTTTTTTTTTCGCAGAATCTACTATACAGCCTCTATCTAATACTAAAAATATAAAATAATACTTACAAACAGAGATAACATCAACAATAGAGGAAAATATAAATATAAAAAGGAATATATCTACGCTATAATATGGGAACAGATATAATCACGGTGGGGATTGTGCACGTTGACTAAGCAGCCAGTCTACAATATTTCCAGTCTATTTTTTTTTATTTTTGGACTGACTCATTTGACGCATCACTTTATCCATTTTTGGATAAAAATCACTACGCGGTGCGCATAACTCCAAAATCCTGTCGCCAGAAAGTAGCAAGCAGAAAATTGAAATAAAAACATTTGCAGCAAAATAAGTTTGATTTTCGTCTCAATTTTATCGAATAAAATGATTAATTCAAATCGGATTATTCATTTTACTCTATGCAAGCATATGAAGCAAATATGTCGCGTGACAGGAAGTCATGAGGAAGTACCACGTGTATGCATTTTATGGGCGCTGACATCTTGAAAGTAGTTAACCCAGAATGCCCACCAGAGATAGATGGTAATCGACAGGTGGCGACATCTATTGGTAGAAATTGGGATTGTGCATGAAGGGATGGATAACGAATATGGAGTATACGGACAAATTTTGCCTCGCTTCAGGTAAGAAATTGTGCAATAATTTTCTTATTTCTGCTCCAATTTTCAAGCGGTTTGTTGCATGTACCCCGCATTAGTGAGCTCTTTCCTCGGATATATGACTTGTTTGTAGAATCTTTGTACTTTGTCCAAAAATTGATTCCAACCGACCAGAAAAACGACAAATATTCAGGCCCCTTTTCTAGTCGGTTGGGATCGGTTTTTGAGAAAAGTACAGAGAAGTTCCAGATAAATAATACATCTGAGAAAAGAGCTCAGTAGGACAGAAATGACGCAGAAATAAGAAAGTTATTGCACAAATTCTTACCTGAAGCGTGGTTAATTTGGCCGTAGTCGTTACCATTTCGCTTTCTGGTCGGTTGGGACAATATTTCGGAAAAAGTATCATGAGGTATCTAATATGTCATACATCCGATGAAAGAGCTCGATAAGGCGGGGTACATGCAGCAAACCGCTTGAAAATTGATACAGAAATAACAGAGTTATTGCAAAATGTCTTACCTGAAGCGAGGCGAGTTGGCATCAAATTTTGTGCAAAAAATAGACTGAGTTAAACCGTTATGTTTTGATAAACGGTCGGTGTTGTTATAACATCTCGTAACTACGGTTTGATTCAAGCCGTAGTTACGAGATTTTATAACAACACCAACGAAATACTGTTTATTTGTCCGAAATTACGTCACGGTTTACTTGACAAAATCGTTCCCTATTGTCGGTAGTCGTTATCTATCCCATCATGCACAATCCCCACCGTGATAATGTTGGTTTTAACGTGTTCTATCCATCATAAAGAAAATGTGGTTTACAGTCTCAATAGTCTCAAATCCATCATAACATACCAAACCTTCGAGCACTAATGCTTTCATCATTTGATAATTTAATATTAGTTGATTTCATTAAAATCTGAGCGTTTTGATTGGCTAAAAAAATTTTTTCATAACTCCATGAAAAAACGACATTGCCGGAACTTCTTTCTGAGTCAACAATATGGATAAATGGATGTGCCCTGTACAAATTGGCATATAACGTTCATTTTGAGTAGTAAACTGCAAGTTTTATCATTAAATCTTACTCTTGAATAGATTTTCTAGTTGAAACAAACTCAATGTCAAAAAGTTATTGCTTAAAATGCACTTGAGAGCATGGAAAATAACGTTACGACGACTGAATTCGCTGTGAACGACGTTGCAGTTACGCGCACTTTTTATGACGTCATTTAAAGTTTTTGTCGCGGAAAGGCACGTGCGTAAGATCTGGATACCTTGACAACGGGCAGATATCGCACAACTGTCCGCTTCTTTGAAAATAGTCCGAACGATATCTCATTTTTTCTAGTCGCAAGTATTACTATTTACGGTAATAAAATGTAGAGCTCTATTATTAAATTATAAGGAATGAATGTAATTTTATTTTTTTCATGCAGGTATGAAAAATAATATCTAATCACACTTTTGTATGAACCGCTTCGCGGATTCATACAGTGTGATTAGATTTTATTTTTCATACCTGCATGAAAAAAATAAAATTGCATTCATTCCTTAAAGTGACATTTCAGAATAATTTTTACACGAATTTTACTTTTGTTTTATCTGAAAGAGTATAATTTCTTATGAAAATTCTGAAAATTTCAAGCCAAAATATTGAATCGTTTACGAGAAATATATATTTTTGTGCTAAAATTAAACAAATTGTTGTGGACAACAGTTCAGACTTATAAAGATTTTGCCATTTCTGTCTCAACTTTAAAGGCGTATTTTTCGCTTATAAAAAACAGCTTCAAAAAACTAATAGCATTTCTATGCATTAGTATAAACAATCTTTGCACCAAGACATACTTTTAAAAAATGAAATAAATGTGAAATGTCACTTTAAGTGTTTTTCGTGAAAAATAAAATTAACGAGGATATCCGGATTTTAAAGATCCAAATATCCTCGTCAATCCTCCTTTCCAAGGAAACAAGGATTGTTTGGTACATGTATCTAATAACAGATAGAATACCTTAACGTTGTAGCTGTTGAACTTATGAACCATATCTCTCACTCCTGGGAATTTACCACATGTGATTTCAATGACAGGTTTATAATAGACTTTTGTAAAACGTCATTTTCTTACTGATCGAAATGATATGTTGTCAACGACATAAAACGTATATTGTTCATGACATGAAGGAACTGAAAAGCTATGACAGAACAACATGGATTTTGATCAGACTGTTCGTATACATATAGGCTGATCTGCACCCGGATTGTTCTTAAATGCTAAAATGGCCATTTCCAGATCCCAATCGACGTGGTTTTTTATCTCTCGCGATTTAGAAAATACCATTTTGGTTTGGAACTGTACATGAATTGACACCTTGAAAGGTACATGTATCAACGTAACACCATGGTATAATAATAGTTATAAAGTACAGACCCGTGGTACCGGGCGGGGGGGGGGGCTTAGCCCCTAAAGTTGGCCGAAATTGTTTTCCTTTTTACACTGAAACTTCGGGGAAAATCCAATTTAGTCCTCCATATTCAGACACAGAAATGTAACAAAACATTTTTATCGCTGCTATTCAACAAAAACCTCGTAACTGCAGCTTAAATGAAGCTGCAGTTACGATGTTCTTGTTGAAAAACGACGAAATAAGAGATCAACATACAACATTACAGACATTTGACAAACGATAAATTTATTCCGGAATGTTTTATAGGCTTACATCATTCTTCTATCAAGCCGGAAAGAAACAACGATTATGACCTTTTATGTAATTACTGAAACGTAATGTCTTATCTTAATCAACACCCATTTTGTTGTCTGCAGTCGATGTCAAATTGAACCGTCCTTAATATTTGTTGCTTGTGAAAGGGTTAATATAAAACAAAATACAAACATACCAATTTACTTGCGTATGGCGATTCAATGTCATTTCGTCTTTTTATTAAACCTTTTCTCAAACAAGACCTATTTTTGACGCCCCTAATATATATGGCTTGGGAAAACATTGAGTCAAAAAAAGAAACTGCTGATTACCAGCATGTTCTCCTTTTTCTACATATTTCCGTGTTGTATTATACTCAAATTTTATCTTTTTAAAACACCATCTCTTGTATCATCAGCAGCTTTCAAATTAGACCACCCTTTGTCGTTTGACAAAGGGTTAATTGTGTTACGTATTTGTATCTACTACAAAAAGATCAACGAGTTCGAGTAATTACTTAAAAGGCCAAAATTGTTGTTTTGTTCCGGATTGAGTAAGAAATGATGTAAGCTCTTAAAACTATCTGGGATAAATCTCTCGTTTATCAAATGTCTACCACAGACTAGAGAAGGAATTAGTGTAACATTTGTTGGTCTTTTTAGCGGGAATAATTGTGCTATTTCGGAAGGAGAATTCAAAATTTATCTTTTCCTAATTTGTATAGCCATAAATTTATGATTTCCGTGAAAAGCGTTCATTATGAATTCTTAAAAACAATACAATGGGAAAGTTCAATTTACTTGGATTCGTAATCTTACTTCTGTAGACTTAAAGACTTGTCTTACATGTATGTAATTGATGATCTAGTTATTTTATTTAGATTTTCAAAAGATTCTAACCATTTCCAAAACTACAAAATTTGGATTGATCCAATTTGAGAGCTGCTACAGACGGCAAAGTGGATTAAAATGAATATGGAACTAGTTTATATAATGGCTAAGAAAATATTGAGGCAAAAGGAGAAAATGCTGGATATCACTATTTCCTTCTTTTGTCTCATTGTTTCCAAATCCATTCTCTTAGGTACGTCAAAATCAGGTCTTGTTTTGGAAAGGGTTAATTTAAAGTAAAAAAGACCCCCCCCCCCAAAAAAAAAATGTAATGCATATGATACAGGATCTGGAAAAACGTCCTTTAAGGCTTTTGAGCCAAACATGGTTCAAGATCAGCCTGCGTATACACGCTGTCTGATCATGAACCATGTTGGTGTCTAACAGATTATTTGTGACATGTAGCAACTTAAAGAAAGCAGAATGGATGCATATTGGACTGCATTTGACAACAGGCTGATCTTAAAACACAATTTTTAAAAATGCTTTAAAGGACGTTTTTCCAGATCCCGGTTCATATATCTATTATGTTGTCTTGTTTTATTGTGATTAAGAAGCAAACTTTTGTCAAGAATAGTCAAGAAAATGTCTATGAGACGATTCTAATGGGTAGCTTCAAGGTACGGTTTGATGAACAATAAATTAAGTACTGCAATTCGGGTAAGGGTTGACAGGATATTGCTCAGGCAAAGTACTAACCTGACACTCACTGAAAAAGTCAAAAGCAGCAAAACACACAATACCATTAGTCCCCCCTTATTTTTATGACGGTATCTTCTCGTAATTTATAAGAAAATATCATGTTTTACAAGATTGTCATTTTCAATTGGAGAATTTTTAGAGAAATTCTGTAAAATTGACAGCGGGTCATGATTTACATCTAAATTAGATTAAATTTCAAATGGCTCTTTATTGAGTGTATGAAGCAGTTGATTGGCTATTCATCTAAACTCTTTCTGGGACTTGAAGTTTTCTTTCTATATGGATATATATATTTTGTCTGTTCTCGCTGTCGTAGACTGATCTTAGTCTATACGGCCCGCCAAAGGTGTGGTCATTACAGGAATATGACGTGAATATCGTGAGAATGATTAATTCCTAAAAAGATAATACTTACAGACAGAATTGACATCGAAAATAAGGGAAAATCTAAATGTTTAGCCCATTACCAGACGGCAATTTTTCGGATTGTTCCAATTCGAAATTTCTTCATTTTCCACAATGTTTTCCCAAGGCTTTTCTTGTTGAGGAGTCAAAAGGCGTCACTGTGCAGTAAATGGTTAAGGGAATATATCTACGTTACAAAATGAGAGCAGATAAAATGTTGGTGTTAACCTGTTCCATCCATCATTAGATACCAAACCATCGAGCAATTGCGCTTCTAACTTCGGTGTTTTCCGTGACCAATAAAAATTGACGAGGATATCCGGATTTTAAAGTGACATTTCACTATATCTTTTAAGATATTTTACTTTTATTTTAGCTGAAAGAGCATATCGTCGGTGTAAATGCAAAACCTCGTATGTCGATTTTGGCGATTTTCAAGGTACAAACTTATGTGTTCAGTTTAGACAATTCTCGAAGGTTTTGAGATGATTGTACTGATCAGTATTAATGACACATTATTTATGAACAATATGTTTCAGTTTGGGAAAAGTTATTACACTTTTTTCCCTCCCCTTTAAAAATTTCCATAGACGAGCTAAGAGGTTTTGCATTTACAAAGACGATATTTTCTAACGAAAATTCTGAAGATTACAAGTCGAAATATTGCACCGTTTACGAGAAATATGTATTTTTGTGCTAAAATCAATCAAATTGTTGTCCACAACAGTTCGGATTTACATGTAATTTGCTATTTCTGTCTCAACTTTAAAGACATATTTTTCTCTTGTAAATAACAACTTCAAAAAATGGTAGTATTTGTATACAGATTAGAATAACCAATCTTTGCATAAAGACATACTTTAAAAAAATGAAATTGGAATGTTATGTCCCTTTAACAATCCACATATTCTCGAAAATTCTCCTTTCCACGGAAACATGGACTTTTTTGTATCTAATAATTGGTGGAATACCTTAGAGGTGTAGCTCTTGAACTTATGAACCATGTCTCTCACTCCTGGGAATTTACCACATGTGATTTCATTGGCAGCTTCATAATATACTTTTGTAAAACGTCATTTTTTCACGCTGATCGAAATGATACGAGTTGTCAACAAGATGTAACGTACATTGTGGGAATTTTGTAAATGAGCTAGGATCTCGAACATGCATACTTATGGTACATGTATCAAGTGCGGCTCCAGGAATTTTTTCCAGGGGGGGTCCAAGCCCAAGATTTTTCGCAGGGGGTCCAAGCTCTAATTATGGCTTAAAATGCAATAAATATGTAACGTTACACTAAATTCATATAGTCAAAATTTAAGACTAGCATTTGTGTTATTGCAGTTGTATTTGGGAACATTACTGCTCTTCCCCAGTCCGTTCGCGTAGATCTAACAAAACAGTTATATCGCTTTTATTTTCAACAAAAAAGACTCCCAATCAAGCTGCAGTTACGATGTTCTTGTTGAAAAGCGACGATATGAGATCACTAAGTGCCCTTACAGACATTTGACAAACGATAAATTTATTCCGGAATGTTTTACAGGCTTACATCATTCTTCAATCAAGTCGGAAAGAAAGAACGATCTATATGGCCTTTTATGTAATTACTGAAATGTATTGCTCTTTTTTTGTCAACGCGAGTACGGAAAGGGGAATTTTTGCACCAAGAATTTGTCAGAAATTTATGCATTTCAATAAAAAAAATATCTCGTAACCGCAGCTTATTTTAAGCTGTAGATACGAATTTGTTTTTTAAAGTGATGTATTGAATGACACTGTGCTCGGAGCAAAAATAAACAACAAAAAAAAATAATTTTGTAGTTTTGAACTCTTTCTTCATTTAGATAACGAATTCATTGTCGCTTTAATATGATAGAGCTACACCTGGTGGGTAATCACGTGACAATAAAACAACATCAGTTTTCAATCCATCCGAAAGAAGGCAATGCTTAATTATGTCAAGGATCCATGTGAATATACCAAATGTCATCAATTCCCCGCACCATCCAAATAGGGTTGTTTTATTTCATTAAATCAGCCTTCAAGTTCAAGTCCAAAGTGGTAAGATAACAAATCTACGTAAATCGGACTTTCTAATTGTATTTTACCGTATTTTAGAATATCACAATGAAGACGATGTTTTTCATGGGAATCATAAGTGGCGATACACATTAAGAACAGATTACATTTGAACTCTGCTTCCGAAATATCACAATTATTCCCCGGTAAAAAGACCAAGAAATGTTACACTAGTTCCTTTGCTAGTCTGTGGTAGACATTTGATAAATGAGAGATTTATTCCAGATAGTTTTAAGGGCTTACATCATTTCTTACTCAATCCGGAAAGAAAGAACGATTATGGCCTTTTACATAATTATACTCACCGTCATAGTAAAGTAGGCACTTTTCAAATAGCCCTAATTTTCAAAATTCTTTATGTCCTTTTGGTTTTACACATTCATACGCATTTCCAATGGTTCTCTTTCACACCACACTGATTAAATACTTTCGACATGCTAGGAAAGATATTTAGCTGTTATATTGGTTCAAAGCAGCGTTTAATTAAGGATGCAAAGTTCAATTTTGTTTACTTAGAGATGTCATAAGTTGACGCTGTTGAAACACAAATAATTTCAGTAGTGTGTCCAGTATCAGTTACGGATATCCTGGAACTACCACCAAGCTTCCATTTGGTGATGGGGTAATTCGACTGTTTTCGATACTTTCACGAAAGCTCTTTTACTTGCCTTTTTGTAATGTTTTGTATTTATTTCGGTACGTTTATGAATAATCTTAAAATTGCCGACCATTTGCATTAGACAAGTGGCTACTTTCTTATGACGGGGAGTATACGTAGACCTGATCGTTATTGTAACTACACATACGGAAACGATTTGTTTCCTGTAGGGCCTAAACCACTAATGAAAACATCATCGATGTTATTGCAAAATCTCGTAACTCAAGCTTTGATTAAGCTGAAGTTATGAGGTTTTGCAATAACATCGAAAATTAGCTTTGACAAAACACGTTTTAGGTAAAACATTGCTTTTTTGTGTTTCAAAAATGTTTGGGTTGTATTTAGTATATACGTACTTAAATAAATATTAATCTATATCATTGAAATCCGAACATTCTGATTGGTTGGGAAAAAACAACAAAGCTCCATGAAAACAAAATGCCGGAACTACTTTTCCTGTCTAACATTGAATTAACCCGCATATATTATATAGAAATGAAATATGCATGCATTTACATCTCGTATTATCCTTAGGATGAAATAAGAATTAGATTTGAGCTGATCTGATATGGACTGATGGTGTCGCTAGTCCCACAAGGTCTAAGGGAAGTAAATAGTTTTACATAGGCGACCATTATAACATTTTGGCTTATAGCTCAGTCCATGAGTTTGCAGCAATGATCTGACCTACCTTAAATTCTAGAACATCCATTCATACACCCGAAAAAATGAATTTTAGTATGGCATGAATCCTTTTCTCTATGACCTTTGACCCCATTTTTGAGATCACCCTAACTGCGGAGCTAATCTCAGAGACATTTCAGAGTATAATACCCATCTTTTAAAATGGCTCAGAAATTGCCAAAATGATTCAAAATCATTGATTTTTTGCTTTTAACTTGAAAATAGAATATAACCAGTCACAAATGAATAAATCATGTTCAATTCCAGTAAAAAATATTGTCCAATCACAGGTCACCTTGATCGTAATAATTCACCTGACCTTCCCTATAGATTTTGTCACGTGTCACGACAAATATATTTACTTCCCTTAGACCTAAAGAAAAGAATATGAGGTGGCAAAATACAAAATTTAAGTGTTTTTGTGACCAAATGCCAATTCTGAACAGAATTTAAAAAAATGGGTTCATTCTTTCCCTTGCATCTTGAAAGAAACATGTTTTCCTTTACCCTATCACAATAAAATCAAGCCAAAAATTTGCTATGTCAGAAAAATGTTCTTCATCAAAACATGTACTTTCAATGTTCAAAAGGCAGGTTGTAAATTAATATTTAACACATTCTTTTCATCTGGTATTGTGCAACAATTACTTCTTAGCATATTAGCCACTATTTCAGGTGAAAAAAATTCAAATTCATATTTTTCATTATTTTTCTAAAGATGTAACCCTTAACCTTTAAAAAATAAATCTGTATTTTCTTGTCATTTTTAAGTGCCAACAACATATTTTTTTAAGAATGGCCTTTTGATGTCATTACATGAATAGTACAACATTGTTAAAGCATCTATGTAGAATTTCAATGCATTTGGTACAAAAATAATGGAGAAATTGGCATTTCCCTTTACCCCATTGACACAAAATACAAGAGGCCATTTAGTAGTGAAATAGTCTCTCTTTGTTCATAAATCTACTTCTTTATGAGGAAAATGTTAAACTCTGTTTGTTATAGCACATCTTAATAAAAAAACACCAATTCCCAGTGAAAAATGTTTAGAAAAGTTATATTTAAATGATTAAAATTGCATAATAGTTAAAAATGATGACTCAGCAGAAATTTCTCACTTGCAAAATGGCCAAAATGAAGTCAATCTTGTTTTTTTTTCCTTCAACATTGTATACAGACATATTCAAAAAGGATAATTTACCATTTCTGGTATTATTTTTTGAGTTTCACATGTTTCATGTACCTTAAAATTGACAATCACACCTTAATAGGACACAGGAAGAGGGTTCTGTCATCATCATGGTCCTAAAATTGCAATATCTATAAGTGAAAAATAAGCAAAAATTCACAGAAAACAGGTTTTCAACAGTCCTTTTGTATTTACTCTAAACAAACAGGCCAAGATCAGACACTTTAACCCATTATTGCATTGATCTTATAATCCAATACATAGTTAAATGCATTAGCTAACTGCATTATATACTTTACTTTGCTGCTAAACTAATTTCAAACTGACAGAAGTCAAAACTAATGAATCAAGCTATCCAAACTCCCCCCCCCCAGGCAGAATTACCCGGTAGATGATTGATTTCAAAGCTCTGAGTGTGAATCAATGATCCGGACTGGTCAAAATATGAGCTATCAGATATATCGGGCTGATCTTTGTAGTATGAAAATCATGCGGGATGATGACTACAACATAATGAAACTATACACTGAATTTCTGAAATAAATAGAAAAATCTTGTTCAAGACCAGCCCGTTACCTTCAAAATAACAAGGAAAGTTATAAAAGGGGCCTATAAAGGCTTTTAAACACACCCATGAGTCAAATAAAGTACATAAACAGTATGTAATTGTTAATGAGGAACAAACAAATCACCCCCCCCCCCCTCAAAATGGCAACTTTTAATGAAAACTTGACCTTGAAATTTGGCATTGACCTTCTTGGATGACCTTGACCTTGATACCAATAGAAACACACTGACAAGACGTAAATATTTCAAAAAGATACAACTTACAGCTTTCAGGATTGTGTAGTATGGGCAGAAATGAAAAAAACACACCATTTTTTTTTCTTAAAGGTTGACCTTCAGATTTGACCTTGACCTTGATGAATGACCTTGACCTTGGTAATAAAAGATACATGATGTACTGGTGTGCATGCCTACCAACTTTGGGCTTTGTAAGTCAAATAATGTGAGAGTTATTTAGAGAAATATTGACTATTCATGTTAATTTGGCTGCAGACACACACACACACAGATGGGCAGACAAGTGGATAGTGATGCAGTGATGCCAAAATGTTCTGATATGGTCAGAAAAACATGTAAATTGCTTAACCAGATAGATCGTCTGCAACAAAAATCAAACCGGAAGTTTTAAATGTCAAATTTTCTAGAACAACAACAACAACCTGGGTTGGTCTACTATTTGTATTAGGGTCCACATTTAGGTCTAAGGGAAGTAAATAGTTTTGCATAGGCGACCATTATAACATTTTGGCTTATAGCTCAGTCCATGAGTTTGCAGCAATGATCTGACCTACCTTAAATTCTAGAACATCCATTCATACACCCGAAAAAATGAATTTTTGTATGGCATGAATCCTTTTCTCTATGACCTTTGACCCCATTTTTGAGATCACCCTAACTGCGGAGCTAATCTCAGAGGCATTTCAGAGTATAATACCCATCTTTTAAAATGGCTCAGAAATTGCCAAAATGATTCAAAATCATTGATTTTTTGCTTTTAACTTGAAAATAGAATATAACCAGTCACAAATGAATAAATCATGTTCAATTCCAGTAAAAAATATTGTCCAATCACAGGTCACCTTGATCGTAATAATTCACCTGACCTTCCCTATAGATTTTGTCACGTGTCACGACAAATATATTTACTTCCCTTAGACCACAAGGGTTGTTTTTTTAGGGGGGTTGTTGTTGTTGTTGTCGTTAAGTCATCTGGTTCCCCACCGTGTACGGTAAACTATTAATGGACGAGAAGTTTATACTAGATAGTTTGAAAAGCTTACATCATTTTACACTCAATCCGGAACAAAACAACAAATTGTGGCATTATAAGTAATTGCTTGAATTTGGTAGACACAGAAAATGATTGAATTGCACCAAGGAACTACGCGAATATACCGAATGGCACCATTTCCCCTTATACCTTTTCTAAACATTATCATTTAAAGCAAGTCTAAATTCAAATGAGTTGTATGCGACCAAATTACAAAATTGTTGGAAAAGTAAGCCTGATAAAATATCCTTTAAAAGCGCTTCATAAATTTCTTCCTCACTTTTTTTCAAAAGTTCATTTTTTGAACGTCCAAGTCTGATCTGGGTACATGATGTTCTCAAATGCCGTAAGGGACTTTTTTCCAGATCCTGGCTCGTATTTATTATTTGTTCTAAATTGTATTACATATTAAAAAAACAAATGCGGTAAACAATGGAATTGCACCAAGAAACAACACTGTACGGAACTACAAGTATTCCCGTAAGAAAAACAGATTGGCACATTTGAATACTCCCTACATTTAGATTACAATCACTTTGTAAATTTATTGTATTGCGCTCTACCAGATAATGTTGCCCATTCCTAGATTTTTCGTACAATGACACATCGTGGTCTGAATATCTCTTCAATAAGATTAAATTTTCTAATGACCAAAATATGCAACAAATAATTCCGAACCACATTCATAATTTGAAATTTGAAATTCGTGAGACACCTAAAACAGCAACAAAAATGATGAGATAATGGTGCCCGAAGTTAAGCTTTTTTTTTTTCAAAGTCTTAGATAAACGTGGTATTTGACAAGTCTTTTTTTTATTTGTTCGATAATATTATCTGCATTGCGACATTGATATTAAATTCCAGAAAACATAAGACATAACATAAGTTCATAGACAACGCGTAATGTTTCCGAAAGAAAATAAATTGAATTCTTATTGTTTCTTTTTAGAACTTGTAAATCATACAATTATGCAGAAGGCAAAACTACATCACTCAGCACCAGGTTTAATGTTCAATCGATTAACTTTAATTCATAAAAGAACCCAGTGGAGATTAGTTTGCTGCTGAACGTTAGAAACATGTCGACAGAGAGGTTTCAATGTTAAACGGTTTATCATTCCTCTTATAGTGGTTAAATTTTCTGAGAAATTAAAACCTTTTCCCAAACTACGACTTTGCCGATCCTGTTAAAAGCGTCAAGCCCCTAGAAAAATAGAATGAAAAATATTTATCTTTTATCATGTGTCGTCACTTGTCTTCGAAAATCTTGTATGTGAAGTTACACAAGCTGTCGTTACGAGGTTTTTGAAGATGAACGACGTGACGCATTTTGTTATAAAATATCGTAGATTCCTACAAGGATTGGAAATCATAATTCTGTTAATGCACGCACAAAATGTACTTTCAAATTGGAGGTAATGTCCTCAAGATTACCTTTTATAAATCGCAAAGCAATTTACAATATATAACGTACATTTGCGGATGATTTTCACTTTGTTTTAGAATGCTTGCAAATGAGGTACTACATGAATTACGTGACTTCAAAATTAAAGGTTTTGATTAACCATGGTTGGACTTTAATTGATGTCCATTTATTTGAACTATATAATACCACTGGTGGTGAAATCGGCCAAAGCGAGGGACGTTTTCGGTACAACAAAGTACAGATATTTTGCGTTTAAATGTGAGTTTAAAGATCTGATTGGATAGTTTTTTTTTTCTAATAACAATGAATTTGTTCCAAAAATAGACCGGGTTTACCGATATGTATTGACAAACCGTATGTGTTGTTATAAAATCTCGTAGCTACGGCTTTATCGAAGCCATAGTTACGATATTTTATAACAACACCGACGGAATACTATGATCGCGAAAAAACATCCCACGCTTTGGCCGAGCTCGCCACCAGTGAATACGCAATGAAGAGGATACAAGAGGACAAGACGAGGACTGCACGTAGGCGTAGTCTCATCTGGATCCGTGCAATTCTCAAATACCAGGCGGGTCCATGATCATTTCGAGATGTGTAACGAGAATTCTAAATCAGCCAGAGGATTTAAAGACAGTGAGTCGGTACAAATTAATCACGACTACTTTTAAAGAGGGGTTAGTTTAAAGGTCCCTATTAGAAGAGACGTTTCAAGAAAATTGCTTTCATTAATATCTCATTACATCTGAATGATATGGATTTCTTTAATCGAAATTAACGACGTTGACAAATTTCAACACGTTGGAAGCAGAAAAACAAATGCTGGTCATCATCATTTGGCTGCATTTCATCAGAAATATCGTATGTTCAGCTTGTCCCATAACAAGACGCGAGGCCAACCTCATAAAAAAGACTTAATATAGTGTACACCAATCCAACCTGTATCAACAACACCCATCATGTCGTCTGAAGCAGCGACCATTTTGAAACAACCTACTTTTTAGGTGTTTGGGAAAGGTTTAAATGTCATAAAATTGGGAAGGAAATATTTTGGAAAAATTGCTACCATCTTATTTGTACGATTATTTCTAATTACAGATTCCAGAAGACGATAAATAAGGGTTAAGCCACCATAAAGATGGCGAATTCAAAGACAATGAGCTCGTTCGAATTAAAACAGACTGTCTTAAATAGAGATCAGATTATTTGAAAGGATATTCCAGGACAAAATGGCTGCCATTAATATGTCATTACTTCTGAACGATACCGATTTCTTCAATTATTACAACGGAGTGGAGAAACAAAGTCTGGGAAATTCAACCAGTATTCCAGTATCCATAGAATATACCGTGATTCTGGGTATTATTCTCGGATTTATTATTTTAATCACCATAATTGGTAACGTCCTCGTGCTACTCGCCGTGTACGTCAACAGTCATTTACGTAGTACTACCAACTATTTCATCGTTAATCTTGCCGTCGCTGACTTACTCCTCGGAATCACGGTGCTGCCCTTCTCTGCCACGTTAGAAACGTTACAGTATTGGCCTTTTGGATATATTGTTTGTAACGTCTGGGCGTCGGCGGACGTGCTATGGTGCACCGCGTCTATCTGGACGTTATGTGTTATAAGTATTGACCGTTACATCGGTGTAACAAGACCTCTTCAACATTCAACGATTATCACAGAAAGACGAGCAATGTATATCATTATATTCGTATGGGTGCTATCTCTGGCCATCTCAATTGCCCCGTTAATTGGCTGGAAAGAAAAGGAGAGCAATTCTCCGAATGAATGCACAGTGACGAAACAAGTGGGTTACGTGATTTTCTCCGTGTCTGGTTCCTTCTATATCCCCATGTTGATTACTGTGATCGTATACACGCGGATTTACCGGGAAGCAGCCAAACATTCCAGAAACCTGATGATTGGTTCTAAAATAACGAAAATGGGAGAAAATGGGAATATAGTTTTACGAATACATACTGGTCGACAGAGTCAAACTCCGGGACTACCGAATTATCAGAGTAGTAGGTAAGGAATCGGACCTTTTACGCTTGAAAACGGTTTTCTAAACGACGAAAAATTCAATTTTTCAATTTTAAAACAGTCTGTCGTAGACGACCAAATTGATATTAATAAATATAGGTTTTACGTAAATAAAGCACAGAAAATATTGAGACAAAGGAAGAAAATGCTGATCATCGGCATTTTCTTCTTTTGTCTAAATGTTGTCCACTATTTGTTTCATATTATGATGGCAAAGCCATGTCCTGTTTGAGAAAAATAAACAGAAGACAAGCCTGAAATGAAATAAAAATATAGTTTTACGAATACATACTCGAAGACAGAGTCAGACTCCGTGCCTACCGAATTATCAGAGTAGTAGGTAAGGAATCGAACATTACTGATCCCCAAACGACAAAAAAATTAAACCGATCCGTTTTAAAGCTGTCTGCTGATGACGATCAAATTGATATTATCAAATATAGCGTTTGTGTAAAATATAGCAAAGAAAATATTGAGACAAAAGAAAAAGCTGATCATGCTTACACTGTTTTAAGAAAGTAACAAAAATACGGATCTTTCTTTGGTCAGTCATTACACAGTTGACTTGCACTGACGTTCATTTTCATTATACGCTAAGTTTGAGACTCTCAGAAACGTCCCTGATATAAATCATTACTTTTCAACAAAAACCTCGTAACTGCAGCTTCTTTTAAGCTGCAGTTACGAGGTTTTTTGTTGAAAAGCGGCGAAATATTTGATCAACACTTAAGCTGGGGAAAAGTAGATTAAAAGGCACAGTAAATCATTTTCTCTCATGCCGTCAATTGTTTGCCATAATGTCGTGACAACAGCTTGTTTAAAGCCGTTGATATGAGGTTTTGGATCAGAAACCGTGATATATATGAGTGATGCCACGCAAAAGAGGACCTTGCAATTTAATGATATTTTATTATTACTAGATATAAGATTCATTTATTTCCAAGTAAGCAAGGATTATTTTTCATCAACCATGTATTGTGGGTACGGGACGATTCAAGTAAATATCCTAATTATAGGGTTTGGGTTTCAAAAACAAATTAAATGTTTTACCCCTCTGATTTATTGCTCTGTTAAATGACATTTAGTTAGGCACAGCTTGATCTGAAACTCCAGTGGCCATACCAGGGTCCTTACGTTCAGGTCTCCTCAGAAAGACGTACAAATTAAGTTTGTCCGTTTGGTAAGCCGGTATATGTTTGTATGTTTAACAATAAGCATTGTCTTGCAAGCCTTATGCTAGCCTTATCGAGATAACGTTCCTATTTTCCTTGGCAAGTCGTCTTTAGATTCGTTATGTAACCTTTGGGAGAAGTTATTGTGCTTTTATTGATATACATAACGCATTCTGTCTTTATCTCACAGACTTTTTGTCTAGGTATTATTCTTATGATTGTATGCCCATGTCTGGGAGCGTTATAAATGTGGACTTGTTATGTAAGCTTTATAGTCGTATTAACACTTCTATTCGATAAAGTCGCGTGTCTGTCTCTAAATTTAAATCTGCAAGAATTGCGACAGGAAAGAAAGACCCATTGTTAACGATAACGATTTATTCGTACGAATTCAAAATATTATTGGATTGTTTACCCCATGTTTTCTTCGAAAAAGATTCTCAAGGATCCCAGTCATGGAATATCTTGAAAGTGTGACTGGGATAATGAAATAATGAAATTCGTAGAACACACTAAGCTTAATCAAACTCTTTAATACGATCCATGCATCGCATCTTAAGATAGGACCGCGTGTTGCAATTGCCTTTTTTGAAAAAATTAGTAAGTTACTTTGGTCAGCCAATGGGATCAAGTGCAAAAATTCAAATTTAAAAGCCACAAAATCAATTGATGGTGCTTTTAACATCACACAAGATCGAAGTTTTGGGGGAAAAGTCGTTACATTTTCATTAATAAAAATATCGGCTGCTACATCTTTGTATTTGGACTGGTCTAAACTTTTGCCATCTGGTATTGGGTAGAATTACGAGCCTGACATTTGAAACCAATTGTGTAATACTTTTATCCTTTTTCAGCTCCAGTGAACATTCTGAATGTTCCAGTCGCAAACTCAGCTCAAAGATCACGCCTGCAGGAAAAGTAGCCAAGTTTAAAAAGGAGAAAAAGGCTGCGAAAACATTAGGAATTGTAGTCGGTGTGTTCTTAATATGTTGGTTACCATTCTTCTTTTGTTTGCCTTTAGGTACGTATACAGAACAGCTAATGTAAGAGGGGATGAAGACATTCTAAAATTTTCATTTTAAATTCAAACCCTATGTTGTAGGTCTCGTTGAAACGATTCAAACGAGTACCCACAACATATGGAAACCCTATGCTGTGGGTACTCATTAGAATCTTCTCGTCTAGACGATTCAAATGAGTACCCACAACATATAGTTTGATGAACAATATATGAAATAGTTTTGCATTTTGAAAATCCTTTTATCCCTTTTATCTGTGGCTCTGGATAAAGAGATTCAAAATCTGAAAAAGAATCCCTTAGCCATTTAAAATTCACATAGATTCGCCTTTGAGGCTTATAAAACACTGGTTTCTTCCTATCCTATTATTTGATTTTTTTTAGTTTAAAGATAAATTCTTCCTACAATTGTTATGACAAGACAAGATAATGGTTGTTAGAGATGTTCAATTTAAGCCGTTCCAATTTAAGCCGTTCCATTGACTCGCGCGAGAGAGATTGATGGATAAGGCATTTCGTCTGTGTTATTGCAAAACCAAATAATTCCAGCTTTAATCAAGCTTGAGTTACGAGGTTTTGCAATAACGACGACAATTTGCCACAGACGACCATCCACAACGCAACCGTAGCATCGCAGATATAATTTGATAAAGTTGGCTTGTCTGTATAAAGTGGTTTGGTTCTGATATTGAGAAATGATTTAGATCTGTCACAAAACCAAATGCAGTCATTCGTCATATTATTCTTTGCACACACAATTTGTCAAACATTTTGCAGGGCTCAATTATTTGCCGAACGTTTTGCAGATCAAAGTTATTAAAACCGTGTCTAGAATGGCGATTCATCATAGATTTCCATTACATTTGAGCTAGGATATGGAAAAGGGTACTTCAAGGCATTTCAGAAAAATGAGTTTCGAGACCAGCCTTTGGTCAAATGTAGTCCAATAATAGTCAATTCTAATAACCAACATTTCGTCGGTCACATTCGAAAACGTCGTAACTACAGCTTAATTAAGCTGTAGTTACGACATTTTCGAATACGACCAGCGAATTTTGCTTCTGGTCAGTAACAAACTATATGAGAGCCACATGAATCTTGAGCAGACTGTGTGTATATGTATATGTTACAGCCAATCTGTGAAATCAGCCATTTCATGAAATGGCTGAAATTTTTAGCCATTTCATGAAATGACTGATTCACTCAGCCAATTCATGAAATGGCTGAAATTTTCAGCCATTTCATGAAATGGCTGAAAAATTGCTCCAGCCATTTCATGAAATAGCTGAAATAGGAAAATTTGAATTAAATAACAGGAATTGAATGTTAGTTCAAGACTAATGAATCTATAAAGGTTTTGGGAACTATATTTTCAATGTAAGCAATAATGTGCTTTCCTACTATATTCCTGAAGACATTTTAACATTTAAACATTTGTTTTCAATTAAAATTAATTTAAGTGAAAATCATTTTTTTTTTCACATATTGCTTAAAGTGACATTTCAGAATTATTTTTACATAAATTTTACTTTTATTCTATCTGAAAGAGCATGTTTTCTTATGAAAATTTTGAAAATTTCAAACCAAAATATTGAACCGTTTACGAGAAATATATATTTTTGTGCTTAAATTAAACAAATTGTTGTGGACAACAGTTCAGATGTATAGAATTTGTCATTTCTGTCTCAACTTTGAAGGCGCATTTTTCGCTTATAAATAACAACTTCAAAAAACTGATACCATTTCTACGCATTAGAATAAACAATCTTTGCATCAAGACATACTTTTAAAAAATGAAATAAATGTGAAATGTCACTTTAAACTTTTATCAGCCATTTTATGTAACACCTTAATGTTGAAATTATCATTATTTTGATTAAGATAAATCAATTATATTTGCAAACTAAAGAAAGATATGTAATCGTTATTTCACAGTTGGGCTGAAATAAAGCCTGACATTCTGTGTAAATCTTTACTATTTTTTTTAAGATCTAATTATAGTGTCGAATTGAATCAAAAACCATTATTTCACAGATTGGCTGAAATAAAACTAGTCATTCTGTGTACATCTTTCTGCTCAAATTACCATTAGACCTGTTTTGATAACAAAAAATAATTTACGGTTGAAAATTGGAACAAATATGAAGCAAAATCATAGGGTCACAAATTGGCTGAAATTAAACCAGACACTCTATCATGTAAAATTTAAATGTGCAAATTATATATCATTTTAGTGGCGAATTGATGCAAAATCATTATTACACAGATTGGCTAAAATTAAGCTGCTCATTCTATGTAATAGCTTACCCTTTCCCAAACCGCAAAATTATAGATTTGTCACATTCAAAAGCTGATGCAGATTACAAATTGGTTGTTGATAATAATAGGAATTCTGTTCAATATAGCGTAGAAACTATTGAGAGAAAATGAGGAAATACTGTTCATCAGCATTTTCTTCTTTTCCCATGATGTTTTCCCAGATCTTTTCCATTATGGACTTAAAAATGAGGTCTTATTTGGGAAAGGGTTAATGATGAAATTATCAATATACTGATAAAAAGTCAATTATATTTGCAAATTAAAGCAGAATTTGAAAAAAGAATCATTATTTCACAGATTGGCTATTATTGTGTAAAACTTTGATTTTATTTCATTATACTGTCCAACTCACTGAATATGTGAGGCAAAAGATTATTATTGTGCATTTTTTTTTTTTATAAAAAATCAATTATTGTCGCAAATTGAAGCAAACAATTAGGCAAAATCATTATTTCACACATCGGCTGAAATAAAACCAGCCATTCTGTACAAAACTTTAATGTCAAAATTATCATTATTTTGAAAAGAAAAAGCAATTTTAGTGCCAACTTGAAGCAAATGCATTATTTCATAGATGGACTGAAATTAAATATGTCCTTCTGTGTAAAATTTAAGTGTTCAAATTAACTTTACTTTCATGAAAAATAATTGTAGTTGCAGAATGTAAAGCAAATATGAAACAAACTCATTATGACACCGATTTGTAGTCATTCTGTGTAAACCATTAATGTTCAAATAAAAATTATCAAGCAAAATCAACTATAGACAAAAAGACGCAAATATGAATCAACACGCTCATTACACAGATTGGCTGAAATTGCATCAGCCAATCTGTGTAACAGAAACACGGAAAATTCAGCCATTTCATGAAATGGCTGAAATTTTAGCCATTTCATGAAATGGCTGAGTGAATCAGGCATTTCATGAAATGACTAAAATTTTCAGACATTTCATGAAATGGCTGATTTCACAGATTGACTGTAACATATACGCAGGCTGGTCTAGACCCATGTTCGTCTCAAATGCCATTTATAAGGGCCCCTATTCCAGATCATGACTTATTTGCAAAATACCTTTCTAGGGAGCTGTTTCAGTACGTTTGTGTTTGTTGTTTTCTGTCCCTTCATTAATTGGCCGGTGTATATGCTGGAAATAAAAGTTACAATTCGACATTTGGATCACCTTTGAAAAATGTCCCCTGTGATAATTTTGAATGATTTAAGATGTACTGGTGAACATGACTTTTTGTCGCGCATTTTAAGATTTTTGACATTCTATTTAGAAATTCACGACGTACAAATACTGCATTTTCTAGGTCTTATACACATATTTACCAGCTTAGTTTGTACTTCTCAAAACTACTTTTGAAAATCAAGGAAAAAGTTGATATCATGGCAGTCTTGTTAAATCTCAAATCGATATCTCACCGATATCATATTCTGAACTATACAAACATGTTCATTTATGTAAGTGTACAATCCTTGGAATTCCTATCATCGGATTATCAAAGAAAAATATCTGGAAATGAATTATGTCTAGCTTTCGCAATCTCTGTGCTTTTTATGTCTACACCCCTTTCTCCGCCATTCCATTGTCTGATTTATGTATAATTGAGGACAAAGGTGCTGATTTTCTCCTTTCCCTTTGAAATTTTCTGTACTTTATAATATATTCTAGATGGTATTTCATTCAAAATACTCTTATCGAATTATCAGAGAAAGATATCTCGACATAAAACTGTCTGTGCATCTAAGATCATCACTAGTTCTATGTTTTCTTAACCAGCCTATAGTTCAGTTTTTATACACCCGAAGGGTCGTATTATGTTATGGCCCCGCTCGTCCGTCTGTCCGTTCGTCTGTCCGTCCGTCTGTCCGTCCGTCTGTCCGTCCGTTAGCAATTTCTTGTGTGCGTAACCCCTCCTACAGTTTTGATCGGAATTTGATCAAACTTGCCACAATGAATCTCCATGGTGTCTAGTTGTGCACCTCGCTTACGGAATTCAGATAACTGTGTTCGTTCTTGAATTATCTGCCAATGAATTAAAAAAATGCGCATTTTTTGTGTGCGCAACTCCTCCTACAGTTTTGATCAGGATTTGATCAAACTTGCCACAGTGAATCTTCATGGTGTCTAGTTGTGCACATCGCTTACGGAATTTAGATAACTACATGTTTTCGTTCTTGAATTATCTGCCCTTGAATATAAGGAAAAATGCCCATTTTCTCAAAACTGCTCATTTTCTCATGTGTGCTACTTCTACAGTTTCAACCAGAATTTAATCAAACTAGCCACAATGAATCTCTGGTGTCTTGTTGTGCAAACAAAATTTTGATAACTGTTCATGTTTGAATTATTTGCCCTTGAATTGAAAAAAATTGCCAATTTTACTGACAAGCCCCTCTCGGGCGTATATGCGCCGCTCTGCGAAGCTCTAGTTATATCATCGCACAGTGTGGCTGATTCGTGGCTGATTCCATTCCAAAACAGAAAATGATTCGACGTCTCCAGAAGTTATTTTTGGAAAATATTAATGGTACCGAAGGAAATGCCAATGATCCGCACTTTTTCATTTTCCCTAAATATTTTCTGTACTTTATTCTTGTTTTTTGGCACATTGATTATCTAGACCTTTTCGCTTATAACCATACATTTGCTTAACGTTATTAAGACAATTTATACGCCCACGCGAATTTGATGACCTTTAATATCTAGCATAGGCATAATCAAATTCGCACTTTAAGCAAAATTGGTACCATTTTTGACCAAGAAAATGCTTACATATTTTTCCTGTGTTTCTTGTTTTAAAGACCGTGGCGAAAGCATAATAATTTTCTTATTTTCCCTCAATATATTTTAAAATGATTGGTGAAACTTTAATACTTCAATTTTGATTAAATTTCCGTCATCATCCACTTATCACTTTGGACCAATCTTCAGTTCTGTCTGTCTTGGAAAAGAGTTAAGCAAAAAAGTAAAGCGGCTTATCGACTGACACACTGCCCATGGCGGACAGGCTAATGCGTTTTTCTATATCTGGACATTAATTAAATGTAATCAAACATACTTTGGCTTCCAATTTTACACGCTCTGACCATCACGTTTCCGTATTATAGGGCTGTCGGCTCTTTTGATCCTTTTCGAACAAATCCTTTTAGCGATACTGGCGATAATATAAATTTTACAAAAGTTCACTTCTCTTGTAAATACAATCGCATTTTTTGCACTGAAGTACTGTTTATGGCATAATCACTGGTGGTGAACTCGGCCAAAGCGTGGGAAGTTTTTTCGCGATCATAGTATTCCGTCTGTGTTGTTATAAAATATCGTAACTACGGCTTCGATAAAGCCGTAGTTACGAGATTTTATAACAACACCGACAGTTTGTCAATACATATCGAGAAACCCGGTCTATTTTTAGAACAAATTCATTGTTATTAGAAAAACTATCCAATCAGATCTTTAAACTCACATTTAAACGCATAATATCTGTACCTTTGTGTAGCGAAAAACGTCCATCGCTTTGGCCGAGTTCACCACCACTGATAATACTTCGATGAAACAAACATGCCTCCAGAATCACGACAGGGAATAACGTTACAAATAAATGTGACCCGTCACGCTAAAAAGGACCTTATCCGAACCCCAAAGATCCAAATTTTGACGAACTTGTCAGATTCAGCACAGGTCAACCGGATCCCGTATGCAAAAAGATGAACATATAGTAATATAGGGAAAACATTCCGGATATAGAAAATTGCATAAAACTTTTCCTATAAGGTCCCTTTCAGCTTGACGGGTCACAAACAAAAAAAAATATACGCAAATAATTCAGTTTTTACGTTACCGACTTGAAATCGGTTTGAAGCAGTGAAGGTTGCAAATCATCAAGAATTTGATAGGCGAGGTAGATCTATTAAAGTAGACTGATAAAAATGTTATTGACGACCAGGTGAATTTTTATTTGGTCGTCAATAACTTTTGAATCACATTTGAATTTTTAAACGATCTATCCAAGCAAATAATTGACATATTTCGGCTTCAAGCCGTTTCAAATCAGTTATGAAGGTAATAACAGAATTATTACGTTTATCTGCAATTTTTGTACAACGTGTTTCTCCGTGTTATATGTGTGCATAGTTTGATCAAGATCAAAGTTTACCTCCAATAGCTTCTTCATTTACTATATAGCAAAAATAAAGGTTCACTAAAGCTTCTGATCAGTCTCAAATTGTCGTCGGCAATATCTTCGAATTAAGACGACAAGTCTAAAATTTTGCAGCCTGACAATGGCTGTTCTACGTTTGAGCCAGGATCTGGAAAAACGTCCCTTATAGCATTTGAGAACAACATGGTTCCAGGTCAGCCTACGTATACATGCAGCCTGACCAGGAACCATATTGTTCTCCATTAGCTTTCTCGTGGTTTGTAGCAACCATTTAATAGTGACACGGATGCTGGCTAGACTGCATCTAGGGACAGATTGATCCTGAAACATGGCTGTCTCAAATGCTATAAGGGACGTTTTTCCAGATCCTGGCTCATTTTCTTTTTTCTTTTCAGACGTGCTATGTCCAAGCTGTAAGATACCCGGCGAATTATTCAACGTGATATTTTGGCTCGGCTACTGCAACTCATTAATGAATCCCATCATATACGCGACGTCAAGCAAGGAATTCAAACGTGCTTTCATACGGGTACTAAAGTGTAGATACGACAGAAAACCACGCCTATTTCCCAACCGTCATGGACACAGTCGATCTGCGACCGAACTCAGACAATATAACACGATTATACGTAAATACAGTATGAGTAAGAGCCAGACATTTTCACAGCGCTCCTCTTATAATGACATGCCGATAATAATAACGAACAACTGCCTTTCACATAGAAACTCGGATTCACCGATGGCTTCTTTACGAATATTTCAAGACCAGAGAAAATGTTCGTCACATTCTTCAAACTTTGAGCACTCCGAGAAGTCATCGTATAGTGATCTTGCGGATGATGAAATATCAGAAATAGTGCCAATGGTGTCGGACTACTTTCATAATGGGCGGAGTCAATCCAACGCCTGTCAATCATTTGCTGAGGATGAAGATTACATCAATGCATTTAAAAATCAAAGCCATACAATGTTATAATGATATTTGTTAGTACTGCAGATCGAATATCTAGAGAACACGTCGATTGGTGATATTGCAAATGGATTATTAAAATTTTTACAAATGGTAAAAGACTACTTTCGTAATGAGCATAGTCATATTACGTCTAAACCGAACGCGCGTCAATCATTCGGTGACAGAGAACGAGGATTACATCACTGATTTTAACAAAAGAAATCCTATTGTCTTAATGTAATGATGTTTATCATTGCTTGTCCATTTTTGATACTCCAGAAATGACGATTTAGTGATTAGGTGGTTATCTATCAGAGGAAAAGATATTAGAAATACTGTTAATATTGACGGACTAGTTTCACAGTAAACCGAGTTGATTATTGTCTAAATACGCCTGCCAATATTCTTTGTGGAAACCGAGAGATACTATTTAAAAGTTTATATTTAATACCACCTACTCAATGATTAATTTTCGCTTTCAACTTGTATTGAAATATCTGGTTTCACATATATCCTAGACAGTAATAACTATAATAAAATAATAATAATAAGGGAAGTGGGGTATGAAACGTAAATGATGCTTTAGGTAGGCGGACATATTTGGCGCAACGCAGATATTTACTATTACGTATATGAACATGTAGGCGAATTGTTTCGATACAGAGTCAACTGATGGTGGATTCTCTTAATAGTATAATACGATTGAGGCAACATAATTCATCAAACCCGGAAATTAAGGAGAGTATTCAGATGTCAGATTCTGAATACCATCATCAATTTCCGTTGCTACGGATGCCACCCGCAGATGCACGAAGTGTTTGGTATCTAATGATGGATGGAGCACCTTATGTGTACTAGGTCTTTCTCGAATCAATGCATCTCAGATTGATTTCTTCTTACATACAGAAACATCTGACAGTCGCCGATCGGAGGTCATCTTCAGTGACCCTGGAAAATCAGATATTTATATTTTAACGCAAACGCAGTTCGATCGATTTTTTGTTATTGTTATCAATCGCAATGTAATGCTCATGCCTCAATCGCTTTCATAATTTCGAAAGCCCAAATTGCATTGAAAGTTAAGAAGACTACCTCTAAACGGTGCCTAACAGATGGTAATGTAGATAAACGGAAATGACATCAGATTTTGATCAGATTGAACGGATGTTTAGAGCGAAATATTTCATGTTTTTATCGTATGCGCGGTGATTGTCTTTCATACTGACGAATTCAGGACAATTGAATGATATTTTGTGATATTTGTTCAACAAGACAGATAGACTAGGATGTTTCTTATTCGTTGTGATATTTACGTTACATGTGTCATGTGTCGATTTATTGAATACTGTGCAAGATGATAACCTAAAGACCTGCCACCTAGTGACTGGTGCGCTCCTGAATGCGCTGCAGTCGCGCAAAGACCTTTGGATCCTGGCCAGTCTGCGTATCGCTGCTTTTCTTCGAAAACCTCGTATCTGCAGCTTAAAACAAGCTGCAGATACGAGGTTTTCGTAGAAAAGCGACGATATGTATGTGACATCGATGTCACATTATGGACGAATTTGGTGCGATGGTGAGGCTTATCTGAATTTGGCACTTTTGGGGTCGCTGGTTCGATCCCTACCACATCGGCATTCGGATGATATACTTTCTCAAACTAGGCACAGTTTTCACATCCCTGAAAGAAAAAAAACCAACATTTATCTAGTTTAACCCATTACAAAATGACAAACTTCTAGACTCCTCCAAATTCAAAGATTTTGCAGACGACAATTAAAACTGAATATACTTTTCCATTTTTATGTCTTTTTGTGTAGAAAATATTGTGGTAAATGAAGAAATTGCTTGTCACAAGCAATTTCTTTATTTTCCACGATATTTTCTAAAGCCATTATCTTGTGGGGAGTCAAAAAGAGTCACTGTGTGGTAATTGGTTAACGCATTATTTCCTGTGTTTTGTTATTGACAATTTTATTTTTATCAAAATCCATTTTGTCATTAGGCCTATCCGCAATTTTCAAATTGGAAAAGCCCGAATCGTTGTTGTTTGAGAAAGGATAAATTGTGCCGACCTTTGGATTTGTACACTTGTATCAACATAGACTATATCAAAGAAGACCCCCTTAAAATGAAATTGTTGTGAAAAATACATCCTGGAGTATTAAAAAATGCCATTTCGAGATATGATATTAAAAGTTTGTAAAATATGACAACATATCTTAATTGGTCTTTTCGACAATATTTCTCTATACAGTGAATCTACACTTATAACAATTAACCCAACACCAGACAAATCCAAAGATGTTGCAGACAAAAGCATGGAGCTTTACATAATTCATTTTTGGTGTTTTTGTTGAGAAAACATTCTTGAAATGCAGAAATTCCAAAGCTTTTGTGTTGCAGGGTGTCAAATAGAGGCATAGTGTAGTAATTGGTTAAACCTATCCCAAACAAGACCTGGTTTTGACGTCCCTAATAGAATAGGTTTGTGAAAACATTGAGACAAAAGAAGAAACTGCTGATAACCAGCAGTTTCTCCTTTTGCCTCAATATTTTCTTGGCTCTGTCATATACAATTCCAATCTTTATTTACATTCATTTTGACGTCTGCAGCAGCTTTTGAATTGGAACACCCTAAAATTTTGTCGTTTGAGAGAGGGAAAAGGCATTTTGTACAAGCCTGTCTCTAGATCAGCCAGTGTTCGAGTACACTTGTAATAAATATCAGTGCCGCAACTATACAGATGCTACGCACGGTGGATAATCACATGACTCAGAATTTCAGAAAATCTTCAATTGTTTTTGTTAATACTTGAACAATTTGAATTCGGTTTGAAGCAGAGAATGTGGGAAAATGCCATAAATATGCTGTGTGTTGGTAGATTTTTTGAAAAATCAACTGATAAAAAAGTTATTGAAGATAAACCAATATTTTGGTTTATCTTCAATAACTTTTTTATCAGTTGATTTTTTTTTTCAAAAATATATTACATCCATCTAATGCGTGACGTCTGTCAACCTTCTTTGCTTCAAACCGAATTCAAATCGGTCCAGTATTAACAAAGTTATTGAAGATTTTCTGATATTGTTGTATCATGTGATTATCTATCGTGTTATAGGTAATGAAGAATCTATGAGAGAAAAATGAGGGTGTTGATCAGACTGTATAAATGTAAGCACAAACTGGTCTAGATCCATGGTGTTGTCAAATATCATAAGACACCCTTTTCCAGTTCCATGATCAGTTTATCTAGAAGTCAATATGGCCTTTCAGATGGTATTACTGATTTCATTTGACATGCCACTGACACTTAATATATGTAAAACATGCTCAATTTTTGCAAATAGCATAACATACACAAAAAGTCTTACATCATACTAATATATGTAGTACACGGACAAAAAAATACAAGAAAATATGACTGGACTGTTTTAGGAAAAAGCCTTTTGAGTTATTCATGATGACAAAAGCTAAAACTGCGCTATGTCAAATGAAATCAACCATAAAGATTCTATATCGGTATGTCATAATTTCTTTCTTCGTAGATTGTTTGTATCTAACGCTAGTCATGACGGATTATAAATGACAAACGATGCCCCGAAAACTTCAGAAACCTTTTATCTAAAGTTGAGAGTAGTTGATACGATGTCCTATTTATCCCATTATCTAATCAGTCTGGTCCATGATTTGTTCAAGTTAGATTTTAGTGCTTTACACTCTTAGAAGAGCACACAGTTATAAAACAGAGAACTAAATATATTTGATCCAGGATCCGGTAAACTGTTTCTCAAGGCGTTTGATACCAACATGATCGCAGACAAGCCTGCGTATACACACAGTCTGATCAGTGACCAAACTGTTCTCAATCAACTTCTTCGTGACATTTAACAAATGCAAAAACAACCAACAACGAAACTTGCAACCTTCTATTGTGACCACACATTTTGAAAAATAACATATTATTTTTTCATTATATTTTTTTTCGAAATATTGATATTATCGACAGGAATCTTTACTAATATAAAAATAATTCAGAAACAATTGCAACAATGTAACTTTGACGTCCCAAACAGCAACGCATTTTGGAAACAAGATAGCTATGATGGCCCTGTATCGCTGCACTGACGTTTAGACTTAAGACTTTGAAATACTTCAGGGGAGTCTATCCAAAGAGCATTCATGCTACACCACCATGAAATCCAATTAGTGGTAATGGACGAGATATTTTTTAAAGCTTTCTTAAGATAACACTATGTTCCATATAGCAAGGAATTAGCCGCGCCCACAGCAGCCATGTCTTTCATCGGATTGTGCTTTTTTTTCTTTTTTTTTTCAAGGAATCTAATAGATTACTATACATTGAACATTAATGCTAAATTTAAATGAAATCCAATAAGCTGTTTTGAAGAAGACGATTTTTAAAAGAGTCTTCGAAAATTGAATTCAGTTGATTTATTCAAAATTCAAGATCTGCAAGGAATTTATTTCTTTAAAGGAATTTAGAAGATGTTTATGCAAGGGCGATTCCTGTGAAATTTGGTTGAAATTGGTAAGGTGGTTTTGGAGAGGAAGATGTGTAAAGAAAACGTTAACGAACGAACGCACACACGCACGCGCACACGACGGACAAAGGACATGACATAAACCCCATGACATAAGCCCCGCTGGCCTTCGGCCAATGGAGCAAAAATGAGAAGAACGACAAATAAATAGATCAATAGCTTTTAAGTACTTGTTGATGGCAAATATATTTCGTTCTATTTTACATTATCACGAAGAGGCATTATGTGACATAAAAACAAGAACAGTCGGAGAATATCTTCAATAATAGCCTCTAAATGCAAGGACGTGAAGATTCCCGATTTGAAATTGTTTGAAGCAGAGATAAGTGGGATAGGCAGGGCTTTCTGGATTTGATCGCTCTTTTAAATAACAACTAATATTTAAAAAAGTTATTGGCGACCAACCGTCATTAACTTTTTTATCAGTACATGTATATTCAAAATATCCATCTCGTACAGCAAATACCTTGCGTTTATACCGCCTTCTGTGCTTCAACCAGTTTTCAAATCGGTCATATAATAACAAAGTTATTGAAAGAAAACATATCCCTTGACAGCCAGAAGTGGCTATCAGCAGTTAAAATTTAACTGCTGATAGCCACTTCTGGCTGTCAAGGGACGATTATCTATGCGTCACGTGATTCTCTTCTGTGATTATGACAAACGTGGCTGCTTCAATTTCAGAAACCTTCTATCGAAAATTCTAGAGTGTTAGACATGCTGCCCTATTTATCCAATTATCTAATCAGTCTGTTCTATGACAACCAAACCCCATGAGAGTTATACGATTCTAGTTTAAATTCTGACGGTATTGCGATTATACTGGCAAACGTTTGTGAGATGTCATAAACGTATAAACGTAAGGAATATTAAGTAAGCAAAATATTAACGCTGTGAATGCAGATGATAGATCTGTTTTGTTTTATGGTAATATGTAGTGGTTCGTTTCTATATTCAGAATTTTCTTCAACGACAAGTTGCATATCGTCAAATTTCTTCTAAAATGTTTAAACTGCAGCTTGTTTAACCTTTCCCAAACAAGACCTGGTTTTGACGTCCCTGGTAGAAAAGGCTTATGAAAACATTGAGGCAAAAGAAGAAACTGCTGTTTCTCCTTTTGCCTCAATATTTTCTACGCTATATCTTTCAGAAATCCAATCTTTTTCAATCTTTATTTTGTCATCTGCAGCAGCTTTCAAATTGGACCACCCTAAAATTTTGTCGTTTGGGAATGGGTTAAACTGCATTTACGGAACTTTGAGGAAAATGTTCGATTTCTCTGTATTAGCATTATCAATTTATGGTGCTTCTATATTTTCAAAAAGTAGACATTCGTAAAATATAATAGCCTAACCATAGATAAACATGTACAATAAAAATCCCCGAGGACAATAAAGATTGTTTCCTTGATTCCGAGGGTGTAGCCTAATCAAGGGCGGATCCAGGATTTTTTCCAGGGGGGGGGGTGTCAAAGCCCAAATGACAGCTTTTGATAAGAAGTTATATAGTCAAAATTCAATTTTTGGCCAATTCCAGGGGGGGGGGGGGGGTCATGACCCCCTGACCCACCCATAGATCCGGCCTTGCTAATTAGGTAACATTTGCAATGCCGTATACCGATTTTTCTTAACAGGTCCCCTGAGCTTCCCATTCACTTTTACTCCCTTTCTGTTGCATTACATTGTCAAGAACGGACTAAGGACTTGTTTGCCACGTACATGATGTATTTATAACTGATTTTATCTATAGTTCGGGATTGTGCTACTCTACCAACCTGTTGAATAAAACATGTAAATGGTATCATATTTTAGGCCCTATGTGACGGCAAAGTGCATAAAACATTGCACTTGACTAAACAATTGGCCATAGCGATGATTTCAAGAGGGTTCATCTAAAGTTAGAGGATTTTAATTTTTATCTAGCCGTATGCACCAATATGATTATGTCAAACGATTGAATGTGTTCTGTAATGAAAATATATCCATAAATGTGTCCAGAGAGTATGGGCTCTTAATCGAACGTATAATTGTAAACAAACTCACGTTATTATTTATGTGTAAAATGAATGACTTTCGAAAAGATATTTCAAACGATAAACTCCTTCATGTTAAAGTTTCACATATTAATTTGAACATTATAGTCTAGACGACCATTAATATAGATTAGCCTTTAAGGTTTAAGAACTGAGAATGGAAACACCACTTTCTAGCCATACGAAATGCATCAAATTACACACACTTGTAAATACACTTCAAATAAGTTGATTCACCTTGGCGGATTTCAAGATTATGCTTGAAGAAAAAAATAATTTACAATTGTTATTTTACTCTATATTCATATGCAAGGGAGGTAATTTTGAACATTTTTGTCAAATATTTCCATAAGTATGCATTAAAGTGACATTTCACATTTATTTCATTTTTTAAAAGTATGTCTTGATGCAAAGATTTTTATTCTAATACGTACAAATGCTATCAGTTTTTTTAACTTGTTATTTGTAAACGAAATATACACCTTCAAAGTTGAGACAGAAATGACAAATTCTATATAAATCTGAACTGTTGTCCACAACAATTTGTTTAATTGTAGTACAAAAATATATATTTCTCGTAAACGGTTCAATATTTTTGCTTGAAATTTTCAGAATTTTCATAAGAAAACATGCTCTTTCAGATAGAATAAAAGTAGAATTTATGTGAAAATAATTCTGAAATGTCACTTTAATTCAAAATTCTAAACCGTACAAAATGCTTATGTTTGTATTTGGAATGGAAATGTAACACAGTGTAGAAATTACTGACACTTTTCAAATTTCGCCTCTGGATCTGCATTTCATTCTCAGTTCGTAAACCTCAAATGACTCTTTTTCACTCCCCACACAATAAAGACTTCGGAAAACATTGAGGCGTGACATACAGTTCTTGTGGCCGTCAATTGGTCCGTCTTTTCTGTCAAGATTTTCACCCCATACTTAGGTCATGAAGGTCAATATTTATTCGACATAAAAATGATATACTTCTTTTTTCGGGGATGAGGCACACATCGCACCATGTTTCAAACGACCACATCATCTACAAGTAAGCTTAGTCACGGTGTATAATCACTTGACTTAGAATTTCCGATAATTTTCAATAACTTTGTCAATACTTGACCAATTTGAATTCGGTTTGAAGCAGAGAAGGTGGAAAAATGTCAGGAATAACATGGCAGTGGTAGATTTAAAAAAAATCAACTGATAAAAAGTTATTGAAGATAAACCAAAATTTTGGTTTACCTTCAATAACTATTTTATCAGTTGATTCCTCAAAAATCAACCACGTCCATCTAATGCGTGACGTCTGTCCACATTCTCTGGTCAATTCGGTCCCGTATTAACAAAGTTATTGGAGATATTCAGTAAGTATTGCATCATGTGATTATCCACCGTGTTAATGTTAAAATATTTCTTTGAAAGAATGTCATTTGCCTCGTCACTCTGTTTCACCATATTCATATTGAAAAAATCTGGATTTTCTCTTGACTTCGATGAATAGGATAAAATTAAATCGGAGACTTGTCTGGATTATATCAAACAAAGACGTGTCTTCTAAAAGGTTTGATAAAGAAAGAACGTCTATGAACAATGCAAAGAACTAAATGACATCAAGATATTTATTGAGCATGCGACAGAAAATAAAGTTTCATTCTAATTTGATGTTTTTGTGTGTTTGTAAGTACAAAACAAACGTCTGAGACTTGTCGAACCGGAGGAATAAATAAAACCTTCCTTTGTTTTTTGGATAAATTACAATTCGGAATAATGTAAAGTACTAGATGATATTCAGTGGTTTATTGAGAATGCATTGACATTTGCTCAAATCAAATGTCGTAAAAAGCTACAAGTATAATGTAATAAGCTCAAAGCGTAACCGTTTCCTAAACAAGACTTAAGGTAGCCGAATGCGATTCCATAACTAGAAAACTGCCCTAGAGAATTGACTCATACTGTCACATGTTATAAAGTAAATCCTTATAGACAAATTAAGATAATAAAAAAGATAAGTCACCGTCTAAGGAAAGAATGAGGGCCGTCTCAAAACCAGCACTGAAATGGCTATTTTTAACATGGAGGCCAATGGGAAATTTAAATATTTTCACACAAATGTTAAAAAATAGAGAATTTCTGCCCAAGAGAATTTGATGATACTTTGTAAATTGATGAACCTGGCCATGATCTGTAAAATAAAGAAATAAAAAACAAAAGTCACCGTAGTATATGAATGGGGGGCTGTCTCAAAAGTGCCGGAACAGCACTGTTTCAGCTGATTTTTGACGCAGATGTTAAAATTTTAGGATTTTCTGCACAAGAGAATTTGATAATAATTTGGTAATTGATGACCCTGGAATTGATCTGTAAAATAAAGAAATAAAAAACAAATATCACCACTGTATATGAACGGGAGACCGTCTCAAACGTGTTTTTTTCCACTGAAAAGCAGCCTTTCAGCTCGATTTCGTATAGCCGTTAGTAGAACTTATAGGAAGTATTGACCAAATAACAGTCATAATCAGGACCGTAACATGTTGCTTTTTGATTAAAAAATCAAATTGATTTTTAAACAAATGTTTGTCGTCTCAAAATTGTTTTATTCTTTTGTGGGAAAGGGAAATTTTAGGCCTAAATGGCTTTGGAGTAGGCTAATCTATATTTATCTAACGTTGGTGTAATGTCTGGAACTGTAGTGTAAAAGTGGAACGTATAAGACAAAAGTCAATAGATTCCGATAATTCGAACCAAATTGGACTTTTCTAACGATATATTCGTCAGAAATCGGCCCATTTTGTGAATCTTACCTAAACCGTATTACTGACGTCGTTACGTTGAACGCCAAAACGCACGTGTTTAAATGACTTCATCAAAACATTTTCAAACACGGCCTGATATATTTTCACGTTTTATTCGTGTTCGATGAAAAACTGATTTAGTATTGTTTATCACAAAAAAATGTCACGGATCTAACTTTCTACATTTTTTCTGAAACTTTATGTCGGTATCTTATTTACGACAACATGCGCGTTTTGAATGCGCAGTCGAATCGAATTCGGCCACCTTAATTTGACGTCACTAGACGGAAAGACATGGGAAACATTTAGGCAAAAGAAAAATATTTTCTGAGCTGTATTGTTCAAATGTCCTTTTCTAGTGAACAACCTTAAAAAGTGGAACAATCCGAATATTCGGAAAATGGTGGAATACGTCGCTTTTCAACAAAGTCCTCGTAAAAGCAGCTTAAGACAAGCTACAATTACAAGATTTTTGTTAAAAAGCAGAAATGTGCTCTATACGAATCACATCTCTTGATATTTTGGAGTGGCTTATCAGACAGCGTGACGTTGGCTAATTCAATAACAACTTGCTTCTCTCTGCCCTTAAGGAAAGTGACAAAGTCTGAGACGCGTCTAGCTTATATCGTGAAAACATCTCTAGTGAAAGGATATTTCTATATGAAGAATGTTCTACATTCACTACATTCTACATTTTATTTCCACCAAATGAAGCACATCTCTTGATATTTTGTAGTACCTTTCTAGACATTCTGACAATGGCTAATTCAATAATAACTTGCCTCTCTCTCTCTCTCTGCCCACAAGGAAAGTGACACAGTCTGAGACGTGTCTGGGTTTTTACAAGAAAAAAACCCATTTCCGATGAAAGGATAGGGAGAAGAACATGACCTGGCTTTGACGTCACTAATAGAAAAGGCTTGGGAAAACATTGAGGCAAAAGAAGAAATGTTGATGATCAGCATTTTCTCCGTTTGCCTCGATATCTTTAAGCTGTACAAAATCCGTTTCTTATGGACATGATTATATCGTAATCAGCAGCTTTATAATCGAAACTGTCCGAATATTTGGGAAAGTTAGGTTAAACAAGTGCTCTGTATGAAGCACATCTCTTGATATTTTGGAGTGGCTTGTCAGACAGTGTGACATAAGCTAATTCAATAATAACTTCATTCTCTCTGCCCTTAAGGAAAGTGACACAGTCTGAGACGTGTCTGGGTTTTATCATGACAAAAAAACACTTTCGTTGAGAGGATTGGGGGGACCGGAGCTGGCTTTGACGTCCCTGATAGAAAAGGCTTGGGAAAACACTGAGGCAAAAGAAGAAAATGTTGATGATCAGCAGATTCTCCTTTTGCCTCAATATTTTCTGATTTGTACAAAATCCGTTTTTTATGGACATGGTTGTGTCGTGTTCATGAGCTTTACTTTAAAAACTGTCCGAATATTTGGAGAAGTCACGGTAAACAGGTGCTCTATTATGAAGCACATCTCTTGATATTTTGGAGTGGCTTGTCAGACAGTATGACATTGGCTAATTCAATAATAACTTGCTTCTCTCTGCCCTCAAGGAAAGTGACAAAGTCTGAGACCTGTCTGACTTATATCGGTAAACCCGTCACAATTGAAAGGATTCCGGGAAAAAAAGAATGACTGGAACAATGCAAAGTACTAGACGCCTACTGGGCATTTGTTGAGGTTGCAAATCATTCACTCTTTGTAAATGTGATGTCACGTACGTCCTTTTTGGGTACATTGTGTCAAATACGTATTGCCTTGTCAAAAAGTACAGTACAGTTCGCGTACTTTTGCCCACCGCGGTAAAAATAATCAGGTGGAAAATCCATCGCGACCACCGCGTTCTTCCACTCTCAATTTCTGCGATTCACCACGATCGCGGTGGCGGGTGGCGCTGATCACCGCAATCGAGTGGAAATTCTAGACCTGTATATTTTATGCGTGCCCACGCTAATTACCGCGATTCAGGGTATTTTGCCGTGGACGAGTGGAAAATCGGGGTTATTCCGCGGGCCTGGGTGGAAAAACACGCTCATCGCGGTTATCGCATTGTTCCATCCGAGTCCAAAATAGGCAAAAACACACGAGCTGTATTGTCATAAGTGACTGGCTTTGTTAAATTTGCTTAGCCTCCAACCCAAACAACGCTTAATTTTGACGTCCTTGAATCAGCCTAGGATTTCATAGACTTGGTATCAGTCCAGAATTTCTTACTTTGAGAATCAGTCAAATAAAATCATAGTATGAGAATCAGTCCAGAAGTTCTTAGTCTGCTAATCAGTAAAGAATTTCTTAGTCTGCTAATCAGTCCAGAATTTCTTAGTCTGCTTATCTGTCCAGATTTCATACATTGAAAATCAGTCTAGAAATTCAAAGTCTTGGAATCAGTCCCGAAAAGTAAATAAAATAATATTAAGTATGAGAATAAGTCCAGAATTTCATAGTCTGCTAGTTCATTATTTCAGAGAATGAGAATCAATTCAGATCTTCATAGGATGAAAATCAGTTAGGAATTTCATATTTATGGACTCAGTCAAGATTGTCTGATCTTAGAAAGGATTAAATTCGGCAAATACAGGCTTTAACCAGTGAGTAATATAATGAGTTCAATTACCAAAATAAACAATTAATGTTTTTTTCTTTGTCGGTTAAAGATGTAGTTTTCTTTTTTGGTCCGTAATATTAAGTGCAAGCTTTGGGACTTTTGACAGAAAAAAAGGTAAGTGCTCACAGATAATATTTTCTGTTTACAATATGGTTTTATCTGTTTACGTATATTGTTTTCGGTTTCATTAAGTAAGTAATGTTCTTTTTCACTTGGTAATGGACTACAATGATGCCTTCAAAAGAAGGGTGAAGAAGCAGGGATAGAGTGTTGAAGTCATTTAATGACGCAAAATTGTCACATTGTATTACAATCGTGTCCAATAAATTAGTGCTTTATACATTTCAATGGAACAACCTAACAATTATTTCTGCTGACCTTTCTAGCACAGCCGTTTGAAGGCGTGAATTAATAAATCTCACAGAGCTTTAAAAGGACAACATTTTTTCAGCTAAGGATTCTACGTAGAATGGTTTGATCCTGTTTGAAAAAATTGATCAACATTTGATACATAGAATCAAAACTCATCTTGTTCATGCAAGTGATTATGTACAACAACATCGTCAATACAAAGACGTACTTGTTTGTGATAAATTCATCATTTTATACATAAAATCAACCAACAACTCTATTTGGTGACAAGTTTTGAGACTTTTAAAAGTTGTATGGAACTTATGAATGAACATGCAAATTGGACCTGTTTACCCACGATCGATTGGAACGTTATGTATAATTCTTGGCATTCTTTAATGTACCCGCCGCTTCCATCTACAGAAACAACAGTGCCTTATCACAAAACAAGATTAACTATCACCGAAGGGCCATAAATGAGAACAGTGGTATGTATACGCGTGCATGATGATGAGCTTTTCGTAAAAATATCATTCCATCTTGATTAAGTTATGGACTAATTTCTAGGAGGAAAAACATTTATGCTTGGCTTAGAAAGAGATTTGTCTGGAAAATTGTATTCTCTTGGGTTTTCTAGGAGTACCAAATATACGTAGCTGTTGATATGGTGCTGCATATAATATCCTCGCTTTTCAGCAAAAGCCTCGTAACTGCAGTTTGTTTTAAGCTACAGTTACGAGGATTTTGTTGAAAAGCAGCGATATATATGTTCAGAATCCCTTGATATTTTGATATGATTGTGTTGCATATAGGCATTTGTCATGCGATGTTTTTATCGTAGTACTATCAACATGTACTGGAGAAGATTGACTATTCTTTTCTTGTTTTGCAAAGATATATCGATTTCCCAAAGGTGCATTTCACCTTTTTCTAACCTATAGAGGTTCATTTAAATGGGGAGCAAGCGCGAGATATAGTTTGTTGTTTCTAAAGGGGAAGTATAGAGTGACTTTGAATGCTAAGACTGTCCTTTAAAAAGGCATTTACGTTTACCACATTATGGGGAAGTTATGATTTCCTATTATTTTGAGAAACATATCGTGATAGTAGATTGATCTCACCTCTTCATCAGAATTCCCACGAAGAAAAATATACTGAATTGTGTCATTTGAATGCTACCTAGAGATCAATATAATTGAGCTAGGGTCTGGAATAATGTTTTTGAGCCAAACAAGGTTCTTCATCAGCCTGCGTACACACACGTGACAGTCTGATTAAGAACCATGTTGTTCTCCAATAGCGTATTCGTGACCTGTGGCGACCGTAAGAGAGCAGAAAATCCTGTTAAGGACAGATCCTCCAGTTGTTACTGCGCAACTTACTGCGCATATCCTAAATTACGAAATAAAGCTGTTTCGGTAATTGGCCTTTTCAGCAAATGTATTTCTTACATTTAGTTAATGTTTGGTTGATAAATGACAAGACCCTTTTCGGTTATTTCAATTATCTCTGTTTGGTCAATTAAAGTGTAATAGTACTCGGATGGTACATTTAGCTTTCTGTTACGCGTTCAAAATGTGGCGTTAGCGATAGGAAACGGACCAACAAAAGCAACGTGGTGTCTTTATGAGATAGTCCGTTTCAGATGGACACGAAAGATGACACGTTTTATTATCTAAAGCTGGTAATAAGGAAGAAAATGGATAAAAGTAGTGAAACAATTTCGGACAGAGCTGTAAAAAGTAAACCAAATTTTACTTATAACTAAGAAAAACGCTTGGTTTGATATATTTTTCTTTTTTTGTTTTTGTAGGTATGACCAAGCGCTATGTCTATACCAAAAATGAAAAAATTCTTACCGCTGGAATATCTTTTATTATCAGAAACGTTGCGAAAAAACAGCAATTTCAGCTACTTTTGAGAGAATGTTTTACTAAAAATTTCAAAATCGTCACTAAATTTTCCCAAATTGATACTTATTTAGACAGAATAAAACATATTGAACACAAAAAAGACTTTTATGTAATCCTAGTCATTTCGAACACCTTTTTTGTGGGTATTTAAGTGACACCTCATTTTTGCAATTTTAGACAAGAGTAGTCTCCCTTGAAATTCAATAACTTTTTAATTCGCTTGGTGACCTATAGTTCTTAAGTCATTTTTTACTTGTCATATATTAAAATATCAGTATAGAAAAAATAAAAAAATTCTTACCGTGGGAAATAAATGGAGGATCTGCTTTCAGTCTCAGGTACAGACTGAGCTTGAAAAATGGTTGCCTCAAATGCTTAAAGGAACTTTTTTCCAGATCCTAGCCCAATATTGTTTCTTTGTTCTGCTCGGTAGTTTGTTACTTGGTGGTTCAAGGGAACATAATTATCGTTATACCCCAGGAGACCAATTAAAAGGATCGGCTGATAGAGAAGACAACAAACTTTTGTTTTCCCACTATATTTCAGTCACGATAATATGACGCATGGTTAAAAATTCTACCTATGTAAAAAAGAGAACACATTCTTAATTTTCATTACTATAATACATGTGTCGGGTCGAATCTTACAGGTATTCGACACATGCAAGAATCAAACCCTCACATACATAATTGAAGTATAAGAAGTTTTGATTTCGATATTGCGTTTTTGCATAGATACATTTTGTAAACATACCAAAATATCGTTACTGGACTAAAAGTGTAAGTAAGCAGTTTTGTTTTTTTTGTTTGATAGAAGAGCATGTTCGGTTATAAGCGAAATGCCAAATTCATTATCCCATTCCCAACCAAGGAAACATTGGAAAGTGTTCAAATTCTAGTGCTGGTGCAGCAAGTAACACAGATATTGATAAAACTAAGGTTTTATGCACATCTTGGCGCAGAAAATATTAAAACAAAAAGGAGAAAATGCAGTTGCCCGTATTATCAACTACAATTTCACCATATCTTTTTGATTTCCCGTCAAACTTGGTCGTAAGAGGGGACCTGGTTATCAGTCGCAATGTTTTCTATGACTATTTATATTAGAAACAGCAAAACGCTGCTTTTCAACGAAGACCTCGTAAGTGCATCTTAAAACATGCTGCAATTACGAGGTTTTCGTTGAAAAGCGACGAAAATAATTGTCTTTTGGGAAGCGTTAATCACATCAGTCCATCGTGCATACGTTTTTGTTTTAACCATGTTCTCATTAGAGAACTTATTAACTTTGACCGGTCATTCGTCTAGAGTGCAATTCCCGTCTGTATTTTAAATTTAGGTTTTACTATTATGCCAAGAGAGTTATGCTACCTTTCATTTAAGACCAGCATTGATTAAGGTCATGTTGTTCGTATATACGCAGCATTCTCATGTTCGGTTTTTATTTATTTTTTCTACATAGATATGACATGTGCCCACAGTAAACAAAAAAAAACACGATCATTATGATCACTAAGCGATGATGGTCAGACTCAACCTCTAAATTCATCCGGAGCGGTATTCATCAACTAGTCAATTTCTAAGTTTACCTTTAAAGTTACGCAACAATCCATCCGATTGCCCGAGATGCATAATCGTTTCGCAACTTCGGCGTCATCCGAGGCAACAGGGATTGACGCGATTATCCGGATTTTAAAAAATAGACTACCCTCGTCAATTTCCGTTTTCACGAAAAAAGCCAAAGATGGTGATGAAATTGCACGGGGTGTTTGATATCTAATGATGGTTGGAATACCTTGGAATGCTATGTTCAACAAACGTGCACGAGTAGCGAAATGTTTTACATCTGCATAAAGTTTGATATTTATCCCGAAGTTAATTTCACAGTCTACCAAATGCAAAATACATTCTTCAATACAGGATAGACCAATTTCATAAGTGTATTGTCGAAGAGCATACAGTCAATGCAAATGGTTATCATGCCAATTTACGTGAAGCCGGGTGAAACGTAGCTTTGCAAAAACGCTTTCCTATACGACAAAATATAACACTCCTCAAAATCCAATTGCTCATTTAAAGATGGAATATACAATTCTCACCATGGAAATCCAGGAAAGAAGAGGGGAATTTAACCTGTTGTTGCTGTTGAAAGGTTTTTCTTTTCTGTCAATATAACGAGTCTGTACTTTAAATGTTCACAAATTTCAATTTAATTAATATCCAGTTTGCCGTATGCAGGATTTTCTTTTTTGGAACAGAGCACTACTTTGTACTTTGGAGAAAAGGTCAAGTCACTCAACGAATGAATGAAGCTCCGTAAATTCAATATCTGTGGTTTCTTCCACTCAAAGATTAGCAACTCAATAAGAGTCAGACCAATACCTGCACGTATAATTATTAAGGAACTTTTTCACACAAGTGACTATGATCTACCAATTCCAAAATAGGGCATCGCTGTTTTTCAACGAAAACCTCATCATGCTAATAAATGCAGTTTAAAAGAAGCTGCAGTTACAAGGTACTCATTAAAAAGCGACGTCATATTGATGTCTTTTAAATCTTTTTCGATAGACCTGCTTCAATCGGACTCTGACCTGTCCAGACAAAGAAACATAATACCGTCGATTTTCAACAAAATTATTGTAAGAGCTCTGCAGAACTTTACGAGATTTCGCTGACAAGCAGTGAAATGTATCATAGATGAACTTGTTCAAAGAACGTCGACAAAATAAACAAACACCGTCTTGGTGTTCCAATCTAAGTATTAATCGTTCAAATTAACCCGAGATATTTGCATATTCGGGTCATATTGGGTCACGATTGTATTGAATGAATATTTATCTAGCGTTAAATATTGGTCTTTCTTCATGCAAAGTCTGTGGTGTAATGGTAAGTATCTCTGACTTGAGACCTGACGGTCAAGGTTCGAATCCCAGAAGGTGAGTATTTTTTTTTATTATTATTAATAAATATTTTTTTTTCTACTTTTGCCTCAATATTTTCCTTGCTCTAAGGTACGACTTCAATTCACAAATAAATTCATTTTGTCGTCTTCAACTACTCTCAAGGGGAATCAGTCCTAAATTTGGTAGTTTGGGAAATCGCTCCCATTATCATATATATCACAGGATCAGACGCGGAAGGTACCGACACAGCAGACGAGTGCCCTACGGACACCAGTGCTACTGACACTGCAGACGAGATTTGGATGTTGAAATGCTATGTTTGAAATAAAGTTATTTAATAAAATAATGAAATATACAACTGAAATGAATAGAAATTTTAAATAAAAATAAAAATAAACACAAAGAAAGTATATCAGTTGTAAAATTAAAAGATGTAAAGCACATATAGTAAAAAGAAGAAATAAAAGATTCTGGTTCGTTTCGAACCTTGATCTTCTATACCATGAGCCCAACGCGCTATCCAATACGCCACATAGGCAATTAATAATTTATGCGAAAATAGAATCTATATTTCAAAGGTATCTTATCATTTAAATCGATAATACCTGAAGCGTGAAATCAGTATGCAAATATCTCAAGTTAAAATGAACAAGCAATATGGCCGTCTCAAATTATTACATGACCAAGCCACTTGATTAAGGTTCAGGTAAATTCGGTATCTACACAAAATTCAAAGTTATTTTTTGCATTTATTCTTAACATGTATATGCCATATTATATATCAAATTAAAGCTCTACATGAGTAGAAGATGTTAAGCAACTTAATTCTGGTTTACCTTGTAAAGCACAATCAAAACATTGCGAAAAAGGACGACTTCTAGGAAAACCGAGAACATAGTTATCCTTGAATGAAGTTGGCTAGTTTTTCACACAAACATACACCGTGGTCTAAACTTGGTAGTACTACTACTTACATGAAGTTACTTTCTTCGAAAAACATGCATTTACGAAATAAACTTTGGACATTTCTTCATTTTTCATATGAAATTCAAGGTGGAACTATTTTTTTTAAACACTATGTACGGTCAAAAAATTTGGCCATATTCTCAAGCAGTCAAAGTAAGTTTTCTAATAAAATTGTTATTTTTCTTTATTTGATGAACTGAATAAAATCAATGATGGCTCCTACAGTGAAAACATATGTCACATGATAATAATAACCTTTTCCCATTTTTCTATTGACACACCACTTACATTTTTCATATTGATTCCAAAAGTGCAAACATATTTTAAAGGTATCTTATTATCAGAATTGTGTTATTAGTTAGCATAACATTCCCTTTGTTGTAATGTTGTATTGCTCGGTAATTGCAAAGAAAATTAACAAGAAAAACATGGTACATTATCCGGACGCTACTAATTTGTAATGGTCGTTGCTCTACACCATACATTTCTTAAATTATGCTACGATATAATTTTATTTGTTATGTCGTTTAAAATATTAATTTGTGTAGAGACTGAATGCATATTGTATTTAGTATGCATGCACGTTTTGTCTTTGCTAAATGAAATATTTTTCGAAAAATTTTCAGATATGAACAGAGTCTATTTCCGGTGCAAATTATTTCATATTTATGAATGGCATAGTCCAAATTCTTTGAAAATCGGAGGATTGTAATACGCACACCACCTTTCAAATATCAATTCTAATGTTTCTGACAACTCACCATTCATTAAATATGTTTTTTACGCCGATCTGTTCGATGTATGCCGTCTGTTTACAAATTCGATGATGCTGGTTCCCGGCACAACCATATAACGCTGAAAATAGTTCCGAATTTTGCGAAACTTTTTTGTTGATTTACCGATCGAAATTTCATAGATATTTGTAAATATAATAAATAGGATAATTACAACTGAAAATCTTGATAATAGTCACGAAAAATAACTTTTATCAAAGATACGAATATGCGCGTATGAAGCCACTGTTTACAAGATGTCTACCGAAGATGCCGGAAACTAAAGACTGACATTTCAATCGACGATTATATGAAGGTGAGGACGCAATCGATGTAATGTATCATACTCGAAGATCAAGAATGAATTAGGTTTAAAGGTGCACTTAATTTCTATACGCTGCCTATTGTTTTATGCCCCCAAAACACTACTGAATAGGAGTCGGTGGATTTTGCAAATGGCGTCCGATGAAAAAGCATGGGCGGGAATGGTCTTTGGGGAATTTTATGAAAACCGCTGTGATATATTGACATTTGAAGGTAGTACTACCTGGATTAGAATGTGCACATTTATTTGGCATATCTCAAAGAAGAAAATTTGTTGTCCAGAGAAAGTTGCTGGTTTTGGGAGAAACACCAAATTTTCGACTTGTCTTGTTGATTTTGGTGTTCAACTTTGTTCTTTCTGTCAAATGAACTATGCCCATGGCATGTTATAATCATGATGTAACAGAACATAAAACAAATTTTCATTGAGAAACTTGTTTAACTTGGAGCCAGCAATGGCACAAATTCACTGTCAAACTGTTTAGTTGACCCTTAAAACTCGTAAACAAGACAAAAATGTAATATCGTGTTTGTAGAGCAATGACCCTGTATTTCCCCGCAGCTCGACTAGATCTATCTAGAGTGGAATTTGACATTCATAAGTAATTAGCCGATTTATATGGAATAATCATATCGTCAATGGGAGGTCAAACCCTCGTAACTACAGCTTTGTCAAGCTGTAGTTATGAGGTTTTGAATTCCCATCAACGATATATCATTGTGGAGAGAAATGAAAAATAAAAGTACAGATCGCAATCAATCTTGAAATGAAATGAAAAGTAGCAGATGGGTATTATTTATAAATGTGTCGGGATCTGCAAAAAGGGCCCTATATTGCATTTGAAATGAACATGTTTCAAGATAAACATGTATCTAAATATTACAGCTTGATAGAAAACCTGTCAACCAATGTTGTCTAGCATTTGCAACTAAGGACGAAGAATGCATGAGATAACAAAGTGGATTTTGATCAGAGTATGCGTATGCACTGGTTAATCAGGGTCCATACTGGTATCAAATGACTTTGCGCCCTTTCTCGGCATATTAAATGGAATAAAAAAGCTTGTTTTTGGTAAGTAATAGTCTTAGATGTAGAGTGTTCTCGAATTCATATTTAACCCTTTCCCAAACAAGACTTGGTTTTAACGTCCCTAAGAGAATAGACTTGGAAAAACATTGAAACAAAAGAAGAAACTGCTGATAACCAGCAGTTTTTCCTATTATCTCAACATTTTCTATGCTATATTGTACATAAATTCTATCCTTAAAAAGGTCCATTTGTCGTCTGCAGCAGCTTTTAAAATGTAAATTTTGAAAATTTGTTGTTTGGGAAAGGGATAAAATGAGAGTTGTTCAATGCAGCGTATGTGCAGAAAGTGACAAGTGATATATTGCTACTAGAGATTTACGAATTAGTACGAAATGGAATACGAATACGAAACCGGAATAAATTTGTGGGGGGAGGGGGCATCTCAGTACATTCGAAGATGGTTTCCGTCTCAGCAAAGTTTTCTTATTTCGGAGGTCGTGGGTTCGAACCGTACTCTGTCCTGTAATTTTGCCAAAGAACCAACATACCTTTTTTATTAAAGGAAAGCATCGAAATATACTCAACGGCACATCCAATGCAAATCTTTATCTAATTTTGTATATACCCTTAAAATTTAGTCGAAAGGGGGTGTCTCAAATCTGCCCACGCATGAATTTTCTTTTAATTCTGCATGGTGATAAAGGACTATATACAAGCTATGAAAATGCATTTAGTTTCTTAGATAATCCAAAATGGATTCCAAAAAGCCACCTTGACGTATTCCCACTTTGACATGAAACATGGCCCCTTTTTCATGTGTCGCAAAACTTTAGTTTTGTGTATTTTCAAGATCTGTCAATTGAATTTGATCCGAGACACATAAGGCATTACATTCATACCAGAAAAGGTATTTGAGGAAATTATTATGAATGTTTTTTATTGAATTAATCATAAAAAAATGCATATTTTTCAGCAAAATTTCGGAAAAGAGTAAAATTGAATTCCAAAGTTAAGTATGTTGGAGTCTTTGTCAAGATTCCATATCATCACAAAAACATGCTACATATTTCCTCTTACTTTGAGCCAAATTATATAGAAATCCAAAACCGGTAACAATGTCATATAATACATATTATTGATGAAGGTGATGTTTTGGTCCAAAACTTGTATTCAGTAAAAATTTGATTGTGCTACTAAAAACATTTTTATATTCAGTAAAATCAACTGTAGCATACAGTACAAACCTACAGCAATATTCATGCCCAAAAAACTCATTGGAAAAAACATAGAATTAATATAAATATTACTTACATTTACAAAATTACATGTATGGAAGCCAAGATAGGCATACATATACACATTGAAAGTTTTCTTTACTATTTGGTCACATTGTCTATGCACCATTTTTAGTGAGACTATGACATGCAATAAATATCAAGCCAAATGTTATGAAATTGAAAAGACACTTAGAACCAAAAATATAACAGGGCCCTAACCACCACGGCTAGGGCTGGGCTGTTAAATTATAATACGGGTTCTTCTTTAATGGACGGTGGAGTAATATAGAGAAGTCTATTTGATGTTTCCAAGGTTTTCTAATTTCATCATCTCAGTCTTATGTATAAAGGATGAATACACTCTGAAAAATACATAAAACAATTGACAGTAAAAGATATACAAAATTATGAAAAATATAGATTCGGACTCGTCTGCACAAAAATCAATATGAGTATTGTAGAAAATGATTAGAATGCCACTTGGTGACATTCTACTCCTTTTCTTACAATACTCTGAAGCGATACGCTTTTAACATTTACTTTACCCTTTTCCAATAATTTGCTGCACTATAATAGTTTACTCTTTACTCTTAACTAGTGAAATAAACATATTTCATCAGTCTCATATTCCGTACAGTATTTACAATCATTGCAAAATAACATCTATCTACAACATAGGGGAACTTACCAATTTGGGGAATTAAGTGTCTCACAACCAAAATTACATCTCTCGATCCATCACACTCATTGCTGTGGCTGTTAGTACTGAAATATTAAGAATCATAGTGCAAGGCTAGGGTAAAGGTAGAAACGGTTAATTAAGGTAGGCGGGCGCGGCAAGGTAAAGCATCAAAAGGTGCCCCTTCCGGGTAACCAATACATAACCAATTATTTTTGCTCTAAGCGCCCCTAATGAACTTACATGATATGGAAGGCATTGTATGATTCAGTTAAAGACTGTTACAGCATTATATCTTTTCAGTTACACTGTTGAAAATGTGCTTGTTTATTTCAAAACGTGGCCCTATTGGGATAAAACAGGGTGCAATTATTTCCTCAAATCATTTTTCTGACCATAGCTTAAGCTGTATTGATACACAATTCATACACATTTCAATGATGTCATATGATTAACATGTTGTTTAGCCATCAATAGCACGTAATATTCACATGGGAGCTGGATTATCTGTTGCTTATGCATCACAACAATATTTTCACTTTTGCACGATTGTCAAATGCCATCAGAGAAATCGGTGCTTTTTCTTATTTGCTTTCTCATGTTTCAAAAGATCTATAAATAACTCTTGCTGTTAGCTTTCATGAATCACGGCTGACTTGAATAATTTAAAATTATTTTCATAGAAAATTTCCTCTCTTTTTTGTAAAGTAGGTACACCTGGGACAAGATCTAGTGTGACCCTGGACAAAATATTGTAACAAACTTTGAAGTCTACCCCTTAGCAAACTTACATACAAAATTAAAAACATCATGGCTGTGTAAAGCTTTACAAAAAAGAGCTTATTTTTATTATATGAAATGTTTCCCCTTTTATGCTACCACAGCAACAAAAGTTTATGACAAAAAGAAATTCTAATACACAGAGTTATACTCCTTTAACCCAAGGACACTTTTTATCAAGTTTCAAAAAGATTTACATATTAGATTGGGAGAAAAAATAATTTTTGAGAAAATGCCAACAGGCAGACAGACACACGGACAGATGACAGGAAATAACCGAAAAAATGTCTTGCATCTTGATTTATCCTCAGGTAAACTAAAATAACCAAAAAGGTAAACAAAACATTTGAAAAAAAGTCATTTTTAAAGGGACATTTCATTCCAATTTCATTTTTTAAAGTATGCCTTGATGCCAAGATTGGTTATTCTAATGAGTATAAATACTATTGGTTTTTTGAAGTAGTTGCCAATAAGCGAGAAACACACATTTAAAGTTGAGACATAATCGATAAATTGCATATAAATCCGAACTGTTGTCCACAACAATTTGTTCAATTTTAACACAAAAATATAAATTTCTCGTAAACGGCGCAATATTTTGGCTCGAAATGTTCAGAATTTTCATAAGGAAATATGCTCTTTCAGATAAAAATAAAAGTAAAATTAATGACAAAAATTTTTGAAATGTCACTTTAAAAAATCTTAATTTTGTCCATTCTTGGAAATGTGCACTAATCAGGGGGAAATTCTAAAAGCAACATTTTACCGGTTTTATTTTTTCTCGATATTTCATGATAATCATCAGTATATTTGTGCGCAACTTTTACATAATTTTCAAATCTTGACAAAAACTGGAACAAAGAAAATTTTTGAACAGAATTTGGTTAAAATATTTAAAAACAATGAATTTTTGGGTTAACCCTTTACATCAGTTGATATAAAACAATTTTTTGGTACATAATTATATATATTTTTGTTTCATACAGGATCGCGGACTACTGGGCATTATTTTTAGAATAAATTACGCGATGAAACTAACAACCAGAACGCTTGCACACTGTTTTAATCAGGGTACCCTCTTTTTTCATGGTGAAAAATTAAAATTCCGAGAAAATTGTTTTCTGGAATGTGCGATTTGAATTATTTCATGAATATGAACCGTTATCTAGTGTACTAACTTTATGCCAAATTTCATTGAATTCCGAGCGTGGGCAGACTCCCATGTTATTTTTCCTATTCGTGAGACACCCCCTTTGAATAGCCGAAAAGCTGATCATTATCCAAAGTACAAATGGCCTATGTTCAGCTCCTTCACAGAAGACGAATTTACCTTTCCGCCATAGACGGATGTCTTTAAAAAAACAATTAAAATCAGGTCTACGTCTACTCGGGATGTTCAAGTATTGCGTTCATTACGAAAGAAGGACAAGTTGTGTCTTCCGCGATGTTTGATCCTGCGCTAAACCATGATCTACCCCAGCGGGAAAAATGGAGCGTGATTCACCGCTAAACAAATTGTCTTTCTACAGATGGACTTAGCCTAACCCGATGTACCTGGTGCAATAACTACCGAGTCTGACGATGCCTTTGAGTCACACAGGTCCATTGCCAAATGACTCTGATCTCCCTCTTTTAAAATCGTCTGATCACTAAAAGAGCACTGATTATGCAGTTATGTTTCATTGCAGTCAAAATTTTGGATTTGGTGCAGTGGTAACGCGCTGGACTTGTAGTCTTTAGACTGAGACTTTAAGCCAAATTCCCGTCTCCATGTGACCTTAACAGTTGAGTGGGATGTAAATACTCCATTCAATCAATTTAAGGTTTGGAAGTGTCTGTCATTATAATTATATACCTTCTTTGCATAAAACTTTCATTATTTACAAAAAGGTCCAATACCACTTTTCCTGTAAACAAGCCTTGCGTATATATACTAAGCACAACAATATAGGGATAATGAGACTGAATGATAAATAGAAATTAAAATTTTAAGGTTATTGGAAGCTGTTATACTTTTTTTGATAAAACTATTATTACTTTTGCTTAGTGTGAAAATATTGTGCAGTCACGGGTCGTTGATTTCATAACATAGGCATATACTCTTAAGAGGGGTTAGCATTGAAAAATCACAAATGGGTCAATTTTGTGCATACACATACGATTTCTGCATTTCTTGATGAAAATTAAACAGTACATATTCGCAAATAAGTCCTTAGCTATGAAAAGATGGTTCAACGTTGTCGTCTAACCGACCGCCAACACTGGCAGATGTAGGAAAGCTCGAGCTTGCAGTTTGCCAAACTAATGATGTATTGAAGATTGCTGTGTCACAAAGCGTATAATTGTGGGGTTGCATTGACCAAGCAACCGATCGGCGCGTTATTCCGTTCTTTCGCAATCTTAAAGGTATGAAGTTCACTGATTGAAAATAACCGGCATCAACATACCGGGATCTTTCAAGACCACTTTAAACATGCAGGCATCCATATACAGGGATAATCTCAAGAAACACAGATTTGGACCCTACAAATCGTATACGCAGTATTGACACTATACTGCGATTTTCGAAACAGACGGTACTGCTACATACGCCCGAGGATTAACCAGTCTATAATAGTGTGACCGAAAACCTTTTGAATTTTTGTTCTTCAAGATGTTAAGGAACAGGTTTATTGAAGAAATTTGAGTAAATTTTGGAAATTTCGTGGTAAAATATTAAACCAATTCCGATATCCCTATATTGTTCTGCTTAGTATAGTAACTACCCAAGGTAAAGTATCGCGGCGGTGCCTCCATATTTTACCAATCGACTTGTAACATTTTAGTTCTGCGATGGCATGCTCAACCCTCTCGCGAAACTACATCGTGTATCTATTAAGATTCTTTTTTAAATTTTCTTTTAAGTGAACGTTGCTTTGTTCTTAACTGCGCCGCAGAATAACGAATAACAATAGGATAAGAGTTTGGGTATGTCTTATCCCAAAGATAGACACAATTTGTTGGAAAGGGCAATTCGTTTCCTACCCGCCTCATTTAATCATGCTAGGCATCGTTTAGATGACACAGGAAACCGCTCTCAACATACCTTGAACGGCCGATGTTATCCATCACGCCGGTGCCCTGAATAATATTGTTTTCGTTAGACACACGATTTTCCCTTCAATGGCTGTAACAGAACTTGATAGCTTTGCCCAATTAGATATCATATTTTGCCACTCAGCAATTGATGACTAAACAGCTTCAAATGGGGGAAACCAAAACACAAACAAACAAAAGAAACCTGGGATAAGCGGATTGATGGATGAGCGGACGAACAGACGACATGGTATTACCGAATAACCGGTATACCCCTCTCCACGGTGGAGATTGTGCATTATGGGATGGATAAATCTACGGACAAATTTGCCTCGCTTCAGGAAAGATATTTTGCAATAACTTTCTTATGATTGCGACAATTTTCAAACGGTTTGTTGCATGTACCCCGCCTTACTGAGCTCTTTCATATGACGTATGATTTACTTTTTTTGCAAGAATTGATTCTAACCGACCAGTAAAACTACACAATATTCAGATCGATTTTTGCTCGGATGGGATCAACTTTTGGGAAAAAGTGTGAGTGATTTTCAAATAACTCATACATCTGAGGAAAGAACTCAGTAAGGCGGGGTATATGCAACAAACCGCTTGAAAATTAAGAAATAATAAGAATGTTAATAAACAAGAATGTTAGTGCACACTTTCTTACCTGAAGCAGGGTTAATTAGACCGTGGTTGTTATCATTTAAAATGATTCTACAAATAATTAATATATTTGAGAAAAGTGATCAGTAAGGCGGCGTATATGCGAGAAACCCTTTGGAAATTGAGGCAGAGATAAGGCATTTATTGCAAAATGTCTAACCAGAATGGATACTTTTTTTTCCGTAATTGTTATCCATCCCATGATGCAAAATCTCCACCCTGCTCACTATTACGTATGTAAGGAGTAAAATAATTCTACGTAGAAGTGATTTAGCTCTTCTTATCGTAGATGACTTTTTGACCAGTCTCAAACTATTTTCACAGACTGATGCAAATACAAACTTTATCCTGCAACTGAAATAAAAACAACATTTTATTCATTGAGTGTTAATCCTTTCAAAAAAGACAAAAGATAGGGAGGTCGATTTTGACGCTGTTGCAGATGACAAAGTGGATACCGATCAGAAAAAGGATTTGAAGTTGTCGACATTTTCTTCTTTGGTCCCAATGTTTTACCATACCTTTTTATCAAGGACGTCAAAATCAGGTCTTATTTTGGGAAATGCGTAGGTCAACGTTTGAACGAGTGTAAAAAATGAGGATTTTATATAAAATCGCGTGGTAGTAAAAATGAGTAATCTGCCACCACATTCCGAATCTTCTGATACATCCCCTCTATTTCATTTCCATTTCCATTTCGTATTCCATTTCGTACTAATCCGTAAATCTCTACTAGGACGTGCTTTCAAATGTCAAACATGGAATAATGAAGCGGAAACAAGTAAATCGAACGTGTGATACAACTTGTGTTGACATTACAAGGAGAATTTGTGTAAACGTTATCCAGATATATTTCAAAAGTGTGTTGTTGGTTCGCACTGAATTCGTTACCAGGAAAATGGCATTATCACCGAATTCAAATTGAAGTAGGCTAAATATCCAGCAAGCAGAAGTACCCTCAAAACTCTACCTGTTCGACAAGTGCTACTAATTCAAGTTAACCCTTTATCACACATTGACTCTTTTTGACTCCATACAAGAAAATGGCTATGGAAAACATTGTGAAAAATGAAGAAATTGCGTGTGACAAGCAATTTCTCCATTTCCCACAATGTTTTCTACACAAAGATACCAAAAATGCAAAATTTCATTCATTTTGAATTGTCGTATGCAATATCTTTGAATTTGGAACAGCCAAAAATTCTGCCGTTTGGTAAAGGGTTCATACGTCTGCAGCTATTCTTGTTGTAACAGACGTAAAAGGTAGAAACGCAGAGTTATCTCCCTTTTAAATTTGGGTTAGCTTGCATTCGGTTAATTATCGCGTAGCTAGGCGAAACGCAGCTCTCACTGCTCCGTAATTACGGACTTACCACGAATGAATGAAACTCCGTACATTTAATATCTGTGATTTCTTCCAGTCAGTGAGTAAGTAAGAGTATTATAAAGAATCTTGGCGATATGTGTGCTACTAATTTCCCAAACAAGACCTGGCCCCGGTTTCTCAAAAAAACTTAAAGTGACACTTCAGAATTTTTTGTCATAAATTTTACTTTTATTTTTATCTGAAAGAGCATATTTCCTTATGAAAATTCTGAAAATTTCAAGCCAAAATATTGCGCCGTTTACGAGAAATTTATATTTTTGTGTTAGAATTGAACAAATTGTTGTGGGCAACAGTTCGGATTTATATGCAATTTATCGATTATGTCTCAACTTGAAATGCGTGTTACTCGCTTACTGGCAACAACTTCAAAAAACTAATAGCATTTATACTCATTAGAATAACCAATCTTGGCATCAAGACATACTTTAAAAAGTTGAAACTGGAATGAAATGTCCCTTTAAGTATATTCTCATGAGAACATGCAAAATTTCAAAGGGATACTCTCCAGCGTTGAAGGGTATTCCATTGAAGTTCACGTGGATTTCATGCGATTTGAGCACGATGCTCAGATTTGAGCATGATATTATACTTTTAAAGTTTTTTCGAGAAACCGGGACCTGGTTTTGACGTCCCTTTATATGACAAAGATTTGCAAAACATTGAGGCAAACGAAGAAAATGCTGATAACCATGATGCTGATAGTGGGCCTTTTAGGACTGGGCCTTTTTGGTCAGTTTCAAAAGTGGGCTTTCTGGACTGGGCCTTTTTGGACTGGGCCTTTCTGGTTTCGGGCCTTTTTGACCCTATACCGTGGAGAATCACATGATATAATATTTTCAGAAAATCTTCAATAATTTTGTAAATACTGGACCGATTTGTATTCGGTTTGAAGCAGAGAAGGTGGGAAAATGCCAGGAAAAGCGTTAGAAGCGTTGGATGACTATAGCTCGTTGAAAATCTCTGAAGAGATTTCCCGACCTAAAAAGAAGTGTAACTATCATCGAAGGACCATAAATGAGAACAATGGTATGTATACGCGTGCATTATGATGAGCTATTCGTAAAAATATCATTCCAACTTTATTAAGTTATGGACTATTTTCTAGGAGGGAAAACATTTATGCTTGGCTTAGAAAGAGATTTGTCTGGAAAATTGTATTCTCTTGGGTTTTCTAGGAGTACCAAATATACGTAGCTGTTGATATGGTGCTGCATATAATATCCTCGCTTTTCAGCAAAAGCCTCGTAACTGCAGTTTGTTTTAAGCTACAGTTACGAGGTTTTTGTTGAAAAGCAGCGATATATAAGTTCAGATTCCCTTGATAGTTTGATATGATTGTGTTGCATATAGGCATTTGTCATGCGATGTTTTTGTCGTAGTACTATCAACATGTACTGGAGAAGATTGACCATTCTTTTTTTGTTTTGCAAAGATATATCGATTTCCCAAAGGTGCATTTCACCTTTCTCTAACCTATAGAAGTCCATTTAAATGGGAAGCAAGCACGAGATATACTTTGTTGTTTCTAAAGGGGAAGTAGGCCCCTATAGAGTGACTTTGAATGCTAAGACTGTCCTTCAAAAAGGCATTTACCTTTACCACATATTGGGAAGTTATGATTTCCTATTATTTTGAGGAACATATCGTGATAGTAAATTGATTTCACCTCTTCATCAGAATTCACACAAAGAAAAATATACTGAATTGCGTCATTTGAATGCTACGCAGAGATCAATATGATTAAGCCAGGACCTGGGAAAATGTTTTTGAGTCAAACAAGGTTCTTTATTAGCCTGCGTATACACACAGTCTGATCAAGAACCATGTTGTTCTCCAATAGCCAGTTCATGACCTGTGGCGACCATAAGAGAGCAACAAGGATCCTGTTAAGACTGCTTTCAGTTTCAGGTACAGACTGTGCTTGAAAAATGGCTGCCTCGAATGCTTTTAAAGGGGACCTTTTTCCAGATCCTGGCACAATTGTTTCTTTGTTCTGCTCGGTTGTTTGTTAGTTGGTGGTTCAAGGGAACATTATTATGGTAATACCCCAGGAGACCAATTAATAGGATCGACTGATAGAGAAGACAACTCACTTTTGTTTTCCCACTATATTTCAGTCACGATAATATGACGCATGTTTAAAAATTCTACCTATGTAAAAATGAGAACACATTCTTAATTTTCATTACTATTTTGCATGTGTCGGTTCGAATCTTGCAGGTATTCGACACATGCATGAATCAAACCCTCACATTCAAATTTGAAGTATAAGAAGTTTTGATTTCGATAATGCCTTTTTGCTTAGATAAATTTTGTAAACATACCATAATGTCGTTACTTGACTAAACGCGTAAGTAACTACAGTTGTCGCCACATCGTATGGCACGTGATTATGTTTAGTTTAACGTTCAATTACATTTGAACAAAATATAAACATTGTGCCATATGATGTGGCGCCAACTGTAGTTTTGTTTGATAGGAGAGCATGTACGATTATAAGCGAAATGCCAAATTCATTATCCCACTCCCAACCAAGGAAACATTGGAAAGTGTTCAAATTCTAATGCTGGTGCAGCAAGTAACACAGATATTGATAAAACTACGGTTTTATGCACATCTTGGCGCAGAAAATATTGAAACAAAAAGGAAAAAAGTTATGCAGTTGCCCGTATTATCAACGATCGAACTACAAATTCACCATATCTTTTTGATTTCCCGTCTATCTTGGTCGTAAGAGGGGACCCCTGGTTATCAGTCGCAATTTTTTCTATGACTATTTATATTAGAAACAGCAAAACGCTGCTTTTCAACGAAGACCTCGTAAGTGCATCTGAAAACAACATGCAGTTACGAGGTTTTCGTTGAAAAGCGACGAAAATAATGTCTTGTTGGGAAGCGTTAATCACATCAATGCATCGTGTGTACGTTTTTCGTTAACCCCATGTTCTCATTAGAGAACTTATTAACTCTGATTCGTCTAGAGTGCAATTCCGTTTATATTTTGTATAAAGTTATGTTTGAATATTGCCTAGAGAGTAAGGCTGCCTGCCTTTCATTTAAGACAAGCATTGATTATTTTAAGGTCATGTTGTTCGTATACGCAGCATGCTCAGGATCGCTTTTTTGAATATTTTTTTCTATCTAGATATGACATGTAACCACAAAAATAAAAACAATCACCATCGGTAAGCGTGATGATCAGAGTCAAATTTCAAATTTATCTGCAGTGGTATTCATCAACTCGTCAAATTCCGAGTTCACTCGGAAAGTTACACAACAATCCATCTGATTGGTCGAGATATAGCCTACTTCTCGTAACTTCAGGGTCATCTGTGGCAACAGGGATTGACGCGGTCATCCAGAGGTGTGTTCTTTGGAGCGAGATTTCTTGATATATCTTGAGATTTCTTTAGAAATTAGGATAAAGCGTTCTTTAGAGCAAGATTTTTAAGACGCTCAATGGGAGGCGCCATTTTCCTATACTTCGTGCGGAACCCCTCGGTCAACTCTATAGAAACAATAGGCGTATTCGACTGCAACATTTTCGTTAAGTAACGCTTAGCTCCGCCCACCTGCGCAGACCATCACCATTAGTCAACGATTTTCGTTCAGTCGAATACAAAAGACGGAATTAGTTAACGAGAATGCCGCTGTAACGTAGTAAAGTGACCCCCATAGTAAACTGACCCCCCGGTCACTATTCTATATAGAATACTGACCCCTTTCTATAAAATACTGACCCCCATGTAAAATAACGACCCCCCTGATTTCATCTATAAAATACTGACCCCCCCACTTAGCTTATTGCTTATTTAACATACACTACATGTATATCGATTCAAATCACATCCGTGTTATTATGCTCCCCGAAAAGAGTTTCGCGGAGCATTTAGTCGCCATGCTATCTCTCCGTCCATCCATCCGTCCGTCTGTCTGTCTGTCCGTCCGTCCGTCCGTTTACAGTCACATCTCAGCAACCTTTAGGCAAAAATCAATGAAGCTTCACAAGTGTTATCCCTGAAATACTTTTTGAGTCTGTTTTCTCGTGTTTTTTTTTTTTTTTTGTTTTGTTTTTTTTTTTTTTTTTTTTTTTTTTTTTTTGTTGTTGTTTCAGTTTGAGGCTGCGTCACATAAAAAGGGGCCTTAATGTATAAATTAGTGTTTCTCTAATTTCTCTTCATTCGATGACCAGAATTCAGTGAAATTTTGTTCTTCAGTGATCAATGCGATGTTCTGTAGCTTATTCTACTAACAATTCATGTACAAAAATCCTGTCATGTGAAAAGGGGACTAAATGTATAACATTGCGTCTAGAGTCTGCCCGAAGCAAAATCTTCTCAATTCTTGCACCAAATTGGACGAAACTTAAATTTGAACTTCATGAAATTCTGTCAAGAACCTTTTCTCTCGGTTTCTCAGTTTGATGTTGTACGTGTTATGGGAAAAGGGGCTTTATTGTAGAAGTGTTTTCTCATTTTTCTTTTAATCTAGAAAGAATTAAATGACATTTTATATTTGAGTAATTCTTCAGATTATTTACACCACACACTATTAACGGCTTTTGTTTGTTGTTGTTGTTGTTGTTGTTGTTGTTGTTATTATCATTGTTTTTTTTCTTTTTTTTACTTGATTGCATCATTTATTTTCTTCTGCGCCTGACGTTTGATAGCCTTTATTCATACCTCGGCGACATTGTCCTAAAAACTAGACTAGAAAAATGATGAAACTTGGTGGTGTCTGCATCATTTCCGGAAACCGTCTTTATGATTAACTTTTTAAAGGGCAATGCTCCAGTTTTTCGGAACACTCGGTCATTGCTGTAGAAAATAAAATATTTCGTACCATATATGTTTCGCTACCATATTTCCAATGATAGGATCTATAACACGTCATTACAATTTATCATTTTCGAAGGTAAAAGCGTATTTATTATGCGAAACTGATTTCCTCAAGATGGAAATCTATTTATTAGAGCAAGACAGTTGTAAGTTTGTTTGCAGATACAACTGTTTTGCGTCGTTTTATGCATGTGTACCTGATCAAAATTTCTGTAAATCACTAATAAGTGCGATGACCTTTTCTTTTTGCATTACCACCAGGACATGTTGCTTAATACAATAAGGGAGTTCTATCAAATTCTATTATGTAGAACTTAAAACATTTCCAAAAATATGCATTTTTTTCATTTTCGGGGATTTGCCAATCAATGGGTCGTCAGTTCGAACCTGACTTGACATGTATCTATTCTGACATTTGACAAAAGTCATTTGTCCCTCACCAATGTGTGTAAATCGTCTATGAGAGAGCAGACGGAGGCTCTGTTTGTATTTGGTGGCAGTACGGGAGCGAGAAATACCAAGAATCCATATTAGGTGCTCCAGCCGCTGCAATATGACCATTGCAGTTGAAAACTCCAATAAATCAACTCACTTCAGATGCGGTGGAAGCGTCTAACCAGTCAGTTTGAATCGGGTTCGCCCAATAATGAATAAAAAAGTTGTGGCCAAAGCACTCTGTATGTGCGGACAGACGCATGCACGGACGAGTGCCATTGCACCTCTCCGATGCCTATCGATGGAACTAATGATGTTGTACGTGTACCATAGTTGGGTTTATATTAGAGTAGGACGTTTGGTGTGCATGTGGGGAAGGGGGTCAATATTTTATGGGGGGTCACAATTCTAAGTAAGGGGTCACTTTTCTACGTGTGGGGAGGTCATAATACTATGACCCCCCGGTCATAATATTATGACCGGGGGTCAGTATTCTATATAGAATAGTGACCGGGGGGTCAGTTTACTATGGGGGTCACTTTACTACGTTACACCGCCATTTTGAATTCTGTGCATCGTCGGCATTTCTCGTAACTGTTCGGTAACGGAAACACCCGATGAAACCTCTTCGTGTACATTCGTAAATGAAGCACCATCTTTCTTGTTTTTATCTTTTAATATCCTTTAAATTCTATCAATATTTGATCAAGTTTGTCCATAAAATTGCAATAGGTACATAATGAAATGAATTTAAGCTACATTATCAGTAGATTTGTCTACTTGTTTTGTCACGTGACATACTTAACGCCGAATTTTTTCGTTAAGAAATTACTTAATTTTATGACGTCATTCTGTCAGTCGAATGAAAATAGTTAAGTAACGAAAAATAATTAGGCAACAAACGGCTCAGTCGAATACGCCTAATATAAAAGAGACTTGACCGAGTTGTTCCGAACGCCCCATAATTCATAAACCGCGGTGTTCCGAATGCTCAATACTTTATACAAATGACGTCATGATGACGTCATTTGTTTAAATATGGAGCATTCGGAATAGTTCGGTCAAAGTCTCAATTTTTTTTACTTAAAAACGCTTTATCCAAAACATCTTAAGAAATCTTAAAAAAATCTCGCTCTAAAGGACGTGCCTCGGATTTTTAAAATCCGGATATGGTTGTCATGGAAAACGCCAATAAAGGGTGAGGAAATTTCACGGAGTGTTTGGTATCTTATGATGGTTAGAAAAACGCAAAAATGCTATGTACAAGAAACGTGCACGAGTACCGAAATGTTTTACATCTGCATTACTCTCTTAAAACAGAGCACATCATCTCTTCATTCTTTTACGATAAAATGATACTCTGTTCCCACGGGGTCATTTCACGTCTAATCTCGGGGCCTTGCGGGATTTCGGTATCCAATCGTTGGATGTGAAAAGCAAAACATTTGAATTATCTGATACAAATTTTCATTGGATGACGCTTCAAATTACCGGCTTTAGCCAAAAATAGAAGCGACGTAATGTATACGTAAGCATACAAGATAAAACTGAATGATTTTGATTCGATAATTCAAATATTACCGGCTTCAGCCAAAAATAGAAGCGACGTAATGTACACGTAATGATCATATAAGATAAAACTGAATGATTTTGATTCGATAATCCAAATGATGTGCTATAATTAGATTATGACGACCAAATAGGCTGTTGGTTTATCAAAAATGGCAGAGGTCATATTTGATGGTTTAATCAATAGACCTCGGCTTTAGAGAGTACATCTGCATAAACAGAGTTTGGTATTTTCCCCGAAGTTAATTTCACAGTCCACCAAATGCAAGTTACAGTATTCAATACAGGATAGACCAATTTTATAGGTGTATCGTCGAAGAGCATACAGTCAATGCAAATTTACGTGAAGCCGGGTGAAACGTAGCTTTGCAAAAACGCTTTCCTGTATGACAAAATATGACACTCCGCAAAATCCAATTGCTCATTAAAGTTGCAATCTACAATTCTCTCCATGGAAATCCTCGAAGGAAGAGGGGAAAATGTTGCTGCTGATAAAAGCTTTCTTCATTTTTGTAAATATAACGAATCTGTGTTTTAATATACATAAATTCCAATTTCATTAATATCGAGTTTACCATGATTATGAAGGATTTTCCTTTTGGAACAGAGTACTACTTTGTATGCCTACTTTGATAATGGTCTACCTATTCCAAAACATAACATAGCTGCTTTTCATCGAAAACCCCGTAACCGCAGCTTACAACAAGCTGCAGTTACGAGGTTTTCGTTGAAAAGCGACGACATGTTTGACGTCCTTTATCGGAAAGGCTTCCTGTAAATCTTTTTCGATAGACCTGCTTCAATCGTACTCTGAACTGTCCATAAAAAGAAACATACATATCATAGATGAGCTTGTTCAATGACTGCCGACAAAATAAACAACCACCGTCGTGGTATTCCAATCGAAATATGAATACCTCAAATTATTACATGACCAAGCCACTTGATTAAAACTCGTAAACAAGACAAAAATGTAATATCGTGATTGTAGAACAATGACCCTGTATTTCCCCGCAGCTCGACTAGATCTATCTAGAGTGGAATTTGACATTCATAAATAATTAGCCGATTTATATGGAATAATCATATCGTCAATGGGAGGTCAAACCCTCGTAACTACAGCTTTGTCAAGCTGTAGGTACGAGGTTTTGACATTCAATCGACTATATATCATTGTGGAAAGAAATGAAAAATAAAAGTACAGATCGCAATCAATCTTGGAATGACATGAAAAGTAGCAGATGGGTATTATTTATAAACGTGTCGGAATCTACAAAAATGGCCGTATATTGCATTTGAAATGCACATATTTCAAGATTAACATGTATCTAAATATTAGTCTGATAGAAAACCTGTCAATGAATGCTGTCTAACATTAGCTACTAGTGGCGAAGAATGCATGAGATAACAAAGTGGATTTTGATCAGAGTATGCATATGCACTGCAGGCCCTTATGAAGCAATTTCATATTTGGGTGCCTGAAGCCCCTGTGTCTGAATATTGGGGGGGGGGGGGGGGGGTGTGGGCGTAATTGGATTTTCCCCAAATTTTCAGTGTGAGATAAGGAAAATTAGGAATTTTTTGGCCAACATTTGGTGGGGGCTAAGCGCCCCCCCCCCTCCCCCGATCCTAGGGCCTGCACTGGTTAAGCAGGGTCCATGCTGGTATCAAATGACATTGCATCCTTTCTCAAGATCCCGGCCTTTAATGGAACCAAGAAGTTTGTTTTTTGGTAAGTAATAGTCTTAGATGTAGAGTGTTCTCGAATTCGTCTTTAACCCTTTCCCAAACAAGACCTGGTTTTAACGTCCCTAAGAGAATAGACTTGGAAAAACATTGAAACAAAAGAAGAAACTGCTGATAACCAGCAGTTTCTCCTTTTATCTCAACATTTTCTATGCTAAATTGTACATAAATTCTATCTTTAAAAAAGGTTCATTTGTGGTCTGCAGCAGCTTTGAAATGGAAAGTCTGAAAATGTGTTGTTTGGGAAAGGGATAAAATGAGAGTTGTTCAATGCAGCGTATGTGCAGAAAGTGACAAGTGATATATTGCTCCTAGGACGTGCTTTCAAGAGTCAATCATGGAATAGTGAAGCGGAAACAAGTAAATCGAACGTTTGATACAACTTGCATTGACAATACAAGGAAAATTTGAGTAAAACTATCCAGATAGATAAATTTCAAAGGTGTTGGTTCGCACTGAATTCGATACAAAAAAATGGCATTATCACCCATTTCAAATTGAAGTAGGTTTTTCCAGCAAACAGAAGTACCCTCCAAACTCTACATGTTCGACAAGTGCTATTAATTTAAGTTAACCATTTCCATAACAAGACCTGGTTTTGACTTCCCTAATTTAAAAGGCTTGGGAAAACATTGAGGCAAAAGAAGAAACTGCTTGTTACAAGCAGTTTCTCCTTTTGCCTCAATATTTTCTTTGATATATCATAGACGAATTTCTTGATTATTAGCGGTAATTTTGCAGTCTGCAGCAGTTTTCAAAATGGATCACCCTAAGAATTGGCCGTTTTGGGAAAGGGTTAATACGTCTGCAGCTATCCTTATTGTAACAGACGTAGAAGGTAGAAACGCGGAGTTATCTCCCTTTTAAATTTGTGTAAGCTTGCATTCGGTTAATTATCGTGTAGCTAGGCGAAACGGCAGCTCTCACTGCTCCGTAATTACGGACTTACCACGAATGAATGAAACTCCGTACATTTAACCCTTTCCCAATCGACAAAATTTTTAGAGTAGGCATATTAGAAAGCTACTATAGCAAACAAAATTGATGTTAAAAGGGAAGGGATTTGTGTACAATATAGCACAGAAAATATTGAGACAAAAGGAGAAACTGCTGGTTATCAACAGTTTCTTCTTTGTTTCAATGTTTCCCAATCCTTTTCTATTAGGGACGTCAAAACCAGGTCTTGTTTGGGAAAGCGTTAATATCTGTGATTTCTTCCAGTCAGTGAGTAGGTAAGAGCATATAAAGAATCTTGGCGATATGTGTGCTAGTAATTATTAGAGAACTCGTTCACAATTTCCAAGGCCGGAGTTTGCTAAATGAATCAGCATCAATTAAAATTTCTGTTTTTTTTTTTTTTTTTTTTTTTTTTTTTTTTTTTTTTTTTTCACCAAACTGGAAAAATGGAAATAAATTTTTCGTTGGCTAGCATTCGTTTATTCAAAGGCAAAACGCAGCTTTTACCGCGTCGTAATTAAGGACTTACCATGAACATGATGAAAGAAGAAAACTTCAAGTACATTTAGTATCTGTGACTTCTTCCAAACAATGACGTTTGCTTTGCAATTATCAGAGAACTCCTTCCAACGAATGCAGATTACTTTAACCCATTACCACACAGTGACTCCTTTTGACTCCCAACAAGTTTATGGCTTTGGAAAATATTGTAGAAAATAAAGAAATTGCTTGTGACAAGCAATTTCTTCATTTTCCACATGATTTCTACGTAAAAAGACAGAAAAAATTATTTCATTTGAAATTGTCGTCGTCTGCAACATCTTTGACATTGGTTTTGTCTGAAATTTTCTCGTTTGGTAATGGGTTAAATGAATCTGGTTAAGGTAGAATCCCCGTAATATGCCCATTTTGAGATTCATACAACGTCGGATTTATTTTGGTCCGAGAAATTTTATTTGGTCACTAATAACCTTTTTAGGCTATCCGCTGAATATTTAAATCTGGATGTACACATCCGGTGATAGACTGGTACCCATTCGTGTAAATAACTGAATTTACGACTGGGAACAGGTACTGCATTCTGTCCTTTGATTGGTCAATCGAAAAAATCGATAGACCAATGAAACGGCTCGGTGTATGGAAAGCGTTACCTGTCCAGGCCGTCTGAGTGACCGTCAGATATTAGCTATTACCGTACTTAAATCCGTAGTAGATTTCAGGTACGGGAACCAGACTAATCCGGTGAATTCCTAACGTATTTCTGCTTTCTCTGCTCAAGCCGTTTTCAAATCGGCGACGTTTTAACAGGGTTGTTGGAGACTACATGCAATTGCTTTGTCAAGTGATTCCCGGTCGTGATTATTCTGGTAGTGCGAAAACATCAAATCATTCGATCGATAGCCATAAGACATGACGTATTTGTTATCTGTAAAACAATGACCCTATTAATTTCCCCTAAGCTCTTTCGGGATGGAATTCGTAAGCTTACATTTATTTGTACTGTTGAGTAGATGACATCATACGCAATCAGTTTAACTCGTTCCCAAACGACAAAATTTTAGATCGGTCCAATTTGAAAGGTGTTGCAGACGACAACTTCAAGTGCAAGAAATTTAACATTTTTTGTTCTCTCTGTGTAGAAACCATTGTGGGAAATGAAGAAATTGCTTGTCACAAGCAATTTCGTCATTTCCCACAATGGTTTCCAAAGCCTTTTCTATAATGGACGTCATAACCAGGCCCTGGTTTCTAGAAAAAAAAATAAGTACATACTCATGAGTACATGCTCAACTTCAATGGAATACTACTCATGAGTACATGCTCAACTTCAATGGAATACTCTCCAACGTTTAAGGGTATTCGATTGAAGTTCAAGTGTGTGTGTGTGTGTGTTTTTTTTTTTTTCGAGAGAGAGAGAGAGAGAGACCGGGGTCAGGTCTTGTTTGGGAAAGGGTTAATTGATTAATAAATGTACACGTATGTGGTTCGTATAATTTCTTCAAACACAATGTGCACAATAAGAATACATGTATATTGTGTGTCATCTATAAAAAAAATGACCATATTTCACCTAAGTTCATTCAGGATGGAAATTAACTAGCTAACATTTCTCTGTTGCTTAGTTGGGAATCATGCGCCGTCCGACGGTATATTGATTCTGGCAGGTCCTTATATGCAATTAGCTTATTACCACTAAGACCCCCCCACACACACACACACAAAACAGGCACCGGAAGTCGTCCTTTGATGACAAATTATGGCCAATCACCGTTCGTTGCCATTGCACTTGGGATGCTTTGCTCGGAATTGGGTCAGAACCTCGATCTGGCATAAAGAAATTGACTGATGTGTTGCTACTTTCAGTAAATAATTGGAACCGTTTATACAATGCTAAGTTCCCATAAACCCATCGTTTGTTACCGGAAGCGGCTCATAGGTACGGACTAAAACGATAATTGAAAGGGGTCAATTAAAACAGTTTTATTCGTTTTTTGGTTTGTATGTTTTGGTTTTTGTAATATTTTTAGGAAATAAATACATGTAGGCCTTTGTTGGCGCAAGATCGTATGACACATGTTTACATTTGGTCAAAATGTAAACAAAACAGTGTTGTATAAAAGATGAATAAATTCTTTGTAAGTAGTGACGTTGACATGTTGAAAATTTAGGTACAGTGACAGAGTGGTCTGTTCACTGTTCGAAATTTCCTGCGTTTTATCGAAAACTGATTTGTTTACATTTTAACAAAACGTAAACACGTGCCATGCGATCTTGCGCCAACATTAAGTGTAGCGTCAATAAAAAAAACTTTGGAGTTGTCGGAAATATGCTGCATGTGAAATGTATAGACTTCTTTCTTTATTCCATAATCATTAACCTTCGGGATCGTGTAAAACTTTCCAATACGAATTATTTAGAGTATTATACTTTCACAGTGGGGATTGTGCATGATGGGATGGATAACGACTACCGACAATAGGGAACGATTTTATCAAGTAAACCGTGACGTAATTTCGGACAAATAAATAGTATTTCGTTGGTGTTGTTATAAAATCTCGTAACTACGGCTTGGATCAAACCGTAGTTACGAGATGTTATAACAACACCGACGGTTTATCAAAACATAACGGTAAACTCAGTCTATTTTTTGCACAAAATTTGATGCCAACTCGCCTCGCTTCAGGTAAGACATTTTGCAATAACTCTGTTATTTCTGTATCAATTTTCAAGCGGTTTGCTGCATGTACCCCGCCTTATCGAGCTCTTTCATCGGATGTATGACATATTAGATAACTCATGATACTTTTTCCGAAATATTGTCCCAACCGACCAGAAAGCGAAATGGTAACGACTACGGCCAAATTAACCACGCTTCAGGTAAGAATTTGTGCAATAACTTTATTATTTCTGCGCCAATTTTTATGCGGTTTGTTGCATGTACTCCGTCTTACTGAGCCCTTTCCTCAAATGTATTATTTATCTTGAACTTCCCTGTGCTTTTCTCAAAAACCGATCCCAACAGGCTAGAAAAAGGGCCTGAATTTTTTGTCGTTTTTCTGGTCGGTTTGGATCATTTTTTGGACAAAGTACAAAGATTCTACAAACAAGTCATATATCCGAGGAAAGAGCTCACTAATGCGGGGTACATGCAACAAACCGCTTGAAAATTGGAGCAGAAATAAGAAAATTATTGCACAATTTCTTACCTGAAGCGAGGCAAATCTGTCCGTATACTCCGTATTCGTTATCCATCCCATCATGCACAATCCCCACCGTGTACTTTGTGACCTGCTGCAGACGACTAAAAGGGTGTTGATACAAGTGAAATTAGTGCACATGTTCAATGTCACACAAAAATATTGACGAAAAATGTGAAAATGCTGGTTATGAGCTTTTTCGTGTTAATTCTCTCATAGTTTGTCCAACCTCTTTTTATCAGGTACGCCAAAACCAGGCCCCGGTTTCTCGGAAAAACCTATACACTTACGAATCCATACTCAACTTCAAAGGAATACTCTCCAACGTTGGAGGGTATTCGATTGAGTTCACGTGGATTTCATGCGATTTGAGCACGGTGTTCAGATTTGAGTCTGAGAACGTACTAGTACTTAAAGCCTCTCTTACAACCCGGCGTGTGTCTTTATAAATCGTGCGTTTTAATTAAAACGTACGATTCAATATCTACCAATAGATGTCGCCACCTGTCGATTACCATCTATCTCTGGTGGGCATTCTGGGTTAACTACTTTCAAGATGTCAGCGCCTATAAAATGCATACACGTGGTACTTCCTCATGACTTCCTGTCACGCGGCATATTTGCTTCATATGCTTGCATAGAGTAAAATGAATAATCTAATTTGAATTAATTATTTTATTAGATGAAATTGAGACGAAAATCAAACTTTATTTTGTTGCAAATGTATTTGTAGTTGCAATTTTCTGCTTGCTACTTTTTGGCGACAGGATTTTGGAGTTATGCGCACCGCGTAGTGATTTTTATCCAAAAATGGATAAAGTGATGCGTCAAATGAGTCAGTCCGAAAATAAAAAAAAATAGAATGGAAATATTGTAGACTGGCTGCTTAGTCAATGACGTACGATTTATAAGGACGCACGACGGGTTGTAAGAGAGGCTCAAAGAAATGTCCGATCAATTCTTTGCTGCGTGTAGTCTGTGTCGTGTTTGCGTCCGCCAAAATCGTACGTTGCACGTGCGTGCATCGCACGACTATGCCTACTTTTTAGACACAGACCGCACGCAGGAGCACCTGCGACCGGTTGTAAGAGAAGCTTAAGTTTTTTCGAGAAACCGGGGCCAGGTCTAGTGTGGACATTGCTATTTATGCGCTATCTAAAAACGTTTTCGCCTTTATTGCCAGTTTTAATGGTTATAAAAAATAATCTCGAATTTCCGTTTTATTAGTTCGGGATTAATTGCAGTAAATTTAAAATGCATTTTTTTCTTATCGGTTCCCATGGAAATTTTCAATTTTCAAACCATGTTTTACCAAATAAATGTTTGTAATAATTATTTAAGCGTTTGGCGATTTTTTTTCGCAGACGACATTGAAGTATTTCTTATTAAAGATCAATATATCGTCGGTGTAAATGCAAAACCTCGTATGTCGATTCTTGCGAATTTCAAAGTACAAACTTGTGTGCCCAGTTACAGACAATTCTTACAGCTTTTGAGACATTTTACTTATCAGTATTGATGACAAATCATTGTGAACAATATGTCCAAATTTCAAGTAAACATTTCAGTTTGGGAAAAGTTCTTACACTTTTTTCCCTCCCCTTTGAAATTTTCCAAAAACGAAATAGAATCTACGACGATAAGAACAATATAGCACAGAATATATTGAGACAAAATGGGGAAATGCTGTTTACCATAGCAACATTTTCATTCTTTTGTCACAATGTTTTTTTAGAACATTACATCATATTGTGACCGTATAAAAATACCAACAATCATCTGAGCCCACGACATTGTGATGATAAGAAATGGAGACACTCCACAACGGGAAATGCTTCCGGGTCGTAGTATAAAAACATAGATCCGTCAAAAATGGATTCGCTCCTTTTGTTGCATTGATTCTGTGTCTATAAACTAGGCAGATGCATGAAATGTGGTTCTGCATACTGGCAGACCATCATTGTACTGTTAGGATGTGTTTTAATGAATTTGTCCGGAACTAGTTTCTTGCGCGGTCGTGACCTTTCATGGGTGTGTGTCACATGCAGATTCAAAAAGAAGGTGTCACTCCTCAACGAAACGGGCCTATTAAATATATAGTAAAATGGGTCAATTTGGCAGCTTCTAGCTCCTCTCAGAAGTCTTTGTGACACCTTTTACTTAGTCTGCCTGACAGACCATTTCTTTGTCTTTAATTTACTACCAAAAAAGTGGTATCAATAGCACCATCAGCTAAAATCACGCACCCGTGAACACAGCCACCCTTGAAATTTGCCATCTATTTCGGGATCTGCATGTGACACACCCCCATGAAAGGTCACGACCGCGCAAGAAACTAGTTCCCAACAAATTCATTAAAACACATCCTAGCAGTACACTGATGGTCTGCCAGTGTACAGAACCACATTTCATGCATCTGCCTATTCTATAGACACAGAATCAATGCAACAAAAGGAGCGAATCCATTTTTGACGGAACTATGTTTGTATACTACGACCCGGAAGCATTTCCCGTTGTGGAGTTTCTCCTATATAATGAAGGATTTTACAAAAATTTTACCAAATCTGTCTCAGGTCAGTGCTTTATGGTGTTTCCAAACAGAAAACATAAAAAGAGTCTAAAATTTGTCTCTAAATAACAAACAAGTGGCATTTTAAAAAGGGCCCCCCTAACTGCAAAACGATGTCTTTAATGCAATTCTGGGTTGAGACCCCCCTGGCTTACTTGAATTGGAATAAATCAGGAATTTATGGTCAGATTTCCAAAAAATAAAAAGATACTTACTCTGTCGTCCTTAACCTTTCACAGTAAGATGCATTTCTTGAAAATATTGCATAAAACAATGCGGAAAAGGGGGCTATTTTAAGACAAATGTCCCTTTACAGGCTGAAATCCTATTTTTATCATTTATATACATTTTAAACTGTAAAAACTAAACTCGAATTTTGTAAAAGTAATACTTTAGTGCAGATATATATTTTTACAATAAAATGAATAAAAACAAAGACTGTTTTGGGACAGGAAATGGCCACTACTGGCCAATTAAGCCTCTTTAATCGGATTATGACCAAAGTAAGTATTGGGGAGAGTTAAGGGTTTTTTGCCTTTTCCTACGATGTTTTGAATGTGGAAATACAGCAAATCGTTACTATGCAATTAGTAACACTATTCAAGACAAAACTCGTAACTCCAGTGACAAATTAGCAGAAACAGGGCACGTAAAAAGGGGCCAAAATGACAAAATTATCGATTTTCTACTAAAATTCGTTATTTTGTGGACCTGAGAAATCTTAAAAACGATTGAAATATTTTACACAAGATTCTTCGTGCTATTTCCCGTCTTCAGATATTCAAGTTAGCTGAAAACCGTGTCTTTGAGAAGGAAAAACAAAGGTTTTAAAGACAATACAAACGTGGAAAACACACGAAACAGAAATCAATAGTAAAATAAGTCTTTATAGGATAAAGGGTTTCTGCAGTCTATTTTCATTTAAAAATGCTTTCAAAATATCTTTGAAATTCATAATTACTGCATACGTGTTTCTCCTACTTGAAAAATGATTCTGTATAGGAAATAGAAGGAAATCACGAAGGGGGGGGCATACAAAAAAGGGGGGGGCTAAATGTTAAACATTAAAAAGTCATTTTCTGTTATTGAAATGTTTAAATATGTATTAAATCGATTTAAAATCCAGAAATTTTGTAATAATTTGCTTTATCTATTGTGCGATAAGCAAAACAAAGGGCATTTTGTGCAAAAAAGGTTAATTTCAAATCAAATTTAATGATAAAATCATGTCACGCACCTTTTTAAATTTAGTCGGGGTGTTTCTGGGATAAAGGGTTTTTCGCCTTTCCAACGATATCTTTAAGCTAGTTTTGCCTTGAACTAGTACTAAACGGAATTGCCTATCCAAAAATACACAGGAATTGACAACACAAGCAATCGAGCCCATTTGATGTGGTTTCTAACGTTGTCTTTGTTATTTTTAACATTTTTTTAAATTTTTTTAAATTCAAGTTAAAATATGACGTAAATTTCAAAAATATGGTATATTTTTCACAAATTCTTTACTTTCAGATCAATTGAAGCAACTTCAAACACAAAAATGTGGCCAAAGTTGAAATTTCGTAATTTTCACTTCTGGCTCATATAGGTGTCACTCCTCAACGAAACGGGCCTATTAAATATATAGTAAAATGGGTCAATTTGGCAGCTTCTAGCTCCTCTCAGAAGTCTTTGTGACACCTTTTACTTAGTCTGCCTGACAGACCATTTCTTTGTCTTTAATTTACTACCAAGAAAGTGGTATCAATAGCACCATCAGCTAAAATCACGCACCCGTGAACACAGCCACCCTTGAAATTTGCCATCTATTTCGGGATCTGCATGTGACACACCCCCATGAAAGGTCACGACCGCGCAAGAAACTAGTTCCCAACAAATTCATTAAAACACATCCTAGCAGTACACTGATGGTCTGCCAGTGTACAGAACCACATTTCATGCATCTGCCTATTCTATAGACACAGAATCAATGCAACAAAAGGAGCGAATCCATTTTTGACGGAACTATGTTTGTATACTACGACCCGGAAGCATTTCCCGTTGTGGAGTTTCTCCTATATAATGAAGGATTTTACAAAAATTTTACCAAATCTGTCTCAGGTCAGTGCTTTATGGTGTTTCCAAACAGAAAACATAAAAAGAGTCTAAAATTTGTCTCTAAATAACAAACAAGTGGCATTTTAAAAAGGGCCCCCCTAACTGCAAAACGATGTCTTTAATGCAATTCTGGGTTGAGACCCCCCTGGCTTACTTGAATTGGAATAAATCAGGAATTTATGGTCAGATTTCCAAAAAATAAAAAGATACTTACTCTGTCGTCCTTAACCTTTCACAGTAAGATGCATTTCTTGAAAATATTGCATAAAACAATGCGGAAAAGGGGGCTATTTTAAGACAAATGTCCCTTTACAGGCTGAAATCCTATTTTTATCATTTATATACATTTTAAACTGTAAAAACTAAACTCGAATTTTGTAAAAGTAATACTTTAGTGCAGATATATATTTTTACAATAAAATGAATAAAAACAAAGACTGTTTTGGGACAGGAAATGGCCACTACTGGCCAATTAAGCCTCTTTAATCGGATTATGACCAAAGTAAGTATTGGGGAGAGTTAAGGGTTTTTTGCCTTTTCCTACGATGTTTTGAATGTGGAAATACAGCAAATCGTTACTATGCAATTAGTAACACTATTCAAGACAAAACTCGTAACTCCAGTGACAAATTAGCAGAAACAGGGCACGTAAAAAGGGGCCAAAATGACAAAATTATCGATTTTCTACTAAAATTCGTTATTTTGTGGACCTGAGAAATCTTAAAAACGATTGAAATATTTTACACAAGATTCTTCGTGCTATTTCCCGTCTTCAGATATTCAAGTTAGCTGAAAACCGTGTCTTTGAGAAGGAAAAACAAAGGTTTTAAAGACAATACAAACGTGGAAAACACACGAAACAGAAATCAATAGTAAAATAAGTCTTTATAGGATAAAGGGTTTCTGCAGTCTATTTTCATTTAAAAATGCTTTCAAAATATCTTTGAAATTCATAATTACTGCATACGTGTTTCTCCTACTTGAAAAATGATTCTGTATAGGAAATAGAAGGAAATCACGAAGGGGGGGGCATACAAAAAAGGGGGGGGGGCTAAATGTTAAACATTAAAAAGTCATTTTCTGTTATTGAAATGTTTAAATATGTATTAAATCGATTTAAAATCCAGAAATTTTGTAATAATTTGCTTTATCTATTGTGCGATAAGCAAAACAAAGGGCATTTTGTGCAAAAAAGGTTAATTTCAAATCAAATTTAATGATAAAATCATGTCACGCACCTTTTTAAATTTAGTCGGGGTGTTTCTGGGATAAAGGGTTTTTCGCCTTTCCAACGATATCTTTAAGCTAGTTTTGCCTTGAACTAGTACTAAACGGAATTGCCTATCCAAAAATACACAGGAATTGACAACACAAGCAATCGAGCCCATTTGATGTGGTTTCTAACGTTGTCTTTGTTATTTTTAACATTTTTTTTAATTTTTTTAAATTCAAGTTAAAATATGACGTAAATTTCAAAAATATGGTATATTTTTCACAAATTCTTTACTTTCAGATCAATTGAAGCAACTTCAAACACAAAAATGTGGCCAAAGTTGAAATTTCGTAATTTTCACTTCTGGCTCATATAGGTGTCACTCCTCAACGAAACGGGCCTATTAAATATATAGTAAAATGGGTCAATTTGGCAGCTTCTAGCTCCTCTCAGAAGTCTTTGTGACACCTTTTACTTAGTCTGCCTGACAGACCATTTCTTTGTCTTTAATTTACTACCAAGAAAGTGGTATCAATAGCACCATCAGCTAAAATCACGCACCCGTGAACACAGCCACCCTTGAAATTTGCCATCTATTTCGGGATCTGCATGTGACACACCCCCATGAAAGGTCACGACCGCGCAAGAAACTAGTTCCCAACAAATTCATTAAAACACATCCTAGCAGTACACTGATGGTCTGCCAGTGTACAGAACCACATTTCATGCATCTGCCTATTCTATAGACACAGAATCAATGCAACAAAAGGAGCGAATCCATTTTTGACGGAACTATGTTTGTATACTACGACCCGGAAGCATTTCCCGTTGTGGAGTGTCTCCAGAAATGGCAAATTGCAAGGGTGGCTGTGTTCACGGGTGCGTGATTTTAGCTGATGGTGCTATTGCTATCACTTTCTTTGTATTCAATTAAAGACAAATGAATGGTCTATTAAGCAGACTAAGTAAAATGTGCCACAAAGACTTCTGAGAGAAGCTAGAAGCTGCCAAATTGACCCATTTTACTGTATATTTAATAGGGCCGTTTCGTTGAGGAGTGACACCTATATGAGCCAGAAGTGAAAATTACGAAATTTCAACTTTGACCACATTTTTGTGTTTGAAGTGGTTTCAATTGATCTGAAAGTAAAGAATTTGTGAAAAAAAAGACCATATTTTCAATTTTTTTGTCATATTTTTACTTGAATTTAAAAAATTGAAAAAAAAAATGTTAAAAAGAACGAAGACAACGTTAGAAACCACATCAAATTGACTCGATTGCTTGTGTTGTCATTTCCTGTGTATTTTTAGCTACGTAATTCCTTTTTCTACTAGTTCAAGCTGAAACTAGCTTGGAAATATCGTTGGAAAGGCGAAAACCCTTTATCCCAGAAGCACCCCGCCTAAAATTAAAAAGGTGCGTGACATGATTTTTTCATTAAATTTGATTTGAAATCATCCTTTTTTGCACGAAATGCCCTTTGTTTTGCTTATCACACTTTAGAGAAAGCAAGGTAGTGCAAAAGTCTGGATTTTAAATAGATTTAATCCATATTTAACCATTTAAATGACAGAAAATGACATTTTTTTCTTTAACATTTTGCCCCCCCCCCCATTTTTGTATGCCCCCCTTTTGATTTCCTTCTATTTCCTATACAAAATCCTTTTCAAGTAGGAGTAACACGTATGCAGTAATTATGTATTTCAAAGATATTTTGAAAGTATTTTTAAAGGAAAATAGACTGCAGAAACCCTTTATCCTATAAAGACTTATCTTATTATTGATTTCTGTTTCGTGTGTTTTCCACCTTTGTATTGTCTTTTAAACCCTTGTTTTTCCTTCTCAAAGACACGGTTTCAGCTAACTTGAATAGCTGAAGACGGGAAATAGCAAGGAGAATCTTGTGTAAAATATTTCAGCCGTTTTTAAGATTTTTTCAGTCCATAAAATAACGAATTTTAGTAGAAAAATCGATAATTTTGTCACTTTGGCCCCTTTTTACATGCCTTGTTTCTGCTAATTTGTCACAGAAGTTGCGAGTGTCGTTTTAAATAGTGTTACTAATTATATAGTAACGATTTGCTGTATTTCCACTTTGAAAACATCGTAGGAAAAGTGGAAAAACCCTTAACTCTCTTCAATACTTACTTTGGTCATAATCCGATTTAAGAGGCTTAATTGGCCAGTAGTGGCCATTTCCTGTCCAAAAACAGTCTTTGTTTATATTTATTTTATTGTACAAGTATATATCTGCACTCAAGTAGTACTTTTACAAAATTCAAGTTTAGTTTTTGTTGTTTAAAATGTATAGGCCTATAAATGACAAAAATAGGATTTCAGACTGAAAAGGGACATTTGTCTTAAAACAGCTCCTTTTTTCCGCATTGTTTTATGCAATATATTCAAGAAATGCATCTTACTGTGAAAGCTTAAGGATGACAGAGTAAGTATCTTTTTATTTTTTGGAAATCTGACCGTAAACCACTGATTTATTCCAATTTAAGTAAGCCAGGGGAGTCTCAACCCAGATTGCATTAAAAATACCGTTTTGCAGTTAAGGGGGGGGGGGGCTTTTTAAAATGCCATTCGGTTGTTACTTAGAGACAATTTTTAGACTCTTTTTATGTTTTCTCTTTGGAAACACAATAAAGCACTGACCTGAGACAGATTTGGTGAATATTTTGCAAAATCCTTCATTAAATTAGATATACAGGCTATTAAGGTATGCAACCCCTAATTAGCACCAAAGAGCCAGCGGCAAAATTTGAAAGGTGCCATTGATTGCTAATCTGTGTTAGATTTCCTTTCGAAACATAAAGACATAAAGATAAGTATTTCGTACGGTTTAGAATTTTTAATTAATGCATAGACCCCTACTTATGGAAATTTCGTTTTTTTTTTTTTTTTTTTTTTTTTTTTGGCTATTATACAAAAATCCACCTAACAAGACAAAAATTCTCAAAATTTTCACCGATGAATACTTCAACCGTAGCTACATCGATTCAAGTGCAGGATATGGATAAAAAATTACAGATAGATCTATCTTGACCCCGGTCAGAGGCTTCGCCTTATTTTCATGTTAATTCTAATGTAAGATGTAGATTTCTTGATTGTCCATACTTGGTGAAGAAAATTCCGACGGTTGAAATCGAGCGCGTCCTTCTGAAACGAATAATTCATCAAAACAAGCAAACCGTGAAAATACGCATCGTCTTGGACAAAACTAAAAAAATGGACTGGACACTTCACACCTGGCTGTTTATTTGTAAATTTCTTCTTCCGTGTTTGGTACTGTCGACCGGGTTTCCACGAGATGAATATGTGATCGACGATAGTCAAGGTTATGGTCGCAGATTTGATGGAATCGGAGGAATTAGCGGCGGAGGGGTAAGTAACTTTTTCATCAAAGTACTCACGGTAATCATTTATGTGTAGCAGTTGATTATCCTCTCGTTTGTGCAGATTGAAGAGAGGATCCATTAAAGATATTGCAAATTAAAGAGCATTCTTTACCCGATTGATGTCTTCTTTTCTTTAAAAGCATGATTGGAAAACTGTTTGATTTAAGGTTTATTGATAACTTGGAAGTGCAGACTGAGGCAAATCCTGTGGGAGGGGCCGGCTTGGGGTGTGCTGTGCAGTGAGAGACATAGATGGTTACATCCCAGTTGGTCTAATCCCATTTCGTCTAATATATAAAAAAAATGGATTAGACGAAAAATTCCCATTTCGTCTAATACCAGTTGCTGTACAAACTGCATGCATATGGTGTCCAAGGTCCTGTCCTCTCTTGGATCCGAGCATTTCTTGGCGGTCGGACGCAGACAGTAGTACTCGAAGGGGAAAGCTCTGATACTATACCAGTTACATCTGGGGTCCCCCAGGGATCGGTCCTCGGACCGATCTTGTTTCTGGTATATATCAATGACCTACCAGACAGCATAACGTCACAAGTGAGGCTGTTTGCGGACGACACGGCTGCTTACCTGACAATAACTGACAAAGACAAAGACAGCGCAACTCTTCAGACTGACCTTGACAGATTACAAGAATGGTCAAAAAAGTGGGACATGAGCTTTAACCCCTCCAAATGCCAAGTTATTCAAGTCACAAAGTCTAGGGTCCCCTTGCCGACAACGTACACCTTACACGGACAGACCCTGGAGACTGTGAGCAGTGCTCGGTATCTTGGAGTGGACATAGCCAGCAACTTGTCATGGAACACTCATGTCGACCGCATTACCACCACTGCCAATCGAACTCTTGGGTTCCTGAAACAGAATGTGAAGACAAGGTCAGTAAAGATCAGAGAGTGCGCATACAAGACCCTGGTCCCACCGCAGTTAGAGTATGCAGGCAGTGTCTGGGATCCTCACACAAGGTCCAACATCAACAAAGTTGAGAATGTGCAACGTCGTGCTGCACGTTGGGCCTTGGGTGATTATTCCAGACACTCAAGTGTCACATCCATGCTGGACAGATTAGGTTGGCAATCATTGGAACAGCGACGATCCCATTCCCGCCTTTGTATGTACTATAAAATAGTTCACGGCCTAGTCGCTGTCCCCCTACCCTCCTATATTCAGAAGAACCCTCGCACATCCAGATGCAGCCACCCTGACAGCTATCGACAGATCCACACCAGAGTAGACTTTTACAAATACTCCTTTTTCCCGATTACCATAGTTCAATGGAACGCTCTGCCACCAGATGTTGTGCTGACAGGGGACCTGAACCATTTCAGAGAGCGTTGCTCTTTGAAAACAGGGGAAACATCGGTAACATTACAAGTAACTTGAAGCTTTGTTTTTGTGTATCATATCGAATCACTCGGTAAAACACTGTAGGGTATAGATCAATAAATCATTTTTTGTCATACCTGACCAAAAAATTCATTTCAAATCGGCCTGCTGGATGAGTATAACCTTTGGTTTTGAATGGAAGGTCAAGGTAAACAAAGGCTGCTCAGGTGAGGGTTGTTGCAAAACATTGCCTATTAACCTTTTAGAAATACTTTTTGGTCGTAATTTTTTCAGCAGCCATAACAATAAATGGTTCATTTATCGATATCATCAGGGGTTTTAACGATAGCGTTTAAGATCGGACAGTGAACGATGCGCAACAATTTGTTGCGAACTTCTTGATTTTTTCAAAGAGCAACGCTCTCTGATGTAAATAGCGAAAAATCAAAATATCAAAGAGCGTATTTACATCAGAGAAGACTCGGATTAGGATGGGGGATGGCGGTTCATTTTCATGTACATAAATTTAATTAGAATTGTGTAATAATAACACCACCGCCCTGTATGTGTATGCTTGATTATCCCTGGATCTGCAACAGACTCTGCCAGCGGGGAATTAAGTTAGGAAAACTAAACTGAATTTGTAAAGTTGCGGAGATGTTTCCTCAAAGGGTTTGATGTGCATTGAAAGATATTTTGTATTTTATAATTAAACCAGAACCCCATGTTATCTGTAGCTTTCTATGTCTGCTGTAAAAATTATTAAAATTCTCCTCTATTTCAGGCCACATCAAAACTGCTGATCAATTATCCTGAACCACAGAGAAGTGACATTTTAGACTACTTGTTCAAGGTGGGTACAGTTCACAGTGACTTCACACTTACCATGCCTGGACAGAATAATTTGGTAATGTTGGGAAATAATTAAGGAAGAATACCCATACTATGACCATTTACCAGTACATAAAGAGTTTTAGCTGTAACAGTCATGGCGAAGACCGTCGGACCGGCAGACATGTCTGATGAAAATTCCCTCAGTCTGATGATTTTTGGCTACTGTCAGTCCCACTGTCTGACACAAATTTTGATCTGTAAGATAGTGGATTATAGTTTGGTCTGACAAAATTTTATATGGTCTGACAGATTATTTGGAACTGTCAGACCGAATGTCTGACAAAGATTTCTGGTTCTTTGCCATGTCTGCTGTAATAAAAATTTGGTGACATTAATTTAATTGAAAATAAAGGAAATGCATTGCGCTTAATTTTAGAAACAGTAGTCTCTTAGTCAATTATAAACTTGAAACATGTCATGAATATTTTTCTGTGTTTTTATCAAATTCTTCGTAATTTTTCTTCTCCAGCCTCAGTTTGGCGCATCACTACATATACTGAAAGTGGAGATTGGAGGGGATGGACAAAGTACAGGTACAATTCTTTAGCTCCACTGGCCTTCAGGCCAGCGGGCTATTGTCATGGTGGTGTGTCCGTCGTGCGTCCGTCCGTCCATCCGTCCGTCCGTAAACTTTTTCTTTAAAAATCTTCTTCTCAGAAACTACTAAATGGATTTCAATCAAACTTCACAGGAATGATCATTGGGTGACCCTCTCTCAGAATCCTTAAAAAAAATTGGATTGAATCAGAATAACCTGAGTTGTCTGCCCTTGAACTTCAAAAATAGCTGGTTTTGACTTTATTTTTACTCTAAAATCTACAAATATTGAACAATCAAGACAAAACTTGTACAGAATGTTGGAGACCATAAGATCTTGCCTTTGTATAATTTTCAGCTTGATCTGAATTTTACATCATGAGTTATGTGCCCTTGAAAATGACAAAATTGCCTTTTTCGGCTCTATTTTGACATTGTTTTCACTCTAGTAACTACAAATATTGACTATTCAAGACAAAACTTGTACAGAATGTTGGTGACCATAAGATCTTGCCTTGGTATAATGTTCAGCTTGATCTGAATTTTACATCATGAGTTATGTGCCCTTGAAATTGACAAAATTGCCATTTTCGGCTCTATTTTGACATTGTTTTCACTCTAGGAACTACAAATATTCAACAATCAAAATAAAACTTGTACAGAATATTGGTTACTATAGGATCTTGCCTTGGTATAATTTTCAGCTTGATCTGAATTTTACATCATGAGTTATGTGCCCTTGAAATTGACATAATTACCATTTTCGGCTCTATTTTGACATTGTTTTCACTCTAGCTACTACAAATATTGACCAATCAAGACAAAACTTGTACAGAATGTTAGTGACCATAAGATCTTGCTTTAGTGTAATTTTCTTGATCTGAATTTTACGTCACAAGTTAATTGCTATTTACAGCTTTATTTTCACTTTTACTACCATTAGTATTATAAAATTAATACAGAACTTTCACAGAATCTTACTGACCATACCATCATACTTGCTTGTAGTTATCAGCTTAGTCATGCATTTGCTTGTTTTCGCAGCCTGAACCTTTGAAATTACATTCAACAAGACAAACAATCAGGCCTGTGGAGCACGTCCAGACCGCCAGGGCTGTCTAGTTTGGTCCAGAATATCAAATTTGCAACAATAAATCTCCAAGGTGTCATGCTACCTTTAAAATTCCGATATAACTTGTTCTCGAATGATCAGTCTTTGTATTGAAAATATATATTTCATGTGCAATGCGCTTTAGTTCATAAACTCATTATGCTCTGATCCACAAGGCTCTAATTATTTTGGCTATCTTATAACATTATGCTATTTGTTACATTATTTTATTTTTATTTTGTGTCGATTTCAACTTTTTGGATATACATGTATATAGAATGGTTTTCAATCATCACCTGTAATTTATTTGATATATTCATGGTGTAGGTAAAGATTATCAGATAGATATAAAAGTCATAAAAATATATGTTTCTTTGATTGACAGATGGATCTGAGGCGTCTCATCAACATTATAGCTGGGATGAAAATTATAGTAGGGGCTATGAGTGGTGGCTTATGACTGAAGCTAAAAAGGTAAAATGTTTATAACTTTTCAAATACAACGTTATTGAACCCATTAACACAAATTGAAAATTTTTGATGCCCCACAAGATAATGGCTTTGGAATACAATTTGGAAAATGAAGAGATTGTTTGTGACAATCAATTTCTTCATTTCCCACAATGTTTTCTACCCAGAAAGACAAAAAAATGTAAAATTCATATTGGACAAGTTTAAAATTTCGCTGTCTTGTAATAGTTTAAGTGATTTGAAACATATTTCCCAACTTCATAACATTAACCCTTTCCCAAACAGCAAAATTTTAGGGTGATCCACTTCAAATACTGCCAAAAATGACAAAATGGAAGTTATTTAACCCTTTCCCAAACAAGACCTGGTTTTGTCGTCCCTAAGAAAAAAGGCTTGGGAAAACATTGAAACAAAAGAAGAAACTGCTGATAACCAGCAGTTTCTCCTTTTGTCTCAATATTTTCTGTGCTATATTGTACACAAATTCTTTCCTTTTTAGCATCAATTTCGTCGTCTAAAGTAGCTTTTGAATTGGAACACCCTAAAATTTAGTTGTTTGGAAAAGGGTTAAGATAAAATTTGTGTAAAATATGGCATAGAAAATATTGAGACAAAAGGAGAAACTGCTGGTTACCAGCAGTTTCTTCTTTTGTCTCAATGTTTTCTTAAGTCATATCAATTAGGGACATCAAAAGCAGGTCTTGTTTGGGAAAGGGTTAATTGTGTATTCTGCACCATCTTGAAATTGGACCCATCAAAGAAATTTTCTTTTGAAAACGGTTAAAGAATTTTCTTTCCTATTTTCAGCGAAATCCAGACATAAAGATATATGGGCTACCCTGGAGTTTTCCAGGCTGGTTAAACCCTACAGGGGATAGAAATCCTTACAAAGCCCCTGTTGTTACAGCTTGTTATATTATCAGGTGGATCAAAGGTGCCAAAACTCACTATAATGTGACAGTGGATTATGTTGGGGTGTGTATTTTGTATTTTTACATACAGAAAAGGAGAAAATGCTATGTATATATTCACAAATTGAGACATAGATTGCTTCTTTCATAAATGTTTTTTGCAACCCTTGTGTGTACTTTAATTGTTGTATTTTGTTGATTCATTTGAACCATAATCTGGAAAAAAGTCCCATTTGGAATTTGAGAACAATATGGACCTTGATCAGCCTGTGCATATGCACAGTCTAATCCAGATCCATATTGTTCTCTGATAACTTCTTCATTGCCTGTTATAACTCTAGGTGAGCAGAATTGATCATTATACCCCCCACAACAAAGTTATGGGGGGGTATACTGGAATCAGGTTGTCCGTCCGTCCGTCCGTCTGTCTGTCCGTCTGTCCGTCCGTCTGTCCGTCCGTCCGTGGACATAATCTTGTGTCCTCTTCTCCTCCCACAGTTTTTGACCAATTCTTCTGAAATTTTACCAGGATGTTCCCTATCATATGAAGTTGTGCACCTGCAATTTTGATCTTGATCCAGTCACTAGTTTCAGAGTTATGCCACTTTGAAGTTTTTAAGGGGGGGGGGTGGACATAATCTTGTGTCCTCTTCTCCTCCCACAGTTTTTGACCAATTTTTCTGAAATTTTTTCAGGATGTTTCCTATCATATGAAGTTGTGCACCTGCAATTTTCATCTTGATCCAGTCATTAGTTTTAGAGTTATGCCACTTTGAAGTTTTTAATGAAGGGGGGGGGGTAGTCAAAATTTACAATTTCGTTTCCGTGTTCTAACTTGAGAACCGTTTGACCTAGGATCATGAAACTTTACACAGTTGTTGCCCATGACCATTCGAGGTGCCCTATTGTTTTGGGGTCACCAAGGTCAAAGGTCAAGGTCACAGTTGGACTTTGTATAAAATCCGTTTCCATGCTCTAAGTCAAGAACATTTTGACCGATAGCACTTTTTCAGTGACAAGGCCCTAGTGGGGGGTATTCGTCCGCTTTGCGACAGTTCTAGTTATAAGAGTGCACATGACCACAGGATGATCTGGAAACTTGGTTTCCTCAAATGTCCAGATCATGGCTCATTTAGATTTTGAAGTTGAAAATGGCAAGAATATAGTCAAGATAAAAAAAATCAGACTGCTTGTATATGTAGGCTCATATCTAATCCATTACAAGGATTGAAAATTTGAAGATACCAAGGAAATGGCTGGTTATTGATTTAAGTTTACATGTATGTACAACTCAGAAAATACTGATGGAAGAGAAGAAAATGTTTTTCATCAGATATTAATTAAGATTTTCTTATCAAAGTCTGTACCAATGAACTTACTCATAACAAACAAGAACTTCTATTGACGTTCCTTATATAAATGCTTCACACTCAACCCATTACCAAACGACAAAATTTTTGACTTGTTCAAATTCAAAGGTGTTGCAGATGACAATTTAAAGTGAAAGAATTTTTTCATTCTTTGGTATCTATGTTTAGAAAATATTGTGGGAAATGAAGAAATTGCTTGTCACAAGCAATTTCTTTATTTTCCACAACATTTTCACAGGCCCATTTCTTGTGGGGAGTCAAAAAGAGTCACTGAGTGGTAATGGGTTAAGCTTTCAACTCTCACCCATTTCATACTCCTGGATGAAGATGATCATATTGAAAGTGTAATTTTTTGCTCTGAAAATTTCCCATGACTTTAAGCAATGAACTTGTTTTGAAATTGACTTTTATTTGCAGATCTGGAATGAAAAGAACTATGATAAAGTCTATATAAAGGTAAATCCTTAGATGCTTACTCATGCCCTAAATACTGGTCAGATGTAGTTCATTTGAAATTTTTACAATCATGCTTTCTTTCCAAATTTATAAAATAGCATGATTGTTAAATTCATAAGATACTAGCAACTTCAAGCTTCATACACATTTTGATCACATTTTGGAGATGTTCTGTTAGCAAGTTTTCAAAAATACAATCTTGCTGTTATAAACTTTGAAATTGGTTTGCATTAGCTAGACAGCGTGCTGCACATGTTGTCCCTCAAGAACTTGTTTTTACAGTTTTACTGTATCCCTTTGTTTCTTTGATAAAACTTCAAGTAAATATTTAACAATAACTTTAAATTTTGTATTTCACATTCATGCATACATGTAATTATGTTTGTTGTTTTTCCTTCAGACTTTGAGGAGGGAGCTAGACAAAGCTGGGCTTGAACATGTTAAGATCGTAGCCCCAGATGCACCCCATATAAATGACTGGAAGATATGTCCGGACATGCTACATGATCCACAACTCTCTGATGCAATAGAGGCTGTAGGGTATGTAGTATACAACTTTGGTAATGATCATTCCCTAAGTTAACCCTTTCCCAAACTGCAAAATTGTAGCGGGATCCGCTTCAAAAACTACCACAAATAACAAAATGGAAGTTATTAAAGATAGAATTTGTGTAAAATATGGCAGAGAAAATATCGTCCTCGGAATGCAAGAAGGTGCTAAGTGTATATATATTATATATACTCTTAGCACCTTCTTGCATTCAGGGGACTATAGATCTATTATTGAGACTAAAGGAGAAACTTCAGGTTATCAGCAGTTTCTTCTTTTGTTTCAATGTTTTCCCAAGCCGTTTTTATCAGGGACGTCAAAACCAGGTCTTGTTTGGGAAAGTGTTAAGGTAAAATATCAGTAATTGAGATCTACATGACACAGCATTTATCAGGTGATGTCTTAATAAATCGGCAGCAGAGTTTGCCCATTTATTCATCTTTGTAACTTATCTGTTTAGATAAGATACCATCAAACATTTACGACGTCACACAAAAAAAATTTGATGGCATATGAATCTTGAATTGGCCACATTACAGTTCTACCTTAATGATAGAAATGCAAAGCAAGACAGAACTTAAGCCCTTCCAGCATATTGAAGCTTTCTCACGCCCCAAAAGATAAAGCTGTTGAAATATTGCCAGCTGTTTGATCACATTCCCAACAAACTATCTTTTTTTTTTTTGGAAATCTTGATTCTCCCGCAAGGGCAACTTTTATGCAACTATACGCTTGCAACTTTGCCTATTTATTTTCTAATTTTTTCACTTTCTGTTGTATTTAAGCTGTCACTATCCTGGTACCATCACAACACCGGATGCAATAAAAACAGACAAACCGTTGTGGGCATCAGAAGATTACAGTACATTTAATGATATTGTTGGTGGGGGCTGCTGGGCTAGGGTTTGTATTTTTAGCTCCACTGGCCTTCAGGCCAGCGGGCTATTGTCATGGCGCTGTGTCCGTCGTGCGTGCGTCCGTCCTTGTGTCAGTGCGTCCGGTCGTCAACTTTTTCTTTAAAAATCTTCTCCTCAGAAACTACTGGATGGATTTCAATCAAACTTCACAGGAATGATCCTTGGGTGGTCCTCTATCAGATTCCTTCAATTAATGCTGATTGAACCAGAAAGTCTGGAGTTATCTGCCCTTGAATTAAAAAAATGGCTGTTTTGACTTTGTTTTCACTCTAGCACTAAAAATATCAACCAATCAGGACAAAACTTGGTCAAAATGTTGGTGACAATAAGATCTTGACTGAGTGCAATTTTCAGCTGTATCTGAATTTTACATCATGAGTTATGTGCCCTTGAAATTGACAAAATTGTCATTTTCGGCTCAATTTTTACTTTGTTTCACTCTAGCAATTACAAATATTGACCAATCAAGACAAAAATTTAATAGAATGTTTACGACAATAAGATCTTACCTTGCTATAATTTTCAGCTTGATCTGAATTTTATATCATGAGTTATGTGCCCTTGAAATACACAAAATTGTCATTTTCGGCTTCATTTTGACTTTGTTTTCACTCTAGCAACTACAAATATTGACAAATCAAGACAAACATTTAATAGAATGTTTATGACAATAAGATCTTGCCTTGGTATAATTTTCAGCTTGATCTGAATTTTATATCATGAGTTATGTGCCCTTGAAATACACAAAATTGTCATTTTCGGCTTCATTTTGACTTTGTTTTCACTCTAGCAACTACAAATATTGACCTATCAAGACAGGACATTGACACAATATTTTGTGAATAAGTTCTTACCAGAGTGTAATTTTCAGCTTAATCTGAATTATGTTATGTCCCCTTGAAATTGACAAAATTACCATTTTTAGCTCCACTGGCCAAAGGCCAGCGGGGCTTATGTCATGGCCCTGTGTCCGTCGTGCGTGCGTGCGTCCGTGCGTCCGTCCGTCCGTGCGTAAACAATTTTCAAACATCTTCTTCTCCAAAACTACTGGACCAATTTCAACCAAACTTCACAGAAATCTTCCTTGCATGAATCTCTACCAAATTCCTTCAAAAGATTAAAATCCATGCAGAACTTGAATTTTAATTAATTTAATTGATTTAAATTTTCGAAAAATCTTGAAAAATTCTTCTTCTCTAAAACTACTGGACCAATTTCAACCAAACTTCACAGAAATCTTCCTTGTATGAATCTCTTCTTAATTCCTTCAAAAAGATCAATTCTGTGTATAACGTAAATTTTAATTAATTTAATTAAATTAAATTTTCGAAAAATCTTTAAAAATTCTTCTTCTCCAAAACTACTAGACCAATTTCAACCAAGCTTTACAGAAAGGATCCTTGCATGAATATCTTGAATCTCTTCTTAATACTTTCAAAAAAATAAATTCTTTGTAGAACTTTAATTTTGATTAATTAAATTAAATTAAATTTTCGAAAAATCTTCTTTTCCAAAACTACTTAACCAATTTTAACCAAACATCACACGAATCTTCCTTGCATGAATCTCCTCTAAATTCGTCAAAAAAAAAAAATCTGTGTAGAACTTAAATTTTAATAAATTTAATTAAATTGAATTTTTGAAAAATTGTTAAAAAATCTTCTTCTCCAAAACTGCAGGACCAATTTCAACCAAACTTCACTGGAATCTTCCTTGCATGAGTCTCTTCCAAATTCATTCATGATGGGATGAAAAGCTTGGCCGCTGTGGGCTAGGCTTATTTTTCGCTATATGAAACATAGTGTTATTTTAAGAAAATTTTAAAAACTTTTCTGCTCCTTAATCATTCATTGGATTTCATTCTGGCGTAGCATGAATCTTCTTTGGATATACCTCTATTGTATTCCTTGAAGAATTTCGTAGTCTGAATGTCTAAAAGCAAGTGGAGCGATACAGGGCCATCTTGGCCCTCTTGTTTACCTTATTTTTACTCAAACAGCCATAAATATCTCCCAATCAATATGAAACTTTCACATAATCTTACCGGCCAAAAGATCTTGCATGGATATAATTTTCAGCATCATCTGAATCTTAAATCCTGTTTTATGTGCCCTAGAATTTGACAAAATTGCTATTTTCGACTTTGCTTTTACTCTCTGTATATCTACAAATATTGAACAAGCATTTCAAAACTTAAACATGATGTAGATGAAGTTAAGATCTTGCATTAGTGTGATTCTTAGCTTGATAGGAAGATAAATCCTCAGTTATATGCCTTTCAATTGAAAAAAAAATGCTAATTGTGACTTTGTTTTCAATATTTAATCAACACTTGGATTAAATATTAAAAGAATCTCAGGCCTGTGGAGCGATTCAAGACCTTCAGGTCTTCTAGTTGTTTAATTTTTCCAGAATTGCAAACTTTTAGGGTGGTCCAGTTGAAAATGTACTTAAGTCGACAAAATTGATTATGATGAAGGTTGAAATTGTGTACAATATAGCATGGAAAATATTGAGACAAAAGGAGAAAATGCTGATTATCAGCATTTTCTTCTTTTTCCTCAATATTTCCCCAAGCCTATTGAATGGGGACATCAAAACCAGGTCTTGTTTTGGTAAGGTTAAAATCAAAAGATTCATATCCTAGTACTATCACTACACCGGATGCAATAAAAAACAGACAAACCACTATGGGCATCAGAAGATTACAGTACATTTAATGATGTTGTTGGTGGGGGCTGCTGGGCTAGGGTTTGTAATTTTGCCTAAGCCTTTCTCAAACAAGAACTGGTTTAGATAACCTTTGTAAATATGGCTTGGATAGATAGTAACTGAAAAGAAGAAGTTTCTGATAATCAGCAAATTTTCCTTTAACATCAATAATTTCTCTGCTATAACATATACAGTTTCTACTTTTGGTTTCATGAATTGTCTTGGCTACTACTCATTTCAATTTGTGTGTTTTGGAAAGGTTTAAATCAAATGATTCATGTGGATTATTAAAAAGAGTGAAAAGGTGAATTTAGCGGATAATGATGAATGTCAGTATTTTATCTTTTTCCCATTATATTTTCTATGATATTGCATGGCTTATTTCACAGATCTATTTGCTGTCACATATCAGTATGGTTATAATTGTCTGGTCTAGAATTACATGTAGTTCGTATTGTAAGCATTTGTAATGCGAGATTTAGAACGCCTTTTTTGCTGTTGCAGATTTTGAACCAGAACTTTGTTAATGGGAATATCACAGCGTAAGATCATTTTCTTCATCCACCATATTGCATGCATAGCTCTTAATTGGAGATAATTACTCCTTTGCTTAATCTTAGAACATCTTGATTTACATTCCAATCAGTATGGCACTAAAATGTTTTGAATTTTACTAGTGAAAGTCTTGAAGCCACTTACTCCACACTTTTTATCCAAATATTTTGATTCCTTACAAATTTGATTCCTTACAAATCCTGTTCATTTTCAACCATTATAAGTTTGTGTTAAGAGTAAAATAAATATTAATCCAACATTCTAACTTTGAAGTAATTTATATCAATGTTATTCAGTATTTTGTATTCATTTGCGATTCTTTAAATGGAATGAAGTTTTGAAGTTTAATTTTAAGATAGTCTACTTCTAATTAGATTCCGGCGATGTCAGAATCTCTCCTGTGACATCTTAAATATTCATTACACATTTAACCCTTTCCCAAACAAGACCTGGTTTTGATGCCCCTATTAGAAATAGCTTGTGAAAACATTGAGACAAAAGAAGAAACTGCTGATGACCAACAGTTTCTCCTTTTGCCTCAATGTTTTCTATGCTATATTTTACACTAATCCTGTCTTTTTCAACATCTATTTTGATGGTTGTATTAGCTTTTGAAATGGATCATCCTACTATTTTTCCATTTGGGAAAGGGTTAATCTACACTGGACATGTTGCAAGTTAGAAAATATGGCTCTTTCCCTTAGTAAGTGTAAACTATATTGCCTGAGAAATTTTGACATCACATGAATTACATTAGAGGTGGACTACCTTAATCCATTCCCAAATATTGACTCATTTTGACTCCCTTAATGAAAAAAGGCTTCGGAAAACATTGTGGAAAATGAAGAAATTGCTTGTGATAAAGCCCCGTTCCCACTGTCACGGTGTTGGTCCCGGACACCCACGGTACCTCCCGGTGGGGAAAGAGCCGGTATTCCGGGATGATCCGGGATCTTTTCTCTAAAAAATGATTCATATTCCCATATTCCGGACATTGCCCCGGTGTACCCCGGTTTATTACTAGCAGGATCTTCCCGTTCTACCCCGGACTATCCCGATTTGTTCCCGGTTTGCCACGGTGTATTTACGGTGCAGGGGCCGGCGTGATCCCGGTAGACCCGGTGTAACCCCGGTCGTCGCCGGTAGAGCACCGGTAGCCGCCGGTATCGCCCTTTCATATCACGGTTGTGCGCCAGTGACAAGCCGATGTTTCCCGCAGGTCACTCGTGTATCAGCATCAGTTCTCTATCGTCTCTTGAAGTTCTGGTTTATGAGATTTGTTTGCTTGTGCTTGCATCAGAAAATGAAACTACATTGATTAAGCTGAAAATGTCCATGGATCATCAGGGACTATCACGGTTGAGCCAGGGTAGAGAACCGGACTTGCCCCGGAATATGCTGGTGTTTCCCCGGATAAAGCCGATTCTTGACATCCTCCCGGTGAGTCCCGGTGACTGCCGGTTGTATTAAACATTTTAAAACATCCAGGGTTGGTTGCTGGATCAACAAGGTTCATCCCGGATGGTCCAGGATGTTCACGGTGCCGCCACGGTTTTACTCCCGGTTTGTCACGGTTTCCCCCGGACCACTCATCCGGGACTAACCGGGGGTCCAAACCGTGACAGTGGGAATGGGGCTTAAGCAATTTGTTCATTTCCCACAATGTTTTCTACTGAGAAAGAGCAAAATATGTAAAAGTTGATACACTTTAAATTGCCCTCTGCAACATCTTTGAATTAGGAAACGTCTAATATTTTGCTGTTTGGTAATGGGTTGAATTGTATGTTTACAGAACCATATCCTGGAATCTGATAGCAGCCTATTATGATTCTCTCCCTTACACAAGAGATGGACTGATGACTGCTGAAAGTCCATGGAGTGGCCATTATGAAGTCAGCAGTCCTATTTGGATGGCAGGTATAACAAGTTTGAACCATTTACTTGAATGATAAAGTTAATCGAGATGAATTAAAACAAGTCAAACAGACACATGGGCATAGTTTACGGCCAGACAACAATTATGTTGATATATTTCTCTTCTTAATTGCTTTTTTTTTACAATATCATGATTATATGGATGGATTCATCTTTATTTTGATTTTCATGCCCCCCATATTGAAAAAAGATCAGGCTGAAAACTTAACATTGACCATTTCAGAGGCATTTGTGTTACCCAAACACATCTTGTTTTAAGGTAAGGCCTGGGTAATCAGTTATGGAACATAATCTGTATGGTGCGAATCAACGATTTTCAACGATTCTAAGACAGTTTTAAAGGGACATTTCATTCCCATTTCAATTTTTTAAAGTATGCCTTGATGCTAAGATTGGATATTCTAATGAGTATAAATGTTATTTGTTTTTTGAAGTTGTTATTTATTAGCGAGAAACACGCATTTAAAGTTGAGACAGAATCGACGAATTCCATATAAATCCGAACTGTTGTCCACAACAATTTGTTAAATTTTAACACAAAAATATATATTTCTCGTAAACGGCGCAATATTTTGACTTGAAATTTTCAGAATTTTCATTAGGAAATATGCTCTTTCAGATAAAAATAAAAGTAAAATTTATTACAAAAAATTCTGAAATGCCACTTTAAAGGGAAGTACTTTTCATGGCTCTCAATTTTGAATTTTTGACTTTCGCTGATTTTTTTGCCGACTCTTCATACAATTTAGAAACATTTTCACAAAAATTAAAATATTCCCCGGAAATCTGAGCACGCTCAATTATTTCTGTTTTTACGAAAACAGGCAATATTGCATCTAATGGTACTTTAAAAATTCTCGGACTTCCGGATGTCACGTAATAAGTCGAAATATAACGATTATACTGGAAGTGCATTACCCAGGCCTTACCTTAATGTTAATTTTTATGCAATTCAGCCCACACAACACAGTTTACACAGATTGGTTGGAACTATTATTGTCATGGCTATGGCAGTGGTCATTTCCAGAAAGGTGGAAGTTATGTGACGTTAGCAAGCCCTGATAGGAAGGATATCACAATAGTTATAGAAACTATGGTAATTTTGCCTTGACATATTTTACAGAATAATCTATTCTAAAGCGCTTAGTTTTCCTTATTCAAATTCTTCAATCTTACATTTTAATCCATAAGTGCATGATTACATATTTTGATGCCCCACAAAATAAAGGATACGGAAAACATTGTGTAAAAGGAAGAAATTGCTTGTGACAAGCAATTTCTTCCTAAGCCACAATGATTTTTAATCAGAAAAACAAAAAAGTAAAATTTCATTCACTTTAAAGTGTCATATGCAACATCTTTGAATTTGGACAAAATTTCATCATCTGGTAATGATTAAATCCTCAACACTTAGTTTATCAAGATTTTGTTATGTGTAATTTTGATTTTATTGAGTGTTATTCATAGTGATGGGCAAAGTCATGGCTAAATTATATGCATTTACTAAAGTTTTGTGCTAAACATTCCCAGAATACATTTATTCAATATGAAATGAAAACACTAGATCTCTACCATGAAGGTATTTAAATAATTCTTCGGTACTGTCAGTAATTTTTACAAATATTTTTGATGAAAAGCAACATTATTCTAATGATTTTGTTTTCAGAGTCATGACCATTCCAAATGTATACGGCCACCATTACCAGGTTACAATGTTACAAGTCAACATGTCAAGTTTACATTTAAAGGACGATTTGTAAGTACCTGTATTTGCATTTGTTAAGTACTTATTTGTAGCACTGAACAAAGAATTCCAGCTAACCTTAATCCCATGAGATTTATTGCGATCACATCTTGAATGTTATAGACCCTTTCGGGCTATGCTTTTTCCATGCCATTTTTTTTTAATTTTAAACACATGTGTAAGCTTAGACTGAAGGATCAAATTATATATTTTTTCTGGGGTCCAAAGAGACCCCTATGAATTTCTTCATAATGTTTTTGCAATTCGTTAGAAATATGTAGTGTACAGTTTTGACCATATGTGACTTGAAAAGTTTCGACCATAGTAAGTCATCGCAGTCGTACAAGGATCAAAACTTTTCACTGTAAAGTAATCCTCTGATCTAGATGTAGTCTATCTGTCTGTCCGTTAGCAATTTCTTGTGTGCGCAACTCCTACAGTTTTGATTGGAATTTGATCAAACTTGCCACAATTAATTTCCATGGTGTCTAGTTGTGCACACTACTTACTGAATTCAGATAATTGTTTTCATTCTTGAATAATCTGCCATTGAATTTAAGACAATTGCCTGTTTTCTTGTGAACAAAACTCCTACAATTTCAACCAGAATTTAATCAAACTTACCACCATGAATCTCTTTGATGTCTGGTTGTGCACACCACTTGAAAATTTAGATAACTCTTTTGATATTTGGGTTATCTGCCCTTGAATTGAAAAATATGGCCAATTTTATCGACAAGCCCCTTTCGGGCTTATATGCGCCGCTTTTCGAAGCTCTTGTTCCTATCTAAATATATGTGCATTTTCCAAATGCCACTTTTGGATGATGTCTCATGGTCTGCTAAGTCTGATCTGTTTCAAAACTTGATTTTATAGGTTGATTACGAGCAAATGACTTAATCATTTTCTTGTAACTTTGTGCTATTTACAATTGACATTAAATATTAGGTATGTACCATAGCAGATAGTGTATGCAAAAGGAAATATCTTTATGCTCTTTGTCTAGTCTGTCAGCTAGACAAAACTTTAACCCTTTCCTAAACGACAACATTTTAGGGCAGTCCCATTTAAAATCTGCTGTAGATGACATAATTAATGTTAAAAAGGAAGGATTTTGTATACAATATAGCATAGAAAATATTGAGACAAAAGGAGAAACTGCTGGTTATCAGCAGTTTTTTCTTTTGTTTCAATGTTTTCCCCAAACCTTTTCTGTTAAGGATGTCAAAACCAGGTCTTGTTTGGGAAAGGGTTAATTGTATTCATGACAGGGAATCATGTGACACAACAATCTCAGAAAGTCAGCAATGAATGTGCTAATACATTACCAATTTTAAGATTAGTTTGAAGCAGGGAATATGGTAAAGCATTAAGGATTTGCTGGATGTGGAAGACTTTTCAAGCAGCAACTGATAAAAAAAGTTATTTATGAGCAAACAAAATTTTGTTTGCTCATCAATAACTTTTTTAGCAGGTGCTGTTTAAATGATCCAACAAATTTATCTTATCTTTTGTGTTTTCTACCTTCTAATTTAAACCGAACTCAAAACAGTAATGTATTATGCTATGCATTGAAAATTATCAAACATGTTGTGTAACATGATTGCCCGCCATGATATTGACTTGATATACATTGGTAGTAAAATCATTAAACTATGATTTCTCCAGGAAACTATTGAGAAGCTGTACATGTGGAGAAGTGTACTAAAGTTTGACGGGACAGAATCTAAATTGTTTCAGAGACAAGGTTAGGCTGATGCAAATAGTGGATGATAATAAAGATAGTATTTGTGTACAATATAGTCAAGAAAATATCGAGGCAAAAGGAGAAAATGCTGATCATCAGCATTTTCTTCTTTTGTCTCAATGTTTTGTCGAGCCTAATTTAATAGAGGCGTAAAAGCCAGATCTTGTTTGGAAAAGGGTCAATTTAGTCATCAAAGATAGATCTATGATTTATTTTTTATTTTATTGTCAGGAAACTATTCAGAAGCTGTACATGTGGAGAAGTGTACTGAAGTTTGACGGGACAGAATCCAAATTGTTTCCGAGACAAGACTTGGCTGCTGCACTCGACTTAATGGATGATAAGGAGACAAGGTTCGGCTGATGCAAATAGTGGATGATAATAAAGATATCATTTGTGTACAATATAGCCAAGAAAATATTGAGGCAAAAGAAGAAAATGCTGATCATCAGCATTTTCTTCTTTTGTCTCAATGTTTTGCCAAGCCTAATTTAATAGAGGCATCAAAACTTGGTCTTGTTCGAGAAAGGTCAACTTAGTTATCATAGATATGATTTTATATTTATTTTATCTCCAGGAAAATGTTCAGAAGTTGTACATGTGGAGAAGTGTACTGAAGTTTGAGGGGGCACAATCCAAATCTAATAGATATAGTCCATGAGCCAGACACTTTTTTGGTACCACTCGGAGGGAGTAATTCTAATTGCACTTTCTGAACAGCTTGATATATGTAGTTACCTAATTGATATGATAGCAGTCTGAAATCGGTAGCTTATGCTGAGAAAATCGACGTTTTCTTAACCTACCCCATTTTCACATGTCCACAAACTGGTCAGTATGTGCGATTTCTTTTGGAAGTATTTGATTTATCAAAAGGCTTGTCGTGATTATTTTCTCTTCCAAAATATTCTTAAAACGCTAGTTTTGAGTACTGTTTAATCTGTTCCCAGGTATGAGGCCTCTGTAGGCTGTGAAATAGAAGACAATTTGTCGGCCCCTACACCGAACGAAATGCACGATTTTTTCAAGTGAATTTTTCAATTCTTTGAAGCAGAAATGCAAGTGGCTAAATATTTTTACACTTAAATATATTTTCAAATGCGTATCCATCGATTCATGCCAGTTTCGTGACACAAAACACTGGGAAAAAGCTGTAAAAGGCCAAAACATTTGGTCGATTCGGACCCTGAAATGTTCGTACCTAAAAACTAAAACGCATATTATGAGTGTTTTAAGGCTTCCAACTGTTGCTAATCTATTGACAGCGCTGTTTTTTTTATCCAGAAAAATTGGATTACCCATTAGGTGGCTATTTCATGCATATATGTGCTATATTAATATAAAATGGAGAATTTACGTTAGGCCTAATGCAAGAATGCAGAACTCAATAGCATTTTTACTTTAAAAATATATAAAGGGGCCTCATATGTTCAGTTGAATGTCCAATCAATGCAAATTAGAAAATAATTACCGGAAATATATTCAATTGCACAATATTTGACGGTTTGTAACTAAATTGAATGACCACATAGAATAAATGAAGCTATACTTTACGCAACAAAATATAGCCCAATGCCAATATACGATATATAATGTAAATCATGTAGCAACAAAGGTAGAACCCGATATCCCCCTAATCAATGATACAATCAATATGCGAAATAATTTGCTGCTTTTGTCATATATATGTACAAAAACTCTCTTCATCGGATATATTGTTCTTCATATAAATCTAATCATAACCCAATAAAATACATGTACAATATAATGAGTCAGGATACGGAAAAAAGGTCCCTTAAGGCTTTTGAGTCAAATATGGTTCCAATTCAGCCTGCGTATACACGCAGTCTGATCAGGAATCATTGCTGTTCTCCACTAGATCCTTAGTGACCTGTTGCAATTGTATTTATAGCAGCATGGATGTCTGCCTGTCTGCACTAAAAGCATGCACTGATCTTGAAATGTGACTGACTCAAATGCTATATAAGGGACCATTTTCCAGATTCGCGCTCAATTATGTAATTATGACAGAATACAATTGTTTCTGCTTTTAAGTAAGAATATAACATTCTCATTTCCTAATAAACCTAGTTTGTATAAACTATGATGATTAGACAAAGATTACTTATGCAAAGAATGATAATCAAAGTGTACGGAGGGAACTTATTTCTATGTTAAAAAAGAAATGAGATACATGTAGTACTTTTGCAATTTTATTTCGTTTTGAAAATATATTGCAGTGTTCATGAATGAATAAAACCCCCTGACCTCATAAAAGACAGAATCTATATGTATGTCGACAGCGAAGTCCGTAGATGTACATTGCATACTTACAGAATAGAGTTATTAAAAACAGTGTAATTTTATAAGCCAGGTGATTGTATAACATGTGTATAGTCCTTTTCCCATTTCTAAGTCTCCTTGTCTGTATGTACGTATTACGTTGCAATAGCAATTTTTCTAAAATGTCTGCTATACATGTATATTATCATATTGTATACATGTGCTGATTCTGGTATTCGTGATTTTGATTCAGTCAATGGATCCTGACATACCAGTTGTTAGTGCAATGGTTTTTGTCACTGAAAATCACTATAGGTAATGTGTGTCCAGCTCACCAGGAGAAATGATAAACATATAGATAAAATATATGCATATATACTTTAGATAATCATTTGACTTAGATTTAAACTTCCTCTGTCGTACATATGCATTAAAATGTGATTCAAATGCATATGTGTTCTAGTTTATTTGGCATGAATCATAACAAAATGCATTATGATACATACTCAAATGATTGGGTAATTTTTTGTTTTCATTTTGTAAGAGTCTGAAAGTTCTCTAGGATCCATATCACCACACATATGTTAACAACAAAGTGATTGAAATATAATTGGTAACTAATGGTCAAAGTGATTGAAGTTGTGGTAACAAAAGCAAATGCAGCACCCCCTGTCTTTATAATCACAGTGGCGTAATTTTTAATCAATCATTTCTCATTCACCATCTCTTTTAGACAAATGAAAACGTTTCATAGAATCTGCGTTGTGAGCAACAGATTCATCAGATCTATATAAATTGAAACTCGATTTAATAATCCTCTAAATAGTAACCATAACTTGTCACTTCTGGTGTGACTTTCATCTGTGTAGGAGAGAATGCAAGTTTGTGGTTGTTTAGCGGCTTTGTTTATGATCCCATGCTTCAAAACAAGTTGTTTATGAGGGCATATCAAACGTTTTTGATTCTCACACCTGCTGTATTTTTCATATAAAAGTCCCATAGCCTTTCCAACCCCACACACTCCTACCACCTTGTTAACAGTTCACTGATATCCGATTTTTAGGAATCAACGTATTGTTACCCTAACCAGTCTCCTCAGCAGCAGTCAACTAATCCCCTTAAACTGTCTCAGTCTCACTGGAAGCACTTTTCCCAATATCAGATTGCTGCAAAAGAAGGGGTAGACTCCCCATCAACTTGGGCAATCTTATTTAGTACTTTAAGCCTCCAGGACTAGAAACATGTGCAACCGTGTTCTTAGTATTATCCATTTTGGCCAATAAACTGGGAGGGGTAAGCCGGTTTAAAAGTTTCGGACAAGCTCGTAGCAGCTAGCCATATTATCCTACATACAAAATATATTTAAAACATTCATTTACACTAAGGTGTAAAAACCTTTACCACTCATTAACTTGACTAGTTACGTAAATGCACCAGCGTACTTTGAAGTGCCGAACAACTTCGTTGTCTACATTACTTTATAATTTCGAAATTGTCATTCTCGTGGGTAATTGGACTTATAAATACCAACTGATGATGTATGACATTCTTCAACGTCACAAACCTTATTTTGCATATTATTCAATAATGATGGTTTTTATCTGATTAAGATTAAAATACTACAATTAGTTTGTAAGTTGATAATATCCGCAATGCGGAGAAATTAAATTTCATTCTGCCCCAATAGTTCGCTCTTCAATCAACGCTTTATACTTCTTTTCTTATATTAACACCTAAATCATTAAAAAAAAAATATTGATGCTAATTAAAATACGCACTTAATTTATCAATGAACACAGCAAAATAACTTTGGATCGGTTTTTTTTCAAATGTTTTTTTTTAATTGAGTCTGTCTAAAGCACCAACTGACAAATTTGCTGATGACTTGGATACATGGAAAATCTCTACCTCTGATTGACCATATTTTTTCATATATTTATAACAGAGACCACTTTTATCGTGATCCCATTCTCTCTAATATTTGCATATCTACAATAAATGAATCACATGCTTTAATAATTTAATAAACGAACTTCAAATGTCTAATATTCATAGCTATGAAGTGCTCAAAAGTCACAAAACACATTCCCTGTTATGCATAATAGATTCTTACTTTTTTCTTTGTATCAGCATGTCTGCATTTTTTCATTTGAAATACCAATTGCTGTCAGGCTAAATGCTAGTGTGATTTCGATTGTTTGGTTATGATTATGGCCTTGCACATGACAGTTAGAAGCTTTGGGTAGAAGTTGATTAATATCAACTCGTAATTCTTGCATTATGTTGTAATTGCAATTCAACACATCTGTTTTGGTACCTAAATACTTACATTTGCATATTACTCTCTTTGTGTTATCATTGTTTACTTCAAATAAATAAATTGTGAATGTCTATGTACATGATTGTATAACAGTCCATGTAATGATTCTTTCTTCCTTTCTAGCCCATTTTACTTACAATATGCATCATTCACGAAAGATTACAACTGAACTTTGCTATGTTGATTTGACATGGAATAAGGTTCTATTTTTCAGAAAGGTAGTGTGACCTTTTTCAACAGCTTTTGTATCAATGTAATCAATTTTATCTCTAGTCTCATCCTTTATTCAACACTTAACTTTATCTTTTACTCGTAAATATTTCTTTTGCACTGCATTATATCTTGTATTCTAAAAGACTTTACTGCTGTAGTGATATGTCCACGCTACAGAGTATAGTGCACTGAAGTAAACCCGGGACAACTGCATCTTCCTATGTTAGTTTAGCGTCTTTCTTAAGAAATCATAACCGAAGTAGGGTCAATACATATTCAGATGTCCTGGATTAATGTTAATTCTGTTGCACAACAACGCTTTTAATACACTTAAGATGTATGCTAGGTCTCTAATTATAGACTAGTTTCATGACAGTTTTGCTGAAAATACCTCCTTTGTAACATTTGTATAAGTGCACACCAAAGGCGATAGCCTTGTAGTTAACTACAAATGTTTCTTAATATGTTGTATATACAATATTTTGTGTACTTTTTCCTGAATTCATGAACTTCCATTTGCAATCCAAGTGGCTGTATTAAGGCAATATGTACGTAGAAAGAATTTGTACATATATTAGGAAACACTACCGATTTGCATGTCAGTCCTCATAATTGCTTTTAAAAGCATGCCAATAGCCTACATTTTTTGTATTCATTGTGCAAATGTATCCGAACAAAAGGCAAAAGACGAAGGTGTGCACTCTAGAGGGGCTCTTTATTTTTAAATGATGCCTTATCCGCTTGAGTATCCGCATTGGATTTCAGTAAAGAAATAGCATACATTATATAGCAGTATTGATAATCCGTCTTTCTTCACGAATCAACTGCACATGGAAAAAACGTTTTTGGCCTTGAAGAAGGCCATATTTAGCATGTCATTTTTCTCAGGGCGTGCAGAATTACTAGTCGGCCTTATCTTGTGAAAACGTTGAACGCAGATAGAAAGTGTTCTTGCGCGATGAAAAGTAGATCGGAACTGGATTAGATCTATACTACTTTATGCAGATTTTGTAAATTTTGACCCATGTACATTACAAAAAAAGTAAATACAAACAAGCGGCGATGAAATGATTTTCATGATTCTTTTTATCCCCGTCTCGATCTGTGCATGGGTTGACCCCCCCCCCCCCCCCCCCGGGTCAAAGTCTCTGATTCCGCGCTTGTATATTAATACGCGTAGATCGACTGAATACGATGAATCTTCCCGTAAGATCAATTACGGAAATGTATAGCTCTAAGCACTGGGGTTTTGCTTTGTAATGCTTATATGGGTATGGCAATTTGTCATTCAACCAAATGCATTTTTAAAACACTCAACGTATTGCGGCATATTGTAATCTCTTACTATGCTAATTATACGCCCGTTGAAGACGGGGCGTGTTATGGGATCACCCGTGATGTCCGGCGTCCGGCGGCGTCAACCTCTTTGTCCGGAGCATAACTCTGTCACCTTAAGTCCGATTGACTTTAAACTTAATAGTTATATTCTTCTCATCATTACGGAGTGCAGTGCACAAGAACCATAACTCTACCTAGCCTATTCTTTGAGTTATTGCCCTTTGTTGTTTTTCATACTTGAATCTTGTCCGGAGTATATCTCTAAAAGTATAATAGCTTGGATCATGAAACTTCATGGGTGTATAGATCACATCATGGGGGGAGTGCAGTGCACAAGAACCATAACTCTACCTGGCTTATTTTTTTAGTTATTGCCCTTTGTTGTTTTTCATACTTGAATCTTGTCCGGAGTATATCTCTAAAAGTATAATAGCTAGGATCATGAAACTCCATGGGTGTATAGATCTCAACAAGGGAGAGTGCAGTGCAGAAGAATAATAATTCTACCTGGCATATTCTTTGAGTTATTGCCCTTTGTTGTTTTTCATACTTGAATCTTGTCCGGAGCATATCTCTAAAAGTATAATAGCTAGGATCATGAAATTTCATGGGTGTATAGATCTCAACAAGTGGGAGTGCAGTGCACATGAACCATAACTCTACCTAGCTTAGTTTTTGAGTTATTGCCCTTTGTTGTTTTTCATACTTGAATCTTGTCCGGAGTATATCTCTAAAAGTATAATAGCTAGGATCATGAAACTTCATGGGTGTATAGATCTCAACAAGGGGGAGTGCAGTGCACAAGAACCATAACTCTACCTGGCATATTCTTTGAGTTATTACCCTTTGTTGTTTTCCATACTTGAATCTTGTCCGGAGTATGTCTCTAAAAGTATAATAGCTAGGATCATGAAACTTCATCGATGTCTAGATCTTATCAAAGGGGAGAGCAGTTCAAAAGAACCATGATTCTACCTGGCCTAATTTTTGAGTTATTGCCCTTTGTTATTTTTCATACTTCATTTTTGTCCAGGGCATATCTCGAAAAGTATAATAGCTAGGACCATGAAACTTTTACCAACCTGCTCCCCCTGTCGACATAAAGCAGTGTTACGGGCGTATCTTGTGACAGTTTGACACCTTATTAATATTTAAAGAAACTCGTTCATTGCAAAATTTTCCGTAAATGTTCGTTTTTCCCCGCGAAAGAACTATTGGGTCTATAGAAATACCGGAACACCATGGAACGCATAGTAATTACCGGAACACATGGAACGCGACAGTGATTACCGATACACACTTGAAATATTTGGTTTTCCAATACCGTAGGTAGTAGTAACGATTTGTTATTCTTTAATCTGTCTTAAAACTTTGTTATTTATATATCTATGTATTTGAATGTGTTAGATAGTGATGTTTTAATAGGCAGATTCATGATTAATTTTAATAAGGTTCTAAATGATATATTGTGAAGATACATGTATATAGAAATAACATTACGATTTGTCGGCAATGATTTGACTTCATTTAATAAATCGTTATCCAATCCATTACTTCATCTTGATTGTTTGAACAAGATATATGGAATTTACCATTATCTCACCCATTCCAAAATGTAAAAACTTTTGACTTGTCAAATTCCAAAGCTAATGCAGACGACATAATGGGCATTAATAAATTTGGAAATTGTGCTCAATATAGCAAAAAAAAAAAAAAAAAAAAAAATACAGAGCAGAACGTACATTTTCCAATTATGCCGCATTGTTTTCCAAAAACATATTTTACCAGAGGTGTAAAGAAATATTACAAGATAAACAGTTGATCTATTGTCAAGGTCATCTCCAATCTTTCTCTAGAAACAGGTATTGTCCCCAAAGATTAGAGAAGTAAAACAGTAGCACCCGTCTATCAAAAGCTGTCCAAAGTATAAAGCCAGCAACTTTAGGCCAATCTCTTTAATCTGCATAGCATCAACAATTATGGCGCGCATCCTGATAACAAACATCATGGGCCACTTTGATAAGAATAATCTACTTAGCCAGTACCAGCATGGCTTCAGAGCAAAACATACCTGTGAATCTCAATCGATTAGCCGTACCCAAGAAGCATACGACAATCTTGAAAATGGTCAACAAACGGATTTATACTTGAAATGGATTTTAGTAAGGCATTTGATTTGGAACCACCTTCCTATAGCCGTCTCAGATGCCACTACGCTGAGGGGCTCAGGGTCGCCCTACCACAGCATGCTGCGGCCCTACCCAGTAGCAAGTAACCGGTTGATGGGTGTACATAGTTTCAACTGTACCGTATAGACTTTTAGCTGAACATAACCAATGAAAGTGGTGATTGTCTCATCCCATCGTAGGTCAAATATACATTCTATGAAGAACCCTGACCTAAACCGGAAGAAGAAGAAGGTTGATCACAGCAATTAAATATCCAAATTGAATAAGATGGGCGTCCTTCCACTGATCTCAAGATGGATATAATCCTTCTAAAAGGATTGTTCTTAAAGAGTAGGTATTGATGATCACTCATCAACTACTCTATCCGTTCTCTTAGGCGTCCCTCAGGGTTCAGTGCTCTGTCCATGTCTTTTCTTAGTCTATATAAATGATCTGCATGTGTTCAAATTCTTCAAGGCCTTCAGCGCTTTCAGCGCTTTGATTCTTCAATGCTTTATGGATGTACATTTTTCTGAACATGTATTCTAATGACTGTCCCACAGTAGAATAACATTAAAACAATGACTTTGTGTCATCCTCCCGAACCAGAACCGCAAATGGAATATATCCGGCTTTAACCCTCACTCCTTTTTTATCTTGCGAGAAGCTAGCTTCTCTGCGTACACTTTCAAACTAGGCCTAGCTTTCTACATGTTTATCATTAAAGAATTGTTTGTAAGCATTATTCATGTGAATTATTCGTAGTGGGGATTAGTTTTACATTAAGAAAATGAATGAAATGTAAATGGTAAGCGTTTATGTTTTTTGACTTTCTGGTAGTGTAATGGCAATTAAGTCGGCATTGCTATCCATGCTATTTTGTTATATGTATATCTATTTAGCATCACCTGATATCAAAATACTAATTACAGTCCATTTTCATCAGAAAGCGGACTTTATATGTCCAAAAACACTATAATTTTCACTTTTTCCTTGTAATTCGTATCATCTATAGATAGTTCTCTGTGTACACTAAAATCGTCCTCCAGATGACATTTCAGACGAACAGAAAACCTTATAATATGCTACTCTGTACTGTTTTTCAGTTATGAAGAAAGACTTTTGTATTTGAATGAGTTTAAGGGTTGGAGAAATGTATGTGTTGTTTCACTAGAAAACCAATGAAAATTTTGCGTGTAAAGGGTACCCTTGAAAAGAAGCGTTTTTCGGGGCATAAGCTACCGATTTGAGATTGCTATCATGCTGAAACATGAAGTATAGATACCAGACTAATCAGAAAGTGCAAAAAGAATTACTCCCTCCGAGTGGTACCAATCGGCCAAAATTCGGGTCCTGGCTCATGGACTAATATGGCTTAAGGTTTACGATCTAACTTTTCATTCTCAGTTCGTAAACCTTAAGTAAGAAGAGATAAAGGATTTAAATTTTATTTTATCGTCAGGAAAATATTGAGAAGCTCTACATGTGGAGAAGTGTACTGAAGTTTGACGGGACACAATCAAAATTGTTTCAAAGACAAGACTCGATTCAGGTAAGATTTCAGTCCAGTCATATTTTGGCACCCTTTCCCAAATGACAAAAAATTGGACCGTTCCAATTTGAGATCTGCTGCAGACGACAAAATGAATAAGAATAAAGACATATTTTTTGTTTAATATAACACAAAAAATATTGAGGCAAAAGGAGAAAATGCTGATTAAAAGCATTTTCTTCTTTTGTCTTAATGTTTTCCTAAGCAACTTCTAACAGTCACGTCAAAACCAGGTCTTGTTTGGGAAAGTGTTGATAAACATTACCAATGTATAAGGGAAAAAAATCTTAATTTTCGATACAATTTTGTATGTGATTAATCAAATTTTACTGATGTGATCAATTTTTCCTCGAAAACTTTAACATAATAGCATTATTCATACAAAAAGTCAGGCAAGTTTAAATCAATTCTTCATAGCAATTGAAATCTCTTGAAATAGTTGAAATGGGAGACAATTCCATTTGTGGCTGATTCAAAACCTTTCAAGAGTATTTTCTCAACTAGCAATTTCTTCATTGATATTTTCCCAAGGATTTTTCTTTGTGGGAATAGGGTCAAAAAGTGTCACATATATGGTATCGGGTTAGAAACCATTCTTATACAAAATATTTCATCATGTTCATTTTTAGGTTGTTGATGGATCATTTACTCTGCATTTAAATATTGATGAGGTCATCACTTTGACAACCGTATCCAATGGCAACAAAGGTCAACATTCTACTCCGCCCTCTGCTAAACCTTTTCCAATACCATATAAAGAGGATTTTGAAAGTAAGTGAGGTTTTTATGCCCCGGCATCGATAGATCAGGGGGCTTATTGTTTTACCATTGTCCATCTGTCTGTCTGTCTGTCCGTCTGTCAGTCCGAAACTTAACATGAAAACTTAACATTTGCCTTTTCTCCATAAGTATTCCACATACAAAGCTCAAAGGGGTAGGTTCACTAACCCATGAAATCGGCCTAAAATTTTGAGAAAAAATCATCATCATCATCATCGGTGTTTAGTTTATCGTGCAGGTGTAGGGACTGTTCCACCGTCAGCAGGATCCCGTCCAGATGTCTGGCTGGCTGCACGCATAGCAGATTTAACTTCAGTTCTCCATTTCTTCCTGTCGTTGGTTTGGGATATTGATATGTTCCATTCCCTGGCATCTCTCTCTGACAGTTCTTTCCACAAGGTTTTTGGACGTCCAGCGCTACGTTTTCCAGAGACTTCGAACTGGTATGCAGTCTTGATTGCGTTGTTTGATCTTTGTACATGGCCATACCAGCGAAGTCGTCTCTCTCGCAGTACAAGGGCAAGGTCTTCAAGGCCGGTACGTGTTAGAAGCTCCTGTGAACTTACTGTGGCTGTGTCTTTTGGCTTTATGCCACAAATTTGGCGGATCATAGCCCTGTCGTTGCGTTGTAGTCGCTGGAGGTTTTTCTTTGTCAAGGCCCAGGTCTCACTGGCATGGAGCATTGCACTCCTCACGCATGTGCTGTACACACGGCCTCTGGTCTGATAGGAAAGGTGACGTGATGTGAGGACTGGTGTTAACTCTCTGATTTTTTTCCAAGCTGTCTTGACCCTTGTGGTCGTTGCGAGGTCGCAACCCCCAGCAGCAGAGAGAGTGTCCCCCAAGTAGCAAAAAGAAGATACTACTTCCAGCTTGTCCGTTCTGACCTGGACCTCACTCTGTTGACGGCCATTGATTGGGCATGCAGTTCCCAGGCAACGAGCGCATCTGTAATCCGGGTTTGCTGTCAGTCTTTTTAGTCCACTGCACTTCTTGTGTACCCATTTTCGGCATCCATTGCACTGTATACTGTTTCTGCCGACACCTGTTAAGCAAACTGAGCATGGGAAACTACCGGACTCTTGCAGTTGATCTAGGCCGGTTCCACATATCATGACCTTGGTTTTTCTCGCATTCACTCTCAGTCCTTTCTGTTCCATACCGTCTTTCCATACTAATAGCCTCTCAACACAACTTTCCAGAGTTTCTGCTATGATGACAAGGTCGTCTGCGTATAGGTCTTCCCAAGGTACACCTGCTCGAAATTGACGTGACATGGCCTCCAGCACGATGATGAAGAGGAGGGGGCTTAAGACTGATCCTTGGTGAACTCCAACCTTCACTGCAAATTCTTTGCTGTAACTATTTCCCACGTGTACACAGCTACGGGCATTTGCATACATTCCCTGGACTAGACGCACGATCCACTCATCGACATGGAGTTTACGAAATGCCCACCAGATCACTTTCCTGGGGACACGGTCGAAGGCTTTCTCAAAATGAACTAGATACTTTTATTGTTTTGATGCCATATATGATAGCAGTGAACCTTTAACTGTCAGAAACTGACATTTACTGATTCTTTTCTCTGTCTAGTAGTACCGCAAAATGGCGACAAAAATGTGGTATTTGGCCGTTTTGCTCAATTTTAGCCATTTTTTCCGCATAATTGTTCAAAATTGAATGTGGCCGCATTCGAGTACCACAAAAATATTTTTTTCAAAATAATGCATCTTTTTTTTAAAAACTGATCTACAGTGCATGTTCAAAGGTTTTTATGCTCCCCGAAAAAATTTTGGGGGAGCATATAGTCGCCATGCTGTCCGTCCGTCCGTCCGTGTGTCCGTCCGTGTGTCCGTCCGTCCGTCCGTCCGTCCGTCTGTCCGTCCACAGCCATATCTCAGCAACCCTTGGACCAAATTCAATGAAACTTCACACGTGAACTCCCTGGGATAATCCCTAGAGACCTTTTTCTCCGTTTCTGAATTTGAGGCTGCGTCATGGAAAAAGGGGCCTTAATGTAAAAATTAGATTTTCTCTAATTTCTCTTCATCCAATGGGCAGAATTTAATGAAATTTTGTGGTTATGTGATAAATGAGATGTTCTAGACCATATTGTATAAATAATGTGTGTACAAAAAATCTGTCATGGGAAAAGGGGGCTTAATGGATAATAGTTTTTATTTTGTGACAAACACTTATTCGGGGAGCATAATCCGTCTAAGACGGCTCTTGTTAAATGATTGTTTTACACCATGAAATGTGTCCTGTTATTGTTTCAATGTGTACAAATTTTTAGGAGAATATCTATTTTAATTTCAATTTTATAGCATTTTTAGTGCCCAAAATTGTCCCAAGTGTAACGCTTTTTAGCAAGACATTTGTATCAAAATTCAATTTATAAGTGCTAATCTTAAAAAATACTGCTTTCGAAAGACTCCACAACATACAATTATACAGGCTGTTGCAACAATACAACATTTTTCCGATAGTCATTTGTTGAATAACATATAAATAGTCCCTGAACCATGTTTAGAAAATGACACACACTCAAAAAACGTAAAGGCATAAGATTACAATACCTTGGAAAATCAAAGGACTTTGCTATGTGACATCTTTTTATCTCAAACTATGTATGCTTTTAGTCTCAATATCATCTGTGCAATATTAGTATGATTTTATGCAATTACTTTTATATAATCAAGACACCCTTATGTCATGTCTATGCACACCAACAAATGTCCCAAGTGTAACATTTTGTGTTAGAAAGCCTGTATTTTTGTCATATGAATCACTGATATTGAAACTTGTCTGATTTCTGTTTTACAGGAGAGAATCTGCCACATGAAATATCTGCAGTGTTTAGATCTGAAAAGAACAGCTATTGTGAAATTAAATCAACCCAAATTCAATGTCCCAAGTGTAACGCTAATTATGGGATTTATAATGATCGATTATAAATGCTGAAATATTAAGTTTCACAAAAAAAATGAATCAAAATATTGAGAAACATGTAGGATTCTGTCTGAACTTTGTTCAGAAAGCAATTACATTTAGAAATAATTGAATAATATGTCAATTTAATACATAGTCAGACTCATATCAATTATCTAGCAGAGATATGTAATTATTGACATAATTATCATTGACTTTTATGGATCTACGGCTCGTATAAGATCTATTTGAATATCTTTAGTCAACATATGTTGTAATTATTAATGTTATTCAAATTTTTATCTCAAGCATAACAGTGTAGAACGGTGATAGAATCAACAAAATCTTATCATATGAAAGTTTTCTTTATTTTTGTTTCTTAGAAACCAAGTAAAGTAATCACAGGTTTACTGAATGAGACATTTTCAGAGCATACTTTAGGATTTAGAAAGTAGAGGGGGGATTAGTTGAAAAAAGACAAAATTACAACAATGATGGGATTTTTTTCATTTTCTCTATGTAATGCATGTCTTAGGAAATATTTGAAGCATAGTATTTCACATATAAAATGTGGTGAATATAGGTAAAGAAACTCTGTCTCTTTTTAAGGAAGACAAGAATAGCATAAGTTCATTATGTTTAAAGTTGGATTCACTAATATACGCATTTCTTTCACAAATACACCTTTTTCGAAACAGCTAAGTCTCTTTCAAATGAAATTCATATTTTTGTCCCAAGTGTTACATTTTTCTTTCTACTAATCCACTCAAAAGCGATGATATTACACCTTTAACCTTTCTAATTTTGCTACTCACGTATATCTTGGAAATACAAAACACAACATATTGAAAAAAAAAAACATAAATGATTTCAACAAACAACAGACTTCTAGGATTAGTAAACAAAATCATGTGATTTATAAAACTAATTTTTGACAATGGCAGCCTTCAGTATGCATACAACTACACTTATGACCCCATGCTTGTGTGTTCTTATCTATATTATAAAAAGCAAACATGAATTGTAACTATATAATGGATTTTCTTATAGCAAGTCATGTCATAAGTTTTGTCCCAAGTGTAACAGTTTTACTGAAATATGATTCGCGATGTGTCCTCATCACATATCAAGTCATTGTACCCAAGAAACGTTTTGAATTCTGGCTGCAAGCACCCTACTTATGATCCAGATCAAGTATTGGCTATGTATATCATGTATAGTTACGAGTAAAAGGTTAATGAATATCTCAGAGCGGAAAAATTGTAAATGTGTACATACATTCTTCCATAAAATACTGTCCTGCCCATTTCTACCAATTTTAACTCATAACAGTATTTTTGTATTTCATTCTAAGAAACCGTTGATGGTTGCCATGGCAACATAAATGAATTTCTATTGATAACCTGGCTTTATTTTCAGAAATTATTTCTTATAATTACACACACTTGAAATACGAAAGCAGAACTTTTAATCTACATTCAGTTTGCAAATTATTGTATATTTAAAGGAAAAATGAGAATTTGACCTTGACAAATGACTGACCTTACTAGGACACTACATGTATAAGAAAACTATGGTATGTCTTATTCTCCTTAACAATTTTTTGAAAAATGTAAATGATATATTTAGAAAAATTAAAGTTATAAGCAAGTTTTAGACATTTTGCCTTTTCTGCAAAACGGTTACCATAGAAATATGATAATTTCCATGACAACGCTCATATAACCTTGACAGCATGCTAGATGTACCTTAACATTTTCCTTTATCTCTATTATTTTCATGGAGCATAATTTTACATAAACAACAAACTCATATAAGATTTGTTAATAAATATGTCTAATATTGGTGATTTTTGGAGAAATTGTAAAGTTGGTTACCATGGCAACCATGAATGTCGAATGCGTTTTGTAACTAGGTTTCTTCAAATATGGTGATGAAAGTGTTCAAATAATAGTATTTTAGCAAAATGAGTTTGGGTCGTTTTTGATGGTTAGTGAACCTACCCCTTTGGTATGTAACCTTCTTTCAATGATATCTATCTGTTCCATGCAATATGACCTTCCTCAAGGTCATCCATTAACGCTTATCAACCCTTTATCTGAGAACTTAACGTGAAAACTTAACATGCAACTTAATATTGGCTTTTTCGGGGGCATTTGTGTTTCACAAACACATCTTGTTTATCATTTGTTTGTCTCTATCTAATTCAATAAAAACAATTTTTAAAGTGAGTTATTCTTTATGCACAGTTTGTTTATTTTTTTCCCTTTTGATCTATGAATATCTGTTATCACATACATACATGTATATATTAAAAAAAACTTTCATTTTCCCCAAACTTGCATGATTTGGACTTGACATAGATAAGCTTTTGAAAACAATTAACCCTTTCCCAAACGGCAAAATTTTAGGGTGATCCACTTCAAAAACTGTCACAAATGACAAAATGGATGTTATTTGATATAGAATTTGCGCAAAATATGGCACAGAAAATATTGAGACAAAAGGAGAAACTGCTGGTTATCAGCAGTTTCTTCTTTTGTTTCAATGTTTTCCCAAGCCTGTTCTATTAGGGACGTCAAAACCAGGTCTTGTTTGGGAAAGGGTTAAGTAACAGAAAAAAATACTGTTAACATATCTTCATATGTTTTAATTCAGAGTGTAATGTTCATACATTAACCCTTTCCCAAACAAGACTTGGTTTTGACGTCCCTGATATAATGAGCTTGAGAAAACAATGAAGCAAAAGAAGAAAATGAATGCTAATAATCAATATTTTCTCCTTTTGCCTCAATATTTTCTGAGCTATAATGTAAAGAAATTTAAAGTGACATTTCAGAATTTTTTGGCATAAATTTTACTTTTATTCTTATCTGAAAGAGCATATTTCCTTATGAAAATTCTGAAAATTTCAAGCCAAAATATTGCGCCGTTTACGAGAAATTTATATTTTTGTGTTAAAATTGAACAAATTGTTGTGGACAACAGTTCGGATTTATATGCAATTTATCGATTATGTCTCAACTTTAAATGCATGTTTCTCGCTTATTGGCAATCACTTTAAAAAACTAATAGTATTTATACTCATTAGAATAACCAATCTTGGCATCAAGAAATACTTTAAAAGATTGAAATTGGAATGAAATGTCCCTTTAACCTTTATCGATATCTTATTTTGTCATCTGCATCGCGTTTCAAATTAGACCATCATACAAATTTCTTGTTTGGGAAAGGGTTAAAGTGACATTTCACAATAATTTTTACATAAATCTTATATTAAATTCAATCTGAAAGAGCATCTTTTCTTATGAAAATTCTGAAAATTTCAAGTCAAAATATTGAACCGTTTACGAAAAATCTATATATATTTTTTTGCTAAAACTGAACAAATTGTTGTGGACAACAGTTCAGATTTATATAGAATTTGTCATTTATGTCTCAACTTACAAGGCGTATTTTTGCTTATAAATAACAACTTCAAAAAACTGATATCATTTCTATGCATTAGAATAAACAATCTTTCCATCAAGACATACTTTTAAAAAATGAAATAAATGTGAAATGTCACTTTAAAAAGATTTTACTCATTATCATTTTTCTTCAAAGAATACAATGAGAATGATGAACCATACAACTTTGCCCAGCAGACGGGGTCATTTGAGGTCAAGGACACTGGGGAAGGTCACGGAAAGGTCATGAGACAAATGGTGACACAGACCCCAATATTCTGGTGTTCTGCAGAGAAACTGCATCTAGCCTCAAACCTGATAGGTTCTGTAAAATGGTATTATAATGTTTTTATACAAAATATTAGATAGCAACATTTTAGACTTGTCCAAAATAAAAAATGCATCAGATGGCAATTTCAACTGATCGATATTCTATGTTCATTAGTCTCTCTAGGTAGAGAGTATTTTCCTTAATGTTATCCAAAGCTATTATCTTGTAGGGGGTTAAAAAGAGTCATTGTGGGAATAGTTTAAAAAGGATGCCAATATTTTTCATTATGCTGATTCTTCCTTTTTAATGCCCTTGCATAGCTAGATCTATTTGAAAGGGGCATAATTTTTTTCACTACACATTTCTCTGTCAATTTAAAAAAAATATGCAAACATGATGGGAACAAGGTCAGCAATATCTTCTTTTGTCATTATATTTTTATTCATAATTGTTTACATGATCGCTTTGCATTTCAAGTTTTCCCTAATATACTTTTATAATTTGCCACCGCAGCTTCAAATTATGTTACCGAGAACCCTGACTTGTCAAAGAAAAAATCAGGGTCATCTTTAAAAAAAAACAACATAACTGTGGCTTAAATTATTCTTGACCCTTTCCCAAACAAGACATAGTTTTGATGTTTCTTATAGGAAGAGCTTGAGAAAAGATTGAGGCGAAAGAAGAAAATGCTGATCATCAGCATTTTCTCTGTTTGTTTCAATATTTTCTATGCTGTAATGTACACATTTCCTATTTCTGTTAACACCCATCTTATAATCTGCAGTAACTTTCAAATTGAACCATTCAAAAATTCTGCCATTTGGGAAAGGGTCAAACAATCTTTCGCTAATGTTTCAGGACAGACATAACCATCAAAATGGACGCCAAATTAGGGGACGTCAATAGTACAAATGGATACTTTGTTGGTGCTCGTTTTGAGAAAGGTGGTTGTAAAATACAAGACACAAGAGGAGTGTTTTTGTTCATATATCCAGAAAAGAAGACATATACGCTCACCAATACATTAGGTAAGAAGTGTTTGATAGTGTTGTTTTTATACCCCCGCAAACAAAGTTTGGAGGGGGTATACTGGAATCAGCCTGTCGGTCCAGTGGTTGGTTGGATGGTTGGAAGGTTGGATGGTTGGATGGTTGGATGGTTGGTTGGTCTGTCTCCAAAATTTTGTCTGGACAACTCCTCCTACACTTGTGGACCGATTTAGTTTATACTTGGCACAAATGTTCATTGTGACCTGTAGATGTGCAAGACGTAAATTTCACGGAAATCGGACCGATACTTTTTGAGTTATGGCCCCTGATTTGACCCAAAAATGCTTGTCCGGCCAACTCCTCCTACAGTTACCGTCCGATTTGCTTCATACTTGGCACAGGTGTGCATTAGGATGTGCAGATGTGCCATACGCAAATTTCATGAAAATCTGACCGTTACTTTCTGAGTTATGGCCCTTGATTTGACCCAAAAATGCTTGTCCGGCCAACTCCTCCTACAGTTACTGTCCGATTTAGTTCATACTTGGCGCAAGTGTTCATTGTGACCTGTAGATGTGCAAGACGCAAATTTCATGGAAATCGGACCGATACTTTTTGAGTTATGGCCCCTGATTTGACCCAAAAATGCTTGTCCGGCCAACTCCTCCTACAGTTACTGTTCGATTTAGTTCATACTTGGCACAAGTGTTCATTGTGACCTGTAGATGTGCAAGACGCAAATTTCATGGAAATCGGACCGATTATTTTTGAGTTATGGCCCCTGATTAGACCCAAAAATGCTTGTCCGGCCAACTCCTCCTACAGTTACCGTCCGATTTGCTTCATACTTGGCACAGGTGTGCATTAGGATGTGCAGATGTGCCATACGCAAATTTCATGAAAATCCGACCGTTACTTTCTGAGTTATGGCCCTTGATTTGACCCAAAAATGCTTGTCCGGCCAACTCCTCCTACAGTTACTGTCCAATTTAGTTCATACTTGGCACAAGTGTTCATTGTGACCTGTAGATGTGCAAGACGCAAATTTCATGGAAATCGGACCGATACTTTTTGAGTTATGGCCCCTGATTTGACCCAAAAATGCTTGTCTGGCCAACTTCTCCTACAGTTTCTGTCCGATTTGCTTCCTACTTGGCACAGGTGTGCATTAGAACCTGTAGATGTGCAAAAGGCACATTTCACGAAAATTGGACCGATACTTTCTGAGTTATTGCCCCTGATTTGACAAAAAAATGCTTGTCCGGCCAACTCCTCCTACACTTGTAGACCGATTTATTTCATGCTTTGCACAAGTGTTTATTGTCACCTGTAGATGTGCAAGACACAAATTTCACGAAAATCGGACCAATAATTTTTGAGTTATGGCCCCTGATTTGACCCAAAAATGCTTGTCCGGATAACTCCTCCTACAGTTACTGTCTGATTTGCTTCATACTTGGCATAGGTGTGCATTAGGACCTGTAGATGTGCATGACGCAAATTTCACGAAAATCTGACCATTACTTTCTCAGTTATGGTCCTTGATTTTACCAAGAAATGCTTGTCCGGACAAATCCTTTAGTTACTGTCTGATTTGCTTCATTCTTGGCACAGGTGTGAATTACCTTCAGTAGATGTGCAAGACGCACATTTCTTGAAAATCAGACCGACAATTTCTGAGTTTTGGCCCCTGATTTGACAAAAATGCTTGTCCAGACAATTCCTCCTACAGTTACTGAATGATTTGCTTCATACTTAGCACAGGTATGCATTAGGACCTGTATATATGCAAGATGCAAAATTCACGGAAATCAGACCGATACTTTCTGAGTTATGACCCCTGATTGGATCAAATTTCAAGAAAATCGGATTGACAATTTCGGAGTATGGCTCCTGATTCAACAAAAACACTTGTCCGAACAAATGTGGTGGCGGGGGTATTTTTATCACCTTCAGTGATAGATTTCTAGTTTAACCCATTACCACACAATGACTCTTTTTGACTCCTCACAAGATAATGCTATGGGAAAACTTTGTGGAAGATGAAGAAATTGCTTGTGACAAGCAATTTCTTCATTTCCCACAATGTTTTCTACCCAAAAAGACCAAAACATTTTAAATTTCATGCACATAGAATTGTCGTCTGCAACTTCTTTGAAATTGGACTAGTCCGAATTTTTGCCGTTATAAGGGTAGGTAGCAAAGACCAGCTACAGAAATCGCAGTAAAAGCAATGCGTCCCAAGAATCATGTCATGTAACTTACCTCAGGGCAGGGAATCAAGTGTCACAATAATTGCAGAAAATTGTCGATAATTCTGTAAATACATGACCGATTTGGAAAGGTTCAAAAGCTGTAATTTTGATGCCCACATACCGAAAGGTCAGGGATATTGTGTTATTGTAGTTTGTCTGTCCATCTGTCTGTCAGTCGGAAACTTAACGTGAAAACTTAACATCAGCCATTCAGAAGCATTTATGTTCCACAAACACATCTTATTTACATTCATTTTACAAATTGAAAAATATTTCTTTTCAGCTCGGACATCGAAACTGAAATTTGGCAGTATAACAAACATTTATGAAAAAGGATGGAACACAGTCAGTCTGAACATCACTGGTAACACAGCATTAGGCATGGTCAACAATGAAGTCCTGTTTGATTTTACATCACCATTACTTACAGGACATGGATTTGTGGGGCTTGGGACTGCAAGTTGGGGCATTGCTGACTTTGATAATGTAGAAATATTATAGTTTTAACCAATTCACGCATAATGACACTTTTTGACGGCCAATTTTCTTTAAGCACCGAAAAGCACTTTTGCTTTAATGTTAGAAGAATAAATGTTGTTGTTTGGGAAAGGAATATTAGTATTCCAGACAAATGTTAATTACATACATGTGTTGTAAATAGAGGATAATCGTTTGTTTCAGTGTAAGATCAATTGATATTTCATGGAGTGAACAACAAAAGCTTCATTTTTAGCTCAACTTTTCGAAGAAAATGAGAGCTTATACTGTCACCCAGGCGTCGGCGTTGGCGTCGGCGTTGCAACAAAGGTTAAAGTTTTTTCAAACACCAATGAATTCCATACTATCAAAGGGATTCAACCCAAACTTGGAATACTTATTCACCATCACACCCTCTACCTTACTACCAGGGCCCATGACCTTGGCTCCACTATATTTGGAGTTATGCCTCCTTTATACTAAGCAACTTAGAAAGTCGAGCGCGCTGTCTTCGGACAGCTCTTGTCATGAGTGGCGAAGCCATGAGTGAAAATGTAGCTTTCGTTGTTCACAACATGAAATATCAATCGATCTTACACGAAAAACAAATGATTATTCTATTTCTTTAATGCAAAAAATAGACAAAATGCATAAAATTTATGACAGACTTTCTTAAAGTGCGTCATTTTGCACGTGAGCACTATGCAACACATATGATCATGATGACGTCACTTGTTTTGCCAGGCTTATATAACGTCAGATAGGGTGAAATGAACGAAAGCAGGGCACGTATTTTTGATAATTTCAATGGATAGGCGGTGAGTTTATCAAAATGATAATCTACCGTTATTTCCCGATAATCCACCAAAAAGTATTAAAGAAAATTCACTTATAGACAAGGTTTAATATTTGAATGTTGTAAGAATCTCACCACAATGTGATTACATTATATTTTTGTTACACATACTTGTTATATATTTTCATATGCATATATATATTTTGGACTAACAAGTTACATTTTTGTGTGACTTTTTGTAGAATAGGGGAGGTTATTCTGGTCACCCAGGCGTTGGTGTAATGCTTTGGTTAAGGTTTTTCATTCAACAGTACTATCATATCTCTCTTTTAATTTATGCTATTGCTCTGAAACTTTTAAGTAGAAGGAGAAAACGATGGTTTTCACCATTTTCTCCTTTTGTCCTTTTGTTTTTCCAAGCCTTTTCTGTAAAGGATGTCAAAGCCAGGTATTGTTTTTGAAAGAGTGAAACTGCTCTTTAATATAGGATTTTTGAAATTTAAACTGTTATATATTATATATTATTATATATAATTATATATTTACATTCTAATTTTGTTACAATGCTCAAGTTATTTTTTGTATTAAGTATTTTTATATAAAAAAAGAAATCCTATTCAATATTGTACAATGCTCTTAATATATACTTCTGTCATATAATTTCTTCTTTATTTTCTATTACACCATTATTTATACATTGTATTGCTGCTTTTTAACAAAAGCCTGGTAACTGCAGCTTAAAACAAGGTGCAGTTACGAGGTTTTTGCTGATAAGCTACATTATAGGAACGGGTCAGAATAAATGACCTGGTAGCGTGGGGCTAACTGTACACAAATGCTGAAGAGTATTTTCTAGTTTATAGCATCAAATTATCCTGTGCACACGGAATGGTATGTGGCCAAGCCTTAATGGCCTGGTCACATACAATTCTGTACCCGCATCACATACATATCTCGTTCAAAAGTATGCTGTAGAAGGGACCAATTTTTTGACATGCTCTGGCCATGATGTGGACGCGCAATTGTGTATGTTAGATGGCCCCGGTTTCTCGAAAATACTTAAGTATGTTCTCATGCACAAATATTAGCACCATACTCAAATCACATGAAATCCACATACACCTCTTTTGAATACCCTTCAACGTGGAGAGTATTCCATTGAAGTTAAGCAAGTATGTACTCAATTAAGTTTTTTTGAGACACCAGGGCCGGGTCTTTACATACATTGCTCATTTGGCTTTAATCAATTCTACCTTTATTATTCTCAATGTCACAATGTAAACATTCCACTAATAAAAATGAATGAAACTGGCATTTATCATAATTTAACCATTATTTTTATTTGCACAAATCAAAAGATAGTGGACATATTGTTTATTGTTGTCCGTCTGTTTGATATTTGTCCGAAAACGGGGCCCAGGAATTGAGAATTAAATATGTTTGATTGAAAACCTGCAACGTTTTCATATGTTGATTATAGTCTACTCTAAGTAAATTACTTTAAGAACAAAGTTAAGAATGGGATTCAAATATTTTCCAATTATTACAATTCCTTTTCCAAATAATATACAATTTACATTTTTACAATTTTATGAAATACTGTGAAAAATTGTTCAACGCATTTTTTCCTTGAATGATTACAAATACAAGTTGCTCAAAATAAAAAAATGAAACATGTTAATTCAACAGTTTATGCCTTTTTAGTGTGACTACTTGTAGAAAAGTTGGGCTTTTCTAGTCTTTCAGGCATCGGTGTTGGCGTTGGTGTAATGCTTTGGTTAAGTTTTAACGCGCAAGTTTCTCAAATCTCTGTGAATACTATTGCTCTGAAACTTTACATATGCCTCAGTGACCGTAATATCAGCCTCTAGGCAAAGATTTGTTAATCTGACATTTGATAAAATGGATTTTTCCCCTTTTCGGACATAGAACTTTTCACTATCCATCACTCGAAAGTCGCGCTTTGCTCTCCTGAGACAGCTCTTGTTTTATCTTTAAGTCTCAGGAAAACTGTCGTAGCCCACAATAGGCCTACTAAGTTTTGATTTATGTACAGAAATGGAAGTGTTTGTATGCTTTTAACCTTTTCCCAAACGACAAAATTTTAGGGTGATCCACTTCAAAAACTGCCACAAATGACTAAATGGATGTTATTAAAGATAGGATTTGAGTGAAATGTGACGTAGAAAATATTGAGACAAAAGGAGAAACTGCTGGTTATCAGCAGTTTCTTCCTTTGTTTCAATGTTTTCCAAAGCCTTCTCTATTAAGGACGTCAAAACCAGGTCTTCTTTGGGAAAGGGTTAAGCTGATAAGTCACATTGTGATGATTTTCTTTTTTCAGCAACAGCTTACTTCAAAAACGTATTTTCTTTCCTTTAATCATCATAAAAACATTAAAGTGAAAAGTTATTGCTGAAAATTCTAAGACCTAATCATATAGAATGCCCTGTGACATTACAAAAAATAATTGGCGAAAAAACCGATACACATTCTGCATAAGGTAACTATAACATTGTTAAATAATTTGTATTTCGTCAAAGGCGATATTGATTCATGATCAAAGCAGATTTTTTTTTCTAATTCAGCATGCATGGACACAAATAACGAACAATAAACAAACATAAGTGTCCCTTTAACCCATTACCACACAGTGACTCTTCTTGATACCCAAAAGATAAAGGCTTTGGGAAACAATGTGGAAAATGAAGAAATTGTTTAAAAAAAACGAAATGTCTTCTGGCTCTCTGAATTTGGACCAGTCCAAAACATGTCGTTTGGTAATAGGTTATTTATTTGTCCAGTGTACACCGTTTGCCTTCTGCAACAAGTTTTATTGCTGGAGCTTAGCCGTAAATATGTTATTGTTGAAATGGCTAGAAGTTGTGCATTGATATTCATGCCAGATTTTCTCCCATTTCCTTATTACACTTCATAAGTTATCAAAAAGGATTTGGTTCTGATAATCTGTCAAGTTCGTCGTATGTAGCTATAAAAATTTGAAGACAGACGCACCAGATGAATAACGTGCTGTCTGGGAAGGGATAAAAACGTCGGGTATAGGAATATCAGTTAAAACTCGTAACTTCTGATAACAGTTTACATGTTAATCCATTACTAGACAGCAAAACTTTAAACAACTCCAAATGCAAATATGCTGATGTAGACAACAATTTTAAATGAATGAAATTTAATTTTGGGGAACTTTTATGGTAGAAATCATTGTGGGAAAATAAATTACTTGTTCCAAGAAATACCTCATTTTACACAACGTTTTCTAAAGCCGATATCTTGTGAGGAGTCAAAAAGAGTCATTATGTGATAATGGGTTAACCCTTTACCAAACAGCTAAATTTTAGACTAGTCCAAATTCAAAGATGATGCAGACGACAATTTCAAGTGAATGAAATTTCACATTTTATGGTCATTTTACGCAGAAAACATTGTGGGAAATGAAGAAATTGCTTGCCACAAGCAATTTCTTCATTTTCCACGATGTTTTCCAAAGCCATAATCTTGTAGGGAGTCAAAAAGAGTCATTATGTGATAATGGGTTAATGTATCGTATCTTCTGCTTATAGGTTATTAACCGCGTGGGCTGTTGACCCGTAAGGTCAACCCATTCCTGAACGGAAAACGCTTGGACGGCTCCAATCTACCCCTTTCCCAAATGGCTAAAATCGGGATATTCCAGTGAAGATTAAAAGCGTCTGCAGACTATGAGTGTGCAATAAAGCATTGGAAATATTGAGACAATAGGAGAAAATGCTGATTATCTCAACGATTTCGAAGACTCTTCTCTTTTATTAGGGAAGTCAAAACCATGTCATTTTCGGGAAAAGATTAAAACGCTGCATTTCAACGAAAACCTCGTAACTGCAGCTTAAAACAACCCTACAATTACGAGGTTTTCGTTGGAAAGCTACGAAAACCTGCATCGGATAAAGAAGATGACGATAAAAGTTGTGTTTGCAATATTATAATCGCACATACAATAATATTAAGGTATAAAGTACGTTTGGTAATTAACAACGTTAGCCAACCTTTTTTTCTCTCTCGGTGTTTTACCAAGTATACTGACGGCCATAAGAAACGCCTCAGTCCTATTAAATATCCGATTTTCAGTATATTTCATTTGAAATTACAAAAACTCATTTCCATCTGTAAAATTAATTATCTGGTGTTGAAGATATTATCAAACTGTTACAGTTTAGAAAAATAGCACATTTAAACAGAGTGGTATAAGAATTTCCATTTAAAAATCAGCTGCACGTGGTTAGAACTTTACTTGCAACAATAACAGGTGCCGTGAAACGTGTTATTTGGCGTCCACAGTTAGTGAATACTTAAAATGCGACGTCGATCCCAACGTCATGAACATGAAACGCATATGACGTTAACGTGAGAAATCTTAAATAACATACATTATCCGAGGTCTATCTGACTTTTGCCGATTGGCAAATGTTTCTGAAACTCTAACTCTTCGACCAGTAAGTCTAATCGTGCAATGCAAGACGTCAAAACGTTCGACGGCTTGTTTTTGAGTTTCCGGTAGTCAAAAATGGCTCATATACGAGCTCTATTTTCCGAACAATGTATCTGTTTCAAACGTTACTTGAAACAATGAAAAATGCCATAAAACACTTATTTGGCAACCACAGTAATCGACTACTCGACACAACGTCGATTACAACGTCACAAACCTGAAACGTACATGACGTTGACGTTGGGAACTTTCTCGTTTTAAAGGCCTTACGAGAGATCCAGTTGAGCGTGGCCGATCGATAAACGTTCGCGAATCTCAAACGCGTCAAAGACTCCGAATCGAGACATACAATGCATTAAACTGTCTGGCGACTTGTTTGTGTATTTCTCGCATTCGAAAATGGCCATATCGTGAGCTCCCTTTTCAGAATTAAGCCTTGGCATCCTTTAATACGGATGTTTGATAAGAAAATCGTTGAATTCCTGATTGCCTATCCACTAACACATGTTAAATTGTGTATAATGTGACCAATTTCATTACATGAAAAATAAACAGGAAGCGCACGTAGAAAACGTGACCAGTCACCGGAAATGAACATCTTGGTGAATAGAAACCCATTTTTGTTTATTTGACGTAACTGTTGGTCAAAAATATCATATACAGCACATATTTCACTAATATTGTAATATGCTTATGGAAAATAATGACAAATTTCACTGAGGCGTTTCTTATGGCAGTCAGTATATTTTCTATCGTCGACAAGGTCTTGCTACATGTAATGGAATTATTAACCCTTTCTCAAATGATTGGAATGACAAAAAAATGACCATTCTAAAAATTTTTGCGATGTTCGTAGTCGAAAGTTAGTGCGCAAACAGTTGCGACCAAAATGTCAAGAGACCCACGGTAGCGGAAGTAGTTCTTGAATTTCTCATCGGCCCACACATTGGGCGGGTATACTGGTGCATTTTCAAGAAATCAGGATCGAAGGAGATTTATCTAAGTTTAAAGAAAAGTGTTGAATTTGTAGGCCCTATGTTTAATATATAGAAGAAGTTGATGCAAAGGAAGTCTCCCCGACTTTTTAACTTTTTCTGAAGTTCCCTCAATGGGAGGAGAATTTCAATACTGGAAAATTTCGACCCGAACGAAAATGTTGCAGATGGCAAAATAATACGAGTCATAATAAAGATTTTCTATTATAGTGTGAAAATATTAAGAGAATGAGAGAAAAATGCTTGTAATAAGCAATTTATTCCTTCAATATTTTTCAAACGTTAACATTAAGTAACGTGGACCAAATTCATTATATTTGGGGCGAAAGGTTAGATTCTGTTTGTGATAAAAAGATTATAGACTAACTGAAATAGTTTTGTTACTTATAACTTCTATCATACGATTTTATCGAAATGACACAGCTTAGTCCTTGTTATCATCACTTTACACGTCTGTTGTTTAATAAAAGTTCCATATCATTTTCTTGCATCCGTGTACTAGTATTTTTTTTTTTTTTTTGGTGTATGTAAGGCGATTTGCCAATAATTAATGTGGCTTTCATGACGGCTAGTGCAATGACAAATAAATCAAGTAATAATACAATGTAAAAAATCAGACTAGAAACACAGGTAGACATAATATATCGTTTGTGTATATAATGGATATCGACCGTATTATTGCTTGTTCATTTTAACTTGAGATATTTGCATACTGATTTCACGCTTCAGGTATTATCGATTTAAATGATAAGATACCTTTGAAATATAGATTCTATTTTCGCATAAATTATTAATTGCCTATGTGGCGTATTGGATAGCGCGTTGGGCTCATGGTATAGAAGATCAAGGTTCGAAACGAACCAGAATCTTTTATTTCTTCTTTTTACTATATGTGCTTTACATCTTTTAATTTTACAACTGATATACTTTCTTTGTGTTTATTTTTATTTTTATTTAAAATTTCTATTCATTTCAGTTGTATATTTCATTATTTTATTAAATAACTTTATTTCAAACATAGCATTTCAACATCCAAATCTCGTCTGCAGTGTCAGTAGCACTGGTGTCCGTAGGGCACTCGTCTGCTGTGTCGGTACCTTCCGCGTCTGATCCTGTGATATATATGATAATGGGAGCGATTTCCCAAACTACCAAATTTAGGACTGATTCCCCTTGAGAGTAGTTGAAGACGACAAAATGAATTTATTTGTGAATTGAAGTCGTACCTTAGAGCAAGGAAAATATTGAGGCAAAAGTAGAAAAAAAAATATTTATTAATAATAATAAAAAAAAATACTCACCTTCTGGGATTCGAACCTTGACCGTCAGGTCTCAAGTCAGAGATACTTACCATTACACCACAGACTTTGCATGAAGAAAGACCAATATTTAACGCTAGATAAATATTCATTCAATACAATCGTGACCCAATATGACCCGAATATGCAAATATCTCGGGTTAATTTGAACGATTAATATTAAGGTAATTTTCTTTGTTTCTGTTTTTTTTTCCATGTTTTCAACCATTTCCAATAATTTAACCCTTCTCCAAAGCAAAACCTGGTTTTGACGTTCCTGATTATTGGGTTTGGGAAACTTTGAGACAAAAGAAGAAAATGCTGATAATCAGCATTTTCTCCTTTTGACTCAGTATTTTCTGTGCTATATTCTACGCAAACTTGCGCTGTGCTACCTTCATCAGCATTGACCAATATTGACGACTGCAGTAGCCTACATTTGAAATTGGAGCAGTCCAAATGTTGTTGTTTTCGGAAAGGGTTAACGATGATGTTCATTTATCCATCTAGATCTATTTTCTTGGCTAAAACCAGAACTAGGCTGGGGCTAAAAGTGTGACACATCTTCTTAACCCTTTGCCAAACAAGACCTGGTTTTGACGTCCTTTATAGAAAAGACTTTGGAAAATATTGAAACAAAAGAAGAAACTGCTGATAACCAGCAGTTTCTCCTTTTGTCTCAATATTTTCTGTGCCATAGTTTACACAAATCCTATCTTTAATAGCAACCATTTTGTCATTTGTGGCAGTTTTTGAAGTGGATCAACCTAAAATTTTGCCATTTGGGAAAGGGTTAAAAGACATGGCCGTCCGTGGGCATTCCACGTTCGGGAACTCGGTCAAATGACCGCAAGACTTCTATAAGGTCAGTTCGATCACCGGTGGCGGCATACATTCTTTCTGACATATTTGTCTTCCACCAGTTTTTATAAACTTATGTGAGAGAGCAGCTGATGACTCGGTAAGAATATTATGGTAGTTCTGGTTAGATGGAAGATATTAATCAATGGTTAGGTTGGAAGAGCCGCCGTTAAAACCCATTCAATCAATTTATCAAAGGTAAGATTATAGATATCATTTATTAATCGCTTCTGAATTGGTAAATTTCGTAAACGGCTTCAAACTAGAAAAGCAACAACGCTAGGAATAAGGAAATTTCGGTAATTTTACCATATAGGAATCACTGGAGGTGAACTAAAACAATTTTCGCTACAACAAGGTATAGATTTTTTGTGTTTAAATGTGAGTTTATAGATTTTTTTTCTAAATTAATGACAATTACCTTGTTCTAAAAACAGACCGGGTTTACTGTTTTGTATTGACAAACTGTCGGTGTTGTTATAAAATCTCGTAACTACGGTTTCGATGAAGCCGTAGTTACGATATTTTATAACAACACCGACGGAATACATTGATCGCGAAAAAACGTCCCACGCTTTGGCCGAGTTCCCCACCTGTGGGAATAAATGAATGACTGGTGAAAAATGCCGGTAATCAGCATATTCTTCTTTCCCAAATTGTTTCTAAACTCGTTAAACCAGGGCTTGTTTGGGAATGGGTTACTAGTAACACACAGTGACGCCTTTGGACGTCTTACAAGATAATGGCTTGGAAAACGTTGTGCAAAATGAAGAAATTGCTTGTGACAAGCAATTTCTTCATTTCCCACAATATTTTCTAACCTAAAAAAGAGCAATATTCAAAAAATTCAGCACATTGAAAATTTCGTCTGCAACACCTTTTAATTTGGAACCCCCTAAAATTTTGTCGTTGGTAATGGGTTAAATTAATTAACCTTTTACAAGATCACAATGATAAAGTTCACAGGCGGTAATCACCTGATATTGTAGCGATATATAGCAATAACTTACTTTTGTCATTTAACATGCATTTTTCTTCAATCTTCTGCGACATACCCACGAAGATTGACTGGACCATGGTTAGGCCTGGGTAGTGAGGATAGGCACGGGATATACATTCTTTGTGATCAGTGATCTTTAAAAAAAAATCTTAAGAAACGTGACTGTTATGACAAGGAAAAGATTACCAGCATTTTCTTCTTTTTATTTAATATTTTAAATATCATTTCGATAAGGATTGTGAAACAATATTAGTTCATTTGGTTTTTACAGGTCTCTAAGAATTAAAGTAATGGACACAGACTAGATCTAGATGGCTATTGATACATAAACATACATATACAACATTAACAAAGCAAAAACCATGGCAACGAGAAACAAAGATCTGCGGCAGACTCACGAAGATTCGCTGGACCATGGTTGGGCCTGGGTAGTGATGGTAGCCACATCCTGTACATTCTTCGTGACCGGTGGTCTTTTGTTCTCAACCGGCCTGGTACAGACAGCTCTTCTACAGAAGTTTGGAGAGAGTCCGGCTAAAACAGCCTGGGCGGGGTCATTGTTTATGTCGCTGTCTAACCTGGGAGGTATGTCCAAATATACAAGTTGTTTGTTTGTTCCTAATGAAGACATCTGTAAATAGGCTAATGTTGTTCTGTTTGCACATGAAAAAATGTTGTCATTTTTTATTTTGATTCTTTGATTTTTTTAACTTTGTTGTCATTCATGTTGTGTCTCGGATGTCCCTATTTGATGATAAAAATATGGTCGGTTCCATTTTGCTATAGTCGGCTGGGTAAGCTGAACCATGTTTATGCATTTTTATATTCGACGGCTAAACGCATAAAATGAAAAATTGGAACTCTAGATCATTAAATTTTCAAAAACACATGACGGCCACCATCTTATTAATACATTTAGGCTTAGGGTATACCTAGAAATTGCAAAACAAATGGAATTCTTAGCATCAGTCAGTTAAATACATGTATATTAACACCGATAATAAATGTTACAATTAGCCTATCACTCTTTTTGATATATGTGTTTGGCATCCACTGAAATATGATAGAATATAGGTTTACTCAAAGTTGCCTATATTGTGTACTTTTTAGCAATGCTCTGGAAACCCCTCATAAAATGCGACAGCCTAAATGCCCTTGTTTCAATATCAGCCTGTACATTAGCGCGGTCTAATAAAAATTCTTAAAATCTACCCTTTTTTGGCTGCCAGTGTTCTTCAAGAAGCTGTTTATAGAAGATCGACAGTGTGTGTCCTTGATCAGACTGCGTGTATACGCAGGCTGATGCTGATATTGATCCATACAGGTCTCAAATGCCAAAATGGTCCCTTTGATAACCAAATCACCGCTCATTTTATCATCGCCATTGTGATTTATTTACAGGACCTATAGGCACAGTTTTGATGAATCATTTAGATTGTAGACGGGCCCTTATGGTTGCTGGTGTACTGATGACGTCAGGGTTTCTAATGGCAACGTTCGCCGGAAACCTAGATATATGTATCATTGGTTGTGGTGCGGTGTCTGGTAGGTCCACACATTTGAGCTTATGAAGTGTTTTTTTTTTAAAGATCTTCCCGAGACGTTTTCAAAAACAGTACCTTGTGGTTTTGACGGCTATGACTTAAAGAGAGAGTGTCCGAAACATTTAAGAAAAATATGCATCTCTTTTTTGCTCATTTTTTCTGAGCTAGATCTACAATGTGCACAAATACACTCATATTTTGTAGGATGTCCTAGCAACATTTAAGTTCTAACCTTGATTGACCAGAATACTTTTTCTGGGAACAATTTGATTCATCGACGAACAAGGTAGCGCGGTGTTGGAATCTACATGTGAAAACCTTAATAATTATGTTACTTTAATTGAAACGTACTCTTCCTTTCTATTTTGGATGTATGGTTACAATGTAGGCTACATAGGCCTACCGGTAGGCTATAGATCTATAATTGTTTCGCTTTCACAAGGACATTGAGCTTGTAATTTACATTTTAACATCTTATTTTACTTTTCTTTGCAATTGCCATTGTCAACTTTCAGGAACAGGAAGTGGGATAGCATTTTCTGTCAGTTTTGTGGTTCCTGGATTCAACTTCCGGAAAAGACTGAACTTGGTCATGGGATTGAGTATTGCCGCTAGTGGGCTAGGAACGTTTGCACTTTCCCCGTTGATGGAAATTATCCGAGAACGTTTTGGATACCAAGGATTCTTTGTGTTGCTTAGCAGCCTCAGTTTACAATTAGTAGTGATTGGTGCCCTCATGAGACCTTCACCATTGGAGGCGGAGCTCAAACTATTACGTCATAAGAATTTCCAAGATGGCGTCCATGACTTAAGTGTTTTCGAATCAATATCTCAAACTATTAGAAGTTATAGAAACATTTTATTAAACAAATACGCAATGTGTTTATCATTAAGTTTATGCCTGTATAATGGTGGCAACTATATTGCTTATATGGTATGGCCGAGTTTCTGTATATCGAAAGGATTGACGCCAATGCAATCGGCCTTCGCACTGTCAGTGACTGGTGCAGTTTACATTATAGGGAGAATCGTGACAGGTTTGGTAAGTTCTAGCCGATTAGTGGACGAGCGGATCGTATATTCTGGTTCCATGCTGATCCATGGCGGACTTTTATTCCTCTTCCAGCTATATTCCGGCTCGTATACAGGACACATGGTCAGTGCCGTGCTGCTCGGACTGGTTAACGGCTCGTGCTGGGTTATGCTCACAACCATCAACTCTAAATATATAGGAGTGGATAGTTTATCGACAGCTAATGGTATAGAATTCATATTTGCTGGAATTGGACCACTCATCATACTTTTCATTACGAGGTTTTTTGATAATAAAAAAAAAAACCCGTACATGTTTAGTCGACACTCGTTATGTCGACATCGGATAAGTCGAATTTTCGCTTAAGTCGAAGATCAAATCTGGTCCCGTCCTCCTCAATGGACATATTTTTTTCAAACATAATAATTTCGAACTCATTATAGCTTTTGAAAAATAGTAGGAAAAGGATAGAAATTGCTCGAAACGAGCAATTTCTTTCCTTTTCCTACTACATGTATATTTCAATAATAATCGTACTTGATTAGTTTCAAAAACAGTCAAATATCAACTTTATCGAAGCCGAACAAAATCGGATGAGTCGAACTCCGGAAGTGTCGAAGTATTTTGACGGCCCCTCCGACTTCGACACAAAGAGTGTCGACTGTAACTAGTTTCTTTAAAGCTACACTTACCATGTTCTTTTCATGTCAAAGAATAGCGACGATATTTTGTATGTATGTTATCTCGTAATGTACGTATAAAGGCTGCACGATAATACACCCTGATACAGTTCCAAATTTTTAACCGTGACCTGCGCGTGAAGTGAGCAAACAAAAGGTCACGTGGTCTTTTTACTATATAATTCATTGTGCGAGTCGTTATTTTCGCGCGAGCAATTTTCATTTATTCTGCCTAAGTATTAAGAATATTTTATACAGTCATTTGCGTTAATTATTAGAGTTTTCAGTTACAGGAATATTTTTGCAACTTTGATTGAAAAAAGGAGATTTTTTGGCTTGTAATCATTCGTACCCTGTCTCCATCGCCCATTACCACCATGCAAGTTCAGGATGAGCTACTGCTTTTGAAAACCATATAAAAAGAATTTTGCAGGAGCAAGTGAGATCCTTAGTACTGTCCAAGTGTGAGCGGTAATATTTTGCATGTGTTTGTGCTCTAGATTAGAGCCAATAATGGACAGGTCACAGGATGGATTCCCAGCCGCGGAGCGTGGATAGTTATAAATTAACTTATTGCTGAAATATTGTTGAGAGGCGTTAAATTAAAAAAAAGAAATGAAAAGAAAAATGTTTTAAACTTTTACCAAACAAGAAATGTTATTGTTTTGACTGTCAAGGGCGGATCCAGGATTTTTTTCAAGGGGTGGGGGGTGAGGTCTAGCCCAAAAGATGTCTTTAAATTTGTGAATTTTGTAATGTTAGATCTATACCATACTAACGCTGTGTAGTCAAAATTCGATTTTCGACCTTTCCAAGGCGGGGTCCGGACCCCCGACCCCTTTTAGATCCGTCTTTGACTGTCTTACAGAGATTGTTTCAAAAATCATTTCAAGGGGCAAAATAATGAATTACTTTTAATCAGCATTTTCTCCTTTTGCCTCAAGGTTTTCGTTACTATATTACTATATTTTTCATGGGGGTCCAAGCCCAATTGCCGAGGGGGTGGGGGGGGGGGGTCCACGCCCAAATGATGACTTAAATGTGTTAAATTATATATTGACGCTTTAATTAAATAGTCAACATTCAATTTATGGCTGATTCCGGGGGAGGGGAGTGCGGACATCCCGACCCCACCCCACCCCCCTACTCTAGCATCGCCCTTGCACTTAAAAAAAACCTACTTTCATGATACCCATTCTGTTATCTGCAAGAGCTTCCAAATTGAATCAGGTGCCGTTTAGGAAAGGGTTAAGCCGCTGTCAAACTTGAAAAGTGTAAATAATTTGTCGTTTGGGAAATGGGCTTTAACAGCTATGTTTTTATTATCAAATTGATCTAGACCATAATGAATTATCTTTCTTCATAAACCTTTCGGCACTGACATAACCATCTTCACACTGAAAATGGCATGTTTCGTACTTTTTTGTTGGGGAAGGGGGTTTGTAACGTGAATATGACAGTTTAACCTTGCGGCTAGGTCCTCGAAAGATCCGAGGATACTACTTTTTCGGAGGGTCAAAAATGACTTAAAAGCCGATAAAGGCCATAAATGGAAGTCAGTCAATGATATCCCGTCGAGATTCACAGAGGAATCATCACTAAACGGTGTGTGATTCCTCTTTAAACTTCTTCTTTCCTCCGTTCATTTCCATTGTACGTTGGATGCTTTACTCACATTTGGGTCAGAGCCTCGATCTGGCATCAAAAAGTGTTACTATTTTTAGTAACAAATTGGAAGTGTATTTGGGTGTATTTGATCATTTGTTTATTTACATTGACCTGTCCATGTTATTGAAAACAGTTCACAGGTTTTGATTGTAGAAAGTATTCGTTTATATAGACGCCAATGTGTAGGCTAAGTCTGTGATAGCGCAGTGGAAAGGCGTAGGCAGTGGAAAGGCATTTTCATTTTTTTTATTCCTTTGTTTGTTGTTTGCCGTTTAACCCATTTACAGACATCAATTATGTAGATATTCCCATTTTTTTCAGCAATAGCCTACAAGAAATGCGTTTGTCTTAGAAGTAATCGCCTATTCATGCTTTTCTCTCGATGTTTTCTGTGTGAAATGTCAAAGTCAAATATTTCTGGCAAAATGAAATGGCACATTTTTATAAACCAGATCTTTATTGTTTGCATATTATCCATTTTCTCTAAACATTTTTGGATGTATGAAAAATATGCGATTTGTGATTTATGTTGGAAGACCGTTTACAATAAAACATATGCATGCCTATATGCGCATATTATGTTCGTCGAGCATAATGAAAAGTTTTTTTTTTTTAAAAAAACCTTTATTATCTTGGTGCAATAAAAAAAGAAATAGAAATGAAAAGCATATAAAATCATAGACGACTGTGAGTATCGAACCCACACCGAAAGACAAAATTTGAAATTCTGTGTCTTTGACCGTTACCACTGGTCCACTCTGACTTCATGTTTCGTGTGACAAAAAGTATTTTTATACCTAATTAACATTAAATCAATCAACCATATCGGATAATTTACCTGGATTCCCGTACTTGACATCGACTCACCCGGGTCAGTGTAAAAATTATCGATTTCAGTTTATATGTGTACATGTTTCCATGTTTTTATCATGTTGACCTGAGACTAAATATTTCTATGAATCGTCAACAAAAAGAGACAAGGACTTTCAACTTTCATTATGTCCTACAATCAGTAATAGGCCAACTAAATTTCTAAAAGTCTAAAATTTGTATTCTGGGGTAAGTGTTTAGCAGAATTTTGCACATTTTTCACAATATGTGGGCTGAATTATACCCGTAACAGGTCGTTCCATCATTTGATCATTTTGTTTTGGTTGTTAATTTCAGGAATCATGTTGGAAGCCAACTGTACATATGAGCAGATATTCATGATGTGTGGTAGGTTGTTTTACATATTGAATAAACAAAAAGAGTCTTTTGCCATTTAATGCCGGACGAGAAAGAGTCTGTTTTGGCCTTTGAAGACAAACGAATAAGACTCATTTGACATTTTAGACCGGACGAAAAGGAGTCTTTTGGCATTTGAGATCACACAAAAAAGAGTCGTTACATGTAGGCATTTAAGATTACACGGCCTATGTTTAAAACTGTTTTCAATCGTCCACGTATCAATAGAATTATTTGAATGTTTCCTGCAATTTTAGTATCACTAGATTCCCTACGGTTATTAACGCCGGTAACAAATAACAGAGGGGACATTTTTCCAGTTCCAACATATTTTTCATGTGGCATTTGATATTAATCACAAGTACATGCCTAATGTATCAGGGGAGGTTTGATGGAGGGTTCCATAGTACTGGGTTGGGTCTTGCGGTCTCCCAGAAGATTTTTGCAAATTTAATGTAGATGCCTATTTTAAAATACATACCAAATGCCCACCTGATGCCACAAATGACCATGGTCATTCTTGGCTCCTTGTGGGTATTTGGTATGTATTTTAATGGCGGTCCAGGTGTTTATTTCAAGGGAAACAAAAACAAAACAAGAGGGCCAAGATGGCCCTGTATCGCTCCACTGGCTATTAGACATTTAGACTACAAACTTCTTCAAGGAATAAAATAGAGGTCTTTCCAAAGAAGATTCATGCTACACCAGAATGAAATCCAATAAGTGATTAAGGAGCAGAAATGTTTTTTAAAATTTTCTTAAAATTACACTATGTTTCATATAGCGAAAAATAAGCCTAGCCCACAGCGGCCAAGCTTTTCATCCGATCCTGAAGGAATTTGGAAGAGATTCATGCAAGGAAGATTCCTGTGAAGTTTGGTTGAAATTGGTCCTGTACTTTTGGAGAAGAAGATTGTTTAACAATTTTTCGAAATTCATTCTAATTAAAGTTATTAAAATTTAAGTTCTACAAGGATTTTTTTAGGATTTTATTCATGCAAGGAAAATTTGTGTGAAGTTTGGTTAAATATGGTCCAGTAGTTTTGGAAGAGAAGATTTTTCGAAAATTTAATTTAATTTAATTTATCAAAATTTAAGTTCTTCACAGAATTTATTTTTTTTAAGGAATTAAGAAGAGATTCATGCAAGGAACATTTCTGTAAAGTTTGGTTGAAATTGGTCCAGTAGTTTTGGAGTAGAAGAATTTTTAAAGTTTTTTTGAAAATTTAATTTAATTAAATTAATTAAAATTCATGTTCCGCGCGGATTTCATTTTTTTGAAGAAATTTGGCAGAAATTCATGCAAGGAAGATTTCTGTGAAGTTTGGTTGAAATTGGTCCAGTAGTTTTGGAGAAGAAGAATTTTTAAAGATTTTTCAAAAATTTAATTCAATTAAATTAACTATAATTTAAGTTATACACAGAATTTATCTTTTTGAAGGAATAAAGAAGAGATTCACACAAGGAAGATTTCTGTGAAGTTTGGTTGAAATTGGTCTAGTAGTTCTGGAGAAGAAGAATTTTTAAAGATTTTTTGAAAATTTAAATCAATTTTAAATTAAAATTCAAGTTCTGTGCGGATTTTATTCTTTTAAAGGAATTTGGTAGAGATTCATGCAAGGAAGATTTCTGTGAAGTTTGGTTGAAATTGGTCCAGTAGTTTTGGAGAAGATGAATTTTTAAAGTTTTTTCGAAAATTTAATTTAATTTAATTAATTAAAATTTAAGTTATACACAGAATTTATCTCTTTGATGGAATTAAGAAGAGATTCATACAAGGAAGATTTCTGTGAAGTTTGGTTGAAATTGGTCCAGTAGTTTTGGAGAAGAAGAATTTTTAAAGATTTTTCGAAAATTTTAATCAATAAAATTAATTTAAATTCAAGTTCTGCAAGGATTTTATTCTTTTGAAGGAATTTGGTAGAGATTCATGCAAGGAAGATTTCTGTGAAGTTTGGTTGAAATTGGTCAAGTAGTTTTGGAGAAGAAGATGTTTGAAAATTGTTTACGCACGGACGGACGGACGGACGCACGCACGCACGACGGACACAGGGCCATGACATAAGCCCCGCTGGCCTTCGGCCAGTGGAGCTAAAAATCACATTTTTTTTGTGATATGTATCTTTGCGTAATTACATTTTTCAGTACGGGTTGCTACGCATATGTTAATAAACTACGAGGCTATGTACAGCACATCCATATCGGTTACATCGCAGCTTAAGGCGTGGCTCCAAGTTTATGTTGAGCGATGTAACTTTTAGTTTAAAAAAAGTTACGAGGGTTGATTGGTAAGTAGTGAGCCTCTCATAGAAGGGGTCAAGCAAGGATGTCTATTTTCAGCCCCTGTATTCTCTGGCTATATAAAGGTGTGCAGCCGAAAACTGGTGTCATTATCAGTTTATGTTGAAGAGGTGGCACTCTAAAGTAAACCGGGCAAGTGGCTTTTGCAAAATCGACAAGGTTGCTGAAAGAGCAGTGGCTCAATATCTGTATAAAAAGGGTCTAACTTCCAAGGCCATCCATGCAGATATGGTTTCAACACTAGGGGATGACGCCCCTTCGTATGCTACAGAAACGAGATGGGTAGGGGAGTTCAAGCGTGGTAGGCAGAGTCTTGAGGACGACGTCCGCCCTGGAAGGCCTGTCACCGTTGAAACACCAGAAATGGCCAATAAAGTCCATGATATTGTTATGACTGACAGGCGGGTTACAGGGAGATATATAGCCAGTAAAACTGGTATTTCACAGGAAAGAGTTCATTCCATTCTCACGGAAAATCTTATGATGAAAAAGCTCTCTGCCTGCAAGTTACCAAGTCTTCTGACAGGTGACCAGAAGCACGCTAGGCGCACTTTGTCACGTGCTAATCTGGAGGTAGACCCAGATAACTTCTTGCAGAGGTTTTTGATTATGGATGAAACTTGGGTCCATCACTTTACCCCAGAGTCAAAACAACAGTACAAACAATAGAAGCACCCTGGCTCACCCCCACCCAAAAAGGCAAAGTCTGTCCCATCAGCATGAAAGGTTATGACTTTCGGTTTTCTGGGATGCTGATGGCATCTTGATGGTAGATTATCTACAAAAGGACAGTATTATGCATCACTTTCAAGGCAACTGAGAGAAACCATCAAGCTGAAACGCCGTGGAAAACTCAGCAAAGGTGTATTGTTCCAACAGGACAATGCCCCTTTTCACAAATCTGTCATTGCCATGGCTGTCATCAATGACTGTGGGTTTGAACTAGTAGAACACCCGCCTTAGTCACCTGATCTTGCTACATCAGACTTTCACAGTTGAAAAGAGCTATTGCTGGTACCCTTTTTCAGTCAAATGATGACGTCAAACATGCAGTGGAGGCCTTTCTGATAGATCAGGAGAAGGAGTTCTACAAAAAGTGGCATTGTGACCTTAAAACCTTGCTGGAAAAAGTGTATAGACAAAGAAGGGGATTATGTTGAAAAATAAATCGTTTGACAGTTACAATTCAAACCTTTCTATGTGAGGCTCACTTCTTATCAATCAACCCTCGTAAATGTAAATGGAAGAAGTTTTAGAGTGTGGTTATTTGTTTATCGATCAAAAGCAGTGATGTGTACGTTATCTAAATTACATACATTCTACATAAATTAAGATTTTTAACTATCTCTATTTTGCTCGATAATCCGTATTAATTATAATTATGCATCGGTAATTTTTAAATGAGTTTTAGTTAGGGTATTAGAAAAGGTTATTGTGGTACTCATAACAACGTGGAACCAGATTATCCTATATGCTTTAATTAATGCAGATTAATCAGGATCTATGCTTCTTGCTGAAAGTTGCTACGAGTAGCCTAATTAAGATCATGGCTGTTTATCAGACAGTACATGTTTGTCTAAAATGATATTGCCCCCTTTTCTATGCAACAGTTAATTTTTATTTCAGTAAAAAATTAAAGTAAGCCTATAAAATTGTCTGCTTTAATTATTTTTTATGATCTTGTACTTTGCATCACAATTTTTTGTGTTTATAAATGTTGTCTACCCTTTTTATACCTCACAAACCGAGTGTTTAGGGGTTATACTGGAATCAGTCTGTCTGTCCGTGTACAAATCTTGTCTTGGGCATAACTTGAAAACTGTTAAGGTGGATAGATCTCAATGTGGAGAGGTGCAGTGCACAAAAAACATTACTCTGTTGCTCATATTTTTTGAGTTATTGCCATTTGTTGACAAATGTGCTTGTCTGGATAAATACAGTGCCGGGGTATTTTATCACTTTTAGTGATAGATTTCTAGTTTTAAATAATACCTGTATGCGACAATTGTGATAGGGGATTCTAGTCTGAATTTTGTTGTTTCATTTGCAGGATGTCCCTTGTTACTTTGCGCACTTGTTAGGATCACAAACATGGCGAGAAAAGGAGAAAATGTTATCATCATTTCCTTCTTTTCTTTCGATTTTCACAAAAAAACTCAGCGCGAAACGGTTGTAACTGCCTACATGTTTAAAGGCAGTTACGATCGTTTCGCGCTGAGCCACCGAACTGTCAATTTAAAACATCTAAACCAGCTATTTGTCCACAAATTTATTTTAAATTGATCACGAGTTTGTTTGTTTGCAGGCGGTTCCTTGCTACTTGGCGCTCTGATTGGTACCATACCAATGATGTGTTGCGGATGCGAAGCGCGTTCAAACATGGACAAACGTCAAGCGGAAGTCGACGAAAAAGACACCCATGAGGTCCTGATTATTAAATGACAAAATAAGAAACCGTATTCCAACATTCTATTAAGATTACCAAATGACCCGGCACTGACCTTATGCAAAGCATAAATTAACGTTGAATAAATAATTCTTCGTTCACATTCGTTCATTTACGAGGTTTTTCGGTTGTTTCCGGAAAGAAACAATCCTATGAAAGCTTTATTTTGGCCTTCTTATCTAAATGCGATAATGGTGATTAGGAAAAGGTCGTTGTCTTTGAATAAGGCCGTCCGAGTTCAAATCCCTCTTACGCCTCCTTTTCTTTTTGCTTTTTTTTCATCGTGATATCACGTTGGTCTTGTGCAATAATACATTCTTTACGTAAGAGGTCCGCGTATTTGGCCATTAGACGAACTCACGCGCACATAGAAAATGTAAAGAAAGAGACAATAATTCATGGACCAGCATATCGACAGCTTTCCAATAGATCCGAGAGATGACACAGATGCTGAAGATGATAAGGTTTGGATGCTATTATTTTGAAATTGATTTTGTAAATATGAAATTAGAATAAAATTCTTGAATTTTGAGGGAAAACACTAAAACTAACAAGCAAATTCGTTGAATTGATATCCCCCGCCGAACATATTTTCATTGTCAATAAAGTAGCGCGGAAACGAATATAACTCTGTATGTATATGGCTTCAACAGAACGGATATCACTCTATGTATATGGCTTCAACAGAACGAATATCACTCTGTATGTATATGGCTAAAACAGTCAGGGGCAGTAACTCTAAATTCGGCGGTCCAACCGGGTAACCCAGACGATATGCGCATGTCCTCATTGTAGTAAAGCTGTGTGCCAAGTTTCATTGAAATCCGGTCTATAGTTTTCAAGAAATAGCGCGGAAATGAATATCACTCTGTATGTATATGGCTTAAACAGTCAGGGGCAGTAACTCTAAATTTGACGGTCGAACCGGGTAACCCCGACGACATGCGCATGTCCACTTTGTAGTGAAGCTGTGAGCCAAGTTTCATTGAAATCCGATCTATAGTTTCCAAGAAATAGCGCGGAAACGAATATCACTCTGTATGTATATGGCTTAAACAGTCAGGGGCAGTAACTCTAAATTCGGTGGTCGAACCGGGTAACCCCAACGATATGCGCATGTCCACTTTGTAGTGAAGCTGTGTGCCAAGTTTCATCGAAATCCGGTCTACAGTTTTCAAGAAATAGCGCGGAAACGAATATCACTCGGTATGTATATGGCTTAAACAGTCAGGGGCAGTAACTCTGAATTCGACGGTCGAACCCGGTAACCCCGACGATATGCGCATGTCCTCATTGTAGTGAAGCTGTGAGCCAAGTTTCATTGAAATCCAGTCTATAGTTTTCAAGAAATAGCGCGGAAACGAATATCACTCTGTATGTATATGGCTAAAACAGTCAGGGGCAGTAACTCTAAATTCGGCGGTCGAACCAGGTAACCCAGACGATATGCGCATGTCCTCATTGTAGTAAAGCTGTGTGCCAAGTTTCATTGAAATCCGGTTTATAGTTTTCAAGAAATAGCGCGGAAACGAATATCACTCTGTATGTATATGGCTAAAACAGTCAGGGGCAGTAACTCTAAATTCGGCTGTGGAACCGGGTTACCCCGACGATATGCGCATGTCCACTTTGTAGTGAAGCTGTGTGCCAAGTTTCATCGAAATCCGGTCTATAGTTTCCAAGAAATAGCGCGGAAACGAATATCACTCTGTATGTATATGACTTAAACAGTCAGGGGCAGAAACTCTGAATTCGACGGTCGAACCGGGTAACCCCGACGATATGCGCATGTCCTCATTGTAGTAAAGCTGTGTGCCAAGTTTCATCGAAATCCGGTCTACAGTTTTCAAGAAATAGCGCGGAAACGAATATCACTCTGTATGTATATGGCTTAAACAGTCAGGGGCAGTAACTCTAAATTCGGCGGTCGAACCGGGTAACCCCGACGATATGCGCATGTCCTCTTTGTAGTGAAGCTGTGTGCCGCCAAGTTTCATCGAAATCCGGTCTATAGTTTCCAAGAAATAGCGCGGAAACCAATATCTCTCTGTATGTATATGGCTAAAACAGTCAGGGGCAGTAACTCTGAATTCAATGGTCGAACCGGGTAACCCCGACGATATGCGCATGTCCTCTTTGTAGTGAAGCTGTGTGCCAAGTTTCATCGAAATCCGGTCTATAGGGGATAAAAAGCCACATCGTTGCAATGAAATAGTTTAAAATGAAATTAAATACTTTTTAATACAAGAATATACCTAGGTAAAATCAAATGCAACTACAATTCTAAATGAAAAAAAAAAAAAAAAAAAAAAAAAAATAAATAAATAAATAAAAAAAAAAAGATTCTACATGCGTCTCGAACCCACGATCTTCAGCTTAGTAGAAACTCGCTAAACCCATTACCACACAGTGACTCCTTTTGACTCCCCACAAAGTAATGGCTTTGGAAAACATCACGGAAAATGAAGAAATTGCTTGTAACAAGCAATTTCTTCATTTCCCACAATGTTTTCTACGTAAAAAGACCAACATATGTAAAATTTTATTCACTTGATATTGTCGTCTGCATCATCTTTGAATTTGGACTAGCCTAAAAATTGCCGTTTGGGAAAGGGTTAAAGGGACATTTCATTCCAATTTCAATTTTTTAAAGCATGTCTTGATGCTAAGATTGGTTATTCTTATGAGTATAAATGCTATTAGTTTTTTTAAGTTGTTGCCAATAAGCGAGAAACACACATTTAAAGTTGAGACATAATCGATAAAGTGCATATAAATCCTAACTGTTGTCCACAACAATCTGTTCAATTTTAACACAAAAATATAAATTTCTCGTAAACGGCGCAATATTTTGGCTTCAAATTTTCAGAGTTTTCATAAGGACATGTGCTCTTTCAGATAAAAGTAAAAGTAAAATTTATGACAAAATTTCTGAAATGTCACTTTAAAATCAAAACAAGAAACCAATCTGCAATGACGTCAGCGTAATTAAACGTTTTTAATAAAAGCTTTATTCGCCTGTCATACACGAATATACCCGAAGCTATTTTTATCCAACTTGTGACGTGTATAATTTAATATGCTAATAGAGGTTAAGCTGCGCAAGGTCAATGGTAATCGTAATACAATACGTTTCCTGCGACACATTGCTAGGCTGATCAACTTTAATAGAAGCTGCAGAAAACAAAATGCCAGTAAACGAAAAGGAGTTTATTTTAGTACAGCATAGAATGATTTCGAGAAAAGAATAAACTTCTGACTACTAACATTTTCGTTAATTGCATTATTGTTTTCCTGTACGTCCCCTAAAGAAAGAAAAAAAAAAAAAAAAAAACAATAGACAGGGATTGTTTAGAGGAGAGCATATCGTCGCTTTTCGTCAAAATCATCTCAACTGCAGCTTGTTTCAAGCTGCTGTACGATGATTTCGAAGAAAAGCGATGATATAAAGTGTGGTTCGAAAAGTCAGATTGGTGGATGATCCGACAAGCGACAGTTTTGCTTTTACCCCAGTATTTTTCCACTGCCCATATAATTATGTTACCGTCGCCCTTTATCGGACGCTAATGTAGTTGCAATCTTTTACTGTGCTATATTAACTAGAATATCACTGAAAGTGATCATACCCCCCAAAAGCGCAGTTTTTGTGCATTTTGAGAAGTTGACTTCATTTGAACTGGGAGCTGTTCAATTGGAAAAATAGAGCTAACAAAAAATCAACAGACCAAACAACACATGTAAATGTTGCAAAAAATACCAATTTTCAACAAAAGGACATAGCTCATTTAACAATCCCCAAGCCCAGCCCTGCCATGCTGATATTTTTCAATAAACCAAAAATTTACAACCATGTATTGAAGACAGTCAATAAATGTAGGCCTACATTCCTGTAAGATTAGGTTCAAATTTACTGTATAATTGATTTTAAAAGAATTTTCTCTTATGATTTTGTTAAGTCTGATAAGCCCTGCCCTGCCATTACCACATTTTTTGCAAATCAAAAATCCACGAACAAATTTTGAAATAAGTCACCAAATGAACATTCCTGCCAATTATGGTAACAAAACACCGAAACAAAATTTCACGAACAAGTTTTGAAAAGAGTCACCCAAGGAACATTCCTGCCAAGTTTGGTAAGAATTTGCTCAGTGGTTAAGGAGGAGAAGATATTTGAAGAATTATCTAACGATTTCTCGAAGTCGGATAAGCCCCGCCCTGCCACTCCCACAATTTTTGGCAAATGAAAAAATCATGAGCATACATTGAATATAATCACTCAAGGGTAATTCCTGCCAAGCTTTGTTCAAATTGGCCTGATAATTGATTTTTAAAGATTTTTCACATGATTTCTCTAAGTCCGATAAGCCCCGCCCTGCCACGCCCACAATTTATGACGAATCAAAATTTCACGAACAAATAAATTTTGAAAAGGGTCTCCCAAGGAACATTCCTGCCAAGTTTGGTAAGAATTGGCCCAGTGGTTGAGGAGGAGAAGTTTTTTGAAGAATTATCTAACGATTTCTCAAAGTCGGATAAGCCCCGCCCTGCCACACCCACATTTTTTGGCGAATGAAAAATCATGAGCATACATTGAATATAATCACTCAAGGGTCATTCCTGCCAAGCTTGGTTTAAATTGGCCTGATAATTGATTTTTAAAGATTTTTCACATGGTTTCTCTAAGTCCGATAAGCCCCGCCCTGCCACGCCCACAATTTTTGACGAATCAAAAATTCACGAACAAGTTTTGAAAAGGGTCTCTAAAGGAACATTCCTGCCAAGTTTGGTAAGAATTGGCCCAGTGGTTAAGGAGAAGAAATTTTTTGAAGAATTATCTAACGAATTCTCGAAGTCGGATAAGCCCCGCCCTGCCACGCCCACATTTTTTGGCCAATGAAAAAATTATGAGCATACATTGAATATAATCACTCAAGGGTCATTCCTGCCAAGTTTTGTTCAAATTGGCCTGATAATTGATTTTTAAAGATTTTTCACATGATTTCTCTAAGTCCGATAAGCCCCGCCCTGCCACGCCCACAATTTTTGACGAATCAAAATTTCACGAACAAGTTTAGAAAAGGGTCACCCAAGGAACATTCCTCTCAAGTTTGGTAAGAATTGGCCCAGTGGTTGAGGAGAAGAAGTTTTTTGAAGAATTATCTAACGATTTCTCAAAGTCGGATAAGCCCCGCCCTGCCACGCCCACATTTTTTGGCGAATGAAAAAATTATGAGCATACATTGAATATAATCACTCAAGGGTCATTCCTGCCAAGTTTGGTTCAAATTGGCCTGATAATTGATTTTTAAAGATTTTTCACATGATTTCTCAAAGTCCGATAAGCCCCGCCCTGCCACGCCCACGATTTTTGACGAATCAAAATTTCACGAACAAGTATTGAAAAGGGTCACCCAAGGAACATTCCTACCAAGTTTGGTAAGAATCGGCTGAGTGGTTGAGGAGGAGAAGATTTTTAAAGAAACAAGCAAATTCGTTGAATTGATATCCCCCGCCGAACATATTTTCATTGTCAATAAAGTAGTGCGGAAACGAATATAACTCTGTATGTATATGGCTTCAAAAGAACGAATATCACTCTGTATGTATATGGCTTCAACAGAACGAATATCACTCTGTATGTATATGGCTAAAACAGTCAGGGTCAGTAACTCTAAATTCGGCGGTCGAACCGGGTAACCCCGACGATATGCGCATGTCCTCATTGTAGTAAAGCTGTGTGCCAAGTTTCATTGAAATCCGGTCTACAGTTTTCAAGAAATAGCGCGGAAACGAATATCACTCTGTATGTATATGGCTTAAACAGTCAGGGGCAGTAACTCTAAATTCGGCGGTCGAACCGGATAACCCCGATGATATGCGCATGTCTTCATTGTAGTAAAGCTGTGTGCCAAGTTTCATTGAAATCCGGTCTATAGTTTTCAAGAAATAGCGCGGAAACGAATATCACTCTGTATGTATATGGCTTAAACAGTCAGGGGCAGTAACTCTAAATTCGGCGGTCGAACCGGGTAACCCCGACGATATGCGCATGTCCACTTTGTAGTGAAGCTGTGTGCCAAGTTTCATCGAAATCCGGTCAACAGTTTTCAAGAAATAGCGCGGAAACAAATATCACTCTGTATGTATATGGCTTAAACAGTCAGGGGCAGTAACTCTGAATACGGCGGTCGAACCGGGTAACCCCGACGATATGCGCATGTCCTTATTGTAGTCAAGCTGTGTGCCAAGTTTCATCGAAATCCTGTTTATAGTTTCCAAGAAATAGCGCGGAAACGAATATCACTGTATGTATATGGCTAAAACAGTCAGGGGCAGTAACAATAAATTTGGCAATGGAACCGGGTAACCCCGACGATATGCGCATGTCCACTTTGTAGTAAAGCTGTGTGCCAAGTTTCATCGAAATCCGGTCTACAGTTTTCAAGAAATAGCGCGGAAACAAATATTACTCTGTATGTATATGGCTTAAACAGTCAGGGGCAGTAACTCTGAATATTGCGCATGTCCTCATTGTAGTAAAGCTGTGTGCCAAGTTTCATTGAAATCCTGTTTATAGTTTTCAAGAAATAGCGCGGAAACAAATATCACTCTGTATGTATATGGCTAAAACAGTCAGGGGCAGTAACTCTAAATTCGGCGGTCGAACCGGGTAACCCCGACGATATGCGCATGTCCACTTTGTAGTGAAGCTGTGTGCCAAGTTTCATCGAAATCCGGTCTACAGTTTTCAAGAAATAGCGCGGAAACAAATATCACTCTGTATATGGCTTAAACAGTCAGGGGCAGTAACTCTGAATTCGGCGGTCGAACCGGGTAACCCCGACGATATGCGCATATCCTCATTGTAGTCAAGCTGTGTGCCAAGTTTCATCGAAATCCTGTTTATAGTTTCCAAGAAATAGCGCGGAAACGAATATCACTGTATGTATATGGCTAAAACAGTCAGGGGCAGTAACTCTAAATTTGGCGGTGGAACCGGGTAACCCCGACGATATGCGCATGTCCACTTTGTAGTAAAGCTGTGTGCCAAGTTTCATCGAAATCCGGTCTACAGTTTTCAAGAAATAGCGCGGAAACAAATATCACTCAGTATGTATATGGCTTAAACAGTCAGGGGCAGTAACTCTGAATTCGGCGGTCAAACCGGGTAACCCCGACGATTTGCGCATGTCCACTTTGTAGTGAAGCTGTGTGCCAAGTTTCATCGAAATCCGGTTTATAGTTTCCAAGAAATAGCGCGGAAACCAATATCACTGTATGTATATGGCTAAATCAGTCAGGGGCAGTAACTCTAAATTTGGCGGTTGAACCGGGTAACCCCGACGATATGCTTATGTCCACTTTGTAGTGAAGCTGTGTGCCAAGTTTCATCGAAATCCGATCTATAGTTTTCAAGAAATAGCGCGGAAACGAATATCACTCTGTATGTATATGGCTTAAACAGTCAGGGGCAGTAACTCTGAATTCAATGGTCGAACCGGGTAATCCCGACGATATGCAAATGTCCTCTTTGTAGTGAAGCTGTGTGCCAAGTTTCATCGAAATCAGGTCTATAGTTTCCAAGAAATAGCGCGGAAACGAATGTCGGACGGACGGACGGTCGGACGGAAGGACGGACGGACATGGCAAAAACAATATCCCCCCGAAAATTTTTTTCGGCGGGGGATAAAAACCAACAGACGGACCAACAGACGGACCAACAGACAGACAACCTGACTCCTATATACCCCCCAAATTGAATTTGGGGGGTATAATAAATGTCCTGGAGACTGTCTCTACATTATTGTCAAAAAAAAGGTATTAAGTTCATTTAGAATGACAAAATCTGATACCGTTTGAAATTGAAAGGACACAATATAATCGTTGGTGTTATTGCAAAACCTTGCAACTACAGATTGATTAAAGCTAGAATTACGAGGTTTTGCATTAACATTGATGATACGTTACATACAACAGAAAGGATTTCGGTTATAATACTGAAGAAAATAAAATGCCATGAAAGGTGTTTCTGCGAGTGGGATGTAAACCAAGGTGACTGGTGTATTTATTTATTTTTTTTCTTGTGGGAAAGGGTTAAAAGAACTAGATATAAATGAAATGTGTCCTATATCAATTAATTTTATTCTTAGATGAAGTAGATATCAGTCATAAAATATTTCGTTAACCCTTTCCTAAACGAGACCTAATTTTGACTTACCTGAAAGGGAAAGCTTGGGAAAATGTCGAGGCAAAACAAGAAAATTTTGATAAGCTGCAGTTTCTCCCTTTACCTCAATATTTTCTATAGTGTTTTTGTTCGTCGGTGTTATCGCAAACCTTTTTTAAATTGAAATAACACCGACGAAATAGATTTTCTACTTCAGTATATTGTTTTTTATCTTTTGCAACAGCTTTCATTTCGGACCACTCTGGAAATTTGTCATTTGGGAAAGGGTTATAATTAATTTTTGCAAATATAATTTGAGCATATATAATAACCAAATACACGGGATGAACAATCAAGATGGAACAGCCACCTTACTGAATACAAAATGAAATGATCCTTACACAATCATATAGCCCAAAACAAATGAGCTGGGATCTGGAAAACGTCTTTTAAGGCTTTTTAGCCCAACATGGTTCAGGATCAGCCTGCGTATACACGCAGTCTGATCATGAACCATGTTGGTCTCCAACCACTTAATCGTGACCTGTAGCGACTGTGAGACAGAAGCATTGATCCCGGTTAGACTACTTTAATGCAAAGGCTGATCGCGAATCACGAAAATCTCAAATGCTGTAAGGGACGTTTTTCCAGATTCCGGCTCAAATATAGTAGTGAAAAGTATTTGGTTGTGAACATTTGGAAATTGAATGCATCACACCTCCTTTTATCCATCTGCTTTGTTTTTTTTTTTAATTCCAGTGGTGGATCCAGGGGGGGGGGAGTTCAAAACCCCTTCAGTAGACTGATTAATTCATTTTCATGCAGAAATTTAGACTAAATTTTGAATTGTATAATACTAGGACATGAACCACCCTGTTGGTATGTTTGAGCCCCTCCATAGAAATCCTGGATCCGCCACAGATTTCTTGCATTTTTCAAGTATACAATATGTATTAAGAAGAACACATAGAAACAAGCAAATAAGTTACAATTATCTACTTGATTCTATTTCAAAAAGTCCATAAAAACTGTCCTAAGCCATGATATAGTTTTAGATTGCACAGTGCAAAACTATTGTAAATGCCTACATGTTAAGTTTTAACAGAGCTGCTGATAAAATGGAGTACAGAGACAGTCTAATTTCGCTATTTCAGCTCTAAACCCTATGTTGTGGTACTCATTGGAATCGTCTCACTGAGACAATTCCAATGAGTACCCACAAAATAGCATTTAACGACCATTAAACAATGTTTTGCATTTTGAAAAGCCATAAACTCTTTTTGTCTGGAATTTTGCCTATCACATTTCATGCACTCCCAATAATCTTGCACTGACCCTTTTCAAAACCATGACCAGATGTAATGCTTTCAAGATACAAGTAACCAACTACTTCTCATACTAGATTTTACACTGTCGTTTTACACTGCTCACTAATATTGCACAAAAGAGTGAAGGGAGCTCATAAATTGGAGCACAAGTGCTCTCAATTACGATTGTATTGAGAATTTATTTAATTCTATGTTACAATTTCTGGAATTTTTGATATACTGTATTGTGAATGTTTGAATCCCAGACGCACAAGTTGTGACCCTGAAAGCAGCCATATGTATGAGCTCAAATCAACTACATTTTGACATTTTCTTTGCAGTATACATGACAGTGTATGACATAGACAATATTGTAAGGATCAAATCAATAGTAAACACTGTAAAGTAGAACAGCCAGATCATTCAATTACCTTACATAAAATATGATAAATAACAGAAAAAAAGAAACTTGCGTAATAAATCCCTTCCCAAGCATGGACGCTTTTTTACGCCCCCACAAGATATAAGCTTTGGAAAACATTGTGGAAAATGAAGAAATTGCTTGTGACAAGCAATATCTTCTTTTCCCACAATGTTTTCTTCTCTAAAAAATAAAAAAAAGTGTAAAATTTCATTCGCTTGAAATTGTCATCTGCAACATCTTTGGATTTGGATGAGTCCAAAATGTTGCTGTTTGGTAATGGGTTAGTCTTTCCCAAAATATTCACCAACCAGCCTCATTCCGAGTATATTAAGATTACAGAACAATCAATCTGATCGGCCATGACATAATTTATATCATTGTCTGATCCAATCAGATGGAGTGTATTGTAATTTAGATTAAGACTACTGATTTATAGCTGTTGGTGAACATGGTCCCTGGTTTTGATATTCATAAAAAGGAAACATTGATTGAAATGAAAAATGCAGGTAAACAGTATTTTCTTCATTTCTTTAAGTTATTCCAATTAGTTTTCCCAAAAGAGTGTGCATTTCTTCTCTACAGCATCTAGTTTATTGTCTGCAACTCTTTGGACAAGGAGCAGTCTTAAACTTTTTATATTGGGAAAGGATTAAACAACACATAAAAGTAACAAAATTGGAAATATACTGTAAAGTTTTTGTATATACTGAGAGGCAAAAATAAGTATACACCCTAGTTCTTCAACGTATTCTAAGAAAACGATGTGTAAATTATTACGATTTCTAAACGCCACTGATGAAGGTCGTTTGTTTTATGTACATTTCTTCGCCTACCCGTCTATCTGTCCTTCCTTCCGTTGCGAAGGTTTTTTCCTATCATACAGCGGCATCGAAAAAGGGGATTTAGGAAATAAATTAACACAATAATTCACGTTGACACAAACCCTACATTTATGAACGGATTTGGATAAAGTGTTCGCAGAAAGAGCCTAGTTACCTAGGACAATGCGTATATTGTTAGTGCTTTCCACATTATGATGCGTCATGGCAAAAGGGGGCTTGATGCAAACAAGTTATCTGACATTACTCATTCTAAATTTATAGACGGATTTTGATAAAATTTGCACAGGATGTTCGTATGCTAGCTGAATAAGTGGATATTGTGTCACGTTTCTTTCGTATTACGCTGCGTCATAGAAAAAATGGGTCTTAATGGCAAAAATGGGTATGTTGATCATTTTCTACCAGCCACTGAGAATTGTGTTATGATGTTAGAGAAAATTTAACGTTGTGATTTGTTATGATAATTGATAAAGAATTCCAATAAGGATTAACAGCAATATTTCATGCTCCACTAAGTCGAACGTGCAAAATTTGCAAGATCGGCATGTAGCAAGAGTACAGGTAGTCAAGCAATTTCAGGTAAAATTTAACAACACTGCATTATTGGTCTATGAGTAGGAATAAATAGTGCAAAATTTTGAGTCGATATGATGGAAATTAATAGAGATATCGAAAATCAAAAAGTGTATACTTGCTTTTGCCTCTCAGTATATGTTAGTACTGTCCTCATAACAAGAGTAGTCTCAGCACAGCAAAGCGAGACTATCAAGTGCTGGATTGTATAATTTCTAAGTCCGAGAGGGGGAAATATTCAATTAATCAAATGTCAGAGTAACAAATCTTTTCCTATAGGCTGATAATATGACCACAGAAGCATGGGCAAAGTTTGAAATCAATAGCTGTTACAGAATTTTTTTTATCACAGATACATGTATTTTGAAAGTTGCCCGCAAAAACTTAACAAAGAATTTGTAAGTCCAAAAGGGTATAAATTCCATTAAATTAAATGTCAAAGTAACGAATCTTTGCCTAGAGGCTCATATTATAGTCACAGAGGCATGTGCAAAGTTTCAAAGCAATAGCATGAGTAGAAACAGAGTTTTAAGAAACTTCCACATGGAAACTTAACTAAAGCATAGACGCCAACACCATTGCCAACGCACGGAATAGCCCCCCTATTCTATGAATAGTCGCACAAACAAAAATAAATCTTGAACCATCATTATGATAACAAAATACTTGTCTTAACACTTTCCTAAATAATATCCTACTTTGTGATGTCCCTATCAAAAATATACTGTGATAACACAGAGTGAAAATCAGCAATGTTTACTTTTCCCGCATTATTTTCTGTGCTATTACATACACACTTTCTGTTTTTGATGGTTCAAGATTCATTCATTTTGCCATCTTAAACTCAATTTAAATAGAACTGGTCTTAAAACTGGCAGTTTGGAATAGGGATAAAGACCTTTAACCCATTCCCAAACATCAAACTTTTGGGCTGTTCCAAATTCAAAGAAGTTGCAGAAGACAATTCAAAGTGAATGAAATTTTACATTTTAGGTCTTTCTTGGTAGAAAACAATGTGGAAAATGAAGAAATTGCTCCGTATGTATATGGCTAAAACAGTCAGGGGCAGTAACTCTGAATACGGCGGTCGAACCGGGTAACCCCGACGATATGCGCATGTCCTTATTGTAGTCAAGCTGTGTGCCAAGTTTCATCGAAATCCTGTTTATAGTTTCCAAGAAATAGCGCGGAAACGAATATCACTGTATGTATATGGCTAAAACAGTCAGGGGCAGTAACTCTAAATTTGGCAATGGAACCGGGTAACCCCGACGATATGCGCATGTCCACTTTGTAGTAAAGCTGTTTTCCAAGTTTCATCGAAATCCGGTCTACAGTTTTCAAGAAATAGCGCGGAAACAAATATTACTCTGTATATATATGGCTTAAACAGTCAGGGGCAGTAACTCTGAATATTGCGCATGTCCTCATTGTAGTAAAGCTGTGTGCCAAGTTTCATTGAAATCCTGTTTATAGTTTTCAAGAAATAGCGCGGAAACAAATATCACTCTGTATGTATATGGCTAAAACAGTCAGGGGCAGTAACTCTAAATTCGGCGGTCGAACCGGGTAACCCCGACGATATGCGCATGTCCACTTTGTAGTGAAGCTGTGTGCCAAGTTTCATCGAAATCCGGTCTACAGTTTTCAAGAAATAGCGCGGAAACAAATATCACTCTGTATATGGCTTAAACAGTCAGGGGCAGTAACTCTGAATTCGGCGGTCGAACCGGGTAACCCCGACGATATGCGCATGTCCTTATTGTAGTCAAGCTGTGTGCCAAGTTTCATCGAAATCCTGTTTATAGTTTCCAAGAAATAGCGCGGAAACGAATATCACTGTATGTATATGGCTAAAACAGTCAGGGGCAGTAACTCTAAATTTGGCGGTGGAACCGGGTAACCCCGACGATATGCGCATGTCCACTTTGTAGTAAAGCTGTGTGCCAAGTTTCATCGAAATCCGGTCTATAGTTTCCAAGAAATAGCGCGGAAACCAATATCACTCTGTATGTATATGGCTTAAACAGTCAGGTGCAGTAACTCTAAATTCAGCCGTCGAACCGGGTAACCCCAACGATATGCAAATGTCCTCTTTGTAGTGAAGCTTTGTGCCAAGTTTCATCGAAATCAGGTCTATAGTTTCCAAGAAATAGCGCGGAAACGAATGTCGGACGGACGGACGGACGGACGGACGGACGGACATGGCAAAAACAATATCCCCCCCGAAAAATTTTTTCGGCGGGGGATAAAAACCAACAGACGGACCAACAGACGGACCAACAGACAGACAACCTGACTCCTATATACCCCCCAAATTGAATTTGGGGGGTATAATAAATGTCCTGGAGACTGTCTCTACATTATTGTCAAACAAGAGTGCCTGAAAGGCACTGATATCGCTCACCTGAGTTCTTCATGTATTTGATTGTGTACAATATAGGTTTTGTTGTAAACAAATATATATGTCAGTATTATATCATATTAAATTATTGTAAACTAGAATATCACTAAAAGTGATCATACCCCCAAACAGCACTGTTTTTGTGCATTTTGAGAAGTACATTTCATTTGAACTGTGATCTGATCAATTGGGAAAAAGAGCAAACAAAAAAATCAACAGACCAAACAACACATGTAAATGTTACGAAAAATACCAATGTTCAACAAAAGGACATAACTCATTTAAAAATCAACAAGCCCCACCCTGCCATGCCCACATTTTTTCAATTAATCAAAAATTCTCAACCATATATTGAAGAAAGTCACTCAAGGTACATTCCTGTAAGGTTTGGTTCAACTTAGCCCTATAATTACTTTTTTAAAGAATTTTCTCATGAATTTGTTAAGTCCAATAAGCCCTGCCCCGCCAAGACCACATTTTTTGACGAATAAAAAATTCTCGAACAGATATCGTAACAAGTCACCCAATGATCATTTCTGCCAAGTTTGGTAACGAATTGCCTGATGGTTAAGGAGAAGAAGATTTTGGAAGAATTATCTAACAATTTCTTGAAGTCTGGTAAGCCCCACCCTGTAAGCCGATGTTTTTCACCCAATCAAAAATTCATGAACATGTGTTGAATACAGTCTCTCAAGGGACGTTCCTGCTACGTTTGGTTCAAATTGGCCGAATAATTGATTTTTAAAGATTTTTCACATGATTTCTCCAAGTCCGATAAGCCCCGCCCTGCCACGCCCACAATTTTTGACAAATCAAAAATTCACCACCAACAAGTTTTGAAAAGGGTCACCCAAGGAACATTCCTTTCAAGTTTGGTAATAATTAGCCCAGTGGTTAAGGAGGAGAAGATTTTTGAATGATTATCTTTCGATTTCTCGAAGTCTGATAAGCCCCGCCCTGCCACGCCCACAATTTTTTACGAATCAAACATTCATGAGCATGTGTTGGAAACAGTCACTCAAGGGACATTTCTGCCAAGCTTGGTTCAAATTGGCCTGATAATTGATTTTTAAAGATTTTTCACATGATTTCTCTAAGTCTGAAAAGCCCCGCCCTGCCACGCCCACAATTTTTGACGAATCACAAATTCACGAACAAATTTTGAAAAGGGTCACCAAAGGAACATTTCTGTCAAGTTTGGAAAGAATTGGCCAAGTGGTTGAGGAGGAGAAGATTTTTTAAGAATTCCCTAATGATTTCTTTAAGTCTGATAAGCCCCGCACTGCCACGCCCACAATTTTTGACGAATCAAGAATTCATGAACAATTTTGGAAAGGGTCACCCAAGGAACATTTCTGCCAAGTTTGGAAAGAATTGGCCAAGTGGTTGAGGAGGAGAAGATTTTTGAAGAACTACGTAAAGATTTCTTTTAGTCTGATAAGCCATGCCCTGCCACGCCCACAATTTTTGACAAATCAAAAATTCACGAACAAGTTTTGAAAAGGGTCACCCAAGGAACATTCCATTCAAGTTTGGTAAGAATTAGCCCAATGGTTGAGGAGAAGAAGATTTTTGAATAATTATCTTACGATTTCTCGAAGTCTGATAAGCCCCGCCCTGCCACGCCCACAATTTTCACCCAATCAAAAATTCATGAAGCATGTGCTGAAAACAGTCACTCAAGGGACATTTCTGCCATGCTTGATTCAAATTGTTCTGATAATTGATTTTTAAAGATTTTTCACATGATTTCTCTAAGTCCGATAAGCCCCGCCCTGCCACGCCCACAATTTTTGACGAATCAAAAATTCACGAACAAGTTTTGAAAAGGGTCACCCAAGGAACATTTCTGCCAAGTTTGGAAAGAATTGGCCTGGTGGTTGAGGAGGAGAAGATTTTTGAAGAATTCCCTAATGATTTCTCTAAGTCTGATAAGCCCCGCCCTGCCACGCCCACAATTTTTGACGAATCCAAAATTCATGAACAAGTTTTGGAAAGGGTCACCCAAGGAACATTTCTGCCAAGTTTGGAAAGAATTGGCCCAGTGGTTGAGAGAGAGAAGATTTTAGAAGAATTTCCTAATGATTTCTTTAAGTCTGATAAGCCCCGCCCTGCCACGCCCACAATTTTTGTCGAATCAAAAATTCACGAACAAGTTTTGAAAAGGGTCTCCCAAGGAACATTCCTGCCAAGTTTGGTCAGGATTGGCCCAGTGGTTGAGGAGGAGAAGATGTTTAAAGAAATTGTTGACGACGGACGACGAACGACGGACGACGGACGCCGGATAGTGACTGACCCTAAGAGCTCCCCTTGAGCTCGTTGAGCTCAGGTGAGCTAAAAAAAGGTATTAAGTTCATTTAGAATGACAAAATCTGATACCGTTTGAAATTGAAAGGACACAATATAATCGTTGGTGTTATTGCAAAACCTTGCAACTACAGATTGATTAAAGCTAGAATTACGAGGTTTTGCATTAACATTGATGATACGTTACATACAACAGAAAGGATTTCGGTTATAATACTGAAGAAAATAAAATGCCATGAAAGGTGTTTCTGCGAGTGGGATGTAAACCAAGGTGACTGGTGTATTTATTTATTTTTTTTCTTGTGGGAAAGGGTTAAAAGAACTAGATATAAATGAAATGTGTCCTATATCAATTAATTTTATTCTTAGATGAAGTAGATATCAGTCATAAAATATTTCGTTAACCCTTTCCTAAACGAGACCTAATTTTGACTTACCTGAAAGGGAAAGCTTGGGAAAATGTCGAGGCAAAACAAGAAAATTTTGATAAGCTGCAGTTTCTCCCTTTACCTCAATATTTTCTATAGTGTTTTTGTTCGTCGGTGTTATCGCAAACCTTTTTTAAATTGAAATAACACCGACGAAATAGATTTTCTACTTCAGTATATTGTTTTTTATCTTTTGCAACAGCTTTCATTTCGGACCACTCTGGAAATTTGTCATTTGGGAAAGGGTTATAATTAATTTTTGCAAATATAATTTGAGCATATATAATAACCAAATACACGGGATGAACAATCAAGATGGAACAGCCACCTTACTGAATACAAAATGAAATGATCCTTACACAATCATATAGCCCAAAACAAATGAGCTGGGATCTGGAAAACGTCTTTTAAGGCTTTTTAGCCCAACATGGTTCAGGATCAGCCTGCGTATACACGCAGTCTGATCATGAACCATGTTGGTCTCCAACCGCTTAATCGTGACCTGTAGCGACTGTGAGACAGAAGCATTGATCCCGGTTAGACTACTTTAATGCAAAGGCTGATCGCGAATCACGAAAATCTCAAATGCTGTAAGGGACGTTTTTCCAGATTCCGGCTCAAATATAGTAGTGAAAAGTATTTGGTTGTGAACATTTGGAAACTGAATGCATCACACCTCCTTTTATCCATCCGCTTTGTTTTTTTTTAATTCCAGTGGTGGATCCAGGGGGGGGGGGGAGTTCAAAACCCCTTCAGTAGACTGATTAATTCATTTTCATGCAGAAATTTAGACTAAATTTTGAATTGTATAATACTAGGACATGAACCACCCTGTTGGTATGTTTGAGCCCCTCCATAGAAATCCTGGATCCGCCACAGATTTCTTGCATTTTTCAAGTATACAATATGTATTAAGAAGAACACATAGAAACAAGCAAATAAGTTACAATTATCTACTTGATTCTATTTCAAAAAGTCCATAAAAACTGTCCTAAGCCATGATATAGTTTTAGATTGCACAGTGCAAAACTATTGTAAATGCCTACATGTTAAGTTTTAACAGAGCTGCTGATAAAATGGAGTACAGAGACAGTCTAATTTCGCTATTTCAGCTCTAAACCCTATGTTGTGGTACTCATTGGAATCGTCTCACTGAGACAATTCCAATGAGTACCCACAAAATAGCATTTAACGACCATTAAACAATGTTTTGCATTTTGAAAAGCCATAAACTCTTTTTGTCTGGAATTTTGCCTATCACATTTCATGCACTCCCAATAATCTTGCACTGACCCTTTTCAAAACCATGACCAGATGTAATGCTTTCAAGATACAAGTAACCAACTACTTCTCATACTAGATTTTACACTGTCGTTTTACACTGCTCACTAATATTGCACAAAAGAGTGAAGGGAGCTCATAAATTGGAGCACAAGTGCTCTCAATTACGATTGTATTGAGAATTTATTTAATTCTATGTTACAATTTCTGGAATTTTTGATATACTGTATTGTGAATGTTTGAATCCCAGACGCACAAGTTGTGACCCTGAAAGCAGCCATATGTATGAGCTCAAATCAACTACATTTTGACATTTTCTTTGCAGTATACATGACAGTGTATGACATAGACAATATTGTAAGGATCAAATCAATAGTAAACACTGTAAAGTAGAACAGCCAGATCATTCAATTACCTTACATAAAATATGATAAATAACAGAAAAAAAGAAACTTGCGTAATAAATCCCTTCCCAAGCATGGACGCTTTTTTACGCCCCCACAAGATATAAGCTTTGGAAAACATTGTGGAAAATGAAGAAATTGCTTGTGACAAGCAATTTCTTCTTTTCCCACAATGTTTTCTTCTCTAAAAAAATAAAAAAAAGTGTAAAATTTCATTCGCTTGAAATTGTCATCTGCAACATCTTTGGATTTGGATGAGTCCAAAATGTTGCTGTTTGGTAATGGGTTAGTCTTTCCCAAAATATTCACCAACCAGCCTCATTCCGAGTATATTAAGATTACAGAACAATCAATCTGATCGGCCATGACATAATTTATATCATTGTCTGATCCAATCAGATGGAGTGTATTGTAATTTAGATTAAGACTACTGATTTATAGCTGTTGGTGAACATGGTCCCTGGTTTTGATATTCATAAAAAGGAAACATTGATTGAAATGAAAAATGCAGGTAAACAGTATTTTCTTCATTTCTTTAAGTTATTCCAATTAGTTTTCCCAAAAGAGTGTGCATTTCTTCTCTACAGCATCTAGTTTATTGTCTGCAACTCTTTGGACAAGGAGCAGTCTTAAACTTTTTATATTGGGAAAGGATTAAACAACACATAAAAGTAACAAAATTGGAAATATACTGTAAAGTTTTTGTATATACTGAGAGGCAAAAATAAGTATACACCCTAGTTCTTCAACGTATTCTAAGAAAACGATGTGTAAATTATTACGATTTCTAAACGCCACTGATGAAGGTCGTTTGTTTTATGTACATTTCTTCGCCTACCCGTCTATCTGTCCTTCCTTCCGTTGCGAAGGTTTTTTCCTATCATACAGCGGCATTGAAAAAGGGGATTTAGGAAATAAATTAACACAATAATTCACGTTGACACAAACCCTACATTTATGAACGGATTTGGATAAAGTGTTCGCAGAAAGAGCCTAGTTACCTAGGACAATGCGTATATTGTTAGTGCTTTCCACATTATGATGCGTCATGGCAAAAGGGGGCTTGATGCAAACAAGTTATCTGACATTACTCATTCTAAATTTATAGACGGATTTTGATAAAATTTGCACAGGATGTTCGTATGCTAGCTGAATAAGTGGATATTGTGTCACGTTTCTTTCGTATTACGCTGCGTCATAGAAAAAATGGGTCTTAATGGCAAAAATGGGTATGTTGATCATTTTCTACCAGCCACCGAGAATTGTGTTATGATGTTAGAGAAAATTTAACGTTGTGATTTGTTATGATAATTGATAAAGAATTCCAATAAGGATTAACAGCAATATTTCATGCTCCACTAAGTCGAACGTGCAAAATTTGCAAGATCGGCATGTAGCAAGAGTACAGGTAGTCAAGCAATTTCAGGTAAAATTTAACAACACTGCATTATTGGTCTATGAGTAGGAATAAATAGTGCAAAATTTTGAGTCGATATGATGGAAATTAAGAGAGATATCGAAAATCAAAAAGTGTATACTTGCTTTTGCCTCTCAGTATATGTTAGTACTGTCCTCATAACAAGAGTAGTCTCAGCACAGCAAAGCGAGACTATCAAGTGCTGGATTCTATAATTTCTAAGTCCGAGAGGGGGAAATATTCAATTAATCAAATGTCAGAGTAACAAATCTTTTCCTATAGGCTGATAATATGACCACAGAAGCATGGGCAAAGTTTGAAATCAATAGCTGTTACAGAATTTTTTTTATCACAGATACATGTATTTTGAAAGTTGCCCGCAAAAACTTAACAAAGAATTTTTAAGTCCAAAAGGGTATAAATTCCATTAAATTAAATGTCAAAGTAACGAATCTTTGCCTAGAGGCTCATATTATAGTCACAGAGGCATGTGCAAAGTTTCAAAGCAATAGCATGAGTAGAAACAGAGTTTTAAGAAACTTCCACATGGAAACTTAACTAAAGCATAGACGCCAACACCATTGCCAACGCACGGAATAGCCCCCCTATTCTATGAATAGTCGCACAAACAAAAATAAATCTTGAACCATCATTATGATAACAAAATACTTGTCTTAACACTTTCCTAAATAATATCCTACTTTGTGATGTCCCTATCAAAAATATATTGTGATAACACAGAGTGAAAATCAGCAATGTTTCCTTTTCCCGCATTATTTTCTGTGCTATTACATACACACTTTCTGTTTTTGATGGTTCAAGATTCATTCATTTTGCCATCTTAAACTCAATTTAAATAGAACTGGTCTTAAAACTGGCAGTTTGGAATAGGGATAAAGACCTTTAACCCATTCCCAAACATCAAACTTTTGGGCTGTTCCAAATTCAAAGAAGTTGCAGAAGACAATTCAAAGTGAATGAAATTTTACATTTTAGGTCTTTCTTGGTAGAAAACAATGTGGAAAATGAAGAAATTGCTTGTAACAAGCAATTTCTTTGTTTCCAACAATATTTTCCTAAGCCACTATCTTGTGGGGAGTCAAAAAGAGTCATTGTGTGGGAATGGGTTAATGATGTAAAGCGACAAATTCAACAATTATAAGTAACAACACTTGTCTTGAGTAAAGCAAAGCTTATGGTCAATTCCAGAAGATCTATGTTTCTAGTATTCAATTATTATGACATTTCTTTTCATTATGTTTGTCTGTCTCATCAAACTGTCAACAATGAAGTTTCCCTCTTTTTCAACAGAAATCTTTATATAAGCCAAATTTGGCCGCTACTTTTTTAAAATGGTGAAAGTGGAACATTTTTTTTATAGCCTGGGTGAATCCTGAAAGTCTGCTTTCTTTAGAGTGACAGAACAAATGTCGATTATCTTATACATTAATTTTTCTTAAAATGAATCAAATATTGAGGATAAGCTTGTGTGTCGTGAAATATAATAAACATGGTTGGAGACCCAACATTATTAACCACCGAGTCATAGAGAGACCCTGTAGCCCCTCCATCTTTAGCAGGTGGTACTCGCATCCCAGATTTACCCATCGTGTATTCCCCAGTCAGTACACAGCAACAGTACATCCGCTTTATGCCCGAGCCATCGGGTCTGGCATATGTATCACTGCAGGAATATGAAGCGTTGACAGCAAAATATACACCATCTCCAAAGGCAGTCGCTGAAAGGGGAAGGAAAGGTTAATTGGAAAATAATATATAATCAAACTGTTTCATTTAATGAAATCTTGATTGGTAAGTCAATATTTGAAATGAAAACTTGGATTTGTCTCTGATATTTTATAAATCAACTGCCAAAAAAGACGATTTTAGGCACTCCACAAGAAATAGGCTTTAAAAAACATTGAGGAAAATGAAGAAATTGCTTATGACAAGCAATTTCTTTGTTTTCCACAATGTTTTCTTAAAACAAGAGGGCCAAGATGGCCCTGGATCGCTCACCTGTTAGAAGTTTGAAACTTTCTCCATGCAGAACAAGACCCATCTTTTACATGGCCTAGGTATCTCTAAGACAAGAACACGAAACTTAAGATGCGAGATTATGATCCAGCAGAAAACAGCATTCTTAATCTTTAATGATCAATATTTATGGCTGTTAAAGTGAAAACCAAGTCGATAAAAAACATCAATTTTGTCATAATCCAGGGCACATAACTCTGTTCTGATAAAGATATTCTCTATCTATCTATCTATCTATCTATATATACTGCCCAAATTCCCTTTCGGGTATTACTGGCAGGGTATCTCTAAGACCTTTATACACCAACCTTATGTCCTAGTTGTTTTTTTGATTGGTCAATATTTATTGCTGTTTGAGTGAAATTAAAAACAAAATTAGCAATATTGTCACCATCAAGGGCACACAACTCTGTTTTTTTAGTCCGATCAATATGAAAAATGAAATCATATAAGATCTCATGGTCACCAACATTGTGACCAAGTTAAGGTATATGACCCATCATTAAAAACATTACTTTCTAGCCATACGGAATGCATTAAATTACACACACTTGTAAAAACACCTCCGATAAGGTGAATCACCGTGCCAGATTTCAAGATAATGCTTCAAGAAGAAAATAATTTACGAATATTATTTTACTCTATATTCATATACAAGGGAGGTAATTTGGAACATTTTTGTCAAATATTTCCATAAGTTTGCACTAATTCAAAATTCTAAACCGTTCAAAATGCTTATGTTTGTATTTGGAATGGAAATGTAACACAATTTAGGAATTACTTGCAATTTTCAAATTTCGCCTCTGGCCCTTCAGTGCTTATGATGGGTTGTATACGTTAAGTCTTGATTGGTCAATATTTGTGTTTTTTGAAGTGAAAATAAAGTTGAAAATGACAATTTTGTGAAATTCAAGGGCTAATAACTCTGGTTTTTCTGGTCCGATCAAGCTGAAAATTTAATTAATTCAGCAGCTTATAGTTAGCAACATTGTTGACATTTTTTGTCTTGATTGGTCAATAAATGTAGATGTTAAGGTATCCAAACCCTCAAAAGCACAAAAGAGCCAGAAGCGAAATTTGAAAAGTCCAAATAATTCCTTAACTGTGTTACATTTCCATTCCAAATACAAACATAAGCATTTTGCACGGTTTAGAATTTTGAATTAATGCATGCTTATGGAAATATTTGATAAAAATGTTAAAAATTACCTCCCTCGCACATAAAAATAGAGTAAAATGATATTTGTAAATTATTTTCTTCTTGAATCATAATCTTGAAATACGGCACGGTGGATCAACTTATGTAAAGTGTATTTACAATTGTGTGAAATTTGATGCATTTCGTACGGCTAGAAAGTGTAGATTTTTTCAGGGTCTGTAAACCTTAAAGTGTAAACAAAGTCGAAAACGGCAAATTTGTCAAATTCAAGGGCACATAACTCCGGACTTCCTTCTTCGATGACACTGAAAATTGAACTCATTCATTATTGTATGGTTACCAACATTCTAGCCAAGTTTTGTCTTGATTGGTCAATATTCGTAGATGCTAGAGTGGTAACAAAGTCGAAACTAGCTATTTTTGATATCCAAGGGTGCATAACTCCGGACTTCCCGATCTGATCTGACCCAAAATCAAACTCGTCCAAGAGCTTATTGTCATACATGTTTTGACCAAGTTTGGTCAAGATCGGTCAATATCTGTAGATGCTAGAGTGGTAACAATGTCAAAACTAGCGATTTTTGATATTCAAGGGCGCATAACTCCGGACTTCCTGATCCGATCTAACCCAAAATTGAACTCATCCAAGAACTTATTGTCATACATGTTTTGACCAAGTTTACTTAAGATTGGTCAATATTTGTAGATGTTAGAGTGGTAACAAAGTAAAACTAGCTATTTTTGATATTCAAGGGCGCATAACTCCGGACTTCCTGATCCGATCTGACCCAAAATCCAACTCATCCAAGAAATTATGGTCATACATGTTTTGACCAAGTTTCTTTAAGATTAGTCAATATTTGTAGATGCTAGAGTGGTAACAAAGTCAAAACTAGCTATTTTTGATATTCAAGGGCGCATAACTCCGGACTTCCTGATCCGATCTGACTCAAAATCGAACTCATCCAAGAACTTATGGTCATACATGTTTTGACCAAGTTTGGTTAAGATTGGTCAATATTTGTAGGTGCTAGAGTGGTAACAACAAAATGTGAACAGACGGACAGACAGACGCCGACGGACAAAAAGCGACCACAATAGCTCACCTTGAGCACTTCGTGCTCAGGTGAGCTAAAAATACCCCAAAAATATAAGAATTTGGTTAACTTGAAATGGCCGCTTGCATTATCTTTGAATTAAGATCAGTATAAAATTTTGTGTTCTGGTAATGGATTACGTTAAAACTCACCATTTTTTCCACAATAACTCCTGTTGAATCCATTAGCATTGATACTATCTACACTATCCATGGTTGTTCCGTGCCACAACATACGCTCATTCTGACCTCCCTTATTGGTGCTATCTAGTTGTTGTTTCTTGGCCTGATACTGCATCCATAGAGTCTTGTTCTGAATTCTGTCAATCTGTAGTAAAACAATGTTAAGTTCTTGCATTAGGCTGAGACTATTGTAATTGCATGAATACTTCAACAGAGTTGCAAAAATAATCACTGAACTTATGTAAAGAGCATAAAATGTATATTTTCTGGCCGTTACAGGCATGCATAAATAATTATGGGTAAGAAATTGGTGGTATTCAGATGAAAACATGAAGTATTTAGTAAATTCATGTGCAGTTAATGATTTGTACTGAACTATCCTCAATTGTGGCTATCAAAGTAGAATAAAATGCTCCCTTTCCCCAAAAAATTTCAAAGCGTCTTACTGTACATTGTATAGTCAAACAAATTGCATTAGCTTTGGGGACACTTTATGACTTAACATTGTTTTGTTGACATCACACATAAAATATCACAGCTTTTCATTGAAGACTCCATAACTGAAGGTAGCTTTAAATAACCTGCAGTTAAGAGGTTTTTAATGAAAAGTGACATTATAGATCATAGGTGATATATCATAACAATAAAACAATGACAGACATTTTTGCTCTCCCTTCTGATCAATCCGTGGATTCACAGGCGGCAATCATATGACTTTGTTATAATATGCTTTCCTAACTTATGTAAACTAGAACACTTGGTAAGTACATATTTTCTCAAATTCTAAATCAAATACTTAACTTTCAGTATTGAGATACGTAGTGTTTGATATGTCGTACTTTCCAGATAATTTTGGTACCAAGATATTCCCTCAAATCCCTGTCAAAGCTGAGAACATTCGTGCAAAGTGCAATAATTTCTTAAGAAAATATAACACAGCATTCAAAAATACTTTGTATGAACGTTTTCAGCTTTGACAGGGATTTGAAGGAAGATCTTGGTATCAAAATAGACTGGAGAGTATGACATATCCAATGGCAAGTATCTCAATATTTAGGGTTAAGTATTTGATTCAAAATTTGAGAAAAATGTGTACTTATCGAGTGTTTTTGTTTACAAAAGTTAGAAAAACATATCATAACAAAGTCATGTGATTGCCGCCTGTGGGATTTATAAATAGATTTTTGGGAAAGTAATCTTTCAAATTCAGTCGTTTTATGCATTAATATCATGAATTCAATTTAGTGTCCGAATTCACAATAATGAAGAAATCATTTGATATTCATTGACAGTGGTAAAATGATGATAATAATGCAGAACAGAATGTTGCTTTTTACCCTGTGATAAAAAGTTTGTTACCTTGGTTACGCTGAAATTGGACTTTCCTACAGATCTTTCAAAATTGCTGGAAATGTCTTTAAATTCTTGGCTGGAAGTTTGTAGTGTGATGACTCTCAGGTTCTCATCACTCATTTGTGTCCAAGTTTTAGGGATTTCTACAGATCCACCTGCATGGAGATATGTAATATGTATGATCCATTCCTTATTAACCCTTTCCCAAACAAGACCTGGTTTTGACGTCCCTAATAGATATGGCTTGGGAAAAATTGAAACAAAAGAAGAAACTGCTGATAACCAGCAGTTTCTCCTTTTGCCTCAATATTTTCTGAATTATATCATACACAAATCGTATCTTTAGCAACATTCATTTTGTCGCCTGAAGCACCTTTCAAATTGGATCACCCCAAATTTTTGTCGTTTGGGAAAAGGTTTACCCATTACCACAATGATTCTTTTTTTTATAATCTTTGGAAACATTATGGGCAATGAAGAAATTGCTAGTGACAAGTAATTTTTTCATTCCAACAATGCTATCTATTCAGAAAGAGCAAAATGAGCAATAGTCTTTGGCAATATCTTCGAATTTGTACTAGTCTAAAATTTTGTTTTATGGAAATGGATTTAAAAGTCCCTTGTGACTGTGATGGATCCAGATCAGCCTTAGCATATACCCAATCTGATCAGGATTCAAATTTCTTACCAGCAGTTATCACAAAAGGAACAGCATGTATCTTGATCATTCAAGTTTTGAGGTTTGATAAATTCTATAAGCAATTCAGAGCTGCAAAAAAGGAACTTGCACTTTTTTGGGAAAAACGGGAAAGAAAAAATAGAAACAAGATGGCTGATAATCAGCAATTCCTCTATTTTCCTCAATACTTTCTTTTCCACTATGAACATGAAGTTTAAGCTGTTGACATTACTTGTTTTGTAGTACACACCTGTCGAAATCGAATGGTTTAATATTTAAAGTTAACTAATGATGCTTTCTTTCTATTTTGGTTGAAATCAATCCAATGGTTCTTAAGAAGAAGTAAAAAATATTTAAGTTAATGCACTATAGACAAAACACACAAACAGATTAAACACAGTCGCAATTGGTCACAATGAGCTTCAGTCAGGTGACCTGTAAATACTGAATTCCAGCATTTTCTTCTATTGCCTTGCTGTTTTCTCAAAACCTTTTCTATTAGCGATGTCAAAAGCAGTTGCTCTATGGAGAAAGGTATGTGTTATAAGAGTTGTTCGAAGACAACGTAGCTCGCCTATACAAGAGCTTGTCACAAAAAAGAGTTCAAGGTCAAGGTCACTAAGTCAAAGGTCATTGTCTAAAGGTCAAGGTCATTGCATGAGGTATCCATATGTGAAATATCAAGGCTCTATCTTTAATAGTGCATGAGATATAGGCCAGGTTTTTAAAAGTAGGTCGAACACCAAGGTCAAGGTCACTAGGTCAAAATACATGGTCCCAAAATGAAAGGTCTTGGCAAGAGGTATACATGTGTGAAGTACAGTTGAGAACATCATGAAATTGACATTCTGAGTGGAATGTGAATGTTTTATGAGCGAATGAATGGATGAATGGAATGAGCGTTTGGAATAATTTTGTGTATCTAAAAAATCGATAACACGCCCACGATAACCATTCAACCAATCAAACGTGATCTTTAAATAGTAACAGCCTGATATTGGAAATTTACCAATATTATAGGTATGAAGATTTATCGATAAAACGCCCACGATAATATTTCGGCCAATGAAATGCCTTCTTTTCATAACAACCAATTAAACCAGTGAACGTTTATTGGGCGGTGTGAATGTTTCAAGAGCGTTTTGAGTGTTTTTGTGATTGGAATGAATGAACGCTGGAGTGGAATGATTTTGATCGGAATGGAATGATATAAATGTCAATTTCATGATGTTCTCAACTGTATCAAGGCTGTATCTCTAATAGTGCATGAGATTTAGACCAGGTTAGTTTTTGAAAAGTAAGTCAAACTCAAAGGTCAAGGTCACTAGGCTATAGTCCCAAATGAAAGGCCTTCGCAGGACCTATCCATGTGTGAAATATCAAGGCTGTAACTCTTATAGTGCCTGAGATATTGACCAGGTTAAAGTTTTTTGAGGTGCGACGCGACGGGACGCGACGCCTCACTAGGGCTGTGACACTAGCACCCCGGACATAAAGTGCCAGCTCCATAAAAATGTCCATGCTACCTTTTAATAGGTCTCTGCGTATGACATTGACAGTGTCATTTGGGTCCCCCTCTGGATACTCGTGCATATTGGCAAAGTCTATAACATACTTTTGTCCTTCACTGTCACTGCAGAAGAAAGAAGACTTTCATTGTTAGGAACTATTTTTGCTATATAAATATGGATATGAAATATTTGACATTGATTTCTAATGTTGACCCATATTTACAGTAGAAATTAGAGACAAATGGACACATCTTTCAATACAGAGAAAACAAAAGGGACATAATGGCCCTAAATTACTCACATAACTGTTTGCTTTGAATTTGAAAAATCTCTTGAGATTTACAAGCCTAACTCTACTATATCTTTATGCCAATCAAAAGTTCAAGAATTTTTTTTTGCACTATGTCACTTCAGGGTCATTTTTGCCTATTTTTTGTTAAAATTGACCAAGTGATTTAAAAGGAGAAGATATCTAAAGAAATTAGAAATTGTGGATGGACAGACATACAAGACTGTGAATGACCACATTAGCTTACCAAGATCACTTCAAGCTAACAGAAGCTAAAGAATGACAAATGCCCACTAAATGTATTTCTTTATTTTCCCTTGTTTTCCATGAAACAATGTAACATCCCTGCATATCAATCAATCACATATATTGAACTTCTTCCTACAATTCAATTATTTTTACTTGTCTAAATTAAAAGACATTGCAGATGACAATTTTACATTTTTTGGTTTCTTTGCAGAAAGAAATCTCGAGGTAAATGAAGAAACTACTTGTCAAACAGGGCATCAAAAAGTGTCACTTTTTACTTGATTTGATTTATTGGGGTTTTACGCCATTTTCAACTTCTATGGTCATACCGCGGCGGCTGGACCACCTAACCGTGGGTTCCTGGCATTTCTCGCACCAGTACAACCACAATATCCAAACCAAGCCTCCAGCTGCTCTCTCACATAGATGATTCACACCCATTGGTGAGAGACAAATGACTTTTGTCAAATGTCAGAATGGATACTGGCCGGGCCGGGGTTCGAACTCGAGACCCCTGGATTGACAGACTCCGACGTAACAGACTGAGCTATCCGGGCTCAGCATACTGTTTACTTGAATTTACTAAATTTACCAGAATGTGACTGTAGGCTTCCCTTCACTAAATGCACTCTCTATAAGCATGTTGACAGATGGCTCGTAGTTGACCAGTTCTTGTTTGATGTCTGTTATTTCAATGAAGAACCACTGAACCATCTTTGAGACACGACTGGCTTCTTTTTTCTGGTGTTCCATGCGATCAAGCTCTCTTATTATACTGAAAAATACATTTATGACTACAGAAACAACATTAACCCAAGGTTTAGTGCTCCAGTGACCACAATTTATCCACAGCAATCGAAAGCGGCATTTAACTGCATTCAATCAATATTAAAGGCAGAAATAATTGTTTGGTCATTTTTTTTGCTCAGTTTTCTGCCAGAAATTTCTGGAATCTCACAGAAAATAGTAATTCAATAAAACTCACTGAAAAGTTTCCCTCATTAAATTCTAGGTCAGAAGGACTCCAGGAAGGTTAATTAATTTTCTTGAAAAGTAATGTATGCACTGTTAAAATTGAAAGGAAACTTTTTTCCTCTAGTTTTTATCAAGTAGATCTATGTTACCTAAATAGAACGAAATCCCTAGACTGATATTCTCAGACATACAGCTCCTCTAAAGAGTTTATTGGGATCAGTAAGATAATCCTAGATTTGGTATTGGGGCTTACGATAGGTCACGGTGTATAATCATGTGACTCATAATTTCAGAAAATCTTCAATATTTTTGTTAATTATTGACCAATTTGAATTCGGTTTGAAGCAGAAAAGGCGGAAAAATGCCAGAAATAAGCTGGGCGTGGTGGATTTTTCAAATATCAACTGATGAAAACGTTATTGAAGATCAACCAAAATTTTGGTTGATCTTCAATAACTTTTTTATCAGTTGATTTTTCAAAAATTGTTTACGTCCATCTAATGCATGATGTCTTTCCACTTTCTCTGCTTCAACCCGAATTCAAAACAGTCCCATATTAACAAAGTTATTGAAGATTTTCTGGAATTGTTGTATAACATGATTATCCACTGTGAATGGTACTAACCCATTAATTCTGTTGGAGACTTCCATCACATTTTTTATCATGCCTATAACTTGTATTTTGGTGTTTGTAACAAACTTTATCTGTACACCATACTCTTTCTCTAATCCCTTCAAGCCTTTTCTCTGGAAAAGAGAAATATATATAAATGTGGACCAGGAAAACAGGGCATTTGAAACATTAACAACAACCATGTTTCAAGATCATTCTTTGTTAAGTGCAGTCTGATAAGTGGCCATGAACACATAATATAGTTTTGTAACCCTTTACCACACATTGACTCCTTTTGTCTCCCAAAAGGATAAAGGCTTTTGGAAAAAAATTGTGAAAATTTCTACAATGTTTTCTACTCAGAGAGACCAAAAAATATGAAATATCTTTTCACTTGAAATTGTCATCTGCAACATCTTTGAATTTAGACCAGTCTGAATCTTTGCTGTTTGGTAATGGGTTATGGAAATTAATAATGATAACCCATCATCCATCAAAACTTCTATATCTTTTAGGGATGGGAACGAGTACTCGAGTAATCGAGTACTCGATCGAACGTCCGAGTATCGATTACCAATATCACTAATCGAGTAATCGGAAAGAAAAAATAATATCAGCAGAAAAATGAAAATTCGTTTCCAAACTCAAGTTGTTGAAAAAATCGATCGCTCTTTTCCAACACTGTATCGTGCAAAGGGTAGAGTATGTAACACCTGGTCGTCCACCGATCATCTAATCCCACGATATTGTCCTAATTTGCAATCAAGTGCCAACAGCTATTGTTCTCGCTGTCTAACAATGTCATAAATGTTCGCACCTTCGCCGGACGTCCGTAAGATTTACCTTAGAGTTTATTGGTTAATGCAATATTCGATCAGCTGATTATTGGATTATTGTTGAGATTTCATTCTATTGCTATTTGTGAAAGGGGCGTCCGTGGCCGAGTGGTTAGAGTCGCTGACTCAGGATCACTTGCCCCTCACCTCTGTTGGTTCGAATCCCGCCAGGGACGTATGAACTTTCATGTGAGGAAGCTATCCAGCTGGCTTGCGGAACGTCGGTGGTTCTACCCAGGTGCTCACTTGGGGTCTTCCTCCACCATTCAAAGCTGGAAACAGGTCAAAAGAAGGGAGTTCCTTCCTGGGCACGCCCAGTCTACTACTCGGTCATATGGGCAACCGGCAACCGAGGATAAATAACATAAAACATAAACAAAACATTGCTATTTGTTTCTTGAAGAAGAAGCATCCCATTCCCGATTACACGCAAATAAATTCAAGAAAATCTAATAATGCCTCCCTCTAAGTCTAAAATGACTTGTGTATATCTCACAACATGCATAAATATTACGAACGCTTTGGAATAAACAACAACAACTTTGCGGATTTTTTTTTTTACTTTTCATGAGTTTAATGGAAAGATTTTGACACTTTCTGTAATTCTCATCACATATCTAACAATTGTCCACTTTTCTTAAATAAAGTAGTGATCAAATGTCATCTAAAGAGATATCTTTTATACCGAAGATATGCTGCATAAATCGCTTTTGAACATGTTGGAAAACACCGATACTATAACCAAAAGACGGCGTTTCTTTCCGAGTACTCGAGTACTCGATCGGAAGGGTGACCGAGTACTCGATTAGTAAAATTGGTACTCGTTACCATCCCTAATATCTTTCCTTAGATTTTAATGTATTTTGCTCTCTGTCAAACTATTTTTTTTCTATTTTGAATAGTTTTACCCATCCCAAACAGCAATATTTGTAGGCTGTTGAAGACAGCAATATAGATGTTGATGGAGATAGAATGTGTGTATATTTCAGCATAGAAAATATTGAGATAAAAGGAGAAAATGCTGGTTCTCAGCATTTCTTCTTTTGCCTATAAATTTTCCAAAGCTATTTCTATTACACAAAACCAATTCTGATTTTTTATAAACAGTCTAAAAGACTAATGGGAGAACAACAGGACTGAAGCAAGCACAACAAGATAGATGCAAAAAAAAAAAAAAGTGGACAAAAAGAATTCTGTTTTTTAGAATTGGTAAAACTCCTACCTGTGGTGGTTGCAGAGTTCCAAATGCTTTATCCTCAAACTCCTGGCTGGTCACTTCATTTTTGATGAGCTTTTCTAGTTCCTGTATGGCCTTGGTAATGTGTTCCATGCTCATAGAATACACACGGATATTATAGGTGTCAGAACTGCCAGTTTTAGCCTTGTCTTTACCAGATTTCTGCTTAGTAGACTTATCTTGCTTTGCACTGCCTCCAGAAGCAAGTCCTAACAATGAGTCAGAAATCAAATAGGTTATGATAACTTTGCCATTGAATGATTTCCAGTATGAATGAAACATCAACATATTCTTATCTTTTATTGGCCAAAATCAATTTACCATTCTTGTTTTTTTTTGACCAGTGAATTAATCATTATAGAAGATAAATTCTCTTTTCTAGTTTTATTTCTCATATTTTTTTCACAACCTAATTTTCTGTACCCACATTTAGGCCTATTCAAGTTTTTACCATTTCCTAACAAAACTATTTTAGGCTTGCTGATTTTGAAAGCTGCTGCAATAAACAAAATAGATGTTGATCAAAATAAGATTTGTGTACAATATTACAAAAAAAGTATTGAGACCAAAGAATTGCTGATGATCAGTATTTTCTTATTTTGCATCATCGTTTGCCTAACCTTTTACTATTTTCTTGTTAATTCAAGGGTTCAAAAACTCTTCTTCAGATCAACAAGTATTACAAACTAGAACTGTCGCAAAGCGGACAAATACCCCCCACTAGCGCGTTGTCACTGAAAAAGTGCTAAAGTTCAAAGTGGCATAACTCTGAAACTACTGCCTGGATCAAGATGAAAATTGCAGGTGCACAACTTCATATGATAGGAAACATCCTGCTAAAATTTCAGCAAAATTGGTCAAAAACTGTGGGAGGAGAAGAGGACACAAAATTATGTCCACGGACGGACGGACGGACGGACAGACGGACGGACGGACAGACGGACAGACAGACGGACGGACGGACGGACAACCTGAATCCAGTATACCCCCCCATAACTTTGTTGTGGGGGGTATAATAAGAAATGATATTATGTATTTTAGCTCATCCCATTTAATCTTTCAGTGTTTTGAAATTTGTTTATACAGTTATCTATTATCATTATAATTGCAAAGATAAAAGGACCTCTACGGATAAGGCTCTCCCTAAAAGGCTCAAATGGAAAAGTCATTTTTCAAAACATGCAAATTGATTATTATTTCGAACTGTATTGCTAGATATGTATCTAAATCATATGAAAACTGATTTTGTACGATCAAAACGATTCGACAGGTACAGATAACTCTTGGTTTCTGTACCTACCCCCAATATTACATTTTCTTACCCCACCGTTATTCATTAAACCAGATTTAAGTTTTCTTTAGTTTTATAAGCAAAAAAATTTTCTGTAAATGTAAGGACAATTGGTGTTGAAATCATAAACCATTTTTCGATTTGTCCTTAATGCGCATGCGCATCATTGAAACGAGTTTAAAGGCGAAATTTTCCCGCCAAAATTATGGCATACGGTATATGAGTACTATTTTTAGTATAAAAGTATGTTCCCCCCCGTGACCCAGCAAATCCTTTTTACCAAGGAAGCCTATGATCCAGTTACACAACATATGTCAATGGGAAGCTGGGTCACGGGGGGGGGGGGGGGGGGGGGGGGGGGGGGGGGGGGGGAACGATGTTAGCCAGCCTTGGGAAGGTAGGTATGCCTCAGTTTTTGGCGGGAAAGTGCGCATTTAAAGTTGTTTCAATGGTGGGCATGCGCAATACGGACAAAACCAAAGCTGCCATATGATGTCAACACCATTTATCCCTGTATCTGTAGAAAATAAATTGAAAATAAAAATAAAAGAATCTTCATTTTACCTCTTTGAATACCGGTAGTGTAAGAAAACGAAACCATTTAGGTGGGTACTAAAATCAAGAGTTATCTGCACCTATAGAACTTTTAAAATGACATAAAAATCGGTGTTTATTTCCTTTATTTGTCTACCTAACCATAAAGCTTAATTTTGTTTCTCAATTTGTTAGTTTTGAGAATTGACCCATCAAGCTGAGCCTTTTAGGGAGAATTCTCGCCTTATCCGTAGAGGTCCTTTACTAATAAATCAATGACTACTAACGCCATGGCAAAGATCTGGCAAAAGGGTCCTAATAGCATTTAAAACAATCATGAACCAAGATTAGTTTTCATCTGAGTGCACTCTGACTAAGATCTTTGTTGTTGTCCCAGAGTGGCTACTAGTCATTTAAGAACTGCATCGACCTTAATCAGACTGTGTAGACTCACATGCTGATCTAGAGTGATCTAAAACGCAACAAGGTCCGTAAATTGCTCCAGATCCCAACTTTCCTTTCCCAAGCAAAATCCTGTTAGATAAGGCTAGAGAAACATTTCAACAAAAGAAGAAAATGCTGAAAACCAGCAATTTCTTCTTTTGTCTCAAAATTTCTTGTGCGATATTGTACACAAATTATTTACTTTAACAACATCCATTTTTTCATCTGTAGCAACTTTCAAATCGGAATTTGGGACAAGTCTTTTGATAGCAGTTAACTATACCTTTCAGGCCTGAAACAAGGGATGACAGAATTCCCTTTGACTTTTTTGTCTCATCAATGGCTTTCTGGAATGTTTGTACCATTTTACCCTGGAAGATGATGAACTTAACCTCTTGCAAGTATTGGTGTGGCTTTGTTTCAAACTCTCGTAAAGAACTGACCATGGCGTCCGCAATGTCTGATGGATTGGCTTGTATGTCTGGAATAAAGCAAAATTTCTTTCTAAGCATAAACACGGTGGATAATCATGTGAGACAATATTTTCAGAAAATCTTCAATAATTTTGTAAATACTGGACCGATTTGAATTCAGTTTGAAGCAGAGAAGGTGGACAGATGTCACACATTAGATAGACGTGAAATATTTGTGATAAATAAACTGATAAAAAAGTCATTGAAGATAATCCAAAATTTTGGTTCATCTTCAATAACTTTTTTATCAGTTGATTTTTCAAAAATCCACTACGTCCAGGTTATTCCTGACATTTTCCAACCTTCTCTGCTTCAAACTGAATTCAACTTGATCAAGTACTGACAAAGTTATTGAAGATTATCGGAAATTCTAAGTCATGTGATTTTATAATACACCATGATAAAACTATTGTCAGGGCATAAGAACCTGTATTTGGATAAATGCCATCTGCTGTATTAACTCTTTCCCAAACAGCAAACATTTTGGATTGACTGATTTGAAAGGACATTCAAACAACAAAATAACTGATATCAAAAGTAGGAAACCAGTATGTTTTAACATAGACAAGAGCTGTCACTGTAAGATGACAATGCCCACGACACCGCTTTGATCGTCATAAGGTCAAGGTCATCCAGGGGTCAAGGTCACCAAAGTATGTGCCTACAGAAAGGTAATGTACCAAGGAATGTTGTGGTAAAGTATGAAGCCAATATGTTAAGTAATAAGGAAGTTATGGCCAATGTTAAAGTTTTTGGACGGAATGACGGACGGACAGACAGACAGACGGACAGACAGACGGACAGACAGACGGACGGACAAGTCAAATTTATGATGCCTCCCTATTGGGGGCATAATAAAAATATTGAGAGAAAAGGCGAATAGACTAGAAGTTGATTGTAGAATTATAACAATATTGAAAAGTTTGTTATAAGTCAAGGGAGGATATGTATACTTACTGGTACCAAGAGCTGGAAAAGCTAAGCTTTTTATTTTTGAGTTCTCTGCCACTTGGAAGCATTTGTCTATCATCTTCTTCCATGCTTTTGTGGAGTCCTGTGCCACAACGTGAATGATGTTCTTGAAGGGAAACCCAGGTGCACCCGTCACAACTATGCTGTCCTTCTTCATGGTCTTAGCTAAAAATAATGTAGTTCAATGAAGAAAACAATTGTACATGTAATTAACAAGAGCAACCATCAATTGCGCCTATAGTTTTGTCTGAAGAGACTTGTAAGTTAAAGATAATTTATTCAGATGCACTTAATTTAAGGCCTGGCCTCGGTCTCTCGAAAAAAAACTAAGTACATACTCATGAGAACATACTCAACTTCAAAGGAATACTCTCCAACATTGAAGGGTATTCGATTGAAGTTCATGTGGATTTCGTGCGATTTGAGCATGGTGCTCAAATTTGAGCATGAAATTGTACTTAAGTTTTTTCGAGAAACCGGAGCCTGGTAACATACACAGTTCTGCGACCACATCATGGCTTGAGTACATCAAACATTGGTCTGACAGCATACTTTTGGACACAATATGGACGTAGTGTCAATGTGTAATTTCATGTGACCAGGCCTTTAGGAAGAAATTAATATGTGATAAAATAGTAATGGCCAACCCACAGACAGAAGATAAACTATTGAAAGTTTGACCTTAATCTGACTCAAAATATATTTGAGTTAATGACATTTTAAAAATCTTTGCATTGTGGATTAGAAAACAATATGATAATGCAGAAATTGCTTGTGACGACAAATTTCTTCAGGTTCTATTTTGTTTTCCCTAGTATTTTTCTTAGGGAGCATCAACAAGCGTCACTGAGTTGAATTGGTTGATATACCTTTGGCCTTGCATTCCTTATCTAACTCCTGCCCACCAATTTTCATCAAAGCTTGAGATACAGCACCTGAAATTATGTAACAGATCCAGATAGGTGGGTGGTAATGACATTTCAAACTGAAATATATGTGACCTGTCGCGCTAAAAGGGACTTTATCGGGTGTGTGAAAAAAATCGACCCTAGTCAGTCTGCGCAGTCTGCGCAGCCAGACTAGGGCCGACACTTTTCACTTGTATGTACTTTTTTATATCTGGAATGTTTTCCCTATCTTTCTTTACGTTCATTTCTCGAATACAGTATCTGGTTGATCTGTGCCGAGTCTGACAACTTTCGTCAAAATTTGGATTTTTTTTTGTTCGGATAAGGTCCCTTTTAGCGTGACAGGTCACATATCAATAAATGAGCCAGGAAATCTGGAAAAAGGCCCTAAAAGGCTTTTGAGCCCAATATGGTTCCAGATCAGCATGGGTATACATGTAGTCTGATCATGAACCATGTTGGTCTCGTAAAGCTTATAAATTTGTGACCTGTAGCAACTGTAAGACAACAGCATTGATCGCTCCCAAATCTTATTGGCACAGACTGATCTCAAAACATGTCTGTCTCAAATGCTATAAGGGAAGTTTTTCCAGATTCTGGCTCAAATGTTCATTAAACCATATGTTGTGGGCACTCATTGGAATCGTTATGATTGAAAAAATAAGTTCTTATGATATATATTTAGAGTAATGTTGTTCTAAAATCATAAATCAAATTATATGCGCAAATAATTTACATCAATTTAGTGAATATCTATTGCAACTGCGTTTAAAAATTGTTTGCTCTACAAATTTCATACTAAAACATCAAAATACCTTTTGAGAGATCAAGTGAGTAATTGGAGTTATTTACAATGGCATCAAAGGTTACTCTAGTAATACCCCATTGTGTGACTGTCACCTGGTGTGACAGTCACCTTTTGTGACTGCCACAAACTAGAAAGACCTGAAGGTCTTGAGTCCCTCCACAGGCCTGAATTTCTTGTGGTTTACTATAAAAAATTTGACAAATTTATCTAAATGCTTAAACTGATATATTTTTAAATTCTTGTGATTCTTAGAGCAGAAACAAAGTAAAAAGAAGCAATCATGTAGTCAAAGCGAAAAGAAGGTAAATGATTGACCAATATTTTGGGGATTTTTAGAGTGATGATACAGTTGAAAACTGTCATTATGCCAAATTCAAGGGCACATAATTCAGTATGTGAGTTAATAATTGTGGTAGACTTAGGGAAATAATTTTTGATATGAGCAATTTAAAGGGACATTTCATTCCGATTTCAATTTTTTAAAGTATGTCTTGATGCCAAGATTGGTTATTCTAATGAGTATAAATACTATTAGTTTTTTTAAGTTGTTGCCAGTAAGCGAGATACACGCATTTAAATTTGAGACATAATCGATAAATCGCATATAAATCCGAACTGTTGTCCACAACAATTTGTTCAATTTTAACACAAAAATTTAAATTTCTCGTAAACGGTGCAATATTTTGGCTTGAAATTTTCAGAATTTTCATAAGGAAATATGCTCTTTCAGATAAAAATAAAAGTAATATTTATCACAAAAAATTCTGAAATGTCACTTTAAAGTTCAGTAAGAGTTGTTTTTCTTTATGATAATTAGTTAAAGAAGTTGCGATTGTGCATGTAACATGGTGGTCATGAAAATAAAGAGAAATTCTGATCTAAAACTAAGATTTTGACTTGATAATTTATGTCTTGAACACCACAATAATCAAGCTGAATATCAAACTCGAGCAAGATCTTATGGTCTTTCCAAATTTTGTCAGTATTAGTCTATATAATGTGGCCACAAAACTGAAAAAAGTGTAGAAAACTGAAATTTTGTCAATTTCTAGGGCACATAACTTGGATTGTAGTAATGCAATCATCCTGGAAATTACACAAAAGCAAGATCTTGTTGTCAACAAAATTCTGTCCAAATATCATCTTGATTGGTTAACAATTATGGTTGTTAGAGTGAAAACAAAGTCGAAAATGGCAATTTTGTCAATTTCAAGGGCACATATTAACTCATGATGTAAAATTCCGATCAAGCTGAAAATTAAACCCAGGCAGGATATCATGCTTATATATATTCTGTCCAAGTTTTGTCTTGATTGGTTAATATTTTTAGATTTAAGAGTAAAAATAAAGTCAAAACCAGCTTTTTTTGACATTCAAGGGCAGATAACTCAAGTTATTCTGGTTCAATCCAAATTCTTTGAAGGAATCTGAGAGAGGGTCACCCAAGGATCATTCCTGTGAAGTTTGGTTGAAATCCATCAACTAGTTTCTGAGGAGAAGATTTTTAAAGAAAAAGTTTACGGACGCACGGACGGACGGACGCACACACGATGGACACACCGCCATGACAATAGCCCGCCGGCCTGAAAGGCCAGTGGAGCTAAAAATGTGTTCTTATCAAGTATTTTTGCTAATCTATTGTACTTGCAGATAAAAATGATATGCATTTAAATCAATTTTGTACTAAAACATCAAAGTACCTTTAGAGAGATCAAGTGCGTCATTAGAGCTATTTACTATGGCATCACAGGTTACTTTAGTGATATCCCCTTGTGTGACGGTCACAGAAAGTCGTTTAACGTCATCATCTTGCACTGTAGCATAACTGCCTGATCCATCCGAGTCTTCTGCAACATACAATTTCATCTTATCTTTATAATTTCCTAAACAATACAGCCATGGTTTTGACTGTCCTTAAATAAATAGGCTTGGGATAACAATTAAACAAAAGTAGAAAATGCTGCTAGTCAGCATTTTCTTCTTATGTCTCAATATTTTCTAGAAATTGCTATATCAAACACAAATTGTATCTTTTATCTATTTAAATTTGTCATCTACATCAGCTATCAAAATATAAGTCTGTTCTTTTCACTGTTTGGGAGAGTGTTAATCCTTTCCTTTCCAAAAATACCTGATACAGATACATCTACCATGTATTTTTTTTTTGAAAATGATATATAAAGGAATAGAATTCTGAGAATCAGCAATTCCATCTTTTCTTTCAATGCTTTCTATGCTGTAACCTACATACTTTTCATTTCCAATATAGCTGTCAATTGGAACCATTGCAAAATATTGAAATTTAGGAAATGTTTTAAAAATCTAGTGGACAGAACAATGGCTTCAAAAGACAAGCATAAAATTTATGAAATGATCAAGATGCGTTTGTAAAGCACTAAATTAATGGCCCTAAATGACTTTACAATCATTTCCCAAACAGAGGACTTTAAGGGTGCTCCATTTTGAAATCTGTTGTAGAAGACGTACAAAATGAATGTTGTTAAAGAAAGGAATGAGTAAACAAGAGGACCATGATGGTCCTATATCGCTCACCTGAACCAAAATGATATGAGCAACACTTTTGTTCAATTCAATTAATATTTATGACTTTAAGACTGAGAACGAAATTATGGTCAATAACATGTGAAAATCCAACTTATACGAGATCTAATGGTGCCCAACTGTGAACATTACTGTCCAAGTTTTGTCTTGATCGATAAATAATTGTAGATTCTAGAGTATAAACAAGGTCGAATGCAGCCGCAAACAGCAGTTTTTTTCAAATTCAAGGGCACATAACTCTCGACTTCCTGATCAGATCAGACTGAAAATCTATCTCATCTGAGATCTTATGGTCCCGAACATTGTGTCCAAGTTTTATCTTTATTGATTGATAGTTGTAAATTCTAGAGTGTAAACAAGGTCGAAAACAGCCGACAATGGCAATTTTATCAAATTCAAGGGCACATAACTCTGGACTTTCTTGTCAGATCAGACTGAAAATCTAAATCATCCAAGATATTATGATCTCCAACATTGTGTCCAAATTGGTTTTAATTGGTCAATAATTGTAGATTCTAGAGTGTAAACAAGGTCGAAAACAGTCAAAAACGGCAATTTTGTCAAATTCAAGGGCACATAACTATCGACTTTCTGATCAGATCAGACTGAAAATGAAACTCATCCGAGATCTTATGATCCCAAACATTGTGTCCAAGTGTTGTCTTCATTGATTAATAATTGTAGATTCTAAAATGTTAACAAGGTCGAAACAAGCCGAAAATGGCAATTTGATCAAATTCAAGGGCATGTAACTCTGGACTTTCTGTTCAGATCAGACTGAAAATCAAACTCATCTGAGATCTTATGGTCCCCAACATTGCGTCCAAGTTTTGTATTAATTGATTAATAATTAGAGATTCTAGAGTGTTAACAAGGTCGAAACCAGCTGAAAATGGCAATTTTGTCAAATTTAAGGGCATGTAACTCTGGACTTTCTGATCAAATTAGACTGAAAATTAAACTCACCAAAGATCTTATGGTCCAAAACATTGTGTTCCAATTTTGTCTTGATTTGTCAGTAATTGTAGATTCTAGAGTGTAAACAAGGTTGAAAACTGCCGAAAATGGCAATTTTGTCGAATTCAAGGGCACATAACTCTTGTCTTTCTGATGAGATCAAACTGAAAATCGAACTCATGCAAGATCTTTTGTTCTCCAACATTATGTCAAAGTTTTGTCTTGGTTGATCAATAATTGTAGATGATAGAGTGTTAACAATGTCAAAACTAGCTATTTTTTACGTTCAAGGGCAAATAACTCTAGACTTCCAGGTCCGATCTGGCCCATAATCGAACTCATCCGAGAACTTATGACCATACTTGCTTTGACCAAGTTTGATCAAGATTGGTCAACTTTTGTGGATGCTAGAGTGTTAACACCAAATTGTTGACAGACAGACGGACGGACGGACGGACAGACGGACGGACAGACGGACGGACGGACAGACGGACGACGGACATTGAGTGACCACAATAGCTCACCTTGAGCACTTTGTGCTCAGGTGAGCTAAAAATATACTTAGCAAAAAAAGAAACTTTACATCTTTTATTGCCTTTTTAAATGGCTAAAATGTCTCTCTATGTCAGTTAAATCGTTATGTACTTATTTGGCAAAGGATAGAGAATATAAAAGCACACAAAATTTTGATGTTTTACAGCGCACGGGCTTGCACGATTTTCATTTCCGGTTTTCATCACCCTAGTCGTGTTTAGCAATCCCGAGTTCATATTGAATGCTTTTTGACATCGAGTGTCACATACTCTTTATCACTAAAACGAAAAAACAAAACTGTTTGCATTTTCTTATGAAAACAAATATGTCACGGCTATCGGAAAATGACCGAAATCAGGCTGTCGGTATGCTTAAAGCCGGTATGTCTGTGAATAACGTTGCCCTTCATTTTGGATGCTCAAGGCAAACAATTCATAACCTAACGACTCGGTATGCAACTACTGGAGAAGTTAGAGACAGGCCGAGATCGGGTGGGCCTCGAGTGACGTCACATAGAGACGACCGTTTTATCACCGTAAAGCATCTGCGTAACTGATTCATCCCAGCAACAATAACTGCTAGACGGCTAGGACTCTCAGCCCAGACCATACGTAATCGTCTGAGACAAAACAGAGTTGACATTCGAGCTTGCCGACCTTGTACGGGACAAATCATCACTGCCCGCCACAGACACGCTTGCTTAGTCTGGGCTCGTCGTCTCAGGCATTGAACAAGAGCTCAATGGCGAAATGCGGTTTTTACGGACAAGTCACGCTTTAGGGTGAGCTTTGGGGATGGCAGGGTGAGGGTTTACAAACGCAGGAACGAGCGATTTGCCCAATGTTGCATGCAAGAACGAGACAGATTTTGGGGTAGCAACGTCATGGTTTGGGCGAGTATAATGGACAACCAACAAACAGATTTAGTCATTGTTCAGGGTAATCTGAATGCAGTAGGGTATGTGAATATTCTAAGGAATACTCTCCTCCCTTTCATGCATAATCTAGGCCCTGGAGACCACGCGAGACCACACACAGCTCATGTACCGTGCAGCGTTTGGTCCAGAACGATGTCAGCGTCTTAGAGTGGCCGGCGTTTTCGCCCGACCAAAACCCTATTGAGCAAATGTGGGATGAGCTGGAGCGTCCGGTTCGCAATAACCACCAAATCAACGGCGTGAATGACTTAAGACATGCCCTTCTTTTGGAATGGCAGAACATACCAAATCAGGTCATTCGACGGCTCACAAATTCAATGAGAAGGAGAATAGCATCCTGTATTTTGGCAAATGGTGGTCACACACGTTATTGAAATAATGGTTTGCGTCTACATATTCAGAAATGATACTCAAAAATCACTTTAGACTTTCGTCATTTTTGTGATTTTTGAAATTGACCCCTCTCTCTTTTGACCTTCAAGTTGACCTTTATTTTTCACGCCAGTGGTCCCGACCCTTTCTCAAAATTAAGGACATTGCTTTCAAGTTTTATTTAACTATAACATGTGTATTCTATAGTGCTTCAAAGCAATGCTACAGCCATCCGAAAACCATGTAAAGTTTCTTTTATTGCTAAGTATAGCTAAAAAAAGATTGAGGCAAAAAGACAAAATGCTGATTATCAGCACTTTCTTCTTTTGCATCAATGTTTTCTCAAGCCTCTTCTTGTAAGTATGTAAAAACAAGGTGTTATTTGGGAAAGGCTTTAACCCATTCCCAAACAAATTCTGGTTTTGACGTCCCTTTTACAGAAGGCTTTAAAAAACATTGAGGCAAAAGAAGAAAATGCTGATAATTTACCTACAGTTTCTCCTTTTGTCTCAATATTTTCTGTGCCTTATTTTGCACGAATCCTATCTTTAATAACATCAGTTTTGTCATCTGTGGCAGTTTTTGAAGTGGATCACTTTAAAATATTGGCGTTTGGGAAAGGGTTAACTCAAAAAGTCTACCATTATAGTTTCTGGAATTAGTATTGGACAAGGCTGAGGTGATGTTGACAGTATTTCCATTATTCTTTACCCTTTCCCAAACAAGACCTGGTTTTGACACCCCTAATAGAGAAAGCTTCGGAAAACTTTAGGCAAAAGAAAAACTGCTGATAACCAGCAGTTTCTTCTTTTGCCTCAATATATTCTGTGTCATATTGTACACAAATCCTTTCCTTTTTAACATGAATTTTGTCGTCTGGAGCAGCTTTCAGATTGGAACACCCTAAAATTTTGTTTTGGGACACAGTTAAATACTTACCAAAACTTTTGGCAATCAGGTCCACTGTTAACTCTTTCATGCCTTTCTTTTGTCTTCATACTAATTTGTATTGTGTTCTACAAATCATTAACCCTTTACCGAAATTCAAAGATGTTGCAGATGACAAGTGAATGAAATTAAATATCTTTCGTCTTTAATTCTGAGTTGAAATCATTCTGTATGGGAGATGAAGCAAATGCATTTCAAAAACCCTTACCAAAATGGTTTATAAGCCACTTATAAGACAAGATCTAAGTCCCTTATAAGTCCCATATAAGTGGCTTATAAGGGACTTAGTCTTTTGCCTTATAAGTGGCTTATATGTCACGGATAAGGATTTTATATGCAAATAAGATCTAAGTCCCGTATAAGTGACATATATGACTTATAAGTGACATATATGACTTATAAGTGGCATATATGTGGCTTATAAGTGGCTTATAAGCCACATAGCAATTCTTTTCTATCCTCCTTACATCTGGCGTATAAGTCACTTATAAGGGACTTATATGCCACTTATAAGTGACTTTTAAGTCACTTATAAGTGACATATAAGTCACTTATAAGTGACCTATAAGTTTGATCCACTGCCTATAAATAGCTAGCATTCATGGAATAATTGTCACATGGCACAGTTGTTAGATGGTGGACTTGCAACTATTGGGTCCCATGTTCGATCCCGAGCAGCAGCAATTAGCATCTGGAGGCTATAAAAGGATTAAGTGGTTGTAATCCGTGGTTATGTGCTCAAGCTACCATATAATGATTGAAATACTATTTAACCTTTTACCAAACAACAAAATTTAAGAATGGTCAAATTTGAAAGCTGCTGCATACAACAAAATGGACATTCATAAAAGTGGGCCTAGTGTATATTACAGCACAGCAAATATTGAGGCAAAAGCAAAAAGTGCTATTAAATTTTTATCAGCATTTTCTTTTTCGCCTGTACGAAAAAAAGAGGCGGATTCCGCTTGGAAAATAGGCGTAAATGAGGCGTAAATGGCAATTTACGCTTGTAACAGTGGCGGATTTATACTTTACGCCTCAGTCACTGTGTATTGTAGTGACGGAAATTAAAGGCGTAAAATGAAATGGAGGCGAAATTTTATCACAACATGACGGACAGACAGACAGACAGACGGACAGACGGACATACAGACGGACAAGTCAAATTTATGATGCCTCCCTATCGGGGGGCATAAAAAGTAGGTCAAATGCTAAGGTCAATGTCACAAGGTCATGGTCAAATGTGAAAGGTGTTGATGGGAGGTGTATATGTGAGAAATATCAAGGCTGTATGTGTAAAGCATGATATATCGGCCAGGTTAAAAAAACTAAAAGTAGGTCAAACTTCAAGGTCAAGGTCACAAGGTCATGATTCCAAATGAAAGGTCTTGGCAGGAGGTATCCATGTGTGGAATATCAAGGCTCTGTCAATAATAGTGCATGAGATATAGGCCAGGTTAAAGTTTATTAAAAGTAGGTCAAACTCCAAGGTCAAGGTCACTAGGTCAAAGGTCATGGTTCCAATTAAAAGGTATTGGCAGGAAGTATCCATGTGTGAAATATTATGGCTGTATCTCAAATAGTGCCTGAGATATATAGTTCATAAGATATAGAATTAACTTTGTGAAAATAAGGCCTCCCAGTCTATTTTCTCCCAGTCTATGACCATTTCCTACTTCCTGTTTAGAAAATTGGAGGGAATTTTGCTTCTCTGACTTTTTGCATTTAGTAAATGTTTGAGATATGAATTCAAACATTGATATTGATGAATCCAGGACATTAAGGGGCTCACTAAATGGTAGGACCAAGTGAGGCAACATTGGTGAGTCTTCTTTTGACTAAATTAAACAAATTCAAATGTTCATTTTTACCATTCCCCACCCACATATTATGTAGTAAATATCTAGGAGGCGTAATTATGAGGCGGATTCCGCCTGTAATTTCTTAAAAATTCCAAGCGGAATCCGCCTCATAATTCTATCTAGTTACGCCTCCTAGCAATTACGCCTGTAAAAAAATCCGCTTCATTTGCATATTCCGTCTCTAAAAATTCCGGTTAATTAACATTTTACGCCTCTAAATTACGCTTGGTTTCCGCTTGGTTTCCGTCTCATTCTTATATTTCTTTAAACAAGCAAATACTAGCGGAAAATGAGACGGATTCCGTCTTATAATTCCGTCTCATTTACGGGCGTAATTTTTCGTACAGGCCTCTATGTTTCTCAAACTATCTGTACAATGGGATGTTCAAACCAGGTCTTTAAACAATCCTCATCATGAAGGCTGCCAGGAATTAGCTGTTTGAGCAAGAGTTAGATTATGTATGTGAGGAGCCTCCTCATTCAAGCAATTTATTTTAAACCTTTCCTAAACAAGACCTGGTTTTTGACATGCCTATTGGAGAGAGAATATATTTTAAAAGCAGGGATTTTTTTATTTACAAAATCTACTGAAGACAATTAACTGAAAAAATAAAGAATCATTTTACAATCATAACAGTTACAAGTATCAAAAATTTCAGATATGTTGACTTAAAAGTGGATGATTAATTTGATAAAACCTACTCCTTCATTTTGAAATGGTCATGAAAACCCATGACAATTACATAAAATAAACTAATCATCTGTTTAATGTCAATTAAAAATTAGAATTACCTTCAAAAACTTAATAGTTGCTCCATGTTCCAAGTTCATCATATTATTCCAGTTTTTACAGCAGCTATCATCATTGTTATTAACAAACATTAACAATACAAATTCAAACATTTCTTTGTCTATTTCCCGCTAAAGATCTCAGACAAAGACTCAATCCACTCATCTATGTTGTTCACGAAGCTTACTGGGATGCATACTTATAAATGACTTAGTTCTTCACACGGTTTTATACTTTCACATAGTTGACTTATAAGTCACTTATATGTCACTTATACGTTGTGTATCTTTTAGCCTTAGAAACGACTTATACATAGAACTCACTTAGTTGCATTTCTATCAAACTTATAAGTAACTTATATGTCTCATATATGTGCCTTATAAGTCCCTTATAAGTCACATATAAGTCTGACTAAGTGATTTTGGTAAGGGAACAAATCTTTGCCTCAAAAACACTAGAGCTCCATTGACAGACATATCATGTCTTAGTTTTGTCATTCTTGAAAAGGAAATAAACACCTATACATTTACTAGTTTTTCACTCAAAGAGCAACTTTTACATAGCACAATTGATTCATAAGCTTTTGAAAATAAAGGAAAAAGAAAATGTTGGTCATCTGCATTTCCATTCATTCAAGCGACAGTTACATCTACTTGTGTATCATGCAGAAACATCGAAGATCATTGAAATTACCAGTATGCCATAACCATTTTCCAAAGAAGAACTGGTTTTGAAGTTCCTAGTAAGAATAGCTTAGGAAAACACTCAGAGAATAGAAATTTCAGTCTGATAGTCAGCACATTCTCCCTTTGCTTTGATAATGCCAAATTCACTTAACCCTTTCCCAAACAAGACCTGGTTTGCAATCCCTTTTAGAAATTGCTTGGGAAACAATGAGACAAAAGAAGAAACTGCTGATAACCAGCAGTTTCTACTTTTGTCTCAATATTTTCTATGCCATATTTTACAAAAACTTTACATTTAAACTTCCATTTTGTCATTGGTTGCAGTTTTTGAAGGGGATCACCCTAAAATTATGCTGTTTGGGAAAGGATTAAAGGGGCAAGAGCCATTCGCACAATTGGGTATTTTTTTCAATATAAGGGTAGATAATTTAACAACAGTAACTGTTGTCCATGGACAACGTTGCTCGCCTAAACGGGAGCTTGTCTCAAAAACAGCATTACTCCTAGGTCAAGGTCATAAAGTCAAAGGTCATGGTCCCAAACGAAAGGCCTTGTCAGGAGGTAAATGTGTATGAAATATAAAGGCTCTATCTCTAAAGATATAGGCCAAGTCAACGTTTTTTGAAAACAGGTCAAACTCCAAGGACAAGGACACTAGGTCAAGGATCATGGTCCCAAATGAAAGGTCTTGGCCGGAAGCATCCATATGTGAAATATCAAGACTGTATCTCTATTAATGCCTGAGAAATAGACCAGGTTAACATTTTTGAAAACGCAACACCCAACCATAGGGCTGTGACATTAGCTCTGCAGACATAAAGTCACAGCTCGCTAAAAAACGACAAATCTTCTGATTCCATGAGAGGTGTGAATATTGGACAGAGTTCAAGACAAACAAACAAACAAGCGGGGCAGCAATATGATACCTTTAGGCGTATAAAAACAGCCCTTAGGCGTATAAAAACAGCCCTTAGGCGTATAAAAACAGCCCTTAGGCGTATAAAAACAGAACACAAAACATAATATGAAATCTGAATATAATATCACAGGCTAGCACAGTAGTATTATGACTAAAGTTAGGTTGTAAAGATATGTGACCCGTCACGCTAAAAGGGACCTTATCTGAACTCCAAAAATCCAAACTTTGACAAACTTGTCAGACTCAGCAAAGGTAAACCAGATACTGTATTCGAAAAATGAACGTATAGTAAGATAGGGAAAACATTCCGGATTTAGAAAATTACATTAAAGTGAAAAGTGTCGGCCCTAGTCTGGCTGCGCGGACTGCGCAGACTGACTAGGGTCGATATTTTTCACACATCCGATAAGGTCCCTTTTAGCGCGACGGGTCACATATATCATTTGACCCTATTCCAAACAAGACCTGCGTTTGACATCCCTAGCAGAAGAGGCTTGGGAAAACATTGAGGCGAAAGAAGAAAGTGCTATTTGTACACAAATCCTTTCTTTGGCGGCATTAGTTTTGTCGCCTGCAGCAGATTTAAATTGCACCACCCTTAAATTTTGTCGTTTGGGAAAGGATAAACCAATTACCAGACAGTAACATTTTAGGGTGATCCTGTTTCAAAACAATATCAAGTTCTTGAAATTTTGAACATCTTTGCATCTAGGGTCATAATACATAGTGGATATTGGATAATGAAATTGCTTGTTACAAGAAATTTCTCGATTTTCCACAATGTTTTGCCAAGCAGTTTTCTTAAGGAGTATCGCTATGCGTCACAGTTTGGAAAGGGTTAAATACAATTTAACTCTTTCCTTAACCCTTTCCCAAACAAGACCTGATTTTGACGTCAAATCAGAAGTCAGAAAATCAGAAAAGGCTTGGGAAAACATTGAGACAAAAGAAGAAACTGCTGATAACCAGCAGTTTCTCCTTTTGCCTCAATATTTTCTATGCTACATTTTACATAAATCTTATAGTTATAAACTCTCATTTTGTCATCTGCAGCAGCTTTTAAGTTGGACTACCCTAAAATTTTGTTGTTTTGGAAAGGGTTAAATGATTCCTAAGCTCCAGCTTCCGTATCATCAACAATTATATAACCACGTAGGAAGGCTAAACCATATTGGTAATTTTTCAAACAGTCATTGACAATACATTTTATGCCCAGGTCAAATTAATGCCCTAAAAAAATTGAACACTAAGTTAAATTGAAAGTATGTACAGCTGAGAACTGCATGCATTTGATGCTTATTCTATTTCAATCAGAATTCCATTTCTACTTTCATTCATTCATAAGACTAAAAAGTTCAACATTCAGGATGCTAATTTCACTATGGCTGACCTGTAATACATACGTTAGGAAACATGTAAATTCCGATTTAAGGTGGCCTACCCCTAATGAGATTCGGGCGACGTTGGAATTATTTGGGTGCAGTCGAAACCATTTGGCGGTGGAACTTTCCACTCCCTAATGTTTATGACCGCGCCCGAAAAGGTTGGGATACATAACGATGCCGCTATAAAAGATCAAATGTTTTGTGAATCTCAAAATGGCCATATTACCGGTATTCTATGTTAAACCATGGCATCATCACATTAAACCATTCCCAAAAAAGTTTATTGGGGTTTTACGCCGTTTAAAACTGCTATGGTCATTATCGTGGCAGCAGGAGCACCTAACCATGGATTCCTATTGTTTCTCATACCAGAACAACCACAACACCCTAACCGAGCCTCAAGCTGCTTGCCCACATAGGTTCACGATGTCAAACCATTGATGGGTGACACCTGGGGCATGTATCATCAAAGATCTTACGACCATGTTTTTGTGTATACTTTAACAACACATCTGATTGCACGAGCAATCAGATTGAGCCAATCAGGTTTATTGTTACAAGTAATCACATGAAAAATAATCATAAGATAATTGACAATAAGACCCCCTGGTTTTGGTGTTTCTAACAGAAAAGACCTGGGAAACATTGAGACAACAAAGAAAATGCAGGTAATCAGCATTTTCTGCTTTTGCCTCAATACTTTCCTGACTATCTTATTTTCATTATCATCATTTTTATCTTGATCAGCAGCTTTCAAATTGGACTGCCCATAAATTGTTTGGGAAAAGGTTTAAAATCTGTTACCCCTCCCTAAAAAGTATCAGGAATTATCCTTAATCACAGGAAATACAGATGAGGTGAAAAGAAGCAAGCTCAAATTATCATTTTCTTCTTTTCTTCATTTCACTACATGCCTTTTCAAGTCTTTTTGATTAGGGACTCAAAAGCCACTGGTGGAATTTGAATAAAGATTAACCCTTCCCAAACAGCAAAACTGTAAATTGCACCAATTTTAAAACTGCTGCAAATCATGAGATTTAAATACATAAGAATTTTGTGTATAATATAGAACAGAAAATATTGAGAGAACAAGAGCTTCGCAAAGCGGCGCATATACGCCCGAGAGGGGCTTGTCAGTAAAATTGGCCATTTTTTCAATTCAAAGGGCAGTTAATTCAAACATGAAAAGTTATCAAAATTTTGTTTGCACAACAAGACACCATAGAGATTCATTGTGGCTAGTTTGATTAGTTGAAACTATAGGAGTTGCACACAGGATAAAATGGACATTTTTGAGAAAATGGGCATTTTTTCTTAAATTCAAGGGCAGATAATTCAAGAACGAAAACAGTTATCTAAATTCCGTAAGCAATGTGCACAACTAGACACCATGGAGATTCATTGTGGCAAGTTTGATCCAAATCTGATCAAAACTGTAGGAGGAGTTGCGCACACAAGAAAATGGGCATTTTTTTAATTCAAGGGCAGATAATTCAAGAACAAAAAGAGTTAATTAAATTCCGTAAGCGGGATGCACAACTAGACACTATGGAGATTCATTGTGGCAAGTTTGATCGAATTCCGATCAAAACTGTAGGAGTTGCGCACACAAGAAATTGCTAACGGACGGACGGACGGACGGACGGACAGACGGACGGACAGACGGACAGACAGATGAGCAGGGCCATAACATAATACGACCCTTCGGGGGTATAAAAAGGAGAAAATGCTGATTATAATCAGCATTTTCTCCTGATTATAATCAGCACTTTCTCCTTTTCCTTTTATGTTTTCTGTCCTTTGCATCCAGTGATGTCAAAACAAAGGCTTTTTTGAGAAAGTGTTAAAAATCGAAAGCTGATGAACAGTTCACACAAAATTTTATACTTCTTACAACAGTTGAGCAACTAGTGTAATCATCTTTTGACGGATGACAAGGCATGGCACAATTAGCACAAATCACAGGATCCCCCATCACAACTCCCTTACACACAACGCATTCATATATCACATATTTAACCGGTGGCGATCGTTGAACATCGCCTGAATACGACGGAAAGTCCACAAATTGTTTATTTCTCATGCAGTTAAGCATGTGTTGTCTCATTTTCCTGATGTCATATTTTTCCGTAGAAGGATCGCTACCCTGTGAGAGGGACCAAGCTGCTGCGATACAAAATATACCGCAATCTGACTTATTTCTCTGTTTCTGGAACTTTGGCATTTCAACAATAATTGGCTTTGATGGGTCAAATGTTAGGATTTGAAGCAGGGTAGAAAGACCAGATTGGAATGGCTTTCTATACATGCTATCATATAGCTTCACAGTGTTCGGATCACAGTCTATTGTAGATGCAGTCACCCAATGATTGCCCTCGATATTTATAACCTGTATAAACGGGTTCTCCAACTTTACATCATGCCCGACAGCAACAACACTGACGTTTAGAAACCCGTTGATGCCCGAACATTGATCCTTAATGATCCAACATGCCTTATCTACGTGATCGTCCGCCAACCAATCACCATGCTGCTGAATACTCGCAAATTGTGGACTAGGCAAGATCGGCTCTGATTTAGCACGTTTGATTTTTGGGTGTTGTTGGTGTCGCATTTGTATGATGTCCGCATTAAATTCATCATCTACAAATGGAAAGATATATCACTGTTAGATGTTTGCCATGATCATGTTCTTATTAATTATTGCTTGTATCAATTTTTTCAAATGAAGAAAATGTGTTTTACTGCCGAGAAGAAGACTGACTCAAAACTCTTATTCTGATACAAACAAAATGGAATCAATTGATAATCTTACAAAGGAAGTAATATTTTAATTAGAAAAATCTTTATAAAATTGTTGAAATATGATTATGACAAAATGCACATCATGTTGGCTTTGCAGGAAATGAAAGCTTTACTAGATCTAAACATAATTCATGACAAATAAACAGTTTATCATATCTTTCCATTGTATGTAATGAATGTTAACACTATTCTTTATATTTGATATTTCTTTACCCATTAATTTCCAAACAGCAAATTTCAGCATGGTCCACTTTTAAACCTATATACTCAGCTGTAGACCAAAAATGCATGTCCATAAAAATTGAAATTATGCACTTTACAGCAAGGAAAATATTTGGACAAAAGGAGAAAATGCTGATTATCAGCATTTTCTTCTTTCTCTCAATGTTTTCCAAAGCCTTCTGTTCTGGAACATCAAAATCAGGTCTTATTTGGGAAAGTGTTAAAGGACCATGTTAATTGAACAAGGAGAAAATGTTGCACTAATCCAATCCAGTCAGATCAGACCAATAATCATCCTCATGAATATGAGAACTTATTATCATACATGTTTTGACCATGTTTGATCAAAATTGACTAGCTTTGGTGAATGCTAGAGTTTAAACACCAAATCGCAATGAATTTTGCGCTAAAATAGACTGGGTTTACTGTTATGTATTATATAGATAAACCGTCGGTGATGATATTATATCTTGTAACTATGGCTTTAGTCAAGCCGTAGTTACGAGATTTTATAACAACACAGATTATATACATGTACTATTGTTTGTCTAAAATTACATCACGGTTAACTGGATAAAATTGTGTCCTATTGTGAACAGATGGCGCACAATTAGCCAACACAGTAGACATGCTCGGGTGAGCTTTTGATGAAACAACAAAAGACCATAACTGATAATTTTTTACTTTCTTTGTACATTGATTGTTTATCATCAATAACGATAAATATATTATATTTTGAATTTCTGTAAAATTTTCAGAAACTGTTAATTGTACAGAATTCAAAACATACTAATCAATAAATCATGTTTCATATCAAAACGCAGCTTTTTCTCTACAGATCTCAAATCAATATTCATAATTTAGCTATTTTCAACATTTGTTACATTATTTAATTTTTTAGTTTTTCATCATAAATTCTATTTAGTCTTTTATATTACATAACACCTTATGGACAACATATGAAGCCATTTAGATTCTTATCAAGATGTTATTATAATTAAGCTTGTAGAGCTATGCAGTAAAATCCCTACTGTTTGCATTGCCCAATCATTATCATAAGTAGGTGATATATTCTTTTGATCTTTTGCAATCTTGGAAGAAAATGCTATTACATCAGTGGTCATATTATTGACCAATCAGAACAAATGACACTTTTTACTTGAGATGCGTTTTTCTAGAATCCGTCTAATTGGTTGTTTGGTTGATTGAGAAGTCACGTGATACCTCAGTCTTTGAGAGAATTTAGAAAGTTAGAATGAGTTACAAAATTACCTTTGGCGTTGAAACAATACAATTTAGAAATCTTAGTGAATCAAAAATAAAAAGAAACTCTGTGACATTAATCTAAGTGATATCTTTGTGATATTTGGATATTTCATTACTTAACACTTTTACAAAAAACTTTGTGACAATATACTTTGTGGACATTTGTTGAATCATTTGTTGATTATTAAATTTCAAAAAACCTACAACTGTGTTATATATGGCGACTCCAAACCCACATACCAACATGACAGGCTGCTGCTACAGTCGACCCGGTGTTGTTGCGAGTGGACTACAAAATCCACTTCGTAATAATTTGGTGGAGATATCCGCGGTACGAAACCCCTGGTTTCCCTCTCTCAGACAGCCGAGCAGAATACAGCAGAGCTATTCCCCAAGCGCCTGCTATAGATACCCTGGTGGAGAAAATAGTGGACTATATCAACACCCTGTTATGTGCGGAAGATGTGGCACTTCCACTATGGACCTACATGTTTGTCTTGCGCGTACACGGAAGTGTTATATATGCCGACGTTATGGACACTATGCGTCGATGTGTAGGACAATACTACACAAACCTACCACAACCCATGAGAACGTACGACCACAACAAACCGAGACAACATCACATCAGACCAAACAACAACAATCAACAAACACAACATCTCATCAAACCCAGACGGAAACAACTGATGAACAAAATCATTCAATAAACGTGTTAACCTTAGAAAATACAGGACTATCAGATAAGTGTACAAATTTAGAAAGAACTATCCAAGACTTAAACACCCAAGTAAGTGACTTACAATGCAAATGCGACCAATCCTCATCAGTGCTAACACTTTTTAAAGACAGATGCCGTAAACTAACCAGAGAAAAGGATGAATTACTGAACAGGTGTGAGGATCTTAGTGAAAAACTGGGCTTAGTGACCAAAACAAACGATGAACATGAAAAGATGATAAATGAACTAAATGAACAACTCTCTCTTCTATATAAATACACAGTGGACTTAGACAACAATAGATTTAGTAATTTTATTGGATTGGTTGAAGTAATTCGAGAGTGTAGAGAGGTTACAGAGAAATGCAATAAATTCTTTAATAATAGACATTGTCGTCAATGCCGTAGCACTGTACATTCCAAACAAGAACCATGTCCTGCAAAGGGATGGAAATGTTTTGCATGTGATCGTGCAAATCATTTCACCTATGCATGTGATGGTGGTTTGAGCAAATGCATGATAGACCCTGACGAAGAAACAAAAGAGCTACTCTTGCATTTAGAAAATGTGACTGGTCTAAAAACAGAACATAATTTCTACAAACAGACTATATTTGCTCAAACTTAAATTAGCTTCTGAGTCAGAACCAAACGTACAGGGATAGAATTATTATATTTTGAATTTCTGTAAAATTTTCAGAAACTGTTAATTGTACAGAATTCAAAACATACTAATCAATAAATCATGTTTCATATCAAAACGCAGCTTTTTCTCTACAGATCTCAAATCAATATTCATAATTTAGCTATTTTCAACATTTGTTACATTATTTAATTTTTTAGTTTTTCATCATAAATTCTATTTAGTCTTTTATATTACATAACACCTTATGGACAACATATGAAGCCATTTAGATTCTTATCAAGATGTTATTATAATTAAGCTTGTAGAGCTATGCAGTAAAATCCCTACTGTTTGCATTGCCCAATCATTATCATAAGTAGGTGATATATTCTTTTGATCTTTTGCAATCTTGGAAGAAAATGCTATTACATCAGTGGTCATATTATTGACCAATCAGAACAAATGACACTTTTTACTTGAGATGCGTTTTTCTAGAATCCGTCTAATTGGTTGTTTGGTTGATTGAGAAGTCACGTGATACCTCAGTCTTTGAGAGAATTTAGAAAGTTAGAATGAGTTACAAAATTACCTTTGGCGTTGAAACAATACAATTTAGAAATCTTAGTGAATCAAAAATAAAAAGAAACTCTGTGACATTAATCTAAGTGATATCTTTGTGATATTTGGATATTTCATTACTTAACACTTTTACAAAAAACTTTGTGACAATATACTTTGTGGACATTTGTTGAATCATTTGTTGATTATTAAATTTCAAAAAACCTACAACTGTGTTATATATGGCGACTCCAAACCCACATACCAACATGACAAGCTGCTGCTACAGTCGACCCGGTGTTGTTGCGAGTGGACTACAAAATCCACTTCGTAATAAATACACTAAAATAGCCAAAACAACTTAAACAACTTTAAATCAAAATGACAGCACACATCATCCAGCACAATGTCACATGTAAGTATGAAAAGAAAACCAAAAGCAATTCAACCCTTTCCCAAATAGCACAAATTTACAATAGACTTGCATACATCAGAGCACAAAATATGCATTGAGGTAAAAAGCAAACTGCAAATTTCTTTCTCTCTGACTGTTTGCCAAGCCTTTTTCTATCAGGGAAAACCAGTTGTTGTTTTGGAAAGGGTTAACCAAAAGTATTGAGCCAATATCTATAACCCATTTCCCAAACAAGAGGCCCAAGAAGGCATGTATTTCACCAAGACAATCTTTCTGACCAAATTTCAGGAAGATATGCGCAACAAATGTGGCATCTAGAGTGCATACAAGGTTTTTCTAAGAGTTGGCCCAATGACAAAAGTTTTTGACCCCACTTGACCCAATTTCAACCTTGTCCAAGATTTCATCAAGACAATCATTCTGACCAAATTCCACATTGATCAGACAAAAAATGTGGCCTCTAGAATACATACATGGTTTCTCTAAGATTTGATCCTGTGACCTAGTTTTTGACCCCAATCGACCCAATTTCAAACTCATCCAAATTTTACCAAGACAATCATTCTGTACAATTTTAAGGTTGATCAGACAAAAAATGTTGCCTCTAGAAAGCATACAAGGTTTTCCTAAGATTTGACCCCATGACCTAGTTTTTACCCCAGTTGGCCCAATTTCAAATCTGTCCAAGACTTCACAAAGACAATCATTCTGATCAAATTTCATGTTGATCGGGAAAAAATGAGGCCTCTAGAGAGCATTGACTAAGTGATCTAGTTTTTAACCCCAGTTAACCCAATTTGGAACTCGTCCAAGATTCTATCAATACAATCATTCTCACCAAATTTCATGTTGATCAGGGAAAAAATGTGGCTTTTTAGAGTGAATGCTATGTAAATGTTGACGATGGACGATGCACATCCACCTATCCATTAAATTTCACCTTGAGCACTTCATGCTCAGTTGAGCTAACAAAATTACCCTGGATCCACACTTGTAATTCAGGCCCGGCTTCTCGAAAAAACTCAAAAAGTATATTCTCATGAGAACATGCTCAACTTCAAAGGAATACTCTCCAACGTTGAAGGGTATTCGATTGAAGTTCACGATGATTTCGAGCAATTTGAGCATGAGAACATACTTAAGTTTTTTCGAGAAACCGGGGCCTGATCCATTAAAGTTTTCCAAATCATTGCCTGGTATCAAATCCATATCAGAAGCTTTGGAAAACATTGAGACTACAGAGAGAAAAAGAATGAGCTGAAAACCAGTTTATTCTTCTTTTTCCTCGCTGCTTGTACCTGAACTGTCTTTCTTATTATGGCAAGAAAAAAGTCCAATGCATTGATAAAGGGATAAGTTTGAAGCAGATAAGTTTAGTGGACCAATGAAATTGCAGTTTATTTTAAAATTTCACAGCTATAATTTGCATAAATGAGACTGCCAGCTAGTTTATGTGATGTCTATACATAGCCACACTCCCCTCTCCAATGAACTGCTAGCAAACACAAAGTCAGATAGAGTCTGTATTCTGTGTGATATAAACATTCAATGCGCTGCGCACATTTGAATGTTTATTTCACTTAGAATCTAATATACAGTGGAAAAGTTTAAAAAAAAATTGGATGAAAATGCAATAGACCTATGCATGTATGACAATCAAATAATCATCCAATGATTAAGTTAACTAATGCCATGCTGAATATATCCTTCTCTAAATATAGAATACATGTAGAATCAGAACAAAATTGTTCTTCTGAAAGCACAAGTAGAATCACAAGTAAGACTCATCATCTTCTGTTACCCAAATGTTTCAAAATGTACAATTGCCTATTAGATTGTCAGACACCTTCACTACATCTTTGGAAATTTATTATCCATTAAATACCAGATAACAAAATTATAGACTGGTCCAATTTTAAAGAAGATGCAGATGATAATTTCAATTGAATATAGTTTTACTTTTTTGGTCTTTTCTGGCTGAAAACCATGGAAAATGAATAAATTGCTTGTAACAAGAAATTCCTTCATTTACTACAATTTTTTCTATCGCCTATATATCTAGAGGGGCATCAAAAAGGATCAGTGTTTGGGAATGGGTTGAAGATAACTTTTTGTCACACACAAAATATTTTTTCTTTTATCACAATATAGAGTACCGAGGCCACAAAAGAATAAGTCTATTTTGCTGATTGAATTTCAGTCACTATGTCAATTTTCATTTTTACTTATCCAAACTAATACACAGTTTAGATGTACCCATTTATGAAAATAATTTGAAAAACATTGAAGGAAAAAGGGAAATACCAATAATCAGCATGTTCTCCTAGCCTTTTCCTTCAACAGCTTTTAATTCTGTCAAATACAGATTTTGCACCATTGATAGGAATAATTTTCTTTATTTTGTCCTCTGCAACCAATTAGCAACCTACAGTTTTGACAAATTCTTAAAGTGACATTTCACATTTATTTCATTTTTTAAAAGTATGTCTTGATGCAAAGATTGTTTATTCTAATGCGTAGAAATGCTATCAGTTTTTTTAAGTTGTTATTAATAAGCGAAAAATATGCCTTTAAAGTTGAGACAGAAATGACAAATTCTATATAAATCTGAACTGTTGTCCATAACAATTTGTTTAATTTTAGCTCAAAAATATATATTTCTCATAAACGGTTCAATATTTTGGCATGAAATGTTCAGAATTTTCATAAGAAAACATGCTCTTTCAGATAGAATAAAAGCAAAATTTATGTACAAATAATTGTGAAATGTCACTTTAAGTGTCCTTGGGGAACAGGACCAATGCCACATAATGCTGACCCACAATTAAAACTTTTTCATATTGAAATCTTGACAGATGGCAAAAAATAAATGTTACTTTAACCCTTTCCCAAACAACAAAATTTGGGGTTAGTCCAATTTGAAAGCTTCTTCATACAACAAAATTTAGATAAATTCTATGAAGATTGGTTTGGTGTAAAATAAAGCACAGAAAATATTGAGGCAAAAGGAGAAAGTGCTGATAATCAGCAGTTTCTTCTTTTGTCTCAATGTTTTCTCAAGCTTTTTCTCATAGGACGTCAAAACCTGGTTTTGTTTGCGAAAGGGTTAAATCAGAAACAAATATTCAATATCTTCTTTTTCCTCAATGAATTCCTAAACAATTTAGTGGGGACATCACTGTCACGCTAGGAATTGTTTGGGTAAAAGATTAACCCTTTCCCAAACAAGACCTTCTTTTGACGTCCCTAATAGAAGAGGCTTGGGAAAACATTGAGGCGAAAGAAGAAACTGCTGATAACCAGTAGTTTCTCCATCTGTCTTAATATTTTCTGTGCGATATTGTACACAAATCCTGTTCTTTTTATCATCAATTTTGTCATCTACAGCTGCTTTTAAATCAGAAAACACTAAAATTTTGTCGATTGTGAAAAGATAAATGGCACAAGAATCTGTTCCACCGTTTGTTTCATTAGTCCTCATCTGAATCTGAAATGAAAGGTTTTAAACTGTCAGACATTTTTTAAACTTTTTTATACTTATTTTTCTAAATTTCAATTTTTGAATTGCTAATTAGATGATAATAAAATCAAAGAAATAAGATCCTCTAGAATTTTTTAGTTTGATAGTTTTTCTTGGAAAAGTACTTTTTCTTTGTCTATTTTTTATACTGCAAAATATTTAAAAAAAATCTCAAATAATGAAAATCCAGATCAAAAGGTTTGAAATCTTTGGATCATAAGGAGAGTAAATCAAAACATAATTATTTGAATTTCTTGGTGTGTCATTTTCACCTCAATGACACAAAAAGTCCTGTTTATAAATATGTGTTTTTATAGAGCTTTTCAAATGTTAATGATCACAAACAATGAATTGAAACTTGCTATTTTTTCTGAAAATTTTCCATTTAAAATGTCTGACAAAGATATAAAACCTTTCACCTGAGATTTTCATAGATTAAAACTTAAAGAATTCCTTCTGTCATCTAGTGAAGAGTTAAACCATTCTGTAATCTTCATTGGGTCCTCTTGAGTAAAACTATATCCCATTTTACCGCTCTCCATTCTGAACAAAGCATTCAGGATCAAGCATTTTCTCCCTTTTCCTTAACATTTTCTAAGGTATAAATTTTGTTGCCTGTATCAACTTTAAATTTGGGATGGCTCACCATTTCATACTGTCTTGCTTGATGTCTTTTGTTTGCTCCACCATCCCCTATTTAAATTGTTTGGAAAAAGGTTCAAGGTCAGAATAAAGTATTAAACCAAATTGATGGACCTATCGTCATTGGAATATGGCTGTCTCAGTTCTTTAAAGTTTGCATACTGGTGTCCCTGGGGACACGTTACCATGGAACACCTGTATGTATAAAGCTTACATTACCTTGCCTGACATGTTCTTTCCTCCACCATCTCCTGATAGCCATTTATATTGTTAGAAAAAGGTCTATAAGGTCAAAGTAAAGAAATAAACACAAAATAATAGACTTACCATCTTCTGAATCAGACTGTCTCAATTCCTTAAGGTTGGCATATGTATGGTGATCATATTGCCTCGCTTGTCTTGTTTTGTTTGCCCCACCATCTTTTGATCGCCAAACCTTCTCCTCTGCATCAAATGCCTGGTAAATAAAACACAATATTGTCACTTTTCAACACAATATTGTCGCTTTTCAACAAACAAGAGGGCCATGATGGCCCTGTATCGCTCCACTGGCTTTTAGACTTTAGACTTTTAGACTACGAAATTCTTCAAGGAGCACAATAGAGGTCTATCCAAAGAAGATTCATGCTACACCACAATGAAATCCAGTCAGTGGTTATGGAGGAGAAAGGTTTTAAATTTTTTCTTAAAATTACTATATGTTTCATATTACAAAATAAAGCCCAGCCCACAGCAGCCATATTTTTCAACCAATCGATTTTTTCAAAGAATCTTATTGGGAACTGTACAATGAACATTCAGGCTAAATTACAATGAAATCCAAAAAGTCATTTTGGAGAAGATTTTTAAAGATCTTTCAAAAATGAAAATTAATTTGATTAATTAAAATTTAAGTTCTGCACAGAAATTATTTATTTTAAAAAATTATTAAAATTTAAGTTCGCACAGAAATTATTTATTTTAAAAAAATTGGAAGAGATGCATACAAGGCAGTTTGGTTGAAATTGGTCATGTAGTTTTGGGGTAGAAGACTTTCAAAGATTTATCAAAAAAATAATTTAATTAATTTATTTAAAACTTCAGTTCTACACGTAATTTTTTTTTAAATGGATTTGAAAAGGATGCATGCAAGGATGATTCCTGTGAAGTTTGGTTGAAATTGGTCCAGTAGTTTTGGAGAAGAATACTTTTAAAAGATATTTCAAAAATTTAAATTAATTTAATTGAATTTTAAGTTCTGTACTGAATTCATTTTTTGAATGTATTTGGAAGAGATGCATGCAAGGAAGACTCCTGTGAAGTTTGGTTGAAATTGGTCCAGTAGTTTTGGAGAAGAAGATTTTAACGACTTTTCGAAAATTTAATTTATTTGATTTAATTATTTTTTCAAGTTCTGTATGGAATTTAATTTTTTGAAGGAATTTGGAAGAGGTTCATGCAAGAAAGATTCCTGTGAAGTTTGGTTGAAATTGGTCCAGTAATTTTGGAGAAGAAGAATTTTCAAAGATTTTTCCAAAATTTAAATTTATTAATTTAATTCAAATTCAAGTTCTACACAGAATTTAATTATTTGAAGGAATTTGAAAAAGGTTCATGCAAGGATGTTTCCTGTGAAGTTTGGTTGAAATTGGTCCAGTAGTTTTGGAGAAGAAGATTTTTAAAAGATTTTTTGAAAATTTAAATCAATTAAATTAATTAAAATTCAAGTTCTGCATGGATTTTATTCTTTTGAAGGAATTTGGTAGGGATTCATGCAAGGAAGATTTCTGTGAAGTTTGGTTGAAATTAGTCCAGTAGTTTTGGAGAAGAAGATTTTTAAAGATTTTTCGAAAATCTAAATCAATTAAATTAATTAAAATTCAAGTTCTCTACAGATTTTATTCTTTTGAAGGAATTTGGTAAAGATTCATGCAAGGAAGATTCCTGTGAAGTTTAGTTGAAATTGGTCCAGTAGTTTTGGAGAAGAAATCTTTTTAAAGATTTTTCGAAAATTTAAATTAATTAATTTAATTAAAATTCAAGTTCTGAACGGAATTTAATTTTTTGGAGGAATTTGGAAAAGGTTCATGCAAGGAAGATTCCTGTGAAGTTTGGTTGAAATTGGTCCAGTAGTTTTGGAGAAGAAAATTTTTTAAAGATTTTTCGAAAATTTAAATTAATTAATTTAATCAAAATTCAACTTCTAAACGGAATTTAATTTTTTGGAAGAATTTGGAAGAGGTTCATGCAAGGAAGATTCCTGTGAAGCTTGGTTGAAATTGGTCCAGTAGTTTTGGAGAAGAAATTTTAAAAGATTTTTCGAAAATTTAAATTAATTAATTTATTAAAATTCAAGTTCTAAACAGAATTTAATTTTTTGAAGGAATTTGGAAAAGGTTCATGCAAGGAAGATTCCTGTGAAGTTTGGTTGAAATTGGTCCAGTAGTTTTGGAGAAGAAGATGTTTAAAGAACAAGAGGACCATGATGGTCCTATATATCGCTCACCTGAACCAAAAGGATATGAGCCACAATTTTGTTCAATTCAATTAATATTTACGACTTTAAGACTGAAAACGAACTTATGGTCAATAACGTTGTGAAAATCGAACTCATCCGAGATCTTCTGGTGTCCAACATTGTGTCCAAGTTTTGTCTTGATTGATTAATAATTGTAAATTTTAGAGTGTAAACAAGGTCGAAAACGGTCGAATTTTGTCAAATTCAAGGGCACATAACTCTCAACTTTCTGAAAAAGATCAGACTGAAAAACGAACTCATCAAAGATCTTAGGGTCCCAAACATTGTGTCTAAGTTTTGTCTTGATTGATTTATAATTGTAGATTCTAGAGGGTAAACAAGGTCAAAAACAGCCTAAAATGGCAATTTTGTCAAATTCAAGGGCACATAATTCTTGTCTTTCTGATCAGATCACACTGAAAATCGAACTCATCCGAGATCTTATGGTTTAAAACATTATGTCCAAGTTTTGTCTTGATTGATCAATATTTGTAGACGCTAGAGTGTTAACAAATTAAAAAATAGCTATTTTTTGACGTTCAAGGGCACATAACTCCTGACTTCCTGGTCCGATCTGACCCAAAATCGAACTCATCCGAGAACTTATAGTCTTAAACATTATGTCCAAGTTTTGTCTTGATTAATCAATATTTGTAGACGCTAGAGTGTTAACAAGTTAAAAAGTAGCTATTTTTGACGTTCAAGGGCACATAACTCCTGACTTCCTGGTCCGATCTGACCCAAAATCGAACTCATCCGAGAAATTATGGTCATACATGTTTTGTTCAAGTTTGGTAAAGATTGGTCAATATTTGTGGATGCTAGAGTGTTAACAACAAATTGTGAACAGACGGACGGACGGACGGACGCCGACGGACAAAAAGCGACCACAATAGCTCACCTTGAGCACTTCGTGCTCAGGTGAGCTAAAAAGTTGACGCACGCACGGACGGACAGACAGACACACGACGGACACAGGGCCATGACATAAGCCCCGCTGGCCTTCTGCCAGTGGAGCTAAAAACATAGGGCTAAGATTGGAATTCTTTAATTAAGAATGTCTTAACCCCTCTTATCTGTAGCTCTGTATTATCACATATCCAGAGTTCAGTATTTTATGCTTTTACCACTTAAATCAAACTTATTTATTTTACATTGATTGAGATGAAAGCTAGAAGTTTATCCAATCCCCTCAAGATTATGCTTTTTGTGAAATGCAGCAGTATTCCCATTGATGTTGGCATATGAGAAGCCAACGCTCTACCTCTCTACCATGGACACCACATTTGTGGTTTAGGAAAGAGTATTACATTGATTATCCCCGTATCTTTCTGGGACACAACAAAACCCCCATACCCGCAATGTTATAATTTGTATGAAATTGACAATGATATTAAATTATCTTTTGTGATATGATAGGTGCCCATGCAATAATATTATTAATGGCTTAAAGTACCAAAAAATTTTCAAGAAGGATGATAAGTCCCAAACTGAACAACATAAGATGCTCAAAAATATATTCTATTTGTTCACTTGTACTTACATTAATTGTCCCAAACAAGACCAGGGCCCCGTATTATTAAACATCTTACGATCAATTTTTTGTGTAAACTGTGTAACAAGACATCTGATTGCACGAGAAATCTGACTGAGCCAATCGGGGCTGTTGTTACAAGTAATTATGCAAAAATCAAACATACGATCGTTAGTAATACGGGCCCCTGGTTTTGATGTCCCTAGAAGATTAAGCTTGGAAAAATATCGACACAAGATAAGAAAATGCTGATGATCAGCATTGTCTCTTTTTGCCTCATTATTTGCTACATTGTTCTCAAATCCTATCTATTTCAACATCCATTTGTCAATCTAAAGAAGATTTTAAATTGGAATACTCAGAATATTAACCAATTACCCCACATTGATGCTTTTTGACACCCCACAAGATAAAGGCTTTTGAAACAAGAGATGTTTGTAAAACATACGAGGGCTGTTAATAAAGTATCCGGAATGATTTCATAACTTTTTAATTAATGTACTAATTGTAGCGATATTTTCAACACTTATATTTTTGGGACTTATGCTTTTGATCCAGCAACAAAAACTAAGTTAATAGCATGCATGAGCGTTCTACAGTCACTATGGCAACGTGGGGTCACGTTGAGCGGGGCAACTTAGTTCTTCGACCAAACCAACGTTGGAAAATTCTGTATTTCTCATCTAATATTTACATCTGTTCGATGTATTTGCCACTACATAATACTTACATCTCCCACCTATGAATCCATTTGTCAAAGAAGGACCTGAACTGTACTTGGGGAATTTTATGAATAGTTTCTCGGACACAATTGTCAAGTCATTAACGTTTTTGCTGACATCGTGTTGGGACGTCCAAATCTTTTGAGGTCAGCAACATCACGAGTAAAATTGATTGTAAACCCGTTATACCACTAATAAATGTTTGATCTTTTTCATAGAAGTATTGACGTACATGTTCACTATCATGAAGATTGCCTTTGATTTTGATTTACCCATTAACACGCAAAACATTTTTGTATACTGCTGCTCAAGCACCATATTTGCTATATCAGCAAAGCAAAGTATTCACCTACGGTTGTTTACAGATTTGACGCCAAATGTCAGTCGATGATGTTACCCTTGCTGAGAAAAAAGTCCGCTAAAAGGTAACAAACATTTTGGACAACTTTTGGCGTGAAAAATACAAAATTTGACCACTTTAAAAGGAATTGATATGTCACACTTTGACCAATTATCCAAAGTTGCCCCGCTCAACGTGACCCTACGTTTCCATAGCGACTGTCGAATGCGCCCTAATGCAAACAGCCTAGTTTTAATTGCAGGATCACATGCATAATTCTTTAAAGTATTTGTGTTGAAAATTCCATCTCAATCGATGTAAAACTTAAAAAGTTATGATGCTATTCCGGATACTTTATTAACAGCCCTCGTATATGCCCCCTCAAGGGCCTACATTTGATGTAGGTCAAAGTCCAAGGTCAAGGTAACAAGGTCCAAGGTCATGGTCAAATATGAAAGGTTTGGTAGGATGTGTCTATGTGTGAAATATCAAGGCTGTATATGTAAAAGTAAAATGAAATATAGGCCAGGTTAAAGTTTTTAAAAGTAGGCCAAATGCCAAGGTCAAGGTCATGGTCAAATGTGAAAGGTCTTGGTTGGAGGTGAGCATGTGTGAAATATCAAGGCTGTAGGTGTAAAAGGACATGATATATATGCCTGGTTTAAGTTTTTTTAAAAGTAGGTCAAACTCCAAGGTCAAGGTTGCAATATTCAAGGTCATGGTCAAATGTGAAAGGTCTTGGTAGGAGGTGTCTATGTGAGAAATATCAAGGCTGTAGGAGTAATAGGACATACGATAAAGGCTAGGTTAAAGATTTCTAAAAGTATGTAAAAATCAAAGGTAAAGGTCACACAGGCCAAGGTCATGGTCAAATATGAAAGGTCTTAGTAGGTGTCCATGTGTAAAATTTCGAGACTGAATAGGTAACAGGACATGAGATATAGGCCAAGTTTAAGTTTTTTTTAAAGTAGGTCAAACTTCAAGGTCCAAGGTCATGGTCAAAAGTAAAATGTCTTGGTTGGAAGTGACCATGTGTGAAATATCAATGCTGTATGTGTAAAATGACATGAAATATAGGCCAGGTTAATGTATTATAAAAGTAGGTCAAACATCAAGGTCAAGGTCACAAGGTCCACAGGTCATGGTCAAATGTGAAAGGTCTTGGTTGTAGGTGTCCATGTGTCAAATATAAAGGCTGTATGTGTAAAAGCACATGATATATCAGCTAGGTTAAAGTTTTTATAAAAGTAGGTAAAAGTCCAAGGTCAAGGTCACAAGGTCCAGGGTCATTGTCAAATGTGAAAGGTCTTGGTAGGATGTGTCCATGTGTGAAATATCAAGGCAGTATGTGTGATAGCACATGAGCAGAGATATAGGCCCAGTTTATTTTTTTAAAAGTAGGTCAAACTCCAAGGTCAGGGTCACAAGGTCCAAGGTCATAGCCATATGTGATAGGTCTTGGTCGGAGGTTTCCATGTGTCAAATATCAAGGCTGTATGTGTAAAAGGACATGATATATCGGCCAGGTTAAAGTTTTTAAAAAGTAGGTCAAACTCCAATGTCAAGGTCACAAGGTCCAAGGTCATGATCAATTGTTAAAGGTCTTGGTAGGAGGTGTCCATGTGTGAAATATCAAGGCTGTATGTGTAATAGGTCATGAGATATATAATTTTTTTTTAAAATAGGTCAAACTCCAAGGTCAAGGTCACAAGGTCCAAGATCATGGTCAATTGTGAATGATGTTGATAGGAGGTATCTATGTGTGAGATATCAAGGCTTTATGTGTAAAAATACATGAGATATAGGCAAGGTTAAGAATTAAGTGTAAAAATCAACAAAGGGCAATAACTCAAACATTTTGATCTGCAGAGTTACAGTTCTTGTGCATTGCACCTCTCCATAATAAGATCTATCCACCTGTAAAGTTTCATGATTCTACCTACATACTTTTTGAGTCATGCTCCGGACAAGAATCAAGTTATAAAATCAACAAAGAGCAATAACTCAAAAAATTTGATCGGCAGAGTTACGGTTCTTGTGCATTGCACCTCTCCATAATGAGATCTATCCACCTGTAAAGTTTCATGATTCTACCTAACATACTTTTTGAGTTATGCTCCGGACAAGAATCAAGTTTGAAAATAAACAAAGGGCAATAACTCCAAGAATTTGATCAGCAGAGTTACGGTTCTTGTGCACTGCACCTCTCCATAATAAAATCTATCCACCTGTAAAGTTTCATGATTGTACCTTACATACTTTTTAAGTTATGCTCCGGACAAGAATCAAGTTATAAAATCAACAAAGGGCAATAACTCAAAAAATTTGATCGGCAGAGTTACAGTTCTTGTGCACTGCACCTCTCCATAATGAGATCTATCCACCTATGAAGTTTCATGATTCTACCTCTAATACTTTTCGAGTTATGCTCCGGACAAGGTTTGGTCTACGGACAGAACGACAAACCAACCAACCGACCGACCGACACTTGCAAAACTATATACCCCCATTTTCTTCGAAATGGGGCATAAACATTGTGGAAAATTAAGAAATTGCTTGTGATAAGCAATTTCTTCATTTTCCACAATGTTTTCTATCCCAAAAAAGACCAAAAACTGTAAAATTTCGTACACATGAAATTGAGAGTCTGTGTGATCTTTGGAATTAGACCACCCTTACATTTTGTCCATTAGGAAACGGCCAAACTTACATTGATTGTCCCAGTGTCCTTTTGGTACACAATAAACCTAACATCGGTGATGTTAGAACTCGGATTATCACGAGAGTAGTTGGATATCACAGTAAACATTTCCTTGGCAACAACGTCCCGCGGGAAACCAAGGTTACCAGTACCGATAGCGGGGAATGCTATACTGTTGTGGCCTTTTGTGTCTGCTTCATTCAGGCAGTTGTTCATCAGGGTATGGAGGGCCTGAAAAAATATGGTATATTGATACAAAAGGAGAAAATAAATATGGCATTTTTGTTAGTAAAGGATAAAATAAATATGGTATATTGGGATGTATATTGGGAGAAAAATGCTCAACAGTTGGATGAACATTTCATTGTCAACGAAGTCTCTTATAATTAACATTACCAATAGCTAAACCATTAAAGACCCTTGTAATACATTTTCCAACATAAAAGCATTACACCCAATTAAGGTTTTCCCTAGCGCACAAAATTGTGCATTTTGAATTTTTTTTTAACTCAAATGACCCTATAAAAATTATCAGCTGGGACATGAAAAAACAATTTAAAATAGGCTCTGCATCCAATCAAGCCTAAGGCCTAAGGCTGTCAAAACTTTTTTTTCAGAAAGGATAAAGTGACAACTACTTAAGTTATATCAAGCATACCTTCTTCGCCTCATTATTCTTCCCATCCCAGTTGACTAGTGATGTATGTATGATAATCTTGCACTTCAATGCCTGCCCGGACGTGACAGCTATCTCTCCATCTTTAATACCACTGGGATATTTTGATGATACCTCCGCCTGAAGTTGGGTTCCCGCCGCTCTCAGCAGTGACATAGAGACGGCACCATTCTTAAGGTCAAGGTTACGCGCTGTTGTATTTACTATGACATCAACCTGAAATGGAGGCATAAACGATTCAAAATCTTTTACTAATGAGGCTAGACCAATAACAGACAATAGGGGAGGCAGGAGATATTGTGACTATTTATAGTAACAACTTATACACATTGATACCTGTCCATCCTAAAATAAACGATAACAATTGTAACGATTCTTGTTTGATTGTAAACCTATAATAGGATTTCAAATGATTATGACAGTAGTAAACAAACACTCTGATGATCTGCATTGGCTCCCTATTAAAGCTAAAAAAATTCTGACTGTCATGTTCAATGTTCCATCTGGGAAAAGCGTTTAACATAAGACGGATCAGAATGTTTAACCCTTCTACAAACAAGACCTGGTTTTGATGTCTCCTATAGAAAAGACTCCTGAAAACATTGAGGCAAAAGAAGAAAATGCTGATAATCAGCATTTTCTCCTTTTGCCTAAATATTGTCCTAGCTATGTTATATACTAATCCTTACTTTATCAACATCCAATTTGTAGTCTGCAGCTACTTTCAAATTGGATTTCCGTAAAATTTAGATGTTTGGGAAAGGATAAAGATATACTCACAGATTCTCTGGCTATTTCTCCTTTCTTCACAGTGACAGTAATTTTGCCAACTTGAATACCCCCGCCTTGTCTGAAATCTTGCACTGGAAAAAAGTGAGAGTAGACTTAGAACAGGAATTTTCAATTTGAGCAATTTCTTCTTTTTCCATATTGTTTTGAAGCAGATTTATGGTACAAAATACCTTCTTTCATCAGTTTTTTAAACAAAATACCTAAAATTCCTCTATTTGGTGAGCATTTTTAAGAAATTAAGCTGTATAAAGCTTTTGAAGCTGTTTGGGCCTTGCACCGATTTACACAAAGCTGTAGTGGGGTTGATACAGCATATTTGGCAGGGGAGAACACTGGTAAGTAATATGATAAATCTATTCACCCTTTCCCACACAAGACCTGGTTTTGACGCCCTTAATTCATTAGAAAAAAACACAATTTTAGCCTAGTCCAAACTCATAGGTGTTGCAGATGACAATTTCCATTGAACAAAATTTAACATTTTTTTATCTTTCTTTGTAGAAAACATTGTGGGAAATGAAGAAATTGCTTGTCACAAGCAATTTCTTCATTTTCCACAATGTTTTCCAAAGCCTATATTTTGTGGGGCGTTCAAAAGCGTCAATGTGTGGAAAATGGATATAGAAAGGGCTCTGGAAAGCATTGAGTCAAAAGAAGAAACTGCTGATAATCAGCAATTTCTCCTTTTGTCTCAATATTTTCTGTGCCATATTTTACTCAAATCCTATCTTTAATAGCATCCATTTTGTCATTTGTGGAAGTTTTTGAAATGGATCACCCCAATATTTTGTTGTTTAGGAAAGGGTTTATTACTTACTAGTTTTATAGCGAGCACCAGAAAACCCAGAATCATCATCGTCAGTACCAGGGCTGGTCATCATAGAATAACTCCCTAAAATATACAGTTAAACAGAAAAAGGCTTGAAAAAACATTGTGGAAAATGAAGAAATTGCTTGTGACAAGCAATTTCTTCATTTTCCATGATGTCTTCTAACCCAAAATGGAAATATTTTTAAAGTTTATTCAACTTTAAACTGTCATCTGCAACACCTTTCAAATTGGAAAAGTCCAACATTTTGTTTTCTGGTAATGGGTTAAATGTGATAACAAGAGCTGTCTGAAGACAGCGCGCTCGACTTTCTAAGTTGCTTAGTATAAAGGGGGCATAACTCCAAATACAGTGGAGCCAGGGTCATGGGCCCTGGCAGTAAGGTAGAGGGTGTGATGGTGAATAAGTATTCCAAGTTTGGGTTGAATCCCTTTGATAGTATGGAAGTTATTGATGTTTGAAAAAACTTTAACCTTTGTTGCAACACCAACGCCAACGCCGACGCGACAGTAAAAGCTCTCATTTCCTTTGAAAAGTCGAGCTAAAAATACAAAACCGCTACATTTTTCCGTACAAGCATATTTTGGTCAAATTAAGGCAAAAACTAAATAGATCTAATCAGAGACTGGATTTTCACGAATGTTATGTCCTGTACATCTACAGGCCATAATGAAAACATGTATAAAGCAAATCAGACAGAAACTGTAAGAAAAATTGTTTTTAGTTAAGGAAGTCCATCCCTAATGAGATTCACCCGACATCAGAATTTTTCGATGTGATGTCCTTAACACTCATTACGTATCCGAACTTGTTTTTAATGTGATATCATTAACACACATTTCGTATCCAAACCTGTTAGAGCAACGTTGTACGCACAAATTCAGTTTAGAGGCGCCACCCCTGTCGCCGGTATTTATCTAACCGAAGAAACGTAGTACATTGAATTTTGATAGTCCTTACATTAGTACAGATCACTTTACAACTTTGTTAAACATTTCAAGAAAATCGAGAGACTCGTTTCTTCAAAATATCAAAAATAAGGTCGTATTTTTAAATTTCCGTTATGTCGCCAGACGCAGTAGAGTAAATAAACGTGGTACTTTCTCACAAATAGATACATTTTATCCACTGTATATGCATTTAAAAACATCCGTCAATGACCTAAGTTTTTGAAAAGTACATCTTTTATTATTTGTCCGTCATAAAAACAAAAATAATTAAGGTCAAGCAAGTGTTGCCAAAATTCCAAAGATTGAAGAAATCTCTGTTACCTTAATTTGACACTTGGTTTAAACACAGTTTTTCCGATAGATTTCGTCGTCATTTTCCTTACACTTTGATTCATATCATTATTTTTTGAGAATGACATAAACCAGGTTGATATTTTACGAAATAAAATTGCTAAATGCTGCAATAGCGAGGTACCCCTCATCAAAAGTAAAAACATGAAATTTCCGTTATACTAAACTAAGCGCTCTTTTGGCAATATGGTTTGATAATTCATAGATTAAAGTGTTAATGCTATCAGGGAAATGGTATACTGCTAAAGCATTTATACATAATGGCAATTTAATAGAAAACACAGGACAAAATGTGATAATTTTGAAATTTCCGATACCAAATTTCCGATACCTTTTTTGAAATTTCCGATACCAAAATTAAATTTAATGGAAAACAGGTGCGCAATTTGGTGATAATGATCTATAACGTAATGGATGATGATCATATCATTGAACTTACTACATGATACTGTAAACACAGTTCATATCTAAAGTAGGGAAGGTATTTGCATTTTCACATGGTATTTCGGCAATGTTTATCACTATGCACTTACCTCTACAACTGACAAATATCTGTAAAATACACATGTCCTACGAATTTTGGTGTATTCCAGATAAATTTGCGAGAGCTACTCATAAAAAGTCTGTTTTCAATGAGTAAATTTTCCGTTACCAATAGGTAACAGAAATTTAGTAAGGTAAATGCAGCTGTGCATGTCTCAAAACGTGGCGAAAGCGTAAATACTCGGTACCTGATTTTACCAATTTGAAGTTGCTATATTTCTAAGTAGTCTTTGATATTGTTTTCTCATAATAATGTGCTCGTTGTTACAGAAAACGTATGATTGTATTTTACAGTAAATGCAACTAAAATATTTCATTGCATATCACAAGTTCAATAAAGTTCGAGATTCTCACGCATTGATACTTCTCTTTTATCACAAAAGGTGATACTTTTTCTATCCACACGTTTGAAGGACAGAACAAAAGACATACGTATACATACAACGGAAATTTCAAGTTGGTAACGGAAATTTAATTTGTTTCAGTTTAAAATTCTGTAGAGATGGACACGTCAGAAGCTGAAATCTAAACGGCATATCGTTAACTAGATTATTGGCATTGATTAACAACTCGAAGCAGTTTGTCTTTCCCTCCAATAAGATTCAAATTCTAATTCAAAAGATACCCGATATTCTTAAAAAAAGCGATTGAAACTACCCATTTTCGATGGTCAACAATTCCGATGGAAAGATCATATTGCATCCAAAAACATCGAAATATGTAACGTCAGATATACTTGTTTTCAGATATAAATATGGGAAACGTTTCTGAAGACATGAATTTTTCGACCATTTCAGACCCTAGTGGCGCCTCTAAACTGAATTTGGGCGTGTAAACAAACATTGGTGGAACGTTCCACTGCCAAATGTTTTCAATGTCGTCAGAATAAATCCACCACAGCATGAATCTCATTAGGGGTGGGCTACCTTAAATCAGGGGTAATAACTCAATAATTCCTGATCAAATTTTCTATCAGGTTTTGTATACAGTATAGTACAGAAAGTATTAAGGCAAACGGAGAAAATGCTGGTTACCAGCATTTGCCTCTTTTGCCTGAATGTTTTCCCAAGCCTATTTTCTTAGAGACATCAAAACCATGCCTTATTTGAGAAATGCTTTAGCTTGCCCACATTGGATTTTTTCTTAAAAAAGTTTGGACTGCGCATACCTCTTTGAGCAGGCAGCTTTGGTCGAGCGGCTTGTTTTGTTTGTGGCATTCTTCTAACATTTCTGTCCCCAAACTCTGCCACTAATGCCTCTGTAAAACCTTCAATGGTGTTGGTCTTTACATCACAGAGGTACACCTCCATAATGGTACTCTCTTGGACCTCACGGAAGAAGTTCTTCACACCCTGGACAATTATCTTGGTAGCCCTCTTTACTGGGAATCTGCAAATTACAAATCATAGCAACTTATTTGTTACTCAAAATATGATATATGTAAGCTTGGCTTTTTAACTAGAATATACCCTGATAGTTGTACTTGATTCTAATGGATAACCATGACCTTGGTACTAAAACATACATATTAACCCTGAGGCTTTCCCAAACAGTAGTTTTAGGGTGGTCCATTTCAAAAGCTGATGCAAATGGCAAAGTGGGTATAGAAAAATGAATATTTGTGTACAAAATAGCAAAAATAATATTAAGACAAAAGGAGAAACTGCTAGTTATCAGCAGCTTCTTCTTTTGTCTCAATGTTTTCCCTAGCCAATTATGTTAGGGACGTCAAAACCAGGCCTTATTTGGGAAAAGTTTAGAGATGTACCTGCATACAATATATGAGCCTAGTAATTAAAGTGACATTTCAGAATTTTTTCTCATAAAGTTCACTTTTATTTTTATCTGAAAGAACATCTTTTCTTATGAAAATTCTGAAAGTTTCAAGCCAAAATATTGCGCAGTTTACAAGAAATATATATTTTTGTGTTGAAATTTAACAAATTGATGTCCACAACCGTTCAGATGTATATAAAATTTGTCGTTTCTGTCTAAACTGTAAAGGCGTGTTTATCGCTTATCATCAACAACTTAAAAAAACTGATAGCATTTATACCCATTAGAATAACCAATCTTGGCACCAAGACATACTTTAAAAATTGAAATTGGGATGAAATGTCCCTTTAAAGGGTTCAGAGGATTTGAAATTGTTACATTTCAGTTACACAGATAGACAAATGGACGATGGCTTCAGCACTTTCCCAAATGATAAAATTTAAGACTGGTCAAATTTAAAAGCAGCTTGAGATGAAAAAAAGTTTGTTTATCACTATTCAATTTGTGTCCAATAAAGCAAAAGATTATGAAAGTGACATTTCAGAATTTTTTGTCATAAATTTTAATTTTATTTTTATCTGAAAGAGCATATTTCCTTATGCAAATTCTGAAAATTTCAAGCCAAAATATTGCAGCGTTTACGAGAAATTTATACTTTTGCGTTAAAATTGAACAAATTGATGTGGACAACAGTTCGGATTTATATGCAATTTATTGATTATGTCTCAACTTTAAATGCGTGTTTCTCGCTTATTGGCAACAACTTAAAAAAAACTAATATTATTTATACTCATTAGAATAACCTATCTTGGCATCAAGACTTACTTTAAAAAATTGAAATTGGAATGAAATGTCCCTTTAAAGAAATATTTAGAGAGAAGAAGAAAAAGCTGATTATCAGCTTTTTCTTCTTTTGTCCGAAAGTTTTCCAAAGCTAAGCTAATTAATCATAGTAGCGACAACAAAACCAGGTCTTCTTTGGTGAAACGTTAAAGGAATTAGAGGGTAATAGATATTATTGCAAGAAAGTTACATTAGCAGAAAGACTGGTGGACAATAGTGCTATAAAATGCCTCAACATTTTCTTTTTTCCTCCATATTTTTCTGACTATCTCTGCTACAGGGACAACAAAAAACTATCTTGTTAAGAAGAGGATTAACACATTACCACACCAACACTTTTTGACACCACTCAAGAAAATGCTTGGGAAAACATTGTGGACAATGAAGAAATTGCTTGTGACAAGCAATTTCTTCATTTTCCACAATATTTTCTAACCCAACATGGAAAGATTTTTAAAATGTTCATCATATTGAGATTGTTGTCTGAAAAAACTTTCAAATTGGATCAGTCCAAAGTTTTAGCGTCTTGTAATGGGTTTGTAACATGAATAAAAACTTACCCATAAACACCACAGCTAATGGCAGGCAGGGCTACAGATTTCACATCCTTCACAGTGGCTTGTTTCATGGCTTTGAGGACCGACTCTGCCAGAATGGTCTCTTCATTGTTAGTCCCGCCTCTCCAGACTGGGCCAACAATATGAACAACATAACTAGCCCTAAGTCTCCCTGCTGGACTTATATATGCCTCCCCTTCACCGAGTTCTCCTTCATCTCGTATGTAGTCCTTGCACGCATTCAATACCTCATTCCCACCTAAAATAAGAGGATCATGATTGTCCTAAATCGCTCACCTGAACCAAGATGGTAACAGCTGCAGTCTTGTATGAATTAATTAATATTTGTGACTTCAAGACTGAAAACTATCTTAATGTCACCAACTTTGTGTCAAATTTTTGTCTTGATTGGTCAATATTTGTGGTTGTCAGAGTAAAAACAAAATATTTTTATGAAACACCAATGCCCCCGAAATGGCCATTTTTCTGAAATGTTAATTTTTTGTGTAAAGGGTTGATAAGGGTTGACAAATGACCTTGAGGAAGGTCAAATTGCATGGAACAGATAGAAATCATTGAAAGGGAGTTGCATACCAAATTTGAGCTTTGCATGTCAAATACTTTTGGAGAAAATGCAAATGTTAAGTTTTCAGACAGACAGAGGGACGGACAGACAGACATGAGTAAAACAATATGCCCCCAATCTTTCGATAAGGGGGCATAATAAAGTAAACAAGATGTGTTTGTTAAACGCAATGCCCCCCCCCCCCCCCCCCCCCGCCCCACATGGCTATTTTTTCAATAACTATGACATTGACCTACATGGATGATCTTCATCTGCATGGATGACCTTGAGGCTTGAACTAAAAATACCCATTGTTGTAGAGTCTTTAGAGTTGTAATACTTGAAAAGAAATTGTCAATGTTAAATTTTTACGTTTATATGAAATTCCACCTAGTGACCTAGTTTATGACCCCAGATGACCCAATTTCAAACTTGTCCGAGATTTTATCAAAACAATCATTAAGACCAAATTTTAGGTTGATTGGGCAAAAATCGTGGCCTCTAGAGTAAAGTTTGACAGAAAATACACGACACATACTGGACGATGGACGCTGTACATAGCGGTATCACAATAGCTCACAATGAGTACTTTCATTAAAGGAATGCAAAATTAGCTAAACCAGGTATGTTTGTGAAACACAAATGCATCCGAAATGGCTATTTTTCTAAAATGTTAAGTTTTCAGGTTAAGGGTTGATAAGGGTTAACGAATGACTTTAAGGGAGGCCATCTTGCATGGAACAGATAGATACCATTAAAAGAAAGTGGCATGCCAAATTTGAGCTTTGTTTGTCAAATACTTTTGGAGAAAAAGGCAAATGTTAAGTTTTCAGACAGACAGACAGACTGATTGAGACAGGTAAAACAATATGCCCCGCATTTTTCCACACGGGGGCATAAAAATAAAACAAGAGTGCCTGAAAGGCACTGATATCACTCACCTGAGTTCTTCCTGTATTTGATGGTGTACAATATAAATTTTGTTGTAAACAAATATGTATGTCGTATCAAACTATTGTAAATTAAGTTTCATAATTTCCAATAAAGACAATGAAGTCATATTAGTATTCAATCATATTGCATGTAGTAGCATTTGCATACATCTTTAAAATTGAATATCATGTGCTGTTCCAGTTTGATTTTTACAATCAGGATTAAACTTTTACAATTAACAATTTACAATTTTGAAACATCAGAATGATAAATTACAGGCATTAATACGCTTAATATGATAAGCCCCTCCTTGCCTCATCAACATTTATTATCCTATCAAAAATTTACAAGTGTTTGAAAAGAGTAACTCAATAAGCATTTTGTTCTCTTGGTTTAAATTGGCCCCATGGTTGATTTTTGAAGAATTTCTTGATATTTTTTGAAGTCTGATAAGCCCCCCTGCCACACTCAAATTTTTTAACAAATCAAAAATTCACAAACAATATTATTGTAAAAAAGAGTCACTCAAGCAACATCCCTGGTTCAAATTGACCCAACAGTTGATTTTTAAAGAATTTTCTTGTCATTTCTCCTAGTTGTATAAACATCCTGCCATGCCCACATTTTCAACCAATCACAAATTTGTAAAAAAAAAATAAAAACGGGTACCCATGGAACATTCCTGGATAATTTGATATAATTTGTCCAACAGTTAAGGATTAATTTTCAAGGATTAGTTTAATAACTTCTCCAAGTCTGATAAGCCCCGCCCTGCCGCGCCTACATTTTTAGACAAATCAAAAAATTCATAAACACACATTGAAAACAGTCACTCAAGAAACAGATCTGCCAGATTTGGTTTAAATTTGACCAATGGTTGATTTTTAAAGATTTTTTTCATGATTTCTGTAAGTCTGATAAGCCCCGCCCTGCCACGCCCACATTTTTTGATCAATCAAAAATTTGAAAACAAATTTTGAAAATGGTCATCCAAGTAACATTTCTGCCAAGTTCGGTAAAAATTGATCCATTGGTTAAGGAGAAGAAGATTTTTTAAGAATTACTTAATGATTTCTCTAAGTCTGATAAGCCTCACCCTGCCACACCCTCATTTTTTGACGAATCAAAAATTTGAAAACAGGCAGTAAAGACAGTCACTCAAGTAACATTCCAGCCAAGATTGGTACAAATTGGATCAACATTTGATTTTTAAAGAAATTTAAAAAATTGATCCATTGGTTAAGAAGAAGAAGATTTTTGAAGAATTGCGAGGTATAGTCAAAAAGTTCCCGGACTGCCTTTGAATTGTATTTTTTCCGACGTATTTGATTCAAATCTTTATTCAATAAGTAACTTTGAAATGTAAACTACCACTTTGATAAGTTTTTGTGGTTTTAAATTGTTAAAAATCAAAATTTTCAAGAGTACTGATCACTTTGAAATAACGCTTGCGCCCAATATTCTTACTATTAATCAAAGGACCATATCTTAGAAAATTACAGGCACTTTAACATGCAGCCTCGATATGGCATCATATCAGCATATTTTCTGAACAATTTAAAAATTTTAACGTCGTGGCATAAAAATTCTGCGTTTCATACATATTTCTCCTATTAATGGATGAAAGTCAACTGAAATCAAGGCGACGTCATCACAGCGTACGGAACAAATCTGCGCTATTAACGTCTATGTGAAGGCCGGAATGACGCCTATGGAAATTTAGAAGTTCTTTAATCCAAGCGAAGGCTGCAGTGCATATTCTAGGACAACTTTGTTTAATTGACATAAGAAATTTAGCATTTACCGCGCGAAAATAAGCGGTGATCTTAGCAATGAGTGGTCTAAAAACGTGCTCATTTAGACATGACGACCAACATTCTCATGGACCGATGTAAATCATTCGACGATGTAGCTTATATTGTTGGAATATTTGTCGTGGTTTAATTCATAAAATAATTTCAATAAAATACAATACGTCTAAATTGTACGCAGGGCGGGAGACGCGGCTTTAGAAGGACGATGAGCAAATGACCTGCGTCGTGTACACAATGTCTTTTCTTTGAACGTTTCCTAAGAAGCGTGTGAACGCTGATTTTACCAGGATAATGTAGGTCTTACCAACCTAATGCATCCATCATACCGATATGAAAATAGGAGCCACATAATTATGTTCTAAGCTATGAAAGACTGTCCCGCATAACACGCAATACAGCCCGGACTCAGTAAAATGTCATTTCAGCATTTCCCTGAAATTTCCCCGATGTTGCAGGTTTGAGTCAAACGAAAAGCTTTGACCTGCGGCCAGGTCAGCTGTGAAATATTATGACACCGAATTCATTCGTTTTCTCCATATGTGTATCACGATCGGAAGTATCCTAGATCATTTTGATAAATAATTTGAAAAGTTGTGAACTAACCCGAAATCATTGATTTTGGCTCTGTAAAATACGACGTTATGTAGACGTCGCTGTGATCCGTACATTGTGTATGTATGTTTTTACGACTGTAAAATATTATGTTATAGGTATTGTATCAATATAAATGATATATGTACTTATCGGACATGAGTTCATCTTTTTAGGTATGTAAGTTTTAGAAAAATCCGAATGCATATAATTTACATACGAAGGCAGTCCGGGAACTTTCTGACTGTACCTCGTATTTAACAATTTCTCTAAGTCTGATAAGCTCCGCCCTGCCACGCCCACATTTTTTGATCAATCAAAAATTTGAAAACAAATTTTGAAAAAGATCACCCAAGGAACATTTCTGCCAAGTTTGATAAAAATTGACTCAATGGTTAATGAGAAGAAGATTTTTGAAGAATTATTTAACAATTTCTCTAAGTCTGATAAGCCCCGCCCTGCCACGCCCTCATTTTTTGACGAGTTAAAAATTCATCAACAGGCAGTAAAGACAGTCACTCAAGAAACATTCCAGCCAAGATTGGTACAAATTGGATCAACATTTGATTTTTAAAGAATTATTTAACAATTTCTCTAAGTCTGTTAAGCCCCGCCCTGCCACACCCACATTTTTTGACGAATCAAAAATTTGAAAACAAGTTTTGAAAAGGGTCACCCAAGGAACATTTTTGCCAACTTTGGTAAAAATTGACTCTTTGGTTAGGGAGAAGAAGATTTTTTAAGAATTATTTATCAATTTCTCTAAGTCTGATAAGCCCCTCCCTGCCACGCCCACATTTTTTGATGAATCAAAATTTTGAAAACAAGTTTTGAAAAGGGTCACCCAAGGAACATTTCTGCCATCGTTGATAAAAATTGACTCAATGGTTAATGAGAAGAAGATTTTTGAAGAATTATTTAACAATTTCTCTAAGTCTGATAAGCCCCGCCCTGCCACGCCCTCATCTTTTGACGAGTTAAAAATTCATCAACAGGCAGTAAAGACAGTCACTCAAGAAACATTCCAGCCAAGATTGGTACAAATTGGATCAACATTTGATTTTTAAAGAATTATATAACAATTTCTCTAAGTCTGTTAAGCCCCGCCCTGCCACGCCCACATTTTTTGACGAATCAAAAATTTGAAAACAAGTTTTGAAAAGGGTCACCCAAGGAACATTTATGCCAACTTTGGTAAAAATTGACTCTATGGTTAGGGAGAAGAAGATTTTTTAAGAATTATTTATCAATTTCTCTAAGTCTGATAAGCCCCGCCCTGCCACACCCACATTTTTTGACGAATCAAAATTTTGAAAACAAATTTTGAAAAGGGTCACCCAAAGAACATTTCTGCCAACTTTGGTATTAATTGACTTTATGGTTAGAGAGAAGAAGATTTTTGAAGAATTATTTATCAATTTCTCTAAGTCTGATAAGCCCCGCCCTGCCACGCCCACATTTTTTGACGAATCAAAAATTTGAAAACAAGTATTGAAAAGGGTCACCCAAGGAACATTTCTGCCAACTTTGGTAAAAATTGACTCAATGGTTAAGGAGGAGAAGATTTTTGAAGAATTATGTAACAATTTCTCTAAGTCTGATAAGCCCCGCCCTGCCATGCCCACATTTTTTGACGAATCAAAAATTTGAAAGCAAATTTTGAAAAGGGTCACCAAGGGAACATGCCTGCCAAGTTTGGTAAGAATTGGCCCAGTAGTTAAGGAGGAGAAGATGTTTAAAGAAATTGTTGACGCCTTCTGACGCACGACGCACAACGCACGCCGGACACAGGGTGATCACAAAAGCTCACCTTGAGCATGTTGCTCAGGTGAGCTAAAAAGGCTAGACTAAAATGAGAATGATCCCTACCTTTAGCTACAATAGCTTTTCCCAGACCACCAGTCAGACTAAGTTTGGAGTCGGCTGTGTTTACAAGTACGTCGACACGTAGCTCTGTCATGTCCCCCTCTGCTGTATATATTTTACGATCATCATATGCACGACACTCAGCATGTACTCTGGGTCCCGAAACATTATCGAGTTCATCATATTCTGGTTCACTATCATCTGACGCACTAAACACAACAGGTACCTTGTTTTCCACAGTAGTAAAATGTTCACGGCCCTTCCCTTTCATGTGATCTTCAATACCAGGACTTTGTAGTGTATGGTCCTTTACATAAACCCTCTTCTTTAGTGATTCCAGTTCTCTTTTCATAGCTTGTAATCCGTCTTCTGTTCCTCTGATGATAAATCCACTGTTGTCGGCTTTTGGGGTTATCTGTGCATTTAAACTAGCATATTTCTTAGAAATTGCTGCAATTTCATCTTTGTGGTCTTTCTCAATGAGTTTGTTGATGTTTCTTGAAAAGTCAACATGTTCTTCTATAATGGTGTTTGATTTTAGATATCTTTTCACCACTCCAAGGACTTCTCTTGAAATGTCATCTGTACTGCATACATAAATACAGCTACTTTGAATTTCAAAGCTAACCTTTCCTAGAAATCGTTGTGCCTGCTCCTCTTCCACATTTCTCCATGCAGGTGCCTGAACAGCTTCTGAATTTTCTCTAGATAGGCCCACACTGACTTCCACAACAGCCTTTGTTACAATTTCAACAGATTTGTCTAGTGTATCCTCTCTTGTGCTACACACAACAATTTTCTGGTCCTTTACTTCCCACACTGCAGCCACTTGATGGTGTTTCAGTTTTTTCACAATATAGTCCTTTACCGGCTTATTCTCATACAGTAAAAACATGGATCTGCACCCTTTCGTATCAACTGACACTGAAGCAAAATCTTCTTTCATTTCATACATGAGGATCTTGGCCGCACTAATGTCTTTCAGTGTTCCATCAAAAGTTATTTCATTCTTATTCTGATTTATTTTTACTTTCAAGTCAGACTCCTTAAACATCTGTTCCATCCTACCAGGAAACTTCTCTGCTAGGAGCATTTTTGTCTCAATAAGTTTGAGACTTGTAATTGTCTCTTTCGTTCTCTCTTTTTCTTTGGCAGCTTCATCTTCTGCATCTTTGATTATCATTTTAATATCTTTAGACACTTCATTCACTGCTGGGATCAGCCCTACCACAGAAAAACTATGCTGATCCTTATCCACAAGGATAGCGACTCTCTCCGGGTACTTAATTTGAAAATTCTTTATTTTGTCCATGGCAACATTCCATAATTCTTGACTAGCATGCAGTGTTTCTACCAAAATATTCTTCATAAAATCATTAAAGTTCTCCTCAGCATCTTTTCTCCAAGTTTTAACAAGTTTCTTGGCATTTTTTGTATCTTTGGTTATAGTACACTTTATCAAAATACTCTGCTTTAGACCGTCTTTCTCCTTTCCTGCTTTTTCAGGCCAGATTATTTCAGCATTTACACCGCTCATCTGCATTTCAATGGCCTCAGAGGTGGGTTTTGAATTTTTGATAAACTTTATCTTTTTAGAGTCAACATCTGTTATTGAAATCACATCTGGCAGTTTTAACGTGGCCTCTATTTGTTCCCCTCCTGGACATCCAAAGCCATCAATATACAGCTTGACTATTAGAGTTACTTCACTCAATTTATGTGTTTTCTCTAACACCCTGTCCACAACTGTAAAGAGAACAGGTGAAAAATAAAATTGTTCTGAAATGACACATGATTTTGATATTCCTTAAAGAAACAGCTCTGAAACAGAAATAAAGGAAGAAAATTCTGATGAGGAGCATTGCACTTTGCCCCTAAGATGTGATTTCTACATGTAGAACATAGCATACAAAATAAATGTGCTGTTTCTGCTTTTGTTAACACATCTTTTATTGTCAGTAGTATCTTTGAATTTAGACCTTTCTGAAATATTGTTGTACATTGCTCAAGGAATGGTTCAAAATGCATGGAACTAAAATCAACAAAATGATGTGCAGATATGGTGTTTGCTATATACCTCCAAACTTTGTATCCAGCATATATGCAAAACTACCTTTTTGCAGGTATTTCATTTTTTTGTATTAAAGATGTTGCTACATAAATGCTCACTCAAGGGGAACTCTAAAGTGAGAATAAAAGGTATAATATTCACCCTTACCCTGAGCAACAGCTAAGAGGGGGTGAAGACATTCTAAAGTTTTATTTCAAATCTAAACCTTATGTTGTGGGTACCCATTTCAATTGTCTCAATGAGACGATTTTAACCCTTTCCCAAACAACACTTTTAATGGTAGTCCAATTTGAAAGCTGATGTAGATGACAAAAGGTTTGTTGTAAAAGATAGAATTTGTGTATAATACAACACGGAAAATAATGAGACAAAAGGAGAAACTGCTGGTTATCAGCAGTTTCTTCTTTTGTTTCAATGTTCTCCCAAGCCATTTCTTTTGGGGATGTTAAAACCAGGTCTTGTTTTGGAAAAGGTTAATCAGTACGCACAACATAGGGTTTCATGAACATTTAGTGAAATATTTCATTCTGAAAAGCCATCCTTCTCTCTGCCCTTACCTTTATAATCCACAAAATAGACCAGACACGACCCATCTTCATCCCGCATGACAACTTTATCTATTTCTCCTCCACTACTACGTCTCTCATTCTCAAAGTAGAACCGTAATGTATCTAGAGTTGTATCGTCCGGCACATTGATCACAATAATGCAGTTTGACATTTGAATTTTCTGTACTCCCAAATAGCCTCCTTCAAGTGGTACCTTCTTACAGACTTCTTCAAGTTTTTGGAAATCTGTGAAGAGAGAAAAAAATAAATAAAAGTACCAAAATATTAGAGCGGTCTTAATACAATGATATTGCAGAAAACCATTTCAGGTGAACGAAATGTTACTTTTTGGTCTTGTTTGATAGAAAACATTTTGGTAAATGATTTTCTTCTTTTTCCACATTGTTAGATTTTACAATGTCCTTGTATCAAATTTTGTAAACCAATAGATTAAACATCTTAACTTATTTATTACAAGAGGACCATGATGGTCCTATATCGCTCACCTGAACCAAAATGATATGAGCAACACTTATGTTCAATTCAATTGATATTCATGACTTTAAGACTGAATATGAACTAATGGTCAATAACGTTGTGAAAATCAAACTCACCCAAGCTCTTATGGTGCCCAACATTGTTTTTTTTTTTTAAATAATTGTAGATTCTTGAGTGTAAACAAGGTCGAAAACAGCCAAAACTGGCAATTTTATCAAATTCAAGGGCACATAACTCTCGTCTTTCTAGTCAAATCAGACTGAAAATCAAACTCATCTGAGATCTTAGAGTCTCCAACATTGTGTCCAAGATTTGTCTTGATTGGTCAATAATTGTAGATTCTAAAGTGTAAACAAGGTTGAAAACAGTCAAAAACGGCAATTCTATCAAATTCAAGGGCACATAACTCTCGACTTTCTGATCAGATCAGACTGAAAATCAAACTCATCCCAGATCTTATGCTCCCCAACATTTTGTCCAAGTTTTGTCTTGATTTATTTAATAATTGTAGATTCTAGAGTGTAAACAATGTCAAAAACAGCCAAAAATGGCAATTTTGCCCAATTCAAGGGCGCATAACTCTCATCTTTCTGGTCAGACCTGACTGAAAATCGAACTCATCTGAGATCTTATTCTACCCAACATTGTGTACAAGTTTTGTCTTGATTGATTAAATAATTGTAGATTCTAGAGTGTAAACAAGGTCGAAAACAGCCAAAAACGGCAATTTTGTCAAATTCAAGGGCACATAACTCTCGACTGTCTGATCAGATCAGACTGAAAATCAGACTCGAAGATCTTATGCTCCCCAACATTTTTTCTAAGTTTTGTCTTGATTTATAGTTAATTGTAATCTAAGGGAAGTAACACTTGACACTACTAAAGAAAAGTAGTGTCAACAGTTACTTCCCTTAGATTAAATGGCAATTTTGTCAAGTTCAAGGGCACGTAACTCTAGACTTTCTGATCGGATCAGACTGAAAATCGAGTTCATCCGAGATCTTATGGTCTCTAATATTATGTCTAAGTTTTGTCTTGATTGATCAATAATTGTAGATGCTAGAGTGTAAACAAACTTCAAAACAGCATTTTTTGACATTCAAGGGCAGATAACTCAGCACATTCTGGTTCGATCAGGCCCATAATCGAACTTGTCCGAGAACTTATGATACTACTTGTTTTGGCCAAGTTTGATCAAGATTGCCTAACTTTTCTGGATGCTAAAGTGTAAACACCCCAAATGTTGACGGACGGACGCCGGACAAAAAGTGACCACAATAAGTCACCTCGAGCACTTCATGCTCAGGTGAGCTAAAAATCAGGCCTATTCAGCCTTTTTGGACTTGAGCCTTTCTGGTTTTGGGCCTTTTTAGTCAAGTAACCTGATGAGACCGCTGCAGACTGAAACAGTAGAATAAATAGAGAGGACAAGAATTTTGTTAAGCCTTTCCCAAACAACAATTATTAGTGTTGTCCATCTTGAAATCTGCTACAGACGACAAAATTGGTATTGACCAAGTTCTATTTTGTGTACAATGTATCACAGAAAATATTGGGGCAAAAGGAGAAAATGCTGATTATCAGCATTTTCTTCTTTTGCCTCAATGTTTGCCCAAGCCTTTATATTTAGGGATGTCAAAACTAGGTCTTGTTTGAGAAAGGGTTAAAGACCTTGTAAATGCAAAACCTTGTATCTTGATTTTGGAAGAGTTTAAAGGGGGAGGAAAAAACGTGTAATAACTTTTCCCAAACTGAGAGGTTTTACTTGAAATTTGGACACATTGTTCACAAATAATGTGTCATTAATACTGATCAGTAAAAATATCTCAAAACCACCACAAATTGTCTTAACTGGGCTCGAAAGGTTTTACTTTGAAAATCAAAAAAATCGACATACAGGGTTCTGCATTTACACTGCCGATATAACTAAGGCATAGAAAAACTTACTAGGCTCATTCTCAAATACAACAATAACAACACCCTCTATTTCTCCCCTCCACAACTCGGTAGGTACAGAACCAGACTTGGCCTCCAGGAAGTTAAATAAACCATCTTGAGTTACAGTCTCCTTCAGCCCTTTGATGAGAATCTTGTCTTCATAGAATGGTCTGGGTTTTGGTGGAATGAGTAGACTGACTTCTAACATTTGGTTTTCCACAGAGTGTTGTCGTCCTGCTACCCTCTTTGCAGCTGAAAACAGAACAAGAGATGAATGTAAAACATATATGCCCCCCTCAAGGGCCTACATTTGATGTAGGTCAAAGTCCAAGATCAAGGTAACAAGGTCCAAGGTCATGGTCAAATATGAAAGGTCTTGGTAGGAGGTGTTCATGTATGAAATATCAAGGCTGTATATGCAAAAGTAAAATGAAATATAGGCCAGGTTAAAGTTTTTAAAAGTAGGCCAAATGCTAAGGTCTAGGTCAAGATCAAATGTGAAAGGCCTTGGTTGGAGGTGTCCATGTATGAAATATCAAGGCTGTAGGTGTAATAGGTCATAAGATAGAGGCCAGGTTAAAGATTTCTAAAAGTATGTCAAAGGTCAAGGTCACACAGGCCAAGGTCATGGTCAAATGTGAAAGGTCTTGGTAGCAGGTGTCCATGTGTAAAATATCGAGACTGTATAGGTAACAGGACATGAGATATAGGCCTAGTTTAAGTTTTTTAAAAGTAGGTCAAACTCCAAGGTCACAAGGTCCAAGGGCATGGTCAAAAGTGAAATGTCTTGGTTGGAAGTGACCATGTGAGAAATATCAAGGCTGTATGTGTAACAAGAGGGCCATTGGCCCTGAAGCGCTCACCTGATATAATAACTTTTTTTTGTAAACCAATTTTCAGGTTGATTGGACAAAGAATGTGACCTCTAGGGTGCACACAAGGTTTAACTAAGATTTGACCTCGTGACCTAGAATTGATCAAGACAATCATTCTGATCAATTTTCAGGTTGATTGGGCAAAAAATGTGGCCTCTAGAGTGCATACAAGGTTTTACACAGATTTTACCTCATGACTTAGTTTATGACCCCAGATGACCCAATTTCAATCTTGTCTGAAAATTGATCAAGACAATCATTCTGATCAATTTTCAGGGTGATTGGGTAAAAAATGTGGCCTCTAGAGTGCACACAAGGTTTTTCTAAGATTTGACCCCGTGACCTAGTTTTTGACTCCAGATGACCCAATTTCAAACTTGTCCGAGATTTCACCAAGACAATCATTCTGATCAATTTTCAGGTTGATTTGGCAACAAATGTGGCCTCTAGAGTGCACACAAGGTTTTTCTAAGATTTGACCCCATGACCTAGTTTTTGACCCCGTATGATCCAATTTCAAAATTGTGCGAGATTTTATCAAGCCAATCATTCTGAGCAATTTTCAGGTTGATTGGGCAAAAAATGTGGCCTCTAGAGTGCACACAAGGTTTTTCTAAGATTTGACCCTGTGACCTAGTTTTAGACCCCAGATGACCCTATATCAAACTTGTGCGAGATTTTATCAAGTCAATCATTCTGAGCAATTTTCAGGTTGATTGGGCAAAAAATGTGGCCTCTAGAGTGCACACAAGGTTTTTCTAAGATTTGACCCCGTGACCTAGTTTTTGACCCCAGGTAACCCAATTTCACACTTGTACAAGATTTCACCAAAACAATCATTCTGAGCATATTTCAGGTTGATTGGGCAAAAAATGTGGCCTCTAGAGTGCACACAAGGTTTTTCTAAAATTTGACCCAGTGACCTAGTTTTTGACCCAAGATGACCCAATTTCGAACTTGTTCGAGATTTTATCAAGACAATTATTCTGAGCAAATTTTAAGTTGATTGCGCAAAAAATGTGGCCTCTAGAGTGCACACAAGGTTTTTCTAAGATTTGACCCCGTGACCTAGTTTTTGACCCCAGATGACCCAATTTCGAACTTGTCCGAGATTTCATCAAGACAATCATTCTGAGCAAATTTCAGGTTGATTGGGCAAAAAATGTGACCTCTATAGTGCACACAAGGTTTTTCTAAGATTTGACCCTGTGACCTAGTTTTTGACCCCAGATGACCCAATTTCAAACTTGTCCGAGATTTTATCAAGACAATCATTCTGAGCAAATTTCAGGTTGATTGGGCAAAAAATGTGGCCTCTAGAGTGCACACAAGGTTTTTCTAAGATTTGACCCCGTGACCTAGTTTTTGACCCCAGATGACCCAATTTCGAACTTGTCCGAGATTTCATCAAGACAATCATTCTGAGCAAATTTCAGGTTGATTTGGCAACAAATGTGGCCTCTAGAGTGCACACAAGGTTTTTCTAAGATTTGACCCCATGACCTAGTTTTTGACCCCGTATGATCCAATTTCAAAATTGTGCGAGATTTTATCAAGCCAATCATTCTGAGCAATTTTCAGGTTGATTGGGCAAAAAATGTGGCCTCTAGAGTGCACACAAGGTTTTTCTAAGATTTGACCCTGTGACCTAGTTTTAGACCCCAGATGACCCTATATCAAACTTGTGCGAGATTTTATCAAGTCAATCATTCTGAGCAATTTTCAGGTTGATTGGGCAAAAAATGTGGCCTCTAGAGTGCACACAAGGTTTTTCTAAGATTTGACCCCGTGACCTAGTTTTTGACCCCAGGTAACCCAATTTCACACTTGTACAAGATTTCACCAAAACTATCATTCTGAGCATATTTCAGGTTGATTGGGCAAAAAATGTGGCCTCTAGAGTGCACACAAGGTTTTTCTAAAATTTGACCCAGTGACCTAGTTTTTGACCCAAGATGACCCAATTTCGAACTTGTTCGAGATTTTATCAAGACAATTATTCTGAGCAAATTTTAAGTTGATTGCGCAAAAAATGTGGCCTCTAGAGTGCACACAAGGTTTTTCTAAGATTTGACCCCGTGACCTAGTTTTTGACCCCAGATGACCCAATTTCGAACTTGTCCGAGATTTCATCAAGACAATCATTCTGAGCAAATTTCAGGTTGATTGGGCAAAAAATGTGACCTCTATAGTGCACACAAGGTTTTTCTAAGATTTGACCCTGTGACCTAGTTTTTGACCCCAGATGACCCAATTTCAAACTTGTCCGAGATTTTATCAAGACAATCATTCTGAGCAAATTTCAGGTTGATTGGGCAAAAAATGTGGCCTCTAGAGTGCACACAAGGTTTTTCTAAGATTTGACCCCGTGACCTAGTTTTTGACCCCAGATGACCCAATTTCGAACTTGTCCGAGATTTCATCAAGACAATCATTCTGAGCAAATTTCAGGTTGATTGGGCAAAAAATGTGGCCTCTAGAGTGCACACAAGGCAAAGTTTGACGGACGACGGACGACGGACACCGGACGCCGGACGCCGGACACAGCGGTATCACAATAGCTCACCATGAGCACATTCGTGCTCAGGTGAGCTAAAAATGACATGAAATAGAGGCCAGGTTAATGTATTATAAAAGTAGGTCAAACACCAAGGTCAAGGTCACAAGGTCCAAGGTCATGGTCAAATGTGAAAGGTCTTGGTCGTAGATGTCCATGTGTCAAATATCAAGGCTGTATGTGTAAAAGGACATGATATATAGGCTAGGTTAAAGTTTTTTTAAAAAGTAGGTCAAAGTCCAAGGTCAAGGTCACAAGGTCCAAGGTCATGGTCAAATGTGAAAGATCTTTGTAGGAATTGTCCATGTGTGAAATATCAAGGCTGTATGTGTAATAGCACATGAGATATAGGCCCAGTTTAAATTCTTTTAAAGTAGGTCAAACTCCAAGGTCAAGGCCACAAGGTCCAAGGTCATAGTCATATGTGATAGGTCTTAGTCTGAGGTTTCCATGTGTCAAATATCAAGGCTGTATGTGTAAAAGGACATGATATATCGGCCAGATTAAAGTTTTTTAAAAGTAGGTCAAACTCCAAGGTCAAGGTCACAAGGTCCAAGGTCATGGTCAATTGTGAAAGGTCTTGGTAGGAGGTGTCCATGTGTGAAATATCAAAGCTGTATGTGTAATAGGTCATGAGATATATGCCTGGTTTAATTTTGCTTAAAGTAGGTCAAACTCCAAGGTCAAGGTCCAAGGTCATGGTCAAATGTGAACGATGTTGATAGGAGTTATCCATGTGTGTGATATCAAGGCTGTATGTGTAAAAGGACATGAGATATAGGCAAGGTTAAGAATTAAGTGTAAAATTCAACAAAGGGCAATAACTCCAAGAATTTGATCGGCAGAGTTATGGTTCTTGTGCACTGCACCTGTCCATAATGAGATATATCCACCTGTAAAATTTCATGATTCTACCTTACATACTTTTTGAATTATGCTCCGGACAAGAATCAAGTTTGAAAATCAACAAAGGGCAATAACTCCAAAAATATGATCAGCAAAGTTACGGTTCTTGTGCACTGCACCTCTGCATAATGAGATCTATCCACCTGTAAAGTTTCATGATTCTGAGTTTCATGATTTTGAGCGCGCAGCAAATAGACTTGTATTTTCTGATCAAATCATGTGTAAACGCCGTATGGTAGAGCTACACGCTGATGAGGGAGGTCGTACATGGGGGTTCTCTTACTCGATTTTTAACATAAATTACATAACATACCCTTTCAACACATTATTGTCTTTTTCCACGATTCTTTAATTCGTGATGTTTTATTTCTTTTTTTTTTTCGTGACCGGGCGCGTATTCCTGTACCGGTTCATCCCTGCCTAACAAATCGTCAGTTGAAGGTCAGTACCCGACTTGGAAAAGTTCGTAATCCGTTAAGGTTGCATCTAGCTTACCCGAGAAATATGGTTTCAATCTATTCTACTATTTCAAACGAACTCCGCATTCGTAATTTTCAACATGCTGTGTTTACATGCTTAAAATCCAATGAATGACGTCATTTGACTGTCACAGCAGTTCTCGGCTATTTCCGTTCTCCGTAGATCAGCCGAGGGATGGTCGTTTTCAATCGGAACTACTCTCGGCCAATCTACAATTGGGTTGCAGTTTACGGAAATAGCCGAGTGTCTTATTACCAACAGGGTTACTTCCCCTAATTCAACTGCGTCATTATGGAATTTCCCAGGAAAACCCTTTTTCGGATCAGAATTTTTTAGCGAATTTCACCGATCTTTTTAAAAACATGTTTTGATTTTCTTGTGAAATGCAATTTTGCTGTGCACTGACTTTTGAAGGGGGGCGATTATTCCCTATTGACCAAACGCCAATCGACAGATCACTCCGCCCAACATAGAATTTAATACAAACAATGGACATGTGTTCGTTTATCGGGAACAATTTTATCCAGTTAATCGTAAAGTAAATTCGAACAAACAAAATAGTATTTCGTATGTGTTGTTATAAAATTTCGTAACTACGGCTAAATTTAAGCCGTAGTTACGAGATTTTGTAACAACACCGATGGTTTATCAAAACATATGGCAAACCTAGTCTATTGTTAGCACAAAATTCTTTGCATTTGGCATGTCGATTGTTTTGATTATCAGTCGATATATCGATACAATAACACGTGCAACGAGGAACAATTGGGGCATGACATTTTTCTGACCGCCCATTGGCTAATCGATGTTCTTGATCGACAGTTGGCGTTTGGTCAATTCTGCGGGAGTTGCCACCCACGAAATTTTGAAATTGCGGGAGTGAAATTGAAATCAGCGGGAATCGCGCGATCGCGAGCCCTGGATGCAACACTGCAATAACTCCAAAAATTTGATCAGTAGAGATACGGTTCTTGTGCACTGCACCTCTCCATAATGAGATCTATCCACCTGTAAAGTTTCATGATTCTACCTTACATACTTTTTGAGTTATGCTCCGGACAAGAATCAAGTTATAAAATCAACAAAGGGCAATAACTCAAAAAATTTGATCGGCAGAGTTATGATTATTGTGCACTGCACCTCTCCATAATGTGATCTATCCACCTATGAAGTTTCATGATTCTACCTTTAATACTTTTGGAGTTATGCTCCGGACAAGGTTTGGTCTACGGACAGACCGACCGACCTACCGACCGACACTTGCAAAACAATATACCCCCATTTTTTGAAAGGGAGCATAATGATTGATGGCTATAACCTCTTCCCCAAATGACAACAAGAGCTGTCCGAAGACAGCGCGCTCGACTTTCTAAGTTGCTTAGTATAAAGGGGGCATAACTCCAAATAGAGTGGTCCCAGGGTCATGGGCCCTGATAGTAAGCTAGAGGGTGTGATGGTGAATAAGTATTCCAAGTTTGGGTTGAATCCCTTTGATAGTATGGAAGTTTTTGATGTTTGAAAAAACTTTAACCTTGGTTGCAACGCCAACGCCGACGCCAACGCCGACGCCCGGGTGACAGTATAAGCTCTCATTTTCTTCGAAAAGTCGAGCTAAAAAGTTTGGTCCAATTTGAGAGATGCTGCAGACAACAATATACGTGTTCATTCACAAAGGATTGGCCTCCAATATAGCACAGAAAATATTGAGGCAAATGGAGAAAATTACTGGTGATAATCATTTTCTTCTTTTGTCTCAATATTTTGGAGATACGCTTTCCTCTGCTGGTGGCTGCGATCTTGCCACGACCACACGAGTAAAGACCATGGAAAATGTTCAGGGAGTTGACACCAGTCCTCACATCAAGACACCTCTCATGTCAGACCCACGGTAGAGTATACAGCACTTGTGTAAGGAGCGCAATGCTCCACGCCAGTGAAACATGGGCTCTGTCAAAGCCAAATCTCCAACGTCTGCTTCGAAATGACAGGGCCATGATTAGACAAATTTGCGGTATAAAGCCAAAGGACATTGCCACTGTCAGATCAAACGAACTACTCAAGCGACTAGGCATTGATGACCTTTCCATCGTACTACGTGAAAGACGACTTCGCTGGCATGGACATGTTCAACGGTCCGACAGTGCCATTAAGACTGCGTATAAATTAGAAGTCTCAGGAAAACGTGCTGTTGGCAGACCGAAGAGATCGTGGAAAGAATTGACAGAGAAAGACATCGAAGAATGGAACCTGTCAGCTGTAAATATCTATGACAGAAAGAAATGGAGAGGGGAAGTCAAGTCTGCCATGCGTGCAGCTAGCCAGACAACTGGACGGGACCCCACTGATGCTGGAACAGTCCCACCACCTGCACGGAAATCAAAAATCCGATGATGATGATGATGATGATGATGATGATTTTCTTAACTATTTCTATTTCAGAAGAAAAAAACAGGGTCCCGTTTTACTAACGAACGTACGATTATTTTTTGCGTAATTACTTGTCAAAACAAACCTGATTGGCCTAATCCGATTTTTCGTGCAATCAGATGCCTTGTTACACAGTTTACACAAAAATTTTATCGTAAGATCGTTAGTAAAACGGGGCCCAGGTCTTGTTTGGACAATGGTTTTTACCATTCATTTCTATGTATATAATAATTTTCAGATCTATAGTGTGGATATCACAGCACATAATACAGTAACTCTTATTAAATGTACCATATAGCACTTTATTTCTGCAAGGTCCAAATTTTGCGTTTTTTCCTAAAATAAGCAGAGTTAAATTTCTGCGTAACATATTTCTGCGGTCTCACACTTTGCCAAGTCAAAGGTTTTTTTTCTGCGCTATGAAATCAGTATTAGTCAGTATCATGCATATATTGAAAGATGATGCTTACAAAATAGTCGAATTACTCTGTGTTGGTAAAGGGGTAATCCCAATCACTTATCTACAAAGGCGTTATGGGAAACAATGCTGTATACAGATAGGTGTGAAAGGAAAGTAGTGTCAAACTGTTACCAACCAGTCAAACTTGTTTAACCATTGTTTATGAATAAATAAAAATGTCATATCTACATGTTAATTAAGGCTGCATTTACGCCATTTTTGAATTAGAGCGAATTCCATTGTTATGAAATAAGGGATAACTGTTTAACTCTCCAAAATACATGACTAAAATTGCAAAACAACAACAACCTTGACATTCAGGGTTAATATTCTGCGAAATTTATCTCCGCCGTGCCATCCAGGACTGCAGAAATAGCAGAAACAAGAGCTGTCAGAGACGGACAATGCTCCCCGAATAAGGCGTTGTCACAATAAATATATGCTATGCAGAGCTAATATAAAGCTAACAAATGTTAAGCCCCCTTTTTCCATGACATATTTTGTATACGCAAATTTTAAATAGTTTATTGTCAAGGGCATCTGATTTGCTACTCAAATATGAAATTTCATCAAATTCTGACCATCAGACTAGGAAAAATAAGAGAAAAACTGTATTTAACCTTAAGTCCCCTTTTTCCATGACGAGGCCTCAAATCCAAAAACCGGGAAAAGTATATCAGCATTATGTCATAGGGAGTTCACATGGTAAGTTTCATTTGATTTGGCCCAAAGGTTATGGAGAAATCACTTCGAACGGACGGACGGAATGACGGACGGACAGACAAAGCGGCGACTATATGCTCTCCCTTCGGGGAGCATAATAAAGTCCCCGCGGAAATAAAGTGCTATACGGTAAAATGTCCACAAGACAAAGTTATCCCTAAATTGAAGTAATTTCTATGTCTAAATTTTAATGCTCTTTATAAATATATATACTTCAACTTGTATAATTATTTCGTTTCCTCATGCTCCAACATTACCCTTTCAAGGAACCAATTTCAAAGTCAATCACCTATGTTTGCACACAATCACACCTCTATACGACGGAGCAGGTTCAAACCCCTAACCCCAGGATTGCAACCCTCATATGTTACCGACATAGAAAAATCATTTTAGATAGGAGAATTATTTTCTATATTTATAATTGAGAGCATCCATTGTCATCCATTATAATTAATATCTTTTTAGCAAGATATCTAGATATATTAAATATTTTGAATCATCCTGAATTTTGTTGTCGAGGTACAGATTAAGATGTCCAGGTAACGGTTATGATCAGGGAAGGAAATGAAAACCCTTCTAGAGGAACAGATAAGAGGTAGTGAAGACATTCTAAATTTGTTATTTCAAATCCAAACCCTATGTTGTGGGTACTCATTGGAATCGTCTCAAAGAGACAATTCCTATGAGTACCCACAACATAGGGTTTGATGAACAATATGGAAAATATTGCATTTTGAAAAGCCTTCACTCCCTCTTATCTGAAGCTCTGCCTTCCATACCTTCAGGGTCCTCAAAAGTGATGAAAACAATGTCGTCATCATCCTCATGATGTGTGACATCTGCAATGCCTCCGCCGTCAGATCGGCGACGATTCTCAAAGTAAAATCTCATGGTGTCAAGTGAAGTCACCCTCTTTACACCTTTAACTTTCACAACGGACGTCTCAGTCTGCTCATCCTCTGTTGTGTTTTCTGCATCACGACTCTTCTGTGTTGTGAGGGATCGTCGCCTCTTTTGTTTTGTATTGGTATCGACTTGTATATGTAGAGTGACTCTAAGTTCTCTTTTATTTAATGTATGGCCACCTTTCTCCACAACTCTTTTTGCAACTGATAAAGAAAAATAAAAAGATAATTTTTCTAAATTAATACTTAATTTCAGAACAAGAAGATTTGACATACAATTGCCCGTCTCAATAAATGCAAATCTTTCACTTTTCCTTTCCAAAAAAGGACAAGCTTTTTAAATTCATATGTAAGAAATCCTCATAAATCCTTTTCCTTAAACATCCAACATTCATCAAGACATTTGACAAAGTTTTGAATCGCTAAGACGTTTTAGTACACTACAGTTGAATATAAGCCAGTTTCTGGTAATTAAAAGGACCCTTATAGCCTTTGAGGCCACCATGTCCCATACAATACTTTCATGATGTTTTATCAAGATCTACACTTCTCTCTAATGATTTTAAGGAGAAAGTGTAAGAGAACATCAAGGATATACACCAGACTGTCAGCAACTGTCTAGGCAGGCTGATCTGGATCCTGGTTGTTCTAAAAATGCCATCAGGGCCCTTTTTCAAAATCCCCGCTCATTTAACCCTTTCCCAAACGACAACATTTTAGGGTGGTCCAATTCAATAGTTGCTGCAGACGACAAAACAAATGCTGTGGAAGATGAAATTTATGTGTAGTATAGCAAGGAAAATATTGAGACAAAAGGAGAAAATGCTGGTTATCAGCAGTTTCTTCTTTTGTTTCAATGTTTTCCCAAGCCTTTTCTATTAGAGACGTCAAACCCCGGTCTTGTTTGGGAAAGGGTTAAATACACCTTCCTTACATTCCTCCAATCCAAAATCAATACATGAATCCGTATCTACTCCTTCTACTTTTACATCACTGCTGCCAGACAATGCATACCAATTTGGGAGCTGCTGCCAACAATTTAATTGATACCAAGATGTTGATAAAGAAATATCTAATTAAGGAATGAATGCAATTTTATTTTTTTCATGCAGGTATGAAAAATAAAATCTAATCACACTGTATGAATATTCTGGGATTTAACAAAACACGATTTTTAACCCCATTTTGGGGGTAAAAACTAAAAAAATCCTTCTTATTTCCCATCTGATCTGAGCCTTTACATTGCGTATGAATACACGTTATTTGGGTATTTAGAAAAAAATGGCCACTATTTTGTTTAAAATTTTGAAGCGAGCACAAAATCAAGCACAAAACTGAGCTTTGAAGCGTCAAATGAGACCATGATAAAAGTTAAAACGAAGTGAATACAACTAAAATGTTCTAGTCTATGATCATTCCAAATGACCAGTCTAAAACAAGGGAGATTACTGCAAATGAGTAAGACAGCTTCTGACAGAGAGAAAACGAAAACAAACAAGCAAAAATACAGAAACAAACAGAGGAAACGAATGAATTGCAGGTGTTTTAAGCACGGAGGATAATCGTCATTGATCGGATCGCATCTTTATCGTATTCTGTGATGTGTCTTTGGGTTGCTTTGACCAGATGGAAAAAAATAAAGTCTGTGTCGAGTGACTTGAATATGTCTCTAAATACAATTTCAACGTCTTCAGCATTCACATCTCATGCTCCCGTCAATGGATAATGGACGAAAATCATGAAAGGATAAGGTTAGTTCTCTGTTGATTGTTCATGTTTATCTATTTTTTTACAGATAGATCTAGGTATGTTCCAGCAGCGAGTGCAACTGTTCAAGTGTATCCCATGAATGTGCATGATTCATTCATGTTTTGTTGGTTCATTGGTTTTTGTTGTTGTTGTTTTTTGTTTCAAATTCTCATATTTGTGTATTTCTCTTTAGCTGTTACATTAAGTAAAATCTGATTCAGATGCAGGGTTTCACTTCTAGACTTTTAGGAAAGGTAGGTGGCGTGTTTTACACAAAAATAGTCCCGTCAAATTTTTTTTTTTCATGGAATTATGAAAAAAAAAATTCAACCAATCAGAACGCTCGGATTTCAATGAAATCAACTAATATTAAATTATTATACAATAAAACAAAATGGCAGAAAAATGTCAAGACTAAAGGGCAAAGATGCTGATTATCAGTATTTTCTTCTTTAACTTCAATGTTCTCCAATTCTTTTCCTAGTCATAATATCAAAACCAAGGTTAATTTGGAAACATTATGAAATAATAACAAGTTTAGCGGTCTTTATTGTGCAAATAAAACCTGATGTGCGACGGACTACATGTGTAGGTAAAAACCGAGGTGCACAGCGCCGAGGTATTTGCCATAACATATAGTCCAGAGCACAGAGGTTTTTATTGCGCAATAAAGACCGCTAAACTTGTTATTATCTCCATTATAACACTCTAAATAACAAAACACACATTCGAAATGTGTTATTTTGTGGAAATTCTGTCATGAACTAGTTTTCGGCGTAGGAAACGCATTGGCGGTCAAGTGACGTCATCGATGACGTCATTTGACGTTACCTTGACGCCACGTGACGTTTTGGCGCATACACAAAGCATAATTACATAAAGTCTTTATTGGTCAAATAAAACCCGATGCATTTCTTCTTTCGCTATATATGAATTTTATGGTAGAGTGTTATAATTAAGGAATGAATGCAATTTTATTTTTTTCATGCAGGTATGAAAAATAAAATCTAATCACACTGTATAAATCCGCGAAGCGGTTCATACAAAAGTGTGATTGAATCAGTCGGGATGACGTCATAGCCTCACTTTCATTTTTTCATCGAGGGTACAACCTCGGTTTTTATCGTTACGGGATACCATTTTTGAGGCAGAATATTTCCAAAATCCATTGCTAAAATTCACAAACAAAACTCTTTCTCTAAAGAATGTGATTTAAACTTTCTCAACTACCAATGCATTTTTAATAATTCGGCGTAGTCGTCGAGATATTAATGCTGAAAGTTGGTAATGCCTTAAGGAAAAAGACCGAAGCTTTCACCTCCACCGAATGAGTGCAGGTCGACTGACGACGTTTTTGATTGGCTGAAGGGATTGTGCCGACCGGATCAATTAGATTTTATTTTTCATACCTGCATGAAAAAATTAAAATTGCATTCATTTCTTATAATTTAATATTCTGGGATTTGACAAAACACGATTTTTAACCCCATTTTGAGGTAAAAACAAAAAAATCCTTCTTATTTCCCATCTGATCTGAGCCTTTACATTGCGTATGAATACACGTTACTTGGGTATTTAGAAAAAAAATGGCCGCCATTTTGTTTAAAATTTTGAAGCGAGTACAAAATCAAGCATAAAACTGAGCTTTGAAGCGTCAAATGAGACCATGATAAAAGGGTAAAACGAAGTGAATACAATTAAAATCTTCTAGTCTATGATAATTCCAAATGACCAGTCTAAAACAAGGGAGATTACTGCAAATGAGTAAGACGGCCTCTGACAGAGAGAAAACAAAACAAACAAGCAAAAATACAGAAACAAACAGAGGAAACTAATGAATTGCAGGTGTTTTAAGCATGGAGGATAATCGCCATTGATCGGATCGCATCTTTATCGTATTCTGTGATGTGTCTTTGGGTTGCTTTGACCAGACGGGAAAAATACAGTCTGTGTCGAGTGACTTGAATATGTCTCTAAATACAATTTCAACGTCTTCAGCATTCACATCTCATGCTCCCGTCAATGGATAATGGACGAAAATCATGAAAGGATAAGGTTAGTTCTCTGTTGATTGTTCATGTTTACCTATTTATTTTACAGATAGATCTAGGTATGTTCCAGCAGCGAGTGCAACTGTTCAAGTGTATCCCATGAATGTGCATGATTCATTCATGTTTTGTTGGTTCATTGGTTTTTGTTGTTGTTTTTTTTGTTTGTTTCAAATTCTCATATTTGTGTATTTCTCTTTAGCTGTTACATTAAGTAAAATCTGATTCAGATGCAGGGTTTCACTTCTAGACTTTTAGGAAAGGTAGTAGGTGTATTTTACACAAAAATAGTCCCGTCAATTTTTTTTTCATGGAGTTATGAAAATATTTTTTCAACCAATCAGAATGCTCGGATTTCAATGAAATCAACTAATATTAAATTATTATTAAATAAACACTTTCCATACCTTCCTCTGACCCATAATCAACATAAGCGATCCCTGTATCTCTATCTACTCTAACATCCTGTATTTCACTACCACCCGATCTTTTCTCATTCTCAAAATACATCTCAATTGTTTCCTCATCCAAGGAGGGACCAACTCCGTGAACTTCTATCACTGTGATTGGTTCAGGCTCTAGTTCAGGGGAAGGCGATCTATTTGGTCTATAAAGCGTAACTTGTAGTGGGTTTTTATTTAGGGTGTGCTGTCTGTTTACCACTCCTTGTGCAACTGAAAGAAAACAGAATGGATAGGTGATCAATTGAACACTATCACAACAAAATGACTATTTCTATTACCAATACTGATACCAGAGAATACATTCTTGACCGAAAAAAAAAATGCTGTCAGCATACTCAATTATCAAGTGATTGATGATGAAAAAAACAAGGGCCTTCATGCTTTTAAGAGCAACTAGACTTGGTTAATTACAATGTGTTGTCATTTGAAATGGTTTATCATAATTATTCATTTATAAAGTCCATTGTATTATATCAATGAAGTGTATACCTTCTTCTTCACAAAATGTTATATATGCCACACGATTCTCTTCATCAAACTGTATATCTGCAATCTCACCACCACCGCTTCTCTTAGTATTCTCAAAATACATTTCTAGCATGTCTTTATCTGTGTATTTATCAAACCCAGACACATGTATTGTACATTGTGGCTCAACTGAAGTCTCCCTGCTGTATGTCCGTCTGTCTTCATCCTCAGGTCTGCCTAGAGATACTTCAAGCTTACATTTGTTTAACGTATGTGACCCCTTAGCAACTACTCTCTTGGCAACTGAAATCAGAAGTACAATTTGCAAAGTGTTTGCTAATTTATCAAATAAATCAATTTGACTTAAGTTTTCTTCGTGTGTAAAGGGGCTTTCTTCGTAGATATTCAAACCTTGGTCCCATCCATAATAAGTCTTACTTCACACTCAGTTGGTATAATAACCAGTGTTTTCTCATTTAATCACTATCTTTTCTTTACTGTCTAGTTTATCTGTTTCAACATCCATTTTGTCATCTGCAGCAGCTATCGTTACAAGAAGACAACATTCTGAATTTGGGCTTTGCACACTTGTGGATAAAATGCCAACGTTAAAGTTTCACATTAAGTTTTGGACTTACATGTGGACTGAGCAGATGCAAGTAAAACAATATGCTCCAAATCTTTCAATACAGGGGCATAAAAAGGTTTAAAGTTTATAACCCTTTTCCAAACAAGACCTGGTTTTGATGTCCCTCATAAGGATGAATCATATCCATGTCAGAATCCATTTTGTGATCTGCAGCAGTCTAACATTTCATTGTTTGGGAAAACTTGCAATCAAAACTTACCTTCTTCAGTGTAAAAAGTAATATATGCTACATCCCCAAACATTTGTATATTCTGTATATCACCACCACCCACTTTTCTTTCATTCTCAAAGTACATTTCTAACATCTCCTCGTCGATTGAGTCACCAAGTCCCATAACTCTGACTGTATCAAGAGGTACAGGTTCAGGTTCTGGAGAAGGCGTTCTCACGTTCCACCTGTGTTTGGGCGGCGGCTGATATAGAGTTACCTCTAATGGTTGACGGTTTAACACATGTTTTTCTCGCTCTACCACTCTCCTAGCCACTGAGAGAGAAAAAGAGTAACTAACATTGGTTTGAATAAATCCAGAATGGTTTTTACATATGAAATGTCATGGATAAAATGAAAGCTAAATTCTCTAAAATATGTTGTGCTTAATATCAAAACCTTTCCAAAAGACAACATTTAGATATTTAAGAAATTCTTTAGAGCAATAGATATAATAGAGTTACTAACACATTTTTCAACTGGTATGGTCAGATTACTGCACCTGGAGCACCTAAGTAACCACAGATTTCTGTTGTTTCTCTAACCAGGACTACTACAACATCCTTTCCAAATCTTCAGCAGCTCAACAACATAAGCTTACGATTATCCAACCATTTGTGAACTTGAGAAAAAAATGAAAATTTAGGGTTCAACACTAACAGTATCCCAGGATCCCAAGGACACCAAAAACTCCCTTACATTAGAAGATAGGGATTCCTTTGAAATCCTTGTTTTTCAGGAGTCAGCTCTGCTTGATCCAGTTGATTAACATGGCAGCAAGGGTAAATTGAAAATCAAGATCTATGGGAGAGATCCCTGTATGTAAGGAGGGTACCCTGACATAGAATGTAGGGGCTCCTGCTGGATCCTTGAGAAAAAAATCAGTTAACCCTTTCCCAAACAACAAAATTTTAGGGTGATCCACTTCAAAAACTGCCACAAATGACAAGATGGATGTTATTAAAGACAGAAATTTTGTAAAATATAGCACAGAAAATATTGAGACAAAAGGAGAAACTGCTGGTTATCAGCAGTTTCTTCTTTTGTTTCAATGTTTTCCCAAGCCTTTTCGATTAGGGACGTCAAAACCAGGTCTTGTTTGGGAAAGGGTTAAGAGTCAAACCCTGAGATTGCAGATATAATGCCTTACCATCTTCAGTTTTGTATGTTATAAATGCCCTTCCTTCATTCTCAATGTACTGTAATTCTTCAATCTCATCACCCCCTGATCTCTTGTTCTCAAAATACATTTCAATAGTTTCCACATCAAATCCATCTAACCCCGTAACTTCTATTGTACCAAGTGGCTGTGGTTCCTCCTTTATCTCAAAATATGCCTGGACACGAACTTGTGACTTTTTCAATCTGATAGGTGCTGGGTGCTTCATAATCATGTCAACAGCTGAAATGTAAAATGGTTATCTAAACCTTTTCTTTAAATCTTTATTCTAGTTCTTTCACCATCTTATTAATTTCAAACATATGATATGGAATTAACATCAAGATATACATGTGAACATTCAAATAACTAATACCTGTACTGTGTAGTGATTTTCAATGAAACTCTCGACCTGTTTCATGTCTGTTGAGATATACATGTTTGCTTTAAAAACGCTGACCCAATTCATTTCAGAGATGTCAAAACGAGGTCAGTCTTGTTTGGGAAAGGGTCTAAAGTCTTATCGAAACAACTGAAGCAGGGTCAACCTAATGACCCCTGTATTAAAAGTCTATGGTGTTACTGTTGAAATGAATTTGCCCTTATGAATGCCTGGGTGAGTGGGCTCAAAGCCTTACTAAAAACCAAGTACAAACCTTCAGAATCATCAAATACAAGAAGCGCCATGTTAAGTTCTCGATCAATCTCAATTCTCTCAACATCATGACTTCCGAACTGTTTCTTCTCAAACACAAGCCTGATATACTCCTCGTCTGTTTCCAGTGGTAAATCTTTAATCACAATCTTGTTGGTTGATCCTCTTTCATCAATATTTCCACTCTCAGGGTTGTCATGATCTGTAATTGAATCATTACAATATTATGAAGGTAGGAAATTTGAGGATAGTCTAAACTGTCAGAGACTGCAGACAAGACATAAATCTGAACCCATTACCAGACAGCAAATATTACAGAGGCCAAATTAAAACATGTTGCAGACACCAATTTTAAGTCATCCTGACATTACATTAACATTGTACATGATTCAATGGTACATGTATATAACATTTCATTCAATGCAGACGAAAAAAGGTTTATATGTGCTAATATAAAATGTATGCAATTCAACTTGGTTTATGTTGATTTATAAAAATTGTCTAACATGAATGAAAACTATTCCTTAATGAATCTTTTACACTTTTAAATAGTTATTTTAAACAAAATTCTTCTTTTAGTCATTACTAATTCAACATACTTTGCCCAGCTTGCTTTTCCTTTTCCTTTAGTTTTCTCAACTCTTCATCCTGATCGTGAACTGCTTGGCTACCTGGAAGGGATGAAACAACATCAATTATAGTCACAAACTTGAGTCTTTTCACAAAACTAGAAGACCTGGCCCCAGCTTCTCGAAAAAACTAAAGTATATACTCATGAGCACATGCTCAACTTCAAAAGAATACTCTCTATGGTTAAAGGGTGTTCGATTGAAGTTCACATGGATTTCGTGCGATTTGAGCACGGTGCTCAGGTTTGAGCATGAGAACGTACATAAGTTTTTTCGAGAAACCGGGGCCTGTTGTTGTTGTTGTTATTTTTATCACATATCCATAGCCAGAGCAACAGGTAGGAGTCAGAAAGTGACGGCTTTTAAAAATGAAATGATTTATTAAATATTCACCATATCCTATGTTTTTGTTACTCAATGGAATAGTCTCATCCAGACAATTCAAATGAGTAACCACAAAAGAGGGTTCAGAGTTCAAATAACTAAATTAGAACAACTTCATCCCCTCTTTTCTGTTGCTCTGCATATCCAACAAATACTTGACACAAAAGCTAACTAGGCCTTCCAAAGCAGCATATGCAGTATTGAACATCATGAAATTGACATAAATTCCATTCAATTACAATCAAACTAATTCCATTCCTGTATTCATTCATTGCCCTCAAATATATCATAACAAGAGTTGTCCGCAGACAACATAACTCACCTATGCGAAAGCTTGTCTCAGAAAAAACAAGCCCAATATCAAAGGTCAAGGTCACTCAATCAAAGGTCATGGTCTCAAGGTCAAGGCATGAGGTATCCATATGGGAAATATCCCGGCTCTATCTATATAAGATATAGGCCAGATTAAAGTTTTGTAAAAGTAGGTCAACCTCCAAGGTCAGTAGGTCAAAGATCATGGTCCCAAATGAAAGGTCTTGGCAAGAGGTATCCATGTGCGAAATATCAAGGCTGTATCTCAAATAGTTCCTGAGATATAGACCAGGTTAAAGTTTTTTTCAAGTGAAAACATGACATGACAGGACACCGATACTAGGGCTGTGACATTAGCTCCCCGTACTGTAAAGTCCCGGCTCGCTAAAAATCATTCAAAACATTAAAAATGTTCCAAACCACTCAAAAAATGATAAATTCATTCACTGGAACAATCTTTTATTCATGGGAAGTGTTTTCCAATCACTCATTCTAATCTTACCTATGTAGCAGATGTTTTAAGATCCACAATACCGGTAGTTTGTTTGCCAAATGGTAAAATTTTCTCTAAAAAAGGAATGTTTCTTCAGAAATAAATATTATTACCTCCAATATCTCGCATCTTTTCCTTGACATGAGTTGTGTTGTCCGTTTCCATAGGTTCTTGTTGTCCCCCGCTAGAATAAGGAGGCGGTGGGGAAACCTTTCCTGTCCTGGTGTCAGCAAAGTTCTGTTGTTGATTATCTCCCTTGCCTGGTTGTGGCATCTGTCCTGGCATGGGGAATGGGTACTGCATGCCTATATTTGGAGGGTAACCTGGTAGTGCTTGAAAGGTTGGAGGAAGAGCATATCGTTGACCTGTGTTAGGATTTGTACCTTGCCCTTGTCCTTGATGTCTTGGCATTTGGCCAGCATTTGGTGGAAATCCTGGATGCATAAAAGCAGGGACCGCTCTTGGGTTAAAACCAGGGGCTTGAAAGTAAATTGGATGGAACATCTGTGGTTGACCAGGAGGTATATTTTGACCTTGTTGAGGCTGGGGTGGGTTCATATTTGCTTGACTTCCGGCTAGTGGGTCTGCTGGCGTATTTGGAACGTTCTGATAAAACGTGTGATCTGGAATTGTAGCATTCTGTGGTGTATTTGTGGCACCTTCCCCACCATCCATAATTTGAGCCCTTGACCCAGGTTTGGGAGTACTCTCTGCATCAGGATCTCCATCAATCTGAAATCAGAGCCCCCAATAACATGGTGTATAATCACATGAAACAATATTTTCAGAAAATCTTCAATAATTTTGTAAATACTGGACCAATTTGAATTCGGTTTAAAGCAGAGAATGTGGACAGACATCACATATTAGATGAAGGTGGTTGATGTTTGAAAAATGAACTGAAAAAAGTTATTGAAGACAAACCAAAATTTTGGTTTATCTTCAATAACTTTTTTATCAATTCATTTTTCAAAAATCCAACATGTCAAGATTATCCCTGGCATTTTCCTACCTTCTCTGCTTCAAACCGAATTCAAATTGGTCAAGTATTAAAAAGGATATTGAAGACTATCGGAAATTCTGAGTCACGTGATTACACACCGTGAATAAGAGGGGGTGAAGAAATTCAAACTTACTTATTTCAAGTCCAAATCCTATATTGTGGGTACTTGTTTGAATCGTCTCAGCGAGACGATTCTAACCAGTACCCACAATATAGGGTTTGATGAACAATAAATGAAATATTGCAAATTTAAATTCTTTCACTCTTCCTTATCTGTAGCTCTGTGTTATTATTCAGAGCTACAAATAACACAGTGGATAATCAGTTCTGGTGATTCAGAATTTCAGATTATCTTTAATAATTTTGTTAATACGTCACCAACTTGAATTCAGTTTGAAGCAAACAAGGTGGGAAAATGCAAAGAATTAGCTGAATGATTCAAACACATGATTTATTAAAAATCAACTATAACTATCTAATGCCTGTCATCTGCTAAGCTACGCTCCCCTTAAGTTGTCCTAATATACTGAATTTTCCTAATTTTACACTGAAAATTTATGAAAATTTCAATTTCTTTTCAATATTCCAAAATTCAGACACTGGCTTGGACAGGGACTTGAGCCCCCTCACTATAACATTTCTTCCTAGGGACATGTCTGTAGTAATAAAACAATAATTAGATTGAATGGAGTTTTACGTCCCACTCAACTACTAAGGTCATAATGGAGACGGGACCTCGGTTTAAAGTCTCATCCAAATGACTCAGCGCAAAACTATTGTAACTATATACGAGGGTTGTCCGGAAAGTTTTGAGACTGTGTCTATATCTCAAAAAGTATTTTAAATAAAGCTTTAAAAAGAGCATGATTACAAAGAAAATTATTTTCGAAAACTTTCTTGCAGAAAATTAAGATCGATTACTCCCTACACGGCAAGAAAATGGTTGCCAAGACAACTAACTCGTCTCGTCACGGAGCACTTTGAAATTACCGGAAATAAAAAAAATATTATGCAATGTTAATACCTTATATAAGATACATTTTACACCAAAGCGTAAGGTCAAAAAGTATGACGTTAGATAAACGTATGCTACATATTTGCGGAAAATTTTGACGTCATACAACGGAAAACAAGTCTATTACACGTGACGGAAGTACACTCACCCTTTTAAGATGTCGGAAAAAACTCCGACGTTGACGTCACGCACGGAGCAACGCACGGTCATTAAGCACTGTGTAAATGTGGGAATGACTCCTACGAATACATACAAGTTTCTAAAAATGGATTTTTACGCGTCCTAACTCTTCGATGGCATTAGAATTCCGTTGGCATCAATGTTTTAGTGACGGAAATGAAGATGTGAATGATTTAAAATGGAGCTGGAGGCCATCAGTGGCAAGTGAACATGACATTCATTCATTCATTGAGTTAAGGAAATGTTACAAGAATATCGACGGAGGACAGTGAGAGAAATCGGAACAACAGTTCAACTGAAACGCACTGTTGTGCATACTTTCATGAAAACAAATTTAAATGTATCAAAAGTAAGTGCGAGATGGGTCCCTAGGCTACTTTTATCGGTAGAAAAGACAGCATGTGTATCAGCATCCAATGCGTTTATCCGTAGATTTGAAAAAGAGGGACATAGGATCTTAGACCGAATAATAACCACTGATGAAACGTACATTAGTCTATACGATCCAGATTCAAAATTTGGATCAATGGTTTGGAAACATCGGATACGAAAGGATTAACCACGCACCTTACAACCCGGATCTTGCTCCGTTCGATTTTGCAGTTTTCCCGAGACTTAAGGGCGACCTACGGGGTAATCGGTATGAAAACTTACAAGACTTACGCATGGCAGTACGATCAGCTGTTGCACAGTATGAAAAAGAGTGGTACAGACATGTTTTACTCAATGGGTTGAACGCCACCGGAAGTGCGTGCGTTTCTGTGGGGAATATTTTGAGAAATTGTGAAAATGACGTTACGTCATAATGCAACGAAGTGCTCCGTAAGTTGTTACTTGTATGTTTTAAAAATTATGTTGTAACGGTTCAGATCATAGTATCTTATTGAAATTTTCAGGAATAATCTGATATATATGCAATTTTCTGTAGGTAAAGTTTTGAATATATCACAGTAGTCGTTTGTTTTTTATTAAGAGAGTCTCAAAACTTTCCGGACAACCCTCGTATTTTTCAGAAATTGACAATTTTGTATACATTTGTTAAGTCTTTAGGAAGGAATACATCATGTGTTCTAATATTGGGTTTCAATTCTGTATAATTAAGAAGATATTTAGAATTTTTTTAAGATATTTTATCTCTGAAACTGTGAGAAAGTCATTAATTTTTTTCTCTCTCCTATAAAGTTTTACAAAATCTAGGTCTTTGAAAAACTGATGGACTTGTTGATCAATTCAATTTTGCAAATCTTACTTTCGCTTTCATTTTCATTTCATCTTTCCCTATACAATCATTAATTTTTCAAATTCTGACATCACTCAGGAGTTGAAGCCTTTCAAGACAACAAATGTTACAAAACTGTATAAAGTTGAAAGTTGATGCAGAAATACTCAGAGGTTCAAACCCTTTCCCAAACCTGGTTTTGACATCCCTAATAGAATAGGCTTGGAAAAACATTGAGGCAAAAGAAGAAACTGCTGATAACCAGCAGTCTCTCCTTTTGCCTCAATATTTTCCTTGCTATTTTGTACACAAATCCTACCTTTGCCAATAACAATATTGTTGTCTGCAGCAGCTTTCAAATAACAGAACCCTAATATTTTGTTGTTTGGGAAAGGGTTAATCAGTTCATTTGTTTAAAAATCTAGTCCATGAAATAAGAAAACTGTAGCAAAAATTTTTTGAGCTTGTCAAAGTTGAAAGTTGCAGATGACATTTTCAATGTCATGAAATGTTGAAATTTTAAGTTTTTGTGGACCTGTAAAAAACATTTTACTAAAAGAAACAAGAGCTGTCCGAAGACAGCGCGCTCAACTTTCTAAGTGCTTAGTATAAAGGGGGCAAAACTCCAAATAGAGTGGTCCCAGGGTCATGGGCCCTGATAGTAAGGTAGAGGGTGTGATGGTGAATAAGTATTCCAAGTTTGGGTTGAATCCCTTCGATAGTATGGTAGTTATTGATGTTTGAAAAAACTTTAACCTTGGTTGCAACGCCAACGCCAACGCCAACGCCAACGCCCGGGTGACAGTATAAGCTCTCATTTTCTTCGAAAAGTCGAGCTAAAAATTGCTTGTCAAAAGCTATTTCTTCATTTTCAAGAATGCTTCAATCTAAAGCGTTTATATTGTGAGGCCTCATTTAAATGTGTCCTTATTCCGGAATGGGTTAAGAAAAAGCTATCTATCGTCAATTTAGAAATTCATATGCACCTTTAACTGTTTGATTTCAACCTAAGACATGAATTCTGTTGCAACCTTTATTTGAAAATGACTGTTGCAACCTATATTTGAACAATCAAATATTTCAAAACTTCCCTTTACATGTATTGATATCTTAATGCTTATCAATGGCCTAGATTCATGTAAAGTACTTTGATTAACATTTCATTTTAGTTTAACAATCCATGTACAGTCGACACTCGTTGTGTCAAAGTCGGAGGGGCCGTCAAAATACCTCGACATATCCGGAGTTCGATTCATCCGATTTTGTTCGGCTTCGAGATATTTGATATTTGACAGTTTTTGAAACCTATCAAGTATGAATATTATTGAAATATAGTAGGAAAAGGAAAGAAATTGCTCGTGTCGAGCAATTTCTATCCTTTTCCTACTATATTTCAATGGCTATTTTCAGTTCGAAATCATTTTGTTTTGAAAAAATTATGTCAATAGATGAGAACGAGACCAGATTAGAACTTGGACTTAAGCGAAAATTCAACTTATCCGATGTCGACATAACGAGTATCGACTGTATTTACTTTCTACTTAGATGGGTACCCTTTGACATTATCACATATCTTACAATAGACTTGGGAAAATATTGAGGTAAAAAAGGAAAAGGCTGTTAACCAGTATTTTGAAATTAAGACTCAAATGTTCGATGCTGACAATTTACAATTCTACACAAATCCTATTCAAGCAACATCCATTTAGGTTGTCTGCAACAGCTTTGAAACAATCATTTACTGACTTTCCAAATCCATTTTTGCCTTTATCCTTCTGTTCAAAAGCTCTATTCCAGAGTTCAATGCCAAACTGTTACAAGTGAATATTTAAATTAAACCTTTCATAAACAGCAAAATTGCATTCAGCAAGGTCAAATTCAAAAGTTGCTGTCAAAAAAAAAAATAGAAGTTGACACAGAAAGCATTTGTGAACAATATAATAAACAAGAGCTGTCCATAAGACAGTTACTCTCAAAAGCCGAGGTCTATTGATTAACCATCAAATATGACCTCTGCCGTTTTTTGTACACAAACACAGAAGCGGATCCAGGATTTCTATGAGGGGGGTTTCGATATACAAATAGGGGGGTTCGTTTTCCTGTTATAACACAATTTTGACTGAATTTCTGCATGAAAATGAAATAATCAGGCTACAGAGGGGGGTTCGTTTGAACCCCCCGAACCCCCTCTGGATCCGCCACTGAAACAGCCTATTTGGTCGTCATAATCTAATTATAGCACATCATTTGAATTATCGAATCAAAATCATTCAGTTTTATCTTGCATGATCATTACGTATACATTACGTCGCTTCTATTTTTGGCTGAAGCCGGTAACATTTGAATTATTGAATCAAAATCATTCAGTTTTATCTTGTTTGATTACATATACATTACGTCGCTTCTATTTTTGGCTGAAGCCGGTAAGTTGAAGCGTCGGCCAATGGAAGTTTGTATCAGCTTTTTAAATTGTTTTGTTGTGTAAAGCCAGCGATTGGATACCGAAATCCCGCCAAGGCCCCGAGATTAGACGTGAAATGACCCCGCGGGAACAGAGCATCATTATATCATAATGGAATGAAGAGAGAATGTGCTCTGTTCTTAAGAGAGTATAAGACAGTGTGCTCGACTTTTCTAAGTTGGTAAGTATAAAGGGGGCATAACTCCAAATATAGTGGAGCCAGTGTCATGGGCCCTGGTAGTAAGGTAGAGGGAGTAATGGTGAATAAGAATTCCAAGTTTGGGTTGAATCCCTTTGATAGTATGGAAGTCATTGATGTTTGAAAAATCTTTAACCTTTGTTGCAACACTGACGCCAACACCAACGCAAACGCCAGGGTGACAGTATAAGCTCTCATTTTCTTCGAAAAGTCGAGCAAAAAATGAGACAAAAGAAGAAAAGGCTGATTTAGAGCATTTCTTTTAAAAGTTTGCATGTTTCCCCAAGCTTTTCAAAATGGTCTCACTCATGTTTGGAACAAGAGCCGTCACAGACGGATTATGCTCCCCGAATAAGTATTTGTCACAAAGTAAAAACTATCATACATTAAGCCCCCTTTTCCCATGACAGCTTTTTTTGTACACACATTATTTATAGAATATGGTCTAGAACATCCTATTTATTACATGAGCACAAAATTTCATTAAATTCTGCCCATTAGATGAAGAGAAATAAGAGAAAAACTAATTTTTACACTAAGGCCCCTTTTTCCATGACGCAGCCTTAAATTTACAAACGGAAAAAAAGGTCTCTAGGTATTGACCCAGGGAGTTCACATGTGAAGTTTCATTGAATTTGGTCCAAGGGTTGCTGAGATATGGCTGTGGACGGACGGACGGACACACGGACACACGGACAGCGTGGCGACTATATGCTCCCCCGAAATTTTTTCGGGGAGCATAAAAAAACAAGAGATGTTTATAAAACATATATTCCCCCTCAAGGGCCTACATTTGATGTAGGTCAAAGTCTAAGGTCAAGGTAACAAGGTCCAAGGTCATGGCCAAATATGAAAGGTCTTGGTAGGAGGTGTCCATGTGTGAAATATCAAGGCTTTGTATGTAAAAGTAAAATGAAATATAGGCGAGGTTAAAGTTTTTAAAAGTAGGCCAAATGCTAAGGTCATGGTAAAATGTGAAAGGTCTTGGTTGGAGGTGTCCATGTGTGATATATCAAGGCTGTAGGTGTAAAAGGACATGATATATATGCCTGGTTTAAGTCTTTTTAAAGTAGGTCAAACTCCAAGGTCAAGGTTGCAATATTCAAGGTCATGGTCAAGTGAAAGGTCTTGGTAGGAGGTGTGAAATTTCAAGGCTGTAGGTGTAAGAGTTCATAAGATAAAGACCATGTTAAAGATTTCTAAAAGTATGTCAAACTCCAAGGTCAAGGTTGCAATATTCAAGGTCATGGTCAAGTGAAAGGTCTTGGTAGGAGGTGTGAAATATCAAGGCTGTAGGTGTAATAGATCATAAGATAAAGACCATGTTAAAGATTTCTAAAAGTATGTCAAACTCCTAGGTCAAGGTCACAAAGGCCAAGGTCATGGTCAAATGTGAAATGTCTTGGTAGGAGGTGTCCATGTGTAAAATATCGAGACTGTATCTATAGGTAACAGGACATGAGATATAGGCCTAGTTTAAGTTTTTTAAAAGTAGGTCAAACTCCAAGATGAAGGTCCAAGGGCATGGTCAAAAGTGAAATGTCTTGGTTGGAAGAGACCATGTGTGAAATATCAAGGCTGTATGTGTAAAATGACATGAAATATAGGCCCGGTTAAAGTATTATAAAAGTAGGTCAAACACCAAGGTCAAGGTCACAAGGTCCAAGGTCATGGTCAAATGTGAAAGGTCTTGGTAATAGATGTCCATGTGTCAAATATCAAGGCTGTATGTGTAAAAGGACATGATATTTCGGCTAGGTAAAAGTTTTTTTAAAAGTAGGTCAAAGTCCAAGGTCAAGGTCACGAGGTCATGGTCAAATGTGAAAGGTCTTGGTAAGATGCGTCCATGTGTGAAATACCAAGGCTGTATGTGTAATAGCACATGAGATATAGGCCCAGTTTAATTTTTTTAAAAGTAAGTCAAACTCCAAGGTCAAGGCCACAAGGTCCAAGGTCATAGTCGTATGTGATAGGTCTTGGTCGGAGGTTTCCATGTGTCAAATATCAAGGCTGTATGTGTAAAAGGACATGATATATCATCCAGGTTAAAGTTTTATAAAAGTAGGTCAAACTCCAAGGTCAAGGTCACAAAGTCCAAGGTCATGATCAACTGTGAAAGGTCTTGGTAAGATGTGTCCATGTGTATAATATCAAGGCTGTATTTGTAAAAGGTCATGAGATATATGCCGGGTTTAATTTTTTTTCAAATAGGTCAAACTCAAAGGTCAAGGTCACAAGGTCCATGGTCATGGTTAAACTTAAATAAGAACGATGTTGATAGGAGGTATCTATGTGCGAGATATCAAGGCTGTATGTGTAAAAGGACATGAGATATAGGCAAGGTTAAGAATTAAGTGTAAAAATTAACAAAGGGCAATAACTCCAAGAATTTGATTAGCAGAGTTACGGTTCTTGTGCACTGCACCTCTCCATAATGAGATCTATCCACCTGTAAAGTTTCATGATTCTACCTAACATACTTTTTGAGTTATGCTCCAGACAAGAATCAAGTTATAAAATCAACAAAGGGCAATAACTCAAAAAATTTGATCGGCAGAGTTACAGTTCTTGTGCACTGCACCTCTCCATAATGAGATCTATTCACATGTAAAGTTTCATGATTCTACCTAACATAGTTTTTGAGTTATGCTCCGGACAAGAACCAAATTTGAAAATCAACAAAGGGCAATAACTCCAAATATATGATTGGCAGAGTTACGGTTCTCGTGCACTGCACCTCTCCATAATGAGATCTATCCACCTATGAAGTTTCATGATTCTACCCTTAATACTTTTCGAGTTATGCTCCGGACAAGGTTTGGTCTACGGACCGACCGACCGACCGACCAACACTTGCAAAACAAAATACCCCCATTTTCTTCGAAAGGGGGCATAATTATTGATCATGATTATCAGACAGAATTTATTTTAGACTTGTCAAAATTCATTTTTTGGTCTCTTGTGTTGGAAACATTGAGGGAAATGAAGAAATTGCTTGTCACAAGCAATTTCTGCATTTTCCACAATGTTTTCCAAAAATCTTTATCTTGTGGAGACTAGAGAGTCTATAAGAGCTAATGTGTGGGAAAGGGTAAAAGTAGAATACCAATATTGTGGCCATTTTGAGATTCATAAAACATTGGATTTTTTTCAAGCAGCATCGTTTCGTATCTGAACCTATTCAGCCGCAATCATAAACATTCAGCCGTGGAAAGTTCCACCACTGAATCTTTTCAACATCGCCCGAATAATAAGAATGTCGCGCAAATCTCATTAGAGGTAGACTGCCTTAATAACTGAATTTGAATTTGAATTTAGTTACTGACCTCTATGTCATCCATGTCATCAATGTCCTCATTCCAGTCTGGTGGAATCTCGCAGCCCAGACATTTCTCAAACAGTATCTCATGACTGTTTCCATCAATTTCTAGTTCTGTGTGTCCTACATCCTCATGAAGCTTTGTTGCACCTAAATAATAAATGATTCAATCATTTGCTGTTTAGGTCTAAATATATTGGATCATACACGGACACATGGTTTGAAACTAGTTTAGTCCTCCATTTTGAAATACCCCTAGTGGGCGGAGTAAATAAACCTTCACCTTCGATTTACTATTTCAGTAACAATTCTCATACAGTATGCAAGCACGGTTTCATCGTGCGCGCATTTAATGCCATTTTTGCAGAGTTAACACTCCGTCACCTTTGATTTGTTACTATTTTTGTAACAATAGTCTCAAAACATGTTTCCGTGTATTCAGGCCCATGGGGGGGGGGGGACCTTTTCACCAGGCCAGTCTCTGGGTCATCTAATTTGGATTTTGCCTGAATTTTCATTTTAAAGTAAGTTAATGACTGACTTCGATTGGCACTATAGCTCGCGAGGACGGGAACCATCATTGGGAACCAGCGCTGTTCTGTCTATTGAATTCCTCCCCGTTCTGAGTCAGCCAATCAAAATCTTTGTTTACCTCGACACTGATTGGTTCGCTGTTATCCGAGGTGTTCCGAATGACGTAATTGCCCGGATGGCCGGACCACACTTTTTCCGGTGGTCTGACTATACAGTAGCTCGGACCATTGCCGTTCGATTGGAGCTATAGCTGCGAAAATGACGTCAATAGCTCACACTATCGGTGTTCGCTTGGAGCTATCATCGAGCTATCATCGAGCTATCGTCTCACTCGAAGTCAGCCAATATCTGTATTAACGGTCAACTTGGAGAGCTAAACAGCAACCCCCCCCCACCTATGTCATGACATGGGGAAACCCGAAAATGATTTTGTTTTGAGCAATACTTTACATAAAAGAGATGCACAACAATTTAGCCTTTTTTAGGAGTTGTATATTTTAGGTACCTGGTGCAGACATCCAATATTGATTTTAAGTGTAAATCCTTATTTACCTGTATGTAGTATAAGCCTACAGGTATGGACTAACTAGAAGGAAGGGCTTACTGAATACAATGACAATGACAATGACAATAGCTTTATTCCAATCAAGGGTCCACTAAGGACAAACAATCAAAGGGGACAATCCCCATACAATGATTATGTGTGATTATAGAGAAAGATGATAGCCCTATCCCAAAAGACAAAATTTTAGTATTCAAATTTAAAAGCTGCTGTATGAGACAAATGAATGTAGGTTAAGGTAGAAACTGTGTAAAAAATAGGTCCGGAAATATTGAGACAAAAGGAGCAGATGCTGATTATCAGCGTCCCCTTCCTCCGTCTCAACACCGTCCAAAGCCTTTCGTGATGGACGTCAAAGCCAGGTCTTGTAAGGGAAAACAAGAATACGGAAAACAAGATGGCGGATTTCTACTTTCGTTTTCGAAATCGAAACAAGGGATAATTCAGCAAACTATGTGAGAATATCTAAAAGTTACCATTGCGTCAAAAATTATGATAGTGTAATGCCCAAGTAATTTACCTTTTCGAGAATCGAGTTTTAGCAGCACCTTTTCTAGATTTGGATCGTTTTCCGCACCGTCCACAACCCCGACTTTCGTTACGCGAGCACCAGAAACGTCCTCCAAAACTTTTATAAGTTTGTCCTTCGCAAAATCTACAGGGACTCTGCATGCCGCAACACAGTATTCCTCAAAACTGTCGTCTGCCATGCTTAAATATCATTTTAGACAGCCCTGACTGTCGTTTCTGTTCCTAACATTCTAGATTCTAGTTGCGTTTCTGCTTCCTGGGAAAATCCCACTGACGTCATGTGACAAATGTGAAGATAATTCTGATTGGCTTAAATCTTTATTACGTGTTATTTCATTGGTCAGTCGATTAGACTGGGATTTTATAGACTAGTATATATAGAGAATTCTGCCACCTACGACGTTTTGAATTTGGACCATTTTAACCGATTACCAAACGGCAACATTTTTGACTTGTCAAAAATTCAAATATTTTGCAGACGACAATTTCAAGTTGAATTTTTTACATGTTTTGGTCCTTTATGGAAGAAAACGTTGTCGGAAATGAAGAAATTGTTAGTCACAAGCAATTTCTTCATTTTCCACAATGTTTTCTGAAGCCATTATCTTGTTATGTGGGGAGTCAGAAAGAGTCATTGAGTAGGAATGGGTTAAAACTGTCAAAATGTAAATCTGACCTCTTGTGGTAACAGTAAATATTCCCTAAAACAATATATTTAGATCTACCTGGTTTTTAAACATTTATAGACCTTTCGCAGAAAAAGATGCAAAAGAAAATAACCTGCTTATAAAATCATGTTTTCCTTTTGTCTTAATTCGTATGCATTATTTTTGGACCCCATTGTTTTCTAATATATATTGGACTTCATTGAATTATCATAAGGCCCCGGTTTCTCGAAAAACTTAAGTAGCCTATGTTCTTAGACTCAAATCTGGACTTTAAAAATCGCACGAAATCCACGTGAACTTCAACCGAATACCCTTCGACGTTGGAGAGCATTCCATTGAAGTTAAGCATGTACTCATGAGAATGCCCCTATGTAGGCCTACTTAAGTATTTTCGAGAAACCGCGGGGCCAGGTATTTCGACTAAAACGTGAAATCAGGTACGGCCAGTCTGTTTTACGTCTTTGAAAGGGTAAATTACTGGATTTTCATAATTGATGAGTGACCGACGGCAGGGCTTTAATAGTTTGAAATACGTAGGGAATTGAACTTGAATTAACCCTTTCCAAAAGGATAATTTTTGGTATGGTACAGTCAATAGGCCTACAGAACAGAAAGTATTAAGGCAAAAGCAAAAAAATGCTAATTATCAGCATTTTCTTCTTTTTTTTTCCTCAATGTTTTCCCAAGCATTTTCTAGTAGGGACGTGAAATCCAGGTCTTGTTTAGGAAAGCGATAATCTAATGGTTTTCATGAATCCAAATGCCCTTTAGGTAAACTATTATTATGTGCACATTCTTTGTCGGAATTAGGAAAATGCTGGTAGGCCTATCTTGACAAACAAGCATGAAACACCCGTTCAAGAAAACTAGTATAACACTTTCACAAAATAAGACCTTCTTTCGAAGTCTCCTTTTTCGAAAAGACTTCGGAAAACATTGAAACAAAAGAAGAAATTATGAAAATTAGGCCTAGCATGTTCTCCTTTTATATCAATATTTGCTGTGTTGTAATACACAAATCACATTAGGGGGCCTACATCCACTTCTCTTTGGTTATGATTTATGAACACTGCTGAACAGGAACTGTTGAGAGAAAGAGATTGATGTCGAGAAATAGACATATAGAAAATATTGCTAGAAAAGGAGCAAATTCGGGTAGGCTAAAGATAGAAACCTTAGTCTTTTCGCCTATAAAATAGTTTGTACCTTTGTTGTAATGACAAGAAAGTGTACAGTTTACGTCATTAATATATTGAATAGAGAACATTTTTACCGAGTTAACCGTGACGTAATTTTGGATAAACAATAATATATTTGCTGGTGTTGTTATAAAATCTCGTAACTACGGCTTGATTCAAGTCGTAGTTATGGGATTTTATAACAATACACACGGTTTATCATAACACAACGTAAACCAAATCTATTTTTAGCAAAAATTCATTGCTATTGAATTGCTATGCTGTTCCCTTTTCAACCAGAAGCCATAACAAGATAACGTTCGTGACAGCGTTTAATCAGGGTGGATAATCACGTGATACAACAATTCCAGAAAATGTTCAATAACTTTGTTAATATGGGACCGATTAGAATTCGGTTTGAAGCAGAAAAAGTGGAAAGACGTCATGCATTAGATAGACGTACTGAATTTTTGGAAAATCAACTGTTAAAAAGGTTATAATTGAAGATCAACCAAAATTTTGGTTGATCTTCAATAACTTTTTTATCAATTGATAATTTAATATCCACCACGCCCAGCTTATTACTGACATTTTCTACCTTCTCTGCATCAAATCGAATTCAAATTGGTCAAGTATCAATAAAATTATAGAAGATTTTCTAAAATTCTGAGTCACGTGATAATCCATCTCGCTAATGGTCAGTGATGCGATAAGAGCTACATTGATGAAATGGAGATTAAATGTATTAAAAATGTCCTCGGGATATGAGCAATTGTCCGAGGTTTTTATTGCATTGCCATGTCCATTATAATGAAATCATGTCAAATATTTGTGATATTTACAAAGTGGTAATTTCAAACCGATTTGACTAGAATGGACGGATTTTGTTGACGGGTTTTACTGTGATATATATTTCAAAATATAAATAAAAACACACGGATGTACGCAGTTATTCAGTAAGTTTAAGTATAACTTTGCTTATTTAATAGGGGATGATTTTAACCAGTTAACAGTGACGTAATTTCGGACAAACAATAGTATTTTGAAGTTGTTGTTATAAACCTCGTAACTACGGCTTGATTCAAGCCGTAGTTACGAGATTTTATAACAACACCGACGGCTTATCAAATCATAACAGTAAACCTAGTCTATTTTTAGCCCGAAATTCGTTGCCATTTCTAATATCTTGGTTCATCTCGGTTCCAAAAAGCCGGCGAGTTTACGGACTGTTCCAATCGCAAAGCTGATCACTGCAGATAACAAAGTGATCGAATGTGTGTAATGTGGTATTTTTGGGAGTGGCCTACTACCATGACGAGAGTCGGCGAGAAGTCAACGAGACGTGTGACGTCACGAGGCCTATATAGCCATCAATGAGGGGCCGTCTCGGCCTCTTCGTTTCTGATATCCATAACAGGTAAGCCGATTATCGCTCTATTATCGAGTACCCACAACCACAGCCACATGGCCCGTGTCTGTGCTTGTTGGGCAGCTTATATTTGTTTATCAATCCAGTTACCCATTACCATAAAATGGCGCTGCGAATAAACGAATCTGCTGCAGGAAAGGAGAGCACCTTTATTTAGTTCGTCTGCCAAACGAACACTTCGCCATTTTTTTGTTTGATCCTTAGACCGCGTGCACCGGTATTGAGGAAAACAAAGACAGGTATGGCTAAATATCTGTCATAAATGGTTTGTGCAGCATTTATTTGTTGCATTTATTGCTTTGGTTTCACAATTGAGGTGAAATTGAAGTGTCAATTTGTTTTTTAATTTTGTGAATTTTGAATTTTTCAAGATGGCCGCCATGTGTCACGTGCTTGTCCCAATGCTTTCACGAGGCAACTGTTCCATTTTGTCACTGCATTGAGGTCTGCAAATTGAAAATTTATGTTTGTTAAGGCAATGTCATGGTCTGGGTGACGTTGGCTTGGCAAATAATTTTTTCAAAGGCCAAAACAGGTATCATGAGATTGTCTGGAGGACCTTGGCTTGATATTTAGTTTTGTAAAATTAAATTTAGAATAATTTTATACATTTTCCTGACGGACAAGTGAGAGAGTTGGTCTCGAGGACCTTCGCTTAGAGCTGAGGTATCAATTTTCATTATTTTGCTTCTTTTCATTCAATATTTGCGACTTTCGTAATGTTGGAAGACTTGTTGCATCGTTGGGCATGCTCGGAAGATTGCAAACTTGATTTTGCATCTTTTAGAAGCAACTCTGACGATTGCGATGTCTTTCTGGACATGTGAAAGGGTTAAATTGGATGTTTTTCACTTTCAACTACAACATTTGAAGTTGTTGTTCAGATTTTTAATGAAATTTAGCATAAATTTTGATTTACGGTGTTTTTGCCTTGAATTTATGGTTTTTGAGTATTATTGGACCAACAATTTCCAATTTTAGCCATTCAAACAGGCGAATCACTTTAAATGTATAATTTAATTGTAAATAATATGGCTTCACTTTGTAATTTTAGCCATGTTTTGATTTAGGATTTAATTAATCGGATCAGTAAAGACTTCCATGTGTATGAACTGGTCTGGAGGACCTTTACTTACAACTAAAATGTTTTTCAATCTTTGCAGATTAATTACTTTCTATGTCTACCAGACACTTAGTTGTCAGATGTTGTTAAACCATTATTGACATTCTCTTTGGCTATTTCCAAATATACTGGCTGTTAACATATGGAAGCTACACTTATTATCTACAAACAAGGTCCAATTTCCAATTAACAGTTAACAGTTAGTACCACAAAATAAATACCACTCCTGTGAGTAGAAATAATTTTGGTTTACTTCAATTTGAGTAGCTCCAGCAATATTTTTGTGTTGCGGGGGGAACATGTATTGGTTAGCTCCTGCAATATTTATGTGTTGAAGGGGGAACATATATTTCTAGCTCCTGCAATATTTATGTATTGTAGGGGGAACATCAATTCTAGCTCCTGCAATATTTCTATGTTGTAGGGGGAACATCAATTTCTAGCTCCGGCGATATTTCTATGTTGCGGGGGAAATATTAATTTCTAGCTCCTTCAATATTTCTATGTTGTAGGGGAAACATTAATTTCTAGCTCCGGCAATATTTCTGTGTTGCAGGGGGAACATTTTTGGTATATATAATCTATATACAACAGAAAAATATATAATCAATACTTTTCCAACTAGCCTTGAAAGTGCTATAATTGGATAGTTTTGATTTAAACATTTGTTTGTACATTAATTGTAGTTCCAACTAGCTGTTTTGCTATATTTGGATTGCGGTTATTACAAATAAATTTTTTGTTTGTTTATAAATCTGTTCCACATAGCTTATGCTTAGCTTGGATAGATTTTTGTTTTGTTTTTGTGTTTTTTGTTTACATCAAACTTAATCCCTAATCAATAATGGCTGTGAACCCTTGAAGATTGACATAAAGACTGCATCTTATAAAGAATTGCAACAGTTATTTGGGAATCATTCCAAAACTGCTAATTTTTTTTTGGTGAGGGAGAGGTATGGTCACGTAACTAGGCCAATGTTAAGCCCATTACTGCCAGTAGCAGTTGATTCTGTCTTTTGGGATAGGGTGATTTACAACTAAAGCAATGTAGGGATTGGGATTGATGCATAGGCTCCTAGTACACTTAGTCGTGTACATGAGGAGATTGGGGATTATGTGGTTGAGGAGGAGGATAGGGATGTCAGAGATGATGATGATTGGTCCATGGTTTCACTACTGGAAACAAGAGAAGGCAAGCGAGACTCATGTTACATACAGTCCTACTGGTTCAGATTCCTTACCTTTTAGGGATGAGGGAATGGATCAGACAGGGCAAAGCCAGAAAAACAAGAGTAAGGAAGTGAAGAGTGAACACGGGAAAGACATTTTTGATGGCAAGATCTTTTACTTTCCTAATCAACCACAATATTTCCATCAATTTGGGCTATACCAACAGATGCCCAATAAGCCAAATCCTGGTATGAATCAAGCCACACAGAAAATGCCAGGCATATGGCCAGGGTTCCCTCATGGCTTCAATTCCATGATGTCAGGAGGGTCCATGCAAAATAGGGCGCAAAAGCAAGCAGCACCTGCGCCAGCCACACTTGCCCCGGCTAGAGGGGGTAACAATGACCAACCGGTACCAAATCAGGCGGGTAATGATTACATAATTCCTAACCGGCCAGGAATACTCGCGGAAGGAAATCATCAACCAATGTTGATAGAGCTTCCTAAATCGCTATCATATGACGGTAAGGGATGATGACAAGCCTTCACCAGTGACAAACCAGTTCACCAGAATTGCTGCCATACAAAGATGGACCATGGATGAAAGGAAAGACTATCTTTGCTTTAGCCTGACTGATGTGGCAAGTGAGTACTTTCCTCTGATGGACATCCTAGCATCCTTCGTTTTGCTTAGGATCAAAAGATAAAGCGGCAGGGGAGAAAGTGGCTAATACACGTCCTACTACAATCAAGGAGGAGGTAGACAGGGTTAAGTACTTCATGAATACCCATTGTATGATATTTAACAAATCGAAGTCCATCTCCCTGGGGTGTCCCAGGTAACTGAGAAACAGCTAGAAATAGATGTTGATCAACAAACCCAATCAGAAGAAAGCCGGTTGGTTAAAATGGAAATGAGAATACACAGATTGGAGAGAAAAGTTGATTCCATAATTTATAAAATGGATCTCCTTTTCAGACAAAATAAGAATTAGAGTTCCTTCACCTGAAGGATTCTGAGGCCTAACTTCAGTACAGATTTAATTAATTCACTTCGAGGGTTATTATGAATCATCAGTTGATCAATGTTATTCCAAATTCATTCCTGTCACTGTTTGGTGATAGGGAGATACATGCCATTACAAACACAGTAGCTCGGGTAACATTGGTTTCATATGAACTTTAAAGTAATTTGAGTAATTCCAGTCCTATCATTAAGTCATTCTTTAAATGGTGGGAAGGGATCACTAGATTAAGCTGAAGTATAAGGCTAACAAAAACATTCCCAGAGAGTATGTAAAGTTTGGATCTGAAACCACTAGCATGATAAGCCCTCAATTATCAGATGCAGCTCAATCATTGCTAAGGTGACAGCTTCCAACACTACCAAACATATCGCCCAATGAAATTTGCTCGGGTTCCATGTTTGCCATTGTTTGGTATCAGACACAATAATCTCCCATATAGAACATTGTCTAGTAAATAGCAGCAATCTTTCTAGTGTATTTTCTAACAATTCACCATCTTTCTGTTACACTTCTATGTTACAACTTTAAGTGTAAAAATATATTATGATGGGCAACTGCTTTGAATCTCAAAAGAGAAAATATCTTGTAGCTGAAACTTATGAAAAAAGGGGTTCATCCAACCCATGGTTAAATCACATATACCATGGGATTTCTTAACCATTAAACCAATTGTAATGAGATATTTGATAATAAAGTGGGGAAGTAAGTCTTCCTAGGTCTTGGCCCGAGATAAACAGAATTTTGTAATTGTTAGGTTGCACAAAAGCCAGATTAGTCAGTCCTGAATCACATGATATGTCCTCCGAGCTTATTACAAACACGGTGTATATTAGTATGGTAAGTTCACTTTACATACGCCAATATGACTATCCCGACCCCAAGTCTTTGTGGTGTGACCAAATTTTCGATCAAAATGTATGTCTTTTGCCATATATATCAGATAGGGGGAGAGGCATGGTGGAACAACAGGAACGGATACACGGCAAAGCTCCACTTTTCACGACCTGTTACCAGGGCAGAGTACATTGCGTCAACTTTCTCTGATGTTGATGTGGAACAAAAATGCATTTATGAGGTAGGAGAGATAGGTCCAGGCATCAAGTGACTCCGCTCTGGTGTGCCTCGGTTGCATACAGACTCGAGGTAGTCAAATCTCGCGAACAACATGGAGCGGAGGTAAACAGTCCGTCCAACACTGACTCCACGCCTGTCAATTCTGCTTGCTACATGACCAATATAGCTATGATAAAATTCCTTGTTGATAATGGAGCAAATATACATGTACCAAGTGTAAATGGTGGATCAATTGAAGATTTTATGGAGCTGATGTACCAGAACGCAACATTTGTAATTTTATTTAGACTAAACAACAAATAAATGAAAGAATCCCATGGATTGCCTTGTGTTGGATTGAAATCATTTACCAAGTTACCAGCCTACCACCGCACTATGTGAATTAATAGGCCAATTTTATTAGATGTTGAGCGAGTCACCAGAATTAAAGGAATTTATATGGTCACTGCCAGCAAACCACAAAGGCTTGATGGGTTAACATTTCCTATTGTCCATAATCATTGGAAAGGAGGAAATATGACTTTTACCAAACATTGAAATTCCTATTGTCTGTCTATAGATCAGAAATGAGGAAGTCATATGACTTAATCACTAGACTTGTTCCTACAACCTACTGTGGTTGGGAAGGAAAATATTTTTGATGCTTCCTTTTCCAATGGAAAGAGGATCATACCAACATGGAAGACTAACGAAATTGACTCCCACAAATGGTTTGATAATTGTGGACGATCAGCTGGAGGATCTTTTAAGGATGTTGGGGTAGTACTGGTATGAGAAATAACAGGAATCCATGGACAGGTGTCTCAGCCGCAATATGACCAGGGCGGTTGATAAAGTGTCAATCTTTAATGGATCACCAAACTACGAAGAGTGCCGGTTCGTCTATAAAGTGGGGAGGAGTGTGGTATTTTTGGGAGTGGCCTACTACCATGACGAGAGTCGGCGAGAAGTCAACGAGACGTGTGACGTCACGAGGCCTATATAGCCATCAATGAGGGGCCGTCTCGGCCTCTTCGTTTCTGATATCCATAACAGGTAAGCCGATTATCGCTCTATTATCGAGTACCCACAACCACAGCCACATGGCCCGTGTCTGTGCTTGTTGGGCAGCTTATATTTGTTTATCAATCCAGTTACCCATTACCATAGTAACAATACGATTTTTGTACAATGTGGCATAGAAAGTCTTTAGCAGAAGAAATTAATGCTGGCTACCAACAATTTATTCTCTTTCCTTCAATTTTTTCGGCACTCTCTCCTCCAATGAAGTCGTCCCACGAATATTGATTTTCGTTCGACGATGAATAAAACGTTTGATCATTTCTTGGCTCTTCATTATAAAACAATAGGGAACGATTTTATACAGTTAACCGAGACATAATTTCGGACAAACAAATACTATTTTGTGGGTGTTGTTATGAAATCTCGTCGTAACTACGGCTTGATTCAAGCCGTAGTTACGAGATTTTGTAACAACACCGACGGTTTATAAAAACACAAACGTAAACCAAGTCTATTTTTAGCACAAAATTCATAGCTATTGTTCACATGATTGGTTTATGCAAATCGGCATTCATAGAGTGTCAAAAGTAATATTTCTTGTCGGTCGAAAAGTAATATTCGTCGGTCGGACGAAAATTGACAGGCCCCTACATCGGACGAAAATTAATACTTTTCGCGCGTAAAAATAAGATTCATCCGACAGAAAATGTTATTCTTCGGATAAAAATAACATTCGCAGGATGAGAAAGAAATACTTTTGATATTGCCATTTTCTTTTAATTTTTTTTTTTTTTTTTTGCTTATTAATGTACATGTGGGTTAATTCTGCCTTTCTATTGTCATATTTCACGGTGGTTAATCACGTGACTCAGAATTTCAGAAAAACATCAATAATTTGTTAATAAAAGACCAATTTGAATTTAGTTTGAAGCAGAGAAGACGGGAAAATGCCAGTAATAAGCTGAATGTGGCGGATTTTTAAAAGGTCAGCTGATAAAGAAGTTATTGAAGATCAACCCAAATTTTGGTCGATCTTCAATAACTTTTTTATCAGCTCACTTTTAAGGAATCAAATACGTCCATCTAATGAGTGACGTCTGTCCGGATTCTCTGCTCAAAACCGAATTCAAATCGGCCCCGTATTAACAAAATTATTGAAGATTTTCTGAAATTGTTGTATCACGTGATTAATCACCGTGTATTACAACACATATTTTGTTACCATTACAGACGAAGACCTGTACCCAAACACAACAATGATGAACCAAAGCCATGCAATAATGCTAGTACATTATTTAGTACTTGTGTTGATGTTCAGTACATGTTACGGCCAAGACATGAATCTTATAAAGGACGAGCTAGTATGGACCACGATCAAGGAATATACACAGTTATGTCCCTTAACTGATGTGTGCACCATGAACAGCAGTCGATCTGTGAATGCCAGCCTATATGGAGGCTCCAATTACGTACCTTGCTGCTCGGCGTGTTTATGTGAAGAATGCGGCAATAATTGCTGCCCCGACAAGCCAGAGAAATACCTTTCTGACGAGGAAGTATACGAAATAAAACATCACTCGAGGAAACGTTGTCTGTTCGCCCAGTATAAATCTAATGTGTTGACCACGGCAGTGTCAAGCCCCGCACTAGATATGGTGGTATCCTGTCCACGTGTCTACAACAATCTGACCGTTATTACGCGATGTGAACGTCCCTACCAGGACTTCAACCTACATGAAGATCTAGCGTATTTCCCACCAGCGTTTGACCAACATGAAGTGTTTAAGAATAAATACTGTGCTATTTGTAATGGGATAGATGACAAAGTCCTTAACCAAATGAATGTTTCAATTCGGTGTACGGATCCGTCATACTTTCCTTCATTTTCAAATTTCGAACAACTAATTAACTTCATAGATGAGGAAGATAATTGTAATATCGCATTCATGACTAACCCAATGTCGGTCAGAGGCGAGGCTTTCAAGAACCAGACTTGTAAGCCTTTAATTGATAGATGTAATGTGACGGGAAATTGGCGGGAGTTTGACGCGGACATGGAGCGCGCGTGCCTCTCCTACATGTCCGTGTATAATAACATGTACAGGAACATTCATTGTTTTATGTGTAATAAAGGAGAAGCGGACGTTGTCATGGAGATGTGTGAGGCTCCGGATCCCGGTTATGGGTTCAATGCCTTCACGGCCCTGTTGGACTTTAATGGGTTACAGTCAACACCGAGTGGCAGCGACGTTCGTGATCAAACATGCCCCCAGGGCCACATATATGACGCCATGCAGGTACTAGTACATCATTTTTTCTGTTTTTTTTTTCACATTTTCCAAACTGCTAGACATTGAATGTTATCAAAGACGACCAAATATTTCTGCTTTTCAACAAAAATCTCGTAACTGAAATAAAAAAAAACAAGCTGCATTTACGCGGTTCTTGTGAAAAAAAGCGATTATGTACTTGTATTAAAGAAAGCCATAAAACCTTTGCTGAATTAGAGAAAAAAATGAATGGAAAAAAGAAAACGCTGACCAGTTTTCAGTTTATTTCAGTGTTTGCAGATGTCTTACCTATTTAGCGTCAATGGTTTGATATTTTACAACAATGTTCAATATCATTCTAAAGTAACATAGAATGATGTTATCTTACGATACATTGCTTTTCGCAAACAAACAATCTGATTTGGCCATTTAGGGTAGTATTGCTTGGATCTACTTTCAATATGACAGTGCCTATGAAATACGTCGTAATTCTATACTAATCTACATGAAGCGATGTGTCAAAGTAGATAGGTATATGCAATTAGTATCTGAAATGAGCTAAGACAAAGAAATTAACTCAATTTAGTGTGTCGCCCAAATCAGATCGACTATCGCCTAGTCAGATCGATTGTTCTGTTTTATTGAATCAATTTTACTTATTAAGAATAGTTTAAGATTTCTGACTATTTTGATAAGAGGTTTGTTACAACCTGAATTGTAATAAAACCGGAATTGTGATAAAATTATTACAAAACCGGTTGGGATGCAAGATTTTTGTTACATTTGGAAGACAACCGGTTTTGTAATAAAACCGGTTTTGTAATAAACTTTTTTCTACCTATCCACGGCACTCAAACAGGCTTATCTATACTCAAAATGATATCTACGTGTATATCCAGTCTATTAATGATCAGTACTTGCACTAATCACTCACTTTTTTTTAAACTTTGCATTTTTGTCACAAACATGTTTACCCAACTATACAATGTCGAAACTGCTGTGGGGTGTTATTTTCGCCATAATTGGGGTTCTCTAACGTTTTACCACGATTTCATCATGGAACAATTCTAATATTCCACAATTATTTTTTTATTACAAAACCGGTTGGAATGCAATACTTTTGTTACATAAGGAAACAACCGGTTTTGTAATAAAACCGGTTTTGTAATAAACTTTTTTTCTGTCTGTCAACGGTACTCAAACAGGCTTATCTATACTCAAAATGATATCTACGTGTATTTTCCCTCTATTAATGATCAGTACTTGCACTAATCACTCACTTTTTTTGAAACTTTGCATTTTTGTCACAAACATGTTTACCCAATTTTACAATGTCGAAACTGCTGTGGGGTGTAATTTTCGCCGTAATTGGGGTTCTCTAACGTTTTACCACAATTTCATCATGGAACAATTCTAATATTCCACAATTAATTTTTTATTACAAAACCGGTTGGAATGCAATATTTTTGTTACATTTGGAAGACAACCGGTTTTGTAATAAAACCGGTTTTGTAATAAACTTTTTTTCTGCCTATCAACGGTACTCAAACAGGCTTATCCATACTCAAAATGATATCTACGTGTATTTTCACTCTATCAATGATCAGTACTTGCACTAATCACTCACTTTTTTTTAACTTTGCATTTTTGTCACAAACATCTGGACTCAACTATACAATGTCGAAACTGCTGTGGGGTGTTATTTTCGCCGTAATTGGGGTTCTCTAACGTTTTACCACGATTTCATCATGGAACAATTCTAATATTCGACAATTATTTTTTTTATTACAAAACCGGTTGGAATGCAATATTTTTGTTACATTTGGAAGACAACCGGTTTTGTAATAAAACCGGTTTAGTAATAAACTTTTTTTCTACCTATCCACGGTACTCAAACAGGCTTATCTATACTCAAAATGATATCTACGTGTATTTTCACTCTATCAATGATCAGTACTTGCACTAATCACTCACTTTTTTTTAAAAAAAACTTTGCATTTTTGTCACAAACATGTTGACCTTTTTATACAATGTTGGAACTGCTGTGGGGTGTTATTTTCGCCATAATTTGGGTTCTCTAACGTTTTACCCCGATTTTAACATAGAACAATTCTAATATTCCATAATTAAATTTTTATTACAAAACCGGTCGGAATGCAATATTTTGTTACATTTGGAAGACAACCGGTTTTGTAATAAAACCGGTTTTGTAATAAACTTTTTTCTTCCTATCCAAGATACTCAACTATGCTTATCTGTACTCCAAATGATATCTACGTGTATTTTCACTCTATCAATGATCAGTACTTGCATTAATCACTCACCTTTTTTTTCAACTTTGCATTTTTGTCACAAACATATTGACCTAACTATACGATGTTGGAACTGTTCCGGGGTGTTATTTTCGCCATAATTGGGGTTCTCTGTCGTCTTAGCACGATTTCATTATGGAACAATTCTAATATTCCATAATTAAATTTTTATTACAAAACCGGTTGGAATGCAATATTTTTGTTACATTTGGAAGGCAACCGGTTTTGTAATAAAACCGGTTTTGTAATAAACTTTTTTTTTCTACCTATCCAAGATACTCAACCATGCTTATCTGTACTCCAAATGATACCTACGTGTATATTCACTCTATCAATGATCAGTACTTGCACTGATCACTCACGTTTTTTTAAACTTTGCATTTTTGTCGCAAACATATTGACAAAACTATACAATGTTGGAACTGCTCTGGGTGTTATTTATGCCGTAGTTGAGCTTCCCTACACTCCAACCATAATCTTATCACAAAAGAACTTTAACATAACAACAATTATTTTTTTATTACAAAACCGGTTGTAATGCAAGAATTTTGTTATATTTGAAAGACAACCGGTTTTGTAATAAAGCCGAAATTATAATAAACTGTTTTCTTCCTTTCCATGGTACTCAACCAGGCTTATCTATACTCCGAATGGTATTTAAATGTAGGAGATTCCCGTACTAGCAGTAATAACTCATCACTTTTTAATATTAACGTAAAAACGACATCATCGCGTATTTTTCCAACGTTTCGGCGTATGCCTTCTTCAGGAAATAAAATTATTGAATCAACGTAAACAAACGTGACGTCATGTATAGCGGACGAGAATTGACCTGGCAGAGCATTCCATTCGATTAGCATGGTTTGCTCTGCCAGGTCATTTATCGTGAGGTATACTTTACATTGATTTACAATTCGGTGGGAAAAAAACAAAACAAAACAAAAACAACAGACAATAATGTACAGGCATGAAGTATAAAAATAAACGACGTAAGAGACTGTGTAAAAACATTACGCAAAACAGTTTTTGTCCAAAGCATACTGGTAATTAGACCAAGATCAGTTTGCACAAATGTGCGAGCTAATCAAGATCCAATATCCTATATGAAGGAAATGGCATTATTACATTATATCACATAGCGCACATTAGGCCGCCCGTGGCCGAGTGGTTAGAGTCGCTGACTCAGGATCACTTGCCCCTCACCTCCGTGGGTTCGAATCCCACCAGGGACATATGAACTTTCATGTGAGGAAGCTATCCAGCTGGCTTGCGGAACGTCGACGGTTCTACCCAGGTGCTCACTTGGGGTCTTCCTCCACCATTCACAGCTGGAAACAGGTCAAAAGAAGGGAGTTCCTTCCTGGGCACGCCCAGTCTACTACTCGGTCATATGGAAATGTCCGGCAACCGAAGATAAATAACCTAAAACACACATAGCGCACTATCGGATATAGAAATGCATAATTTCCTATATAATTTCTATTATTAAAAAAGAGGATTATAAGAAAAAACGATTACAGTGATTTTTATTTTTTAGATACGCACTTTTATCACAAACATTTTGACCCAACTGTACAGTATTGGAACTGCTTTAGGGTGTTACTTTAGCCTTAATTGAGGTTCTCTAACGTTTAACAACGATTTCATTATTCTATCTTAATCGTTTCTCAAACAAAATTTTAATCTTAGTCTTATTGAGAGCAATTTCATGTTACAGAATGTATTCTAAGATAAGCTGATTTTTGTACGGTATGTTTTAACATAAAATCCTTGAGAAAAAGGACGAAATACTGATTTAATTATCAGCATGTTCTTATTTCTTATCATCATTTTTTCTCGTAATATTTTGTAAAACTTAGATTACAGGGGACTTTAAAACCAGGTTGTATTTGGGAGAGTGTTAAATATTTTGCGAACAACATTCTAGGGAAGTCCAAGTTGAAAGCTGATGCAGACGACAAAATAAATATTGAAAGGGAAATAATTCGTGGGCAATATACATGTATCTTAGAAAATATTGAGACAAAATGAGAAATGATTTCCCAATTCTTTTGTGATAGTGAAGTCGAAATCAGGTAAGGACGTTGTAAAATCAATCTAATCCTGGACTAAATAATTATTAAACCTTGATTTGCACAAACTCAAATATGATTATGCATGCAGACAACAATTTCAAAAATAGTAGACGCAAAAATATAAAACGACTAAATTAATAAAAACAAATGCGTAAAATATCAATGTCATGGCGTGAAAAAAGGCTGAAAGAAAATTTAAAAAATGCTGAAAATCAGCGCTACCTTCATTTCTTGCAATGTTTCTCAAAATGAATGAGTATGGGCATTGAACATACCATGGCTTAATTTCAGCGTGTTTGCATTGTGATCAGGGGCTAGCTTTTAACGCTGACAGTTCAATTCAATTAGATAATGGGAATCATAGAAGAACAATGTGAATATCGACCAGAATGCTAGTATTCTAAGGCTAAATGTAACCTGGATCCATGTTGGTCAGAAATATGAGAAATACCCCCTTTTCATATCTCAGAGTATATTTATCTTAATTTGATAATCACGGTGGAGATTGTGCATGATGGGATGGATAACGAATACGGACAAATTTGCCTCGCTTCAGGTAAGAAATTGTGCAATAATTTTCTTGTTTCTGTGTCAATTTTCAAGCGGTTTGTTGCATGTACCCCGCATTACTGAGCTCTTTCCTCAGATATATGACTTGTTTGTAGAATCTTTGTACTTTGTCCAAACATTGATCCCAACCGACCAGAAAAACGACAAAAAAAATCAGGCCCTTTTTCTAGTCTGTTGGAATCGGTTTTTGCGAAAAGTACAAGGAGTTTCCAGATAAGTAATACATCTGAGAAAAGGGCTCAGTAAGACGGAGTACATGCAACAAACCACATGAAAATCGACGCAGAAATAAGAAAGTTATTGCAGAAATTCTTACCTGAAGCGTGGTTAGGCCTAATTTGGCCGTAGTCGTTACCATTTCGCTTTCTGGTCGGTTGGGACATTTCGGAAAAAGTACAATGAGTTATCTAATATGTCATACATCCGATTAAAGAGCTTGGTAAGGCGGGGTACATGCAACACACCTTTTGAAGATTGACGCACAAATAAGGAAGTTATTGCAAAATATCTTACCAGAATCGAGATTATTTTGTCCGTATTCGTTATCCATCCCTTGATGCACAATCTCCACCATGATTATATGAACGACAAAAAAGTCCAAACTTGAATATCAACCATTTCCATCCTATCAAATAGGGTGGTCCAATTTATTCCCTGACGCAGACGACAAAATGGATGTTGTTAAAGATAGGGTATGTTCGCAGTATAGCACATGAAATGTTAAGCATTTAAAATACAATGCTTTTTCAGTAACATTTTCTTCTTTTGTCTCATGTTTTCCGAAGCCTTTTCAATAAGTGACGTCAAAACCAGTTTTTTTGGAGGAAGGGGTTACTCCTTAAAAGGGTTAACAGACAGTGGATTGGTGTACGTATTCGAGCCGATATATGGAAAGTGACCCTTAATCATTTATTTCATTTTTCAAGGTCAGACTGTGCATAAGTGCAGGCTAATCAGGGTCCTCATGCTCTGTTGCAAAAGTTACAGACCATAAAATCTAAGCTTTTTTTTAAAAAAAATGCACAGATCCAGAGGTGGGATCAGCCACCACCCCCTCCCCCGATCGAATTTGTAAAAAAGGCTTATCAAAGTGATATTTGGTGAATTTTACGTGGTTAATGCAGTGCACCTGCGGGGAAAACGGCGCCTCTAGCGAAAACGTCTGGATTCGCGCAATAATGACGGAGGTTGGTGAAGATCAAGAGAAGTCGCGCAAGATGTTCGGCTATTGCGAACGTAATATTTCTATCCGCCTTTTCACACAAACTCTCAGTAAAATTCGGGAAAATGTTCTACGTAAATTTCTTGCCCTCCCCCCCCCCCCCACACACACACACACACAAACACAGGCATCTAATTCTTGTCATAGTAAATGCAAGGGTGGCTTGAATGTCATTTACTATCTAATTTCCGGTTTTAGTATGGGAATATCTTGTGTAAAAACTAGATGAAAATGTTCCGTTCCATAAAATTAAGTATATTTGTTGCTTTGAGATAGCTTTTTAACTAAGAAAATGCTAAATATACTTATGGAAAAAAGTAACTGTGCATGCTTATTTACTTATTCATTATGTAAATATACGACCTATTGAAAAGAAACATCTCTTGCAATTGTCCAAAAGAGGCGCTTGTTAACGAAATGTCGAATGCCACCAACTGCACATGCACAGACGTTCGACGTTAACGTCCTTTTCGTTTGAGTGTCTTAATGCACTGCGTTATTCCTAAGTGAGGTAGAAATTTGTTTTTATGGCGTAACTGTCGTTAACATGCTTTTTGTTCAGAAAAACATGTAAATTTGTTTAATTGAACAGAAAACAACGCGATACGTTTACCCAAAGATGCACGTTAATGCATGCTTTAGACAGTAGCCCCCTAATGCCAAAGCAATAGGTCGCCAAGCGTTTTGGTTTGCACAGAAACATCATTTAGGCGCTTTTGAGAAACTTGCCACATTCGAAACGTCGATGCCTGACGTCATTCCGACAAGTCAACCATAATCGGAACAACCGCCAGTGAAATCGATTGTTGTCGGCAAACGTTACAGCTAGGTTGATTCCAGAGTTTATTTCTATCAGCAGAAGGATTGTAAGAAATCGGTAAATGGAACGCTACATCTGTCTTAGACGTATTCCGATACGTCTAGTCTTGCTACGACGTCGTCGATGACATCGTTTACAGTGGCTTAAACAACATCTATCCTTTGGTAAGGTCGATTTGAACAAGGTATTGCTTATTGGCGCGCCTCGATTACATTTGTACAGTCCCATGTTCGAGCTCGCATTCATAAACGCGTTGGGGAACGTCATATGGAGTCATGTTTTATTCAACGTCAGCGCTTGACTAGTTGGCTCCGCTATTGGTCAACACCTCAAGAAGAACCTTTAAAGGGCCGTTTGTGACAGGTTAGCTGTCTCGTTGCTGCAGAGCATAATCGGTGTCAATAGTGTTCACACTCGAACATGGCTTGTGAACTTGAATTTTACCCCTGCTCACTTTCCATGCTTGTTACAATGATAACCAGCAATCTTACACTCATTGCAATTTAAAGGTTGAACGTTCTTTTTCCAAAATTGTAAAAATTGATTCATTTAACTTATGTATTTAAAATGTTATATAGAAAGGAAATGTGCACAGTTACTTTTTTCAGTTAGTATAGTTACGTAATATTTCATATAAACAGGTGAAGTTGAAATAAATTAACTAAAGGATAATTTTATTATCTATCACTTGAATAATGAGGGAATCGCTTTTATTTTATAATTTTCTTGTCTAGCGGACTTGCATACTTCGTTCAATTGTTGGGGTGAGCATATAAAATTATTTTAACTCATTAGTCGTATTGCATTTTATTTCAAAATAAGATAGGAAAATTGTACTTAAACTTTTGAAAGGAAACAAAAAAAAACCAATTACGGCGAAAATAACACCCCAGAGCAGTTTCAACATTGTATAATTGGGCCCTCATCTTCGTGACAAAGATGCAAAGTTTAAAAAAAAAGTGAGTGATTAGTGCAAGTACTGATCATTGATAGGGTGAATAAACACGTAGATATCATTTGGAGTACCGATAAGCCTGGTTGAGTACCGTGGATAGGTTGAAAAAAGTTTATTACAAAATCGGATTTATTTCAAAACCGGTTGTCTTCCAAATGTAACAAAAATATTGCATTCCAACCGGTTTTGTGATAAAAATTTAATTATGGAATATTAGAATTGTTCCATGATGAAATCGTGCTAAGACGATAGAGAACCCCAATTACCGCGAAAATAACACCCCACAGCAGTTTCGACATTGTATAGTTAACATGTTTGTGACAAAAATGCAAAGTTTCAAAAAAGTGAGTGATTAGTGCAACTACTGATCATGGATACGGTGAATATACACGTAGGTATCATTTAGAGTACCGATAAGCCTGGTTGAGTACCGTGAATAGGCAGAAAAAGTTTATTACAAAACCGGTTTTATTACAAAACCGGTTGTCTTCCAAATGTAACAAAAATATTGCATTCCAACCGGTTTTGTAATAAAAATTCAATTGTGGAATATTAGAATTGTTCCATGATGAAATCGTGGTAATATGTTAGAGAACCCCAATTACGGCGAAAATAACACCCCACAGCAGTTTCGACATTGTATAGTTGGGTAAATATGTTTGTGACAAAAATGCAAAGTTTTTTTTTAAAAAGTGAGTGATTAGTGCAATAACTGATCATTGATAGAATGAATATACACGTAGATATCATTTGGAGTACAGATAAGCCTGTTTGAGTATCGTGGATAGGTAGAAAAAAGTTTATTACAAAACCGGTTTTATTACAAAACCGGTTGTCTTCCAAATGTAACAAAAATATTGCATTCCAACCGGTTTTGTAATAAAATTTTGTTGTGGAATATTAGAATTGTTCCATGATGAAATCGTGGTAAAACTATAGAGAACCCCAATTACTGCGAAAATAACACCCCACAGCAGTTTCGACATTGTATAGTTGGGTCAATATGTTTGTGACAAAAATGCAAAGTTTAAAAAAAGTGAGTGATTAGTGCAAGTACTTATCATTGATAGAGTAAATATACACGTAGATATCATTTGGAGTACAGATAAGCCTGTTTGAGTATCGTGGATAGGTGGAAAAAAGGTTTATTACAAAACCGGTTTTATTACAAAACCGGTTGTCTTCCAAATGTAACAAAAATATTGCATTCCAACCGGTTTTGTAATAAAAAAATAATTGTCGAATATTAGAATTGTTCCATAATGAAATCGTGGTAAAACGTTAGAGAACCTCAATTACGGCGAAAATAACACCCCACAGCAGTTTCGACATTGTATAAATAGGTCAACATGTTTGTGACAAAAATGCAAAGTTAAAAAAAAAGTGAGTAATTAGTGCAAGTACTGATCATTGATAGAATAAATATACACGTAGATATCATTTGCAGTACATATAAGCCTGTTTGAGTATCGTGGATAGGTAGAAAAAAAGTTTATTACAAAACCGGTTTTATTACAAAACCAGTTATCTTCCAAATGTAACAAAAATATTGCATTCCAACCGGTTTTGTAATAAAAATTCAATTGTGGAATATTAGAATTGTTCCATGATGAAATCGTGGTAAAATGTTAGAGAACCCCAATTACGGCGAAAATAACACCTCAGAGCACTTTCAACATTGTATAAATAGGTCAACATGTTTGTGACAAAAATGCAAAGTTTTTTTTTCTAAAATAGTGAGTGATTAGTGCAAGTACTGATCATTGAAAGACTGGATATACACGTAGATATCATTTGCAGTACATATAAGCCTGTTTGAGTACCGTGGATAGGTAGAAAAAAAATTATTACAAAACCGGTTTTATTACAAAACCGGTTATCTTCCAAATGTAACAAAAATATTGCATTCCAACCGGTTTTGTAATAAAAATTCAATTGTGGAATATTAGAATTGGTCCATAATGAAATCGTGGTAAAACGTTAGAGAACCCCAATTACGGCGAAAATAACACCCCACAGCAGTTTCGACATTGTATAGTTGGGTAAACATGTTTGTGAAAAAAAATGCAAAGTTTCAAAAAGGTGAGTGATTAGTGCAAGTACTGATCATTGATAGAGTGAAAATACACGTAGATATCATTTTGAGTATAGATAAGCCTGTTTGAGTACCGTGGATAGGTAGAAAAAAAGTTTATTACAAAACCGGTTTCATTACATAACCGGTTGTCTTCCAAATGTAACAAAAATATTGCATTCCAACCGGGTTTGTAATAAAAAAAATAATTGTGGAATATTAGAATTGTTCCATGATAAAATCGTGGTAAAACGTTAGAGAACCCCAATTACGGCGAAAATAACATCCCACAGCAATTTCGACTTTGTATAAATAGGTCAACATGTTTGTGACAAAAATGCAATGTTTTTCAAAAAAGTGAGTGATTAGTGCAAGTACTGATCATTGATAGAATAAATATACACGTAGATATCATTTGCAGTACATATAAGCCTGTTTGAGTATCGTGGATAGGTAGAAAAAAGTTTATTACAAAACCGGTTTTATTACAAAACCGGTTGTCTTCCAAATGTAACAAAAATATTGCATTCCAACCGGTTTTGTAATAAAAATTCAATTGTGGAATATTAGAATTTTTCCATGATGAAATCGTGGTAAAATGTTAGAGAACCCCAATTACGGCGAAAATAACACCCCACAGCAGTTTCGACATTGTATAGTTGGGTCAATATGTTTGTCACAAAAATGCAAAGTTTCAAAAAAAAAGTGAGTGATTAGTGCAACTACTGATCATGGATAGAGTGAATATACACGAAGATATCATTTGGAGTACAGATAAACCTGTTTGAGTATCGTGGATAGGTAGAAAAAGTTTATTACAAAACCGATTTTATTACAAAACCGGTTGTCTTCCAAATGTAACAAAAATATTGCATTCCAACCGGTTTTGTAATAAAAATTCAATTGTGGAATATTAGAATTGTTCCATGTTAAAATCGGGGTAAACGTTAGAGAACCCCAATTACGGCGAAAATAACACCCCAGAGCAGTTCCAACATTGTGTAAATAGGTCAACATGTTTGTGACAAAAATGCAAAGTTTCAAAAAAAGTGAGTGATTAGTGCAAGTACTGATCATTGATAGAATGAATATACACGTAGATATCATTTGCAGTACATATAAGCTTGTTTGAGTACCGTGGATAGGTAGAAAAAAAGTTTATTACAAAACCGGTTTTATTACAAAACCGGTTATCTTCCAAATGTAACAAAAATATTGCATTCCAACCGGTTTTGTAATAAAAAATTAATTGTGGAATATTAGAATTGTTCCATGATGAAATCGTGGTAATATGTTAGAGAACCCCAATTACGGCGAAAATAACACCCCACAGCAGTTTCGACATTGTATAGTTGGGTAAATATGTTTGTGACAAAAATGCAAAGTTTAACAAGAGCTTCGCAGAGCGGCGCATATACGCCCGAGAGGGGCTTGTCAGTAAAAATTGGCCATTTTTTTCAATTCAAGGGCAGATAATTCAAACATGAAAAGTTATCAAAATTTTGTTTGCACAACAAGACACCATAGAGATTCATTGTGGCTACTTTGATTAAATTCTGGTTGAAACTGTAGAAGTAACACAGGAGAAAATGGGCATTTTTGAGAAAATGGGCATTTTCCCTTAAATTCAAGGGCAAATAATTCAAGAACGAAAACAGTTATCTAAATTCCGTAAGCGGTGTGCACAACTAGACACCATGGAGATTCATTGTGGCAAGTTTGATCAAATTCTAATCAAAACTGTAGGAGGAGTTGCGCACACAAGAAAATGGGCATTTTTTTTAATTCAAGGGCAGATAATTCAAGAACGAAAAGAGTTATCTGAATTCCGTAAGCGCAGTGCTCAATTAGACACCATGGAGATCAATTGTGGCAAGTTTTATCAAATTCGGATCAAAACTGTAGGAGGAGTTGCGCACACAAGAAATTGCTAACGGACGGACGGACAGACGGACGGACGGACGGACGGACGGACAGACAGACGGACGGACGAGCGGGGCCATAACATAATACGACCCTTCGGGCGTATAAAAAAGTGAGTAATTAGTGCAAGAACTGATCATTGATAGACTGGATATACACGTAGATATCATTTTGAGTATAGATAAGCCTGTTTGAGTGCCGTGGATAGGTAGAAAAAAGTTTATTACAAAACCGGTTTTATTACAAAACCGGTTGTCTTCCAAATGTAACAAAAATCTTGCATCCCAACCGATTTTGTAATAATTTTATTACAATTCCGGTTTTATTACAATTCAGGTTGTAACAGGTTGTTATACTTGTTTTGTGCAGGAGAAGTGCATGCATCTCACATGCCCTAATCGAATGTATGTTGAGGACAGAGTATGCCGAACATTGTATGTACGTGTGGGATATATAGGGACGAACATCTACTTCACCTTAGAGCCCAGTCAAGACATACAAGACCTGCACATGTTAGCCGGCTCACTCTCCATGCTACAGGAAGCCTTGTGGTATCACGTGACTAACTATCTGGAGGACAACCAGAGCAAGTTCTTTATATGTCAACAAAACGGGTTTATAGTTTTCAAACGAGACCATATGATGGTGCTGAATGAACTCGCATATAAATCTGAAAACACTATTATGTATTCGGATATAGACTATATTGCAATAAGGATTTCTATTTCTGGTAGATATAATGCAAGTACATTTGAGAAAGATATGGACATTGTGGATGGTTTGTTCACTAATTACAAACGGTCTCCATATTTATCACATTATATCATACGTTATAGGAAGATGGCTGAGAATGTGTTTCACCTGGCTGATTTGTCTTTGACCGAGTACCTATTTCTAGGCAACACAATCGTGGACCCACTCGCTCAAAGTCTCTCAATGGACCCAATTCTTCATAACGCTTTTGGCGCAGCAGTCCACAGTGATTCGTATAACATGACAATCTGCCCCTTAGGGCCTTATGACAATAAAGTTTGTAATGCAGATTCGGATCATCAGCTTCAACAGTTCTGTCCAAAACTGGAACTAGAAGAAGACCGATTCTGTAAAACCGATCAGGGTATTCAGCTCACGGATATTGATGCGTCTCTATCTAATAAGGACCTTATGTTCACTATGAATGATACTGCTCTTGTCTGTTATAAGGCGTACATTGCTTTGGTTGATAAAATGTTAGCCGATAAAAATGCAGAACATTGGACACCGAGTGAAATAGTAACAGTTATTGCTTTATGTTTATCTCTGGTATCCTTACTTCTAACCTTGACGACATATACATTATTAAAACAATTACGTACACTGCCTGGCCTCAACATTATGGGACTAACAATCAGCCTGTTCATTAGTCACCTACTGTCACTCATCAATACCGTCACTAGAACTAGTTCAGACAGTGTCTGTGTTGCTCTAGGTATAGCTTTACACGTGTTTCTGTTACTGGCTATATTCTGGATGTTTGTTTGTACCTTTCACATGACCAGAGTGTTTATGAGTCTGCGGAAGGTGAGCTCTACAGAATCTAACAAGTTCCGTACCTTCATCCGTTACTGCTTCTTCACCATCGTCATGACGGGGATATTTGTCAGCATCAACATGATAACAACCAGTGTCAGGACTGATGGCGATAATGTAGGATACAACAATATCAGGTGTTACATTGAATCCCTGGACATGGTTCTGATAACATCGGCAGTTCCTATCGGTATTGTAGTCATAGCCGACCTCGGAATGTTCCTCTGTGTCATCATCAAGGTCGGTAGATCTCCTGACATGAAGAAGTGTCGCACAAACGATCGCAACAACATAATTATCTTCGCTAAACTTTCTACCATTACTGGCATTACTTATATCTTTGGGTTTATCTACCAGTTTACCGAGATTGAATTCTTCGTTTATATCTTTGTTTTGTCAAATGCTAGTCAAGGTGTGTTTATATTTTTCGCGTTTATATTGAATCAGCGTGTGTTTGGTATGTTTAAGCAGTTTTATGCTAGCAGACTTGGTCATAAAACAAGTGATAAACATGCGCTGCATATAACCAGAGAAAAGACAGACTCGGAATCTCATCATTCTAAAGTTACAGAACAGACAAGCTTGTAGACGTTAGTCTCGTTATTACCTTATTCACTCATTATTTAGAAAGGAATTGAAAGCTCTAGTCACTTAAACCTCCCATTAATAATCGAAATTAACAGTGCACCAATCCAAATAATTTGATCAGATGTAGCGTTTCTTTTGGTCCTTCTAGGTGGAAAACATTGTGGGAAATGAAGAAATTGCTTGTCACAAGCAATTTCTTCATTTTCCATAATGTTTTCAAGAACCATTATCTTTAAGAAGTCAAAAAGCGTCAATGTGTAGTAATGTGTTAATGGTGACAAATAACAAACATGTATGTTTAAAATCATTTATAAATGTTGTGTGTCCAAAGTATATTGTCAATCATTATGAAATACTCTGTACCAGAAACATGTGCTATAATACGGGTATTATAAACGTACTAGTAAATTAAATTAGTAGTAATTACGATTGTTTTGTGTTTCATCATTCTAGAATTCCTGTATGTACAGTATTATTTGAAAGCAATTGTCTCTCCAACCATAACCATACAATTATTATAGGCCTACATCTATAACTGTAGTATGCTGAAGTAAATGTAAACTAAATAGACGATTGCATTTGTCTTATTTCGCTGCTTTCCCCACCCCTAAACACCGTAACCACAGCTTAGCATAGCATGGGTAGTAGGCCAATTCGAGACATTCTTGAAGAAAGGCGACCATTTGATCAGATGTTTTCTATTATTTATCATCTTATCTCTTAGCTATTTTCCAAACAAGTCTTGTTTTTGACGTGAATAAAAGAAACAAGTTTGGACGAACATCAAGTCAAAGAACGAAATATCGATAACCTGTAAATGAAATTCCTCCTTTTGCCAGAAGACTGCTGGTCTTTGATTTGCACACTCATCATGCATTTAGCCTCGTTATTTAAAGGTCTTTATTAGTTCAACCATCTCCTCTCATTTTAATTCATTTCAGGCTAATTATCTACCTGGTTCAAACTAAAAAACCACCCACTGGTCAATCATCAATAATGGTAAAAATCGCTACTTGTCAACAAATATCTCGTAACTGCAGCTTAAAACAAGCTGCAGTTACGAGGTTTTGATGAAAAGCAACGAGTTAATGCTTCCGACTGGGATGCGAACTTATCTTGAACTGGCATGCCCACAGGAAGTAATTTTATATAAGGGTCTAAAGTCCCAGTGTCTGAATATTGATGGGTTGGTTTAACGGGAATTTCACTAAATTGTCAGTGTGAAATAATAAGTAATAAGGAAATTTCGGCATTTTTGTCCAATCTTTGGGGGGGGGGGGGGGTTTAGGTCCCCTAGCCCCCAGTTCCTAGGGGCCTGACAGGTCATCCAACACAAATTTAGACTGGTCCAAATTAAAACCTTGTATACCATAACAAAGGATCTGATTGCGTGGCTAAGATCTCACAAAATGGCACCATGAACACCATTGGTCCTTTTTCAAATGAGCCGATGATTTACTTCCCGAACTGTGAAGTCTTTGGGAAACAATGGCAGAAAAGACAAGCATGCTAGTTGCGAGCATTTATCCCTTTCTTTCAATATTTATTACCATAATGCATAGCCTAATTATAAAAAAAAACGAATATAATTGTGGACTTGAAATCCGTTATTTTGTCGTCTGCACCTCATCGGTCAGGGCCTAATCGTCAATACTAGCATACATTTTGGTCAATGAGACAACACATAGAAGATTGATACCCATTACACATTGTGGTACTCGTTTTAGATCGTGTTGTTATTGACATTTAGATCAGAGAAAGTTGGGAAAATGATCATACTGGAACCCAGTCTAGCACTTCAAATGACTTACTATCTTATAGAACATGTGTGGTCTGAATTTCATGCATCCCAATTTTGACTTTTTAAATGGAACGTAATTGCTGTGATAACTCTATTTCTGTAGGAATATCAATGTTTGAGCTAAACTTTCAGGAAAAACAGCTCCGAATCCACTGTCCATTCATCTTAAAATACTTAAATACGGATATTTAAATTCACGAACTATAGAAACTGACCCCTTCTTATTTAGTGTGCAAAAATATGCCTTACTCCGGTATAACAAACTAGATCAACGAGTCTAAAATTGGAAATACTATAGATGAAAGATGATGACAATGACAGGACTTCATGTACTGGCTAGGTCCAGTCTAATAGACTTGCTAAAGAGCAAAGTCCAGACAGCGGTACGGCATCAACCCGTGAATAAGGGGAGATCACTGCGAAGTAGGTTGGCAAAAGAGATTCACGTCATGAGGATTTGGGCCAATCAGAGTTACCGTCAGAAGTCACATGACGTCAGCGCGATTTTCTCCGGCTATTGACCAAGTACACTGTGCATAGACGGTTACGAGTATATATATATTTCGCCATGTAATTCAACCCAACAGAAACTCTACCTTTACCTCCAGATATCAAAACCTATTTAACTCTTTCCCAAACAGCAGGATTATAGGATAGTCCAATTCAAAGCTATTGCATACCACAAAATGGAAGTTAATAAAGATGGGATAAGTGTATAATATCGATCAGAAAATATTGAGACAAGAGGAAAACTGCTGGTTATCAGCAGTTTCTTATTTTGACTCAATCTTTTCCTTAGCCTATCTTCGTAGGGACGTCAAAACCAGGTCTTGTTTGGGAAAGGGTAAAATGTAGTATGCTAGAAACGGCTGTCGCTGTTGGAAAATTGATCTACGTGAACTAAAGCAGTGTCAGAAATTTCATTGTTTGATCTTTAACAATATCGAAGTACGACGACAAGCAAAGACTGTATTGTTAAACCGAAGTGACCGTGCGCTATGAATATTTATAAACAAACGTAATCGTCTGCAATATTGACAAAATTGAGCGCAAGGTTACTTCGGTTCAATAATATGTCTACTCTCAACATATACACGGTGTATAATCACGTGACTTAGTATTTCCGATAATCTTCAATAAATGTTTCAATATTTGACTAATTTGAATTCGGTTTGATTCAGAGAAGGTAGAAAAATGTCAGGAATAACCTGGACGTGGTGGACTTTTGAAAAATCAATGATAAAAAAGTTATTGAAGATAAACCAAAATTTTGGTTTATCTTCAATAACTTTTTTGTCAGTAGATTTTTCAAAAATCAAACACGTTCATCTAATGCGTGACGTCTACCCACCTTCTCTGCTTCAAACCGAATTCTAATCGGACCAGTATTAACAAAATTATTGAAGATTTTCTGAAATTGTTGCATCACGTGATTATCCACCGTGATATTATAGCTTATCTTGTATTTGGCCGATTTAACCCATTACTGTACAGTGACGCCTTTTGACTTCCCCATCAGACAAACTTTTGGGAACATTGTGGAAAATAGAAAGAATGCTTGTCACAAGCAATTTCTTCATTTTCCACAATAATTTCTATCCCAAATTGAAAGATTTTTTTTTTAAAAAATTTTATCAATTTGAAATTGTCGTCTGCAACATCTTTCAAATTGGAATAGTCTAAAAATTTGCCGTCTGGTAATGGATTAGATGTAACCTCTGTAGTTTTAACACGGAAACTCCGACTTTTCTGGCGTCATTTATATAAGTGTCACACAACATTAGGTAATCCTATAATTTCAATTTCTTGATTTCACAGTAATATAAAGGCCGACACAGACAGTGATCACGCTATCGGCCACAGACCCACACCAAGATAATCTACCGATGACTGTTTGCTTATAAAATTTCACCCAAGAAATTTTGTTTTATAATTTTTTATGCGCCAAAGCAGTCTCCCCCACCCCTTCCACTGGAAAGCACATACCTCTCTCCCGCATGGGAAAAATGTCTGGACACGCATATAATATATAGCGGACGAGAATTGACCTGGCAGAGCATTCCATTCGATTAGCATGGGCTGCTCTGCCAGTGCCAGGTCATTTATCGTGAGGTATACCTGTAGCTAATTATCTAGGCTACTGCAAAATATTGACAAACGAAGTCTCATATAGAGCACGAGAGTATGCGATAAGTTATCTTGTGATAAGAAATGGAAATAGTTTTGAAGGCGACGGGTAGAGAATGTGGCTGTCTAAAATGGTAATTCACCATGGCTGACCACAGTTTTGAAGAATACTGTGTTGCGGCATGCAGGGTCCCGGTAGATTTTGCCAAGGATAAACTTATCAAAGTTGTGGAGGACGTTTCTGGTGCTCGCGTAACGAAAGTCGGGGTTGTGGAAGGTGCGGAAAACGATCCTAATCTAGAGAAGGTGCTGCTAAAACTCGATTCTCGAAAAGGTAAGTTGGTTATTAATCACACAAACATTATTATTGACGAAATAACAAATTGTAAAACAGCTATATCGTTTGGTAGATAACTTCTTGTTTCGTTTTCGAAAACGAAAGAAGAAATCCGCCATATTGTTTTTCCTGTCCAGACTCGATTCTGAAAAAGAAGGAAAAAAAAAATGTTTACACGTATGAATCACACAAACATAAATGTTGATGAAATTACAACCTTCAAAATAGTCGTATCGTTTTATAAATTTCATTTTAATTAGATTTTGAAAACGACAACTAAACTGACACGATTTAAAAACGCAAAACACATTTTCGTTAACCATTCCTTTCCTATTGCCTCGATCGGCACCATATTTGGGGACATGTATGAGACAATGTATACGCTTCACGCCCCAGCAATTTTTGTCGTGTTTTCTGTAAACTATCCGGACATCTGAACCGCCCATCACTAAATGCTCGTGTGTCTCGTGCATGCAGACCATGTGTCAGATCACTAAGATTTTTTGTGTACAAATTGCCACTTTGATTTACTTTATAAAACAATATGAGAACAACGAAAGAAAATTTTGTATAAAATTCTGAGGCTTACTTTGCGAAAAAGGAACCGAGTTTTTTGGCTTTTAGTTTGCCGTGTTTCGCAAATGAAGGTAGCTGGACGCTTTAATGTAGCCGAATCGACAATTCCAAGGTTTAAGGACAGATCCTCCATTTATTTCCTACGGTAAGATTTTTTTTATTTTTTCTGTACTGATATCTAAATATATGAGAAGTAAAAAAATGACTTAAAAACTATAGGTCACCAAGCGAATTAAAAAGTTATTTGATTTCAAGGGAGACTACTCTTGTCTAAAATTGCAAAAATGGGGTGTCACTTAAATACCCACAAAAAAGGTGTTTGGGATGACTAGGATTACATAAATAAGTATTTATTGTGTTCGATATGTTTTATTCTGTGTGTGTATTTGTAGTATTATAAGGTCCCTCCCTGCTCATAGCAGATCTCGTGCGGACCCCAGAATGCAACCCTACATTCCGTTAAATTTTATTATTTTTTTTTTTTTCCAAAAGGGTTGATTTTTTTCCGGAGATTGATCTTTCTTCTTCTTTTACCCAAAATAGTTAAATTTTTAAGCCAAATAGACGGGCACATTATGCTAATTCAGCCTCGCTTTGTACCCATCATCGCAGTTTGTTTTGTTACAGAAGTCGGAGTTTGTCCTTATTCCGTTTTGCTTATTGCCTGTATTGGTCTTTTTCATGGTGTTTGTTTCTCTCTCTCTCTCTGATAAGCCTTTGGTGTGGTGAAAATAGAAAATTAATGATAGTTCTTTTTTATCGGATCATCATGATTATGTGAACGTGTATGCTGTTTGATTACATTGCTACATTGCCAAATTTTCCAACACATTATTTGTACAAATATGTTATATAGAACATACTTGGGCTATATCTTTTTATTTACAATACGTTTTTTTTAATCAATTTATGTATTTATGTTTTATTTTTATCATTTAGATATCATTGTTTTTATTCACCTTTTTATATATTTATATATATATATATATTTTTTATTTTTTTTTTTTATTTTATTTTTTTTTTTTTCATTTTTAACCTTTTTTTTTATTACTACTCGTTTTGTTATTTTTATTACTTCATTTTGCCCCATTATCCACAATAAAGGTTCTATTTACATAAGTTTTTCTATCATTATTATTTACAGTTTTACTAGCCGCCTATAACAGTCTAGTAAAATTTTGTCAGCCGTTTTGGATGACAGAGTTTTTGAAATATGAACTAGCCAAGAAAGTGTTATGACATAACAAGGATAAAACGGTTTAAAAATATCTCATCTTTTCCACTTATGCCTTTAAATTCTCACTCTATTAGGCATTTTCAAAATAAGACCTGATGCCGATATCCATCATTGGATGAAGTTTGGGAATTATTGAGGCAAAGGAAGGTAATTGGTATCAGCACTCTCTCCCTTTGCCTCAACATTCTTTGTACTATTTCATACACATGTTCTTTGTACCCGTGTACCGACATGTACTCTGTCGTTTGCAGCAGCTACAGAATCTGTCATTTGTCTTTTTTCTGAACTGAAAAGGGTTAAGAATTTCAAAACAAGATCCTGCTAAAAGTGTTGGTTGTTTAAGATTTTCCTGTTTCTTTGTATACTAATGATTTTAAGAAAGGATATACCAAGCAGAGATTAAGGCATATGCTTTTATTTCTCAATCTGTTGAGAAGGAAAGCAAATAAACAAATTAATCACCTTTTTGTTACCTTTTATCTACGCCCTGATGTTATTAAGAGGATTTGATAAGAAAGTTATTATTCACATCACTTTATTTGCCATTGATCTTTATCGGGCTTGTCTGGTCAATTAAACACAGATGTTTAACATTCCAATACAATTTAAATGGGTAATATTATCAGGCACCCTGGTCCCCAAGTTAAACCATTTTAGCCACCTGCTTTAGTCAGTGTGGTAAACATATATTTATTCATTCAATGCACAATTAAATTCAGTTCTAAGAAGCAGTCTTTTACTGGCCTTCTTTTCTAGTTTCCACCTGCTTTAGTCAGTGTGGATATGTTTTAGAGCATTTCACTTATCGGTATTAATGCGTTTATTTTAACAAAAGAATCAGTCCTTTAGCAATACCCTATTTTACAAGACCAACCGCCCCTGTCAGTATGGTCAAATAGTATTAGAAGACATTTATTTTAACCCTTTCCCAAACAAGATATGGTTTTGACGTCCCAATTATAATGGGCTTTTGAAAACATTAAGACAAGAGCGCAAGGTATTAATAATCAGCCTTTTCTGCTTTTGCCTCCATATTTTCTGTGCTATATTATTCCTAAATTCTACCTTGATCAATATCCATTTTGTCGTCTGCATGCAGAAGTTTTCAAATTGGTTTGGTCCATCCTATGATTTTACCATTTGGGAAGGGGTTATGGATTTATTTTGGAATTGCATTCTTTATAGCATAGATTTTGCCATTTTTTCTATCTGATATTAACTACTGGATGTATTTAAGAAAAAGAAGCAGACAAATTCTGACCTTCTTTACATTATATGGCTTTATTTACTTGCAAGAATGTCAATGCGTAGGCCTAGTTTATTTTTCAATTGTTATATGAAGAAGCAACCTAATGCTGACTTTATCATTGCGTGATACATTCATCACCCGCCTAAAACAGTGTGATTATGCATCCCCCAACACATTGATTGGTGATTTGACTTGACAGATCTGATTCAGACCTTTACCTGGGTGAGAGTTATTAACCTACTCCCGCATGACAAGGCCCCGGGACTTTTGTTTTTAGAGAAAAAGTGCATGGAATGAAGAAATTATTTAAACAATTCCCCCAATTCACCGTAGCGAGAAATAAGAATAAATTTACTTAATCATTTTCAGAAAAATGTCAAGTTTTGGCTTCCGGCATAAAATTAATTTAAGGAAACATTGAGGCAAAAGGAGAAAATGTTGATTCCTATTCTTGCCCCAATGTTTCCATTGCCATATCTTCCCGGAACCAAAATAGCTATTTAGTCGCTGTTTCAAAATGGTTAAATTTGTTGTCTATATTTTCTTTATTTTTTTTTTTTTATTATTATTATTTTTAATTTGATAAGTTTTAAATGCTGCCGCCCGGTGATGACTTAATCACATTGAGTATGATTCTTTAGGTTTGTCATGCGAGAACAGGTTAATAGGTGAGGAAATGAAAGAGAGAAGTGGTGCCAATATTTCAATCCATTACTAAACGACAGCGTTTCAGACTGGCCAAATTATAAGAATTTAGGTATTTGTTTCAAGATGATTGAATCCAAAATACCTGGTTACTGCGTATATAGCAGAAAACACTGCAGAATATGGAAAAAAGACCGTTGCTTATTTGACCTGCAATAGCAATGAATTTTGTGCTAAAAATAGACAAGATGCATAACCATACTTTGATAAACCATTGGTGTTGTTATAAAAACTCGCAACCATGCCTTGAACCAAGTCGTAGTTACGAGATTCTCCAACAACACCCTAGGAAATACAACTGCTTGCCCGCAACCACGTCACGACCAACTGTCAATATCGTTCTCTATTGCCTCATCCTACACAGAGCATGTTAAATGTTGTTTCCTTAGCCTGCTTAAAAAGCATTACAGCGTGGGAATGTATTATAGCTTATTCATCATTTTAGTTTTTGTAAGAAATTTGAAGATTGCGTCTCTAGTACGTTGGGCTGTTTTGCTGTCTGGGAAGAGTAAAGTTTTTCGGTTTATCACTGGAATATCCAACTGCATTACTTCATTCTTAAAACATTGCCTTTCTTGTTTGTACAGTGGACAATCAAAGAAAACATGCTCGAAAGTTTGCACAACAGTACAATGTTCACAGCACGTTTGGGGAAACCTTTCAGCTCCAAGCCGGCTAACCCCTAATCTTAATTTTGTATATACTGTGTCTTGAACCTTTATATTACTGTATACTGAGATTTTAGAGGGATTTTCATAATATTTATATCTAGCGAGGTCTTTCGCCCTAAATTCATTTTTGATTTTCTGTTCTATTATTCCATATGTTTCTTTTACGCTCATTTTGATTTCGACATATTCCCCAGAGATTGACCCTTTCTTAGCTGTGTGATCTGCTATCTCATTTCCAATTATACCCACGTGACTAGGGATCCAAACTAGCATGACGTCTAAACCAATATCGCTTAGTAGCTTAGTATTTCGCAGAATATTGTACAAAATTTCAGGTCTTGTTTGTGATCTGCCAGATTGAATTGATTGTAATGTACTCAATGAATCCGTGAAAATTGTGATTTTGGCTGTTTTAAACTCATTCCTTTCTCTTTTTGAGAGCCAATCAATGGCATAATCAATTGCTATTATCTCGCATGTATATATCGACACTCTGTGATCAATTTTAATCCCTTTATTCAGTAATACAGAGTTATTTTCATCGAACATGACTATACCAGCCCCTGCTTGTTCTTTTTCTGGGTCTTTGCTTCCATCTGTGTAAACCTTCGTGGAGTTATTGAACTTTGAAATGTATTCTTTTGCTTTGCGAAAGAGAATATCTGTTTCTTCCTCCTTTTTTGAAATTTGATTTGTTAGCTCAATATCTACAATTGGTTTACATATTTCAAGCAAATCTTTGTGATAGGGTTTAACTATGTCTGATTTGTTCAAGTTGTGTTTTGCTGTAAGATTTTGGATTTCTTGAGAGTAAGGATTTTTAACTGAGCGTACTTTTTTCGAATTTAATACAAATACTGGATCTATATCAATTTTTTCGTTAATAGGTAAGTTTTCCCCATGGCCAATTGATCTTGCCCAATACTTCAACATATTCATCTCCCTTTGAAGTTGAAGGGGTAAGTCACCGCATTCTGCTATGAGAGGTGTAACAGGTGTGTATTTCGGACAATTCGTAATGATCCTTAGGGCCTTATTTTGAACCTTCTGTAACTTATCAAGAACACTGTTGTTGGCGGAGTGGTAAACAATTGAACCATAGTTGATTTTTGACTTAATCAAACTTTGGTAAACATTGTAGAGGGATTTTTTATCAGACCCCCAGCTATAACCTTTGATTGACCTTAAAAGATTGATGTCTTTTTCTGTCCTTTTTATGACATTGTTTACATGTTCCTGCCATGTCAGGTATTTATCAAAAGTGAGTCCGAGAAATGTAGCAGATTTATTATATTCGAGAACTGTGTCACCCAATTTTAGTTTCGGAAAGTTGGGATCTTGCTCTGGTGCGGATTTACGGGATTTAAGTTGAAACATTACAACTTGTGTTTTCACGGGATTTATCTGAAAACCATTATCTTTACTCCATTTGTTAATGGAATCGAGAGCTTTTTGAGTCTTTTTAACGGCTAACTTGGGACATTTTGACTCTGTCCAAGTTGCACTATCATCAACAAATTGAGATAATTGTATGTTGTCCAGGATATTATTTTCCTCAGCATTATGATGGTCTATTGTATCCTTTAATGAGTTCATTATGAGAGAAAAAATAATAGGTGACAAAACACTGCCTTGTGGACACCCATTTATAGTTTCGACAGTTTCCGATACGCAACCCTGATATTTAACCTTAATCTTTCTGCCTTCTAGAAAGTCTTTAATCCAGTTGAGCAGTTTACCCTTTATTCCAATTTTCTTGAGGTAAAGAATGGCCCCGGAGTTCCATAGTTTGTCAAAGGCTGCAGTTAAATCTAGGAATACCCCAAGAAGAAAATGTTTATTTTTCTGTGCACGCCGAATATCAGATTCCAGTCTTGTTAAATTATCATCGCATGAGTGACCTGACCTACAGCCTGACTGATATTTAGAAATCAAGTTATTTTTCTCTAAATAATTACAAAGCCTAGGTTTGATCATTTTTTGCATAAGTTTTGTGAATGTGCTAGTTAATGAAATAGGCCTATACGATGCTGGGTCAGTGTTTGGTTTATTTGGCTTTAGTAAGGGTATAATCGTAGCCTCGTGCCACGAGTCTGGTGTTTTACCTGTTGCCCAAGATTCGTTGAAAAGATTTAGAAGTTTGATTTTGGCATTATTTGACAAATTTCTGAACACTGAATAATGAATTCCATCATCACCTGGAGCACCGTTTTGACAGTTACTTAAGGCCTGATCCAATTCATGCATAGTGAAGTCATTGTTGAATGACAAATTTTGTCCTTCCCTTGCTTCTGTGATAGGGTCGTAATTTTGCAGAATCGAGTCTGCGTCCGCTTTTCGTTGCAGAAAACTAGGGTCGAATCCTTGGTCACTACTAATTTTTTCATAATGATGAACCAACTTCGATGCTTTTTCTGCAGGATCTGTTATAACTTCTCCATTTATTTTGAAGGGAGGATTGGAGCGCGGTGTTACACCCGTAATTCTCTTAATGAAATCCCATATCTCTTTAGAATTTGTTCTATCATTTATTTTTGAGCAGAAATCTTGCCAACCCTTTCGTTTTGCATGACGTAAAGTGTATTCTGCATTCCTCCTGGCCCGACTGAATAACTCTTTCATAGTTTGGCTTTTGTTAAACCGAATTTTTTTCCTAAGGTTTTCTCTTTTTTTAATAGCTTCATTACATTCATCTGTCCACCAGGGTGCCTGATTTTGTTTATTATGGTGAGGTTTTGTTAATGGAATAGTTTGGTCTAAAATTCCTACTAGCTTTTCATAATATTTTTCAAAGTGAGTTTCAATGTTTTCATCAAATGTGTCCTCTTCAAATTCTAAATTACATTTTTGTTTGAAATTATCCCAATCAGTTTTGGAAGCCTTCTTGTAGTTCCATTTAATATCTTTTGGTTTAGAGTACAATTGCTTGTTGAATGTGACATGAACTATTATTGGAAGATGATCACTGCCAAAAGAATTGTCAAGTACACTAAATTCGCTGCTAGGTTGCAATTTTGCAGAAACAAACCCCAAGTCAAGAGCACTTTCTTTGTTCCCATCATTTGCAATTCTAGTTATTTGGCCGTCATTTAAATTATTAATTCGCTTTTCGGAAAGGAACTCTAACAAGGCTTCCGCCTCGCCGTCATGTCTATGGTCATCGGTAGGATTCCAGCTTGTATGTTTAAGATTGAAATCTCCTACAATGATGTTGTTATGCCTTATGTTTTTGAAAATAATTGGTAGATTTTGTTGGGAAATTACTCTTTTATCTATTACATGAATATTATAGACATCAATTTCCTGCGTTTTCCCATATACTGTGATAGCAGACAATTCTATTTCTGGCGTAAAATATGTGTATTTTTCGGTGAATTGAATGTCATTCTTTACATAAATACATAGACCTCCCCCAGTTTTATTTTTTCTTGTTTTGCATACGGGATTTTGGTAGCCTTTGAGGTTGAAATGCCGGTCATTTTCTTTATACCAGGTTTCCTGGATACAAATTACATCAATTTGCTCATTTGAATTGTTGATAAAATTTTGGAGCTCATTCATTTTTACACTTGTTTTACCTTTAATTGACCTAGCATTCCATGACATGACGGCGAGTTCTTGTTTTTTGTACATTACATTATTTTCATTGTTCACCGCCATGATTACTTCTTATTGTGCTAAGTCAATGGTATTATTTTTTTTTATTAATTTCACATTAATTTATGAACGGTTATTTGTTCGGCGGTGAGGGTTGTGTCCTCTTCTGTTATCATAAACCATAAATCTCCCCCCGTGATTAGGGAAGAATGGTCCGTTTGCCATATGTTGCCACCTTCCAGTGAAGTTTGGTGGAGGACCATAACCCCTGTAGTGTGGGTTGAAACGAGGACTATAACCCCTGTAGTGAGGGGTCTGGTTTCTTTTATCACTGATGTGTCGATCATGTTTTTGAGCCCTTTTTTGAGTTTCGCTCGCTTCGGAAGCAGATTGTTGTTCCATCTGTATTTCGTGATTTGGGGCTTTGTTAAATATAGAGCTTTCTTTTGAATTATTGTGTGGTATTTGGACAGCTTCATATTTTAATAGTTTTTCTTGTAGAACTTCGAAAATTTCTGTTTCTGATTTACCCACTAATAAGCCTGCCAGCTGTTTAAGATCTTCATTATTTATGTCTTTTATTGTTGTTGACATTTGCATAAATTTTGGTGGATCAACTCCAACCGACTTACATTTGTTGACATATTTGGTGACTGTATTTGAGTTAAAACTTTTTATTTTGTTTGAGTATTTGAAAAAAGCTGGACAACCTTTGTAAGCAGCACTATGTTGACCAGAACAGTTAGCACATTTTCTTATTTCAGATTTACACTGGTCATGTGTATGGTTACCAGCACAATGGGGACACTGTGTTGCGTTATAGCATACATTTTTATTGTGCCCAAATCCTTGACAGTTATTACATCGAAATACTGACTTTAAAGCGGGTGTAACCTGGTGTCCTGCAACATTGACTGGACAATTTGGTGTATCAAAAGTTACGAGTAGAGTCTTATCAGTGCGGCCCTTTGTTACTTTGGAAACTCCATGTGATTTCAATACAAGTTTTTCAATGTTTTGAATTTCGTTTGCGTCCTTAATTTCAACAACTCCCCTAGCCTGAGTTGGTTTATCATCTTTAATCTTTAAGTCAAATTGTCCAAATTTAAAGTTTTTGAGTTCTGTTATTTTGTCTTCTCTAATTTTGATTTTTAGACCATTCTTGATTTGGTTGATGTTACTCAAAATTTTGATATAGTTTGGTCCAAACTCTTTTAAAAGGGCAGCAATGAGATCTCCCATTTTGCTTACATTAGATCCTACAGATCCTATGAGAATTATTGTTAGGGTTAGCCAGATAGGTGATTTATTTGATAACTCATTGGACCTATTTCTCTTGTTCTCGACTGTTGACCAACCAACCATATCCTCGGTCGGATCGCCCTGAGTCGTAGGTACCGGAGTACTAGTGACAGTCTTTGCACTGCCAGATAGATACCCTACCAGCGAGTCCACAGATTCTACAGAATCTATAGATCCGACGGAGGTATCAGCCATATTTGCCAGCTTCGCATCAGGCGATCCGCACGAGGAAGATGAGCAGTTGGCCACTTCTGAGTGTGGCCTTTTTTCCTTTCTTTGGTTAGGGGTTATAGGGGTAAAGGTGTTGAATAGTTCTATACTCATCTTGTTACCCCCTGATTTAACTTATTTGAAAATGAATTAATGAAAAATAATAAAATTGAGAAAATGTTATCTAGAAGTGATATTAAGATAAAAGGTTAACAAAGGTTGAGTTATTGGTGTATTAGTTTTGGGTTAAAACAAAGTCAAACCAGTCTGTAGAACTTCAACACCTGATATTCTCCAGAAGATTAAATCCAGTTTAAGTTGGCACTAAACACAAATTTCAAATACACACTATTTCTAAATCAGAATTTCGACTAGAAACAAATTAAATCACTTTATAAGCTTAAAAAATTTCACTTTGAAGTAATTAACCATAAGAGAAATACAAGAATATCATAAAGGCAATAATCCTCTATATAGGTAAAGGATTAATTTTATCTTTAGATAAGACGCGCGATGTTGACACCTCGGGGGTCAGAGAGAGAATTGATGTTTTATTCTGTCTAAATGAGTATCAATTTGGGAAAATTTAGTGACGATTTTGAATTTTTTAGGAAAATATTCTTTCAAAAGAAGCTGAAATTGCTCTTATTTCGCAACGTTTCTGATAATAAAAAAATTTCCAGCGGTAAGAATTTTTTTCTTTTTTGGTATAGACATAGTGCTTGGTCATACCTACAAAAACAAAAAAAGAAAAATATATCAAACCAAGCGTTTTTCTTAGTTATAAGTAAAATTTGGTTTACTTTTTGCAGCTCTGTCCGAAATTGTTTCACTACTTTTATCCATTTCCTTCCTTATTACCAGCTTTAGATAATAAAAGTGTCATTTTTTTGTGTCCATCTGAAGCGGACTAGCTCATAAAGACACCATTTTGCTTTTGTTGAGCTCCGTTTCCTATCGCTAACGCCACATGTCTAACGCGTAACAAAAAGCAAAATGTACCATCCGAGTACTATTACACTTTAATTGACCAAACAGAGAAAATTAAAATAACCGAAAAGGGTCTTGCCATTTATCAACCAAACATTAACTAAGTGTAAAAAATACATTTGCTGAAAAGGGCAAATTATTGAAACAGCTTTATCTCGTTATTTAGGGTATGCGCAGTAAGCTGCGCAGTAACAACTGGAGGATCTGTCCTTAATAGACGTGTAAACGACACGGGAAGATTTACAGACCACCCACGACCCGGTCAGCTGCGTGTAACAACTGTACGTCAACATAATTGTATACGTCAACGTCACTAACGCAACAGATTTGTGACGGCTCAGTCTACAGCAAATTATATGGTTGGTAATCGCGGACGGCCTATACATCGCGACATGGTGATAAATAGCCTATGAAAACACTGGGTTCGCTGTCCTCGATGTTCGATGCCAGGCTCTTAACTCAACGTGCATTTAGGCATAATCTGTATATATATATGGGACAAGGAAGTCAATAAAAACCGAGATTGTATCGCTTTCTATGTTTGGGACAGGTCACTTTTAAATGACGAACATTATTTGACAGAGCTGAAATAAAAATATACTGTAATTTCTAACCTATTCCTTACTTAAAAATGAGGGATATATCATTATTATTAGAAATTGAATTGTTTTATCTTCATTAGTTATGATTAATCTTAATGAAATTGAAGTAAAGTTCTGGGACATGAAATTCACGTTTCTCGTAGAATCACACAGGTTACAAAAAGGAATTTCTTTAAATATTGTGCATTGATCTAGGGGTGCATAATATCTTTATTTTTTTTTTGAGATAATGGCTGACAAACTGGGTGGAGTGAATTGAAGAACTAATACAGAAAATCAACAAATTGAGATGATATGTGTAATGATTCCCAAAAACGTTCTGCTCTCGATCCATTGAAAGTACAAGCAAAATGTAATTTTGATCTGATTTATAAAGAGAAAGAGTCATTTAATGTCAGAGTTAAAATTTCATTCTAATGTCAATTTACCCCACCCACTTTGTCAGGCATTATCTCCAAAAAATAAGCCCTCGTCAGATTTTTTACACAAACAAATTAAATATATTTAAAGAAGAAAAACATTTTCTGACACCTTGTTGCATCCCATCCTTTAGGAATATATACTGAAGGGCAAAAGAAACTATACAGTTTTAGATTGAATTTAATTTTCTTATTTCAAAGCAAATTTGTATAATTTTCACGACTATAAATTTGTACATCTATTTTTCAATATAATAACTAAATACGTCCGTTTTACTGGCCAAACAGCCATGTGCACATGCATATCATTAAATTCATTTAACTACCCCACCCACGTAACGGTATTCAAGCTATTGACATCTTTTTCAGCGTGTGTAGTCTTTGTTGCTAAGCAAATGATAAATCAGAGTTATAGTCCAATTTCCGCAAAAAGGAAATCCCCTCGACGCCAGCAAAAACTGGGTAGTCAGCATGTTCAGACCGGAACCATAACGTTTTATGTTTCTTAGCTCGTGAACTGATCCAATCAGACAATACTTAATCTATAAAACACATTTCAATACTTACAGAGCTTAAAACGTGAGAAAAAGGGGGCGAATCATAAACACGACCGATAAATTCGCGTTCGGCACTAACGTGACGTAACGTAACGTTGTCCAGTCAACTGCAGGAAAGGCACGCGAGAGATCGTTATTTTAAATTCAGAACCGTTCAACGTCTAACTGGAAACATTAGCCTTAGTGCTAGGCGTCTGACAGCCTGAGGCCGTCAATGCTAGACGAGCATGACGTCATCGCTCAAATTTGACGATTATGCCACAAGTTTGACACAAACCCACTTTTATGACGCAAAACAGTTTAATGCGAGTGTCGTAAGCAGTAAAAGACGTATGTACAGAAAAAAGTGTATAAATTGGAGATTTCTTCAATGGATGATTGTTTCATAATTCAATTATTTAAGATCTGACGGCTGATCTTATCCATATAAGAGTGCTCTCTTTCAGTCGATCCTGCAACTAGGGACACTCAAATATTGACTTTAGATAAAGTTTATAACAAATTCTGACCATCTTTATTCAAATATAGGGGATAAAACATTACCTGGATTTTTCAATTTGACCCCTTTATAAATGACACGGTTATAAAAACAACAAGAAAATGTGAACACTCTTTTCTAACCCCATATTTCTAATGCCAAATGGCAAACGTAGATTTATAATACAATTAATTTCACGAGCTGTGATTCACTTTTGATGAATTCAAATGAAAGTAAGGTGTATAGTTTCTTTTGCTTTTCAGTATAGATCTATCAAAGATGTTTTGCACCAAGTCCTCCTTTGCAATGACACAGCGTAATATGAAAAAAAAAAAAAAAACACCAACAACATATATGAATGACCAGGTGACTAGGAACATTCCGCGACCATCCAAATCAGTTAATAAATGTAGGAGTTGTGCCAACGGGAATGTTTGCATCAATTAAATCTCCCCTTTCGATGACGAGGCCGCGGCCTTGGCGCAGTTGGTAGCGCATCTGCCTCTCATTCGAGAGGTGCCGGGTTCGATACCCGGCCGCGGCAAATACCCTTTCTGACAAAAGTGTCACCCAGCAATGGTTTGATATCGTGAACCTATGTGGGAAAGTAGCTGAAGGCTCGGTAAGGGTGTTGTGGTAAGACTGCTATGAGAAACGACAGGAATCCATGGTTAGGTGCTCAAGCCGCCGCGATATGACCATAGCAGGTGAAAACGGCGTAGAACCCCAATAAACCAAACCTTTAGATGATGCTGTATAATATTGGCACCCCACAACGGACGGAAGGACATACAGACGTATATGACATCAATAAACGTTCGAGTTGTTGAATAATGTTTAGACCTCTCTTCTGCTCCGTATCAATTGTTTATTGTAGTGTTTTCTCACTACGAACTACATGTTAATTACCTATGTATAAATCTAGTAGCGACATTTTATAAGTTAATAAAATTATCTTTCACAACCACGGATTGGAAGAATTCTTGTGAATATTCTCTCCAGTCACTGGTACTCGATCCTATACTATTCATATACTTCATAATATGTAAGTAGGTCCTTGTATTGGGATCGGGTGCCAGTGTCTCAAGCATATCAAGCCACGATTAAAAATTAACTGTTTTAGATTCATTCGAGAAGAAATCTGAAAGGGGTTTTATGACATTCGATTAGAAAATATGCTAAGATAAATGCACACAGTCTGATTAAGTTCCACGTTTTGTTCATTAAAAAGATTATTCAGTGTCTGTAGTAACCCTTTGTGGATAGCACGGATATTGAACAGACCTTAGTTAATAGTGACTGATTGAAATGAAAAGAATGTTAGTGAGAAATGCTATTTAAAAAAGCTTTTTTTGCAGATCTACTGACTTATTCGTTTATTTTTTAGGTGCAACAAAGCTTCATGAGGATGTGGGACACACAGAAATAGATGTTGATGGAATCTATCATGAGATTGTATTTGAGAAATGTCTGGGCTGCGAGATTCCACCAGACTGGAATGATGACATTGATGACATGGATGACATAGAGGTCAGTAACACTACTCTCAGAGTGTTGTGTTTTAGTAACAAGTTCGTGAAGAATTATCACCTCTCTCTTTCAGTTCTTTGTATTTTATAATTGTTAAAAGTAGAATTTTGAAGATTAATTAACGCAGAAAAAGAAATTTAAACGGAAAAATGGGAAAATATGTGGATATGAATATTTGGTGTATCAAAACTATTTCGTAATTGTTATGAAATAAAACATTAATAAAGGGTATGATCACAAAATACAGGTCATTGATACACTGGTGGTGAACTCGGACAAAGCGAGGAACATTTTTCATGAACACAAGGTACAGATACTTCATGTTTAAATGCGCGTTTAAAAACCAGTTTTACTAGTTTGAGCGTGTACACAACGATTTGCACGTGTTTATCCGCCCAAAACAATATGGACGAATCGGTGAGACACTTAGAGGCTATTGTACGTTTTGTTATTTTATTTCTCTGACTGATTCTGAAGTTGGTATTACAATTCTTGGAGTAGAAGTTTTTTGCGATGTAAAAATCGTAGCTAACGTTTTTTGAAGGGAACTTGTACGGTTTATTTATGATACCGTGAACATTTTCAATGGCTGTTCGAATTGCAATGACTTTTGTCCTAACAATAGAATGGGCTTTTGGTTAAATATGGATAAATCGTAGGTGTTGTTATAAAATCCCTTAACTACAGCTTCAATAAAGTTGAGTTTGTGACGTTTTAGATTTACACCGACGAAGCACTAGTGTTTGTCCGAAAAAAAACGTCACTAGGTCTATATAAAGTAGATAAAATTTATTCTTTTTCAAAGACGATTTAATGGTATACAATAATCATTTCCAAAACAATAGGCCTATCTGGTATTGCAGCCCCCAATTAGAAGGCTTTCAGTAATGACCACCATATAGATAGTGCTTCATTTGCCCGTTTGTCCGTTTTTCTACCCGTCCGCCAATTTGTCTAGCTGACTGCTCTAGATGTCAAAATACATTGATTTTATATGTTGAGAAGTTAAAATGTGTATACTAAATAAGAAAATATGAAAGAAAAATATTAATAAAAAAGGAACCAAATTATTTTCAGTATAGATCTATTCTTCTTTTGATTCAATGTTTTTCCAAACCTTTCTAATTGGGGGAAACTGTTTCGGAAATACATAATGTATTTCATTGCTTCGTCTTTGAATAGGGATCAATTTTATCGAGAAAGCAGTGATTAATTTCGGACATACGATGGCATTCCGTAAATGTAAATACAAAACGTCGCAACTAGAGCTTGTTTGAAGCTGTAGTTACGACATTTTATACCAATACCAACAGTTTATAAAAACAGAACAGTAACCAAGTCTATTTTAGCACACAATTGATTGCCATAACCGATATCTCTTATTCATGTGTTCTTCCTATTGATAGGCTTTTGCGACCAACATGGATCCAGATCAGACTTTGCATGTGCACTGTCTGATCAAGATCCATCTTGTTCTCATTTAATAGCTTATTCTCCACCTGTACCAAATTTAAGAAGGCCTAACGAAAATCTTACCGGTGAAACTCCAAGGTAACGATAAAAATGATGATGATGATGATGATGATGATGATGATGATGATGATGATGAAGATGAAGATGATGATGATGATGATGATGATGATGATGATGATGATGATGATGATGTCATCTAATTGTCATCACCTGTCAGTAATATATCTGAAAGGGGAGTTAGGCAGTACATAGGGCCTATTGATATATATTGAAACAAGTACCTGGTGCTCGAATTTGATGTCGGAAATCTATGGTTACATGCTCAAATCAGTGCGATATTACCGAATAAATGTTTAAATGTGCCGTGCAATCGATTAATTTATCAAACATGTTCTCATAAAACACCGTAGCTGGAAAAGATAACATCGCAAACATGCTGTAACGTTGTCACGAAGAAACCGCACAATGATTTTCAATGACATGACACCGAAAACTGCCATTTACAGCTTTTATTTGTACATTTAGATGTCTTTTTTGTTTACTTGCAATGCAAATAGATAAACATAAACAGTGATATCGTACCATTTCGTTCGGGCGATTTAGATCAACCCACATGATCTCAATATGCGCTGTGTGCACTTGCAATCCGTTTATACCATTTGAAAATAATGATCGATAAAACTGATATGTTCCTGCGTATTATAAATCATATCTACATACCTTAGTAACTTCCATTTGAGTGCATCTTTTAAAAAAAGACGGAAAGAGAAGCAAAACAAAATGCCACGTGTATTGTTTACAAAAATCCGGATGTGCAATGAAGTATCTGTATATTCTGTTTTTATTCGGGAAACAGGGCGGAGCCTAATGAACGGTTCACTCCATTTAAGCTTGGGAGAAACAGCCTTCTCGAGTAGCGGTAAATCGTCCGTATTGTTACAAAACATTATAACTACAGCGTAAATCAATCTGTAGTTACGAGGTTTTATGACAACACATTTTACAATCGCGCATTCTTTCAATTTTGAAATATATTCATGCTCGTGCCGCACGCTTTTCTCTTATATCTACCAAGGTATCGAGAAGTAAACTCGTCGAATAACCTCTTTACTTAGCCATACCCTTTCAGGTGAATAAAAACGGAATATACCTTGTGTTCATGAAAAATGTTCCTCGCTTTGTCCGAGTTCACCACCAGTGGATAAGATATGAAGAAGTTTTAAAGTGTTGCTTGTTTACCTTTTACCTTACCTTTTACGTTTCCATCGAGGTCTAAGTCTTAGTCCGCAGACTCTTCGACCCTTCTAATTTTTCTATGTTTCGGAATGTCCGCTTTCGGTCCGTAACATTCAGGGATTTTTTCAATACTTTATTTAAATTACTTTTAAAACTATTTACATTTTTGGAATTTACTAGCCCCTCAGGCAAATTATTCCAATGTGTGATAACACGTACAGAGAATGAAAATGTTAATTGTTAAATTGTGAAAAGTGAAATTCATGTACATCTAATTAATACATCGTCTTTTGTGTTCGAAAATGTCAATTTCGAACACAATCGATGATATGTTAATAGATAAGTTCAAAATAAAAAAAAAAAATGAAAAAATGTATAATGATAAATGATAATGTAGATTACAAACATTCAACCAGTCTATGCAAAAGTGACTTTGCTTTGGTGACCCTAACGACAAAAGAATTAGAAAGCATTAAGGTAAAAGTTGAAATATCTTTTTTAAGTTTTCACTGCATTGCAATCTTTGCAATATCAAAATTAAATTGCATTTTTGATTTCATTTGTTATATATACAGTTCTTAATCTGACATAAAACAATGTACACATTGGACCAATCTTAATCTTTGCCCTAAGGGAAACAGTTTATAATAGATTAATCTTGATCCAAAATAAGGGTGGTACATGTAACCACGTGACTTTGTTATCATATATTTTCTTACTATGGCAAAAACACGGTAGAAATATGTTTTTCTTATTCTTTTTATACTTTTCTCCCTATTATGAAAGCCACATCAAAATATCCACCTCTAAAAGTACTATTCGATTTATGTTGATACTGAGCACTTCCCTCAATTTCTTGTCAATGCTGAGATCATTCGAGATTCGTCGCGGATCCATGCCGTGATATATTACACAAATGTTCTCAGCTTTGACAAAGAATTGACTGGAGAAATTGGGATAGACATAAATCGGACATAAATCGAAGACTAATCGAAGATTGAGGCGAGTACTTTAGTAGGTCGTTCAGTATGTGGAATATATACTGACTGACCTTAAAAACGCATCACTTATTTTTTTCAAATATTTTCGTAGTCATGTAGTCAATAAGATCAAAATTGTACTTCTGATATATTTTTCAACAAATAAGACACGATATCCAATAAGATTTATTGCAATCAGGTACCACGTTATTTCGCATGACGTCAACGCTCAAAATATTGATGACGTCTACATAACTACACCTTAGGTGACCAACTGGATTTTTGTTTTCATATCCCATATCCCAATAGTGAGAATTTACTTTCATTTCTCAATCTATCAGATTAAACTAAAAATAAAGCCAAAAGACCAAAGTTCTATGAGTGACACAACTTGTTAGATTATTCTAAGCGGGTGTTTGTCAACGAGATTGAGCGGGACATTTAAATGTAAATCAATCAACGATTTCTCACTTTCACTAACGTAGCCAATCTACAGGGATTGTCACTGAGCATAAGTGTCCTGATCTACCGTTTATAACGAGCTAGCTAACGCCAAGGCAATTCCATACGTCAACATCACTTATGTAATTGGTTTACAACTTCTTTTTCCGGTTTAAGTCAGGATTCTTGGAAAGAACGTAAACTTGACCTGCGATGGGATGAGACAGTCACATCTTCTGTTGGCTATGTACATTTAAAAGATTCTATGTTACAATTAAAACTATGTACACCCATCAACCGGTTACTCGCTTCTGTGGTGGGTTGCTGTGTGCTCGGCTACGGCGTCCCGGAACTCCTCGATTGTTGTAGCGTTGGAGACAGCTGTTGGGAGGAGGTTCCAATACTGAATGGTCCTGGGATAGAAGGAGTATTTGTATGCTAATAATAATAATAAGGATGTCATTGGAGTTGGCATCAACTATGTTGTTCTGTATCTTGAATAACATGGTGAGTCTCTGGGTTCTTCGTCTGGAGGCCAGTGGTTTCCAACCTGAGTCTTTTACCATTCTTGTAACACATCCAGGAGTCTTGTCTGTGTAGTTACTGTGTGTAAACCGAGCTTCCCGTCTTTGCACCAGTCTGTTAATGTCCTCAGAAAGATGAGGATCCAAAGCAGAAGCTGCATACTCGTGCCAAAACAGTGAATTAACGAATAAGATATTGCAGTTTTCAATACTGACGATTATGCCCGTTACAGTTGGTTACAGAAAGTCGTCGTCAGATCATGGTGCGTTGGGCCTAGACATGCTGAAAAAAGAGACGCCAAAACTTTGGAATGCTCTACAGCAATATATGGTTCACAATTCAAGCCCAAGCGAATAAAGGTTTGTTTCAACTTAAGGGTCAACGAGGTCACGACTGTAGAACGTTTTTTTATACTCAGAGAGGAATTACTCGTTATTAAATAGAGAAAATTGTCAAAAACCTTACACCACCTCTCTGGGTCATTTTCAAAAAATATGCACTTTTCAGTGGCGGTAAAGAAAAAAAAATGAACAAGTTAATTTTATTTTTCTCTATACTTTATTTGTTGCTTATAACCTTTAAGAATATGTTTCAAATAATAAGCAGATGATATTCAAGCAATTTCTTTGAAAAAAATAGAAAAAAGGATAACTTTCTCATGTCAGTGGTGTAACGTAGAAAATAAAAGCATCATAGAAAGATCAAAACGACTATACTGTGCACATTGATGATATGTTTTCATACCAAATAGTTGAATTTTAGTTATAGAATATTTTTTGTTAATATTGAAATCCCTGGATGACAAAATTTCCAAAATTAGCCTCTTAATCAAAAATATTTTTCAACAGTAACACCAGTTACATCACTGACATCTTTAAACTATGTCAGTGGTGTAACGGTTTTAACTAAACCCTTGTTTTGTAATGATTTTGTACAATTTTATCCTGCAAAAGCATTATATCATTTCTTCAAAATGGTATAGAGATAAATTGCCATCACAAAGGAAGTACCTTCTAATAATGCTTTCGTAAAACTGTTTTGAGCAATAATGTCAATGGTGTTACGAAATATAGTCAGTGGTGTAACAAAATTAGCTATTAATGTTATATTCACGCTGCAATTTGTATATTTTCAAAATGTTTTTGTAGACTGTATTCCTTAGATAGTTACCTTTAAATATCACATACAAATTCTTTACTCCCCACGTATCAAATGCCCCAAAATACCATTTGTGTTACATGTTTATCGTTACTCCACTGACCGTTACACTACTGACGTATTCGGATTTTATCCAGTGATACTCAAAGTAATGAAAGATATCTCTTAATTTGATGACTTCATAGACCAGGAGTTTACATGACTTTCAAAACCTCCAAATCTCATTCAAATTCAACGTTCATGTATTATGAAAAAAGGCGTTACACCAATGACATGATAAAAAAGTACGGCGTCAATCTCATCTACTGTTTCGCTCCTAGAGACAGCATTTAGCTACTAGCATTAGATCCGCTGCTGTCGCATGTTTTAATAAAAGTGTCGTTTTAGGAAGCCGTGGTAATTTTTAAAATTCGTCTGTTCAATTGAATAAAATCTGACAAAACATGTTACTGTTACGCCACTGACGCGGCGTCGTGATACAATATATTTTCAGCTCATAAATCTTATATTACTTCCTATCTAGTCTCATTGGATACTGTTGTTACTAATTTTTGGCTCATTTAATTCAACCATGTAATTTTCATACGAGAAAGTTTAGTAGTTTTTCTGTATTTGCTTGTGAAAGTCAAAGGTACGGCGAAGTCACAGGCAATTTTGGTGATTTTTACAGACTTATGAGCACCAATTTCACTTTATCTGAAAAGATACGCTATTTTGCTATGGATAAATATTCTAAGACTAACAGTTACTATGTATACGAAAAAAGGCGAGTCACAAAACTCAAAAGCAACCTTTTCATGTAGAAATCACAGAAAAGTGCACACTTTTTGAAATTGACCCCTCTGTAGATGGCTATATCCCAGCCACTGAATCGAATTTTTATCTGAATGTTTTAAGAAATGTTAGGAAGATGTCAAGCTTTTGTTTAATATACAATATTACATAGCTGATTAAGTATATGGCATATTATTGGCGGATGAACTTCAGTGATGCGTTTTTAAAGTCAGTCAGAATAGTATCTAAACAAGCGTGTTTGTTGACAAAAGTAATAAAGATATATATTACAACAAAGTCACGTATCGCTGCCTGCCAAACAAACCTGGTTTAGACATTCCTCAAAATAACTCAAAAAAGAAGAAAATTTGCTAATAATAAGCATTTTGATTTTGTTCTTTTTCCTCGACACCTTCTGTGCTATATTATACACATATCAAAGGATGGGTTGCAATAAGGGGTCAAAAAATAGATTTTCTTTAAATTTCGTGGATTGATAGGGTTACATAATATCTTTAATTTGTGTGTGTAAAAATTCTGGCTTAGGCTTATTTTTCGAGATATGGGTAAATAAAGTGGGTGGGGTAAGATGGACTGAAACACAGTAGGGGTTATTCTACGTCGCATATCTTTCTTATTTTTTGCCCAAGATGCATGAAAATTTGTATGCATGTTTTGTGATATATGCGTTAAACATTTATGGGCTTATATTTGATATTCCATTGATATCTTTTCCGTAATACTCATTCTTCTTTCTTTCGAAGAACTTCGCTATTTTTTAACGACCAACTTTACCAAACTATCTCCACACGTTTTATTTGAAACCCGATTTCTATGAATCTTTACAGATATATTGTCCAGATATTAATGTAACTTTGTGTGAAATTTGAAAGGAAAGCGCTAGACTGTTGTTGAGATATTTGACCTTGACCTTCAAAATGACTTCAAAACTCGGGAAATGCCAAAATGTGATAGATAAAGCGCCAATTTTATTCATAAGGATTGGAAACATGGTTTCTTTTTATTGTTGCTAATGAGTTTCGTAGCAATATTTACTTTTTTGTATCGTACAACCCATTCGGAAGAATGGGAAAGAAAAGAAATTCTTTTTACTTCTCAGTTTTCTTATCAAACTAAATATTGCACATGAAACATGTCTACGCGGAAAGCGCTGTGATTAATATTACTACCACAGGTGAGAGAAATTAAAAATTAGCATTATGGGAAGATTGCTAGAACTACCAAAGCTTTATATGCAACTTGAATTGTCTAAGAGTTTAAAAATATTCATTCACTCATCTCATGATGGACAAGACAAGTTTATCAATTTGCTAGGAGAAAACTAATCATTTTCAGATTGTATTTCTTATATGGTTATAAAGAAGACGCATTGTGAATGATTTTACTAAATGACCAAATGTGCTTACAATTAATTAACTTAAGTTAAATATTTATATAACGTTATATAATATCAACAAAAAGAAAATAATGTTAAATGTATAGACAGACCTTAAACAAATATCTGTCTATCAATGATTTCATTAGATGAAATGACCGGGTAACTCTGAGAGGTGACCAAGTTTATTTTATTGATTATATCAATTTTAACGGTAAAATCATACAATAAAAACCCCAATTATGTGTGAAATGCATTCTTTTATGAATGGACTGTCACATGCCATTCATTCCTAACCATTTTCCCAACAATGCGTAGTTTTAACGGACATTCCCGAATGTGATGTTATTTTGAAGGTCAAGGTCAAATATCTCAACAACGGGCCAACGCTTTTCTTTCACATTTCACAAAAAGTTACATTCATATCTGGATAATACATCTGTAAAGTTTCATAAAAATCGTATTTCAAATAAAACGTGTGGAGATAGTTTGGTAAAGTTGGTCGTTAAAAAATAGCGAAATTTGGCGAAAGAAAGAAGAATGAATATTACGGAAAAGATATCAATGGAATATCTAATGTAAGCCCATAAATGTTTAACGCATATATCACAAGACACGCATACAAATTTTCATGCATCTTGGGCAAAAAGTAAGAAAGATATGTGACTTAGAATAACCCCTACTGTGTTTCAGTCCATCTTACCCCACCCACTTTATTTACCCATATCTCGAAAAATAAGCCGAAACCAGATTTTTTTACACATACAAATTAAAGATATTATGTAACCCTATCAATCCACAAAATTTAAAGAAAATCTTTTTTTTGACCCCTTATTGCAACCCATCCTTTATTAGTAGATGCATCAACGTCTATTATGTTGTCTGCAATACTAATCTCAAATTTGAGCAGTCTAAGATGTTGTTTGGTAAATGATAAAGAAAATTTCAGAGTGATGGAGACCCAGATGCAGAGACAGACACACAACAAAATGCTACGATCACAGGTCGCACATTTTATCAGAACATTCCAAATATCCCATCGGACCCGCTCGCTGGAGGTCAGGCAGATTTGAACCCAGCCCAGCTTCAGCAAGATCAAAATATACCTCCCGGTCAGCCACAGATGTTCCATCCAATGTACTTTCAAGCCCCTGGTTTTAACCCAAGAGTGGTCCCTGCTTTTATGCAACCCGGCTTTCTACCAAATCCTGGCCAAATACCAAGACATCAAGGCCAAGGTCAAGGTACTAATCCTAACACAGGTCAAAGATTTGCTCTTCCTCCAAACTTTCAAGCAATGCCAGGCTTCCCACCAAATATGGGTGTGCAGTACCCATTTGCCATGCCCAGACATATGCCACAACAAGACAAGGGAGATAATCAACAACAGAACTTTGCTGACACTGGGACAGGAAATGTTTCACCACCACCTCCTTACTATAGCAAGAGACAGCAAGAACCTATGGAAACAGACAACACAACTCATGTCAAGGAAAAGTTGCGAGATATTGGAGGTAATTTATCTTTCTAAAGACACCTATTTTCTTTTCTAGAGAAAATTCGACCATTTGGCAAACAAACTATAGCGAATGTTAAAACACCTGTTAGATAGGTAAGACTTGGTATACATTGTATAACTATCAAGGGTACATTGAAAAAAATAACTCTTTCCGATCAGAGTAATTGTTCTAGGGAATGTATTTACAGTGTTTTTTTTCACTGTTTGAACATTTTTATACGCCCGAAGGGTCGCAATATTTATGTCTATCTGTCCGTCTGTCCGTCCGTTAGCAATTTCTTGTGTGCACAACTCCTCCTACAGTTTTGATCGGAATTTGATCAAACTTGCCACAATGAATTGCCATGGTGTCTAGTTGTGCAAACCACTTACGGAATTCAGATATTTTTTTTCGTTCTTGAATTATCTGCCCTGAATTAAAAAAAAATGCTAATTTTCTTGTGTGCGTAACTCCTCCTACAGTTTTGATCAGAATTTTATCAAACTTACCACAATGAATTTCCATGGTGTTTAGTTGTGCACACCGCTTACGGAAGTTAGATAATTGTTTTGGTTCTTGAATTATCTGCCCTTAAATTTAAGGAAAACTGTCCATTTTCTCAAAAAGGCACATTTTCTGGTGTGCGCAACTCCTACAGTTTCAATCAGAATATAATCAAACTAGCCACAATGAATCTTTATGGTGTCTGGTTGTGCAAACAAAATTTTGATAACATTTCATGTTTGAATTCTCTGCCTTTGAATTGACAAAGTGGCCAATTTTACTGACAAGCCCCTCTCGGGCGTATATGCACCGCTCTGCGAAGCTCTTGTTAATGTATTGAACGATTTTTGAGATAGGTATGAGAGGAATGAATGAATGCAGGAATGAAATTATTTTGATTGTAATTTGATGGACTTTGTGTCATTTTCATGATTTTCGCAACTGTATATGCTGCTTGGGAAGGCATAGTTTGCCTTTGTGTTAAGTATTTCTTGGCTAGATACAGAGCAACGGATAAGAGGGGTTGAAGGTGTTCTAATTTTTTCATTTGAAATCTAAACTCTATGTTGCGGTAGTCGCTTGAATCTCGATGAGATGATTCTAATGAGTTACCAAAACATAGGGTATGGTGAATTGTTAGCTCACCTGAGCACGAAGTGCTCAAGGTGAGCTATTGTGGTCGCTTTTTGTCCGTCGTCCGTCCGTCTGTCCGTCTGTTCACAATTTGTTGTTACCTCTCTAGCATCTACAAATATTGACCAATCTTAAGCAAACTTGGTCAAAACATGTATGACCATAAGTTCTCAGACGAGTTCGATTTTGGGTCAGATCGGATCAGGAAGTCCGGAGTTATGTGCCCTTGAATATCAAAAATAGCTAGTTTAGACTTTGTTTCCACTCTAGCATCTACAAATATTAACCAATCTTGACCAAACTTGGTCAAAACATGTATGACTATAAGTTCTCGGACGAGTTCGATTTTGGGTCAGATCGGATCAGGAATTCCGGAGTTATGTGCCCTTGAACGTCAAAATAGCTAGTTTAGACTTTGTTACCACTCTAGCATCTACAAATATTAACCAATCTTAACTAAACTTGGTCAAAACATGTATGACCATAAGTTCTCGGACGATTTCGATTTTGGGTCAGATCAAATCAGGAAGTCCGGAGTTATGTGCCCTTGAACGTCAAAAATAGCTAGTTTAGACTTTGTTACCACTCTAGCATCTACAAATATTAACCAATCTTGATCAAACTTGGTCAAAAGATGTATGACCATAGGTTCTCGGATGAGTTTGATTTTGAGTAAGATCGAACAAGGAAGCCTTGAGTTATGTGCCCTTGAACGTCAAAAATTGCTAGTTTTGACTTTGTTTCCACTCTAGTACATACAAATATCAACCAATCTTAACTAAACCTGGTCAAGACATGTATGACCATAAGTTCTCGGACGAGTTGATTTTGAGTCAGATTGGACCAGGAAGTCCGGAGTTATGTGCCCTTGAACGTCAAAAATGGCTAGTTTTGACTTTGTTACCACTCTAGCATCTACAAATATGGACCAATCAAGACAAAACTTTGCCACAATGTTGGTGACTTCGATTTTCAGTGTGATTGAAGTAGGAAGTCTGGAGTTATGTGCCCTTGAATTTGACAAAATTACTGTTTTCGACTTTGTTTACACTGTAGCATAAAAATTTATTGACGAATCAAGACAAAACTTGGCCACAATGTTGGTGACCATAAGATCCTTGATGAGTTAAATTCTCAGCTTGATTTGACCAGAAGAACAAGACTTATTGGCCCTTTTATTTAATGAAATTACCGTTTTCGACTTTATTTTCTCTCAAAAACACAAATATGGACCAATCCATCTTCGCTAGCCAAGGTTGAACCCACCTACGTTTGTATTCACCCTTGGCGGATTTAGTCCGATTTTCTTGAAATCGCGAAGTGCCGCCTAGCGGTTGTTCTGCTGGTTGTTTACGTCCATTTTTGATGACGTCATTAACGCGCGTTGTCTTTCGCGTCATACGTCATGCAGATTATGTAAAAGTTAGCTGCTTTTTTGGTAGAATTGTCGAAAGTATAATAATTCGTCGATTAAAGTTAGGGAATTCCTGTCTATTGCAGTGAAATTCTAAGGAAAAATCGCCCATCTTCGCGTTTTTGAGTTGCAAATGCAATGCTTTTTCCCGCCCGTTGTCATGATTTGGTTACACATAACAATTGTATCAGTCGTTAATCTGATTGGTTCCAGCGAGACCTCGCTGGAACCAATGAAAACGCTTTCCAGGAGACCAAGAAAATCGGACTAAATACGCCAAGGGTGAATACAGAAACGACGTTACGTCGTAGATGTCACCCTTGGCTTGCGAAGATGGGACCAATCAAGACACAACTTGGTCGCAATCTTGGTGACCATAAGATCTTATATGTTTTAATATGTCAGATTGATTTGACTAAAAAAACAGAGTCATATGCCCTTGACGGTTACAAAATTGCAGTTTTCGACTTTGTTTCTCTCAAACAGCAATAAATATTAACCAATAAAAAAACTTGGACATAATGTTGATGAGAATATCTTTATCAGAACAGAGTTATGTACCCTTGACTGTGACAAAATTGTTGTTTTCTTCCACAAGTTTGTTTTTACTGTAACAGCTACAAATATCTATCATTCAAGATTATGAAAGCAGTTTTCAGCTGGATCATAATCTCGCATCTTAAATTATGTGCTCTTGAACTTGACAACATTGTGACTTTCATTCTATCTAAGGTGCAGGTGAGCGATTAAGGACCATCATGGTCCTCTTGTTTATGATTAGCCACCACTCAATCTTATCTGTAGCTCTGGCTATTGATAAGTATTAGATAAATAGGTCTTCTAGTTTTGTGCTAATACTAAAGTTTATGACTATATAATTGATGTTGTTTTATCTTTCCAGATAGCCAAGCAGTCCAAGATCAGGATGAACAGATGGGGAAAATGAAGGAAAAGCTAGCTGGGCAAAGTATGATGAATTATTAATGACTAATATATGTAGCATCTTTTTAATATTATATATCCGATTCCATTTACTCCAAAATCTTAAAGTGAAATAGAAACTCAATGCTGAATGATGATATTGTGGAATTCCTTCGTTCGAATTGAACATACGTGATGAGTATACAAAATTTAGTTTGTTATAGTAGAGTGGAGGGGGTAAGAGTTAAGTCGTAACCTACCTCACTTTTAATGAAAACAAAACCCAAACTTTTTTCCAGTAAAATTATCTTAATGATTATCTTTAAAAGATTTAACCCATTTCTAACTATTGATCATTTTGACGCCCCATATAGGCGGGGGGGCAGTGGGGCCTACCATACACCCCCCCCCCTAGACTTTTTGCCATGGGTGGCAAATTGTTCCTTAGGTCCTACTTGTTGAAAATCAGAGGTGCCCTCAAGAAAAAACTCATTCCCGCTATATGAAACAGCACCGTTTCCATGGCAACCCTTATGCGCTTTTGAGACAATGACAGTAGTTGAAAAAACATCAATATCTCTGCTTACAGATAAAGTATATCAGTACTTTTGGTATCAAAATGAAGCTTAGACATTGTTCTTGAATTTGGTATGTGCATATGCAAATTAGCGAATTTGCATATGCATGGTTTTTAAGATTTAATTAAAAAATTTGATGAAATGTTCGTCGTTTTTTTTTAAAATATGATACAAAAATAAGCTATTACTCACTTAGTTTGTTGGTTACTTTAACAATTTTGTTATCAAATTGAAGCCCATACATCCCTCCTTAATCTTCACTAGTCAAATAAGATATTTTTTGTATGCATGCTTTTTAGTGTTTTTTTTTTAAATTTTGACGAAAAATTTGCATATTTATGAATATTTGATATATGTAGTTCTTTCAAGCCTTATAGAAGGACTTACTCACTTTGTATATGTAAAACTTCATTTACAAAATAGAATTAGGCATTTTGGTGTCATTTTACTGAATCAGAGAACATTAAATTATATTCTAGGGTGCGGTTTCCATGGCAACATATCTGGAAAAATGGGTTTATAGGGTATTATATAGGAGAAATAGCTTTTGTTCACCAAGTCCTGGATGTAAACTGACAGTTAATGTTTTAGATTGATGTTTAGACACCTATCTTTACTTTTTAGAAGTGCAGCTGGAAAATCAGATGTAGCTCTCATAGTTCTGAATATATATTAACAATTTTGGTATCAAAATAAGGCTTGGACATTTCTCTTTATTTTCCAAGGCAGTAATGCAAACTAGCTAATTTGCATATACATGATTTTAAAGATTTGATTAATATTCTTCATGATTTTTTTTTCAATTTCTATCAAGGATGAAACAAAAAAATAAGCTTTAGCTAATTAAGTTAGTGGTGTACAGTTACAATTTGGATATCAAAATGAAGCCTAGACATTCATAATGGTTTTCAGTTATGCAAATTAGCTTATTTGCATATGCACAATTTTATAAATATTTTTAAATATAATTTTAGTAAAGAAATATCTCAAATTTGGAAATACATGTATTTGATACATACAGTGATTTCAAGCTGTATGGGTGGACTAAAACATATTTTATGTAACACTTCATGTTCACCACATAATTTTTCATTTTAAGGCTGTTTTACAAAATAAGTTTGAATTACAGTATGCAAGAAGGTCCATAGAAACATACTATTATCTTCCTTAAAACAGTTAAGGGTCAGGAGAAATAGCTAAAGCTCTCCAAGTCCTGGGTGCAGGTTCACTATATGGGTATCAGAAATTCATCTTCATTGTTTTGATCACTTATGCAGATTAGCTAACATGCATTAGCTATCTTGCAAATGAGATTGAATGATGATATACAATGAAATTGTCTTCTATTTGTTAATACTTATGAGATATATAGCAAATTCGACTTTGTTGAATGACTTCATCATGCTATATTTTGATATCAAATATTATGGAATTAATAGTTTGTAACCTTTTGATGTTTGCCTGTCTTTCTGTCTGGCTGTATGATTTATTGTGAAAAAGAAAGTGTTTGAAAAAAGACACATTCTGATAAATACATGTTTTGCTTTGATTTACTCAAAAGAGGAGAGCATGGTTGGCATTGAATTATCACAATCTAGTATGCAACTAGACATGAACATTGGTTTAACGACGAAACTTAAAGTGCAAGCCAACTATCTAGTGATAGAAAGCAACTGGAGGAGTGTGGAAATATATGAGGGGTGACTTCTCTCGCCTTAGTAAACAAAAAATGGGAAAAGAGAATATTTTTTGTCACAAGGAAGTAACCTCAATATATACTCTCCATTCAAACATGATCCATAAGTAACATAATAGACCTGAACCAAAATTCTAATAGACATGAACCGAAATTCCATGTACATCTTATCACATTGTTTTTCTTTCAATAACAAGTGACCTTGTTATCTGCCTTTGAATGTCAAAAATAGCTGGTTTTGACTTTATTTTTGCTCTAAAATCTACAAATATCAACCAATCAAGACAAAACTTGGACAGAATATATATAAGCATAATATCCTGCCTGTGTCTAATTTTCAGCTTGATCTGAATTTTACATCATGAGTTATGTGCCCTTGAAATTGACAAAATTGTTATTTTCGGCTCTATTTTGACATGTTTTCACTCTAGCAACTACAAATATTGACAAATCTTGAGAAAACTTTAACAAAATGTTGATGACTATAAGATCTTGCCTTGATATAACTTTCAGCTTGATCTGAATTTTACATCATGAGTTATGTGCCCTTGAAATTGACAAAATCACCATTTTCGGCTCTATTTTTACTTTGTTTTCACTCTAGCAACTACGAATACTGATTAATCAAGACAAAACTTGTAGAGAATATTGGTGACTATAAGATCTTGCCTTGGTTTAACTTTCAGCTTGATCTGAATTTTATATCATGAGTTATGTGCCCTTGAAATTGACAAAATTACCATTTTCGGCTCTATTTTGACTTTGTTTTCACTCTAGCAACTACAAATACTGATTAATCAAGACAAAACTTGTAAAGAATATTGGTGACCATAAGATCTTGCCTTGGTATAATTTTCATCTTGATCTGAATTTTATATCATGAGTTATAAGCACTTGAAATTGACAAAATTGCCATTTTCGGCTCTATTTTGACTTTGATTTCACTCTAGCATCTACAAATATGGACTAATCAAGACAAAACTAGAACAGAATGTTGGTGACGATTAGATATTGCCTTTGTGTAATTTTCAGCTTGAACCATACGAAATTCAGGCCTGTGGAGCGACTCAAGACCTTCAGGTCTTTCTAGTTCAAGATATGTTGCCATGAAAACCTCATCAATTTTTTTAATTAAATCTTAAAAATCATGCATATGCAAATTAGCTAATTTGCATATGCACATACCAAATTCAAGAACAATGTCTAAGCTTCATTTTGATACCAAAAGTACTGATCTACTTTATCTGTAAGCAGAGATATTGATGTTTTTTTCAACTACTGTCATTGTCTCAAAAGCGCATAAGTGTTGCCATGGAAACGGTGCTGTTTCATATAGCGGGAATGAGTTTTTTCTTGGGGGCACCTCTGATTTTCAACAAGCAGGACCCAAGGAACAATTTGGCACCCATGGCAAAAAGTCTAGGGGGCGGGGTGCATGGTAGGCCCCACTGGTCCCCGCCTAATATTATAATGGTCTTTGAAAACATAGTGAAAAATGAAGAAAAAGTTTGTGACAAGCAATTTTCTAATTTTCCAGGATGTTTTGTGACATCCTCAAATTGGCATCTGGTAAAAACCAATGAGACAAAAATGAGAGCTAGAGATAAGAGCGGATGTTGGCTTTTCAAAATTAAATATTTCACTAAATGTTGATTAAACCCTCTGTTATGGATACCCATTAAACTCGTCTCGTTGAGACGATTCAAATGAGTACCTACAACATATGTTTTGGATTTGAAATTAGAAAAAAAGATTGCTTTCAACCCTTCACCCCCTCCTATCTGTTCCATTTAGTGAATTGATTACAGATTATGACAATCTTGAGATTGGAAATATTGATGACAGAGGACCAACCAACAAGATTGTGATAAAAGATTTACCAGTAGAAGCAGATGAAGAATATATCAAGCTTGTTTTTGAGAAGAAACAGTTCGGAAGTCATGATGTAGAGAGAATTGAGATTGATCGAGAACTGAACATGGCGCTTCTTGTGTTTGATGATACTGAAGGTTTGTACTGTTTTAGTAAGACTTTGTGCCCACTCGTGCTGACATCCATGAAGGACAAACAGTAAAACGGTTGACTTTAATAATATGGGTCATTAGGTTGACCAGCTTCAGTTGTTTGGATAGGACTTTGACCCTTTCCTAAACAAGACCTGGCCCCGGTTTCTTGAAAAAACTTAAGTACGTTCTCAGACTCAAATCTGAGCACCATGCTCAAATCACACGAAATCCACGTGAACTTCAATCGAATACCCTCTGGACAACGTTAGAGAGTTTACCTTTGAAGTTGAGCATATACTCATGAATATGAGAAACCGGGCCTCGTTTTGACATCCCTGAAACGAATTGGTCAGTGTTTTTAAAGCAAATATGTATATCTCAATAGTCATTAAACTGGTCGAGAGTTTCATTGAAAAGCACTGCCCAGTACAAGTAGTAGTTATTTGAACTTTCACATGTATATCTTTTTATTAATTCTAGGCCAAATGTTTCAAATTCATAATAAAGGTGAATTTGCCAAGGAAAGGTTTGAAAGAAAAGTTTTAGATAACCATTTTACATTTCAGCTGTTGACAGGATTATGAAGCACCCAGCACCTATTGAATTGAAAAAGTCACAAGTTCGTGTCCAGGCATATTTTGAGATAAAGGAAGAGTCGCTACCTCTTTGTAAAATAGAAGTTACGGGGTTAGATGGATTTGATGTGGAAACTATAGAAATGTATTTTGAGAATAAGAGAAAAGGGGGAGATGCTATAGAAGAATTGCAGTACATTGAGAATGAAGGACGGGCATTTATAACATACAAAACTGAAGAGGGTAAGGCATTATATAGGTAGTGTTTATTCCATCAAGGATTTCTAAGCTATCTACTTTTTTGTTAAGTCTTGAAACCCAGCACTTCTTAATAATGCCCAGAACATTTTGAAGGGAATTCAGCTGTTGTTTTACTCATGACATTGCATGGAAATGATTTCTTTAAACATTAAAATTAGGAAAATCTTTTCATGTTTCCTTTCAGTTGCTAGAAGAGTAGTGGAGCGAGGAAACCATGTGTTAAGCCGTCAACCATTAGAGGTTACTTTATATCAGCCGCCGCCCAAACACAGGTGGAACGTGAGAACGCCGTCTCCAGAACCAGAACCTTTACCTCTTGATACGGTCAGAGTTTTTGGCGTTGGTGACTCAATTGATGAAGAGATGTTAGAAATGTACTTTGAAAATGAAAGAAAATGTGGTGGTGGTGATATACAGAATATACAAATGTTTGGGGATGTGGCTTATATAACTTATTATACAGAAGAAGGTATGCTCGTCCATTATGATTTTAGGCTTTTATCGTTTTCGTATAATTATAGGAGTTTTGTAACAAACAGCGCATAAATTGTTCAGACAAAGTTACACATAAGCCATTCAAATACTGCTTGATCTATTATCAGCTTGACGTGGAAAATAGGAAACAAGAAATATCATTTGCTGCTATGTGGTACCCATGGTTGAGAGGTAGGGAGTTAGAGCGTTAGCTTCCCGATCAAATGGGTTCGAGAGCGATCCATGCTAGCGGAGGTCGATCTTGGCTTCACATTGGTCCACACTTTCGGTGCAAATACTTGTTAATTTTTCAGGCGATCTGATAAATAAATCTGGTTATAACTTACAGTAACATCTGACAGCCATAAGTTGGGTTACCTCTTCAGTGACCATAGAAAACCAAAATCTGCCATTTTCAAATGAATCAAATATCTTGTTATGTATATGATTTTCCATGACAATCATGTGCAAATACATGGTTTTGTGTTTAAATATGATATCCTCGTGGTTTCTGTTTTAATCTTTTTCGGAATTTAAGCATTTATTTAATAGGTGACAAGAAAATGTCATTGAATGTTACCCCTACTGGTGCCTGTCAGGTGGTACAATAAGTTAACACCAGATTTAAATAATCAGATTGTTTCCCAGGAAGCATAATCGATAAGAATTGAAATTAGCTTCTGGCTCTATCACAATCGATGTACATAGTTATGTTTAATCTAACGAAAATCATTACAGATTAAATGTCTTCGTGTCCGGCTGCGTGTCTAGTAAGACAACTAACATCAAATTGTTTTTTTATAGAATATAAAATTTTCTGCAAATCTAGATTTCTTATTTCAGTTGCCCAGAGAGTAGTAGATAGGGGACCGCATACCTTGAACAAATGTAGGTTGGAAGTATCCCTATGTAAACCAGAGGATGAGGACAGGGAGATTTCAGCTGAGCCACAATGTACAATAAAGGTGTCTGGGTTTGACAGATTCACAGATAAAGACACAATTGAGATGTATTTTGAGTTCACTAATAGAAGCAGTGGTGGGGATATTGCGGATATGCAATTTGATGAAGAGAATCACGTGGCATATATAACGTTTTGTGAAGCAGAAGGTATGTAGGTGCTTAAAATTTTTCCAAACGATCATAATTTAAAGTAGGTCACATTTTAAGAAGTTGGAGGCGACGAAATGTATTTGACAATTTATACGTTTTATATATCCCCTTTCCATAGCGCAAAACTTATGGCATTTTTTTCAAAATCTATTTCATAGCTGTTGTATGCATTTAGGCAGAATTTTAGTCCATTTGTCGATTTGTACTTTAGACACTCCAACGAAAATAAATGTGGAACATAGTTATTGTCATTTCACACTTGTGTCTAATTTTAGGCCAAGATGTCTAGGGATTTCTTGGTCATTTGACAGCCTGGCCTCCAAGGATAACATTTTCATGGTTCTCAAAAATTTCTTTGTTCTTTAGTGGTTGTGACAATATCCACTCTATCAATATTGTAGTCCGTCAACGCTAATATATACCAGTATTTATCAAAACCATTTAAATGGCTCAGTCACGGATAATTTCCAAATTTTATAGCATGCTACCAGGTATATGACTTAGAGACAATTCTAACGCAAAACTTACCTTTTTGGTAATAACTTTTAAAAAAATAATGAACCATTTTTTGTCAAATTTTCAGCAGATTAAATTAATCTATATTTGCTTTATATCTGTAATTTCCATGAAGAAATATGGAGAAGAAATTATTAGATTTGCAATAATTTAATATGACTTGAAAACAAAAAGTCACAATAAAGCCTCGCGAGCTGATAACGTAAATTAAAGTTATTCATGTAACAGAAATAACGTTTATCACGACCAGCTACATGTAATATTCTATGTGTCCGCCATGGGCCTGGATGAGACGAAGACACCTCTTTCTCATTGACAAACCATTACTGAGGACGAAATGTTTATCAATTTGTCCATAAGTGTATGTTCCAATTGTTGAATAGTTCTGGGGCACAAAGGTGAAAAACTAATCTCTATGGTAATAAATTTGATGATGTTGTGCAATGCTGACACATACAAAACATTATTAGTCCCCTACCGGCGAAGCTGTCCGTCAGTCAGTCTGTCCGTCTGTCTGTCCATCCGTCCGTCAGTCCGGTGAATTAGTTTTCCAGACTTTTTTCTAAACGGGGGTAGCTATTGAGCTGATTTTTGGTATGTACACCCGCATTGATGAGTTATAGAACAAGTTTAAGTTTCGTTCCGGTCCAGTGATTTTTTTAGGAAGATATGGATGCTGGATCGACTTAGAAAATTACTGGGAAATTACAATTTTCCAGACTTTTTTCTTAATGCTAGCAGCTATTGAGCTGATTTTTGGTATGTAGACCCGCATTGATGAGTTACAGAACAAGTTTGAGTTTCGTTCCGGTCCAGTGATTTTTGCGGAAGATATGGATGCTGGACCTAGAAAATTTCTGGGAAATTACAGTTTTCCAGACTTTTTTCTTAATACTGGCAGCCATTGAGCTGATTTTTGGTATGTACACCCGCATTGATGAGTTATAGAACAAGTTTAAGTTTCGTTCCGGTCCAGTGATTTTTTTAGGAAGATATGGATGCTGGATCGACTTAGAAAATTACTGGGAAATTACAATTTTCCAGACTTTTTTCTTAATGCTAGCAGCTATTGAGCTGATTTTTGGTATGTAGACCCGCATTGATGAGTTACAGAACAAGTTTGAGTTTCGTTCCGGTCCAGTGATTTTTGCGGAAGATATGGATGCTGGACCTAGAAAATTTCTGGGAAATTACAGTTTTCCAGACTTTTTTCCTAATACTGGCAGCTATTGAGCTGATTTTTGGTATGTAGACCCGCATTGATGAGTTACAGAACAAGTTTGAGTTTCGTTTTGGTCAAGTGATTTATGGGGAAGATATGGATGCTGGGCTTAGAAAATTTCTCGGAAATCACAGTTTTCCAGACTTTTTTCTTAATGCTTGCAGCTATTGAGCTGGTTTTGTTATGTAGACCTGCATTGATGAGTTACAGAACAAGTTTGAGTTTCGTTCCGGTCCAGTGATTTTTGAGGAAGATATGAATGCTGGACTTAGAAAATTACTGGGAAATTACAGTTTTCCAGACTTTTTTCTTAACGCTTGCAGATATTGAGCTGATTTTCGGTATATGAACACATATTGATGAGATACAGAACGAGTTTGAGTTTCGTTTTGCTCCAGTGATTGTTGGGGAAGATACGGATGCTGGACTTAGAAAATTTCTGGGAAATCACAGTTTTCCCAGACTTTTTTTCTTAATGCTTGCAGCTATTGAGCTGATTTTTTGGTACGTAGAACCGCATTGATAAGTTACAGAACAAGGTTGAGTTTCGTTCCGGTCCAGTATTTTTGAGGAAGATACGGATGCAAGCAACTGGACTTTGAATTTGTTTTGGGCTTCTTTTTCTAAACACATATATAAAGCCGGTAGGGGACTTGGTATTGTTTTGCAATACTTCAGAATGCTTGTTTCTAAAATGAAATAGGTGCACCTGAATTCTATTTTTTCTTGCACATGAAAACATCTCAAATTTGATGGAGCAGGGGTTCGGAGATATGAGCATGATTTGGTGACGCTGCTTTGATGCTATTTAATTCTTCAATCGCGTGGCGGTTTTGTGACCTTTCATATTTGAGTCTTAGTAAATAACTTTAATATTTTTTTATGTTTAGATCTAGTCAGAAAACATGCAAACGTTATTGATTTATGTTTGCTGAAAATTTCATGAAATATAGATCTACTACACTATTCTTTTAATTATGATGAAAAATGTAAGTGTTTGGTCAGAAGTGTCTGTAAGTGTATGTGGTTTTATATACATGGCGCTATGTAACTTAAATGTTTATCATGAACACGATTGAGAAATTTTCTTATAATGGTTCAGTCATGGTTCTTGCATTCTTTATAATTATATCCATGTACTAAGATTTTAGACTCTTTGTTGTGTATGTTACACTGTTTGCCATGTTGAATGGCAGCTGCTGAATGATGATACGGAGATAATATCTTACTTTTTAACAACAAAATGTGCTCACGAAATATTTATTTTTTCGTATTTCATTCGTAAATAGTTTTGAACAATCTGTTATAATCGCAGTTTTTGCAATGATACTAAAACGTTTGTTAAGGATGCGATTTGTCACGAGTCGTTTCGGTCGCTCTAGAGATCGAAAACTGTTCATTATGCTATGTTCCCATTATCACGATTGGCGCCCCGATTGAAATCGTAATCTTAATCGTGGCTCTAGTATCAGATCTTCTCAGATCTTCAGATCGATCGTGACAATCGCGTTAATCGTAGAAAATGTTTTGGCACCAACAAAAATTCTACGATTAGCACGATTGATTTTCAGTCGTATTTAAGGTATTTAACGCATCAGAACTTGACAAATGGTAACAATTCACATCAGACCATATCTAATCGTACTTCAAAATCGCGCTGATCGGGACATGGCACATCGAAATATGGCTTTGTCTCGTGGAACTTTATACTGAAACGTTCAGTTTTTAACTTCAACACAATCATCAGATGATATCGGTATCACCTTCTTTAACTTCTGGATCGTGTAGCCAAACCACCCTTTCTTGCCATTCAGCTTCCTTATGGGTTGAAATGAAAACGGCTTTAGAAGCTCACCTTGGTTCTTCGCATCTAAGGTAGCTGAGTTGCGAAGTGCACGAGGTTGTTCTACATCGATTCTAACCAGTCTACTTGGTCCCTCTATGCTCCTTGGATAATGTTACTGTTAACATCCTCGCGCTCTGCCTCTTACTCTGCTACCCCTTGGTACCGTAACTTGAGTGGGTTGTGTAGAACCACTGCTGCCTCTAATATATCCTTGACGGTGTCAGACTTCTGCTCTAGTGTCGCAAGGAGACACATTAATCTGTTAGCTAGGATATCAAACGCGTTTTCAACCACTCGACGATCCCTTGATAGTCTATATTTTATACCTTTTCCTCTTTAGACATGTAATTCCTACTGTTGATACATAAAGTAATGCCGTAGAGCAAAAACATTACAGCCCAAGATGACGAATGGCACACACTGATAATCATCCATGTTTGCGGTAATTGGACATGGTTGTTGAAGTCGTATGGATCAATCTTCTAGTCTATTGAATAACTCCGAATTCATAAATATGGGCGTCCGACATGTGTCTCTAACTCCAAACTCGTCTCAGATAAACTTGTAATCTGCATCGAAGAAAATTACATTTTCTTACTCCAACGGTATTCATTTAATCAGAATTAAGTTTTTATGGTTTTATTTGCACGATTTTTTCTACAAATGTAAGGACATTGGTGTTGAAATCATAAACCAGTTTTTGTTTCGTTCTTAATGCACACGCCCATCATTGAAACGAGTTTAAAGGCGGAATATTCCCGCCAAAAATATGGCAATTAGTATATGAGTACAATTTTTAGTATAAAAGTATGCCCCCCCCCGTGACCCAGGAAGTCCTTTTTACCAAAGAAGCATATGGTCAAGTTGCACAAACTATGTCAATGGGAAGCTGGGTCAAGGGGGGAACGATGTTCGCCAGTCCAGAGAATGTAGGTATTCCTCGGTTTTTGGCGGGAAAGTGCGCTTTTGAAGTTCCTTCAATGATACGCATGCGCAATACGAACAAGACCAAAGTTGCAATATGATGTCAACATCATTTATCCTTGTATCCGTAGAAAATAAATTGCAAATAAAACAAAAAGATACTTCGTTTTACCTCTATGAATACCCTTAGTGTAAGAAAATGAAACCATTTAGGTGGGTACAAAATCAAGAGTTATCTGCCCCTATAGAACTTTTTTAAACTAGAACTGTCGCAAAGCGGACAAATACCCCCCACTAGCGCATTGTCACTGAAAAAGTGCTAAAGTTCAAAGTGGCATAACTCTGAAACTACTGCCTGGATCAAGATGAAAATTGCAGGTGCACAACTTCATATGATAGGAAACAACCTGCTAAAATTTCAGCAAAATCGGTCAAAAACTGTGGGAGGAGAAGAGGACACAAAATTATGTCCACGGACGGACGGACGGACGGACAGACGGACGGACGGACAGACGGACGGACGGACGGACGGACAACCTGAATCCAGTATACCCCCCCATAACTTTGTTGTGGGGGGTATAATGAGATAAAATCGGTATTCGTTTCATCTATTTATCTACCTAACTATAAACCTTTATTTTGTTTCTCAATTTGTAAGTTTTGAAAATTGACTCATCGAGCTGAGCCTTTTAGGGAGATTCCTCGCCTTCCATAGAGGTCCGTTAAGTTGGGCCATATTTATTCGCGTTCAGATTCCTATCGTAGAGCTAATCGCGACAAACTCTTTTGCTATTGTTTAACTCTTTTGGATCGCACTGTCACAAGCGTAGCTGGTATCAAGTGAGCGCAACGGGTCAGAAAGAAATTATCGGAACGTATCTACACGTGTTTTATCGTCTCAAATCGACAAGCCTGTTCTTGAAGAACGTATCGGACCGTATCAAATCTTACACAATCGTAAATGAACGTCGATAAGATCGTATAAGGTCGCCTTCCGTGGATTGGAATAATCGTATAAAATCGAAGGCGGTCGCATAAGACCGCAATGGTTCTCATCGCAAGGTACTGAACGCGAATATTTCGGTGAAATTCAACGAAAAGTTACAACTGGTCATTCGTAGCGTTCGTAACAGAACTCACGACAGTGGGAACGTAGCATTACGAGTAAGTAATGCAGAAATATACGAAAGTTTAAGGAACGTGTAAATGTTAAGAACAATTTCATATTCCTAATACTACGTATTTGTCCGTATTAATTCGGTACAATTCGCCACAAATACATCGTGACAACAATTAATAAATTGTAAATCGATTTAAATCACCTGTAATCCGATCGTACGAGGGGTGTTTGATAAATTCGCGGAATTGTTCTGTAATTCAAAATTGAGATTCAATATCAAAATTGAATTTGTTTTATGATAAATCTTAACTATTCATTATTAAGAGTGCAAAATATTAACATAATACGTTGAGAAATATTTTCTACAGATACCATTTAATAAAGCTATGTCTAGCAGGTTGCCTGACGCTAGAGCGTCACGTAACGTCACGTCATCGTTTATGACGTCATGCCTTTGAAAAAAGAACTGAGCGACCCGTTTACTCTTCAACATAGTCTCCAGCAGCAATTTTTTAAAGTCCTGTGTTACACATTTAGCATTGATTAAATGTTTCCTTAAGTCAGTCACTGATGAATAGCATAAAAAAATCGACGGTTTTCATAAGTCCGTTGGGGATTTCGATATTCTGGCCTATGCCCTAGGATACGAGTTCCGTACTTTCTTTGGAGGTGGTGTGCCCGGAGCTTTCCTATGCAGCAAATTTTCCTATGAATGAATTCTTTCTTTGCTTCGGAATCATGATAACGAAACCGCATTTCTCCAGTCGTTATGATCCTATCTAAGAATATTTCGCCACCAGACTCCCAAGGCATCAGAAAATCATGGGACGACTCAAAATGATACTGCTTGTCAAAGTCTCGTGGAAGAAGAGGGGCCAAACCACCGGTATTTATTGTTATTGACACTATTACCGGTATTCAACTCTTTTTAACATACGACAATTACATAATTCGAAAAAGACAACGTCACTGCAATAGTTAGTACAGTCAATCACCTTTCCGCCCTGACAAGCTGTCACATACAGTTGTACTCTCAAAAAGCTTGGTCTATCTGACCAGTCATCATCATACATCGATGTTCTCCCTGTCTTGGAACGTCTGTGCCACTTAAATAAAAATGCTTTTTTCACATAGGCTACCGACAATATTATCGACTCCCAATCTTTCTCGATGTATCTGTAGGCGATATCTCTAACCCAACACAAAACTTCACGACGTAGCGCGTGTCCAGGTAATGAAATGACGTCAGTTTTCTTCGACGAATTTCTTACGACATGATCTTGAAAACGTTGTGTACATGTCACGTTTCAAAACAAAAATGGCAAATTTTCAGAAAATGACTACCTCGGGCCAACCAAAGATACACATAATTTCCATAGTTCTATCGCACATATTATGGTGGTCTGGCACGATTTAGATTTGCACAATTTTTTCAAAACTGACCAAAGGCAACATCGCGTATATTGGTTGCTATAGAGACAGAAAAAGGGCATTAGAATAAATATAAATTATTGTCTTTATACCTCCTTATGTATGACATGATTATCTTGAACTGTATGTAATTTCATAATTTTTGAACGCGAAATAAAATTTTAAGAAACAAATTCCGCGAATTTATCAAACAACCCTCGTACATATTCTCATACCGTAACAATCCGTGTACTTTTCAGAAATGTGACTAGGAACTACGATTCGTAACAACTCGTCGGTGTGAACCCACCTGTATGGAAAGTTGGTTATTAGTAAATTCGATTTTCTTTCAGTTGCACAAAGAGTGGTAAACAGACGACACACTCTGAATAGAAACATTCTGCAAGTTACGCTACATCATCCAAATAGATCTCCCTCCTCCGAACAAGAGACCGAACCAGAAATCCGCGGAGATTGTCCCCTAATCGGAGCAGAATCAATTAAGAAAAGATCAAGTGGTAGTGATAAAGAAGAAACCGGAGTAGATGCTTGGGTGATGAATGCTGATCATGGATCGGAGGAATGTAAGGAAGCTGCTTGGTGTTAAGATCAGACTGCACATACATGTATGTGCATGCTGATCTGGTTCTGTTCTTTTCTATACCCGAGGATACCTCTATCCAAGACCTTTCATTTGGGACCATGACCTTTGACTTTGTGACCTCAACCTTGGAGTTTGGCCTACTTTTAAAAAAACTTTGACCTGGCCTATATCTCCTGTCCTTTTACACACACGGCCTTGATATTTCACACATGGACACCTCCAGTCAGATATTTCACCTTTGACCTTGACCTTTGACTTTGACCTATTTTTAAAAAACTTTAACCTGGCCTATATCTCAGGCCCTATTACACATACAGCCTTAATATTTCACACATGGACACCTACCAACACCGTTCACATTTGACCATGACCTTGGACCTTGTGATCTTGACCTTGGAGTTTGACCTACATTAAAAAAACCTTTAACCTGGCCTATATCTCATGTCCTATTACACATACAGCCTTGATATTTCACCTCCTACCGACACCGTTCACATTTGTCCATGACCTTGGAGTTTGACCTACTTTTCAAAACCTTTAACCTGGCCGTTATCTTATACACAGTGACACCTCCTGCCAAGGATTTTCATTTTGGACCATGACATTTTACCTTGACTCAGGAAATGACTTTTCTTTGTGACAAGCTCTCGTTAGGGCGAGCTTAATTGTCCGCGGACAATTCTTTTTGTATATTTCCTACTCCAAAATAAATCAGTCTATTGTTTCTTTAAGACTAAGTCTTTATATCTTGTACATGTATGTAGGTATTTTTCATTGATAACTTTGATGGAAAGAACGGGTCTATGTGAAATATTCAACCCTTGACCCCATGATTGGGTTTAACTCATATGCAGAAGGTAAAGGCGAAATATCTAATCCTTTATCTTATATTAATGATATAATGTCGATGTGTTTTTCCCGGTTTTTGAATCTGAGACCTACTTAAGGGAAAATGGGCCTTAGGGCTGCTTATTCCGAAAAGTATCAACTCTGGTCACCCTGCAAGTTCTTGCTGTCTGACCAGGATCGACATTTGTTTCACTACCAAAAAGATACCTTTTCGCCTGATGGGTCACAATTCCCTTAACATATATAGTAGCAATCAATAAGAAACTTCTTTCCATTTATGGCATACATGTTTGTGATAATGCCTTACATGTATCTGGGGAGCATAATCCGTCTCTGACGACTCTTGTTTACATGTGTAGATGTACTTTGTTAACGGCTTTCTGACAAAATATAGCAATTGTATATTTATGATACATTTTGCTCTTCGCAAACGGGTCAAGGTATGCTCCCCCGGAGTACGCCGTAGTCATCGACGTAAAGCTAAGCAAAACCCTTATATTTCAGGAAAAACTTGTTATTCTAAGCTTCGAAATTTTATTTTTTGCAAGATTCAAAACGCCCTTCATGTTAAGCAAGGGATGTAACGATTCATACAATGTACAAAATGAAATAAAATAAAGAACGTATTTGGCTAAAGCATATGCAATCTGTGGGTTAGATACGTTTTTTTAGTCATACATGAACCAACATGTACGATCTATTCAAGAACTTTTGAAATGCTAAAAGTAATAATTCGCATTTCTATATAAAAATGGTATGCCCGTGCACACTCCATATGACAAACTGAAACTAGATGATAATGATTCAATTACAGATTATGACAATCCTGAGGGTGGAAATATTGAAGAGAGAGGACCAACCAACAAAATTGTAATAAAAGATTTACCAGTAGACGCGGATGAAGAATATATCAAGCTCGTGTTTGAGAAGAAACAGTTCGGAAGTCACGATGTTGAGAGAATTGAGATTGATCGAGAACTAAACATGGCGCTTCTTGTGTTTGATGATACTGAAGGTTTGTACCACAAAATCAACATTACAAGTACTTAATGATTCTTAGAAGATATTCCTCACGCAATGAGACGGATTTAATTACTAAATAACGACTTGGGCTTTTTATACAGGAATTACTAGTACGATACCTCAGCACTCGTGTCTTTTGGATGAGACCTTTAACAACGGCTTCACTCGGCTTATTTTTTTTCTCTTTGCGATAAAGTTGAACATATACATGTAATTTATTTCACTCATTCAATATACAAGTCATCACTGGTAGTGATTGCAGTAAAACCATTGCCAATGTTGTAAAGAAACCACTAAAGGAATGATATGAAGTTTGTTCATCTTTTATTCTTACCGGGACAAATAATTCAGACAAGCAAATCAGCATTTGTTTTGTTTTTAGAGCATTTTTTGTTTGATATCAGCCAACTCACTCATTAATCAAAACTTGTCTGATATCATATATCGTACCATGTCTATTTATACAAACATTTCCACAATGACTGTTAATTTGGACACGTGAAATGACGTTTAAAACAAAGCGTTTTTATAGGAAAAATTTTAAAACGTCTTATTTCAAACAAATATTATTATATAGCTTAACATAGCTTATAGCTTAACATAGACAGATATCACAAGTCACAAGGCAGCTCTTTGTGTGCAAACATGATGTCGTAATCGATGTCATATTGACACTACTTATGGTAACTCATTTGCATATAAGGACGTTATATTTAGCTCACCTGAGCACGAAAGTGCTCCTGGTGAGCTATTGTGACACCGATGTGTCCATCGGCCTTCGTGAGTCGTCCGTCTTGTGTCACCCACCAAATCTAAGACAAATCTTGTGTGCACTCTAAAAGCCTGGGGTCATAAACTAGGTCAGTATAAAAATATTAGAAATGATTTTCGGACACTCCAGAGGCTATATTTCAACAATATCTGTATAGAATTTGTTCAGAAATTTTGTTTTATAAATTCTCTGGCAAGTCGCTGCTAGATTAAATATCGGACAGACGTTTTGTGCACTCTAGAGGTTACATTTTCTGACAAATCATAGTGCATTTTCCCCCAGAATCTTTGTTTGCAAACTTTCTTTTTAAACTTTGATTATGGATTTAATGGGATAAGAAACCATGTCTAGCGCTATCAATATAACAACTATTTAACCCATAACGAGACAGCTAAATTCTAGACTTGTCCAAATTCAAAGATGTTGAAGACGATAATTTCAAGTGAATAAAACTTTAACATTTTAAGCGCTACTATTTGTAGAATTAGAGGGGATGGGTATTCCGGACATACGGGCTATGCCGTTGGTGTAGGCGTAATGCTTCGTTAAGTTTTTACGTGTAACTGTTATATCTATGTTTCTTTCAACGCTATTGCTTTGAAACTTTTCACATGCTTCTAGGACCGTGATAGTAAACCTAGGCTCTGACTATTCAAGGGACATAACGTTCCAATTTCATTTTTTTAAAGTATGTCTCTTTGATCAATTTGTTACTGCTTGAGCTTTTGCTTTAACACTTTCACATGCTACTGTGACCACAACATCAGACCTTAGGCAAAGATTCATTACTTGACAATAAAATAAGCGGAATTTTAACAAGTCTTCACGTGCAACAGTGAACTATTATGCTATCTTATATCTTTGATAACTTTGTTTCTGTTTGAGCTATTGCTTTCAGTGTTTGAACTTGCTTTGATGACCACAGTATTAGACTGTAGGCAGAGTTTCATTACTCTGACAATTACTTTTTGGAATTGTAATCCATTTTGGACCTACGAAATTGTGGTTAAGTTTCTATGTGCAACTGACATAAATATGTGGTAGCTTTGTTTCTGTTTGGGCTATTGCTGTCGAACTTTGTGCATGCGCCTGTGACCATAGTATCAGTCTCTATGCAAATATTCTTTACTCTAACATACAATCATTTAGTAAACTCTGTCATATAATTGAGCCATTTTTTATCCTTTTCAGACATTTTTCACCATCCAGCACATGATAATCCCGGTTTGCCGTCCTCTGACAACTCTTGTTTGGTCTTGCTGTGAGGAACACTTTGTGGTAACCATGTTTTCCAAATCTTAAATCGTATGGGCGTCAAAAAGCGTCATTGTGTGGTAACGGGTTAAACATTCATATGTTCATTACATGTAACAAGTTTTAGGTGGAATAATTAAAATTCTTTAAATTGGAGATTGAAAAACAACGTTAAGATAACCATTCTAAATTTCAGCTGTTGACAAGATTATTAATTACTCAGAACCTATCGTATTGAGAAAGACACAGGTCCGTGTCCAGGCATATTTTGAGATAAAAGAAGAGTTGCAGCCTCTTTGTACAATTGATGTTAAGGGGTTAGATGTAACGGATGTGGAGTTCATCAAAATGTATTTTGAGAACAGAGGAAAGGGTGGAGATGATATAGAAGAATTACAGTACATTGAGAATGAAGGGAGGGCATTTATAACATACAAAAGTGAAGATGGTAAGGCAGTTTTTTTTTCGTTATCATAATTTGCTTCTTTTCCACAATAATTTATAAAGTATCTAAATATGAAGTTATCACAACCAAACCTTATTTGGTTTAATTTTGTACAATACTATTTTAGAGAAAACGAAAGCTCTATAATGATTAATACCAAACATAAAACATAATTCATCACAAACAATTCACTAATATTATATGATACTTTTTAGAGACACTGAATCGAAAACGTCTTGCTTCATTACGTTTCAGTTGCTAGAAGAGTAGTGGAGCGAGGTAACCATGTGTTAAACCGTCAACCACTAGAGGTTACTTTATATCAGCCACCACCCAAACATCGATGGAACGTGAGATCGCCTTCTCCAGAACCCGAACCTTTACCTCTTGATACAGTCAGAGTTAGAGGCATTGGTGACTCAATTGATGAATATATGCTAGAGGTGTACTTTGAGAATGAAAGAAAATCTGGTGGCGGTGATATACAGAATATACAAATATTTGGAGATATGGCTTATATTACTTTTTACACAGAAGAAGGTATGGTTAAATACTTTTCAAACACTAGACATGCTTTTGATGACATTAATTAATAGAAAAGGCTCGAGAAACTACCGAGGCAAAAATAGACAATTTTTCATTTACCCAGGCAAGGTAGCTTGCGTTTCTGGCAACTTGTCGCAAAAGATCAAACATCGATGTCAAGGTAATGATTTCGAAGTTCATTGTCGAAAATGAAATGTATTAGCAAGATATATCCGCGAGTGAAATAATAAAGCAGTATTTCTAATACCAAGATCAAGACCAAGAACTCCCGTCACTTCAGTATCAAATCTTAGAAGATTCGTGAAAAGTGATTTTCACAACCTTTTACGATTATTTTGAGTTTTGACCAAAAGAAAACTCGGAGAGAATGGTGGATGTCATGGTTTTTCAAAAAAGTATTTCAATGTAAGTTTAAAACTGTATGTTTGATGACAAACGACCCCAACAAAATTATGCCATTATCGTCCGTTATTTCAGTTGCCCAGAGAGTTGTAGATAAGAGACCACATACGTTAAGCAAATGTAATTTAGAAGTATCTCTAGGCAGACCCGAGGATGAAGACAGACAGATGTACAGCAGGGAGACTTCTGTTGAGCCACAATGTACCATACAGGTGTCTGGGTTTGATGAAACCACAGATCAAGATACGCTAGAGATGTATTTTGAGAACACAAAGAGAAGCGGTGGTGGTGAAATTGCAGATATGCGGTTTGACGAAGAAAATCGTGTGGCGTATATAACCTTTTGTGAAGAAAATGGTTTGTATTTAAAACACTTTACCACATAACAAAATCTTCTGTTATCATTCATATTGTATAGCAATTTTATACCACCCCCATAATTTATTTTACTTTACAGATAATAAACACATTTGGAAAGTGTTGAGACAAAAGAAGAACAATGCTTTGCAGTAGCCTTTTTCTCGTTTCCTTCAATACGCTCATTCTCAATAAAACGGAACATTCGATGTTCCATTGATTATACTCTAAATATCAAAATATATCTGGACATATTTGTCATTAAAAGCAGCACACCGATTAGATGCGTCATGCCAAATTCCAATTTTCGTCAAATCTGTTTAAATTTCATTATTTTGTGACCATTTTGATGCGCCATTCAAAATATTCAGTTTCAAATTCGTACCCAGACAATTAACTTATTTTAAACACAGAATGTCTCTTATCTGTTGCACTGGGTAAGGGTGAACATTTTTCATAACATTCTTACTTTAGAGTTCCCCTTGGCGAAATAGACATGTAACAACATCCTTAATACAAAAAAAAAATGAAAATAGATCTAGCTGCAAAAAAGGACTTTTGCTAATATTTATACGCTCTTCAAACAAAGTTTTGGGGTATGTAGAAAATATCATGTCTACACATCATTTTTAGCTCCACTGGCCGAAGACCATTGAGCTATTGTCATGGCGTTGTGTCTGCCGTGCGTCCGTGTGTTGGTCCGTGCGTATGTAAACTTTTCTTTAAAATCTTCTTCTCTCAAACCAGTGGGCCAATTTTGATCAAACTTGGTAGAAATGTACCTCGGGTGGTGCTTTACTCAAATTGCGAGAAAAAATTGATTGGTCTATAATTGTTGGCGTGGCAGGGGTGGGGCGTATTGGACTTGAAAAAATCACGACATAATTCTTTAAAAATCAACAAAGGGTCAATTTAGTTTACACTTGACAAAAACATTAATTTTCTTTGTTGGTCCTTTTCTTAAATTGCACGAAAAATTTAGATTGATCGATTAATGCGGGTGTGCAAGGGAAAAACCACAAAATAATTCCTTAAAAAATCAACTATTTTGCTAGTTAGGACCAAAATTGGCAGAAATGTTCCTTAGACGAACCTTTGCTTAAATTGTTCATGACATTTTGATTGTTTCATAAGTGTGGGCGTGGAAGCTTTGCGAGACTTATCAGACTTACAGGAATTGAAAAATAATTCTTTATAAGTCGACCATTGGGCAAATTCAGACCAAACCTCGTCAGAAATAAGGGGTATGGCAGTTGGAGGCTTACAAGAAAGCATTAGATAATTCTTTTGATTAATAAGCCAGTGGAGCAATTCAGGCCCTCTTGGGCCTCTTTTGTTAATTTTAGTTCCATGCACTATATTAAACTATTTCTTAAACAATATCTTACAATACTTCAGACTGGTCCAAATTCAAAGATGCTACTGACAATAAAACGTGTTAACAAAAGCAGAAACGGAACATTTACATTGTAAGCTTTGTTATACTAATTAATAATACTGTCTTAGGGGAAAGGACGAGGATTTTGGACGATTTTGGATGTCCAGGAGGTGAACAAATAGAGGCCACGTTAAAACCGCCAGGTGTGATTCGTATAACCGATGTTGACTCTAGAAAGATAAAGTTCATCAAAAATTCCAAACCCGACTCTGAGGCCATTGAAATGCAGATGAGTGGTGTAAATGCTGAAATTATCTGGCCTGAAAAGGCTGGAAAGGAGAAAGATAGCCTTAAGCAAAGTATTTTGATAAAGTGTACTATAACCAAAGATACAAAAAATGCCAAGAAGCTTGTTAAAACTTGGAGAAAAGATGCGGAAGAGAACTTCTATGATTTCATAAAGACAATTGTGGTAGACATACTACATGTAGGTCAAGAATTGTGGAATGTCACCATGGACAAAATAAGGAATTTTCAAATTAAGTACCCAGAGAGAGTCGCTATCCTTGTGGATAGGGATCAACAAAATTTTTCTGTTGTTGGTCTGATCCCAGCAGTAGAAGAAGTGTCTACAGATTTAAGAAGCATGATCAAACAAATAGAAGATGAAGCTGCCAAAGAAAAAGAGAGAAGGAAAGAGACAATTACAAGTCTCAAACTTATTGAGACCAAAATGCTCCTTGCAGAGAAATTCCCATGTAAGATGGAACAAAGGTTTCAGGACTTGAAAGTGAAAACAAATCAGAATAAGAATGAAATTATATTTGATGGGTCATTCGGAGACATTAATGCTGCAAAGATGCTTATGTTTGAAACGAAAGAAGATTTTGCATCACTGTCTGTTGATATGAAGGGGTGCAGATCCATGTTTTTACTCTATGAGAATAAGCATGTAAAAGACTACATCGTTAAAAAACTGAAGCACCATCAGGTAGCAGCAGTGTGGGAAGTAAAGGACCAGAAAATTGTTGTTTGTAGTACAAAAGAGGATACACTAGATAAATCAGTTGAAATTATAACAAAGGCTGTTGTTGAAGTCAGTGTCAGCCTATCTAGAGAAAATTCAGAAGCTGTTCAGGCACCTGCTTGGAGGAATGTTGAAGAGGAGCAAGCACAACGATTTCCTGGAAAGGTTGGCTTTGAAATCCAAAGTACCTGTATTTATGTATGCAGTACAGATGACATATCAAGAGAAGTTCTTGGAGTGGTGAAAAGATATCTAAAATCAAACACCATTATAGAAGAACATGTTGACTTTTCAAGAAACATCAACAAGCTCATTGAGAAAGATCACAAAGACAAAATTGCTGCAATTTCAAAAAAATATGCTAGTTTGAATGCACAGATAACTCCAAAAGCAAACAACAGTGGATTTGTAATCAGAGGAACAGAAGATGGATTACAAGCTATGAAAAGAGAACTGGAATCCCTAAAGAAGAGGGTTCATGTCAAAGACCATACACTACAAAGTCCTGGTATTGAAGATCACATGAAAGGGAGAAGCCGTGAACATTTTACTACTGTGGAAAACAAGGTACCTGTTGTGTTTAGTGCGTCAGATGATAGTGAACAAGAATATGATGAACTCGATAATGTTTCCAGACCCAGAGTTCACGCCGAGTGCCGTGCATATGATGATCGTAAAATATACACAGCAGAAGGTGACATGACTGAGCTCCGTGTGGATGTACTTGTGAACACAGCCACCTCCAAACTTAGTCTGACTGGTGGTCTGGGAAAAGCTATTGTAGCTAAAGGTAGGGATCATTCTCGTTCTATTCTAGTTTTTTATAGCTTTTTTTGCTAATTTTGCATTCCTTTAATCAATTCAGAACTGGGAGATTGTGGACCAGTCCAAAAAGACAGGAATTGTTGTCAAAAGTTGAGATTTGTTTTGTCATTGTGTAGAGCAAATGGAGTGTAATTTTTTCTTTCCTTTCAATTTTTGCCAGGTAATTTCTGCTAGTGACACCAAAACAGGTTCTTGTTTGGAAAATGTAAACATCAATTTTGTCATACAACAAGGGAGATGTTGGTAGCGTAATAACATTTCATAATGATTTATTATGTGGAAGAGTTAAAAAATGTAAAAGTTTATTTTTAGTTGGAGGAATAAAAAAGGATTGTTATACTTTATCTTGAGGCTATGGGTTAAAGAAAGCATCTATATACACGGTGGGGATTGTGCATGATGGGATGGATAACAAATATGGAGTATACGGACAAATTTTGCCTCGCTTCAGGTAAGAAATTGTGCAATAATTTTCTTATTTCTGCTCCAATTGTCAAGCGGTTTGTTGCATGTACCCCGCATTAGTGAGCTCTTTCCTCGGATATATAACTTGTTTGTAGAATCTTTGTACTTTGTCCAAAAATTGATCCCAACCGACCGGAAAAACGACAAAAAATTCAGGCCCTTTTTCTAGTCGGTTGGGATCGGTTTTTGAGAAAAGTACAGGGAAGTTCCAGATAAATAATACATCCGAGAAAAGGGCTCAGTAAGACGGAGTACATGCAACAAACCGCATGAAAATTGATACAGAAATAAGAAAGTTATTGCACAAATTCTTACCTGAAGCGTGGTTAATTTGGCCGTAGTCGTTACCATTTCGCTTTCTGGTCGGTTGGGACAATATTTCGGAAAAAGTATCATGAGTTATCTAATATGTCATACATCCGATGAAAGAGCTCGATAAGGCGGGGTACATGCAGCAAACCGCTTGAAAATTGATACAGAAATAACAGAGTTATTGCAAAATGTCTTACCTGAAGCGAGGCGAGTTGGCATCAAATTTTGTGCAAAAAATAGACTGAGTTTACCGTTATGTTTTGATAAACCGTCGGTGTTGTTATAACATCTCGTAACTACGGGTTGATTCAAGCCGTAGTTACGAGATTTTATAAGAACACCAACGAAATACTATTTTTTTGTCCGAAATTACGTCATGGTTTACTTGATAAAATCGTTCCCTATTGTCGGTAGTCTTTATCCATCCCATCATGCACAATCCCCACCGTGATATAATTGTATATTGAGGTAGTGGGTGAAAGAAAAGGTAATTATACTTTATCTTGAAGTAGCAGATTGAGGACAGGATTGCTGTACTTCCTCTTTGTGAAGTGGGTTAAAGAAAGGATTGTTTTACTTTATATTGAGGTAGTGGGGTAAAGAAATGATTGTTTTACTTTATCTTGAGGCTGTAGATTAGAGAAAAAAAAATATTGTACCTTATATTTAGTTAGTGGGTTAAAGAAAAGATTGTTATACTTTATATGATGTAGCAGATTAAAGAAAGGATTTTTATATTTTTATCTTGAAGTCATTGGTTAAAGAAAAGATTAATATGCTTTATATTTAGGTATTGGATTAAGGAAAAGATTGTTATACTTTATATGATGTAGCAGATTAAAGAAAGGATTTTTATATTTTTATCTTGAAGTCATTGGTTAAAGAAAAGATTAATATGCTTTATATTTAGGTATTGGATTAAGGAAAAGATTGTTAAATGTTATCTTGAGGTTGGGAATTAAGGAAAAGCTTGTTATCAGCTTACCTGAGCACAAAATGCTCGAGATGAACCATTGTGGTCACTCACTGTCCGTATGTCCGTCCGTCAATAATTTCTTAAAACATTTTATTCTCCTAAACCAATGTCCCAAGTTTGTCCAAATTTGGAGGGAAAGTTCCTTGGGTGACCCCCCTCAAAACTTGTTCGCGTATACGAGGGACGGTCGGAAAGTAGTTGGACTTTTCGTGCTGCTGTCTCTCCATTTACAACTGTATAAACACATTATATATTGGTGAAATCTACATCCATTTGCCATTAATGTGGTCAGTTTATTTTCAAAAAAAGTTGAATATATGCAATATTCTGTCCACTTATATGTGATAGGGGTTTTATGTACCATAGGCTATTTGTTAGAGGAACAACAAGGGTAACCAAAACAAAAGAACAGTCTAGTCATTTTAATCGCGAAGAATTTAAGTTTTTGAACTACATTATCACTGAAGATTGAATAATGGTTCATAATTCCGAACTTGGGATAAAAACTCAGTCACATCAGTCATAGAAACGAGCTGGTTCCCCACCTCTGAACAGATTAAGCTTTTACATTCGGCTGGTAGTCATGTTTGTTGCTTTTGTGGATTCACGAGGTCTGATAGTTAGTCATTTTATGTCAAATAGTAAAAACTGTCATTGCTAAGTACAGTTCTGAAGTAATTCAGAAAAAAACAAAGAATAAATGCTGAAGTAAACGCGTCCCAGATTAGCAAAGAAAAATGTTTTCTACTTTACGATTACGCACGCTCCCATACCACCGCATCTGCAGTGGAGATTATCAAATATTACCCATGACAAAAGTTGTTTTACTCTTCTTATAGCCCAGGCCCTACCCCACACGACTTTTATTTGTGTCTAGAACTGATGAAAATGCTTGCTGCGAAGAAATTTGAGACCAGGGCGCCTTTGATACCGGTGGTTACACAGTACCTAATACAGTGGGTCTACGTCATGGTTAATAGTGGCAATAGTAAAGCTCCTACGAAGATGGCAAAAATGCATAGACATAGATGTATAATTTCTTTAAACAGTGTAGAAAGAATTTTGTTAAAAAAATAAACGGTTTTAGAGAACTAGTCAAACGACCAACTACTTCCCGACCGTCCCTCGTATTTAACAAAAAATGTGGGCGTGCTAGGGCGGGGCTTATTAGACTTAGAGAAATCATAAGAAAATTCTTAAAAAATCAACCATTAGGTCAATTTAAAACAAAGTTGGCAGGAATGTTCCTTAAGTGACTCTTTTTAACATTTTTTAATAAAGGAGGTGTCTCAAATCTGCCCACGAATTAATTTTCTGATAAAGGATCATATACAAGCTATGAAAATGCAATTAGTATCTTAGATAATCAAAACTGGATTCCAAGAAGCCACCTTAACTTATTCCCACTACGACAGGAAACATGCCCCTCATTTTCATATGTCCCAAAACCTTAGTTTTATGTATTTTTTAGATCTGTCAAGTAAATTCGCTCTGAAACATTTAAGGCAATACATTCATACCAGAAAAGGTATTTTAGGAAATTATTTTGATTGTTTTTTTTTGTTGAATTAAACGTTGAAAATACATATTTTTCAGTAAAATCTGTAGAAATCTGCAGAAAGAGCAAACATGAATTCCAAAGTTAAGTATGTTAGAGTCTTTGTCAAGATTTCATATTATCACAAAAATATGCTACATATTTTCTCTTACTTTGAGCTAAATTACATAGAAATCCAAAATCGGTAACATTGTCATTTTATATATATTATTGGTGAAGGTGACTTGTGTTCAATAAAAATTTGATAGTGCTCCTAAAATCATTTTTCATTCAGTTAAATTAACAGTAGCATACAGTACAACCATAAAGCTATTTTCATGCTCAAAACACCCATTGTTAAAAATACAGATTAAATATGAATATTACTTTTATTTACAAAATTACATATATTTCAGCCAAAAATAGGCAAACATGTATACATTGCCAATTTTCTTTACTATTTCGCAACATTGCCTATGTACCATCATACGTGACACTATGACATGCATAAAAGGTCAAGCCTTTTGTTAAATAATGGAAGAGACGCCTAGAACCCGTACGATAAAGCACCCAAAGTGGCCCTTCTAAGTTTCAATTTATGTTTTGTTTTTGCTCTAAGAGCCACTAATGAACTTACATGATATGGAGGGCCGCCTAACAACGACTGTAACAGCATTGTATTCTTTTCAATTACACAGTTGAAAACGTACTTGTTTATTTCAAAACGTTCTCCTATTGGGGGTAAAACAGGGTGCAATTTTTTCTGCAAATTATTTTTCTAGCCATAGTTTAACCTGTATTGATACAGAATTTATACGCATTTCCATGATATCATATAGTTAACAAGGGGTTTAGCCATCAATAGCCCTTAATAGTCATTTCGGTGCTAGACTATCTATTTCTGGTGCATGACGACATTGTTTAACTTTCGCATGATAAAACAAATGCCATCATATAAATCGGTGTTTTTTCTGATTTGTTTTTTAATGACTCAAAATATAAAAATATAAACCTTTTACTGTTAACTGTCAACTGAAATCATGGCTGATTAGAATAATTTAAGAGGAATTTTACATAGAACTTCTTCTCTTTTTGCAAAACAAGCACACCTGGGACAAAATCTGATGTAACCCTGGACGAAATTATTTTAACTAACTTGGAAGTCCATCCTTTATTAAACTTACATACGAAAGGACCTCTATGGATAAGGCGAGAAATCTCCCTAAAAGGCTCAGCTCGATGTGTCAATTTTCAAAACTGACAAATTGAGAAACAAAATTAAGCTTTATGGTTAGGTAGATAAATAAATGAAATGAATACAGATTTTATGTCATTTAAAAATTTCAATAGGTGCAGATAACTCTTGATTTTTGTACCCACCTAAATGGTTTCATTTTTCTTACACTACCGATATTCATAGAAGCAAAATGAAGTTTCCTTTTGTATTATTTGCAATTTATTTTCTATATTTACAAGGATAGATGGTGTTGATATTATACGGCAGCTTTGGGTTTGCCCGTATTGCGCATGCGCATAATTTAAACAACTTTAAAAGCGCACTTTCTCGCAAAAACCGAGGAATAGCTACATTCCCTTGGCTGGCGAACATCGTTCCCCCCTTGACCCAGCTTCCCATTGACATATGTTGTGTAACTTGTTCATAGGCTTCCCCTGTTAAATGGCTTTCCTGGGTCACGGGGTGGAACATACTTTTATACTAAAAATAGTAGTCATATACCAATTGCCATATTTTTGGCCGGAAAATTTCGCCTTTAAACTCGTTTCAATGATGCACGTGCGCATTAAGAACAAAACGGAAAATGGTTTATGATTTCAACACCAATTGTCCTTACATTTAAAGAAAAAATTATGTTGATAAAACAATAGAAAACTTAATTCTGGTTAAATGAATACCGGTTGGGTAGGAAAATGAAATTTTAGGGGTAGGTACGGAAGCCAAGAGTTATCTGTATTGTTTTGATCGTAAAAAAATCATTTTTCATATGATTTAGGTATACATCAAACAATACAGCTCGAAATAATTATCAATTTGCACGTTTTGAAAATTGATTTTTCCATTTAAGCCTTTTAGGGGGATTTCTCGCCTTAACCATAGACGTCCTTTGAAACCTTATGGACATGAAAAACTTTAAAAAGGGTGTATTTCTATGATATAAAATGTTGCCCCTTTTATGCCGCCACAAAAACAAGAGTTTTTGACAAAAAAATCTAATACACAGCGTTGTACTACCTTTACCCAAGGATACTTTAATATCAAGTTTCAAAAAGATATACATATTAGATTGGGAGAAAAAGAACTTTTGAGTAAATGCTAACAAACAGACATACACACAGACAAATGAGTGGAAATGGCCGAAAAAAATCTTACATCTTGACTTGTCCTCAGATAAACAAAATAACCCCAAAAGTAAATAAAACATTTGAAAACGTCATTTTTTTTTTTAAAACAAAAATCTTAATTGTGTCCATTCTTGGAAATGCGTACCATTCAGGTGGAAACTCCAAAGCAACCTGTTACCGTTTTTTCTTACAATTTCACCATAATCATCAGTATATATGTGCGCAACTTTTATACGCTTTCATATCTTGACAAAAACTGGAACAGAGTAAATTTTAGAAAAAAAAAATTGCTTAAATTATTTAAAAACTGTGAATTTTTTGGTTGGCCCCTAATAAAAGATGATCTAAAATCATTTTTGTACAGAATTGTATGTATTTTCATTTCATACAGGATCAGAGACAACTGTACATTATTTGAGAATTAATCAGACGATGAAACTAAAAACCAGAACGCTTGCACACTTTTTTTTATCAGAGTACACTCTCTCTTCAAGGTGAAAACTTAAAATTCCGAGAAAATTGTTTTATGGAATGTGAGATTTGAAACATTTCATGAATATGAACCGTTATCTAGTGTAACTTCACACCAAATTTCATTAAATTCCGAGCGTGGGCAGACTCCAATCTTATTTACCTATTCGTGAGACACCCCCTTTCTAGTTTCGTAAAAAATGTGGGCGTGGTAGGGCGGGGCTTATCAGATTTAGAGAAATCGTTAAATAATTCTTTAAAAATCTTCTTCTCCTTAACCATCATGCCAATTATAATCCAACTTAACAGAAATGTTCTATGCATGACCCTTTTCAAATCTTGTTCGCAATATTTTTATTTGTCAAAAAATATAGGCATGGCTGGTCGGGGCTCATCAGACTTAGCGAAATCATAAGAAAAGTCTTTAAAAATCAACCATTGGGCCAATTTAGATCAAACGTGGCAGGAATGTTCTTTGAGTGACCTTCTTCAACATTTGTTCATAATATATTTGATTCGTCAAAAGGTATTGGCGGGGCAAGGCGAGGCTTATCCGACTTAGAGAAATCGTTAGATAATGCTTCAACAATCTTCTTCTCCTTAACCATTGGGCCAATAAGAACCAAACTTGTCAGAAGTTCGCAATTTTTTAATTCATCAAAAAATGTAGGAATGGCTTGGTGGATCTTATCAGACTAAGAGAAATCACAAGAAAATTCTTTAAAAATTAACCATCGGACCAATTTGAATCAAACTTGGCAGGATTGTTCTTTGAGTGACCCTCTTCAACGGTTGTTTATGATTTTTTTTATGCGTCAAAAATATGGGAGGGCAGGGCGGGGCTTATCCGACGTAGAGAAATTATTAATTGATAATCCTTCAAAACCTTCTTCTCCTTAACCATTAGGCCACTTTGGACCAAACTTGGCATAAATGTTCCTTGCATAGCCCTTTCTTAAACTTGTTCGCGAACTTTGATTCGTCAAAAAATGTGGGTGGGCAGGGTGGGGCTCATCAGAATTTGAGAAATCCTAAGAAAATTCTTTAAAAATCAAAGGATGGGCCATTTTGAACCAAACTTGACAGGAATATTCCTTGGGTGACTCTTTTCAACATAAGTTCATGTAATATTTAAATCGTAAAAAATATGGGCGGGGCAGGGCGGGGTTTATCCAATTTAGAAAAATTGTTATATACCTTTTCAAAAAATTTCTTCTCCTTTACCATTGCACTGATTTGACCCAAACTAGGCAGAAGTGTTCCTGTGTTCCTGTGTGGCCTTAGTCATGACTTGTTCTGAGGATTTAAATTCTTCAAAAGATGTTGGTTTTGGTGGGTGGGGCTTATCAAAATTTGGTTACAGGTTTTTAGATTGGTAAAAATATAGGCCTGGCAAGGCGTGGCTTATTGGATATAGAGAAACCTTTTGACCTAGGATCATTTAACTTTACACAATTGTTATCCTTGACCCAAGAAAGTGCACTATAGATTTTGGTGACATAGGTCCTTGTTTGAATTACATTTCTGTGCTCAAACTGGAGAATATTTTGACTTACAGTTTTTTTTCCAATGACCTGGACCTATGGAGAAGCATAAGAATATGCAACTAAATGTCAGATTAAAAACAAAAAAGTCAGGTGAGCGATATAGGGCAATCCTGACCCTCTTGACAGTGGGTTAAGGAAAATATTGTTAAGTATTATCTTGAGGTAGTGTATAAACCCTTTCCCAAAGGGCCAAAACATAGATCAACTGAATTTGAAGGAGTTTCAGAAAATGATGATTTTGAAATGTAGAAAAAGCCTAGAAAATATAGAGGGAAAAGGAGAAATTGGAAAATTCTGAGTGTAAGCAATTTCTTCTTTTCTCTCAACATATCACATACTTTTTAGCGAGCCGGGACTTTAAGTCCGGAGAGCTTATGTCACAGCCCTAGTGTCGGCGTCGCGTCTTCACTTGAAAAAAACACTTTAACCTGGCCCCGGTTTCTCGAAAAAAACTTAAAGTATATTCTCATGAGAACATGCTCAACTTCAAAGGGATACTCTCCAACGTTGAAGGGTATTCGATTGAAGTTCACGTGGATTTCGTGCGATTTGAGCACGGTGCTCAGATTTGAGCATGAGAACGAACTTATTTTTTTTCGAGAAACCGGGGCCTGGCCTATATCTCGAGCACTATTTGAGATACAGCCTTGATATTTTACACATGAATACCTCCTAGCAAGACCTTTCATTTTGGACCATGACCTTTGATCTAGTGATCTTGATCTTGGAGTTTGACATACTTAAAAAACTTAAATCTGACCAATATCTCATGCACTATTCATGATACATCCTTGATAATATACACATGGATACCGCGTGCCTGGGACCATAACTTTTGACCTAGTCACCTTGACCTTGGAGTTTAACCTTTTTGAAAAAAAAAACAACTTTAACCTGGCAAATATCTCATGCACTATTAATGATATGGCCTTGATATTTCACACATGGATACCTCCTGCCAAGACCTTTCATTTGGAACCATGACATTTAACCTTGTGACCTTGACCTTGGATTTTTACCTACTTTAAAAAAAACTGTAACCTGGCCCGTATCTCATGCACTATTAATGATGCAGCTATGATATTACACACATGGATACCTCCTGCCAAGACCTTTCATTTGGAACCATGACATTTGATCTTGTGACCTTAACCTTAGAGTTTGACCTACTTTGAATTTTTTTTTAACCTGGCCAATATCTCATGCACTATGAATGATACAGCTTTGATATTTCACACATGGATACCTCCTGTCAAGACCTTTTATTTGGAAACATTACATTTGACATTGTGACCTTTATCTTGGAGTTTGACCTACTTTAAAAAAACTTTAACCTGGCAAATATCTCATGCACTATTAATGATATGGCCTTGATATTTCACACATGGATACCTCCTGCCAAGACCTTTCATTTGGAACCTTGACATTTAACCTTGTGATCTTGACCTTGGAGTTTAACCTACTTTAAAAAAAACTGTAACCTGGCCCGTTTCTCATGCACTATTAATGATACAGCTATGATATTACACACATGGATACCTCCTGCCAAGACCTTTCATTTGGAACCATGACATTTGATCTTGTGACCTTAACCTTAGAGTTTGACATACTTTGAATTTTTTTTAACCTGGCCAATATCTCATGCAATATTAATGATACAGCCTTGATAATTCACACATGGTTACCTCCTGCCAAGAGCGTTCAATTGGAATCATGACATTTGACCTTGTGACCTTGACCTCGGAGTTTGACCTACTTTTTAAAAAAAACTTTAACCTGGCCAATATGTCATACACTATTATAGAGCCTTGATATTCACACATAGTTATCTCCTGCTATGACCTTGACATTGAAACCTTGACATTTTACCTTCCGACATTGATCTTGGCGTTTGACCTACTTTAAAAAGGATTAACCTGGCCTATATCTCATGCACTATTATAGAGCCTTTATATTCAACATATGGATACCTCATGCCTTGACCTTGAAACCAGGACCTTTGGCCTAGTGACCTTGACCTTTGACATTGGACTCCTTTTTTGCGACAAGCTTTCGTATAGGCGAGATACGTTGTCCGCGAACAACTCTTGTTCTTTTAGGGACAGCAAAACCAGTTTTTCTTCCTGAAAGGTTTAAAAACAAGAGTTGTCAGCGGACAACGTAGCACGCCTATAAGGGAGCTTGTCACAAAAGCAGCTTTTCATAAGTAGGTCAAACTCCCAGGTCAAGGTCACAAGGTCAAGGGTAATGGTTACAAATGAAAGGTCTTGTCAGGAGGTATCCATATGGGAAATATCAAGGCTCTATCTATAATAGTGCATTAGACATATGCCAGGTTAAAGTTTTTTTTAAAAGTAGGTCAAAGGTCAAGGTCACTAGGTCGAAGGTCGTGGTCCCAAATGAAAGTCTTGTCGAGAAGTATCTATGTGTGAAATATGTGTGAAGTTTTTCAAGTGAAGACGCGACGCGTCGCCGACGCCGGCACTAGGGATGTGGCATTAGCTCCCCTGACATAAAGTCCCGGCTCGCTAGAAAGTATTGTAACAGTTTATCTTGGTAGTGGACAAAAGAAAAGATTGTCATTATTGTGAGGTATATTGGGTTAAAGTAGAGTCATCTATAGTTTTCTTGAGGTAGTGTGTTAAAGGGAAAATTGTAATAGTTTATCTTGAAGCACTGTATGAAAGAATGAAAAGGTTAGTCTATCTTGAGGTACTGTTTGAGAGAATGAAAAGGTAGCAGATCAAAGTCAAATATCTCAAAATAAACTTTTTGAAAAAATAAAGACAAAAGAAGAAAATGCTGATAATCGCATTTTGTCCTTTTGTTTCAATATTTACTGTTTAGAACGTCTTCTCAATTATTTAAGGTTGGAATGAGGTATTGAATGCGTGCAAGGACTACAAACAGGGCGAAGGGGATGCGTTTATAAGTCCTGCAGGCAGACTGAGGGCTAGTTATATTGTTCATATTGTTGGCCCAGTCTGGAGAGGAGGGACTAATAATAAAGTCTTCTTAATCATTTAAGGTGGGAATGAGGTATTGAATGCGTGCAAGGACTACAAACAGGGTGAAGGGGATGCGTTTATAAGTCCTGCAGGGAGACTAGTTATGTTGTTCATATTGTTGACCTAGTCTGGAGAGGTGGGACTAATAACAAAGTCTTCTCAACTACTTTAGGTGGGAATGAGGTATTGAATGCGTGCAAGGACTACATACGGGACGAGGGAGAACTCGGCGAAGGGGAAGCCTTTATAAGTCCTGCAGGCAGACTGAGGGCGAGTTATATTGTTCATATTGTTGGACCAGTCTGGAGAGGCGGGACTAACAATGAAGAGACCATTCTGGCAGAATCTGTCCTCAAAGCCATGAAACAAGTCACTGTGAAGAATGTGAAATCTGTAGCCCTGCCTGCCATTAGTTGTGGGGTTTATGGGTATGTTTTTATACACATTAACTCTCTTTCTTAAACATGATGGGACTATAACCCAGCTAGCAATCTATATGGGTCCCAAATGGGTCCCATATGGGCACCCTTATGGGTCCCATAAGGGCAACCCATATGGGACCCATATAGGATGTGCAACCGGGGGCCATATGGGTCCTATCTGGGCAGCCCATATACATGCAATATGGGTCCCAGATGGGCAGACCCATATAGACAGCCCTGATCGAACCTATTTCTTTTGGCTTTCATTTAATGTTGATCGAAGATCAATATCTTCCAGAGCTTCACGCTCAGAACCGGGGTTACTATTCTCCGTCATTGAGGATTAAGGTCTCGTCAGGTTTGTCTGACGACCTTGACACTACTTCTTAGGGTTTGATTCCTAGAAATATGGTCTTAAAATGTATGATATTTTCGATACTTTCTATAACTATCTATATATGTTTTTGATATATTTATATTTCTAGATTTATTTCTATCTTTTTTTGAAAATGTCTACACAAAATTATTTGTTTTAACAGAATCATATAGGATTATCAAGCCAAATGCTTTCTTTACGTAAACGCTCTGTGAAAATATAATTTATTTTCAAGATTTTAAATTATTTCCCCTATAATATACATAAAACTACATGTAACACACTAATTGATAAGATTATTTTAGTAATTTGAACAGTCTAATTACAGTTTAAACACTTTTAAAACGACAAAATATTCCGATGATCCAACATGAAGGCCATGGTTAAAAACGATATTGACAAAGAATGTACTTCTGTACAATATATAGCGCAGAAAAAAAACTTAGGCAAAAGAAGAAAATGCCGATTATCAACTTTTGCTAATAGCTCTAAGCCTATGTTTTGTGCAATTCATTTTTCTATTAGAGAAGTCAAAACCAGGTTTTGTTCGAAGAAGGATTAGATATGTCTTATTGATGTTGCCTTACTTGTCTTACTGAATCTAATGTTGTTGTTTTTTCAATTTGTATTGAATTGATGGTCATAAATTTTGGTGGATATAAATAAGATCGTCATTCAAATTGAAAGCTTATAATTCTATAGGCTACATGATTCAGATTATGGATATTTTAGATATGCACATGTATACATAATTATTCTGTTGTACCTGAATGGGCGCAAGTCAATTATTGTAACTGGGACCCTTATTGTCTAAACAACATCGGCTTTCCTACATAGGTCTTATATGGGCATACCCATATGGGCTTACCCATACACAGCCCATATACTGGGAATCTAGGTCCCTTATGATCAAACCAACATGGGCTTGCCTACATAGGTCCTATATGGGTCCAGTATGGGCCTACCAATATGGGCTCACCCATACACAGCCCATACGGGACCCATATAAGCATGTTTGCTGGGAACACAGTTGGAAGTGCATCTACGAGAGGTCTCTGGTTAGATCCCCTGCAGTGGCAAATATCCTTTCTGACAAAATGTCACCCTACCAATAGTTTGATATGGTTAAACTATGTGGACAAGCAACTGCAGGCTCGGTTAGGATGTTGTGGTAGTACTGGTATGGGAAACAACTGGAACCCATGGTAAGGTGCTCTAGCCGCAGCACTATGACCACAGCAGTTGAAAACAGGGTCAAACCCCAATATACCAATAAACCAATCACTCCCATCAGTCTTTTTGCAGGTGTAACTTTCATGCAACAAAAGTAGAAACGACTATTTATTTTATAGCGAGCAAGGACTTTTATGCTCAGGGAGCTAATGTCACAGCCCTAGTGTCGGTGTCGCATCAGTATTGAGTCGCGTCAGCGTCTTCAAAAAATTTGACTTGGTCTATATCTCAGGCACTAGAGATACAGCATTGATACTTCACACATGGATACTTCCTGCCAAGACATTTCATTTGGGGCCATAACCTTTGACCTAGAGAATTTGATCTTTGCGTTTGACCTACTTTTAAAAAACTTTAACCTGGAATATATCTCATGCAATATTATAGATAGAGTCTTGATATTTTATACGTGGATACCTGCTGCTAAGTCTTTTTATTTGGGACCAATACCTTTGACCTTGTGACCTGGACCTTGGAGTTCAACCTACTTTTAAAAAATTAAACTGTTTTTGTGACAAACTCCCGCATAGGTGAGCTACGTTTTCCACAGACAACTCTTGTTTCTCTAAATATTTTCTCATATAATTATGTGCTTTATTGTGCACAAATCCTATCTTCATCAAATAAATGTTTGAACTTTCTTTCAAATTGGACCGGTCTAAATTATGTTTTTTTGGAAAGCATTTACGCCAAAGTCCATCCGTTTATCTGTACATTGTGCATTTTAACCATATCTAGTATCCTCTGAATCCTTTTATTAATACCTAAGTCCGTAAGATCAGAGTCTGTCAATCAAGGGGTGGCAAGTTCGAACCTTGCCTCAGCCAGTATCCATTCTGACATTTGACAAGAAGTCATTTTGTCCCTCACCAATCGGTGTGAAACATCTAGGTGAGAGAACAGCTGGAGGATTGGTTTGGGTATTGTGGTGGTACTGGTTAGAGAAATACAAGGAAACCACGATTAGGTGCTCCAGTCTCAGCGATAAGATCATAGCTGTTGAAAATGGCGTAAAAACCCAATAAATCAAATCATGTTTATTATGTAGGTATATATGTCGTAAGCAATCTTGAAACTATGCAGTCTTAAGACTGCACAGATGTTACGGAACTCATTTTGAGCAGTTTCGAAACTGCATAATATAGCGATTATATTGTTATTTTGACGTATAACGGCGATCTCTCGATGCAGAACTCATCTTAAACATATTCCTTTTGAGAAGGAAACTTAACAGATCACAAAACAAACCATATTAGGCTGTTTTTATTTGAAAACGTGTTCGGTACCGAACAGCCGAAGTTCTGCACCGAACCGAAAAACAGCTTCCGGTTTACCGAAAATGATTCGTACCCTAGAAATTTCGTACCTTGATTTTACCAGTTCGTCTACATTTACAAAACAATGCATATCGTCCAATTTATAGACAATATTGTCATAATGGAGATATGGTTTCTCGGTTCTGATTAATTATTTTGGAAAATGATGCATTAAGTCGTACTATTCCATTTCGTAACATTATTTACAGATTGTAAATGTCTGTAGGCCTATTCTGTTTGTGAACTACGATTGTATGTATTGTTATGAGCATCCTAATAACCTATCTATATGATTTTTTTAAAAAATAAGATGAAATTTATGTAATCAGGTCTAATAGGAAATTTTAGTTGACAAAGTTGGCATTTAAAAAAAAAAAAAAAAACTCCTTGAAAGTAAGCAAGTTTTATTACGGAACATTTCACCCTTTAAGGGGGAATGCTCCAGATTCCTAAATCTTTTCCCAATAATAGAATTTATTTATATTTTGTGTGTTGAAATTACATGTTATTACCAATTGAAAAAAAATCATTCATCCTATAATATTGGTCAGTATACGTGAACTACCCGGTGAAGCTAAATCATTCATCCTATAATGTCGGTCAGTATACGTGAACTACCCGGTGGAGCTAAATCATTCATCCTATAATGTCGGTCAGTATACGCGAACTACCCGATGGAGTTAAATCATTCATCCTATAATGTCGGTCAGTATACGCGAACCAATCGGTGGAGCTATATCATTCATCCTATAATGTCGGTCAGTATAAGCGAACTACCCGGTGGAGCTAATTCATTCATCCTATAATGTCGGTCAGTATACGCAAACTACCCGGTGGAGCTAAATCATTCATCCTATAATGTCGGTCAGTATACACAAACTACCCGGTGGAGTTAAATCATTCATCCTATAATGTCGGTCAGTATACGCGAACTACCCGGTTGAGCAAAATCATTCATCCTATAATGTCGGTCAGTATACGAGAACCAATCGGTGGAGCTATATCATTCATCCTATAATGTCGGTCAGTATACGCGAACTACCCATAGGAGCTAAATCATTCATCCTATAATGTCGGTCAGTATACGTGAACCACTCGGGGGAGCTAAATCATTTATCCTATAATGTCGGTCAGTATACGCGAACTACCTGGTGGAGCAAATTCATTCATCCTATAATGTCGGTCAGTATACGCAAAGTACCCAATGGAGCTAAATCATTCATCCTATAATGTCGGTCAGTATACGCGAACTACCCGGTTGAGCTAAATCATTCATCCTATAATGTCGGTCAGTAAACGCGAACTACCCGGTTGAGCTAAATCATTCATCCTATAATGTCGGTCAGTATACGTGAACTACCCAATGGAGCTAAATCATTCGTCCTATAATGTCGGTCAGTATACGCGAACTACCCGGTTGAGCTAGATCATTCATCCTATAATGTCGGTCAGTATACGCAAACTACCCAATGGAGCTAAATCATTCATCCTATAATGTCGGTCAGTATACGTGAACCACTCGGGGGAGCTAAATCATTCATCCTATAATGTCGGTCAGTATACGCAAACTACCCTATGGAGTTAAATCATTCATCCTATAATGTCGGTCAGTATACGCGAACTACCTGGTTGAGCAAAATCATTCATCCTATAATGTCGGTCAGTATACGAGAACCAATCGGTGGAGCTATATCATTCATCCTATAATGTCGGTCAGTATACGCGAACTACCCCTAGGAGCTAAATCATTCATCCTATAATGTTGGTCAGTATACGTGAACCACTCGGGGGAGCTAAATCATTCATCCTATAATGTCGGTCAGTATACGCGAACTACCTGGTGGAGCAAATTCATTCATCCTATAATTTCGGTCAGTATACGCAAACTACCCAATGTCCCAGAGCTAAATCATTCATCCTATAATGTCGGTCAGTATACGCGAACTACCCGGTTGAGCTAAATCATTCATCCTATAATGTCGGTCAGTAAACGCGAACTACCCGGTTGAGCTAAATCATTCATCCTATAATGTCGGTCAGTAAACGCGAATACCCGGTTGAGCTAAATCATTCATCCTATATTGTCGGTCAGTATACGTGAACTACCCAATGGAGCTAAATCATTCGTCCTATAATGTCGGTCAGTATACGCGAACTACCCGGTTGAGCTAGATCATTCATCCTATAATATCGGTCAGTATACGCAAACTACCCGTAGGAGCTAAATCATTCATCCTATAATGTCGGTCAGTATACGTGAACCACTCGGGGGAGCTAAATCATTCATCCTATAATGTCGGTCAGTATACGAGAACCAATCGGTGGAGCTATATCATTCATCCTATAATGTCGGTCAGTATACGCGAACTACCCGTAGGAGCTAAATCATTCATCCTATAATGTCGGTCAGTATACCTGAACCACTCGGGGGAGCTAAATCATTCATCCTATAATGTCGGTCAGTATACGCGAACTACCTGGTGGAGCAAATTCATTCATCCTATAATGTCGGTCAGTATACGCAAACTACCCAATGGAGCTAAATCATTCATCCTATAATGTCGGTCAGTATACGCGAACTACCCGGTTGAGCTAAATCATTCATCCTATAATGTCGGTCAGTAAACGCGAACTACCCGGTTGAGCTAAATCATTCATCCTATAATGTCGGTCAGTATACGTGAACTACCCAATGGAGCTAAATCATTCGTCCTATAATGTCGGTCAGTATACGCGAACTACCCGGTTGAGCTAAATCATTCATCCTATAATGTCGGTCAGTAAACGCGAACTACCCGGTTGAGCTAAATCATTCATCCTATAATGTCGGTCAGTAAACGCGAATACCCGGTTGAGCTAAATCATTCATCCTATATTGTCGGTCAGTATACGTGAACTACCCAATGGAGCTAAATCATTCGTCCTATAATGTCGGTCAGTATACGCGAACTACCCGGTTGAGCTAGATCATTCATCCTATAATATCGGTCAGTATACGCAAACTACCCGTAGGAGCTAAATCATTCATCCTATAATGTCGGTCAGTATACGTGAACCACTCGGGGGAGCTAAATCATTCATCCTATAATGTCGGTCAGTATACGAGAACCAATCGGTGGAGCTATATCATTCATCCTATAATGTCGGTCAGTATACGCGAACTACCCGTAGGAGCTAAATCATTCATCCTATAATGTCGGTCAGTATACCTGAACCACTCGGGGGAGCTAAATCATTCATCCTATAATGTCGGTCAGTATACGCGAACTACCTGGTGGAGCAAATTCATTCATCCTATAATGTCGGTCAGTATACGCAAACTACCCAATGGAGCTAAATCATTCATCCTATAATGTCGGTCAGTATACGCGAACTACCTGGTGGAGCAAATTCATTCATCCTATAATGTCGGTCAGTATACGCAAACTACCCAATGGAGCTAAATCATTCATCCTATAATGTCGGTCAGTAAACGCGAACTACCCGGTTGAGCTAAATCATTCATCCTATAATGTCGGTCAGTAAACGCGAATACCCGGTTGAGCTAAATCATTCATCCTATATTGTCGGTCAGTATACGTGAACTACCCAATGGAGCTAAATCATTCGTCCTATAATGTCGGTCAGTATACGCGAACTACCCGGTTGAGCTAGATCATTCATCCTATAATATCGGTCAGTATACGCAAACTACCCGTAGGAGCTAAATCATTCATCCTATAATGTCGGTCAGTATACGTGAACCACTCGGGGGAGCTAAATCATTCATCCTATAATGTCGGTCAGTATACGAGAACCAATCGGTGGAGCTATATCATTCATCCTATAATGTCGGTCAGTATACGCGAACTACCCGTAGGAGCTAAATCATTCATCCTATAATGTCGGTCAGTATACCTGAACCACTCGGGGGAGCTAAATCATTCATCCTATAATGTCGGTCAGTATACGCGAACTACCTGGTGGAGCAAATTCATTCATCCTATAATGTCGGTCAGTATACGCAAACTACCCAATGGAGCTAAATCATTCATCCTATAATGTCGGTCAGTATACGCGAACTACCCGGTTGAGCTAAATCATTCATCCTATAATGTCGGTCAGTAAACGCGAACTACCCGGTTGAGCTAAATCATTCATCCTATAATGTCGGTCAGTATACGTGAACTACCCAATGGAGCTAAATCATTCGTCCTATAATGTCGGTCAGTATACGCGAACTACCCGGTTGAGCTAAATCATTCATCCTATAATGTCGGTCAGTAAACGCGAACTACCCGGTTGAGCTAAATCATTCATCCTATAATGTCGGTCAGTAAACGCGAATACCCGGTTGAGCTAAATCATTCATCCTATATTGTCGGTCAGTATACGTGAACTACCCAATGGAGCTAAATCATTCGTCCTATAATGTCGGTCAGTATACGCGAACTACCCGGTTGAGCTAGATCATTCATCCTATAATATCGGTCAGTATACGCAAACTACCCGTAGGAGCTAAATCATTCATCCTATAATGTCGGTCAGTATACGTGAACCACTCGGGGGAGCTAAATCATTCATCCTATAATGTCGGTCAGTATACGAGAACCAATCGGTGGAGCTATATCATTCATCCTATAATGTCGGTCAGTATACGCGAACTACCCGTAGGAGCTAAATCATTCATCCTATAATGTCGGTCAGTATACCTGAACCACTCGGGGGAGCTAAATCATTCATCCTATAATGTCGGTCAGTATACGCGAACTACCTGGTGGAGCAAATTCATTCATCCTATAATGTCGGTCAGTATACGCAAACTACCCAATGGAGCTAAATCATTCATCCTATAATGTCGGTCAGTATACGCGAACTACCCGGTTGAGCTAAATCATTCATCCTATAATGTCGGTCAGTAAACGCGAACTACCCGGTTGAGCTAAATCATTCATCCTATAATGTCGGTCAGTATACGTGAACTACCCAATGGAGCTAAATCATTCGTCCTATAATGTCGGTCAGTATACGCGAACTACCCGGTTGAGCTAGATCATTCATTCTATAATGTCGGTCAGTATACGCAAACTACCCAATGGAGCTATATCATTCATCCTATAATGTCGGTCAGTATACGCGAACTACCCGTAGGAGCTAGATCATTCATCCTATAATGTTGGTCAGTATACGTGAACCACTCGGGGGAGCTAAATCATTCATCCTATAATGTCGGTCAGTATACGCAAACTACCCAATGGAGCTAAATCATTCATCCTATAATGTCGGTCAGTATACGCGAACTACCCGGTTGAGCTAAATCATTCATCCTATAATGTCGGTCAGTAAACGCGAACTACCCGGTTGAGCTAAATCATTCATCCTATAATGTCGGTCAGTATACGTAAACTACCCAATGGAGCTAAATCATTCGTCCTATAATGTCGGTCAGTATACGCGAACTACCCGGTTGAGCTAGATCATTCATTCTATAATGTCGGTCAGTATACGCAAACTACCCAATGGAGCTAAATCATTCATCCTATAATGTCGGTCAGTAAACGCGAACTACCCGGTTGAGCTAAGTCATTCATCCTATAATGTCGGTCAGTATACGTGAACTACCCAATGGAGCTAAAATATTCATCCTATAATGTCAGTCTGTATATGCGAACTACGATTGAGCTAAATCATTCATCCTATAATGTCAGTCTGTATACGGGAACTACCCGGTTGAGCTAAATCATTCACCCTATAATGTCGGTCAGTATGTACGCGAACAAATAGGCCTAGGTAGATCTGGGCCCAGCTGCGGATCCAGGGTTTCTGTGGACGGGGTTCAAACGTATAGGAGGGGAGGTTCGTTTTCCTAATATCACACAAATTATACTGAATTTCTTCATGAAATTGAAATAAAATGTTCGTCCCCCCCCCCCCACCCACTTTGGATCCATTACTGGGGCCTACAAAATTTCATCTGAATTTTTGTTCCCCGATAGAATCAGTCGGGATGACGTCATAGCCTCACTTTCATTATTTCATCGAGGGTACAACCTCGGTCTTTATCGTTACGGGATACCAACTTTGAGGCAGATTATTTCAAAAATCCATCGTTAAAATTCATAAACAAAACTCTTTCTTTAAAGAATGTGATTTAAACTTTCTAACTACCAACGTATATTTGATAATCAGGCGTAGTCGTCGAGATATTAATGCTGAAAGTTGGTTATGCTTCAACGAAAAAGACCGAAGCTTTCACCTCCACCGAATGAGTGCAGGTCCGCTGACGACGTTTTTGATTGGCTGAAAGAATTGTGCCGACCGGGTCAATCCCGCTAATATTGAAATTTGTCAATGTTGGCTAACGTAGATCTAGATCTATCAAAAGTTTGTAACAATTTCTTGTACCGACAATTTTAAGTGAACAAAAATATTGTCTTTTGGGACAAAAATCATCGTTAGAAATAAAGAAAATGCTCATGGTCGGAAGTAATTCCTTCATTATCTACGATGTTTAACTTTTTCCGAGCCATCTCATCAACAAACAATTCTGACTTGGGGATCATTGCCTAGCAACGTAACGCCAGGTAGATAGATAAGCAGGTGCGCAATAAAATCTCGGCTTACGAGACTCCACGTTATTTCGCGGAGTTTCCAATCTCTGTTGTTATTATTATGTCTTTGTCCTTTGTCAGAAGTGAATCGATCAAAAATCAAAATTTACCCGTAAAAAGTCCTTTCAGGTCGTTGTTTGATTTGAATATCAATAATTCAGTGAAAATAAACAGTCTGAATGGTTCTGCATAACATACAGAACTCATGCATAAGCAGTTTTAAAACTAGATGAGCAGTTTCGAAACTGCTCATGCAGTTTTGAAACTGAATAAAGTTCCGTATATGCAGTTTTAAAACTGCTTAAGTTCTAAAACGGTTCACAACATATACATCTCATTAATATATTAATTTGGTTCCGATCCCAAGGATCAAGTCCAATTATGACAGCACGCTCTGATTAAATCGCCAAACTTCTCGTGTTTTGGTTACAAATGAGTTGATATATAACTTTTGAATGATTTTTATTTGCTTACAGTTTCCCAGTAAAGAGGGCTACCAAGATAATTGTCCAGGGTGTGAAGAACTTCTTCCGTGAGGTCCAAGAGAGTACCATTACGGAAGTGTACCTGTGTGACGTGAAGACCAATACAATTGAAGGGTTTACAGAGGCATTAGTGGCAGAGTTTGGGGATAGAAATGTTAGACGAATGCCACAAACAAAACAAGCTGCTCGACCCAAGTTACCAGCTCCAAGAGGTAATGGCAGTCAAAAATTTATAAAAAAAAAGAAATCCACTGTGGACAAGCTAGAGCCTTTCTCAAATAGGGCACGGTTTTGATGTCTTTACGAAAATAGGTTTGGGAAAATATTCAGGCAGAACAAGAAAATGCTGATGATCAACATTTTCTCCTTTTGCCTGAATGTTTTCTGTGCTAAACTGTAAATTAGATAATAATGATACTAATAAACAATTATAAAGTGGTAAGCGGATGCTTACGAAATTGGACCACCCCTCCTTTTTGCCATTTTGGAAAGGCTTAACTTGAATGCAAGAAGTGTTGTATTATGTTACCACTATTGGAATCCACTCCACCCTCTTTATTCCTTCTGTTCCAATGGAAATGAGATCAAACTTATTTGTCATTCATTTTCAGAATTTGATTGAAATAAAGCAGTCCAATTTGATAATAGGGTACGTAAGCGAAGTCATGTGACTCGCGAGATTTTCCAATATTTTTCACTTCCGGGTCCTGTCAAAATTACTTGAAAGGAGTTTACAATTGATGAATATTCTAACAACGTACTCGCGACCATACAAAGCTAACTTATAAGATTGAAACATCGGCGGAGGGAGGGGTGCTAAGGTTCGATCTCAAAAAATCAAAACTCGTCCCAACTTCTGTTCAAGCGTCAAATGAAGGTTTCAAAGGCGGGTGATTTTACAGTCCGATGTCGAAATTTTGTCACGACCATATTTAGACTATCCTACAAAAATTAAGTTGCAAATGTACTTGTGTACGTTGTTTGAGTCATTATCAGCCATCTGCATCATTTTATATGGACTTATCCCCACATAAATGTTCCGAATATTTTAGCTTCAAAATCGTAGCTGAGTAGTAATTCGGATATCCCAATTTTCGGATGGTCCCAATTTCGAGTCATTATCGGATGAATACTCGTGTATGGGTGTTTTACTATTAGACTATTGATTGTTTGTAGGTCTTTTTCTCAATATCAAATTACTTTTTTGTTAAAATCGACCCTTGAAATGAAGAAATCTCTATGTTTTGTTTCTTTTGCAGACAAGGCCCCTATTTCATAATTGACAGAGTAGTGAATCTTGAATATCACTGACGATTTTACACTCATATCAGTCCTCTCACATTCTCTTATTTTCCTCCAAATCAATTAAACCTTTTCCAAACAAGACATGGTTTTAAATTTTGACATTAATAATAGAAAATACTCAGCAAGACATTGAGACAAAAGGAGAAAATGCCTGCATCAGATATCATCAGAGGGTGTAGATTTAAATGATTCTTAATGTGTTATTACAAATCCTCTATTACTCAATGCGACAATTCAAATGAGTATCTACAACAGGGGTTTATTTGGCCTTCATTTTCTCGTTTTGTATCAATATTTCATGGCAAAGATCTAGTACATTAGGTCTATATATATACGATATTCCATCTTTGCTTACCTCGATTTTGTGAGCCGTCAAAAGGTGCCGATTCTTACTCAAGGTTGTCCACCCTAATGAGAATTACGCAACTTAAGATTTTTTCTTGCAACATCATGAACTTTCGTAACTTATCCGATAGGACATGTAACCGTTGCGGATTAGAAGAAATGAGCATTTTCCACCACCAAATGAATCAGTCAATGGATAGGACTACGGTCACTCAAAAATATTATGTCGAGCGAATCCAACTAGGGGTGGACTACCTTAATCATATTGAGATGGGGGAAGTCTCAAAGGGATTAATATATTCTATTAAGTACAGGACTTTCTTTAAGGATTGGGGGAAGACACAGGACGCTGGTAGAAAGGGGAATAATCACATGCGGTATCCCGGTTTCGGGGAAAATTGAATAATATAGAAAAAGTGCACTTGATAGACTAAAACCCTCTTATACCCACTGCTGTAGACTTGAGAACAAGCAGGGCTGATTTGTTAAGCTGCAAAAATTGTGGAAAAGGTTTCCGTGTTATTTTATTTGGGTTTTTAGTGTGAGTTTTAGCGAGCCGGGACTTTATGTCCGGGGAGCTAATGTCACAGCCCTAGTGTCGGCGTCGCGTACCGTCCCGTTCCGTCGCGTCTTCACTTGAAAAACTTTAACCTGGTCTATATCTCAGGCACTATAAGAGATACCGCTTTGATATTTCATACATAGTTACATCTCGACAAGACCTTTCATTTGAGACCATGACATTAGTACTAGTGACCTTGACCTTGGAGTTTGACCTACTTTAAAATTTTTTAACCTGGCCTATATCTCAGGCACTATTAGGTATACAGCCTTGATATTTCATACTTAGATACATCTCGACAAGACCTTTCATTTGGGACCATTACCCTTAACCTTGTGACCTTGACCTTGGAGTTTGACCTACTTTAACCTGGTCTATATCTCAGGCACTATTAGAGATACCGCCTTGATATTTCATACATATATACAATCTCGACAAGACCTTTCATTTGAGACCATGACATTTGCACTAGTGACCTTGACCTTGGAGTTTGACCTACTTTTGAAAATTTTTAACCTGGCCTATATCTCAGGCACTATTAGGTATACAGCCTTGATATTTCATACTTAGATACATCTCGACAAGACCTTTCATTTGGGACCATTACCCTGAACCTTGTGACCTTGACCATGGAGTTTGACCTACTTTTAAAACAAGAGGCCCAAGAGGGCCTGAATCGCTCCACTGGCTTTATAGTGAAAGAATTATCTCGCGATTTCTTGTAAGCCTTGCACTGCCAAATCTTGAGCAGGGTTGCCCAAGGAACATTTCTGCCAAGTTTGGACTGAATTGGCCCATTGGTTTAATTTTAAAGAATTATTTCATGGTTTGTCCAATTCTGATAAGCCCTGCCCTTTTACATCCATATTTATAGAACAATCAAAATTTCACTAATAATGTAAGTAAAGGACTACCCTATGAATATAATAAATTGACCAAATGGTTGTTTTTAAAGAATAATTTTATGATTTTCCCATTCTGATAAGCCCTGCCTGCCAAAAATTTCACAAACAATTTAAATTTATGGCCACCCAAGGAACATTACTGCCAAATTGGTCTACATTGGCCTATTGGTTTATTTATAAAGAATCATTTTGTGATTTCTCCAGTGGGTATGATAAGCCCACCCTGTCACGCCCACATTTAAAGACCAATAAAAATTTCACCGACAATTCAAGTAAAGAGCTACCCAAGGTGAATCTCTGCCTAATTTGGTCAAAATTGGCCAAATGGTTGATTTTTAAAGAATTATTTTTTGGATTTCTCTTAGTCTGATAAGTCCCACCCTGCCACGCCCACATTTATGGACCAATAAAAGTTCTTTGAACAATATAAGTAAAGGGTCACCCAAGGTAAACTTCTGCCAAGTTTTGTCAAAATTGGCCGAATGGTTCATTTTTAAAGAATTATTTTGTGATTTCTCTAAGTCTGATAAGCCCCACCCTACCACGCCCACGTCTATAAACCAATCAAAATTTCACACATAATGTAAATAAGGGGTCATCCAAGGTACATTTCTGCCAAATTCGGTCAAAATTGGCCAAATGGTTGATTTTTTAAAGAATTATTTTGTGATTTCTCTAAGTCTGATAAGCCCCCCCCCTCCCACGCCCACATTAATGGACCAATCAAAATTCTTTGAACAATTTAAGTAAAGGGTCACCCAAGGAACATTCCTGCAAAGTTTGGTCAAAATTGGCCTGCTGGTTTGAGAGAAGAGGATTATTAAAGACTTATTTTGTGATTTCTCTAAGTCTGATAAGCCCCGCCCTGCGACACCCACATTTATAAACCAATCAAAATTTCACAAACAATTTATGTAAAGAGCCCTTAGGGTACATTTCTGCCAAGTTTGGTCAAAATTGGCCAAATGGTTGATTTTTAAAGAATTATTTTGTGATTTCACTAAGTCTGATAAGCCCCGCCATGCCACGCCCACATTTATGGAACAATCAAAATTCCTTGAACAAATTGAGTAAAGGGTCACCCAAGGAACATTCCTGCCAAGTTTGGTCAAAATTGGCCTACTGGTTTGAGAGGAGAAGATTTTAAAAGAAAAAGTTAACGCACGCACGCACGCACGGACGGACGGATGAACGCACGACAGACTCAACGCCATGACAATAGCTCGCTGGCCTTCGGCCAGTGGAGCTAAAATTTGCTGTTTTTGTGACAAGCTCCCGTATAGGCGAGCTACGTTGTCCGCTGACAACTCTTGTTAAAAATATATGTTGGGGAAAATTTATTTTTGGGGGAAAAATTGCATTATATCTGGAGGGGAAGACGCTGGAAACAAGTGTCACTTTCTTAAGGGGAAAACCCCTGAAGTATTCAATATATTCTGCATCAAACATCCCAAACTTTTGCACATCTTTTGCACAATAACTATCATTCTAATCCGAGACTTCCCCTCAACCACGTGGCTGGTTGGGTAACAAGGCTCCCTCGTGTGAGGGTTTTGGGCTCACCATAGCAACTGATTTATCCTTATTCAACCTTTTACCAGACAGCAAAATTATGAGTGGTCCTTTGAAAGCTTAGTAACTGCAGATGAAAACATGGCTATTATCAAGAATAGGATATGAGTAGGGAAATATTTTGACAAAAGAAGAAAAAGTTTGTTAAAAGCATTTCCTACTGTTGCCTCAATGTTTTGCAGAGTTTTTTCTGTATGAGACATCAAAAACATTTTTTTAGGAAAGGGTTAATTTAAAAATATCATCTGTATTGGATGAAACATTTAAAAAGTGAGTGTTGGACAAGAACATTTTCTTCTTTTCCCTAAATGTTTCTTAGTTTCTCTATTGGTTTGAGTGTAATTTACACATCCAACTCAACACATAAGGTCATATGGAGAGGAACCCTGGGTTAAAGTCTCATCCGAGAAACTGGAGCGCACCAAATTCTAACTCGAGAGACGAGAGGTCCTGGATTCGATCCCCAGCAGCGGCAAATTTCCTTTATGACAAAAATTGTCACCCACCAATGGTTCCATAATCGTTAACCTAAGCGGGCGAGAAGCCGGAGGCTAGTTAAAGATGTTGTGGTAGTACTCGTATGAGAAACTACATGTAACAGGAATCCATTTTAGGTGCTCCAGCAGTTGCGATATGACCATAGCAGTTGAAAGAGGTGTTAAACCCCTATCAATCAATAAAAGGGATCTTTTTCAAAAAGTATTTTAGTAATAAAACCAGAATATACATATGTAATCATGAAATGATGTAAACAAATTTTATTTTCTTGGAAATTTCACACATTTTGTTGAAACCAGGGATTTCCTTTGAAAGTACATAACCAACATCTGGAGATTGACTTTTATTTAACTTAGTGATTGTTAACCTCTTCCCACACAAGACTTGGTTTTGTTGTCACTAGTAGCAAAGTTTGGGAAAACAATGAGTGAAAAGAAAAATGACGATAATCAGCATTTTCTCCTTTTACCCCAGCATTTCCAACATTGTAGACATGAGTATCTTTAGTCTGTTTGTTTAAGCTTGTTACCAAAATCAGCATTGAATTGCCCCAAATTCAATTTTCAGACTCCTTTGAAAAAATACCCTCTAGAGACTGGGCCATTTTAACCCTTTCCCAAACAAGACCTAATTTTGATATTTTCAATATGTGTACAAGTTTGGGGAAAACTTTGGAGGAGAAATAAATGCTGGACTTGTTTTGCAGTATTTTTTCCTTTTGCTCCAAATTGTCTATACTAAATTATTCACAAATCATAAATCATATCATAATCCATTCATCATTTCATGATCTGCATCAATGGAACAGTCCAAATTTTTTTTTAATTTGGGAAAGGATTGAATGAACTTCTAGCTGAATGATGCTTTTGTTAAACTTAAGTCATCTTTTTCTAACGTAACCCTTTCCCAAATGGCAAAATTCTAGGGTGATCCACTTCAAAACTGCCACTAATGACAGAATGGATGTTATAAAAGATAAGATTTCATTAAAATATGGCAAAGAAAATATTGAGGCAAAAGGAGAAACTGCTGGTTATCAGCAGTTTCTTCTTTTGTTTCAATGTTTTCCCAAGCCTTTTCTATTCGGGACGTCAAAACCAGGTCTTGTTTGGGAAAGGGTTAAATAAAGAAATTATTTTTTTTTCACCTATGATCACCTTTTTAATTTAATGATTATAAAAAATGAGACTCAGTGAAGAAAATGATTATGTCATTAATATTATCAGAATCCCACCATTGAATCCTCTAAAAATCACTGGAATTTATTCAAAATTTTTGTGTTGTTTATGTTGAAATACATAGTCTCTATTGCAAATAATGTTCATAGACTTTTTCTGGTAACCAATGGATATTGTGTTGGTGTTGTAGAGTTCGGTTTGATCTTCATTTTGATCCCATTCAGATTCTGGACCGGTTTGACCAACATTTTACTAGGACGGCATAGGTTTATATGTCTTCGGTACCTCGGATATAAAAGTATGGCATAGTTTCTATGTCATTTGATATTGTGTTGGTGTTATATAGTTAATTTTGATCCTCATTGTGATCCCATTCACATTTGGGACCGGTTTCGACCAACATCCTACATGGATGACAGTTTTCCATATCATTGTTGTTCTGTCATGATTTTCAGATGATTAATACCGGAAAATATAGACAGGGTTTCCACTGACTTTCAAATTTATGGGTAAAAAGCGTTATTTTACACAATGCTTGTACCCCCTCTATAAGAAACATAGAAGGCTACTTGCAAAATTTGGGGGTATAAGATTCAATTTGGGGGTGAAAAAAAAACCAAAATGGAGCTTTTGGAAACCCTGATAGAACCATCTTTTCCCACAATGTCTTTTTGCTACTAGGGTGGATATTGTTGAATTGTCTGCTGAACTGTATGTCACTGTATGGCACAAAATATTCAGAGAAAAGGGGAGAGAAAAGGCTGATTTTCTGAATTCATCACTTACTTCTTTTCCTTCAATGTTTTCTTACTTTTTTCTTTCTCATTCAATGATGTTTCACACAGTCTTGTTTGTGAAAGGGTTAAATATGATGATTAAATTGATAACATATTCTTTAGATAAAGATAAATGATGTTATAAGAGCCCATTCCTATCTGTGATTGAAATATCCGAAATGCTGATATACGGTACGTCCGGAATACGGCAACCCCTAAAAAACAAACGTTAACAACAAGCCTATTTTTCATTTTCAGATGGTTTACTCTATATCTCATAAGAATTTGTCCCGTATGTACATATTCAATACTTTCATATTTAAAAGACCGATTGAAATAGTTAGGTACAAAATATATCGGGGATGGTTCCGTTTACAAGTCTGTATATTTACATGTAGCTCTCATAGCACTGTGTTGTGCGAACTTTTGTCATACCTGTATCCGTCAATCCATATTCCGCTCAATGGTGTATGTTTTAAATACTGTAATAAGTTGCAAGTCCGATATTCCACCCATTGTTGTGATCGCCTATATGAATAAAATTTGAACATTTTCGGCGAGGTACCCGGAAGTGGGTAATTTAAAACGAGAACTCCCGAGACTTTCCGAGCCTATTATACAGTAGCTCCTGCAAACGATACGAAGTTTGAAGGGGGCATAATGAAATCAGCTGGCAGTTGTTTAGTCTGTCCATAATATATGTTCTGTGCAACTCCTAAATTTCTGTCTGATTTGCTTTATACTTGGCAGGAGTGCTCAGTACAACCTGTAGATGTGCAAAAGGCAATATTCTAGAAAATTTAATGAGGAACTATTGAATTAACGGAAAAACACTTCTTTATTCAACTCCTACAGTCTCTGTCTGATTTGCTTTCCACTAGTGTTCAATAGGGCCTGTAGATGTCTAAGACACAACTTTCCTGGAAAATTCAGTCTTGAATTATTGAGTTATTGCCTGGATTTGACTAAAAGCTGCTTGTGCAGAAAAATGTTCGGGCGGTGATATTTTTATCACCCTTAGTGGTAGATTTCTAGTTTAGTCAACTGTTTATTTTAGGGAGTTATTCTATGATGATCAGCCCTGGTAGTGATGATGATTATGTGTTTTCTGGTGCTCGTTATAAAACAAGTAAGTAATTTATAGAATTATATTATTACTAACCAGTGTTCTCCCCTGCCAAATTTGCTATATCGGCCCTACTACAGCTTCTTGTAAATAAATGTAATGCCACTACAGCTTGAAAAGGACCCTACAGCTTAATTTCCTAAAAATATGGTCACGAAATAGAGGAATTCTGGGTATTTCGTGTCAGAAACCGATTAATAAACGCATTTTTTGTACCATAAATCTGCATAACTACAATATGGGAATAGAAGAAATTGCTCAAAAAGGTTTTATTCACAATTATTTGCATAAACACTGTATTGTAAGGTTCAACGATACTGAAATAATTTGCCACTACAGCTTCAGATTATTCTGCAGATTATCATTCCCAAAATAGCTGTTGACACAGTCTTGTCTGATAAACAGAAAATTTGAAATGCTCAAAAGACCTCTTTTTAAGATCCAAACTCATTAAGGTGGAAGACCCATAAGGAAAAACACCACTTTCTAGCCATACGAAATGCATCAAATTACACACACTTTTAAATAGACTTCACATAAATTGATTTACCGTGCTTGATTTCAAGATTATGCTTCAAGAAGAAAATAATATACAGATATCATTTTACTCTAAATTCATATGAAAGGGAGGTATTTTTGAACATTTTTGTAAAATGATTCATAAGTATGCATGAATTCAAAATTCTAAATCAGGATATGATGTAGCAAACAAGACAAGCCAGGCAAGACATTCATATGCCAACCTTAAGGAACTGATACAGTCTGAAGATGGTAGGTCTATAATTTGTGTTTCTTTCTTTACTCTGACCTAAATCCCTTTTCTTAACAATGTAAATGGCTATCGGGGATAGAACAAACAAAACACATCAGGGGCGACAATATGAACATCATATATATACCAACATTAAGGAACTAAGACAGTCGGATTCTTAAGATGGTAAGTCTAATAAAGTCTATCATTTGTATTTATTTCCTTATTCTTAATAACCCTTAAGTTTTTAAAACAATGTAAACAGCTATCAGGGGATTTTGGAGTACACAAAACATTTCAGGAATGACAATATGAAATTTATACATTTGCCAAATTTAAAGACCTGAGGACAATAGATTCCGAACATGGTAAGTCAATCATTTACATTACCTTAAACCCTTTTCCAAACAGCACAAATGAATAAAAGATGGTCCAAAAACATATCAATCAAAACAATATACATCATACATACCTGAAATTGTGTTTATTTCATATGTTTGATCTTAACCCTTTTAAAAAACAACATCTGTTTTGATTTTCCTTTCAGAGAAAGCTTTCGAAAACATCGAGGAAAAAGAGGAAAATACTGATAAGCAGAATTTTCTCCCGTTTCCTTCAATATTTTTTTACCCAATTAGAATTAGAATCTAACTTATTATGCTTTCTAAAACTTCTTGAAATAGTTTACCTTTTCGTAATAATATAAATAGAAACCGAATGATATATCATTCAACAAAATAATTATGTTGGACAAGATAAAATTTGAACAACAGACTTCAACTAAACTGAGATGATTTGATGTGATGAGGTAGTGTTGAAAAACGGTTGAGCTGACCAATTACCAATTGAGTGTGAGAATTTCGTCTAATGTTAACCTATGAAAATCTCATGTGAAAAGTTTAATATATTTGTCAGACATTTAATATAAAAAAAATATGAAAAATAAGCAAAATCCATTTTAATGGTTGTTTTCATTTAGATTTGTTAAGGCTACAATTTTCACATATTTGTCAAAAGGACATTTTGTGTCATTGTTTGCAAAATTGAACATCAAGAAATTCAAAAAGGTTTTGATTTCCTCTCAGTATCATATGAAATCAGAGATTTCAAACCTTTTAAACTGAACTTTTTATTATATTTGGTATTCTTTTTAATTGTTTTCATTATGAAAGAAAAAGTACTTTGCAAAGAAAAACATTTATATTTACAAGTTCTAGAGGATCTCTTTTCTTTGAATTTTTTATCATCTAAACAGCAATCCAAAAAATGAAATGTAGAAATATAAATATAATAAAGTTTAAAATGTCTGACAGTTTAAAACCTTTCATTTCAGATTCAGAGGAGGACTGGTGAAACATACAGTGAAACAGATTTTTGTGCCATTTATCCTTTTCCAAGTCTACAAAATTTTAGGGTGGTCCACTTTAAAAACTGCTGTAGATGACAAAATTGATGTTAAAAAGGATGGGATTTGTGAACGATATAGCACAGAAAATATTGAGACAGACGAAGAAATTGCTGGTTATCAGCAGTTTCTTCTTTTGCTTCATTGTTTTCTGAAACCTTTTCTATTAGGGACGCCAAACCAGGTCTTGTTTGGGAAAGGGTTAAAATCTTTGTCTTAAACAGTTCCTAGCTGATTGTTTTTCCAAAAAAAATGATAAGGAAAAGATTGAGGAAAAAGATGATATATTGCATATATGTGATCCGTCACGCTAAAAGGGACCTTATCCGAACTCCAAAAACTCCATATTTTGACAAACTTGTAAGACCCAGCACAAGTCAACCAGATCCCGTATGCGAAAAATGAACATATAGTAAGACAGGGAAAACATTCTGGATTTATAAAAGTACATACAAGTGAAAAGTGTCGGCCCTAGTCTGGCTGCGCGGACTGCGCAGACTGACTAGGGTCGATATTTTTCACATTTTCTATAAGGTCCCTTTTAGCGTGACTGGTCGCATATTTATTTCTGGTTTGAATAAAAAAAATTGTCAGTTGTCAAGATTCCAATTTGGAACAGTTGTGGAACAGTACAATGTTGCATAATGATCCTGTTCCCCAAATGACAATTAAGAATTTGTCAAAACGTGCTTGCAGAGGTTGCGGAGGACAAAAATAGAAAAATATTGTTGAATTGTTGAAGGAAAAGACTAGGAGAACTTGCTGATTATTGATGTTTTCCTTTTTCCCCTCAATATTTTTCACTTTTTTTCCAAAATATGGACATCTAAACTGTGTATTAGTTGGGAAAAAGGAAATTAATAATTGACAATGACTGAAATTCAATCAGCAAAACAAACTTAGTTTTTTGTGGCCTCGGTACACTATATTGTGATTAACGAAAAAATATTGTATGTGTAACAAAAAGTTATTCAACCCATCTTCAACACATTCCCAAACACTGATCTTTTTTATGCCCTTCAAGATGAAGACTTTTGAAACCATTGTAGCAAATGAAGAAATTTCTTGTTATAACCAGTTTCTTCATTTACCACAAAGTTTTCAGCCAAAAAAACCCAAACAAAGTTAAATTATATTCATTTAAAATTATTATCTACATCTTTTTTAAAATTGGACCAGTCTGAAATTTTGCCATTTGTGAATTACTGGAAAGCAAATTCTCATAGAAGTGATTATTTAAGTAGTGTAGGTATACGGCAATCTTAAATATTATGGGGGATTAAATGTTTTGAAACATTTGGGTAACAGAAGATGATTCTTCTTACTTGTGACTCCACTTGTGCTTTCCGAAGAACTTTTTTGTTTCATTATATCTTATATTTAGAGAAGGGTTTAAGCATTGAATGATTATTGGATTTTCATACATGTATAGATCCGTTTGTTGCTTATCAAAAAAGTTTTGAACTTTCCAACATGCATGTAAGCCTACTACAATTATCTGCTTCAAACCTACCCCTTTATCAATCTGTTAGATTTGTCTTGCCTGAATAAAATTGCCATGCATGTAGAAGCAATTAAAGAAAAGAAGAATAAACAGGTATTAAGCGTATTCTTTTATTCACTCGAGTCTCAATGTTTTCCCAGTCTTTTGATATGGATTAGAAACCTGGCATTGCTTCGGAAAACTTTCATTAGATTACTTTCACTTTAATGTTCTAGTTGCAAAGTTATTGCATGTATATTTATAATCATTTGTTGTTAAATTCAACAATTTTTCAACATCAAAGGATACATCAGTATAACAAGTGTGGATCTGTTTGAATTATTTTTATGCACCCATATCAAAAGATAGGTTGCATATTGATTAAGTCGTGTCCGTCTGTCAGTCTGTCTGTCATTCTAAAAAAATCTCTGTAATAGGCCATACTCTGAGTCCAGTTTTTAACTCCACTGGTCGAAAGCCAGGGAACTATTGTCATGGCGTTGTGTCTGTCATGCGTCTGTCCGTGCGTGTGTGTGTTAACTTTTTTTGTATGCTCTCTAAAGGCCACAGTTTTTTGTCCAATCAAAATTCGGTCAGAATGGTAGCCTTGATAATATCTTGGACGAGTTTGAATTTGGGTCAACTAGGGTAAAAAAACTTGCACTTTAGATGACACATTATTTGCCCGATCAACTTTGATCAGGATGATTGCCCTGATAAAATCTCCAGCAAGTTAAAAATTGGTTGGACTGGGATCAAAAACTAGGTCATGGGGTAAAATTTTAGAAAAAAACTTTTACGTACTCTAGAGCCGCCATAGTTTTTATCCAATAAACCTGAAACTTGGTCTGAAAATGACGAATATTCGGACCAGTTATAAATTGGATTAACTAGAATAAAAGACTAGGTCATGAGGGCAAATTTTGTATGCACTCTAGAGACCATATTCTTGTCCGATCAACCTGAAAATTGGTCAGAATGATTGTCTTGATCAAATCTACGACAAGGTCAAAATTTGGTCAACCGGGATAAAAAATTAGATTACTATGTCAAATCTGAGAAAAACATTGTGTGTGCTCTAGGGGCCCTTTTATTTGTCCAATCAACCTAAAATTTTGTCAAATGATTGTCTTGGTGATATTGTGGACAAGTTTGACATTGGGTTAACTGGGATCAACAACTAGGTCACAGGGCCAAATCTAAGAAAAGCCTAGTATGCACGATAGAGGCCCCATTTTTTTGCCAGATCAAGCTGAAATTTTGTAAAAATGATTGTCTTGATGTAATCTCTGACAAGATCAAAATTGGGTCAACTGGAGTCAAAAATTAGGTTTCAAAGTACAGCATTCTCTGGAATCAGCTTTCTTCTCAAATTTCCTTAAAACACATATTTCGATGAACATTCCATTGATTGAAATACAGTCAGTGGATCGATTCAGGCCTGCAAAGTCTATTTTTATGAATATCCATTATGATGACATTGTAAATGTGTGCTATTTGGGAAAAGGTTGAGCAGGGACTTTATGTTCGGGAAGCTAATGTCACATCCCTAGTGTCGATGTCTCGTCAGCGTTGCGTCTACAAAAACTTTAACTTGGCTTATATCTCTTGCACTATTAGATAAACAGCCTTGATACCCTGTACATGGATACCTCTTGTCAAAACTTTTCAATTGGGACCATGACCATAGGCCTTGTGACCTTGACCTTAGAGTTTGACCTTCGTTTAAAAACATGGTCAAAATCTCATGCAATATTATTGCTAGAGCCTTGATATTTCATACATACACTCCTTCTTCCAAGACCTTGCATTTTGGACTATGACCCTTGACCTTGTGACTTTGACCTTAGAGTTTGACTATAGGTTGACAAAGACGGGAACATACAAAAAAAATTGATAGAATTTTAGGTTTTGAAAATTTCTCGGCTATTTATCTGACAATTTCTGACTAAATTAATTTCTTAGAATTTTTTGCGCATGTTGGTTCCAACAGTTTTGGTATCAAAACGTCGCCTCGTTTTTAAGCTGCGCTGTCTCCATTTTTGAAAAAAAAACCCTATATTTGGTATTATTGTGTTCGTATTTTTATGTTCTTCTATCTCATGAACACCAGATATCGTCTATTGGCGTGCTGGTTTTTGAGAAATCGCGTTTGCATATTGCTCTATGTCCTGATTTTTGTCTATAAGTTGATCCGAATTTTATCCTATGTCCAAGACATAGAGCAATCTGTGCCTCAAAGATTTCTCTCGTCCAATGAAAATAAGAATAAAAATCACGTGACTTGTTATGTGACAAAAACACGAATTCCGATTACAAAATGTGAACAATAAATTTCTATTGAAGATTTTGATAATATGTAAGTACATATATGTTAGCAAGTCAATCGTTAACAATTTCAAATGCTATTTTAATCAATAGCCGTTCATAATAACACAATATGCGTGCCTGCATTCTGATTACCAGTCCTCGATGGGTAGAATAGCCGGATAATCTTTAAAATAAATGTAACTGAAATTGATTTTGGCACACAAGTGCTTCAAAAAGTAGATTTTTCTCAACTATAACTCATGTAGCCATTATAAAAAGCAAAGTATATTTCTTTGGAACGAAAATGATATGAATTTGTTGCAATTTAAGTCTATGGAGACGAGAGTCTTTATCCTTTACGATGCCATAAAAAGTTTAAATCAATTTGTACTCGAATATTCTTTTTTACTTTATCTAGAACAAAGGCCAACGGTTCGTAATACAACCGCATGCGTTGTCCCATTTCTACGACAAAACGACAATTTGTCTTTATGATTCGTAAGGTGGGCTTATATAGCAAATAGTGTTTTTCTGAGTTATTTTATTTATCTCCAAACAGAAATAATGATTTTTTTCAAAAAAGGCTCCATTTCTTATCAAATTGCGCATGTGGATAGATAAGGTTATTTCTGACAGTCATGCAGAATTTGGGTCAATTTCAAGCAAAGATAAAAAAGTTATAAAGGTCTGAATCTTTAAAGTCGATTTTCTCGGAAAAGTGTTTTTTGGTAGTTAGCGCAGGTTAAAAACGAGGCGACGAAAATGTTCTACAGTGACTCCTCTTGCTATTTTAATTAAAACTTGCGGATTTATACCAAAACAAGATAGCCAACACTGAGTTTTCGTAAGACGGGTATCAATGAAAACCGGGAACACTTTAAGGTGCCGCGTACAGGCCTATGTGCACTCTTTGAGTAAAAGGAATATATTTTTTGTAGTTCATAGGTCAGAGGCATTCTATGAGTAAAGTTACAAGAAAATCTGAGCGTTGGCGCAAATGAGACCCCCCCCCCCCCCCCTTCCACAAAGATGAAATTGCTGCAATTTCTAAAAAATGTACTAGTTTGAACGTACAGATAACCCCAAAAGCCGACAACAGTGGATTTATCATCAGAGGAAAAGAAGACGGATTACAAGCTATGAAAAGAGAACTTGATTTCCTAAGGCAAAGGGTTTATTATTCGACTTGAATAAGCTGTAGTAACGAATTTTAAATGTGACCGACGATATGTTTTACACTATACTTACATGTACCCACTGCGATTACTTACTAGACAAACAGCATACTTTACGAGTATGCAATCAGGCTGACCATATGCCACCATACTGGATATAGCTGTTGTATACAGTGTCCCAAATGGGCAGGACGTGCTTTATCCCTTTCCCAAACGGTACCGTTTAAGTGTGCATCATGCACATGGGAATTACAGAAAACAAAGTAATTGTTACCACAAGTAGAAAATGTGTATATTACAACTTTGAACTTATTGGAGGGAAAGGAGAAAATGCTTATCATCATCAATTCATCCTTATCTATCACTATTTTCTTTAAACATTCTATACTTTCTACGTCAGAACAGGTTTTGTTTGGGAAAGGATTAAAACTTGCCTTTCTTCTGCAATACAAATATCTAAGGAAAAACACTTTGAAATTGATTTATTTTGTATATCATGTGTACCTTATACTTGTTCAACGATTTAGCAAAAAGTCTGTTTTTGTAACTATAATAAGAATGTAGTTGATAATATTGTTTCTAATTAGAAGTTTTTGTTTATCGGTTTCTTTGGATAAAAACTAAATAAATCAATATTCTCATCTTATCTGCTAATGTTTTCGAATGTTTGTGTTGTCACAACTATTGATATGGATGAGTTTTGGAAAAAATAACACGTTACCAGCCCTGGTTGATTGAAATTCCGAACCTTTTCCAAGACTACAAATTTAACCCGTTCCAAAAATGCAAAATCTAGACTTGAAAGGAGGTGCAGACGACAAAATTCGTGTTGATACATAAAGTATTAGTGTAACATGAAACCCAAGAAATTATTTGTGCAAAAGGAGGACATGCTGAGTATCAGCATTTTCTTCGTTTACCTCATTGTTAAATCTCAAGCCCTTTCTAAAAGGATACTGTTCCGTAGGTTACAAAATGGTGAAGCAGACCACATTTTTTCATACCAAATGCGGGAAATATTTTGTGTCACGTGATGAAAAGCGCTGAAAGAATAAGAAAAATGCTGTTAACTAGTATTTTCTTCTTTCCTCGTATTGCTTTTCAACGTCTTGATTTCGGACAGCAAAGTCTGGAAACTATTAAAGGTAGACAACAAAGATTCAGCAGAGGTGTACCAATTGGATAAAGTCCCCCTTTCCTCGGACCGCAAATCGTTCTTCCCGAAACATTATTTAGACTGGCCTGAATGCAAGGCTGATACCTGTAGACGATAAGATGAGTGGCACGAAAGTAAACAAATTTGTTTGTCGTAGCTAAGAAAACATTTTGGAAAAAGGAGACTATTCTGGCATTTATCATCTTTTCTTCTTTTCCGTTGATGTTTTCATAAGCATGTGTTTAAAATGTAAATAAAGCAGACATGGTTATGAAAATGAGTCGGGATCTGGATAAAGGACATTTGTGACATTTGTGAACAGCATGGATCCAGATCAGTCTGCGTATATACGCAGTCTGATCTGGATTTATGTTTTTCTCTGACAGCTTGTCTATGACCCGATACAAATGTAAGACAACAGTTTGGGTCCCGATCAGACTGAATTTAGATACAGCTTGATTTGGTAATCTTGCCTCCTTTTCTAGAGTGCGGCCAACAATGTCACAACAATCGTAAATCGACAGAAATTGATTGGTTGAATGAGGTTTATCGTCACTTTTTACAGCTTCTCAACTGTTATTGCCATATGGCGGCGGCTGGAGCGCATAACTATGGATTCCCGGCATATCTCTCGCCAATATTACATGTACCACAATTTACAGTCCGACCATTCAGCTGCTCTCTCACTAGGATCAATGATCATCGATGATCGAGAGATAAACGACCTTTTTTTCTAATGCCAGACAGGGTATTTATTGGCCAAGTCGGACGAGAGCTATGCCACGAATACACGGTAGGCGCTCAAGCCGCCGCGATATGACAATAGCAGATGAGAGGTACTAAACCTCATTTAACCCTTTCCCAAACAGAAAAATATTAGGGCAATTCATTTCAAACAGCTAATGCAGTCATCAAAATAGATGTCGCAAAAGACTAGATTTATGTAAAATATAGCAAAGAAAACATTGAGGCAAAAGGAGAAACTGCTGGCATCAGCAGTTTCTTCTTTTGTCTCAATGTTTTCCCAAACTATTTATAAACCAGGTCTTGTTTAGGAAAGGGTTAACCAATTATCATCTTCATCATTACCATCTTCATCGTCAAATAATCATCGTCATTCTTAAATGTTATTATTTCAGTTTCGTCAGTTTCGTCAATATTCAAAATTGATCCTTAATTGGTTAACAGGTCTATTTACATTTCTTTTATATTCATCGATTGCCTACTCAGCGGTGGGTGGGTTTCTTTCGAAAGTCCTGTTTTATTTGAGATAGCTAAAACGATTGCCTAATTAAATCTCAATTACCTGCTTGGGACCTAATTTCGTTGGCTGCGTTCGATAACGCCGTAACGACAGCTTGAATAAGTTAAGTTACGGCGTTTGTGAATTTGGCCGACAATTTTACTCTATCCGTCTTGGAATCGGCATAAAAATCTAGGACTTCATATCATAAACGATCTTCGGGAGTATTCAACACTTTACCCAAAATATAACGATTAGCACAAAATATAATTGTAAGTGTATTTAATTGAGCTAGGATCTGGAAAAGGGTGACTTAAAGCATTTTCGAAAACTTAGTTTCAAGATCAGTCTTGTGTGAAATACAGTCTAATAAGGAGCCATGCTGTTATCTTTAAGTTATTACAGGTCACGAATCCAACATTTATTAGTATCCATTTTGTCGTTTGCAGCGGCTTGTGAATAAAACAACCTTCAAACTTTGCCGTTTGGGTAAGGGTGAGAGCCCCTTCCTATCTCGGATCCTAGTGCGCAGGTACAAGTCTGCGATTTGGCTCAATTATGAGCCAGGTAACATCTATAATGTTTTGGGGAGTATTTCTGGAGAAGAGTAACAGGGAACGATTTTATCAAGTAAACAGTGACGTAATTTCGGACAAACAAATACTATTTCGTGTGTGTTGTTATAAAATCTCGCAACTACGGCTTGAATCAAGCCATAACGAGAGTATATAACAACAACTACTAAACTGACACGATTTAAAAACGCAAAAAGTACTTTAAAATTTACAGATGATATCAGCGACATAACCGATGTATAACCTTGTGTAATTGTAATGTAATAATTGTAAACATAACAAATGATATGTCATGAATAATGTCTGAGTGGACGTCCGTGTAAGCGCTGCCTCTAAAGGCGATGACGTTGGGTGAGACCCTGGTATGAGAGGAATACAGCGAACCCCGTGTTCTCACAGACGATTTATCACCGTTCCACGATGTATAGGCTGGCTGCGATTACCACTATAGTATTTGCTGTGTATTTACTGAGTCGTCACAAGTCTGTTTCGTAAGTGACGTTAGCGTATAGGCCTACAATTGTCTTGACGTACAGTTGTTAAACGCAGCTGACAGGGACGAAGGCGGTCTGCATGTGTTCCCATGTTGCTTACACGTCTCCCTAACTTTGAAACAGTCGAGTCGGCTACTTTAAATCGTCTAGTTACCTCCATTTGCAAAACATCGCTGACAATGGGTCCCAAAACTCGGTTCCTTTGTGCCAAAATAAGCCTCGGCATTTTACATACGAAAAATTATCAGTAGTTGTTGTGTGTTTTCGTACAGTAAGTCAACATGGCAGTTTGCACACAAAAAAACTTAGTGATTTTAGACGTTGTCTGAATGCACGAGACACATAAGCATTTTTGGATGGGCGGTTAAGATTTCCGCGTAGTTTACAGAGAATACGATAAAATTGGTGGCGTGTGAAGGGTATACATTGACCCATGAATGTCCCCAAATATGGTACCGAATGAGGCTGTATGAAAGGAATGGTTAATGAAAATGTCTTTTGCGTTTTTAAATCATGTCAGTTTATTTATGAAAACATAGCAGTAAACAAAGTCTATTTCTAGCACAAAATTCATTGATAGTGTTCCCTATACTGATCTGGCAACGGTATCTCAGTCATATCATGGTGGCTGGAACACTTGATCAAGCATTGCTGTCGCTTTTCTCACCAATACTACCAAAATATCATTCCCATGCATCCAGCTGATCACCAACATATTAGGTTCACGATTGTCAGTCCATTTCTTTCTCGATCTTTTGTAGAATTTGGTTTTGTAGCAACAAGACGGAATTCTAGGTCAGGCGCTACAACTACGAATCTTCGACACTTAGGTATATCGTTTTTTTTTCTTTAAAGATAACGTACCTACAGCCTGCTTAAACCTGTAGAACTTTACGAGTTAATCTTATAAATATGAGCGGTATTGCATTTTGAATTACACTTAAAATACATGCCAGTGTCGAAAAGACCATAGCTTCTTCGGGATGGGAAATATAAAAAAGTCAAGATAATGAAGAAAACGCTTGCAACAAGCAATTCATTTATTTTCTACAATGTTTACTTCACAAATATGCCAAAAATGCGCAAAATTTAATTTACTAGAAAATATAGTCTTTCAAATCTATAAAAGTATTGTGGAACACCTTTTTTCCGTCTAGTAAATGGTTAAGAAACATGAGCTGGCGAAAACATCATTATGACGCAAGAAAACGTTGAGTGTGATCAGACAAATCGTAACTTTTCAACAAAAACCTCGAAAATGCAGCTTTAAGCTGTAATTACGAGGTTTTAGTAGATGAAAAGCAAAATGCATTCACTTTTTAACCTTTCCGGAATATGCTCAGGCCAACTTTTTTTTGGCACTCTCATGTCGACAACACGCGCTAATTTGTCACCCAAGATGAATCATGACCATAAGATAACACCTGTTATTCTTCTAAAACCGCGTAACTGCTCCTTAAAACAAGATACAGTTACGAGCTTTTTGTTGAAATGCTAGGAGTTATAGCTTATAATGTGTGGCCTACAATAAGATCAGACTGAATATTTACAGTACGATCTGTATCTATGTTGATGGCCTAAACATGGCCAGAGAATTGGTCGTATGAAGATCGACGTTTGCCAAATAGATTCTCCAATTTTAAAAAAGGTGCGTATCAGATAATGCCCCTTATTGGAAGCCTGTTGACTTAGCCTAAGTATAAACTTCGGTTTTACCCTTTCACAAATGACAAAAGTATTGGGTGGTCCTGTCCGAGAGTTGTACAGATTAAGCATGATTGGTGTATCATATTGCTATGAAAGTATTGAGGTGAAAGAATAAAGCGTGGATTATCAGCAATTTCTTCTTTTTCCTCAATGTTTTCTAGAGCTTTTACTATCAATTATGTCAACACCATGTCTTGTATGGCAAAGGATTGAATATTTTTCGAACAGCAAGTCGATCCTCTTAAATGAATAAACAAACTCTTAAAGTTTCAAGATTTCTGTCAAAACCTTTATGCAATATGAATGAAAATGTGTGACTTTACATGGGCGTCATCTTTGCTGCATAATAATTCAAAAAGGGCATTTATTTTCTGTTTCATTTTGGTAAAATGTGTCAGATTTCATTTAAACATTGATTTGCAAGCCACCTATGCTTCAATTTACTCTCCATTGCCGAGCTCTATTGATTAAACCATCAAATATGACCTCTGCAGTTTTCGGTACGCCAACAGCCTATTTGGTCGTCATAATCTAATTATAGCACACCATTTGAATTATCGAATTAAAATCATTCAGTTTTATCTTGCATGATCATTACGTATACATTACATCGCTTCTATTTTTGGCTGAAGCCGGTAACATTTGAATTATCGAATCAAAATCATTCAGTTTGATCTGGTTTGATTACGTATACATTACGTCGCTTCTATTTTTGGCTGAAGCCGGTAATTTGAAGCGTCAGCCAATGAAAGTTTGTATCAGCTTTTTGAATTGTTTTGTTGTGTATCGCAAACGATTGGATACTGAAATGCCACCAAGGCCCCGAGATTAGACGTGAAATGACCCCGCGAGAACAGAGCTCATTCTATCGAAATTGAATGTAGAGATAATGTGCTCTGTTCATAAGAGAGTAGCTTCAATTATATTCATTATATTTCTCTCTCTCTTTTATCAGAGAATGGCAACGTCACAAACAGAGAATGAAACAAAAACGTACCTATCATTTCGTCGGTGTTATTGCATAACCTCGTTACTCCAGCTTTAACCAAGCTGGAGTTACGAGGTTTTGCAATAACACCGACGATTTGTCAATTGGTTTATTTAATGCAGACCAAACAGTTTGATGACTTCTTGTATTAATACAGATTGATAGATAGATCTCAAGGCTTGTTTACGAAGGATTTTAAAGTAATCCTCGAGATAAAATTCCTTAATAGAAGTATCGATACTCGATGATTTTTGTCAAATCTGTCATAAATTTTGATAAATCGACGCATGCTGCTAACTTCCTTAACCACATAGTTACGCCTTAATTCTGACGCCCCACGCATGTTATAATCGGTGTTATGAACAATGGGTGATTCTATTTTCTGTAGCCCTCAGTCGCCCCACACGACGAATTTTGGACTGGTCCAAATTCAAAGATGTTTAAGACGACAATTTCAAATCAAGAAAATTTAAAATCTTTTGGTCCTTTTTGGGAAAAAAAACATTGTGGAAAATGAGGGAATTGCTTGTGACAAGCAATTTCTTCATTTTCGACAATGTTTTCCATGGTCATTTTATTGTGAGGAGTCAAAAAGAGTCACTGTGTTATAATGGGTTAAACAAACTTACACTACTCAAAACTTATAAGTACTCCGACTATATCATAAAGCATATCTCTGGACAGGCTGAACACATCTTAACCAAATTTTACACAACTTCACTTTAACCTTATTACCATCATCTATTGAATTTCCATAAACTTCGGGAGAATATCAATTACACAAGAAGCAGCCAATGGAGACCACTGTTGGTAGCAAAAGTCACAAAGTCAAGATTTTGTGTGTTCCTTGTTCGCTCACACAATAGCATGGTACCAGGAACGCATAAGCATTTTGTAATTCCTGAATTATGCTGTAGGGATATCTTCTTAATAATTTAGGAGTCGATGTAAGAATCTCTATGCTTGCTAAGCATGTGCCAGATCATCATCATACTGGACAGTAAGTCGTTAGTCTGTAAAACTCTTTTTCGCAATTAGCAAATTTAATGCATCCTTGGCAACTGAATATTGATGTGTTGATTGTGAGATTATGCTTTATGCATCTTGTACATCTTGTCATAACGAATTGAGCCGTTATCAGATAGTTTGGACACTGAATGGTCTCCCTTGAAGGCATAATGTATCCCTTTCTGTGACAGCCACTGAACTCTTCAACTCACGTAGACGAGACAAAACAATGTTACGGTCCTAATTCCGGTTTGTTGTCCTGTCACGTGGTTGTCTTGGTAGGTTGGTAGCACTTCCGGTTCGTCTGTACTCTGCCACAAATTGGATGACAGCAGTTGCATGTACATTTATGATACTGATTGAATTTCTTTAGAAAAATGTCACAAATGTAACACAAATGTTGATGTTTGACAGTTACGAACGATATTTTGAATTAAATTTGCATAGAACGACTGGAAATGTGGGTATGAGAATATTACCTACGCTTTAATTGCACCACCTTGTCAAACACCCATTGTTATTGGTTGTTGTTGAAAAGATTTCCGACGCATTTTATGTTTTTATGTTTGGCACGTCAATCCAGAAAAGAATGAATTGTTAATTAAGCACATAGGATTCGTGTATGAAATACAGGAGGCGTATTTGAATTTTCTTTAGTCGACCGGAAGTTACCATTTTGCACAATAATTTTGCAAAATGATATCGGTCAAGTAATGAAGTTAGGGAATAAAAAACAATATCGACTTTTGATATTCCTTTATCGGGGAAAATTTTGCGCATAATATAAAACGGAGTACTTATAAGTTTGGTTAAGTATACGTGTAGAATCGAATTTTTCTCTCATGTAAAAATGCCATTTTTCATAAAAAGATTCAGTATAATGCTTTGACGTAATTACATGCATGAAAGTAGATATGAACAGCCCTTCAAGGCCCTCAATAAAAAAAGAAAAGTACAATTGAACTTAATTAAGAGTGTTTCTATTTAAAGTGACATTTCAGAATTTTTTGTCATAAATTTACTTTTATTTTCATCTGAAAGAACATATTTCCTTATGAAAATTCTGAAAATTTCAAGCCAAGGTATTGCGCCGTTTACGAGAAATTTATATTATTGTGTTCAAATTGAACAAATTGTTGTGGACAACAGTTCGGATTTATATGCAATTTATCGATTATGTCTCAACTTTAAATGCGTGTTTCTCGCTTATTGGCAACAACTTAAATCAAAGTGCTGAGAGCACTGTAATTGGACGTCTCTGATTGATTGAGCGGGATTGTACATGAACGAAAGATATTTTATTCATTCTTCTGTGTTTAATTCTATAAGATCGGTTTCGGACATACGAAATAGGCTTTAATACAAGAAAACCCTTCTCAGGCTTCAAATTGATTTGATTGCCGTTTCAAGACAACTGATTTGTCTCTATGAATAATCACTATTAATTTGATTACCAAAATCAATTAAGGACATGCGATAGCACTTTTGTCTTCTTGTTTCGGTTTACTATGAGTATTGTCGTCAGTTATACTTTTCATTGATTTTATAAAGTACGCTACAAAGCAATTTATTCAAAATGTAAGCCAACGCGCTACATAAATGAAAGCCACGATAGCTCTCTTAGCAGAGCACTCACCTTGTACTCTTTACACATGTTATATCCGGAAGGCCCTGGGTTCGAATTCTACTCAGACATTGTTCTTTTTAATCATCTTTTTTATACGCCGCCGGAGGCGGACGTATATTGCCGTCATCTTCTCCGTCTGTCCGTCCGTCCATCCGTCCGTCCATCCGTCCGTACATCCGTCCACTTTTCTTGTCAACGCAACTCCTCCTAAGTTTCTGGCTGGATCTTCTTGAAACTTGGTCAATGTTATCACCTCAATTGGTAGATGTGCATGAAGGAAGGATTTTATGGTTCGTTGATTTTTGCCTGAGTTATGCCCCTTAAAAACTTAGTCTCTGTGGCTTATTGAAATTGCAGCCTTGTCAACGCAACTCCTCCTAAGTTTCTAGCTGGATCTTAATGAAACTATGTCAATGTTATCACCTCAATTGGTAGATGTGCATGAAGGAAGGATTTTATGGTTCGTTGATTTTTGCCTGAGTTATGCCCCTTAAAAACTTAGTCTCTTGGGCTTATTGCAATTGCAGCCTTGTCAACACAACTCCTCCTAAGTTTCTGGCTAGATCTTAATGAAACTTGGTCAATGTTATCACCTCAATTGGTAAATGTGCATGAAGGAAGGATTTTATGGTTCATTGATTTTTGCCAGAGTTATGCCCCCTTAAAACTTAGTCTCTGGGGCTTATTGAAATTGCAGCCTTGTCAACGCAAGTCCTCCTACGTTTATGGCTGGATATTAATGACACTTGGTCAATCACCCCAATTGGTAGATGTGCATGAAGGAAGGATTTTATGGTTCATTGATTTTTTTCTGAGTTATGCCCCCTTCAATCTTAGTCTCTAGGGCTTAATGATATTTCAGTCTCGTGAACGCAATTCCTTCCAGGTTTTTGACTGGATATTTATAAAAACCTTTTTGTGAACACAACTTTTTACAGGTTTTTGTGTGAATATTTATAAATCCTTGTCAATGTCATTTTTTTGTCTCAAGTTTTATAAGTGGCGGCGTATATTGTGACCATGGCACTCTTGTTCGACTTCTATCTCCACTATCGTTGGCGAAAAAACGACCGCAGTGATTTAGAATCGATCTTAACACAAATTCAACGAAATAAAGTAATGAAACGCCGATCATTTACATACAATTCCGCTCAATCAATGAGAGGCGTCTAAATATAGTGCTCCAAGCACTTTGATTTTTATTCCTGTTTAGAGTAAAAAAAGAGAAAAAAACACGGTAGCAGTTTTCCCTGGTTGTGGTTACAAAACAAATTCAATACATACTTTTCCTGAAACAAAATACCAGATGAATTGGAGCACCTAACCATGGATTCCTCATACAAGTACTACCGCAGCATCCTTACATCTACAGATGTGCATAAAAAGAAGAAATTGGGAACGTGCCGTCGGGAAAATGGCAGTGGAGTACAATAAGCAATTTAAATCTTCATATCATTATCAACGAAAATTTGAGAATAGCAATGTCCCTATCTGTACACATATTCATACGATCATCCAGGTACCATCTGTTGCAGACCCATTGCTTCATCTTCTTATCTCAATACACGTAAACGGGTCACTTAAACGAAATAAATACAGATCGCTGTCACTTAGTCTTATACTAGTAATAATCATTGTTGTCATGATCATCGATCAGTATGTAAATAGGTCATGATACTGTCGAATATCAGTGATACAGATGCTGGAGAAAAAAAAAACTCGTAAGAGCAACTATTTTTCTGAATAGGTGGATTTCACTAGTGTCTCATCTGAGGCTGTTCAGATGGAACCCCGATTTGTCATCGAGTCGAACCCGAGTTGCGAAATGAACTCACACCCCGATAATCAATATCAAAACCCTGGTCCCAAAGTACGTCTCGTGGAAACCCCGTTCCTTTAAATATGTCAAAGACTTAAACAACAATGATCAAAGAAAAGGAACCTATCATACACAATACGTGCATTAAATTGGGTAATCATTCTAAAATGTGTGTTTTCAGTAAACACATCAAGAAAAACAAACGTTTTAACAAACGTTTTACAGAAGAAATAATCCGAATTGGTTTTGAACCAACGGCGTTCCAAATTTCAACCAGAAAAAATGTTGCGAGGTTAATCCTTTCCCGTTTGAGCTATCGCTGCTGCTGATGATATAGGGTGTCTGTTTACATTATAACCATAGTGTATGCATGTATCGCTTTCTAAAGATCTTACCCTTTACACAATAAATATTACGAAAGTAAAAAAACTACAAGAAAATGATTAAATCGAAAAAAGATCGTAAAGTTGGTTAAGACGTGGCATGAATTGAATCGGTCAATGAATCTTATAGTATTTGTTAGAGAACACATAGAAAGTAGGAAAAGATACGACAGTTTTCCTGCATGGTCGCAAAATCTATTTTGAATTTTGGTCAACTGGCAATTGAGTCTGAGAAAGGGTTTTTTGGTAATGAAAACCCATTTCGCCTGTCGAGAAGTGGTTATAAGAATTGTACGTCCTTTCGGACGTCCAATTAAAAAACTAATAGTATTTATACTCATTTGAACAACCAATCTTGGCATCAAGACATATAGCTTTAAAAAATTGAAATTGGAATGAAATGTCCCTTTAAATAAACTTCTATTGGAAATAAACATGCCAACATGAAAACATGCAAATTCATTGATTCCATTTATTTTCTTATAATCTTGTACTTTATCGTTTACTGTTTATTATTATGATGATTTGGTATTCGGCTCTTTTACATAAGTATTACGTACTGTACACACAAAAATGACATTTATGAATCACAGTATATTACGGTCAAAGATACATCACATTCCCATTTCATTTTTCAAAGTATGTCTTGATGCCAAGATTGGTTATTCTAATGCTTATTATATCATTTTTGAAGTTGTTTATGATAAGCGAAAACACCGCCGTTAAAGGGGGACCTGCTAGGCTGTCGAAAATGCAAATGGCACAATAAGTTCAAAGCAGAAAGAACGTATGAAATTACCAACCTGAAGGGGTAGATCATTCATATCCATTGTTAGCACTCATCGAGCTTTATAAAGTAATAAAATCCAAGTCAATGAATAACGTGCGGGTCCGTTTCATATTGTCCAAGGTTATTTTTGTTTTTTAATGGTTACACTCGTGTGCCCAACCTTCAAAAAGCAATTACGTCAGAGGTACGTCATCTGTGCTCAGCGAGAATCAACTCGCCGTACAACCGGCATCTTCGCTAGCCAAGGTTGAACCCACCTACGTTTGTATTCACCCTTGGCGGATTTAGTCCGATTTTCTTGAAATCGCGAAGCGCCGCCTAGCGGTTGTTCGGCTGGTTGTTTACGTCCATTATTGATGACGTCATTAACGCGCGTTGTCTTTCGCGTCATACGTCATGCGGATTATGTAAAAGTTAGCTGTTTTTTTTGTCGAATTGTCGAAAATAAAATACTTCGTCGATTAAAGTTGGGGAATTCCTGTCTATTGCAGTGAAATTCTTAGGAAAAATCGCCCATCTTCGCGTTTTGAGTTGCAAATGCAATGCCTTTTCCCGCCCGTTGTCATGATTTGGTTACTCATAACAAATGTATCAGTCGACAATCTGATTGGTTCCAACGAGACCTCGCTGGAACCAATGAAAACGCTTTCCAGGAGACCAAGAAAATCGGACTAAATACGCCAAGGGTGAATACAGAAACGACGTTACGTCGTAGATGTCACCCTTGGCTTGCGAAGATGTACAACCGGCAGCATAGAAAGTCAGCGAAGACAGATTCGGCATCTGATGTCATGTGTATGGTAGGTCAAATGAATTTACTTTTATAAATAAACGAAAGGGTCTTTGGTATTCTATAGTAGATAAATACGCGTACACATGTTCAGTGCTTGTATAAAATAAACCTTTCAACGTATCCCTCGCAAATAAGACCACTGTCATCGACGCAGCCGGTTGTACAGTGTGTTAATACCGCGGATGTGTGTCTCGTTGACCTTGACATTGTCTCGTTTTGAAGTAAAAATGGAAGCTGTAAACACGCTTGTAAAGGATTGATCTATAGCAAAGGAAAGATGGTTACTCGCCGTGATTGAGGATTTTATGCAATGCAAATTGTTTTTCCATACAAATATGAGTTCCCGAACAGTTCGGAAACATAAAAACCTAGCATGGGCCCTATTCAAGTTCCGACAGAAAATGACAAATTCCATATATAAATATATTTCTCGTGAACGGAGCGATACCGCAAGCAAGGTACTTTTATGGACATTATGTCTTAATGCAGGATGCAAGTGTAACAAGCGTAGAGGAACTCGGCACCTTTATGACAAATAGAGAAGACTGGATGTGTCGACAGCGTGACCGTCTGTGGACGACCTAATGACGATACGCAATACTTTGGCTTGAGAGTTTCAGAATGTTATTAAGAAAATATGCTAAAGATAATAATAAGAAAAAGAAAGAAACAAATATCTGTGAAATGTCACTTAAACCCATTACTACTCAGTGACTCTTTTTGACTACATAATAGAAAATAGCTTTGGAAAACATTGTGGAAAATGAAGAAATTGCTTGTGACAAGCAATTTCTTTATGTCCCACAATATTTTCTGCACAAAAAGACGAAAAAAATTAAATTTCATTCAATTTAAACTGTCGTCTGCAACTTCTTTGAGTTTGGACAAAATTTTGCCATTTGGTAATGGGTTAAGAAGAGGGTACTGAAAATCAAAACCACACAGTTATGAAACGGGAAACGTCGGGATAAAATAGACAATGCTTGTTATCTATTATCCGGAAAGTTCATTAAAGTGACATTTCAGAATTTTTTGTCATAAATATTACTTTTATTTTCATCTAAAAGAGCATATTTCCCTATGAAAATTTTGAAAATTTCAAGCCAAAATATTGCACCGTTTACGAGAAATTTATATTTTTGTGTTAAAATTGAACAAATTGTTGTGGACAACAGTTCGGATTTACATGCAATTTATCGATTATATGTCAACTTTAAATGCGTGTATCTCGCTTACTGGCAACAACTTAAAAAAACTAATAGTATTTATACTCATTAGAATACCCAATCTTGGCATCGAGACATACTTGAAAAAATTGAAATCGGAATGAAATGTCCCTTTAATTGATTGAATATCATGAATATTCGTCAAAATCAGAAATGAAATGAACTTTACGTCATGAGTTACGTGCCCTTGAAAATGGCAAAATTGCCATTTTCGGCTTTATTGTCACTTTGACAACCACTGGTATTAATTAATCAATACAATAACTTTCACAGAGTTTTACTGACCATAAGATCTTACTTGCTTGAAATTTTCAGCTTGCTTGTTTATGCAGCCTGAACCTTTGAAATTGCATTCAACAAGACAAACAATCAGGCCTGTGGAGCGCTTCCAGACCGCCAGGGCTGTCTAGTTACCAATTATGTCACTTTGGTTACCATGGATACCATGAATCTGAAACATTTTTGACTGTTTACTATTTTATGCAGAACATGGTGAATCAGTTTTATAAAGCCTGTGCTGAAACTTTGTATCCTAGCTTTGTTGTTAGGGAAATATTATCAGAAAGTTTATATAGTAGCGAGAATGCAAAATATAGTTCTTATACATTGCCATGGTTACCAGATGAATAAAATAACTAGAGTATGAACGTTTTTTCCCATTTAGAAGGCATATAATAATTTTATGCATCTAAACTAGATCTAAATCAATCCACACAACATTTTCCCTTAAATTGCGCTTACAAATGAGGAAAAACTGATTTCATGCTTTGTGGTGATATTCATGTGGCCATGGAAACCATATTCAAAAACAAAATCAAACATGCTAGTGATCACATTTTCTGGTTTGTACTGATTTTTTCAAATATCATATTGATTTATGCTTATCTAAATGTGTTTGTTTGCAGCTTTAGTTATGTCAGTTTTCCAATTTTTTACTAATTCTATGTTACTTTGGTTACCATGGATACCTGGAATCTGAATCATTTTGCATGTTTTTATTTTTTCATTTGGGACATGATACATCAGTTTATATTCCCAATGCTGAAACGTTGTATCTTAACCATGCTGTTACCAGATAATTTTAACAGAAATTTGCTAAGTTCATGTACTATCAAAAATGCAAAATACAGCCTGTGTTTGTTGTCATGGTTACAATATGAATGAATAACTGTATTGTAGGCATAATATTATAGAGTAGCTTAAAAGATCTCATTTCACTCTACATATTCCCTTCAACTATGCTTTGAAAATAAGCAAAAATGTGATTTTATGCTTCTTGGTTGATTTTGTGTTGCCATGGAAAGCAAATTGAGAAAAAAAAGTCAGATTCATAGTGTACACATGTATATGTTTGTATCAATGCTTAAAATAGCATATAAATTCATTCCAGTTTTTACGTGTTTGTTTGCAACCTTATGACTTAGATTTTGTCAATTTTCCATTTTTACTAATTCTATGTCACTTTGGTTGCCATGGATCCCATGAATCACCAACATTTTCGACTTTTTTATTTTATCATTTAGGCAATGAATCATCGGTGTATACTCCCAATGGAGACACTTTGTATCCTAGCCATGCTGTAAGGAAAAAAAATGAACAAAAATTTGCTCTGTTCATATAGAAGCAAAAATGCAATCCATAGCCTGTGTTTGTTGCCATAGTTACCAAATATATCAAATAACTTGAGAACATTTTCATTTTTCATTTTGTAGGCATAACATGAAAGGGTGTTTCTATGCTTAAATTATATCACTTCACTCGACATATTTCCTTCGTATATGCCTTTTAAATAAGCAAAAATGTGATTTTACGCTTATTTGTTGTTTTCGTGTTGCCATGGAAACCAAATCGAGAAAGAAAAATAAAAATTCTAATGTGCACATTTGCATATTTGAAACAATACTTTAAATAACATATTAATTAATGCTAGTTTTTATGTGTTTGCTTGCAATTTTATGGCTTAAAAAATGTCAATTTTCCATTTTTACTAATTCTATGTCACTTTGGTTGCCATGGATACCATGAATCACCAACATTTTGGACTTTTTTATTTTATCATTTAGGCAATGAACCATCGGTGTATACTCCCAATGGAGAAACTTTGTATCCTAGCCATGCTGTAAGGAAAAAAATTGAACAAAAATTTGCTCTGTTCATATAGTAGCAAAAATGCAATCCATAGCCTGTGTTTGTTGCCATAGTTACCAAATAAATTAAATAACTTGAGAATATTTTTATTTTTCGTTTTGTAGGCATAACATGAAAGGGTGTTTCTATGCTTAAATTATCTCACTTCACTAGACATAATTCCTTCATATATGATTTTAAAATAAGCAAAAAATGTGATTTTACGCTTATGTGTTGTTTTCGTGTTGCCATGGAAACCAAATCGAGAAAGAAAAATAAAAATTCTAATGTGCACATTTGCATATTTGAAACAATGCTTTAAATAACATATTAATTAATGCTAGTTTTTATGTGTTTGCTTGCAATTTCATGGCTTAAAACATGTCAATTTTCCATTTTTACTAATTCTATGTCACTTTGGTTGCCATGGATACCATGAATTGGCAACATTTTGGACTTTTTTTATTTATCATTTAGGCAATGAACCATCGGTGTATACTCCCAATCGAGAAACTTTGTATCCTAGCCATGCTGTAAGGAAAAAAATTGAACAAAAATTTGCTCTGTTCATATAGTAGCAAAAATGCAATCCATAGCCTGTGTTTGTTGCCATAGTTACCAAATAAATTAAATAACTTGAGAATATTTTTATTTTTCATTTTGTAGGCATAACATGAAAGGGTGTTTCTATGCTTAAATTATCTCACTTCACTGAACATATTTCCTTCATATATGATTTTAAAATAAGCAAAAAATGTGATTTTACGCTTATGTGTTGTTTTCGTGTTGCCATGGAAACCAAATCGAGAAAGAAAAATAAAAATTCTAATGTGCACATTTGCATATTTGAAACAATACTTTAAATAACATATTAATTAATGCTAGTTTTTATGTGTTTGCTTGCAATTTTATGGCTTAAAAAATGTCAATTTTCCATTTTTACTAATTCTATGTCACTTTGGTTGCCATGGATACCATGAATCACCAACATTTTGGACTTTTTTATTTTATCATTTAGGCAATGAACCATCGGTGTATACTCCCAATGGAGAAACTTTGTATACTAGCCATGCTGTAAGGAAAAAAATTGAACAAAAATTTGCTCTGTTCATATAGTAGCAAAAATGCAATCCATAGCCTGTGTTTGTTGCCATAGTTACCAAATAAATTAAATAACTTGAGAATATTTTTATTTTTCATTTTGTAGGCATAACATGTGTTGTTTTCGTGTTGCCATGGAAACCAAATCGAGAAAGATAAATAAAAATTCTAATGTGCACATTTGCATATTTGAAACAATGCTTTAAATAACATATTAATTAATGCTAGTTTTTATGTGTTTGCTTGCAATTTTATGGCTTAAAACATGTCAATTTTCCATTTTTACTAATTCTATGTCACTTTGGTTGCCATGGATACCATGAATTGGCAACATTTTCGACTTTTATATTTTTTATATTTTTTTCAATTACGACATGAGACATCAGTGTATATTCCCAATGTTGTAACTTTGTATCCTAGCCATGCTGTTAGGAGATTATTTGAACAGAAAATTGCTAATTTAATATGGTAGCGAAAATGCAAAATACAGTCTGTGGTTGTTGCCATGGCAACATATAATGTGAAATTATTTTCGCTTTTTCATTCGTGTAATTTGTAGTTAACATACGCATAAAAGTTCTGAATCAGAAAAAACTCATTGTGTATCAAAAGGTAAATATCGTCGGTGTAAATGCAAAATGTTGGTTTATAATATTTCAGAAGCACGATGTACATTCCCCGTGGCTGAAGACTTCACAAATCGGCCTGGTGTGGAGAAAAATGGGGAATATACCTTTTCATTTGGGCAGGACTTTTGTCGTTGACTATTTATCGTATCATTACTTCCAAAGGACGAGAGGCTTTGTTAAATATTTGTCTAGCGGTTGGCATGCTTCGGCCACGGGGAATGTACATCGTGCTTCTGGAATATTATAAACCAACATCTCTTTGCTTATTTCTGAACTGAAACTTTTCTCTGATTTGAAGGTAAGACTACTGAAAAATTGGACACATAAAAGCCATACAAAGGTTACAAAGCTACTTGTATGAACTTTAAAGTTGTAAAGGTTTTAAGCACTTACGAAAACAGTGGGGTGACAAATATTGGTTAAAAGGTTATCACTGTTGTGATATTAAAGTTAGAAAAATACAGATTTTATCCTTTTAATTTTTGACGATAATACCGATAGTTGATATAAAAATTGACCACCGTTATCAGTAGGATGAAAGCCGGATTTTTAGCCGGGGATTTTTTCAATGGCTTATTACATATTAGCAATGCTTAACAAACAGAAAAAATAACCAATTTACCAATATTGGATATTACTTATAATCATCAGATAACGCATTTAAACACAGAGAGAAAACAAGAAGAAAGTGCTGATTACAAACGCGATTCTACTTCATTTCTATGCAATAAAATACCCATATAGATCTCCATGTGTGTACCTTTAATAACGTTAAGAATCATAAATGCCGGAACCATCGCCAAAAGGTTTTGAATTTAAGGTACAATACCCGTAATGTGGCCATTTTTAGATTAATAAAACATCTGATGTCTTTGAGCGATGTCGATACGTATCCGAACCTATTCGGGCTCGGTCTTAAACATTTGGCGGTGGAAAGTTCCACCGTCGAATATTTTCGACGTCGCGCGAATCTCATTAGGGGCGGAAAACCTTAAGATATGTGATTTTCATCTTTAAAGAAAGAGACTAAGAAGAATATTAAAGATGTCCTAATTTTACATGCAGACTTTTTAAAATACTGTATTCCGATGCCATCCCTCTTATCACATTCAACCTTTCCTAAAAGATAAATCTATGACTGGTCCGAACTTAAACTGATTATAAGAATGATAATACTCTTTGATTGGATTGCAAATATTTGAGGAAATGGAGAAATTGCTGGTAATTAACATTTTCTTCCTTCTTTTGCCAAAATTGCCCTTATAGCTTTACATGTAGGCTAATACGTTCAGGTACATAAACATGTTCGATGTTTGGGAAAGGGCAAAGAAATAACGGACCGATGATAAAGGCCAATTTCAAACTAATTTTGAGTATTTTGGCCCTATATTATTCATCTATTACACAGAGACCCTCTTGTCGTATTTAATTTGTCAAATGCCCATATATAAAGCTCGCTCAACTCGTTCCCAATCGATGGAATTTTAGGTTAGTCTACATTTTAAATAAAAGTAATTCTGACGACGAAATACGCATGAATCTTATATTAAATCTGCAATATTTCGTCACTAAAATCAACATTTTTCCTTTCTCGATGTTTTCTGTCCTTTTGAAACATAGTACCAAATGATTGGGTTGTCTACAGCTTTTAGTTTCACCTACAACTTAGTCAAATCAAATCATTTTTTGAATAATTTAATATATTGAAAAAAAAGAGAGAAAAGAAAAAAATGCATATCGTACAAAAAAGAACACACAATACAAAGCGCTTTTGTCGTCTGGGAAGGGACAGACGATGCAGAATGACCAGCAGAGCTACAGGTGGCCGGGGGTGATTGTTTTTCAAAATGTAAAATATTTTTCAATGTTAACCAAACCCCATATTGCGGGTACTCATTGGAATTGTCTCGTTGAGTACCCGCAACATAGGATTTTGGATATGAAATACCAATTTTAGAATGCCTTCACCCCTAATTATCTGTTTCTAAGGTGACCAGTCTAATCAAAGTTAATGTTTTTTCTCTTCTTATATCTCCTCTTTTCCATGACTCGAGTCAAGTCTTTGTCCATGTTTTATTTACCCTTTGATATTAGACAGTGTCCTTTATAATACAAATATTTTATCAAAACACGTTAATTTACGACAAAAAGTGAAATTTATATCTCACGGACAGTCACTTTAACCCTTTCCCAAACAAGATCATGTTTTGAACGGCACAAATATAAAGGCATCAGTAAACTTTGAGACAAAAGAAGAAAATGCTGATGATCAGCATTTTCTTCTTTTGTCTCATTAGTATCTGCGTTATATTTGAATATAAAAGCAATTTTATCAAAATCTTTGATGTCGTCTGCACCATCTTTCAAATCAGACTCTTCTAAAATTTCGCCGTTTGGAAAAAAGTTAAATTTAAGATCAGACCAAATTAAATAGAGTAATAAAAGGTTTTGATATCATACAAGCAATAAACGGATGTTAGATTTTAATTGAATCAATGTCCCTTTCATAAATCTATTGTGGAGACCTTGTTTAGATATCGGAAACCACTATGACCTTCGACCCTTCCAAAACCGGACATTAAGCCAGTGAGAATAAATAATATAATAGCGTGATGTTTTTTGTGGGTCAATTAAGATGTTTGAACACTTCCAAAAACAATGACTGTTTCGACAATTCTTCATAGAAATACATCGGAAGATTAAAATAAATTTCTTCGTGAGCTTAGGGTATTTTTTTTTTTTTGATATTTTGACGTTTTATGCACTTCAGTCTGCAATGTTCGATGAAATATGTATCAAATATAGTACACTTGTGGAAAGAGTCAATGCTAGCGTTAAAACCATAGACTTTTCAAGTCTGAAACTTGTCTTGAAAAACAAGATAAAGGATTCTTTGTCGTTTTTTGACGTTCTCTAATTTGAAGCCAAACTTTATAAAACATTGAATGAAAATAAGAAATTGGTCAGTATCCGAATTGTTTTCGACGTCGTCACGCAAATACAATCCCTTCTGTATTTTTCCAACGACGTCAAACTCTGTCATGATTATGCAACATAGGTTAGTCCACTTTCAATGCGGCTACAAGTCATTTGTGGCGAAAATAAAAGGGTACGAACCACTCGATCGTTAAATAATTTAAGAATGGATTTTCTCCGATCAATTTGAAGGGTTATCTTTATGGATTTCAATCACAGGTCGAAATTTGAGGAGTGATGTCAAAATTTTCGTTTTGATATCTCAAATATCATTGAAAACTTGATTACAGTACTTCAGTCAGTGGTTAGCTCTTTTCATTTCAGTTTATTACTCATATTACTATACTAAATAGTCTAGCAATACATTGAAATGGATGGAATTTGAATTTTTCAGCGAAAATAAATCAGTAAGTATTGTTTTTATTTGTAATGTTGTTAACACATGAAAATTTGTATTCTTTGAATATCTTTTTGAATATAGTTTTATCAAAATAATAAATCAATCTTTCTAAGTGTATATACACTTTTTTTTATTGATTTTTTAAATGATAAAAAATATTGCTTACAACTCAGTGGTTGCCGCCAATATACGATTCTAAATTGTCGACACCGATGTAAATCGTTTTCAATGTTTATTTATTTATTTATTTTTAGCTCACCTGAGCACAAAGTGCTCAAGGTGAGCTATTGTGATCACTTTTTGTCCGTCGTCCGTCTGTCTGTCTGTCTGTCTGTCCGTCCGTCCGTCCGTCCGTCCGTCCGTCCGTCCACAATTTCGTGTTTACACTCTAGCATCTACAAATATAAGCCAATCTTGACCAAACTTGGTCAAAACATGAATGGCCATAAGATCTCGGATGAGTTCGATTATGGGTCAGATCGAACCAGAAAGTCAGGAGTTATCTGCCCTTGAATGCCAAAAATACCTAGTTTTGACATTGTTTACACTCTAGCATCTACAATTATTGATCAATCAAGACAAATCTTGGACATAATGTTGCAGACTATAAGATCTCTAATGAGTTCGATTTTCAGTCTGATCTGACCAGAAAGACGAGAGTTTTGTGCCCTTGAATTTGACAAAATTGCCAATTTCGGCTGTTTTTGACCTTGTTTACTCTCTAGAATCTACAATTATTCATCAATCAAGACAAAACTTGGACACAATGTTTGGGACCATGAGGTCTCGGATGACTTTGAATTTCAGTCTGATCTTACCACAAAGTCGAGAGTTATGTGCCCTTGAATTTGATAAAATTGCTGTTTTTGACTGTTTTCGACCTTGTTTACACTCTAGAATCTACAATTTTTTCCCAATCAAGAAAAATTTTGGACACAATATTGGAGACCATAAGATCTCAATTGAGTTTGATTTTCAGTCGGATCTGACCAGAAAAATGAGAGTTATGTGCCCTTTAATTTGATAAAATTGCCATTTTCGGCTGTTTTTGACATAGTTTACACTCTAGAAACTACAATTATTTATCAATTAAGACAAAACTTGGACACAATGTTTGAGACCATAAGATCTTGGATGAGTTTGATTTTCAGTCCCATCTGATAAAAAAGTCGAGAGTTATATGCCCTTGAATGAGACAAAATTGCTGTTTTCGGCTGTTTTCGAACTTGTTTACACTCTAGAATCTACAATTATTGACCAATCAAGACAAATCTTGGACACAATGTTGGGTATCATAAGATCTTGGGTGAGTTTGAATTTCAGCCAGATCTTACCACAAAGTCGAGAGTTATGTGCCCTTGAATTTGATAAAATTGCCGTTTTCGACTGTTTTCGACCTTTTTTATACTCTAGAATCTACAATTATTGATCAATTAAGACAAAACTTGGCCACAATGTTGGGGATCATAAGTTCTGGGATGAGTTTGGTTTTCAGTCTGATCTGATAAAAAAAGTTGAGAGTTATGTGCCCTTGAATTTGATAAAATTGCTGTTTTCGGCTGTTTTCGATCTTGTTTATACTCCAGAATCTACAATTATTTATCAAACAAGACAAATCTTGGACACAATGTTGAGCACCATAAGATCTTGGATGAGCTCGATTTTCACAACGTTATTGACCATAAGTTCGTTTTCAGTCTTAAAGTCATAAATATTTATTGAATTGAACAAAAATGTTGCTCATATCATTTTGGTTCAGGTGAGCGATATAGGACCATCATGGTCCTCTTGTTCATTATTTTTTCTGATGTCGTCGTATAAATTTCTATTACTTCATTTGTTTGGCATGACACTGTTCTTTGTGCAATGAAAATAAATGAACTATTACTGGGAAACATACCAAGCCTATCAGTTACGATAATAAAAATCAGCCTGTTCCATTTTAATAAAACACATCATATACTCGGTATCCTACTGTAGGATAACAAATATTGACTGTATAGCTCACGATAAATGACCTGACAGAGCAACTATAGCTAAAAGCTAGAGGTGCTCTGTCAGGTCATTTATCATGAACTATACATGTGTACCGATTTTGTTGTTATAGGTTGACAGACAAAATCTGTAAGAATTTCGAGATTATCAAAAGACATACACACGAACGAACCGTGTGATGTTTCACCATGTATTTACCCAGGGTCGGCTATCAACGAAAACGAATTTTGGTCAATCTGCCCAAGGGAAACTTCTATGACAAAGAGGTAGGTTTGTTTAACCCATTACCAGATGGCAAAATATTGGACTTGTCCAAATTCAAAGGTGTTGCAGACGACATTTGCAAGTTGATAGAAGAATCTTTATGTTTTGTGTTAGAAAACAGTGTTGATAATGCAGAAATTGCTTGTTATAAGCAATTTCTTGCTTGTTATAAGCAATTTCCTCATTTTCCACAATGTTTATCCAAGCTGTTTTGGCGAGGGGCGTCAAAAATCGTCAACGTGTGGGGATTGGTTAAACCTTTCACAACGGCGAAAAACTGGACTTTTCTTATTTAAGAGTCGCTGGAGACGACAAATTAGATATTCGCAAAGATAGGATTGGTGTAGAGTAATTTCCTGAAATAATGTTATATGCAAGAAAAGAAAATTTTGATCAGACGATTTTTTTGTTGCTTTTGGCGCAATGATTTACATGTCCATTCTTAAAAACAAGCATTGTTTGGGAAAGGGTTAAACGTTTCTGAAAGGACATAATCTTTCATCTGTCCAAATTGAAGGAGCTGCAGATAGCAACATTGTTGTTAATGAATATACAATCACGTGTATTTTATAGAACAGAAAAAGTTGAGACAAAAAGAGAATGCAGGTGATCAGCATTTTCTTCTCTTGTCTTAATTTATGTCATTAGGAACGTCAATATCAGGTCTCATGTGGGAATAGGTCAAGTTCTGTGGATTTGTTACAATGAAAATTGACTGAATTGTAACTCATGAGTCTCTTGTTCGATGGTCGGTCATTCCATACCTTCAACTGCTACCTGAAGCTCAGGATCCGTGTCCATAAAAATGACGAAGCCTTTATCCAAAAACTGGTTTAGACTTTTTAAAAATATCCCCTGTGAAAACACCGAGGCAAAAAAGAAAATGCTCATGATCAGTATTTCCCCATTTTGCCTCATGTTTCCATGTTATTATTTAAACAAACCATGTCTTAACCTGTCCGCCCGTACGTTCTTTAAAACCATCATAATTATGATGCATGTTCAAGCTTAGGTACCGGTATTACAGCGAACAAATGCCTTGTTAGAGACAAAGAATTCAAATGTAGCAAGATAGAAACGAGACATAAAGACCTTCGCAATAAAAGAAGCACTTTCAAAATTGACAGTTTTTAGATCAATACACTCGAGTGAATAGCTTATCAATTTACAAAAATCTTTCCTACAGAAAATATCGTCGCTTCTTCAAAAACCTCGTAACTACAGCTTTAAACAAGCTGCAGTTACGAGTCCTTTTTTTTAACCCTTTCCCAAACGGCAAAATTTTAGGGTGATCCACTTTAAAAACTGCTACAAATGACAAAATGGATGTTATTTAAGATGTTATTTGTGTAACATATGGCATAGAAAATATTGAGACAAGAGGAGAAACTGCTGGTTATCAGCAGTTTCTTCTTTTGTTTCAATGTTTTCCCAAGCATGTTCTATTAGGGACGTCAAAACCAGGTCTTGTTTGGGAAAGGGTTAAGAAGAGTGACGATATCATATTGATTAAACGGATTAGACATCGTAAAAATTGAAACCTATACCCATGAATTATCCAATTTAATGCTTCTTTATGCACCGCTTGTAGTGGCGGTCGTATTTTGTCAACAATGACAAAAAAGTCGTAAAACAGATATTAACCATTTCCAAAACGACATATTGTAGAGCTTTCTAGTTTTAAATGACTAAGTCGATAATGTTGAAAGAGAAAAAGAGTCGCAGAGAAACAGGATCGAACTCGAAACTCCGGTTGAGAACACATATCACTCTACCTACGTTTTCGTGTTTTATACACAAAATATAAGTTTATATTGTTAAACCGAAGTGACCGTGCGCTGTGAATATTTATAAACAAATGTAATCGTCTGCAATATTGATAATAATGAGCGCAAGTTTATAATAGATTCACTATTAAACGAGAATAATTACAGTTGAACTGCTTTATCAAAACAACTGAAATTATTCTCGTTTAATTGTGAATCTATTATACTTTGGTTAAACAATAACTCCAACGCGCTATTGTAAACATTTTTTGGGAAAACCAATATTTACCTCTAGGGGGCGCAGATTGGTTATCCATTATCACGATGCTTTTAGGAATTGATTTGTATTGTCGTCGAAATTACCGCAAGTCCGCGATGGTCTATTGGTCACAACAGTGGCCTTCAAAAATTCGACAGTTGTCACAGTATGCAGACAGTGGTTCGAACCCTGGTGAAACCTTTATTTTTTAATGGTTACTTTCGAATGTATAGTTTTATATGCATTTATAAAAACGTTCAGAGTTTGTCTCATCACTTTAACTAATTATCATATTTTATCATTATTTTAGCTTAATAATGTTTTTTTTCTTTTTGTTTTGTCCTTATCTCTTTTAGTAATGATCGGTTATTTATCATTTTCATTTTGTAAAGCACATTTTTCATCATTAATCACTTTCAATCATTCAATGGTATTCCGCCAGATCCACACAGGCAAGGACTATTACAAATACTCATTCTATCCATTATCGATTGTCCAGCGGAATGCCCTCCCAGCAAATGTTGCAGCCTCTCCAAGCCTTGACAGCTTCAGGGCTGCAGTTGGAGGACTGCAACATTACAAACAATAGGCAGTGCACTGCAAGAGTTTAACCATTTTCACTTTTATCTATTTTATCAGCATGAGATCAATTCTAGTTTGTTGCTTTTATCTATCATTTTCTCTATTTCTAACACTTTCTTCCTTTTAATTTTATGCTTTTTATAACCCAGACGCGCAGTGCTTGCCAAAAATACTCGCGAGATCGTAGGCAGTATCGAAAGATAGATAGATGTTTTCACAAATAAAATCGAAATGAGCATGTGTCCGGTGCACGATCTATAAAAATAAAAGTTTAGCATAAAAAGGAAAAAAATATCGGGACACTGAGGATTCGAACTCGGGTCGTCAGTTTAACGCTCCTTGTCTCTACAATCAGTCGATAATTCTACCACTTCTGACATATGACGAATTGAAACTTTATAAAGGTTATGCAATAATTACCTATGCTACGGTCGATTGCGTTTCGAGCCGTCCAATCTGTTTACAAAAATAAAGCGAGCCCGATAATGGTCACAATATCGCGTTTTATCTATACACCTGAGAAAAGTGTAAACCCATTATCACACAATGACTCTGTTTGACTCCCTACAAGACAATGGCTTTGAAAAACATTGTGGAAAATGAAGAAATTACCTGTGACTAGCAATTTCTTCATTTCCCGCGATTTTTTCTAACCAGAACGATCAAAGAATGAAAAATGTCATTCAATTCGTGTTGTCGTCTGCAGCATTTTTTTAATTTAGACAAATCCAAAAGTTTACCGTTTTGGTAATGGGTTAACAGTGAGGAAAATTGATTTGAAAAACGTGACATACGATTTTGCAATTACTATTCTATTTTCAATTAGTTAATTGTCTGAACCGTCTTACGTTCCTAATGCAAAGGTGGTCAATTTTAAAGTTCTGCATTTCATTCCAGTTCTTTTTCGTTGTTTGCAATTTGACCATGTGCGGAATTGTATCTTTAAGCATTCGGCGATGGAACGTTCCACCGCCGAGTGTTTAACAACGTCGACTGAATAGGATCGGATACAAAACAAATGTTAACGATGTCACACAAAAATATTCGACGTCACGTGAATCTAATTAGGGGTGGACAACCTTAAAATCCGGAAATTCTGACAGAGCAGCAGCTTAAAAACACATGCCCTTCATAAATAAAAATCTAACGTAAATTGAATTTAGAACTTTGATTTTTTTCTCATTAGTTTCGCATTACCGATTAATTTTCCGCGTGAAACCCAATAATCTCAATACATCGATTATATCCCATGCAAAGTGAAAAATTTGCAATGCGTCGTGTCAAAACTGCCTTGATTTACGTATTAACCCTTACCTAAACAAGCCAAGAGTTTGACGACAGTAGTAGAAACCAGCATTAGAAATAATATAGGGTAAAGAAAATTGCTCTCGATATTTTTATTGGAACAAATCGGTTTTATCATCTGAAACTACTTCTGATTTGAATCGGCTTATTATCTGTTATTCGGATCAGGGTTATACATCCATTTTAATGTACAATCCTAGTATTTAACCCTGCCATACACGAATATGGGACTGACACTCGATTTTTCTTTTCTTCCATAAACAACAAATCCTTGGACTAGTATTTTCCTCTTTTCTGTTACTGTTTTTCAATGACTCGTTGTTGACTTGTTTTTATTGTAAAAATTGGCTTCTAGTATGAGAATCGAATTTTGCTAACGTATGTGACGTCATCTTGAGAAAATATTGTAATGTTTAATCCCTTCCCGAACCGAAACGGTTTAGTGTGGTCCAACATGAAAGCTGACGCATACGTCAAAATTGACGTTACATAAGTGTAGACTGTAAAAAATATCACGAAGACATTGAGGAAAAAGAAGAAAATGCTGATGTTATCCCCCAGCTAATTCTATTTTTAACATTTGCTTATAGGCCGACAACGGTTTTTTTATTGTGTCAATCTAAAATTAATTGTTTATGAATGGATTGAAATATAAATAAATATGCGGTGAGTATTACTGATCAAATCAGTTGCGAAATTCAGAATATGGAATAAAAAACACGTGCATGTAAACTTGACATAAATTATTGAATATAACGTAAAGTTCGAAAATTTTGGTTTATCAACATCTTCTTCATTTCTTTTATTACTTTCTACCTTTTTTTTTCGATGTGGGACATCATGATAAATGGAATTTCTGGTTAAATGATGAAACCATTCTGACCAATGCTAAAGTCTAAAGTTGTTATGGATATTGTAAGGAAATGGGTTACCAGAGTTTGTTTATTTTGCACCAAATATAGTTGCTCTGCGTGAATATCTTTACCAGTCTTTTACATTATCATGTGGAAAGGGTTAAGTACGAGGGTTCAAGTCAGAGTATTTCAGTGCCTCGCGGTCAACAAGACATATCCATAAATCCCTCCTATAAACTTAATTAAATGACCAGGTCAAATACAGGAATCTCAAAATAATGAGTTGGTGAAAAAGTCAAAACAACTTACTGAAAATAGCACCTTTCTTCCGAAATAGAAATAAAAACTAACCGAATATATGGAACGGTTTTATCCAGTTAACCGTGACGAAATTTCGGACAAACAAATATTATTTCGTGGGTGTTGTTATAAAATTTCGTAACTATAATACGTTCAAAGTTAAACGAGAATCGATACGGTTGTTTTGGTTTATTTTTAGGTAGAACTACTACCTTTACCTACGTGAAATTAAAGCAAGACAACCGTATCTATTCTCGTTTAATTGTGAATCTATTATACGGCTTGATTCAAGCCGTAGTTACGAGATTTTGTAACAACACCGACGGTTTATCAAAACATAACCTTAAACCAAGTTTATTTTTAGCACAAAATTCATTGCTATTACTCTTTACCTTATATATTTCATAAGAATAAATCGGACGAACTGATGGCGTTACTTTCTTTGCGGATTTCGTGAATTTTGCAGACTCGAATTCCTCTCTGCAAACAAAGCATTACTTAAGATGTCATTTATGTAACGTATCTCACAAGTTTTTTTAACTTGTCACATACAATTACAGTTGAGAACATCATGAAATTGACATTCTGAGTGGAATGGCATCGTTTTATGAGCGAATGAATGGATGAATGGAATGAGGGTTTTGAATGGTTTTGTGTATCTAAAAAATCGATAACACGCCCACGATAAGCGTTCAACCAATCAAACGTGATCTTTAAATAGTAACAGCCCGATATTGGAAATTTACCAATATTATAGGTATGAAGGTTTATCGATAAAAGGCCCACGATAATATTTCGGCCAATCAAATGCATTCTTTTTATAACAACCAATTAAACCAGGGAACGTTTATTGAGCGATGTGAATGTTTTATGAGCGGTTTGAATGTTTTTGTGAGCGGAATGAATGAACACTTGAGCGGAATGGTTTTGATTGGAATGGAATGGTATAAATGTCAATTTCATGATGTTCTCAACTGTATATGCTGTACAATTGGCTATCTTTGAACGTGCTCCGGTCATGATGTGGACGTGTAATTGTTCATGTCATTAGGCCTTTATGTTCATACAATTGATAGTGCCAGGAGACGCGCGCAGCTTATATTTAAAGTATAGACAAGTGTGGTAAAAAAATAAATTCTGGTGTATTTAGTCAACAATTGATTCTTTTCTATTGATGTTTTTCTCTACGAGGTATAGTCAAAAAGTTCCCGGACTGCCTTCGAATTGTATTTATTCCGACGTACTTGCTCCATTTCTTTATTCAAATAGTAACTTTAAGATATAATCTACCATTTCGACAAGTTTTTGTTGTTTTAAATTGTTGGAAATATGTTTTTCTAATACTTTTTAGCATAGTTATCAAGAGTACGGATCACTTTGAAATAACGCTTACGCCTGATATTCTTATTATTATTCAAAAAGTATATAGCCAATAAGTTCCCGGACTGCCTTCGAATTGTATTTATTCCGACGAACTTGCTCCATTTCTTTATTCAAATAGTAACTTTAAGATATAAACTACCATTTCGACAAGTTTTTGTTGTTTTAAATTGTTGAAAAAATGTTTTTCTAATACTTTTTAGCGTAGTAATCAAGAGTACGGATCACTTTGAAATAACGCTTACGCCTGATATTCTTATTATTATTCAAAAAGTATATAGCCAAGAAGTTCCCGGACTGCCTTCGAATTGTATTTATTCCGACGAACTTGCTCCATTTCTTTATTCAAATAGTAACTTTAAGATATAAACTACCATTTCGACAAGTTTTTGTTGTTTTAAATTGTTGAAAAAATGTTTTTCTAATACTTTTTAGCGTAGTAATCAAGAGTACGGATCACTTTGAAATAACGCTTACGCCTGATATTCTTATTATTATTCAAAAAGTATATAGCCAAGAAGTTCCCGGACTGCCTTCGAATTGTATTTATTCCGACGAACTTGCTCCATTTCTTTATTCAAATAGTAACTTTAAGATATAAACTACCATTTCGACAAGTTTTTGTTGTTTTAAATTGTTGAAAAAATGTTTTTCTAATACTTTTTAGCGTAGTAATCAAGAGTACGGATCACTTTGAAATAACGCTTACGCCTGATATTCTTATTATTATTCAAAAAGTATATAGCCAAGAAGTTCCCGGACTGCCTTCGAATTGTATTTATTCCGACGAACTTGCTCCATTTCTTTATTCAAATAGTAACTTTAAGATATAAACTACCATTTCGACAAGTTTTTGTTGTTTTAAATTGTTGAAAAAATGTTTTTCTAATACTTTTTAGCGTAGTAATCAAGAGTACGGATCACTTTGAAATAACGCTTACGCCTGATATTCTTATTATTATTCAAAAAGTATATAGCCAAGAAGTTCCCGGACTGCCTTCGAATTGTATTTATTCCGACGAACTTGCTCCATTTCTTTATTCAAATAGTAACTTTAAGATATAAACTACCATTTCGACAAGTTTTTGTTGTTTTAAATTGTTGAAAAAAATGCTTTTCTAATACTTTTTAGCGTAGTAATCAAGAGTACGGATCACTTTGAAATAACGCTTACGCCTGATATTCTTATTATTATTATTCAAAAAGTATATAGCCAAGAAGTTCCCGGACTGCCTTCGAATTGTATTTATTCCGACGAACTTGCTCCATTTCTTTATTCAAATAGTAACTTTAAGATATAAACTACCATTTCGACAAGTTTTTGTTGTTTTAAATTGTTGAAAAAATGTTTTTCTAATACTTTTTAGCGTAGTAATCAAGAGTACGCATCACTTTGAAATAACGCTTACGCCTGATATTCTTATTATTATTCAAAAAGTATATAGCCAAGAAGTTCCCGGACTGCCTTCGAATTGTATTTATTCCGACGAACTTGCTCCATTTCTTTATTCAAATAGTAACTTTAAGATATAAACTACCATTTCGACAAGTTTTTGTTGTTTTAAATTGTTGAAAAAATGTTTTTCTAATACTTTTTAGCGTAGTAATCAAGAGTACGGATCACTTTGAAATAACGCTTACGCCTGATATTCTTATTATTATTCAAAAAATATATAGCCAAGAAGTTCCCGGACTGCCTTCGAATTGTATTTATTCCGACGAACTTGCTCCATTTCTTTATTCAAATAGTAACTTTAAGATATAAACTACCATTTCGACAAGTTTTTGTTGTTTTAAATTGTTGAAAAAATGTTTTTCTAATACTTTTTAGCGTAGTAATCAAGAGTATGGATCACTTTGAAATAACGCTTACGCCTGATATTCTTATTATTATTCAGAGGAAGAATTCGTACGAATTACAGGCGCTATGACACTAAGGGTGGATATGAAATCACATCAACATATTTTCAGAGCAACTTCAAAATTTTAACATCGAGACATAGAAATTCTGCGTTTTGTACATATTTTTCCGAAGCAATGGATGAAAGTCAACAGAAATCAGGTCGACGTCATCAAACGTACGGAACAAATCTCCACCATCAAAGTCAGGTGAAGGTCGGGATGGCGCCTACGGAAAGTCAGAAGTTCTTTAATCCAAGCAACAGTGAGCAGTACATATTCAAGGAGAACTGTGTATAATTGACACAAGAAACTTTGAATTATCGCATGAAAATAAGCGATTATCTTCGCAGTAAGCGACCAAAAACATGTTCATGAAAAAGTAAAGACCAACATTCTCTCGGACTAAAAGATAACATTCGACGATGTAGCTAACATTGTTGGGATTAGTCGCAGTACAGTAAATAACGTTATTTCTACCGAATAAAATATGTCTAAATTGTTCAAAGAGTGCGAAGCGCGGATTTTGATAGGACGACGCACAAAAGGCCCGTATTGCGTAATCGACGTTATTTCTTTATTACCTAACAATCCTGCAAACGCTGATATTTATTGGGATTTTGTGCATTATCTACCTAATGTACCCATCGTACCGATATAAAAACACGAACAAAAGAGTTTCCATGCTATGAAAGACTGTCCCACGCGTAATACAACCCTGACTCGGTAAAATGTTACTTTAGCATTTCCCCTTTTAAAGGAATTTCTCCGAGGTCGCGGGTTTGAGACAAACAAAGAGGTTTGGCCTTTGGCCAGGTCAGCAGTGAAATGTAATTGACTTTGAATTCATTAAAAATCCTTTTTATCCGTCGCAATGGTAATTATTTAAAACATTCTGGTAAAGAATTTGAAAAATTGCGAACAGACATGAATAAGGAATCTGTGCAAAGCTATTTAGACGTCGTTGTGCGACGTCAAAGTGATCCGTACACTGTTGGTATATCTTTTGAGAGGCATAAAATATCCGGAAACTTTCTGACTATACCTCGTATTTCCACGGTTAAATGTGTAAACACCAAAAGCTATATAGTGGGGAATGGTTCAATTTCTCCGTGTGAGGACAAATTCGCTTCGCAATACAGCGTTAAAATAAATATTCGTTTTTTGAATGAAATACTTGAGTAGAAGGCACGAAATCATTAATCGACGTGATTGAATGGAATGGTTATGGCCTGTATTAAGATTATTTCACAAATATAATATTATTTTGCTGTTTTATTAAAGAAAAACATCGTAACTGCAGCTTGTTTTAAGCTGAAATAACGAGGTATTTTTTATTGAAAACCGACGATTGCAAATGCGTGGTGACTCGAAAAATCAATTTATTACCAAACAGCATATTTTTACTGGTTTAATTAAAAGATGACGAAAATGACAATTTCAAGTTTTTTTTTTTTTCATTTTTTGATTTGTTTAGAAAACATCATGGGAAATAAAGAAAATGTCACATTTTTTTATTATTATTTTATTTCATTTCATTTTTCATTTTTCCACATTCATTAACGTTTGATGCGTCAAAAAAGCGTCTTTACGTAAGATATTAAAATTATTAATTAGCAACTACATGTAATTTGAAGTTGGGGGTTGTTACGATTGTCCGGAACTCAGCATTTTTTCCTCTTGTCTCCATATCCTTATGAACATCTTCGTTGGAGTTTGTATTAGCTTTCAAATTGGACAACCCCAAAATTTGTCTTCTGGGAAAGGGTTTACATATCGTGCTAATTTTTCGACTGTATCAAAAGAAAATGTATATAAAATAACGAGTAGTGCCTATGTTGTACCATTGCGGTGGGTAGTTCTATCAAAATGAATCAGTAAATTATTATACCCAAACAGAGATCAAGATATCAATTTTCTTTGATCTTTTACGGTCATGCTGATAAATATCACGTTTAAAATATGTATCTCACCAATATTTTTCCTTTTATTCGCCTGTCAGATGAGTTCTATATTTAAAGATAATGTGGGGCATCCGAGCAATTTGAATAACTTCGATTTCAATGGAACGGCTAATTAAAATATTTTCTAATCATAAAAGTAAATAGCATGTGAACAATTTTAAATTATTTCATACAATGATTTTCTATTTAGCTTGGTTTGGTGAAATGCCTCGTTTTAGTAGATGTACTATTATTTTTTTTTCTTTTAGAAATTGTGAAAAGTATTGGTATGAAAGAACTATTAGTATTTTACTACTGTAAATGGACAATCCATATTTTCATTCATTGACATATATTAAGGTAGATTACCTATAATGTAGCCATTTTGAGATTCACAAAACATCTGATTTTTCCAGCGGCATCGTTATGTATCAGAACCTATTCGGACGCGGTCGTAAACATTCAGAGGTGGTAAGTTCCACTGCCGGATGTTTTCGACGTGGCCCGAATAATTCCGACATCGCGCGAATCTCATTACGGGTAGACTTTCTTAATGTATTACGCCCCTAATGAGATTCACGCAAGGTCGGAATTATTCAAGCGACGTCGTAAGCTTTCGGCGATGGAACCCTCCACCACCAAATATTTTCGACGTCGCCCCAATAGGTTCGGAATCGTAACGAATGTTTACGATGTCGCAAGAAATATTCCGTCGTCGCGTAAATCTCATTAGGGATGGCCTACCTTAAGGAAAGTGTTGTTAATAATTTGAACTTAACTCAAATTGTGCAACCACAATCAAGATCTTTTATTTCATTCATCAATACGAAATATTGGTAATAAGAAAGTGTTAGATATTGCATTAAGTTACATTAAATATCTTTCTTTCGGACGGTCGGTTATTATGAAGTTGTATTCATGTAGAAAATAATAATTATAACAGTCTTAAAAAAAACTCACGTATGTCTACTTTTACTCAATACTGCTTCCTAGATAAAATTCGTTTCTAGTTACTAATTTAAGTCAGTAAACATTTTTTGCTGCTCATAATGCACAACTTTGTATAAATATGAATAGTGTAAATAATTGTATAATACTTTGGTCATATCTGTATTTGTATTTATATATGTCTTAACCCTTTTCCAAACGAGACCTGGTTTTGATTTCCAGAATAGGAAATGCTTGGGAGGGTATTGAAACAAAAGAAGAATATGCTGGTGACCAGCGTTTTGTCCTTTTGATTCAATATCTTCTGTTTGCATTTAACAAAAAATATTCATTTATTGTCATCCATTTTGTCCACGGTAGTAATTAGAACATCCTAAAATTTTACTGTATGGGAAAGAGTTAATATGCTTAATCAGTTATAAGCTCCAAAATTTGAGAATTCCAAAATTAACTATCCCTGTTAAGCTTTTTCCATAACACTTTAGCAATAAGTGGTAAAAGTCGCATATGACAAAACACTTGAGAAGTAACTACGTGTGTTCTTCTACTTGAATGTAATGGTCACGCATAAATCAGACAGCGCTGATCAACAGCGAGTTCTCCTTTATGAATGATTATTTCATATAGGTCTGTCGTTAGTCATTTTAATGACTAATAATTCTGGTAAAGGTTAAACTGACATTATTTTCGGCTGTTTATTTGATCCATTCTCTGTTATTTCAATACATGCTGAATACCTCCCGAAAACATAATCGCAAATTAAGTATTGGTTCATAGCTGCGTGATTAGAGCTCGATCAAGCTATATTCACGCTGCTCTGAAACAAGCACGATACATCTTACCATTCTTCACTCCAAAACACTCTTGGCAATCCTAATTTTTTTTTGCTAATCAACATCATGCATTCGCTATTAGTACTATCCATGTACTATTCCTTTTTCATTATTTCCGAGTTTGCATTCAAGCTTTTAAAAGTTGTTTTTCATGTCAGTCAATTGTTTGAGAAGATAATGGTTGTTTATGTTTTGTTTCCACTGGCGGTGTACCATTTTGCCATTGTTAATTTTGATCCACCGTAGGTACTGATATAGCTGCCTGGCGCGCTGCCATTGGAGGCCATTACGCAAAAACACACTGCTACACCATGCGATACCGTTTTTTATTCAACCTTTTTGGTACTCTGTTGACGGAAATAGAGATCTTATACAAAAACATTAGACTCTTGTAGTTTGAACAAGATAGCCTTAGCATTTAAATGTTCTTTAATCATGTATGTCTTTATACAATTTATGCTCATCTTATCTGGTGATATCGAAACTAATCCTGGTCCATCTATTCATGATTCTTCGGCTAATAATGGATGCCTCACTATTTTTCATCTAAATATTCGTAGTATACGCAATAAACTAGAATATGTAAACGACTGTTTATCAGATTTCGATATAATGTGTTTTACGGAAACTCATCTAGATAGATCCATCTCAGATACTGACCTGACAATTGACGCATTCGACGGGACAATGTACAGACATGACAAGACTGCACATACAGGCGGACTTCTTGTGTATGTTTCAAACAACTTATATTCGAAGAGGAGACACGACTTGGAATTGCCATCTATTCATTCTATATGGGTCGAGGTTAAATATAGAGCTTCGTCATTCCTTCTATGTACTGTTTACAGGTCTCCAAACACGCCTGTGGTCTTTTGGGAAGACTTTAATGTCTCCATCGAAAAAGCCTCTGAGTCAAATCAAAACATTATTATAGTTGGAGACCTTAACGAAGACTTACTCGACGGAAACAGAAACCATCTTGCCAATGTTATTTCAATCAATAGTCTAACAAATGTTTTTAATAAACCTACTCGAGTGACCACTACTACTGCAACACTTATAGACCCTATATTGGTGTCAGAACAGACCAAAGTTATACAAGCAGACGTTATTACAGTTGAGCCTAACATTAGTGATCACAAAGCGACGGCTGTCATAATTGACTTCATCTACCCACAAAAATCTTGTTTAAAAAGAAAGGTATACTATTATGACCGCGCAAACTCTGACGAACTAAATAGACTTATAAATACTGAGGATTGGGATTTTATTGACGAAACAGACATAGACGACGCATGTGAACGGTTCACAATAAAGCTCTCCGAAATAATGCAACAATGCATACCCTTCAAAGAAGTCACTATAAGACCCAATGACAGACCATGGTATGACTCTAAAATTAGACGACTGAGTAGGCAGCGCGATAGATTGAAAAAGCTAGTAAAAAGTCAAGGACGACAAAATGACTGGGCAAAATACAAATCTGCACGTAATAAGGTTAACAACTGTATCAAAGAAGCCAAACAACGGTATTTTAACAACATAGAAGAAACGTTATCTGATAATCGGAATGCATGTCCTAAAACATTTTGGAAACATATTCGTAGCTTGGTCAAATCTAACAAACAATGTGACACCATTCCGATCTTAAAAACATCTGAAAATGGTCAAGATACGTTTCATTATACTGACGACGAGAAGGCTGACTGCCTGAATGACTTCTTTTCTGATATTTCAACTATTGATGACTCAAATACGATTTTACCTCAATTTTTATACAAAACCAATAGTAGGCTTAATCACGTCAATATCAGTCATGAAGAAATAAAAAGTATTATCGAAACGTTATTCACAAACAAAGCTGTTGGGCCAGATCATTTTAGTCACAAACTGCTCAAGCTGAGTAAAGAATCTGTAGTAAAGCCTCTATCTAAACTTTTTAATAAATCACCCACAGAAGCAAAGTTTCCAATTCAATGGAAAGAGTCAATAATTAACCCTCTTTTTAAAAAGGGTGACAAACATTCTGTAACCAATTATCGCCCTATCTCTTTACTTAGTTGTATTTGTAAGCTCATGGAAAGGTGCGTTTACAAACATGTTTATAACTATCTCTTCTCAAATAATCTAATCTATGAACGACAATCGGGTTTCTTGAAAGGACACTCGACTGTATATCAATTGCTTGAGATATATCACCAAAGCGTGTCGTCCCTAAATGCAAAACAAAGCACATGTATGGTATTTTGTGATATATCTAAAGCATTTGACAGAGTTTGGCATAAGGGTCTTATATTTAAATTACAACAATTAGGTATTAATGATTCCCTCCTTGAATGGTTTAATGACTATCTTTCTGAACGAACACAATCGGTAATTGTAAAAAGAGCCAGGTCAAGGTCAAGGTCAGTAAACGCTGGAGTACCTCAAGGCTCTGTGCTCGGTCCATTATTATTTCTAGTCTACGTAAATGACATCACTGACAACTTATTAAGTATTGCTAGGCTCTTTGCAGACGACACTTCTTTAGCATGTACTGCTACACATGTCCCTGACATAGATGGTATTCTTAATCATGATTTACAAATTATTTCTCAATGGGCTAGTCAATGGTTGGTAACATTTAATCCATCGAAAACAGTTGCTATGTTTCTCTCAAATACGAAAACTCAGCCTCCTAACCTATTATTCAATGATGTCCCAATCGAATTTGTAAGTAGTCATAAGCACTTAGGACTGACGTTGAGTAATAATGCTAAATGGGCTGAACATATAGATAACATCTCAAAATCGGCATCAAAACTTTTAGGAATAATGAGAAACCTGAAATTTATATTGAAACGAGATTTACTCCACCAAATTTACTTATCCTATTTAAGGCCAGTTATTGAATACGCTGCTATCGTATGGGACAATTGCACTGCTAGAGAAAAGGAAACTCTTGAAAAAATCCAAATTGAGGCCGCACGGATAGTAACCGGTATCACCAGATCTGCTTCTCTACTTAATTTGTACAAAGAAATCGGATGGATGACACTTGCAGATGGGCGTAAATATCAGAAACTTATTTGCATCTATAAAATCATGAACGGTCTAACGCCAGATTATTTAATTGATATATTTCCACAGAGAGTCAACCAAAGAACTGATTACCCATTAAGAAATTCAAACGATATTGACATTGTCAATTGTAGAACAGAGCTTTTTGCTACATCATTTATTCCTTCAGCCGTATCTATTTGGAATGAACTTCCTGATAACGTCAAATCATTACCGTCTCTTAGACTATTTAAATCAAGAATATAACAACGTTTCCCAGTGGCTTCAGTACCTAAATACTACTTTGTAGGAGAAAGGAGACTTTCAGTTTTGCACACGAGACTAAGAAACAACTGTAGTAACCTAAACTCTGACCTTTTCTTAAATCATATTTCTCAATCACCCAGATGTAGTTGTGGATACATTGAAGAAGATGCTGATCATTATTTATTCAAATGCCCAAACTTCGCAGAATCGCGCTTAACATTATTTAGAGGTCTACGTCAATTTCATCCATTTTCATTGAGATTATTGCTCTTTGGATCCGATACCCTGAATTTTGAGGAAAATTCTATCATTTTCAACTTGGTTCAAAAGTTCATTAAAGAAACTAAAAGGTTTGATGGGTAATGCTTGGTGGTAGCAAAAGTAAATTTCTTAATACATCCAATATCCTCTTCAAACACTGACTGACATAATCCTTTTTTTTTTTTCTTTAGATTTTGAAATTTATTGCCATGCGAAATTTAAATTCTATAACTGGAACACATTTGTCTTCATATGTATCACTTAGTGGTTTTAATCAAGCAAATTAAATTATTCGTGTTCTTGAAGACTGATCATTGTAAGTTTCAAAAGGGAACGGCCGATTCTAAGTTGATAGAACTTGTGGCCAAACCCTTTTGCCTAACTACTCGTATATGTATAATGTCATGTAAAATATCTATTTTGTAAATTATTGTAATGTTTATGGCAATAAAATATGTTTAAATCAAAAATCAAGGAAAGTCAGTAGGTCTTGTTTGAGAAAGCGGTAATGTTGATTTATTCTGTTTCAGATTCAAGAATGCCAAGAGATGTATGCTCGTCTGCAGCTCGATAAGCCCGCCGAATACGTACTTCCGGAAGGTCAACTTCCGCTCATGCGCAGTCACACAATGATAACTCACAACCGTCCTCCAACGTACATACAACGAAAGAAATCCAGTGTTCAACTCCGACCGTTTTCGATCCGTTCAGCTCCGGCGTTTATGTTTGCCGAAGATGAAATATTTGACGACATTCACGATGATGAGCATGGAGAAGAAGAGATCAAAAGTAAACAAGACAATTATAGTGATACCACAGAACTTGATGAGAGTGGTAAAGGTAGAAAAAGAACTAAAATGGACCCAGAAAAGCTGTCAGATCATTTACAGAGACGTGGTTTCGGATTACCATCTATTGTTAAAACGGCTTTCACATATCGAAGTTGTATGCAAAAGGTGCCGAGAAATATGCGTAGTAAACCATTACCGAAAAATCCATCGAGTCGTGAAAAGATCAAGGGCCGAGCTAGACTAGATCAAGAAATGGCTAATATGCGAGCACTTGCCTTCTGCGAACAGCAACAACCTAAACTATTCAGAAGTGCTTCCGCTAATATGAAGAACAGAGACGTTCAATTCATGGAGGAAGAGTTGAAGGAGCACATGCACAGAGAGGTTATGGACGTTAATGAACGAGACGATGACGACGATGCAAGCGTCGTGGTGATGCCAATCAAACAGGAAGAGCTGTTTCTGCGGATAGACGCTTGGATAACGGAAGTAGAAAATGCTTCAAGTGTACATCATTCCCACCCTAATTTGAATTCTAGTAGTGTAAATTTTAGTCAATCAACAGTTCCGGTAACATAATGCTATTTAAAAAGAGAATATATTTACGTCTCCAGTTAGGCTAAAGGTAGAATACCCTTACTATGGCCATTTTGAGATTTAGAAACCATCGGAATTTTTCGAGCGTCGTCGTTACGTATCCGGACGTATTCGGGCGCGGTCGTAAACATTCGGTGGTGGAAAGTACCACCGCCGAATGTTTTCGATGTCGCCCCAATAATTCCAACTTCGCGCGAATCTCATTATGGGCAGACTACCTTAACAAATTTTAGGCCTAATTACTCAAAAAAGTATAATTATGTACTTACACAAGTCTTGAGTCAATTGGAATTAGTCGTGTAGAAATCAAAGGAACTCACGACAATTGAAAGATAGCATTTGCTATTTTCATACGATTCTTCCGAAATACTGTCTGGTAAGATGAACATAATTCGAAGGAAAATCGACAGGTGTATATCCATTGCTAAATCGTTTTATAGTTCTGAATTACTTTACAGGCAATTCGTTTGGATGAGACATGTGTCTCGGCCAATCCATTGCTAGGATGTTTTATGGTTCTAAATTGCATTAATTGTTGTAAAAGACCCATATTGAAAAACAACACTTTCTAGCCATACGAAATGCATCAAATTACACACACTTGTCAATACACTTCACATAAGTTGATTCACGGTGCCGGATTCCAAGATTATGCTTCAAAAAGAAAATAATTTACAAATATCATTTTACTCTATATTCATATGCAAGGGAGGTAATTTTGAACATTTTTGTCAAATATTTTCATAAGTATGCATGAATTCAAAATTCTAAACGGTTCAAAATGCTCATGTTTATATTTGGAATGGAAATGTAACACAGTTTAGGAATTACTGGCATTTTTCAAAATGTGTTTTTTTTCCATTATGAGTCTTCTACTATAAAAGTTATACTGGATTAGACGGATCGTAAGAAAACAAAACACACAAAGAAACAGAGGCATGTAGTTTTTACACGATTTTCTTTTTATTAAGATTAGGCTTTTCGCCCATAACAATAATGATGAAATATTCTAGCAATTTGATTAAACAATCCATTTGATTGTCGGGGTGGACATTGTATTCAATATTATAATTTACCTTATATCGCCAGAACGGTTTCAAAACAAATACAAGTTCGGCAGCTGACATTGAAAAATAAGATCAATTGTTAACTTTGTCAGGAAAGCACATCATTTGGCACGCAAATGAACGGATATATAGTACTATAAGTGCGCCAAAATTCGATACTTTTCTGAAAGAGTGAAATGCTATTTGAGTTACCTGACGAAAAACATCAGAAATGCTAATATGATTTTACTTAACAATTTAATAAATTTTGTTCCAAGAAAATGATACATGTGTAATCTTTATGTAAATATTGTTAGAAATATTAATGTAAAATGGTGCTCGACAATTCTAATGATGGAATATTTGGAAATAAATATGAAAATGAATACGAAAATTTCATGTGAAATCTCCTAGCACCACCTATTTCAATCCTGTAGTCATAACCCATTACCAAACAACAAATTTTGGACTGGTCAATTTCAAAGATTTTGCAGACGACAATTAGAAGTGAATGAAATTTAATATTTTTAGCACATATTGTGTAGAAAATATTGTGGGAAATGAAGAAACTGCTTGTTACAAGCAATTTCTTCATTTTCCACAATGTTTTCCAAAGCCATTATCTTGTGGGGAGTCAAAGAGAGTCATTGTGTGGTAATGGGTTAAGTCGGTGTAAAGTGATCTTCCAATTTCACTGTCAGGAAATGGAAGGAAACCTAGAAATTTGATAAATTATTGATATGTTTTTACTATAAACCAAGGCAAATGTAATATTTTGTCCTTTCCCATGCAGCCCCTTATTTTGAAATGCCTTATAAATGAGTAGCCTACTTTGGAAAATTTTGAGACAACAGAAGGCAATGCTTGAATTTTCTCCTTTCCCATAAAAATGGTGTTACTTGAAACGTATTGAACTATTGTACCAGTCATGCTTGTAACACTTTTAATAATAATTTGGACACATATCGTTTTTGTGTGTTATAGAAATGGGTAAATTCTAGGAATTCACGTAGTGGTGTTGGAATGAAAATAGCTAACGAAGTGAAGAAATGCAAACAACGAGAAACATTCATACAACAATGTACATTCATTTCGGTTTAAGGTAATCCACCCCTTATGAGATTCACGCGACGTCAGAATTATTCAGGCGATGTCGTAATCTTTCGGTAGTGCAACCCTCCTCCATCGAATATTTACGACGTCACTCGACTAGTTCGGGGACGTAACAAATGTTATCGACGCCGCACAAAAAAAAAAACAACTGACGTCGCGCGAATCTCATAATGGTGGACTACCTTTACCTTCAAGCTACCAGAAAACTGTACACACACTAACTACCCCTTTCCCAAACGACAAAATTTTAGGATGATCCTCTTCAAAAACTGCCACAAATGACAAAATGGATGTTATTAATGAAAGGGTTTGTGTAAAATATGGCACAGAAAATAATGAGACAAAAGGAGAAACTGCTGGTTATCAGCAGTTTCTTCTTTTGTTTCAATGTTTTCCCAAGCCTTTTCTATTAGGGGCGTCAAAACTAGGTCTTGTTTGCGAAAGGGCTACACGTACAAGGTTGGCTCACTTATTACCCTAGATTCATCTTCAGAAATCACTGTTTTTCACGTGAAATCAATTATGTCTAATTTGCTTTCCCGTCTGCAACACCTCTGAATTTGGACCAACCAACAATTTTGACGAATGGGAAAGGTTTAAATATTTTAAATAGTTTGATGTATATGCAACATAGTAACATCTTTCTCTGAAAATCAATACAAAACATGGAGAACTTGTAAATGTATGAATGGCCAAGAATTCAAGTTTATTACTTAATTTAAAAGCGATGTAATTTTGCCACTAATTGCTATGGAACGAATTTGCAATGAATTGTAGAAACTCGTGCTGCAAATCTGTCTGTCTTTTTGTATAGAATAAAACACTTTCAATTAAGTGGTCACCTGCTTAAAAATATTTCAAATGCTACAAAATACACTAAGTACTTAAATGAATTAATTATATCTACTTCTAAACAAATAAATACTAAGATAGACAACAGTGATAAATATAACATAAGGTAAGATGTAAGTTACGGTAAGATTCTTAAACAAAGGTTGTCCACTCGACTAAGAATGCCCAATTTACCTTTACCCAAACGATATCTGAATTTGACGTTTCTTGAAGACATGACTTGGGAAAGTATTGAGACAAGAGAAGAAAATGCTGGTAATCGGCATTTCTCCTTTTGATTCAATATTTTATGCTAAATCGTACGCAATTCATACATCTTTCAATCTATGTTCAATTTCTACAGCAGCTGTGAAACTGATATGGTCTAAAATTTCGTCGTTTGAGATTGGTTAACAAAGGGTAAAGCCTCTCTTACAACCGGTCCTACGTGTTTCTGCGTGCGGTCTGCGTCTAAAACGTACGTTTAGTCGTGCGATGCACGCAAGTGCAACGTACGATTTTTGTGGACGCAACCACGACGCAGACTGCACGCAGCAAATAATTGATAGGACAATTCTTATGAGGCGCTCTTACAACCCGTCGTGCGTCTTTATAAATCGTACGTTTTTGCAGCGTTTAAAAACGTACGATTTAAAAAGACGCACGACGGGTTGTAAGAGAGGCTTAAAATTCAGCCTCAGTAATAGCCACAGGCACGACTCAGATTTGGGTCTCTAGCCATTTTGGTGTGGCGGGGTCAAACTTTGCACGTTTATGAGGCTTTAGAAAAAAAAGTACTACAAGTATAACGAAACCTGCGTGTTAACAATGACGCCGACACACGAGTGACTGGTATAGCTCTCATATTCTGCGAACAATGGAGCCTTTATGTTAATCCACCCCTATTGAGATTGACGCGACGTTGGATTTATTCGGGCGACGTCGTAAACATTCGGCGGTGGAGCGTTCCACCGCCGAATATTTACGGTGTCGCCCGAATAGGTTTGGATACGTAACGAATGTTAAAAACGCCGCTCGAAAAATTCCGACGTCGCACGAATGTCATTAGGGGTGAATTTTTTTATAGCAATTCCACGCACTTTTGTATAAATGACACACAAACAATTAAAACGAGGTATGGAAAGGATGGAATGAAATGATAATTTTATGATTGTCCCTATGACAAAATAGGACTTATACTTTGTTATTCTGGGCAGTTCTGACTGCACAAATGTTGTAATACGACGCAGTTATTGTGTGTTTAACGACGAATAAAAATATTTAGACAGATTGAGGGAATCATTTATGTATATCATCAATCTACATTTAGACAAACGTTTTTCAGAATCCTTTTGGGTCTTTACGAGTAAAAGGAATCCGTTTCCCATAATGCAGATAACCAAGTTTTCCCACTGATCGTAAAGAAAGTGTACAACCGGACCAATCCGCACAGGCTATTTCTTTACAAACTAATTCACAGAGTCGAAGTAAGTCCTATTTTGTCACGAGACAACACGTTTATGAACGGTTTCTACGTCCATTCCGTCTACGCCCATTCTTTTTATTGTCATTGGGTACCGGTAAAATTCCTTCTCTGTGTAAATCTATAATGTCGTGTTTATTTACTGCGCGATGGTCACTTCCGGTTCCGGTACCGGATGTGTTTGGACCGCCATTGTTATTGTTTCTGTTGTTGATCTCTTGTGCAGTTTGCGCTAAACTCTCCAGCAGCGATCCCTGATCTGTGTTCTGTATTGTTATTGTGTCAGCAGTTTTAGAAAAGATAGGCAAATCTTTTCGCATACTATTCATACTTTCAAATGTTCCATTGGAATGAGGCTCAATCGAAGACATAGTATGCGGTGTCATGGTAGTCGAATACGTCTGTGCAACAACAGGAAGTTTGTGGAGCACAATAGGTCTCTTATGGTCTCTCTCGGCTTCTTCCAATGGTCGAAGTGCTGAAATGGGAAACGAAAATGTGTGACACATGTATGTATATTTCGTTAGTATAGAAACGAAGACATCATCTGTTATAAAATCACAGTTAATAATTTAAATCCTAGTTCATTGGACTTGAAAATAAGACCCACAGACCTGGTTATAGTTGGACCATAATTTCTTAATACAATTTGTTGAATGACAATAAAAAAAAGAGAAAAAAGCTACTGAAAATGCAGATGTATAAAATCTTTTGGATCTATGCATTTTATATCTTTACCATTTATAACAATAATGAAATTTTAGAAGTAAATATTAGAAGTTACTCTTAATGCACATGACTGAATGAAACATTTTGATTTGTAAATCGTAATTCGAATTGATGAAGGCAGTTGGTCAAGATTTAGCCTGACAACATTTAATTACGCACCTCCCTTCGGAACTATGGCGTATTTCGCCTCCATACCGCCAGACAAGTGTTTCATCACGTGACAATGTATAAGCCAGGTGCCCGGATTATCTGTGTACATGTCCACAGTTTCGTATGTACCCGGGAAGACCTCGACCACGTCGCCTCTGTGTGACCGTGCGGTCCTGTGTATGTACGTCTGTCCGTGAAAATGTACGGTGTGATAATCGTCCTCTGATCCCAACCCCATGACATACCACGTGACATGCTCGTCCATCTCCATCACCATACCCGGAGTATTTCCTAGTATGTATCCATTTATGGCATTCATCAAATTGCTCTCTTCGAATTTCACATGCGGCGCCATTTGACCTTTAACCCTATTCATGTTATCCCGTATATACCAACTTCTGTTTTCATTAATGATGTAGTATATAAGCGCGAATTCCCTCTTATGATGGTCCAGTCGCTGGTTTCTAGGGTCAAGGACGCCTCGTCGGCACGTGATTAGGGGACCCATGAGACCGGTGGGTGTATCTCGAATCATATTGGCTCCAGAGTGGTACAACCAACCAACACAGTTAGGCTCGTTAGGCCCGGGACCAGCTCTCTGTGGAACCGTCCATCGGTACGTGAATGTTTTACCAGGCTGTACCTCATTATCATCAACAAACGGTGATTTATCGTTATATTTCATCCCCTCATTACCCTTGTTATAGAACACACCGTGTGGCTTGATTGAGAATGGACGAGATGCTTTGTTCATGAAAACAACCTCGATGACGTCACCGACTTCTGCCCGGATAAAGGGACCAAGGAGTCCCAAATGGATTTCTCTATAGCTTCGCTGCTTCTCGTGCTTGAATGAGGCGTCGGTGAATTCTCTATAAACTGCTTTCTTGTAGACTGTTCCCAGATAGCCGCCTTCTGTACGTGTGTAGAGGTATCCAGTACTGAAACACAGAAAATGAAAGAGATGTAGTTTATAAACGATCGGTGAATGGTCGAGTAGAATGTCCTTTTAGATTCTAATGTGGCAATGGGCCATTGTCGTACTTCTTTTTTAAACATGTTTAAGCGTATATTATCATTGTTATTCGTCAATGCAAATTTAGATGCATGTATGAATGTCAATCAATAAGGCTTTGTCATGGTCATGAAAGCTGCTTTTTTTTGCTCAAGTTTGGTTGAATATGAAAGCAATTAGTTAATCAAGGAACTAGCAATTAGTTAATCAAGGAACTACTTACGATTTTGGGTCAGAAAGGGGATCTCCCTTAATTTTATCCTTTTTGGAGGGTGCGTAGTCCCACTCGACCTCTACAGCTGCGATGTAGTACCGCCTTACCCCACCCGACGGCTTCATGGGTACTACAGGTAAACTTTGTGGTCCCATGCACACGTTCACGTTGTAGGTCGCTGACATACCGGCCATGAGGTGATGGTGGGTGTGACAGAATAATGCCCATTTACCTGTAAAAGTACATCCCGTTTTATTATCATTTTTAGATATGTATAATACATGTACGTGAATATTTGCACAGAGCAGGAATATGATGATACTTGATAGATCTATTACCATAATAATCTAAAAAATAGAAAGTATGCCAACTCTAATCACCATACAATATGTTTTTGTTAAAAAAAATCGTATTGTATTTATTTCCTAGGTTGAAACTAAAAACAAAACGAATCAAGATATTATGTTCAGCCATTACGTATGTTCTTTAGGCCTAAGTACAGCCGTTGAAGCAACATCGTCCTTACCTACATTATCAGGATGCATATATCCAGTGAATCCCATACCAGGTATGATTACACGAGTATCTACAGTTCGACCGTTCACAGCCATCGAGTTGCCTTCTATACCGATACCATGTAAGTCTTTGTTGGCGCCCAGACCAATAAAGTGCCAAGATACACGGTCACCCAAACACACGTCTATTCCATTGAGGGTACCGTAGATTCGACCATTTATAGCTGAAAGGGTAAAAGAAACCCCAATGCATTAATTGCAGATACCACTGACAACAAAGTGGAATCTGAGAATAATGAAAACATGATAGCAAAGATGTATGTAATTGATGAAGATTTAAAACACATGAATATGCAGTATAAATACTTTTGTTGGCTTACATGTAATTACAATGGTTTACATTAGCGAACGGCACAGTTAATGACCTAACGCATATGATTGTATATTTATGAAAATTGATCTGCGATGGATTAAATTGTGCAAGAAAAGAATTGTATATTAACAATATACGTATAACTGCACGAGATTGTCTCGACTTAAAGATCACAGGGTTTGGGAATTTATTATTGCGTAGTCTAATGTTTGATTCCCATTCTTAGCGAATCTTAGCCAATGAATAATCTGTATATACATGTATATTACCATGTATGAGATTTCCGTGTTTAAAGGCTTCGTCATTCTTATCAAGGAGTGCCTTGTCTGGTGCGAACTCTTTTATTGTATCATCTATGTACCAGGATAGATTCTCATCCACAACGTTAAACAGCACAAATATCTCTTTGTTTACGTGAACCTACAATAAATAAAACGCGATCTTTGCAGGTGACAAGTAGCAGAAATTCTAGTTGGACCTTTTTATGATCAACGCGCCAAATTCAAATAGCCGCCTCGTCCAATTCAAGAAGAATTTTGAGAGTACATTTTCTATATTTTTGGATAAATGCAATCGCATGAAATCGGCACGAGAACAAAAACAAAAATACCTATAATGATATCAGAATGGATTGTTAAATATAAACACAATCATACTTGATGAAAACATACATGTATCTTATTCACAAGACAGAAGATTTGAATACCGTGTATGATAGGTATGCGTTTTTGTTTTCAAATCAAAGCACTGACTATGGCTTTATGGAACAGTAAAAAAGTATTGAATAATTTACCTGTCGACCCTGGTCATTAAGAGACCCTGGTTTACACACCAACAGTGGACCCACGAGTCCCGTGTTCGTATCTTTGCGTACATCGACAGCTGAATGATAAGTATACGCCAGACAGTTAGGATCATCAGCTGATGGTGCAGTAGGCCATGGTACTGTAAATCTGTAGACCTCTCTACTACCCGCCTGGGTTATTAAACCATATGGTACAGCTGAAATGAAATCGAAATATTGCTTAATTAGGAAAAGTATATTTTATTTACTGAAACGGCATTTAAACATTACTTTGATAAAAGAAGCAAATGAAATAAGAGCGCCGCAAGTAAAAGTATTAATAAGCCAATACGGCTGACAAGATGGTGTTGGTAAACACGATCTAGATGTTATAAAGGCACAATTTACAGAATCCATAGATTGAGCACGATTATCGACAGAACAAAACCACTAAGTAAAAAGGAAAGAGTACGGGTATTGGATATGGGGTTCAAAAATTTCTGGGCACACGGAAATAAGAACAATAGTCACTTGAAATGCTGTATCTAAGATGTATTAGGGTATTTTTTGTTATTTATTCTGAAAGAATTATTTATTGATTTCAATGTACCCAGTATTATACGTAGACGGGTTGCACTCACCACTATTTTGTGTATAGTAGACAGTCCCCTCCATGGATTTGTCCATACTGACGCCGTGTGGAAACACCGAGTATGGACGACTGGCCTTGTTGAGGAACACTATCTCTAACACATCCCCTACCTCAACTTTGATGGGCGGGCCCAGTAAATGGAGGTGTTCCTCGTCTAGTGGGCGGGGCTTCATCTGACTGAAAATATTCGAGATGAATAATAAATGAGCCAGGATCTGGAAAAGCGTCCCTTATAGCATCTAAGACAGCCAGGTATCAAGGTCAGGCTGTGCCTAGATGCAGTCTAGCAAGCATCCTTGTTTATTCTCAAATCGTTGCAACAGACCATGTGGAAGCTATTGGAGAACAACATGGTTCCTGGTCAGACTGCGTGTATACGCAGGCTGATCTGGAACCATGTTGTTCTAAAATGCTTTAAGGGACGTTTTTCCAGATCCCGGCTCATATAATGTAATATTCTAGAACGAAACACGTTTAATATATCGTCGCTTTTCGAACTTTTGGTGGAAAAGCGTCAATATAAACGTTTCGTGATTTATTACGTTGTTTGAATTTGAGGGGAAGTTTCCTGGATATTTACAAATTATTATAACTAGTGCTACATGTATCAACAAAGATCAATTTTATGTAAACAATGAGAAGACAATATTTTTAAGCGAGTTGAACAATAAATAGTTCAAAGGGAATGCCAAGAATGAATATACATTCATCACATTAACATGTTCAAGGGTTTATTCGGATCAGATTGAATATTTACAAACATAAGGCCAAACTCAAAAAGAATAGAAAGCAAGTGAACGTATTGTTCAAAGTTTGATACCCTTAATTTAACCTTTTTGCAAACTGGGCAATGATCTTGTTTTTTTATTGGCAAGCCTAAATCGACGCACTAGAAATATAAGAGATAAAGAGATAAGTGATTCGGTTTAACCTACCTAAAGTTTTCGTCTTCGTATTCGACAAATACAGCTTTCTTGTATGTGTTACCCAAACTATCGTGGTGGTCACCGTGATGTAGATGGTGGTGTGATGAACTGAAAAAGTGGAACAATATGTCATAGTTCATTTATACAACATAACCTTTCGAGTGAGACTTTACATCGAGGTCCCGTCTCCGGATACATTAGCTGTTGAGTGGCACGTAAAACTCCATTCAATCCAATCATTTATACAAAAATTCATAAAGTATCATTTGCGACGATTTACGATTCATTCTAAAGACCTATCTTACAATTAATCATGTACATCTTCCCTTTCCTGATATGGATAAAGCAGGGAATCAGTTATCTTACGACTTTGTGTGTATTTTCTTTTTGAATAGGCAAATATGGCGACTCATTGTAATCCTACGTTATAAATTGTAAAACACGTTATTGTTCGTTTTTGTGCTTCATAGGTAAATATCGAATATAACATACAATATTCCTACAAAACACGTACATTTTCTAAAATCTGATGAAATTTGAAAAGTGATAGATCTATTGAACATACCTCGAGAAGCCATGGTCTACCTCGACTTTACCAAACGCGTACATATCTTTACCACCAGGCATATAGTTCCAGCTTAGTTCCTCTGCTGCTATAAAGTAGCGCTTCAATTTTCCTGGTGGGGTTTCTGGCATTGGCTCACTCGAGCATCGCTTTATGTTGAAAAATGCTGTCATTCCATCTGTAGAATTGAAATAAATAAACGTCAAAGGGATAAGCGAATTCTTCAATTAGCTAAATGGTTAATCAGGACTGTCGTGTTGGATTCAAATATCATGATGGTACCTTTCAAAGTCAAAGTTAATTATTTAGATGTACTTCAAAACAACACGCAAAATATTGATCTATATCTTTGAACTTTTTTTTTATTTTATAATAAAATATATTAATGAGTGTCAGGTCGACCACAGACAAGCACGCTGTCGACATCTCCAATATCATTGTACTGGCAAAAATAAAACATTGTCATAAATCAAAAAGAATTAACAAAGATCATAACAAACCCATAGTTAATTTGTCATTTAATAAACAGTTTAAATATATCAATTAATTGATTGGCAGCCATGTCCACTTGAACGAAAGAGATAATTATAGGTGACAATTAAATTTTGAGGTCAGGAAGCTCGAAAGGAAGGCAGAGACACATGAATTAATATGTAAATAAATTTTTCAAAAGCTTTTAGATCGACAGTGGTCAGTTGGGGAAAAAGAAGCAATATATCGAACAAATGATCGCATGATCACAAAATAATCTTACCGTGTAGATGATCGTTATTTCTGCACACCAATAGCCAGGTACCAATATTAATGGGTACCATTCGTGCTGCTACAAATGTGGCTGGGTAAATTGTGGCTGCATCGGTCCTGGAACAAAACAGACCACAATGGTGAAAAATTGAGATGGTGAAAATATAGATTAACCCTTTTGAAACCACGCCCTAAGAAGAACATGCAGATAACCAGCAATTTCTCATTTTCCATCAATGATGTCTATGCATCCACATTTGCATTTTTCTAGAACAGTTTAAATTATGTTTTTCATAGTGTTAAAATGTTTTGGAAAATGCTAAAGCGGTCTCTCAACTAATGACTGACTTTTATTTCTGAACATCAAATTCAGGTAAAATATCAATGGAAACTGTTGTAGTTGTTAGTTGCTGCAAGCGTTGCATGATTAATCGTCGGCTGCATCAGTCAAAGAGGAAGATTGAAATTCATTGTTAATAATCATGGTATCTCAATTTTGGTACACGTATTTTCATTGACAGGCTTTGTATCTGTTTGTTTGAAAAAAGAAAGAATTATCGTAACGCAATGATACTTTAGAAGATTTTTTAAAGAACACATGTTTTTTTTTCTAAGCATTAGCTTGGCATAGACCTCTGGTTTATTCTATCATTCTACTCCTGATTTTAATATTTCAAGAAAAAGCATACCTATGATTTCTGATCAAGAAAGTTTGTCCATAAATCTGCATTGAATGTAACCCGTTAGCAAGCCCAAATATATAAAGCGCAACATCGTCTCCCTCACAAACTTCCAGTTGCGGGAGGTTTCCGTACACATAACCATTAATGTGGTACATCTTATTACTCTCCCGGAATTTATCGTCATCTTCCGTGAGATGTTTATGACACATTGCGGGGTCCATACACCGGTAGACATTTGAGTGTATGTAGAAGCTGTCTGTCTCGTCCGTAATGTCGGTATATAAAACGATATCGTGCTTAACGTCCTTTCTCTTCCCATCTGATGCTAAGATGCCTGAAAATGTACAAATAGTCCTACAGAAAATTGTAATGAATGACGAGAAGAGTGTTTTATTTTGTCATCAAATTGTGGATAAAATTACATATTTTATCATCCTCATATGTATAAATATATATGAGCCGGGATCTGGAAAAACGTCCCTTAAAGCATTTTTAAAAATTGAGTTTCAAGATCAGCCTGTTGTCAAATGCAGTCCAAAGTGCGTCCATGCTGCTCTCTTTAAGTTACTACAGGTCATAAAGAAGCTATTAGAGAACAACATGGATTCCTGATCAGACTGTGCGTATGCACAAAAGCCTTAAGGAACGTTTTTCAGATCCTGGCTCATATAAAAAAAATAAGCCTTCATTCCACAATTAATGTGTTTACAGTGCTTACAAGCCAACAAATATTAAAGTTATCAAGTACATACAAAATAAATATTTTCATTTCGATGAGTTAATAATATACGTTACGTAGATCACATAGAATCAGATTTTTATCAAATGAATGATACTGTTTATTTTTGTAAGAATTTTGTTTGGCAGTTATAAATCTCAAGTTTAAAGTAAACTTTCACAGATGTTTTCGCACATTTCACTTTTATTTTTATCCGAAAGAGCATATTTTCTTATGAAAATTCTGAAAGCCAAAGTATTGCGTCGTTTACGAGTAATATATACTCAGCAAAAGAGCTAACGCATCACTTTTTAAAAATGCATAACTTCTTTATTGTCAAAGATTTAGATTTATAATTTGGTACATATTTATCCCACAAGTTTCTGCACTCATCCATAAAACCTTTTCCAAGTTTTCTCTCTTATACGATCGCATCATACGAAAAGGGAACCAATACAGTCTTTCGGCTCATGTAACTTATTATCTTTTTCAAACATTTTTGTTTTAATTGATTTTAAAAGCTGTTTTATTGTGGGATTGAAGTCTGAAAAAATCAATTCATTATTTACCGTGACAAGGACTGTTCGCGGACAACAAAGCTCGCATAGACGCACCCTTTTTTTGATTGTTTAAAGTCAAAGTCACAAGGTTCAATTTTATGGTCTCATGTGAAAGGTCTTGGTAAGACCTGTATATGTGTGTAATATCAAGACTGCATCTCATACAGTTCATAAGATGTAGACCGATACGTTTTTGTCTACTAAACCGACGTAGCCGTCGACGCCAACAATGACACCAACGACACTAGTGATGTAACATTACCTCTTCGGGAATAAATTACGCGCCCACAAAAGTGTAAAAGCCGTCTGTTTGTTTGAGGAAGGGTAAGCTTTCAACAAAGGAACCCTTTCAGCCAATACAAAAGGTTTGAAATGTTTAACGTATTCTGTAGATTCGTTAAAAAAATATTAACACAGATGTGAGTGATGCTTTAGCAGTTTTGTCGAGTATATTTTTGTGTTAGAATTGAAAAAAAATGATGTATATCGCAGTTCAGATGTAAATGGAATTTGTAATTTCTGTCTCAACTTAAAAGGCATGTTTTTCGCTTATCAGCAACGTTTAAAAAACAGATAGCGTTTATATGCATTAGATTGGCAAATCCTAGCATCTGGGCATGCTTTAAAATTGAAATAGAAATGTGATGTCTCTGTAAGAAAAAAATATCATGTACGCAGGGCGATTTAAGATGTAGTAGCTTCATTTAATTCCTATTTCTTGACCAGGAAGTCATATTTTTTGTATTATTTTTTCGATCGATCATGAAACAATTATTATTGCTATTGCATCATGAAGTGTATAGAAATTATTTGCAAATATTATGAATAATGTATCAATTATGAGATTCGTGTACGGAATAGACAAACAAAACAACGATAAACATATTTTGTATATTTGTAATATCACGATTTTACAGGAAAAGTTATCCTGAGTGGGACAGTTTCCATCTTGAACTCTGAATCAAACAATGTGTAAACAATTGCAAGAAAATGATAAACGATTGCAAGAAAATAAGGCTATGTTATTATAATCATATAAAATTAAGATATCTATGGTGACCAACAACTTCCTCTTTCCACCCAATAGCTCCTTTGCTAGCACGGAATATTTCATGCTCTGACATCAGTCATTTTTGGTCTCTATGGCTCCTTTTCCGAATTGGGCGAGGTTTAAATCCGTTATTTTAGAGAGCAATGTTCTTTAACCCTTTCCCAAACGGCAAAATTTTAGGGTGGCCCAATATGACAGCTGCTGCAGACAACAAATAGACGTTATTAAAGGTAAAATTTGTGAGTAATATAGCACAGAAAATATTGAGACAAAAGGAGAAAATGCTGATTATCAGTATTTTCTTCTTTTGTCTCAATCTTTTCCCATGCCTTTTCTATTAGGGACGTCAAAACCAGGTCTTGTTTTGGAAAGGGTTAAGAGCTGTGTAAATGTTTCAGTCATCCTTCGTTCTTTTTATCTGTACATGTATAATCATTATATTATTCATTATTATATCTTAATTTCATTATATAGAAATTTAATCCATTCCCTAGAAAGCAAAGCATTAAGACTAGTCTAAAAAATATTGCAGACGGCAAATATAAGTCAATGTTATAAGAAGAATAATAGTTGAACATCGAAACAGGGAAAACATTGGTCGAAAAAGGGAGAATTGCTGGTAATTAGGTTTATTCTTTTCCCTGAATGCTTTCAAGTGACCAATTATTTATTACTATTACACATATTAAGCATTTATAAATATATCTCACCAAATGTTGTTTTTAAGCGATTTCTTACAGGCTATAGTTGGAATTCGAAGTATCTTATATCAACCGAGACATATTATTCATATTTGACCTTTTTGAAAACAAGTCCTTGCTTTTAACGTCATTTATCAGATCGGTTTAGGAAATCACCAGGTGAATATTTGAATAGAATTTGCTTAAAACCAGCAAATTTTAATCAAATCGCATTTTTTCTCAATGTTCATGCGAACTTATGCAACTTCCACGTAAACGAAGTAATGATTGGTATATCGTCTGGAACACATTTGAATTCGGACACATCAACAAAATTGTTGTTTGGGAAAGGGTTAAAATGTAACTTGATGATTTATATGCAAAATGTGAATGATAGATGGACCCGCAATATGTAAAACCTGATGAACATTTTCCTAAACGGTATTTTGTTGTTGTTTTGGCGTTTAATTCATTGGTGAGAGAGACAAACGACTAGGGAATACTTGTATAAATAATGATGAGCCGGGATCTGGCAAAAGGGTCTGTATGGCATTTGAGAACAACATGGCTCTAGATCAACCTGTGCATAAGTCTCTGCTCATATAAATCAATTGGTAAATGTTTACGTTGTTGAATGATGAGTGATTAATATTTAGACCTTTACTTGGCATTCATTAACTTTTTATTAACTCTGATGTATCTCTGATTTCGCACAAGGTCGCAATATTTCATAATTAAAATAACGACGGGTTAAAGTACGTGACGGCATAGAAATGTCTTAATCATTTCCCAAACAAGACCTGGTTTTGACGTCCTTAATAGATAAGGCTTGGGAAAACATTGAGGCAAAAGAAGAAAGTGCTGATAATCAGCACTTTCTCCTTTTGCCTCAATGTTTTCTGTGTTATATTGTGCACAAATCCAACCTTCATTAAAGTCTATTTGACTGACTCATGTAGATTTCAAGTTTGATTACCCTAATATTTTCTTGTTTGGGAAAGGGTTCAGCCATTACAAGATGGCAAAAATTTGACAGGTACAAATTCAAAGATGTTGCATGGGACACTATCAAATAAATGAGACTTTACATTGTTTTATCTGTCCTTACATTATCTGGTGTCAAACAGTGTCATTAGAAGCGAATGGATTAACATGCGCATATTGGTTGTAACCATTTCTATTACTAGCTTTGACGAACATACCAGATTAGATATACTCTCTTAAGAACAGAGCGCATTCTCTCTTCATTCCATTATGATATAATGATGCTCTGTTCCCGCGGGGTCATTTCACGTCTAATCTCGGGTCTTGGCGGGATTTCGGTATCCAATCGTTGGCTTTACAGAACAAAACAATTTAAAAAGCTGATACAAACTTTCATTGGCTGACGCTTTAAATAACCAGCTTCAGCCAAAAATAGAAGCGACGTAATGTATACGTAATCAAACAAGATAAAACTGAATGATTTTGATTCGATAATTCAAATGTTACCGGCTTCAGTCAAAAATAGAAGCGACGTAATGTATACGGTATGATCATACAAGATAAAACCGAATGATTTTGATCCGATAATTCAAATGATGTGCTATAATTAGATTATGACGACCAAATAGGCTGTTTGTGTACCAAAAACGGCAGAGGTCATATTTGATGGTTAATCAATAGACCTCGGCTTTGGAGAGTAGATTAGATACAGTTTTGGAAGATATTATGCATGTAAGTCGGAGACGAAAATACTGCCATATTTTATGCTAAGTTGTACCAGAAAATTTATTGTAAGAGAGAACAGAGAATTATTTGATATTGTACAGTAATTGACGCTCAAGGCGACAGAAGTTTATTCTTTGTTGATAATGTTTTCCAAGATTTTTTTTCACAGTCGTCAAAACCAGAACTTTGTGGAATATTGTTGATTATCTGATTTTCTTGCAGTGGTGAACTCCCCTTTTAAGGCCAATGACCTCTGAATGGAGAGTACTGTAGCCCAGGTCATGAAACCTTACATAATGATGATTATGATGAAAAATGTCGTAACTTCAGCTAAAATAAGCTGTAGTTACACTATTTTAGAACATAACCTACGACAAACTACATCATTAACACAGGTTACAAAATGTTAACATCATGTTCAAGTACTTGTTCAAAAATAACTCGACATCTAGCGCTTGAATCCTGAATCCCATACAAGTCCTGGCTCGATTCATTCTTGGCCAAATATCCTTTTTGACATATGACCAAATAAAAGTTACTTTCATAGAACTATTTCTCATAAATTTGGATGAATTTTTTTAGCATCGACTAAGCTGGATGAACAACTGGTGACTTGTAGGGAATGTTGTGTTTGTGCTGGTTACAGAAGAGCCGGGAATACACGAATAGATACAACAGTCGCAAAAATGTAACTGACAAACCGTTGCACATTCCATTTGACTCCTTTTAGCCAATTTTAGGAAATCTTTGATACATGTATATGCCTCTTCTTTCTCTTTTCATGCATAATGTCTAGTATATCGGTTTTTAGCTTTGATATAAAAGACGGGGAATCTAACAATATTGTGTCTTTTAAACCATTGTACAAGTTTGTTTGACAGCAGTTTCGCAAAACATAAATGCTTATAATGCAGAAAATGACCTGAAAAATGCAAATTTGAATAAAAACGTGAGGTCATTTTTTTGTTTTCAATGTCAAAATCGTGCTAACGTGACTCGCTTCAAACCTTGTCAGAATGAATAAGCTATTTTACATTCACTTGTGGTCAAATGACAATTAGATATGTAGGAGACGATTTCTAATCGTCAACATAATTTAGAAACGCAAACAAAGAGAAAAGTCTCTTTGTTCCTATGATTTTTTGTGGTTCCGTGATTGTTTTGTTGTTACTTAATCCATTCCCACACATCGACTCTTTCTGACTCCTCAAAAGATATATGCTTTGTTGAAACATTGTGGAAAATGAGGAAATTGTTTTTGACATGCAACATCTTGATTTACCATAATGTTTCTATCAGAAATACAGAAAAATAATAAAATTACATTCACTGGAAATTGTCATCTGTCTTATATTCTTCTTTTATGGCAAGACATCGCGATATCATTCCTTGATTTCGGGATTTATCCATTACCACACAGTGACGCCTTTTGACTCCACATTAGATAAATCCTTTCGAAAACGTTGTGGAAAATGAAGAAATTTCTTGTCACAAGCAATTTCTTCATTTTCCACAATATTTTCTATCCCAAAAAGTATTCAATTTTAGAATTTCATCAAAAATGTCGTCTGCACCTTCTTTCAAATTGGACTACCCTAGAATTTTGTCGTCTGGTAATGGATCAAAACCCAGAATTGTCTTGAAAAATGGTGATCCGGTTCAAGACTTATTTAAAATTTAGATACATTTGAATGAATGCTTTGAACTATGGCAATCCCAATTTTAAGTACATGTCTTTAAAAAGAGACAGGAAGTGTTGGGACGTGACGTTACAGTGACATAAATTAAAGTGTAATTACATAACATTTACGAGTTAAAATTACATTGTCTGTGGGAACATGAAGATAATGATATCATTAAAATTGCTATGCAAGACTTTTTTATCATTAATTTACGACGCTCAACGTCCTAGACTTTATAACAAGATGAATCCACAGAACTGGCTAAAAAGAACGCCTAATCTCTTAGAGGTCTGTCAAAATTTGTCTTTAGCAGTTTTACTAGTTCGGACGTCTTTTACTGCTTGGGTTGTAAAAAGTGTATATATGTTGTGGTTTAAATATATCAAATTTTGAAGTGCTTCAATGTCCAAACATAGTACTGTACGAAATCAATATATGGACAAAATGAGAAAAGGCACTGATACATGTAACCACAACAACAAATAACATAACAAAGCAAACCTCAGATCAACAGAGGAAAGGGGACACCAGTAGACATTCCAAATTGTTATTTTAAATTAAAACCCTATGTTGTTGGTACTCATTTGAATCGTCTCGACGAGACGATTCAAATGAGTACCAATAACATAGGGTTTGGAGAACAATACATGAAATATTCCATTTTGAAAAACATTTACTCCCTGTTATCTAAAATACTAGATTACCTGGTTTACAAGTAAGCAGTACGCCAACAAGACCTGTCTCAATGTCTCTCATGGAGTCAACATGTGAATGATAGCCCCAGGGTACACATGCATCGTCATCATCTGTGGGGGCAAAGTTGTCCGTAATGTTCCAAATATAGCGATGATTTCCTCCTGGCGGTATACCATCATCAATCTTTGCCATGCCGCTTTCTCCATCTAGGTATAAAGCACCTGAAATTATGGGAATAATAATTATGTAAACCTATACCAAAGAAACAAAAGAGGATGTTCTAAATCTACAGATGCTGCAGACGATCAATCACTTGTTGATTCTAGATATGTTATTTTAATTACATAATGCACGAAAGGTCGCATTGCTTGTTGTTATGATTTAGGTACAAGAAAATGCTAGATATATACTGAACAAAAGTGAAAACTTTACACCTACCATGCTTATCAAAATATATTTCAGGCTTTTAGTTCGATACTTTTCCAGAAAGACGAAATCTTGCAGTGTAAAGTTTTCACTTTTGTTCAGTTTACATATCTCACCAAAAGATGAAGTTTTAATTCTTGAGGCTTAAATTGCTAAATAGGCTATAGAGATAATGCATGCAGTTTACGGGGAGCATTCCTATACTTGTGCTAATATCACATTTTGGGTAGAGAAGTTTTAGCGAGATATAGAGGATAAAGATGACGACGACAAGTTGACTGATGCTGAGGAGGGATGGTTAGGGTACCAAGACATTGGCTTCTATAATACGATATCAGTGATTGGCAAATCAAACAGATTAAGCAGGGGGCTGTGGTGTAAAAAAAGCAGTTTAAATCCAAACATCTATTTTTAATTGGACGTCCGAAAGGACGTACAATTCTTATAACCACTTTTGGACAGGCGAAATGGGTTTTCATTACCAAAGAACCCTTTCTCAGACTCAATTGCCAGTTGACCAGAATTCAAAATAGATTTTGCGACCATACAGGAAAACTGTCGTATCTTTTCCTACTTTCTATGTGTTCTCTAACAAGTACTATAAGATTCATTGGCCGATTCAATTCATACCACGTCTTAACCAACTTTACGATCTTTTTTCGATTTAATCATTTTCTTGTAGTTTTTTGACTTTCGTAATATATATTGTGTAAAGGGTAAGATCTTTAGAAAGCGATACATGCATACACTATGGTTATAATGTACACCCTATATCATCAGCAGCAGCGATAGCTCAAACGGGAAAGGATTAACCTCGCAACATTTTTTCAGTTTGAAATTTGGAACGCCGTTGGTTCAAAACCAGTTCGGATTATTTCTTCTGTAAAACGTTTGTTTTTCTTGATGTGTTTACTGAAAACACACATTTTAGAATGATTACACAATTTAATGCACGTATTGTGTATGATAGGTTCCTTTTCTTTGATCATTGTTGTTTAAGTCTTTGACACATTTAAAGGAACGGGGTTTCCACGAGACGTACTTTGGAACCAGGGTTTTGAAATTGATTATCGGGGAGTGAGTTCATTTCGCAACTCGGGTTCGACTCGATGACAAATCGGGGTTCCATCTGAACAGCCTCAGATGAGACACTTGTGAAATCCACCTATTCAGAAAAATAGTTGCTCTTACGAGTTTTTTTTCTCCAGCATCTGTATCACTGATATTCGACAGTATCATGACCTATTTACATACTGATCGATGATCATGACAACAATGATTATTACTAGTATAAGACTAAGTGACAGTGATCTGTATTTATTTCGTTTAAGAGACCCGTTTACGTGTATTGAGCTAAGAAGATGAAGCAATGGGTCTGCAACAGATGGTACCTGGATGATCGTATGAATATGTTTACAGATAGGGACATTGCTATTCTCAAATTTTCGTTGATAGTGATATGAAGATTTAAATTGCTTATTGTACTCCACTGCCATTTTCCCGACGGCATGTTCCCAATTTCTTCTTTTTATGCACATCTGTAGATGTAAGGATGCTGCGGTAGTACTTGTATGAGGAATCCATGGTTAGGTGCTCCAATTCATCTGGTATTTTGTTTCAGGAAAAGTATGTATTGAATTTGTTTTGTAACTACAACCAGGGAAAACTGCTACCGTGTTTTTTTCTTTTTTTACTCTAAACAGGAATAAAAATCAAAGTGCTTGGAGCACTATATTTAGACGCCTCTCATTGATTGAGCGGAATTGTATGTAAATGATCGGCGTTTCATTACTTTATTTCGTTGAATTTGTGTTAAGATCGATTCTAAATCACTGCGGTCGTCTTTTCGCCAACGATGGTGGAGATAGAAGTCGAACAAGAGTGCCATGGTCACAATATACGCCGCCACTTATAAAACTTGAGACAAAAAAATGACATTGACAAGGATTTATAAATATTCACACAAAAACCTGTAAAAAGTTGTGTTCACAAAAAGGTTTTTATTAATATCCAGTCAAAAACCTGGAAGGAATTGCGTTCAGGAGACTGAAATATAATTAAGCCCTAGAGACTAAGATTGAAGGGGGCATAACTCAGGCAAAAATCAATGAACCATAAAATCCTTACTTCATGCACATCTACCAATTAAGGTAATAACATCCACCAAGTTTCATAAGGATCCAGTCAGAATCTTAGAAGAATAGAAGTTGTGTTGACAAGGCTGCAATTTCAATCAGCCCCAGAGACTAAGTTTTAAGGGGGCATAACTCTAGAAAAAATCAATGCACCATAAAATCTTTCCTTCATGCAAATCTACCAATTGAGGTGATTGACCAAGTGTCATTAATATCCAGCCATAAACGTAGGAGGACTTGCGTTGACAAGGCTGCAATTTCAATAAGCCCCACAGACTAAGTTTTAAGGGGGCATAACTCCTTCATGCACATCTACCAATTGAGGTGATAACATTGACCAAGTTTCATTAAGATCTAGCCAGAAACTTAGGAGGAGTTGTGTTGACAAGGCTGCAATTTCAATAAGCCCCAGAGACTAAGTTTTTAAGGGGCATAACTCAGGCAAAAATCAACGAACCATAAAATCCTTCCTTCATGCACATCTACCAATTGAGGTGATAACATTGACCAAGTTTCATTAAGATCCAGCTAGAAACTTAGGAGGAGTTGCGTTGACAAGGTTGCAATTTCAGTAAGCCCCAGAGACTAAGTTTTAAGGGGCATAACTCTGGCAAAAATCAACGAACCATTAACTCCTTCCTTCATGCACATCTACCAATTGAGGTGATAACATTGACCAAGTTTCAAGAAGATCCAGCCAGAAACTTAGGAGGAGTTGCGTTGACAAGAAAGGTGGACGGACGTACGGACGGACGGACGGACGGATGGACGGATGGACGGACGGATGGATGGACGGACGGACAGACGGAGAAGATGACGCCAATATACGTCCGCCTCCGGCGGCGTATAAAAAAAGATGATTAAAAAGAACAATGTCTGAGTAGAATACGAACCCAGGGCCTTCCGGATATAACATGTGTAAAGAGTACAAGGTGAGTGCTCTGCTAAGTGAGCTATCGCGGCTTTCATTTATGTAGCGCGTTGGCTTACATTTTGAATAAATTGCTTTGTAGCGTACTTTATAGAATCAATGAAAAGTATAACTGACGACAATACTCATAGTAAACCGAAACAAGAAGACAAAAGTGCTAATCGCATGGCCTTAATTGAATTTGGTAATCAAATTAATAGTGATTATTCATAGCGACAAATCAGTTGTCTTGAAACGGCAATCAAATTAATTTGAAGTCTGAGAAGGGTTTTCTGGTATTAAAGCCGATTTCGTATGTCCGAAACCGATCTTATAGAATTAAACACAGAAGAATGAATAAAATATCTTTCGTTCATGTACAATCCCGCTCAATCAATCAGAGACGTCCAATTACAGTGCTCTCAGCACTTTGATTTATTCTCTTTAGGGCTCTCGAAAAACATTTGAAACCACATCATACGTTGCCTATTTATAGTTGAACAATAAAACACACTGAGGTACAGGCCTACTTGTCTTCGAACAGCATTTGCAAGTAAACAAAACTGAACAAAGTTATTTCATTGCTCGTCTGTGGGAGTATAAAAAGTTCTCACAACATTTTTTCTTTTCTTTTTTTTTTTTTTTTTTTTTTTTTTAAATAACAAATAAAATTCCTTAACACGGTCTTCACCTCCCTGACATATACATGTAACGCTCTTAATTACTAAATCCTACGAAAGTGTCATATTTGACTAACTAATCCTCAATCATAACTTGTGGTTGTGGGCGGTGACAGAAATAGCCCTATTTGTGTCAAAATATTATGATTTTATAGCGCTTATGTCTCAAAAATGAAAACTAACATTTGTTTTATATTCTCAAAAACACATCCTCGGCCTATTCATGTTGTATTTATTATTTTTTCATGAAATACATTTTAGAAATAGGGACAAAATACATTAATCTTTCACTAATGAATACGAGTGGTACAATTTTATTTTGGCTTCAAGCTAAATTCTTCAACATATCGGCTGGCATCAACTGAAAAGGGTACTGACCTTTTAGTCAATGTACATTTTCCAGAAGTGTTGGGGTTACATCAATTGTTTTCCAGACCGGCACAATGTACCATGCCAAGTATAATTTATTTCATCCCACATATTAAATGACCAGTTGTGATTTTATGGACACCAGGTGATAAGCCAGAACTGGGCTTGATTGAAAAGATTCTTTTATTTTGAAAATCTAACTCTGCAGATGAAAACGTTTTTGAAGACCAATCAAAAATTTATTGGTCGCGCATTACCCGTTTATAGGTTATCAGCTGACTTTAAGATCTACTATATCCGTTTATTTCTGGCATATTCTCATATTCTATTCATCAAACGAAACTTGAGTCGGTCAAATATCAACGAAATAATTGAAAATTCTCTGATATTGTTAAATCACAAGATTCCATGCCGCGTGCAATTGTGACGTAGGTTTTCGGGAGTGTTGTTGTACATGCATTATGTTGGTATCTTATGATGGATGATTGTAATTGAAGAGAAGGAAGAAAGTAAACGTTCTATGGACGCCGGGTTAATAGCAACTTAAATGATGACCTTTTAATGCGCATTTCGTAGGTGGTAATTATTCTTTAACTTTAAACAAATTCCCACGCAATGACCTCACAATATAATGTCTTTTGAAAACATAGTGGAAAATGAAGATACTGCTTGTGGCAAGCAAATTATTAATTTACCATATTTTTTCTATTGAGAAAGAACAAAAACTGTAGAATTCTATTTACTAGTACTTGAAATTGGAACATTATAACAATACATTTGAGCCGAGATCTGGAAAAACGTCCCTTAAAGAATTTGAGACAGCCAGGTTTCAAGATCAATCTCTGCCTAGATGCAGATCTGGGCAGCAGCCATGTTACTACTCTCAAATGGATGCTACAAACCATGTGGAAGCTATTGGAGGACAACATGGTTCCTGGTCAGACTGCGTGTATACGCAGGCTGATCTGGAACCATGTTGTTCTCAAATGCTATAAAGTATGCTTTTCCAGATCCTGGCTCATTTTAATTTCAACCACTTTATAATTTTGCTGTTTGGGAAAGTAATAAAAATTTGGTATACATGGTGCATGCCTAATACATGCTGCATAACCTAATGATTGGAATGCGTCCTTAGCGAAGCTGCTTGGCCGATATATACTGAACAAAAATGAAAACTTTACACTTCAAGATTTCTTGTTTCAGGAAAAGTATCAAACTAAAAGCCTAAAATATATTTTGACGTTATTTTAATGCGTTTAGAGCTAGCCACATCTTGCGTCACATATGCACATGCACAGGAAACGATTCATTATTTTTTCGGAATTTGTCATATCCGGGTTGCCAAAAAAACACAAAAAAATCTTTCTTAATATCACTTGTAGCAAGCTCTAAAATAAAGATCTGACAATTTTGTGAATTACTTCCCTTTTACATTAACAATAGAGAATTTAAAATGTTTGATGTTCACAAAATCACGTTTTTCGATTTTTTTGTAAACATCATGTAGGCCCTACAGGAGATTTTTGAACCCTGTTTTCGACTAGGATTGTTCCCAGATGTCCATGCAATAGCGATTTCAATTTCCTATGGAGATTGCATTGTAAACTTTTCAAGCTTTGCAACATAATGAAAATTCTGCTTTTCAAACATCATTTTTTAAAAGCCTAAACAATGTCATGCAAGCTTCTTTACATTTTCTGACTGGTAAGTTGTCAGACTACCATTCCGTGCAGTCTGACACGGTTTGCATTCTTCTGCTCAGATTTCTAAGGGTTTAAATTTTGAAAAATTTCCGTTCAAATTGTACACCTGAAAAACGGACCCTGTCACACTTAACGGGTCCGTTTTTCATCCCTGGTCCGTTTTTCATCCCTGTAATTAAGATCAACAAAACGTTTAGTGTTTGGCACAACCAAGTCAATGAACAATGTGAAGCGCATTCATTTGATTTCTTTACTTGTTGTATTTAAAAGAAATATGACAAGCAGTATAGGTGTAAAGTTTTCATTTTTGTTCAGTATAGTTTTTCGCTCTCTTTGATGGTGGCGACAGTGTGTCATGTCAGTATTATTTATTCAGTCTATATAATAATGCTTGGTTTGGTTTATTGGGGTTTTACGCCGTTTTAAGCTACTTAGTCTAGGAGCCAGGTCCTGGAATGGAACTTTTCTTGCAACCGGTGACCTATAAAATTTTGAGTGGTATTTTTCAATACATTAGGGTCCCATGCTTCGGTTAAGGGTAGATGACATGCTTAAAAGTGGTAGGATTTTTTTTAAATCAAGGTCAAAGGTCATTCGGTGCACTTCTCATACATACCTCCTAAAATAGCCCATAACTTACTCATTTTTAAGCTAAAACAATTATTTTGGTATCAAAATAAAGCTAATGATTTGATCTTTGACTTACATGAATAATATACAACTTTTTGATTTTCTATTTTTTTGAATATTCATAAATATAGCAAAAATTGGCTAAAAATCACCAAAATAAGTTTTGTCTACAAGTGAAAAAAAAGTTTAAAAAATACCAAAGGTATGTTTTTGTGTTTGAAATCATACTTAAAAATTGCCCAGAGACCTGTTCTTGACTTATATGTATTTCTTTACAGAATTAGTCTTTAGCTTAGGCTTGTAGTTATAGGTAAAAGTGGGTGGGGTATTTTTTCCCTAAAATTACAAAACATGCAAACAGCTAATAAATCTTACACATAAATGCAATGTTTTATTAGAATTTATTGTTTTAAAATCATATTTGCAGGGATTTGTAAAGCTTTTAATGCATATTCCTGAACATTTATTAGAATTTTAAGAGCCAAAACAACAATTCAATAAAAAAGCATACGAGATGGATACAGATTATATCAACACCACAATGTCAAAACTATGACTCTTAAAGCGAATATTTATCAAGTATCTAGTACAATTAAATAAAACAAGACTCAGATTTGCATAGTCAGCAGCTGAAAATATTCCTCTTTCTATCTTACGGGTAAAGGACATTAAAGAGACACATGCCAGATTTTCAGGAATCAGAACAACATGGGGATGGTCAGAATTTGCTTTGTTGTGTAGTGCATTGCTTTTATAGACCCAAAAGGAAAGCCATTTTAGAGCTGGAACTAAATATTTCACTATCAAGGTTCATTGTCACATAAATGTTACTATAAATATAAAGTGCGGTTAGTTAATTATATACACTTGATTTAGAAGAACAGACTTGATTTAGAATAACTCAATGAACTTCATTTGAAATGTCCTTGTGCAGAAATAATTTGCTATCCAGGTTGACCATTCCATACAATATTTCATAAACATATTCCTATCGTTTTGTATGTCCGACAACCTAGCATGGGTCTCTTTAAAGAAACTGCCATCATTGTAATGCTTAATAATTACACCTGGTAGCCTTACGAGAACATTCGAATATGTATACATAAAATGTAATTTGGAACAGAATATTCCATTCTGTGAATACATATCAATATCATCAGTCTAGAATCTGGATGTTATGATGTGTGGTTATGAAGGTCTCCAAGAGTAACCATGAACATGTTAGTATCGTATATTCGTTTATGCACATACCTTCAATAGGGACAACAGAGGATCTGGTCTTTGAGTTTAATTAGTTTTGTGACCCAATAAGTTTTAATTGTACAAGAAATTGAACTCAATAGGCCCTATATCTCTTATTATGCAAATTATTTATTGCATGTGACATTTTGTTACGAGTAAATAGTAGAAAAAAAGATACCACAATTGTTGATCCATCCTTCACAATCCCATCATCATAACATAACTTTGTTTATTGAATCACGACTGTTATACGTATTTGAGTAGACACAGAGAAACTTTTGGTTTAAAAAAAGTGGAAATCTTTGGGCCTGTGGTTGTTCTAACTCCACAACAATATATCTGACAAAAATCTGGACAATGTTTTACTTATTACATGGCTAAAACTATTCCTAGTAAATCGTGCATCTTTCATTTGTATCTATATCAAAGAAATCACTGAATCTTTCCCAAACAAGACCTCGTTTTGACGACCCTAGGAGAAAATGCTTGAGAAAACACTGATGCAAAAGGAGAAAATTCTGATTATCAACATTTTCTTTTGCCTCAATATATTCTAGGCTATATTGTACACAAATCTTATCACCCATTTGTCGTTTTAACTTTTAAACCAACTGAGATGAAATTTTAAACACATATACTTTGAAGAATTATACATTTGATCCTGGAACAAAAACGCTGCTGTTTGGATAAGGGCGCATTCGACAGGGCGGGGTCACTTTGAGCGGGGAAACTTTTGACAATTTGCAAAGATGTGACTTATGAATCGCTTTTAAAGCAATCATATTTTGTATTTTGACTTCAACAATTGTCCACAATGCTTGTTACCTTTGAGCGGACATTTTTCTCAGCAAACGTAACATCATCGGCTGACATTTGGAGTCATCTCTTTGCTTACATAGCAAATATGGTGCTAGCGCAATGGTATTCAATAATGATTTGAGTGTAATTTGGAAGATCAAAATCAGAGACGATCTTTATGATTATGAACACAGCTAATACTTCTATGAGAAAAAAAACAAGCATTTGTGAGTGGTATAATGCATTTATAAATTATTTTACCTATGATGTTTCTGACTTAAATAGGCCTATATCTGGACGTCCCAACATGACGTCGGCGAAATCGTTCATGACTTGCAAATTGTGTCCCAGAAACTATCTATAGAATTCCCCAAGTACAGTTCGGACGCTTCTTTGAGAAATAAATGCATATGTTGGGAATGTGGTATATCGTGCAGTGGCAAATATATCGAAAAGATGTAAATATTAGATGTGTAATACAGACTTTTCCGACTTATCCATCTCAGACCTAGGTTGCGCTGCTCAATATGACCCTATGTTGCCATAACAACTATAGAATGCGCCTTAATGCATAAACTTAGTTTTTGTATCCTATGATATCATAATAATTAGTACATAAATGAAAAAAATATGACATAATTCCGGATACTTTATAAACAGCCCTCCTACATACCAAATGAGCTTTGTAGTTTAATAATTTTGGAGAAAATGCCAATGTTAAGTTTTGAACAGACAGACATGCGGACGGACAAGAGTAAAACAATATGCCCCCGATCGCTCGATACAGGGGCATAAAAATATATGGACCCATATATATTTTCTGTATAAACATAAATTCAGTATATTCCTATATTTGTAAGCACTAAACTGACCAGTATCTGAATCTACCATCACCAGCATGCCGTGAATGGACCCAAGGATGACAACAATAATTTAGTTCCTGTAAGAATGCGTAAAGATCCTGCACCTCTAGCTTTGCTTGACATCACACAATGCTCGTGTTAAACTGCCACATGCGAAGGTCTAAGTGTCAAAGAGAAGATCTTTTATGCACTGATGCATGTGTTTGTGAGTCAGAACTGTGTAAAGACTTTCATATTTTGATGCATCAGGCAGTGATAAGGATGAGTATATATGGCATGAGTTGAGTGTATTGAAATGTTTAGTATAGGGTAACTGTGGACTATACAAGTCTGGTTATTGCATCATGTGTCTTGTTGTTATTGTAGTTGTTGTTGATGATGGTGATGATGAGGACGAGGATAGTGTTGTATATAAAGACACATATATTATTTATATTTAGTTAAGTATACATGATACATAAAATGAACAAAATAATGAGTGTATGCATTACCTCTGCTTTACGCAACTATCATGCAGAAGACATTTCAGTCGTCGTTTGACAAATAAAACTCTAAAAAATGGTCTTAATTTCTAAAATGCACATCACTGGCTATCTCTCACGAATTCATATATAATTCAGCCTAATCTTGAAAAAAAGATGTCTTTGTGAATCACGAATGCCCCTGAAAAGGCCAATAATACATTTTTACGTTAAGCTTTTAAATAAATGGTTGATAAGGTTTGTGTGGGAACTCCCTTTGGAGAAAAGGCCAATGTTACGTTTTCACGTTAATTAGTTTAAATGTTAAGTTTTCAGGAAAGGGTTGACAAGGATTAACGCAAGCCGTTGGGGAAAGTCATATTGCATGGAACAGATAGATATCATTTAAAGAAGGTTACATACCAAATTTGAGCTTTGCATGTGGAATACTTTTGGAGAAAAGGCCAATGTTAAGTTTTCATGTTATGTTTCGGACAGGCGGACGGGCAGCCAGATGGATGGATTGACGGACGGACAGACATACGAACAATGGTAAAACAATATGCCATCGATCTATCGATGCGGGGGCATAAAAACGACTAATTCGTGGTCTTATTTCTATCTATGTTAAAATTTCGCTATATAAACATTTAAAGGGCGACGGTAACAGATGGTCTAATTGCAAAAAATGAATTTTTTTTTAAAAAATATGCAAAACTTTTGTGTTGACCACCTCGGGATGGTTAATATTATGCGATTCAGACAGAGAATGAGCCGAAATTACAAGACAGCTGAATTTAGGGAGAATCCAAGCCTAAATTCAACCCCATCACTGATGGGGTTAGAATTATTTTTAAATTGTTGCGCATGTGCATACAGCGCGGACCATGATTCAAACGAGATTCATACTTAAATTTCAATATGACGTCATCATGTATGTTGTGACGTCATTTAAGAAAGTCGCATGTCCTACTGTTTTGACCTACTTTCGACATCGCTTCATAAATTTGGTATCAAATTGCGAAAAAATGAGTCGTTTCTTCAATAGTTTCTCGTAATCATTTAATGAGGTCATATAAAGCTTAAAAAGTGTACATTTCGTTTGTATTTGACAATTTTTGGGTCCAAATCTGGGAAATAGTAGCTTTAAAGGGCCATCTTGAATTTTGTTGGTCATTTTGAACAAAAGGAGAAATATAATTTTGAAAAAAAAAAAAGATATTTCGGTATCTCTAATAAGTATGTAATACTAGGGATATTGCTTTATTCACTTAAACTGTAAACTTTGTTTCCTGTGTATGAGCTATTTGGTTCCAGCGCTAAATTCCTTTCCCTTTGGCTCTATAAAAGCAATGCACTACCAAATAATGCAAACTCTGACCGTCCCCATGTTGTTCTGATTCCTATAAAATATGGCACGGGCCTGGGGAATATTTTCAGCTGCCGATTACTATTATATAGATACTTGATAAATATTCGCTTTAAGAGTCATAGTTTTGACATTGTGGTGTTGATATAATCTGTATCCATCTAACATGCTGTTTCATTGAATTGTTATTTTGGCTCTTATAATTCAAACAAATTTTCAGGAATATGCATTAAAAGCTTTACAAATCCCTGCAAATATGATTTCAAAACAATAAATTCTAATAAAATATCACATTTATGTATAAGATATATTGTTACATCAATGTTTGCACGTTTTGCAATTTTAGGGAAAATTTACCCTACCCACTTTTACCTATGACTACAAGCCTAAGCCAAAGACTAATTCTGTGAAGAAATACATATAAGTCAAGAACAGGTTTCTGGGCAATTTTTAAGTATGATTTCAACCACAAAAACACACCTTTGGTATTTTAAAAACTTTTTTTTCACTTGTAGACAAAACTTATTTTAGTGATTTTTAGCCAATTTTTGCTATATTTATGAATATTCTAAAAAATAGAAAATCAAAAAGTTGTATGTTATTCATGTAAGTCAAAGTGCAAATCATCAGCTTTATTTTGATGCTAAAATAATTGTTTTAGCTTAAAAATGAGTAAGTTATGGGGTATTTTAGGAGGTATGTGTGAAAAGTGCACCGAATGACCTTTGACCTTGATTTAAAAAAAATCCTACCACTTTTAAGCATGTCATCCCCCCTTAACCAAAGCACGGGGCCCTAATGTATTGAAAAATACCACTCAAAATTTTATAGGTCACCGGTTGCAAGAACTTTTAATTTAACCCCCTTTGTAAAAGCTGGCTCCTAGACTAACTAAGGTCATATCGCGGTGACTGGAGCACCTAACCATGGATTTCTGTCGTTTCTCATACCAGTACTACCACAACACCCTTACCGAGCCTCCAGCTGCTCCCCCACATAGGTTTACGATATGAAACCATTGATGGGTGACTTTTTTCAGTAAGGGATATAATAATGCACGGTGTTCTCCGAGACTCGCCACAAGTTATCTAAATATAGACACTGTTAGAGAATACTACTAATTCCAGTTTATGACGCAATGATTGATTGAGTTATGTATATGCTGATACGCATCCATGTTGGTCTCATTGCCCATGGGGCCATTTGCCTAGATCCCGGCTTATTGAAAATTTGATTTTTAATTCATAATTAAAACTAAAATTCATATTAAGATACAATGATTGATTGCGGTAAACCCCCGTCTATGTAAACTTTGTTAATTGATATGTTTAGTAAGTGCACATCAATTAATTCATTCTTTAGCCATTTCCCAAATAAGCTCTGGTTTTGACTACATTTTGAAAGTTAGTCCAGATACTCCTGAGGGAAAAGAAGAAAATCCTGTTAATAAGCATTAAATTATTTTCCCTCATTGATTTCTATGCAATCCTTGTTTGGTTTGTGTAGCACTTGGCTTGTCTTTTTTAAAAGCTTTGAATTGGAACCGCTCTCAAAGCTTGATGTTTGGGAAAGGGCTGTACGTGACCGCAAAAAGACTGAGAGAAAAGTAAATGTGACCCGTCACGCTAAAAGGGACCTTATAGGAAGTGTGAAAAATATCGACCCTTGTCTGTCTGCGCAGTACGCGCAGCCAGACAAGGGTCGACACTTTTCACTTTTATGTAATTTTCTAAAGTCGGAAAGTTTTCCCTATCTTACTCTATGTTCATTTTTCGCATACGTGATCTGGTTGACCTGTGCTGGGTCTGACAAGTTTGTCAAAATTTGGATTTTTGGAGTTCGGATAAGGTCCCTTTTAGCGTGACGGGTCACAAATAGTCTGGATTGTTGTCGAACTCGTCGCAATGAGACCAACGTTGAAATATTTGAATCCTTTTTCGTCGTCACGTTTGTAAGGTGTTGTATTTTTTACTCTTTCGTGATCAATCTTGCCTTCTTGATATTACTATAACACAGTCCAACTGAACGAAAGGATCTTGTATATCAAAGGGTTCATAATATTATCTACTGTAAAAAAATTTTATCGTAGGAAAACATGTTAGGGTGCAGAATACGTATTGACAAAGCAATCTTTGAATATGCTCTTAACTGCATGTGTTTCCATGCAACATTTCCGTGAGTCGTGTATTTTCCCCCTTTTATCATTGTAAAAATATAGATTATTAATGAAAATTCTAAAACATTACACAATGAAAAGCTATAGGGCATTAAGGGGGAATGCTCCAGTTTCCTTATTTTTTCCCAATAATAGAATTCATTTATATTTTGTATGTTGAAATTAAATGTAATTACCAATTGAAAAATAAAATAAAAATGGAGGGTCAGCGATATTGTTTGAATTTTATAGGCATTCGTATCACATACCCCTACATCGAAAAAATGCACAATTTCTTGCACCTGTCCAAGGTCACTAAAATGCTAATAAAATGCTGTATATTCATCGTTTAGTCCCAAAAACGGATTTAAAGTAACGTCTTACATTTAATAAGAACAGAAAACCCAAAATGTGTGCTTTTATTAACGCGTAAATGTATAAAACAGCATGCTCACGTGTTCGGTTTGATAAACGAAGCTGGAGTGTTTTATGTCAAAATTTGCATATTTTTGGAAATATTTCAAGTTCTACATAATAGAATTTGATAAAACTCCCTCATTGTATTAAGCAACATGTCCAGGTAATAATTAAAAATGAAAATGTATAGGTCAGCGCACTTATTAGTGAATGACAGCAATTTTTATCAGCTACACATGAATAAAATGACGCAAAACAGTGGTAACTGCATACACACTTACGACTGTTTTGCTCTAAATAATCGATTTCCATCTTGAGGAAATCAGTTTCGCATAATAAATACACTTTTACCGTCGAAAATGGTAAATTGTAATGATGTGTTATATTATTGAAATTATTGTAGCGAAACAAATTGGTACGAAACATTTAATTTACTACAGTAATGACCGAGTGTTCCGAAAAACTGGAGCATTCCCCCTTAAAAAATGGCGCCCTGGCGAAAACATAGATACATATTCTGCATAAACCTAGCAGTGTTAAATTATATCCATATTTCGACAAAGGGGGAATAATTCGTGATCAAAACGGGAATTTATGTAATTCGGTCCTTATATATGTTACAGTAAGATTGTGAAACCAGGGATTTCGTGAAATCACTAAAACTTTTAGGGAATTCATGAAATCCCCATTTCACTTAGTAATTTCACGAAATCACTAAAATCTTAAGGGATTTCCTGAAATTACTGAAAAATGAGGTGTTGTATTACACAAATTTACTGGACCCTTTTTAGGAAAATTGTGAAATAGAGGTTATCTAAAAATTTTATTAAACTACTTTAATTTTTACACAATTTTACTGGATCGTTTTTAGAAATATTGTGAAATATAGGTTCAGTAAAACTTTTTTAAACTGCTTTTAATTTTTTTTACAAATTTACTGGACCCTTTTAAGGAGTATTGTAAAATAGACGATCACTAAAACTTTTATCAAACTGCTTTGATTTTTACACAAATTTACTGGAGCCTTTTCAGGAATATTGTGGAATAGAAGTTCCAGAAAACGTTTATGAAACTGCTTTGATTTTTACACAATTTTACCGGGTCGTTATTAGGAATATTGTGAAATAGAGGTTCACTAATACTTTTATCAAACTACTTTGATTTTTACACAATTTTTCCTGGATTGTTTTTAGGAATATTGTGAAATAGAAGTTCACTAATACTTTTATCAAACTACTTTGATTTTTACACAATTTTTCCTGGATCGTTTTTAGGAATATTGTGAAATAGAAGTTCACTAATACTTTTATCAAACTACTTTGATTTTTACACAATTTTTCCTGGATCGTTTTTAGGAATATTGTGAAATAGAAGTTCACTAATACTTTTATCAAACTACTTTGATTTTTACACAATTTTTCCTGGATCGTTTTTAGGAATATTGTGAAATAGAAGTTCACTAATACTTTTATCAAACTACTTTGATTTTTACACAATTTTTCCTGGATCGTTTTTAGGAATATTGTGAAATAGAAGTTCTTTAAAACTTTTATTAAACTGCTTTGATGTTTACACAATTTTTCCTGGATCGTTTTTAGGAATATTGTGAAATAGAAGTTCACTAATACTTTTCTTTAACTGCTTTGAATGTTATGCAAATTTTCTGCACCCATTTCATGAATATTGTGAAATAGAATTTCACTTGAACTTTTATTAAATTGCCTTGATTGTTTCACAAATTTACTGGACTCTTTTTAGGAATATTGTGAAATTGAAGTTTTCAAAACTTTTATTCAAATGCGTTGATTTCACTATAAGTCATGTTAATTATCCTGATGGCTTTGATCTTTTTGAATATTTATCATAATGCCTTAATTAATATTTATGACTAAAAGACTCAAAATGAATTTATGGTCAATAACGTTGTGAAAATCCACCAGAGATCTTATGGTGCCCAACATTGTGTTCAAGTTTTGTCTTGATTGATAAATAAATGTAGATTCTAGACAAAAAACAAGGTCGAAAACAGCCGAAAATTTGAAATTTATCAAATTCAAGGGAACATAACTCTAAACTTTACTATCAGATCAGACTGAAAATCAAACTCGTCCAAGATCTTATGGTCCCCAACATTTTGTCCAAGATTTGTCTTGATTGATCAATAATTGTAGATTCTAGAGTGTAAACAAGGTCGAAAACAGCCGAAAACAACAATTTTGTCAAATTAAAGGGCACATAACTCTCGACTTTCCAATCATATCAGACTGAAAATCATACTCATTCGAGAACTAATGGTCCCCAACATTTTTTCCAAGTTGTGTCTTGATTGGTTAATAATTGTAGATTCTAGAGTGTAAACAAGGTCGAAAACAGCCGAAAATGGCAATTTCGTCAAATTCAAGGGTACATAACTCTCGACCTTACCATCAGATCAGACTGAAAATCAAACTCATCCGAGAACTTATGGTCCCCAACATTGTTTTTAAGATTTGTCATGATTGGTCAATACTTGTAGATTCTAGAGTGTAAACAAGGTCGAAAACAGTCAACAAGAGCTGTCCATAAGACAGCGAGCTCGGCTTTTCTAAGTTGCTTAACCCAGAATTTCTAAGTCAAAAAAGGTTAAAATTCCAGTAAATTAAATGTGAGAGTAATGAATCTTTGCCTAGAGGCTATTATTATGGTCACAAAAGCATGTGCAAAGTTTCAGAGTAATAGCATAAGTAGAAACATATGTTTGAAAAAAAATTCAACCTTTGTTGCAACGCCGACGCCCGGGTGACAGTATAAGCTCTCAATTTCTTCGAAAAGTCGAGCTAAAAACGGCAATTTTGTCAAATTTCTACATGTAATATTTTGAGCTGCTAATCTAAAGCTATTTCGATGCACATTCCACAACAGGAAATGTTTCTGAGTCGAGCACTCAAGATGAGCTATGGGTTCCGGTTGAAATTAGATAAACAATATTCTTCTGTCACAAACATTTTGATATGCAAAGCGACCGTAACGCTAAATAACACACGCTGTTGCTGTCGTCTGTATTTATGAAATGTTTTTGAAAGTTCAATGCAATGCAAATTTTCTGAATATTTTGATTCTCATTGCCCCATTTTCTTCGCGTATAATTCAAGGTCAAACAACGCCACGTTCCGTAACCTTCTCCGAGTCTTATAGCCAAAGGATTTTTATACCGATTGCAAACAACAAAACAGGGGCCAATTTCATCAAAACATTTATCCTTGTCCAACAAATGCCTATATATGTTAAGTACAAGAACCGCATTTCACAACAATATCAACACATAGGAAAAAATTCCCCTCCCCCAAAACGGTTCCTATTACATTCGTTGGACAAAAATATATAAAAAAAAACGCTTTTTCTAAATTTTGGCTGGTCGTCAATATAAATTTTTATCGGCTGCTTATTCTAGACATTTTACAAAGCCCAGCTAATTCCTGACATTTTCCACCTTCTCCGCTTCAAACCGAATTTAGATTGGTCAAGTTTTGACAGATTGATTGACGATCTCCAGAACTGATGTGTCACGTGATTGACCGCCGGATTTGTGGACAAATTTTTAATTGGATGCACCGACATTGTACAGGAGTGAAGTTTAGTTAGTTCTAAATTGAAAGTTGCTGCAGACGATAACTTCATGTTTAAAAAGTTATGATTTGGGTACAAAACAGCACAGACAATTTCAAGGCAAAAGAAGAAAATGCTGGTTGTCAGCATTTTCTTCTTTTGCCTCATTTTTTTCCTGAGCCTTTTCAACTATGGGCCAGTTTTTATTTCGAAAATGGTTAAGTATGAATTATGTAGTATTCTTACCTTCGTGTGATTTCGTATAAAATAATCCGTGAGGATGAACACTAAAATTCCTATTCACTTGTTTTACAGCGTTATAGAAAAAGATCTCCAACACGTCCCCGACTTCGGCCTTCAGAGTGGGACCCACGTATCTGGAATAGTCAAAACGACAAATTTTGAACCTATCAATTCTCAATTTTAATTTTTAAAAAAGAGTAAATATACACGTATTTGCGCGAATTAAAAGGAAAAATCCTCCAAAAATGAATTTATTGAAATATGAGAAAATATAGCCTACAATCAGTGCTTATTCAATTTGATTGAACAGTATGTGGTATACATGGTATAAGGCAAACGACCAAGAATTCTAATCTTAAAGAAACACTTATTTATGATAAATTATTCACTAAAACAGTCCTTTAATTCATGATAGGACAAGAATTATAGACGCAAATTTGTGCATTTTAAAGTTCGATATTGCTCGTGGTTTGTTCCAATGTAAGCTCATAAGAATTTAAATGACAAAATAATATAGTGGTGTACGAGCTAATAAATATCAAGTGATGTTAAAGAAACGTTTAAAGTACATGTATATATGTAACAGTATTTAGCCGTTTCCTAAACTGCTTAAGATACTTTTCAGTGAATAACCTAGCACAGAAAACATTGAGAAAAAATGAGAAAATGCTGATATTCAGCATTTTCCTATTTTGCTTCAATGTTTGCACACGCCAGTTCTATTAGGGACGTCAAAATCAGGCCCTGTTTGGGAAAGGATTAGACATTGAATAATTGAATATTATTTACCCATGATATTTTGGTTGTAGGATTTCATGTGTATATGAGCTGTCTGTGTACTGTTTATAGATAGCTTTCATATATTTACTGCCGATTCTCTCTGGTGTCGTCTCGATTCTCAGATTTGCCTCGCTGAAATGGACAAATAAATATTTTAGCTGGGATGATCTTTCATCAAATGAAAGTAATATGTATTAGATAGAGGCTGAATACATGTAGTAGATTCTACGCGAAATAAACATTGAAATGCCCAAAGCGCATTGAATATTTATATCGCGTAGAATCTACTAGACAGACTCTACCTGCCTAGTGTTCGCCATCGGTTCATTGGAGACAGGGGCGTGGCTATGTATAGACGTCAAATAAACTAGCCGCAAGTCTCGTTAAATTCAAAATACAGCGGCGTAATTTTAAAATAAACTGCAATTTAATTGGTCCATTTAGTATGTCGAACACTAACATTCGAATAACATTCAGAATAACACATGAACGGATACATACATCAAGAAATGCGTAGATCATTAATCGTATAAATTGAAAGTAATAACAATGTGGTGGTACGGGGGTCAGTTTTTCTTATGTCCAAACAAATCGAGCCATACGTCTTTCTTTCCATCTATTGCATTTTTACTATTTAAAGAAATTATTGGAAACTATTTTAAATATGCGTAATTTGGTGGATTTGCACTGAAGGTAGTCAATCCCTAGTGAGATTCGCTGACGTTGGAATTATTCGGGCGCGATCGAAAACATTCGGCGGTGGAACTCTCCACCGCCGAATTTTTACGACTGCGCCCAAATAGGCTCGGATACGTAACGCCGCCGCTCGAAAAATACCCGATGTTTTATGAATCTCAAAATGACGACATTACGGGTATTCTACCTTAAAAAGGTTGACCTGGCATTTCTACGAGAATGACCGATGGTGGAGGAGACAGACACGCCCACTGACCACACGACCAACATTGACTATAAAACCAGTCAATGTCATCATCCAACCTAATAAAGATGCCAAACTGGATAATATTATATGACCATTGTGTGACCAAAACGACGTAGCAACAGCATGTTTAAGTTGTTGTTACATCGTTTTTGGTTGCCTTACGACGATTTATTACCTAATTGAATATCGACGTACGACTCACTTCTGTTTTATAACAGAACGGAATGTTATACAACGGTCAATATGAGAGCTAGCCGATACTCTAGATATCGTCGCTTTACTGCAAAAACCACGTATCTGCAGCTTGTTTTCAGCTGCAGATACGAGGTTTTTGCAGAAAAGCAGCGATATACTTTGTCATTCTCCACGTAGTGAGATCGTGCGTTGCTCTTCACATATCATCTCTGCAAGGGGCTACATCGTCTAGAGTCCCCGAATCGTGGTCTACCGAAGGATAACGTCTATGATTATTGTATAACTGTTTCATTTCTTGTACTATGACGCGACGTCAGCTACTGGTACTCATAAGCGTAACACGACGTCAAAATCTTTTTACGTTTAACCGCTTTATATCATCTGTTGATCAGAAAGTTTTTGTCTACTAAAGATTGTTTATAATGAGAATTATATTCGGTTGAGAAGAGGAAGGTTTTGTTATTACGCAAAATCATCATTTATTCATTATGTAATACTTTTTCCTGGTATAACATCGTTCCGAAACTCCACAGAAATTCTAATGATGATATGTTACCGGTATTCCATTCCAATATTCATTTTAAATACCGCTCCAAAAGCTGGAATTGCAAGTAGTGTTCAGTAGTTGTGACTGGATTTATCAGAAAATGAATGAATGAAAAAAAAAAAAACAAACAAAAGAAAACACGAACAAACAAACAAACAAAAACAAGAAAAAAGGGTGACTGACGTATTTCACTCGGAACTACCGGTATTATAAAGATCATGATTTTTTTTATGTAGACTTACATGATAGCAAAATTAAACAATACCAACAATATTTCAGTCTGATCCAAATTAAAAAATCTTCGGATGACTAAACTGTATTCTCACTTTTCCAGACTATGCATTTTAAGGTGCCCGTTCATCATTTTTTTTGAAAAACTTTGTGAGAAAAGGAGATGCCGGTTATCATAGATGTTTTCGTTTATTTAATGTGTTATAGCATTTTAAAGGGCACATTGTTTGTTTTTACTTGCTTGCTGGTTTTATCACTTATTTTGTCAATTGCACGAATTTTGAAATCGGACAAATATAAAAAATTTTAAGGCGGGGAATGTAAATTCATAAAGAAACAACTTTAATAGACTCGTGAACATAAAAGTGAACGTGCAACGTCATAATATAACGTTACGTCGGAAAATCGGTGTGTTTTCGAAATCGCTTTCGACACAGTGTTTTTAATATTTTGAAAGCAAATCTAGCCGACACATCTTATCATTTTAACTAGATATTCAATAATGAATTTACTCGCATTCTGTATAACAACCATAGAAAAAATATGCAGGGTTTGATTTAAATTTTCAAGTTGAATCTCGAAAATTTTCTAAAATTTACTCCATTTTACGGCTTTTTACGTCGTTTTTCTTACACAATTAGACACAGGTATTCTTTAATTGTGAAATGAGTTAGGTATAGAATGACGCGAAATTCTACACATTAACTGCAAATTAAATTTACATTTAGGTGATCTGAATCGGAATTTCATCAACAAATTTATTCAAGTCTGAATTCTTAGTTAAACGTAAATTTACATTTTCAAAACGTTGCGATTTTCGCATGCGGACATTTTTGTCATAACTTTTTCGAATACGCTTATTATTTGTTACTTTAACAATATTGCAAGTACTACACATCAAATGATAGCATATAGAAATATGCATTTAGGTACGTATTTTCAAAGAAATTCTCCGTCGATAAACCACAACAGTCACAAAAGAAAATTTTCAATGTGAAGTTAAAAATGAAAATGAACGTCGGCGGACATTGTCAAAATTATCCGTTTCATTCAAAACTTTATTTTACCTCGCTCATAAGCATCAATTTTCATTTTACCTTTCGATAGAAAAATTACGCACAAATAAGTTTCGAGAACTAATTTCTGATTGCTGCATTTTTCATGGCGAATTTTTGTCTTTCTCTCGATTTAATAAATTCTGTTTTACTAAAGGGGACACATTTTGCGCTTTTCTCGAAAACTTTATAACTTTATAATAAAAGCTTTCTTTCTCGAAAAAATCACAACAACTCTAACGGGAAGAGTCATCGCAACTGTCTGCATGAAAATCTAACGTTTGCTGTTATCCGCGTTGGAATTAATCGATGTTTTATACGAGAATATGTAGCGCGTTGTTACGCGGGGACATCGTGAAATAACGTTGTTTTACAAATTCTGATTGCTCGGAAATGCTAGGAACAAAACGCTCGCGTTTTATTGTTAAACCATATGAATCCTTATTTTATAAGCTTCATTTTGATATATAACACAAAATGGTAATTTCCAATATAGGAGCTGTTACCGGTACTAATTCACCACGCACGGTCCATTTTCTGAATGAGTACCAGTAGTTGACGTTACGTCTATACATTAGAGAAAGAAAATAGTATTCTGCTTACTTCTGAAGCGCTCTCAAATATAAGTATTGGTCTAATTAAAATTAGACTTTTCATATTCTTCGTAACTAAAATGGGACTATTTTCATATTTTCCGCTCCCATGACAAGGACGAAATGAAAGAGCCTCTATGAAAGAGAGTGATACTTTGGGTACACTGAACATGGTACTATCTTTCCGTCGGTCATCGTTTACTATGTCTGACTGCAAACGACCGAGCTCTGCTAAAACAATAACATAATTATATCGTTTAATCTCGGGGCCTTGGTGGAATTCCATTATCCAATATTTAGAACGCTGTAAAGTACTTAACAATTCAAATATCTGATACAAATTTTGGCTGGAACCTCAATTCACCCACAGTGAAAAAGAAAATAAAAGACAAAAAGAGTCGACGTAATCTGACAGTCATTGGATAGTCATCATAGTTTTGATGAGTGACCGAGTACGGGGCCGCTATATGTGTAAACTAATTAATTACCAAAATAACAATAGTGACGAAGTGAAAGGCGTCACAATATAGTACTCTTTGTAGATAGGCCTAGTGTGTACACGGGTTCGAAGAAGAAAACGTAGAGTACCTATCCAAAGCCTATAGTCACGATTTTATGGCTCATGTTTACAAATTCAAAAAAAAAAGAACTAAGCGTACTTAATTTTCAATAAAAGTTTGCATGCGTTTTTTTTTTATCCGTACTTGTCAGCGCTTGTGTTGCAGACGAGACACATGCAATATATTAGAAGAATTGTCATTATTGATTGTTCTAATTGAAAAGTTGTGTCTTAAACATAAAAACGATGACTTTCAAAACGTGTATCGCATTTCAATTGGCGAATTAGACAATAAAAATAGAAAAAATACAATGATAAACACGAATATATGATCATTTTATTGCGCAGGTTTCTGCTAATGTGAATTTCGTCAAAATCCCAATAAAATCAATCAATAAAAGTTGTGGTTAAATTAAGACAGAAAACAGGTATTAAATTAAAGGACAACTTTGTGAAAAATGATTTTCCTGATATTTCTTATAACTCGCTTGAAATAGGCTTCTGTATCAAAGTACACTTTGTTATTTCGTTTGGGAGAGTGTTTATGTCGTGCCGAATCTCGGTTTTGGCCAAATTCGAAATTCTGCAAATCCCTGCAGATCTCATTTGCGCAGTTTCGAAACCCTTCGAAATAGCTTAATATCTATTATTATTTTATTGTAGATCGGGCGATTTTCTGTGCAGAACAGTCACCCATCATCAAAATATCAGGTTTTAAGAAGGTATCTCAATCAACACATACAAAATCATGTTAAGCTGTTTTTATTTCAATGAATATTCGGTACCGAACAGCTAAAGGTCTGTACCGAACAGAAAATACGGAAGATTTCGTCTTCTGGTTGCGCATAACTTGATTCATACCCTAAGCATTTCGTACCTTATTCTTTACCATTTTGTTTACACGTTCAGCATAACATTAACTTCTCCGTACACATCTCAAAACAAATCATTCTACTGGGCTTAAATGATATCAGTTCTGTATATTGTTGCTGATATGCCAATCAAACACTTTAAAAGTTTACACGGAAATGACGACAATTAACATATTAGCCTACTACAATTCATTTAATTTCAAGTGAAAAATATTCCTCGTAAACGTCGCAAATTTTTTATTTGAAACTTTTTGAAAATTTTCATAAGAAATTATGCTCTTTTAGATAAAAGTTAAAGTAAAATTTGTTAGAAAACAAATATGAAATATCTCTTTTTAGGTATTTTTCTATCTAAAAATATTTCCTTCTGTTGGCTGGAAGTTGAAATGAAAAAAAAAAAAATATTTTTATGCTATGACAGACATGTATTATAGCAAGTCTGAAATTTCACAAAAATGATATCAAATTGATGAGATACCTTTAGATAAGGCAAATAGTATTACAAGTCGGTTTTGAAACCACAAAAGGTTCATGAATATTAATAAACACAATTATAATTGTATAAACAATAAAGAAATCAGCTGATTTTGAAATGGTTTACGTAATTGATAAAATAACCCAGTGAAAAGGCCCATGACAAAACCACATTTTGACGGATCTCTTCACGATTCATGTATTTGTCAGTATTATGGCCACTACCGACACCTTTATATCTTTAATGGCGAGAAAAGTAATTCTGTCTATCATCACAGATTTATAATGATCCCCGACCGCTGGACATGTGGGTAGAAAAAACGTTTCTCTGATTTCTTCAGCGAAATTGAAACAAAATGATGCAATCTGATCACTTATTAAAGTTTCCAGTAACTCGCGATATGATTACACATATCCAAGAGAAAAAAAACGACAACAGTTTAGACCGTTTTGTACTATAAACGATAAAAATGGACTTTGATATAGATGGGATTTTAGACATAGCACAAAAAAGTTAATGTTGAGGCAAAAGTAGAAAATGGTTAGTGCTTGAAAACCCTGGAGTTAGGAGAGTTTGGCCTCTCATCGACGAAATACTTGTTATCAGCATTATCTTGATTTGCATGAATCACTCATTCTACAAAAAAGTGCACAATTACTGAAATTCTATGTCCCCCACTAGTAATAAATTCATTGGAAGGTTTTAGTTTTCGTTTCTTTGCTTAAGATTATACAAAAGACACCTTGTACATATTTCAAGCATGATATAAGACCAGGAACTATTTTTTCTCCTTAAATTTTACATTTCTTTAGCTTATTTTCCATGAATTTTGGTTGTCCCTGCACTGGTGCAATTCAAAATCAGCTTGATTTTAACGCAGTTTAATCTATATTTGCCTCGATTATCTTTCTATTCCTTCCCAAATATATTTTCCTGTGGTCTGATTACTGTTTCGTGGGAATGCAGGACTAAACTTTTTTGAGATAAAGGTTTTTCTGATGTCCCGATTTCCAGCGTAAGGTACATAACGCTACTTTAACTGATAGTAAAACACAACATGATGTGTTCCTAAGGTCAAAACGGTTTTTAGTGGTAGGTTAGATATCAACGTAAACAGAAACACACACAAAAAGATCAAGCTTATTAATATTTTCGAATAAAACAATATCAAAGTTCAAAAACAAGAATCCCCCCATTTTTTTCATAAGATACGTTACGGTTTAAACTTACTTTTTTTTCGAATCTTTCACCATTTTTCATACACGTGATATACTAAATGATTCCAAACCTTCTTTAGAAAAAAATAATTTGCAGCGTAATTAACCAGGGAACTTTATTCCTGGTGAATTTCTTTAAAAACTAATTTATGAATAAGATACGTTATGATAAGATACGTGACGCTCGACTAAGTAACTTATGTGATCAAATTAGACTATCCACTTGGACTTCTTTTCGAACATAGTATACTTTGGACAAAGAATAGACATCCATCTTAATGAAAACACCAATTTTTATACAATAAATGAAAGAAACCAATACAAAACAACCATATGTATTCCAATGCCCTCCAAAGGAAGACAAGCTATGGAAAACTTCTGATAACATTCTTTGTAGAATCGTTGATCCAGTTGGCACACAAAAACACATGTATCATTTAGTAATAATTCACAAAGTCCTTGAATTATTTGAATCAATAAAACAAATGAAATCATAAGATACGTTACGAACCATTTTGATTGCACTGTTTTCAAAATAAGTGCTGCATTGGCTAGTTTTACTATAGTATTTTATCATGTTCTGTATATGTTTAAATGGCAATTGTTACAAAGAGATTAGAAAGGGCATTTGGTGCAATTATCCTTTACCATTGACACAATTAAGCATTTCGAATATATTGGTATCTTGTTTAATCCTTATTTCTCGGACTTTCTTCTATAATTCAAGCTTGAAACCAGTGCATTTCTAACCAACGCCTAAGCATACAGATATTCAGTTCACTTTTCACCAAAAATATATATAATGCGATAATGTATGCATGTTCAAAAGATAGATATGTTGTGTTGAAATAAGATACGTTACGGCATGGTTCCTTACCTTGTGACAATGACTAAGGCTAAATAAATTAGAATAAGATATTTTTTGTGTTATAATTCAATTGAGTGGTATCTTATCTTTATATTTTCAGCAGGAGTTCATTGTATTTCATACAAGGTCTATTCAATTCATTCAAAACAAATTAAAAAAATAATAAGAGAAACGGTATTTCCTTTAAATACGAACTTTAAGGCCTTAATATTTTTATAACAAGTCAATAAATCATCATTTTCTCGCAATACAATAAATTCTTGATCTGGCGGAAACCTAATATGAATCGTCACCCAACACCACTAGACAAAACTAATGTGTAAACAGGAAAACCAAACACCATAACGTATCTTATTATACGAAGACGTCACTGTGTTTGGATCCAAAAATTGAAAAAATCCGGCTTTGTTTGGGTACACTAGAATTGAATTCTCTAATTTCAACATATATTTTGCAAGAATAAGTCAAAAACTAAGTCTTTCAGAATGGTCGGTTTTTCAGATTTTTATATTTCTAATTGTGCACTTTTTTGTAGAATGAGTGGAATGCTTCATCAAGCCTTTTCTTTTGGATACATCAAGATATGTATTGTCTGGTAAACATGGGATAAATTATTTAAAGACGTATAACCCTTTCCCAAACAAGACCTGGTTTTGACGTCCCTAATGAAACAGGCTTGGGAAAATATTGAGGCAAAAGAAGAAACTGCTGATAACCAGCAGTTTCTTCTTTTGTCTCAGTATTTTCTGTACTTTACTGTACACAAACTGCTTCCTTTTTAACATCAATTTTGTCATCTGTTGCAGCTTTTGAATAGGACCACCCTAACATTTTATCGTTTGGGAAAGTGATAATGATGATTCTCGACCATTGTCCATCTAAGTGGTGGGACACATCGTCCGTGCTGCTAAACTAAACGATGACATGTAGATAATTGCTAATTATGTTAAAAATGAAACCATTTAAAATACATGTACTTCCAATTGCATATACCAGGAATAAAAGGAAGGACACAAAAGGAAAAATATAGACCAAGAGCGAAATGAAATAAAAGTGTTCATTTTTTAAGCACAAAGCTACATGTTGGTAGAAACTGCTTGTGCGGGGCGTTTTTTCAACCATATATTATGAGACCATTACGCAATTACATCCGTCTGGTTTCAATTGCCAAAATGTAATTTTAAATGTTTATGGAATGTTACCAAACACAATATTCTAAGAGCTGAGATAATAGAAGCTGTCTCATCCCTGAAGCCTGATAAATCAGCGGGAATTGATAACATCACAGGAGAAATGGAGCGAGCCGGAGGTGAAGCTACGATAGACATGTTACTCCTCATCTGTAACGAAATCTTGCAGACAGGAGAGTGGCCAAAAGCATGGACCCAGTCATTGATCATCACCCTACCCAAAAAAGGAAACCTGAAACTATGTCAAAACTACCGCACTATTAGCCATCCCAGCAAAGTAATGCTAAAAGTAATCTTAAACCGACTAAAAACGGAGGCTGAAAAGATCATTGCGGAGGAACAAGCTGGCTTTAGACCAGGTCGCAGTACCGTTGAACAAATTTGCAATGTTAGAATACTCATGGAAAAATATCTCCAACACGAACAGGATCTCCACCATGTCTTTATAGATTTTAAAAAGGCATTTGACAGAGTCTGGCATGAGGCCCTTTGGTCAACAATGAGAAAATATAACATCAACTCCAACTTAATCAGAGTCATAGAAAACTTGTACAGCGAAGCAACAAGTGCAGTCTTTTGCAACAACAACATCGGAGATTGGTTCAGAACAACAGTCGGAGTGCGACAAGGCTACTTACTCTGTCTAACCCTTTTTTACATCTTCCTCGAAAGAATAATGACTGACGCTTTCGAGGACCACATCGGAACAGTTAGCACTAGTGGCAGACCTATCACCAATCTATGGTTTGCCGATGACATTGATGGGCTAGCTGGAAATGAAAGTGAACTGGCTAACTTGGTGGAACAACTAGACAAAGCCGCATCCACATATAGAATGGAGATAAGTGCTGAGAAAACCAAGATCATGACCAATAGCACTGTACCATCAAAGAAAGAAATAAAAGTCAATGGACAAGTACTTGAAAAGGTTACGAAATTCAAATATTTGGGTTCATTAATCTCTGACGAAGGATCAAAGCCCGAAATACTGTCCAGAATAGCCCAGACTACAGCTGCTCTGACCAAACTAAAACCAATCTGGAACAATAAAAAGTTGCTTTAAGCTCTAAGATCAGACTGCTACGCTCATTGGTCATGTCAATTTTTCTTTATGCCTGTGAGCCATGGACACTGAACGCTGATACTGAAAGAAGAATAGGAGCTAGGGAAATGAGGTGCTACAGACGACTTCTTGGTATCTCATACAAAGATTACATCACAAATGAGGAAGTGAGACAAAGAATTCTAAATGCCATTGGACCTCATGTCGACCTTCTGACCATAGTCCGACAACGGAAATTGAAATGGTATGGACATACCACCCGATCATCTGGCCTTGCCAAGACCATCATGCAGGGAACCGTAAATGGAGGTAGAAGGAGAGGGAGGCAAAAGAAACGCTGGGAAGACTATATTAAAGAATGGACAGGACTTGAGCTGAGAAACGCCCTAAGGAAAGCAGAAAATAGGGAGGAATGGAAAACTGTGGTTAGGAAATCCTCTGCTGCACCCGACGGATCCAAAACCTAAGGGATAGGTGAGGTGAGGTGAGGGAATGTTACACGTGTGTGAATGTTCATGTTTAAATCGAAGTCCGTTCCTACCAAAACATTTTGATTTATTGAAGTGCGTATAAAAATGAGGTAGATTCCAACAGGTATCATGGCTTTCAATAACGCACCTGTCACTTTTTTAAGATGTTAGTTGAAATGTGTTTACTTTCATGGTATGCAGCACCAAGTATTATTGAAATAATGCTTAAATTCATAACACATACATAACGTAATCTGAATCCCAAATTCCATATTTAAAACTAACTTGATTTATGAAAGAGCATGTTATCAATTAAAACTTAAACGATTTTCCCTCCAGTCATGGTTTATAATAAAACACATGTCATCTGTCATTTAATGCGACTGAACACTGTCGCACGTTCTTATCATTGTCATGTTCATTATATACGACATAAAGAAATAATGTTGCTAGCTTTTTAGGGTTTGCATTTTAGGTAAGCAAAGAACGTACCATTCTTGTGTCCCACAACAGGTAAAACGAGTAAGTCTTGTTAAGTATTGTAAATGTCTATTTTACTTACAACAGCATCTCAAGAAAGTAATTTGAAGATGGTTCTGCACAGAAAGTTGACCGATCAACTTAAGAACAACATTTTCTAAGTAGTTACAAAATTGCTCAATTGAATTCCGTTTAAGGTTGAACAATTTAGAAACTGTTTAGTTCCAAGATTGCTCGCAACAGATATACTAGAAGTGTCTTAAAACGTGCTACTAGATAAAAAGCACAGATCTTAACCCGTCATAATATGTCAAATATATACAGGCATAATTGATTTAGATGTTCGATTGACTCGAAGTGATCGTTGACTTTTATTATCTTCATTATCTTGTACCATAATAAAATGTTTAAAAGTCCAGGTCAGACAATATGCCTCAGGGTTCTCCTCAGAATAAATTGAAGCCGTAGTGGCAAATTGTAAGTAGGCCTACAAGTATTGGTAAACTTTGATATGCATTGTGTTCATGCCAATAATTGTGAATAAAAACATAATGGGAAACGAAGAAATTGCTCAATTTGGGCAATTTCTTCTTTTCCCATAATGTTTTTATACAGAATTATTACATTTTAATTGGTGATAATGCATTATGTACCACTTTTTGTAATGAAATACCTCAAACCTCTCTTTTTGTGACCATTTTTATGAAAATAAGCTGTGGGGTACTTTAAAAGCTGTATTTACATAAGCTTATACGTCTGGGGGAGAACATTGTGCCTATAGCCTAGTTTGTATATAAAATAAATCCTATCACACGACAAAACATTGATATGCTTCGTATTAAACCAAATTAGGAAGAAGGGGTGGTACATGTATTCGCTAACTAGAATAATTCTAAGTTTACCTAAAATATATATACACACAACATTATGACCGTTTAGCCTAGACATACGAGGGTTCATTGATAAGTAGTGAGCTTCACATAGAAAGGTTTAATTGTTACTGTCAAACGATTTTTTCAACACTTTTGCCAGCAATGTTTTAAGGCATCAATGCCACTTTTGTAGAAATCCTTCTCCTGATCGTTCAGAAAGGCCTCCACTGCATGTATGACGTCACCATTTTACTGAAAGTGGTTACCAGCAATAGCACATTTCAACTGTGGAAACAGGTGAAAGTCTGATGGAGCATGTTCAGACGAATAAGGCGGGTGTTTTACTAGTTCAACCCCACAGTCATTGATGGCAGCCGTGGCAATGGCAGATTTGTGATTTCCTGGCAGAACAGTACACCTTTGCCGCGTTTGAGCTCTATGGTTTCTCTCAGTTGCATTAAAATACTGTCTATTAATTGTTTGGCCCTTTTGTAGATAATCTACCATCAAAATACCATCATCATCCCAAAAAACCGAAGCCATAACCTTTCTAGCTGATGGGACAGCCGTTGCTTTTTTGGGTGGGGGTGAGCCAGGATGTTTCCATTTTTTAGACTGTTGTTTTGACTCTGGGGTGAAGTAATGGACACATGTTTCATCCATAGTCACAAACCTTTGCAGAAAGTTATCTGGGTATGCCTCTAAAAGACTCAGATTAGCATGACAAAGTGCGCCTAGCATGCCTCTGGTCAACTGTCAGAAGCCTTGGTACATGTACCCAGCGGGCAGGGAGCATTTTCATCTATAGATTTTCCGTGAGAATTTAATGAACTCTTTCCTGTGAAATACCAGTTTTACTGGCTATATATCTCTATGTAACCCACATGTCAGCCATAAAAATATCATGGACTTTATTGATCATTTCTGGTGTTGCAACGGTGACAGGCCTTCCAGGGCGGACGTCGTCCTCAAGACTCTGCCTATCATGCTTGAACACTCCTACCCATCTCTTTACTGTAGCATAGAAATGGGGCATCATTCCCTATTGTTGAAACCATATCTGCATGGATGTTAGACCTTTTTATACAGATATTGAATCATTGCTCTTTCAGCAACCTTGTCCCTTTTGCAAAAGCCACTAGCCAGGTTTACCTTACAGTGCTACCTCTTCAACATAAACTGACCAAAAGACACCAGTTGTCGGCTGCATACCTTTACATAGCCAGATAAATACAGCAGCTGAAAATGGACATGCTTGCTTGACCACTTTTATGAGAGGCTCACTACTTATCAATCAACCCTCGTACGTCTCATTAATTCTATTAATCTGCGACCAATTTGAATTCGGTTTGTAGCATACAAGATATTATCAGGCCAGGGATTTCAGGGTTTCTTTTAAATCTACTTATACTAAGAATATGACGACCTACAGAAAGTTTTATCAGTTGACCTCTGAGAGATGTACCGCATTCAACTAACTCCTGTCGTTTTCCCAGCTTCCCCGCTTCAGACCGATTGCAATTTGGTCAAGTATTAACCAAAGTATTGATGATATCCTGATTTGTGTGTCATGTGATTCTCCGCGCCATGATTTAATTTAGTGACATAATTCCCCGGGCAGAAACTATCTGCCCCTTCTTCATGTTCAACAACTCATAAATATTTATCATGTTTATTTCCTACCCCCCCCCCCCCCCCCATTTTTTTTAATCTCGGGCAATATAGTGTATAGCTAATGATAAATGACCTGGCAGAGCATCTGTAACTAAAAGCTAGAAATGCTCTACCAGGTCATTTATCATTAGCTATAATTCCCTTTCAGATGGCATGGCTTGAGAAATGCATGTACAGATCACTAGGCATGCTCCCACTAACAAAAATTATACTGAATTAGTCTACTTGTCTCCTTTCTGGGATTTTCCCGAATTACCTCAAATACACATAAAACGATATGGGAAAAAATCCTCAAACATGAACTCAACAAGTCATGGTCGATCTTTCTCTCTCTACAAAAGTAGCTGATACATTGGTTTATGTCTAATGTTGTACTTGTTTGTACCTTAGATATTTGATAAAGGATTATGTTATGTAGATTGATAATTGACAAGGATTTTCAATTGACTTGTAGTGAATCTTGACAGTTATTGTGATTGTATGTTGTACTACTAAATTGTTTCAAGGTTGGGGTCAAATAATATATAGGTTTATAATTCATATTACACGACAAAACAATAATGTTTTATGTTCATAGCCATTTTAAAGGGACCCATGCTATATAGTTACTTCTTCATACAAATTTGCCAAACACAAATATACATAATAAATAACATAGGCCTATGAAATTGATAACATGTGAAGGTAAATCGTTTCTACCCAGCTAGAAATTGGCACCAAGTTCATTTAGGCAATCTAATACAAAGCCAGGTGCCTGTCTCAATGAAACGTTGTCAAAAAGACGTCTAAGTTTGTGTTACATCACGTTCAGGATAAGAACCGCGTATAACCCATCGTCCACGTCCTGAAGTAATTTTAGTTTTGAACGTCTCGTCAGACATTGACCAGTAATTAAGGTAGAATATTCGTATTGTGACAATTTTGTGATTAATAAAACATCGGATTTTTCGAGCGGCGTAGTTACGTATCCGAACCCTTTCGGGCGATGTCGTAAACATTCGGAGGTGGAGTTCCACCGCCGAATTTTTTCGACGTCGCTCGAATAATTTCGACGTCGCACGAATCGCACTAGGGGTGGACTCCCTTAAAAGAAAAATACGCCTAAATGCTATGATGAAAATGGTCCATGGTCACATACACTATTCCGCGTCATCATAACGCCAAGAGCACGTCGAAAATTGTCAGTCGAGTAGCATATTTTGGACGCGATGTGGACGTGATGTAGAAGCTGCTTTCATTGCATATGTTCAGGCCTTCAAGTCGGTACTCGGTAGATCTATCTTTAATTTATTTGTCGACCTTTTTTTTCATTTCTAGTAAAAAATATTGATTGCAACCTAAGTATAATATCAACGAGCATACAACAAATTCGCCATGATAATGATTTTTCGTCTGAGTTGGTCGTGAGATAATTGATATTTCGAGCCTAGGGTCGATGATGACAGGAATCTTGATAAGAAAATATTCATCATTATTTTCTTTTTTTCTCCAGATGCTTTCCAAATCATTTTCATTTGTAAGATCAACACCAGGATTTTTTCGGTAAAAAGCTATTCAAGTGCCTTTGAGTGAAGAAAGAAAGGAAAATAAATCCCGCGCAGAACAAGGAAGTGTTTTGAAGAACAATTTCTTACTCCGTCTAGTTCGTGATGGACAGTTTAATTCATAAATTTAGGAATGCGTCGTTACAAAATATGGCGCAATCCAAATAAAGATAAGACCATTATTTTTCCATTTCGATTAACTTTTCTCCTTTCCAAAGATTCTTCGAACAATTCCCAGTACCATTTTCTCTGTTTTCAAAACATATCGCATGAGGAAACTCATCAAAGAGATTTTAAGTCCGAAAAGGTTAAATTCCACTAAATCAATAATCCGAGTAGAGTAATCAAGCTTTGCCTAGGGGCTGATATTATGGCCAGTTCTAACATTTATTAAGTCTCATGGCTAAATCATCAATATATACATATGTGTGGCACGAAAATAAACGCTTTAACCAAAGCATTACCTGAATTAACTTCCCTATTACAAAATGCTCGAGAAAACACCGAGACAAAAGAAGAAAATGCTGATAATCAGCATTTTCTCCTTTTGTCTCAATGCTTTCTGTGCTAAATTATGCATATATTTTACCTTTGGAAGCATCCATTTTGTCGTCTGGGGCGGCTTTCAAATTAGATGACCCTAATATTTTGTTAGGAAGAGTTAACGTTTTCCCAAACAAGACCTGGTTTTGACGTCCCTTACAGAAAAGGCTTGAGAAAACATTGAAACAAAAGAAGAAACTGCTGATAACCAGCAGTTTCTCCTTTTGTCTCAATATTTTCTATGCCGCATTTTAGACCATTGCTATCGTTAATAACATCCATTTTCTCATTTTTGGCAGTTTTTGAAGTGGACCACCCTAAAATTTTGCCGTTTGGGAAAGGGTTAAATAAATCCCAATTTTGCATCACACTTATTGCCAAGTTATTGGTCTAAGCTTACCTCTGATGATTGAAGACCAAGTCTCGCCCGGATGGCGCGTAATCCCATTCCATGTCAACTGCGGCCAGGTAATACGTCCTTAATATACAGTGTACGCTCGGACAGACGGACAAACACGCAAGTAAACGCAGTAATTGACACAACATGGTGGAGAAAGGGGTTTATTCCATTAAAATTGCGAATTAAGGAGAGTATTTATGAAGTTAAGTTTCTAAGCAGTTTTTGATAGTGTCTTTCTTTCCTTAGAGAGAATTCGTTCTACTATAATCGAATATGTAACACAAACGATTAAACTTAAATCAAATTCTGCTGCATAACTACTTCTTGTTTCAAAATTTTTAAATTTGATTTCCTGTTTTTGTTTTTACTTCAGTCAGATGTAAATTTAAAAGCGTCTTTAAAGAAGTTCCAAATAATGCACACAAGAAAAGGTCAGCTATTCCCAAACGTTGAAATCTACATACTAGTCCATAAATAGTAACACACGTTAAAGCGTTAACGTCTGAATAGCGTTGACGTTCCGTACTAAATGAGCCGGTGATACGTCAACTGTCACTGTTTTATAATATACATTGTCGTAACCCTTTGTTCTTGCTCTATCCATCTAATTGATACGTTAACATTATAAACGTTGCTTGCTACTGGACGTCATATACGTAAAATTTATCCTATTACCAAACTGTGACGCCTTTTGACGTTCCATAATATAACGGCTTGGGAAAACATTGTGGAAAATGAAGAAAGTGCTTGCGACAAGCAATTTCTTCATTTACCACAATGTTTTCTAGCCAAAAAATCTAATTTCCATTCATTTGAAATTGTCGTCTGTAATATATTTGGATTTTGACAATTTTGTCGTCTTCTGGTAATCTGATGCTTATGGAGTCCCGGGTCAGATTTCCGGCCGCAACGAGATCATTTCCGTCTGTTGTATCCCATCAATGGTTGGATAATCCTAGCCCTTGTTGAGATGAGCAGCTGGAGGTTGATATTCAAGTATTTTGGTAGTAGTACTAGTGAGAGAAATACTAAGAATCAACGAATCATTGGGTACTGCTGCTGTTGCGATGTCCACAGTCAAGTGTAATGCTGTTCAATGATGTTACAGTATCTCGTTATCTCAAAAGTTGCCTCTATACGGAATATCATTGTTCGCTGATAGCTTCTTCACAAGACTGTACTCAGATACAAAAGTATCTACAAGCATGTCTCAAACGCCACACATAAGCGTTGTTTTTCCAGTCCCTCGCCCATAGAGATTTTGAGAACCAAAAAGCCAACCACGATGGAACAGAAACAAAACCCATACACAATGTCCTTTTCGATTTTTTTGTATTATGCACATTTTAATCTTAAAATAGTACTTTCTTTTAACAACAAGAGCCGTCAGAGACGGACAATGCTCCCCGAATAAGGCATTGTCACAATAAATGTATGCCATGGAGAGTTAACATAAAGCTAACAAATTTTAAGCCCCCTTTTTCCATGACATATTTTTTACACGCAAATTTCAAATAGTTTATTGTGAAGGGCATCTGATTTGCTACTCAAATATGAAATTTCATCAAATTCTGACCGTTAGACTAGGAGAAATTAGAGAAAAACTGTATTTTACCTTAAGTCCCCTTTTCCCATAACGAGGCCTCAAATCCAAAAACCGGGAAAAGTACATCGGCATTATGTCATAGGAAGTTCACATGGTAAGTTTTATTTGATTTGGCCCAAGGATTATGGGGAAATCTCTATGGACAGACGGACGGACGGACGGAATGACGGACGGACGAACAGACAAAGCGGCGACTTTATGCTCTCCCTTCGGGGAGCATAAAAATACATCCAACAACTAGAAGACCTGAAGGTCTTGAGTCGCTCCACAGGCCTGAATTTCATGTAGATTGTTCAATGCTTGTGTTTCATAGAGCTAAAAGAAAGTAACAAAACAAGAGCTGTCACTGTAAGATGACAATGCCCCCGACACCGCTTTGATTTTAAATTATGGCCAATCTATGTTCAAGGTCAAGGTCATCCAGGGGTCAAGGTCACCAAAGTATGTGCCTACAGAAAGGTACTGTACCAAGGAATGTTGTGGTAAAGTATGAAGCGAATATGTTAAGTAATAAGGAAGTTATGGCCAATGTTAAAGTTTTTGGACGGAATGACGGACGGACGGACGGACAGATGGACGGACGGACAAGTCAAATTTATGATGCCTCCCTATCGGCGGCATAACTAGATTGTTCAAAATGTGTGGTTCTTGAAGCAAAGAAAGTAAAATTACATGTTTGCCATTTGAGAAAGGTTAAAAGGAAATGGGAGAACATTCTAGCTTAGGATGTCACAAGCAATCAAAATTTTCCTTCTTCCCAACAGATCTAAATTAACAGAACATTGATTACTCCAGAATATTTCATATTTCTAAAAATAGATTTTGAGCTAAAAATAGATTCTGGGAAAAACCCTTTTCCAAAGATAATGCAAATGGCTGTCAAACCTGAATTTCTTGTAATATCAAGTACAAGTTTTCACTAGATTTTTCAATATGTGTTGCTCTTAAAGCAATTACAAAGTAACTAGAAAGCTGAAAATACATTCATATAAGATCTATTAGTTACAAAGCTTTGCAACAGTCTTTATTAGAGTGATCTAAATTTGGCTGTTAGAGTGAGAAAAAAAGTCACAATTAGCAATTTTGTCATATTGAAAGGCATATAACTGATGATTTTATATTCCTATCTAGCTAGGAATCACATTAAAACAAGATCCTAACTTCACCTACATCTTGTTTAAGTTTTTACCTGATTATTCAATATTTGTGGGTGTAAAAAGTGTAAAATCAAAGTCGAAAACAACAATTTTGTCAAATTCAAGGGCAGATAAATCATGATTTAAGATTCATATGAAGCTGAAAATTACACCAACACAAGATCTTATGGCCAGTAAGATAATGTGAAAGTTTTATGTTGATTGGTGGATATTTATGGTTGTTTGAGTAAAAATAAGGTCAAAAATGGTAGTTCTGCCAATTTCAAGGGCACATAACTCAAGAAGTAATATTCAGATCAAGCTGAAAATTGCACTCAGGTAAGATCTTATCAGCACTAACATTCTGACCAAGTTTTGTTTTGATTGATCAATATTTGTAGTGGCTAGACTGAAAACAAGTGAAAACAGCCGTTTTTTAATTCAAGGGCAGATCGAGGGCTTGGTGCAAAACTATTGTAACTACATTTTGTAAAATTTTACAGGAGAGGGAAAAAACTTATTGACTTTCTCAAAGTTAAAGAGGAAAAAATGTTTTTAAAATTCAAATATCTTTTTAGGTATACAGATTTGAAACCTGATATTAGAACACATGATGTATTCCTTCCTAAAGATCCAGAAAATGCAAAAAAATGAATTTCTTGAAAATATGTAGTTACAATAGTTTTGCACTGAGCCCTCGAGATAACTCCAGACTTTATGGTTCAATCAGAATTAATTGAAGGAATCTGATAGAGGACCACCTAAGGATCATTCCTGTGAAGTTTGATTTAAATCCATCAATTAGTTTCTGAGGAGAAGATTTTTAAAAAAAAAGTTGACGACCGGACGCACGGACGCACGGACGGACGCACGCACGACGGACACAACGCCATGACAATAGCCAGCTGGCCTGAAGGCCAGTGGAGCTAAAAATGATAAGTAAACAACAAAGAATAACAGGATAACAATGTAGCTCTACACGGACGCTTGTTACAACTAGACAGTCCTGGCGGCCTGGAAGCGCTCCACAGGCTTGATTGTTTGTCTTGTTGAATGCAATTTCAAAGGTTCAGGCTGCGCAAACAAGCCAATGCATGACCAAGCTGAAAATTACGAGCAAGTAAAATTGTATGGTCAGTAAGATTTCTGTGAAAGTTCTATATTGATTAGTTAATACAAATGGTTGTAAAAGAGAAAATAAAGCGGAAAATGGCAATTTTATCAATACCAAGGGCACATAACTCTTACAAAATTCAGATCAAGCTGAAAATTACACCAAGGCAAGATCTTGTAGTCACCAACATTCTGAATAAGTTTTGTCTTGATTGGCCAATATTTGTAGTTGCTAGGGTGAAAGCAATGTCAAAATAGAGCCGAAAATGTGATTTTGTCAATATGAAGGGCACATAACTCATGATATTAAATTCAGATCAAGCTGAAAATTATACCAAGGCAAGATCTTATGGTCATCAACATTCTGTACAAGTATTGTCTAGATTGGTCAATATTTGTATTCGCAAGAGTGAAAAGAAAGTCAAAATAGAGCCGAAAATAGCAATTTTGTCAATTTCAAGGGCACATAACTCATGATGTAAAATTCAGATCAAGCTGAAAATTATACCAAGGCAAGATCTTATAGTCACCAACATTCTCTTTTAGTTTTGTCTAGATTGGTCAATATTTGTATTTGCTAGAGTGAAAAGAAAGTCAACATAGAGCCAAAAATGGCAATTTTGTCAATTTCAAGGGCACATAACTCATGATGTAAAATTCAGATCAAGCTGAAAATTATACCAAGGCAAGATCTTATAGTCATTTACATTCTTTAATAGTTTTGTCTTGATTGGTTAATATTTGTGGATTTTAGAGTAAAATAAAAGTCAAAACCAGCTATTTTTGCCATTCAAGGGCAGATAACTCGGGTTATTCTGATTCAATCCAAATTCTTTGAAGGAATCTGAGAGAGGGTCACCCAAGGATCATTCTTGTGAAGTTTGATTGAAATCCATCTGGTAGTTTCTGAGGAGAAGATTTTTAAAGAAAAAGTTTACGGACGGACGGAAGCACAGACGCACGACGGACACACCGCCATGACAATAGCCCGCTGGCCTGTCGGCCAGTGGAGCTAAAAACAGGTCAAATAAAAGGTCAAGGTCAACAGGTCAAATGCCATGGTCCCAAATATAAGGTCTTGACAGAAGGCATTTATGTGTAAAACATAAAGACTATTCTATTTTCCTTCATGTACATTTGCCATATACCGTATAACTGGTAATTTTTGCGGGTGCAAATTTTTGCGGATTGGACCCAAAAATGGTACATTTTTGCGAATTCAATTTTTGCGAATTTTCAATCATTAGATCTTTAATTTTTAGATGAACTGTTCCATGTATTTAAAATGTTTTATTCAGTTAAAAGGCTATTAAAACAACTACCTATAAAACTGGCATATAACTATGTATTTAAAATAAAACAAGAACATAAAAACTGACATAATACAATCACAATACAGAAACAAGAGGGCCATTGGCCCTGAAGCGCTCACCTGAGATAAGAGCTTTCTGTATTTGTTGTAGCTTGCCTCTTAATGCAATAGTTATACTTAGATTTGAATTAGATACCTATTTTAAGACCCCATGTGACCCATATTCAAACTCTTCAGATATAAAGGAAACAAAAATTTGGAGCATGTTCAGGACAATCTTTCTGAATCAAATTCAGGTTGATTGGGCAAAAACTGAGGCCTCTAGAGTGCACACAAGGTTATTCTAAGATTTGACCCCTTGACCTAGTTTTTGACCCCAGATGACCCAATTTCAAACTTCTTTGAGATTTCATTGTTTAAAACGATCATTCTGATCAATTTTTAGGTTGATTGGGCAAAAATTGTGGCCTCAAGAGTGCACACAAGGTTTTTCTAAGATTTGACCCTGTGGCCTACATGTAGTTTTTGACCCCAGATGACCCAATTTAAAACTTCGCCTAGATTTGATCAAAACAATCATTCTGATCAACTTTCAGGTTAATTGAGCAAAATATGTTGCCTCTAGAGTGCACACAAGGTTTTTTCTAAGATTTGAACCTGTGACCTAGTTTTTGACCCAAGATAACCCAATTTCGGATTTGTTCAAGATTTTATCAAGACAACAATTCTGACCAATTTTCAGGTTGATTGTGCTAAAAATGTGGCCTCAAGAGTGCACACAAGGTTTTTCTAAGATTTGACCATGTGACCTAGTTTTTGACCCCAGATGACCCAATTTCAAACTTGTCCGAGATTTCATCAAGACAATCATTCTGAATAATTTTCAGGTTAATTGGGCAAAAAATGTGGCCTCTAGAGTGCACACAAGGTTTTTCTAAGATTTGACCCCAGATGACCCAATTTCGAACTTGTCCAAGATTCCATCAAGACAACAATTCTGACCAATTTTCAGGTTGATTGGGCAAAAAAATGTGGCTTCAAGAGTGCACACAAGATTTTTCTAAGATTTGACTGCATGACCTAGTTTTTGACCCCAGATGACCCAATTTCTAACTTCTTCGAGATTTCATCTAATCAATCATTCTGACCAATTTTCAGGTTGATTGGGCAAAAACTGTGGCCTCAAGAGTACACACAAGGTTTTTCTAAGATTTGACCCCATGAACTATTTTTTTACCCCAGATGACCCAATTTCAAACTTCACCTAGATTTGATCAAGACAACAATTCTGACCAATTTTCAGGTTGATTATGCTTAAAATGTGGCCTCAGGAGTGCACACAAGATTTTTCTAATATTTGACCATGTGACCTAGTTTTTGACCCAAGATGACCCAATTTTGAACTTGTCCAAGATTTCATCAAGACAAACATTCTGACTAATTTTCAGGTTGATTGGGCAAAAAATCTTGCCTCTAGAGTGTACACAAGGTTTTTCTAAGATTTGACCCTATGACCTAGTTTTTGACCCCAGATGACCCAATTTCAAACTTGTCCAAGATTCAATCAAGACAATCATTTTGACCAAATTTCAGGTTGATTGGACAAAAACTGTGGCCTCTAGAGTGCACACAAGGCAAAGTTTGACGGACGACGGATGATACACGACGGACGACGGACACAGCGGTATCACAATAGCTCACCATGAGCACTTTCGTTCTCAGGTGAGCTAAAAAAACATTTAGGGAAAAGAAGAACATGTTTATAAATATTTTCTCTTTATGCCTCAACATTTCGGTGCTATATTGCATACAAATCCTGTTGTATCATTCGTCATTAAATCTTAATTGTGACTTCATGTATCATTGATTTCTCAGTGTCTTTCTAAATTGCTCCATTTCTGTTTGTGTCAATGCCTATTAAAGGTGTGAAAACATACCTATCCATGAAGTAACAATAACAACATTTTTAACACCTGTAATGAATGTGGTGTAGATTATACTTAACCCATATAGATGCATTTAGATGATAAATTTAAGTCAACATATTTTTTTGTGAATTTAATTTTTGCGTTTTGATTATATCCGCAAAAATTAAGTTGCCGCAGAAATAACCAGTCATACAGTATTCAAAATATGATTGATGTCACTAAGTCTTGTCAGTTTCTCAAAACTTGGCATTTTGGACACCCCAGAAGATCCTTTTTAGCATGACCGGTCACATCTTATTTCAGGTATATGACCCATCATTAGCACCAAAGAGCCAGAGGCGAAATTTGAAAAATGCTAGTTGTTCCTAAACTGTGATACATTTCTAATCCATATACATACATAAGCATTTTGAACGATTTAGAATTTTGAATTAATGCATACAAAAATGTTCAAAATTACCTCCCTTGCATATAAATATGGAGTAAAATAATACATGTATTTGTAAATTATTTTCTTCCTGAAGCATACTCTTGAAATCTGCCACGATGAATCAACTTATGTGAAGTGTATTTACAAGAGTGTATAATTTGATGCATTTCGTAAGGCTAGAAACTGGTGTTTTTAATGATGGGTCATAAACCTTAAATGGGGACTTCATAACAAAATGCATTTCACTGATAAGTGATCACATATTCTGGATAAGCCTGTGTATCGTGGAATATCACAAACATCATGGGGCTTGATATATTGTTTGTTACAGAGTCAAACAAAATGTGGGGATTTTTGGCGTCCTTCGAGGGTGGTACACGCAGATTGGAATTTCCCGCAGTATAATCACCAGTTAGCACTCTAGCTCTATACATATGTTTGTTGTTGTTGCCATCCCGTGGTGTGTATGTGTCCTGGTCTGAGTAGGAAGACTGTACGGCGAAATATACACCGGCACCCAGGGCAGTGGCTGTAAGTAGAGTGAATGTGTAAAACATTAGCGTTAGCTAGATCTGTTATCAATTTATACACAACCAACTTAGTAGCTTGATAATGATCAAGTGTGGATCCAGCCATTTATCCTAGGCAGAAGAGAAAGGTCTTATCAATGTTGGCGCATGAAAAATTGATAAAAGATATTTTGATAACTTCCCTTTGCACAATTTAACCCTCTACCAAACAACAAAATTTTAGAGTGATCCGCTTCAAAAACTGCCACAAATGATGAAATGGATGTGATTAAAGTAAGGATTTGTGTAAAATAAGGCACAGAAAATATTGAGACAAAAGGAGAAACTGTTGTTTATCAGAAGTTTCTTCTTTTGTTTCATTGTTTTCCCAATCCTTTTCTATTAGGGACGCCAAAACCAGGTCTTGTTTGGGAAAGGGTTAAGGGAAGGTTAGGATGGCTTTACCCCTTCAACGAGGATCCACGCATACTGACCAGAATGTATAAACCCATATCAACACAGTCAGGCCTTTTGGCACCCCACGAGAGAAAGGTATGAGAAAACATTGTAGATAAAGAAGAAATTGCTTGTAACAAGCAATTTCTTCATTTCCCACAAGGATTTCTACCGAAAATTACCTTAAATTATTAAATTTCATTCACTTGAAATTGTTGTCTGTATCATCTTTGTACTTAACAGGCTAAGAAGAGGCTAGACCCGTATCTATGAAGGTCCAAGATGCGATAAGGGTTTCTTACCATTTTTTCCACAGTAACTTCTGTTGAATCCAAGATAATTTATACTATCTAAAGCGTTCACAGCAGTGCCATGCCAAAGTTTTCTCTCATTCTTCTGTTTTGGATTCATGCTCTCCATCTGCTTCTTCTTGGCTGCATATTGTGCATACAGTGTAACATTCTGTATTCTTTCTATCTGTAAAAAACGATTGAGTAAATGATTTTTTTCTGTTATTTTGCCGCAGCAGACGCACCAAACCATGTGTTAGATTTCCAACAACTGTGTAAAGCAAAATCCCAGCCAAAAGCTGCTTGTCCCATATAGATTATACTGATAACTTGAAATGAGATTTTTTTCTTTTGCCTCAATGTTTTCCCAATCTTATTCTATTACAGACATCACTGCTGTTAGCATTTTGCAAAATTAATGGTTAATCCTCTTATTGATAAGGACAACTACTTACCTTCTGAATCTTTGGTTGTCGCCCTAAACTACCAGTAAAATCATTCAGCACTTCTTGATACTCCTTGTCTGATGATGCAAGAGAAATGAGTCTGAGCTGTTGACCATCTTTCATGACAGACCAGTGCTTTGGAGTTTCATGGCCCACATCTGCAATTAATGTATACAACTGACACAGTAACAAAATGATAAATGAACGCTTTCGAAAATGACAAAACTTTGGGGTGTTCCAATTTGAAAGCTGCAACAGACAACAAAATGGATATTGATAAAGATAGAATTTGTGTACAATATAGCATGGAGAATATCGAGACAAAAGGAGAAACTGCTGGTTATCAGCAGTTTCTTCTTTTGTCTCAATGTTTTCCCAAGCCATTTCTATAAGAGACGTCAAATTCAGGTCTTGTTTGGGAAAGGGTTAATCCAATCATCCACCCATGGGGGTGTTGCTGTCAAGATTCAAAGAAGATGTAGAGGACAACATATATAAATGCTAACTAAAACTTGAATTTCTAGCTGCATTGATTTAGAATATTCAGAGAGAAGGAGAAAATGCTCGTCATGCACCTTATTCACATTCCCTCTATGTTTTTAAAATCTTTCACATGGAGGCTGACCTCAAAACCAGGTATTTTTAGTGAAAAAGAAATTTTGATGAAGCAACTTGCCTTTAATCAGGTCCTTTCTAATGACAGGAAACTTTGTCTTTGGTTGTTTAACATCCCATTCTTCCATGTCTTGAAAACTAATCTCGTATTCCCCACCAGATCTGTCCTTTATCCGCACTGTTTTATCCTTTCTTGAATATGCCGTCTCGATTGTCAAGTTTTCTCTGTCTGGGAATGGGTATGTTTTCTTATCCTTCACATAGTACCACTTGATAGCATTGGTGACCAATTTAGCGAGTCTCTTTTTATCTATAGATCGTTCCATAGCCAGCATGATTTTACCAACTTCCTCATTAACGTCCATAATATTGCGTGGTTGGCCAGTCAGATTTATGGCTGAGTGTTCAGTGTCTATATCTACTAACACATGGTTGTTCAAGCCACTGTCTTTAATTGCTTTGATCTGAATGGAAAGGGAAAATATATAAATAAAAAAAACAAGAGTGCCATGGTCACAATATACACCGCCCCAGAGACAAAGTTTTAAGGGGGCATAACTCAGGCAAAAATCAATGAACCATAAAATTCTTCCTTCATGCACACCTACCAATTGAGGTGATAACATTTCAAAAAGATCCAGGAAGAAACTTAGGAGGATTTGCGCTCACAAGAAAAGTGGACATACAGACAGACAAATATATGGACAGACAGACGGACGGATGGACAGATGGAGAAGATGACGCCAATATATGACTGCCTCCGGCGGCGTATAACAATAGGTTTTTGACCATCCAGTGGGCTCTTCAATTTGCCCTTGAATTTATTTCCTTGAACCTACTATGTTGTTCTAGTTTAACTTTACTCTATACAGCCATATTCAGGGTTGCCAGCACTTTGGTGAAACAAAATTCCCTGACTTTTCACTGACTTTTCCCTGACCAATTTTATGTTTTTCACTGACCAAAATTGTTGAACACTTTCATTCTAAAATAGTCGCCTTAGACCACTTCTTTTTTTTTAGGTTTACAGGTTGCCTAAAAAAGTCCTGACCCTTGACCTAGCAAGTGGAGAAACCTAACATTTTTCCCATTTTTATGTGAATATTTTTTTACAGTCGAGCTAGTTGTAAAGTAGGGAAGAAATCCTTTTTTTAGCCATACCTGCTGATTCAAAATATCTAAACAGTTATAAAACTAATAAGGGACATAAATGTGATAAAATAAAACTGATGAGCTTTGATTATAATATGCCAGCTGTTTACATCGGACAAAAATTAATAGACAGAAAAGAAAATGCCTATCCTGCGCCTGAAACATGATAAATAATCTATTGATTAGTTAGTTAAATGCTCTTTTCTGGTGTTATATTCCTACAATACAACTGAAAATCAAATTGATTAGTCAGCTCTGCAGGCAAGGGTTGCAAAGCCTTTAAATCTGTAGGCTGAATGAAGTTCTAAGATAAAAAACTGGTAATTATAATCACCAGGTTAAGATGGTAATGCTTCTTAAAATCACTTTTATACCTTGTTTACTGTTATTTGAATTTAATGCTTAATTGTGGGTGTGATGATATATTTGAATATCACATGCCTCTCAGGGCAATAGTACATATTGTCTACCCGAGACCGGTAATATTGACCGAGGCTTCAGCCGAGGTCAATATTACTGGTTCGAGGGTAGACGATATGTACTATTGCCCTGAGAGGCATGTGATATTTATTTTATTATACCGAAAAAGAAACAACATAAAAAATTTAATCTACAATTTATCTAACTTTATAAGTCCTTCACCTTTAATAAAAAAATGTTAAAATCAACTGAATGCCTTATCCATTCGTATTTGTGACATGCACGCAAAGGCAGGCCTGTCATCACTTTTGCCTGGTTAATTCCATGATCTCTAGATCTAGATGAGAAAGAGATCAGGCTAAGCAGAGGTAAACTGATTTTGCATTTGGAAAAAAAAAACATAAAGTAAGACAGAATAAACAAGGTGTCAAACTGTCACAAGATACGCCCGTAACACTGCTTTATGTCGACAGGGGGAGCAGGTTGGTAAAAGTTTCATGGTCCTAGCTATTATACTTTTTGAGATATGCCCTGGACAAAAATGAAGTATGAAAAATAACAAAGGGCAATAACTCAAAAAATAGGCCAGGTAGAGTTATGGTTCTTGTGCACTGCACTCCCCCTTGGTGAGATCTAAACACCCATGAAGTTTCATGATCCTAGCTATTATACTTTTAGAGATATACTCCTGACAAGATTCAAGTATGAAAAATAACAAAGGGCAATAACTCAAAAAATAAGCCAGGTAGAGTTATGGTTCTTGTGCACTGCACTCCCCCTTGGTGAGATCTATACACCCATGAAGTTTCATGATCCTAGCTATTATACTTTTAGAGATATACTCCGGACAAGATTCAAGTATGAAAAACAACAAAGGGCAATAACTCAAAAAATAGGCCAGGTAGAGTTATGGTTCTTGTGCACTGCACCCCCCCTTGGTGAGATCTATACACCAATGAAGTTTCATGATCCTAGCTATTATACTTTTAGAGATATACTCCGGACAAGATTCAAGTATGAAAAACAACAAAGGGCAATAACTCAAAAAATAGGCTAGGTAGAGTTATGGTTCTTAGACACTGCACTCCCCCTTGGTAAGATCTATACACCTATGAAGTTTCATGATCCTAGCTATTATACTTTTAGAGATATACTCCGGACAAGATTCAAGTATGAAAAACAACAAAGGGCAATAACTCAAAAAATAGGCCAGGTAGAGTTATGGTTCTTGAGCACTGCACTCCCCCTTGGTGAGATCTATACACCCATGAAGTTTCATGATCCTAGCTATTATACTTTTAGAGATATATTCCGGACAAGTTTCAAGTATGAAAAACAACAAAGGGCAATAACTCAAAAAATAAGCCAGGTAGAGTTATGGTTCTTGTGCACTGCACTCCGTAATCATGAGAAGAATATAACTGCCAAGTTTAAAGTCAATCGGACTTAAGGTGACAGAGTTATGCTCCGGACAAAGAAGTGGACGCCGCCGGACGCCGGACGCCAAGGGTGATCCCATAATACGTCATGTCTTCGACGGGCGTATAAAAATCTAGTTTCAGTAAATTAGCTTAGAATGCATGAAGTGTCGATACTGATCAGCATGTGCAGTTCGCACAGACTGACTAGGAACCATACTTCTTAACGTTTTCCAGATGGTCCCTTTTTGCGTAACACGCCACATCATTTAAGCGTATTTATGTTAAACTAGCTATGATTCAGCAAATATTGTGCTTTGAAACAAAGTGACGTCACGGTGACGTCATAAAAAACCCAGAATTTCTATTTATAGTACGCTCAGCGGGTAATATGAAAAAATATTAACCGGTTAATATTATCTGAGCAGTGAATATTACGAAATATTAGGTTTGTAATTATTGAATGATTAGGTTACGTGAGGTATAATAAAGTCAAATATCAAATGCCTAAAGACTGCCATAGCCAATGAAAACCTTCAAGGCAAACATCTTTCAACCTTTGAAATTTTTTTTCCCTGACTTTTGAGGATTTTCAAATTCCCTGACAATTCCCTGACCTTGAAAAAATATCCAATTTCCCTGACTTTTCAAGACTGCTGGCAACCCTGATATTGAAATCCAATATTTAATCTTCTAACATTATTATTGGGATCAATTTTTTGCAACTTTTTGTTCATTTATCGAAAAATGACTATCTCAATTCTTTTGGCAAAGTGAATAGCGCACTCGACTTGTAGCCCAGTGGTTACAAGTTCAAGCCTCGCTCGGGGAAGGTGTGTCTTTGGGCAAGACACTTCATTGTCAGCCTCAGTCTACCCAGCTGTTCGAAGTGGGTAGTAGGGAGGTAAAAGTTTCTGCCTCTTCTCTTCCACTTGTAAAGATGTTTCGAGTTAAAAAAAAGTTTGTTTATGTTCTGTGTTATTCACTTTATATAGAGCACTAGTTACATGGAGATTAGTTACCATACACTAGTTCAGCTAGTGGTGCCTTGATAAGCGGGGCAAAATAAGCACAAACAAACAAACAAACTAAGTCATCAATTAATCAAATTAATTAACTCGTTTACAGCCAGCAAAATTTAGACTTGTCTTATTTCAAAGATGTTGCAGAAACCAATTTCAAGTGAAAGAATTTTACTTTTAATGTCTTTCTTGGTAGAAACTTTTGAGGGAAATGAAGAAATGGCTTGTTACAAGCCATTTCTTCATTTGCCACAATGTTTTCCAATGCCTTTATTCCACAGGGCGTCACAAAGCTGCATTATGTCGTAATGGATTAATCCTGCATACCTTTGATCTATGAAGATTAGCAATTTCTTTATTCTTTATAGATTTCTCTATCCAATCATTCTCTACATGTTTTTTAAGTTGTACAATCGCTTTCCTCATGGTGTCCTCATTTCTGCCATAAATGGTCATTGAACATGTGTCATCTGTGCTGGGTGATTTATGCTTGCTTCTGGGCTGATCGTTGTCTGATTTTCTACTTGACGGTCTTCTAGGAGATTGATCTGTAAAATATTTATTGAGATAACTACACTTCACCTTAACCCTTTCCTTATCAACTAAAAGTGTATGTGGTTAAATTTGAAAGTTGATGCAGATGATGAAAATCAAAATCAATAAATAAAATACTCTATAATGGATGTCAAAATAAGCCAAGTCTTTATTTCCTACCGTGTTTTCCTACCCTTTACCTTTTTAAGTCTCAAAATATAACGAAAAGAACAAAACAAACATTTTATCAGGCGAGTACATAGTACATAGTCGCATACAAATTCAATACAAAATATAATTACAAGGTCGGTCACATCCATACCATATCACTCTCATGCTCTCTTTCCCTCCTTTCGTCCTTCTTCTTTCTCGCCACTCTTGCCCATATTGGTTACAGTTGATGGCTCAGATAGACAATATTAATAATGAAGTACATGTTTTGGATGTTAATGGTTTCAAAGCGTAATATCTTTTTGGGGATGACATATATTCACAAATTGATTACAAAAACAACATTATAAAATAGTGCATGGTTTAAATTTGAACATACTTGGTTTATCCCAGTATTTTTGTTGATAAATTTTTTACACAAATGTGTGTACTTAGAAAAAACGAGTGAAAAATGATATTCGTCTTCAACATCACCATTGTTACAAGTTTGACAAAGTCTTTCGTTTCTCTGTGTTCTATTTCAAGCATATCTGCCAGACTGAATATACAAGTGGGTTACAGAAAAATTTGTCTGTGCCATGCTTCTAACTTCATATGAAAAAGTTACCATCTCATTTCATTAATCAAAGGACTGAAGGTCCTGAAAGTCGCCATGAGGATGATACCATGATATTTTGGAACTTTGAATATTTGTGATCAATAATTCAGAATTTGAGACAAGAATAACCCGATAGTATTGTTTACAGGCAAACAGATGATAAGAGATCACAAAAGCTCACCCCCAAGCACTTACTGATCTAAAAAACAGCTGAATTACAAGCTCCTTTTGTTCAGGTTGCTGTTCAATTTCAGATGCTAAGCCTTTTCTATTTATTCAAGAGTTCTGTTTGGCAGATTCTAAGCAGAATCTGACTGGTAGAATGTAGTTTTACAACACTTTTAACGATCTGGAGGCCGTAGTTACGATATTTTATGACAACACTGACGGTTTATCAAAACATAACTTTAACCCAGTCTATTGTTAGCACAAAATCCATTGCTATTCACATGAATTTTCCGTGGTTTGTTCAAATTCAACATTTCCTTTCATAGATATTTTGGTATTTTCAGTAATTTTGGGGTTATCAAGGCTTTAAACGGTAAATTTAGCCATCGACAGTGGTGACGAACAGATTTATGTCAACTATTTTTGATCGTAAAGTTACGGAAAAAACTTATCTTAAAATTCTAATCTTAGCTGCGAACAATTTTTGTAAAACACACTTACGCAAAAAATTTGAACTTCCGTTCAAATCTACGAAAATAATGTGCGTAATTTCGTTGATAAAACGGGGCCCAGATCACTGGTAGAAATAACAGAAAAACACTAAGAGAAATGAAGAAATAACTGTTTCAATAGGCCTACAATTGTTATGAATTTACTGATTTGGTTATAAAGAGCAAAGCACTGATATATCCTTCTCTTAACAAGTCTGGTTTTGACGTCCATTGTAGAAATAATTTGAGAAAACATTGAGAGAAAAAAAGAGGTTGTTGATTATCATCAATGTGTTATCATCAATATGTCCCTTTTCCTCAGTGTTTTCTGTTCTTTTGGACTGGTACAGTTTTGTTTTTGTTTGTTTTTTTTTGGGGGGGGGGGTGGATTATGTATGCACCAATACACTTGATTGATTCAAGATCTATACGAATAAATGCTTAAGACCAGGATTTGATATAGTATCAATATTGCGTCTTCTGCCTTGATTTTTTAATTATAGTCCAGTCACAATATAATGACACATGTTTACAAATTTTACAGTAACTAGAATATCACTGAAAGTGATCATACCCCCCAAAAGCGCAGTTTTTGTGCATTTTGAGAAGTTGATTTCATTTGAACCGGGAGTTGTTCAATTGGGAAATAGAGCTAACAAAAAATCAACAGACCAAACAACACATGTAAATATTGCAAAAAATACCAATTTTCAACAAAAGGACAAAGCTCATTTAACAATCCCAAAGCCCTGCCCTGCCATGCTGATATTTTTCAATAAACCAAAAATTCACAACCATGTATTGAATCAAGGTACATTCCTGTAAGATTTGGTTCAAATTTACCGTATAATTGCTTTTTTAAAGAATTTTCTCATGATTTCATTAAGTCTGATAAGCCCTGCCCTGCCATCACCACTTTTTTTGCAAATCAAAAATTCACAAACAAATTTTTGAAATAAGTCACCAAATGAACATTCCTGCCAATTTTGGTAACAAAACACCGAATCAAAAATTCACAATCAAGTTTTGAAAAGAGTCACCCAAGGAACATTCCTGCCAAGTTTGGTAAGAATTGACTCAGTGGTTAAGGAGAAGATTTTTGAACAATTATCTGACAATTTCTCGAAGTTGAATTAGCCCTGCCCTGCCACACCCACATTTTTTGACGAATCAAAAATTCATGAACATGTATTGAATACAATCCCTTGAGGGACATTAGTGCTAACTTTAGTTCAAAATGGTCCAATAATTGATTTTTAAAGATTTTTCACATGATTTCTCTAAGTCCAATAAGCCCCGCCCTGCCACGCGCACAATTTTTGATGAATCAAAAATTCATGAACAAGTTTTGAAAAGGGTCACCCAAGGAACATTCCTGCCAAGTTTAGTAAGAATTGGCCCAGTAGGCAAGGAGGAGAAGATTTTTGAAGAATCATCGAACGATTTCTCGAAGTCGGATAAGCCCCGCCCTACCACGCCCACATTTTTTGGCGAATGAAAAAATTATGAACATAAATTGAATACACTTACTCAAGGGTCATTCCTGTCAAGTTTGGTTCAAATTGGCCTAATAATTGATTTCTAAAGATTTTCACATGATTTCTCTAAGTCTGATAAGCCCCGCCCTGCCACGCCCACAATTTTTGACAAATCAAGAATTCACGAACAAGTTTTGAAAAGGGTCACCCAAGGAACATTTCTGCCAAGTTTAGTAAGATTTGGCCCAGTAGGTAAGGAGGAGAAGATTTTTGAAGAATCATCGAACGATTTCTCGAAATCGGATAAACCCGGCCCTGTCAAGCCCACATTTTTTGGTGAATGAAAAAATCATGAGCATACATTGAAAACATTCACTCAAGGGTCATTCCTGTCAAGTTTGGTTCAAATTGGCCTGATAATTGATTTTTAAAGATTTTTCACATGATTTCTCTAAGTCCGATAAGCCCCGCCCTGCCACGCCCACAATTTTTGACAAATCAAAAATTCACGAACATGTTTTGAAAAGGGTCATCCAAGGAACATTCCTGCCAGGTTTAGTAAGAATTGGCCCAGTGGTTAAGGAGGAGAAGATTTTTGAAGAATTATCGAACGATTTCTCGAAGTCGGATAAGCCCCGCCATGCCACGCCCACATTTTTTGGCGAATGAAAAAAATATGAACAGACATTGAATACAATTACTCAAGGGTCATTCCTGTCAAGTTTGGCTCAAATTGGCCTGATAATTGATTTTTAAAGATTTTTCACATGATTTCTCTAAGTCCGATAAGCCCCGCCCTGCCACGCCCACAATTTTGGACGAATCAAAAATTCACGAACAAGTTTTGAAAAGGGTCACCCATGGAACATTCCTGCCAAGTTTAGTAAAAATTGGCCCAGTGGTTAAGGAGGAGAAGATTTTTGAAGAATTATCTAACGATTTCTCGAAGTTGGATAAGCCCCGCCCTGCCACGCCCACATTTTTTGGCGAATGAAAAAATCATGAGCATACACTGAATACAATCACTCAAGGGTCATTTCTGCCAAGTTTGGTTCAAATTGGCCTTTTAGTTGATTTTTAAAGATTTTTTTTACATGATTTCTCTAAGTCCGATAAGCCCCGCCCTGCCACGCCCACAATTTTTGACGAATCAAAAATTCACGAACAAGTTTTGAAAAGGGTCACCTAAGGAACATTCCTGCCAAGTTTGGTAAGAATTGGCCCAGTGGTTGAGGAGGAGAAGATTTTTAAAGAAAAAACCAACAGACGGACCAACAGACCAACAGACCAACAGACCAACAGACAGACCGACAACCTGACTCCTATATACCCCCCAAATTGAATTTGGGGGGTATAATAAACAAAAGGTAATCCTTGTTAATTTTCAGTTCAACGTTGCATGTCTTGGTTCAAATCTTGAAGGTGTAAGGGACCTGCAAGATTCGAACCATCACATGCAAATTTACAGAAGTTATGACTTTGCTATTGCGTTTTTGCAAGGGTAAATTTTGTAAACATGTGCCATGATATCGTTAATTAAAGGACTATAAGTATGTAAAGACCCGGTAATCAAAGATACATGTTCGTGTAAGATTAGCTTTATTTGATTAAAAAAGGCGTTCTTATACAGTAGTACATGACACCAATTTCAACCCCCATCCACCCCACGAATCTAATATCACGGCGGGGAATCACCTGACATAATATTTTCGATATTTTCCAACAATTCTGTCAAAAGATAACCGATTGGAAAAGAAGAATTTGAGCAGAGACAGCGGGAACACTCCATGACTTTGCTGAATGCCAAGGATAATCTTTGAAAAATCAGCTGATATGAAAGTTATTGACGACCAACCAAAACTTAATCTGGTCGTCAATAACTTTTTTATCACTTGATTTGTAAAAGAGTTACCACCCATCTGATATCGGGCGTTTTACACTTTTTTCTGTTTCAAACCGATTTCAAATTGGTCAAGTATTTACAAAATTATTGACGATTTACGGAAATTTAGTGTCACATGATTCCCCACCGATGTATATGATGCCCTTATTTTGTTAACAATAGTTTATGTAGTAACTACAGGGAAATCTGGCAATGAATATTTGATAAAAATAAGTTCTTTATATAGGTTACTATAAAAGATATGTGTTGTTACATTTGACCTTACAATGAATATTTGATGGAATTGAATGACCTATTTTGGATCATTTTGTCCTTGTTTTATGCGCCCCTACTAAGTTTGAATTCATAAAAAACCAAAATTTAACGGTAACTTGTTCCCATTCTTGTTTTATTTGCACAAGTATAAATTAGAGATAATTTTGGTGTAGGTCTCATACCCTGCCAGTCAATATTACAAAAATTACAGATCAAAGAAAAATGTTCATTTTTCTTAAACATGGAAAAAATTCAGTCGCAAAATCATAAACCTTAAGTATAATCAAGAGTTTTTTTCTCAATTTTGTTTTTCATTGTTTTGTATGTAGCTTACTTATGTTACTTACATATCTGTTGTAGCATACAAGCTGAAAAATGTCAGATATTATCATCTTCTTGGAAACAAGAGGCCCAGGAGGGCCTGAATCGCTCCACTGGTTAAAGTGGAAGAATCATCCCATGATTTCTTGTAAGCCTTACACAGCGGCAGCCAATTCTTGTTATTTGTGAAAAAATTTTGAAGAGAGACTCAAAGAACATTCTTGCAAAGTCTGGTTAAAATTGGCCTTATGGTTGATTTTTAAAGAATTTTCTTATGATTTCTCTAAGTCTGATAAGCCCCTTTCTCCCTGCCACGGCCACATTTTTTTGACAAATATAAAAATTTGTGAACAAATTTTAAAAAGAACAACTAAAGGCACATTCCTGCAAAGTTTGGTTCAATTGGGCAAACTGGTTGATTTTTTAAGAATTTTCTTATGATTTCTTTAAGTCTGATAAGCCCCTTCCTCCCTGCCGTGGCCACATTTTTTGACAAATGTAAAAAATTGTGAATAAATTTTGAAAAGAGAGACTCAAAGAACATTCCTGCAAAGTCTGGTTCAAATTGGCCCTATGGTTGATTTTTAAAGAATTTTCTTATGATTTCTTTAAGTCTGATAAGCCCCTTTCTCGCCGCCACGGCCACATCTTTTGACAAATATAAAAATTTGTGAACAAATTTTGAAAAGAATGACTCAAGGCACATTCCTGCCAGGTTTGGCTCAAATTGGCCCAATGGTTGATTTTTAAAGAATTTTCTTATGATTTCTTTAAGTCTGATAAGCCCCTTTCTCCCTGCCACGGCCACATTTTTTGACAAATATAAAAATTTGTGAACAAATTTTGAAAAGAATGACTCAAGGCATATTCCTGCCAGGTTTGGTTCAAATTGGCCCAATGGTTGATTTTTAAAGAATTTTCTTATGATTTCTTTAAGTCTGATAAGCCCCTTTCTCCCTGCCACGGCCACATTTTTTGACAAATGGAAAATTTGTGCACAAATTTTGAAAAGAATGACTCAAGGCACATTCCTGCCAGGTTTGGTTCAAATTGGCCCAATGGTTGATTTTTAAAGAATTTTCTTATGATTTCTCTAAGTCTAATAAGCCCCGCCCTGCCACGCCCACATTTTTTGACGAATCAAAAATTCGCGAACAAGTTTTGAAAAGGGTCACCCAAGGAACATTCCTGCCAAGTTTGGTCAAAATTGGCCCACTGGTATATGAGGAGAAGATGTTTAAAGAAAAAGTTAACGGACGGACGCACGGACGGACGCACGACGGACACAACGCCATGACAATAGCCCGCTGGCCTTCGGCCAGTGGAGCTAAAAATATGAGATTTACGGAGTTGGTGCTTCCCCTTTCCCCGCCTTTTTTTGTAAAAGGGGGTCAATAACTAAACAAGAGTGCCTGAAAGGCACTGATATCGCTCACCTGAGTTCTTCATGTATTTGATTGTGTACAATATAGGTTTTGTTGTAAACAAATATATATGTCAGTATTATGTCATATTAAAATTATTGTAAACTAGTTTATCACTGAAAGTGATCATACCCCCAAACAGCACTGTTTTTGTGCATTTTGAGAAGTACATTTCATTTGAACTGTGATCTGATCAATTGGGAAAAAGAGCAAACAAAAAAATCAACAGACCAAACAACACATGTAAATGTTGCAAAACATACCAATTTTCAACAAAAGGACATAACTCATTTAAAAATCAACAAGCCCCACCCTGCCATGCCCACATTTTTTCAATTGATCAAAAATTCTCAACCATATATTGAAGACAGTCACTCAAGGTACATTCCTGTAAGGTTTGGTTAAACTTAGCCCTATAATTACCTTTTTAAAGAATTTTCTCATGAATTTGTTAAGTCCAATAAGCCCTGCCCCGCCAAGACCACATTTTTTGACGAATAAAAAATTCTCGAACAGATATTGTAACGAGTCACCCAATGATCATTTCTGCCAAGTTTGGTAACGAATTGCCTGATGGTTAAGGAGAAGAAGATTTTGGAAGAATTATCTAACGATTTCTTGAAGTCTGGTAAGCCCCACCCTGTAAGCCGATGTTTTTCACCCAATCAAAAATTCATGAACATGTGTTGAATACAGTCTCTCAAGGGACATTCCTGCTACGTTTGGTTCAAATTGGCCGAATAATTGATTTTTAAAGATTTTTCAAATGATTTCTCCTAGTCCGATAAGCCCCGCCCTGCCACGCCCACAATTTTTGACAAATCAAAAATTCACGAACAAGTTTTGAAAAGGGTCACCAAAGGAACATTCCTTTAAAGTTTGGTAATAATTAGCCCAGTGGTTAAGGAGGAGAAGATTTTTGAATAATTATCTTTCGATTTCTTGAAGTCTGATAAGCCCCGCCCTGCCACGCCCACAATTTTTGACGAATCAAAAATTCATGAGCATGTGTTGAAAACAGTCACTCAAGGGACATTTCTGCCAAGCTTGGTTCAAATTGGCCTGATAATTGATTTTTAAAGATTTTTCACACAATTTCTCTAAGTCCGATAGGCCTCGCCCTGCCACGCCCACAATTTTTGACGAATCAAAAATTCACGACCAAGTTTTGAAAAAGGGTCACCCAAGGAATATTTCTGCCAAGTTTGGAAAGAATTGGCCCAGTGGTTGAGGAGGAGAAGATTTTTGAAGAATTTCCTAATGATTTCTTTAAGTCTGATAAGCCCCGCCCTGCCACGCCCACAATTTTTGACGAATCAAAAATTCACGAACAAGTTTTGAAAAGGGTCACCCAAGGATCATTTCTGCCAAGTTTGGAAAGAATTGGCCCAGTGGTTGAGGAGGAGAAGATGTTTAAAGCAATTGTTGACGACGAACGACGCACGACGCACGCCGGACACAGGGTGATCACAAAAGCTCACCTTGAGCATGTTGCTCAGGTGAGCTAAAAAGATATATAAAATTCCAACATATCGGTAAAAATTGTTTCAAGTTTCATTTTACCTCCGTCTTATATCATAGAAATAATATATAACAATACTTTTTGTATTTTCAAAAGTGTCTATTATGGTTCCAGATCGTTAACAGTATGTCATATTGTGATGGATGCAACACCTACACATCGATTTCCCACCACTATTACGACATCCTCTCTGAGCATCCAGTGTTTCATTGCACTTAGGTTTATGATTATCAACAATTAACCAAACTGCGAAATCTTGGGGTGATACAATTTGAAAAGAGTTGCAGACGACAAAATATATATCAACCCTTTCCCAAACAACAACATTTAAGGGTGGTCCACTTCAAAATATGCTGCAGAAAGCAAAACAAAAGTTAATTCAGGTGTAATGGATGTACAATATAGCTCAGAAAATATTAAGATATTGAGAGCTGTCACTGTAAGATGACAATGCCCCCGACACCGCTTTGATAGTCATAAGGTCAAGGTCATCCAGGGGTCAAGGTCATCAAAGTATGTGCCTTCAAAAAGGTAATGTGCCAAGGAATGTTGTACTAAAATATGAAGTGAATATGTTAAGTAAAAAGGAAGTTATGGCCAATGTTAAAGTTTTTTTGCCAATGTTAAAGTTTTTGGACTTTGATCGTCACAAGGTCAACTCAAGGTCATCCAGGGGTCAAGGTCATCAAAGCATTTTCAACACATATTCATGCGCATTTTCGAGTTCAAAGTAAGAACAACGACCGAATTCTTCAGTATATTTTTATTACTACAAAAAAACCAACATATGTTAATGATGATAATTATATTAGAACTCGGAGTTTTTGTCGAAAAAGAGCGCAAACGAAATGGACTACGTTTTTCAATATATGAAAAGTCCATTAATATTCATAATTTCTAACTCATTAATATTCATGAAAGAGCACTTGCTAAGGGTGCTGGGGATTGAGTTAAAGGTCAACTACTACCTATATTTTCATTTTTATAGCGTGAAAAGTAGTTAAAAACAACATTTTTCACGATTCCTGTTTAAAATTTACCCCTCCAGTTAATAAGATAGAACATGTAGACAACTGACATATCTAAAAACTCGACTAGAGTGATTGTTCTTGATAGATGTCAACATGAGACGTCATTGGAGTTCAAAAACAACTAGAATATCACTGAAAGTGATCATACCCCCCAAAAAGGCAGTTTTTGTGCATTTTGAGAAGTTGATTTCATTGAACCGGGAGCTGTTCAATTGGAAAAATAGAGCTAACAAAAAATCAACAGACCAAACAACACATGTAAATGTTGCAAAAAATACCAATTTTCAACAAAAGGAAATAGCTCATTTAACAATCCCCAAGCCCTGCCCTGCCATGCTGATATTTTTCAATAAACCAAAAATTCACAACCATGTATTGAAGACAGTCAATCAAGCTACATTGCTGTAAGATTTGGTTCAAATTTACCATATAATTATTTTTTAAAGAATTTTCTCATGATTTCGTTAAGTCTGTTAAGCCCTGCTCTGCCATTACCACAGTTTTTGCAAATCAAAAATTCACGAACAAATTTTGAAATAAGTCATCAAATGAACATTCCTGCCAATTTTGGTAACAAAACACTGAATCAACAAGAGATGTTTGTAAAACATATATGCCCCCTCAAGGGCCTATATTTGATGTAGGTCAAAGTCCAAGGTCAAGTTAACAAGGTCCAAGGTCATGGTCTAATATGAAAGGTCTTGGTAGGAGGTGTCTATGTGTGAAATATCAAAGCTGTATATGTAAAAGTAAAATGAAACATAGGCCAGGTTAAAGTTTTTAAAAGTAGGCCAAATGCCAAGGTCAAGGTCATGGTCAAATGTGAAAGGTCTTGGTTGGAGGTGTCCATGTGTGAATTATCAAGGCTGTAGGTGTAAAAGGACATGATATATATGCCTAGTTTCAGTCTTTTTAAAAGTAGGTCAAACTCCAAGGTCAAGGTTGCAATATTCAAGGTCATTGTCAAATGTGAAAGGTCTTGGTAGGAGGTGTCTGTGTGAAATATCAAGGCTGTAGGTGTAATAGGACATAAGATAAAGGCTAGGCTAAAGATTTCTAAAAGTATGTAAAAAATCAAAGGTCAAGGTCACACAGGCCAATGTCATGGTCAAATGTGAAAGGTCTTGGTAGGAGGTGTCCATGTGTGAAATATTGAGACTGTATAGGTAACAGGACATGAGATATAGGCCTAGTTTAAGTTTTTTAAAAGTAGGTCAAACTCCAAGGTCAAAGTCCAAGGTCATGGTCAAAAGTGAAATATCTTGGTTGGAAGTGACCATGCGTGAAATATCAAGGCTGCATATGTAAAATGACATGAAATATAGGCCAGGTTAATGTATTATTAAAGTAGGTCAAACACCAAGGTCAAGGTCACATGGTCCAAGGTCATGGTCAAATGTGAAAGGTCTTGGTCGTAGGTGTCCATGTGACAAATATCAAGGCTGTATGTGTAAAAGGAATTGATATATCGGCTAGGTTAAAGTTTTTTTTAAAGTAGGTCAAAGTCAAAGGTCAAGGTCACAAGGTCCAAGGTCATGGTCAAATGTGAAAGGTCTTGGTAAGATGTGTCCATGTGTGAAATACCAAGGCTGTATGTGTAATAGCACATAAGATATAGGCCCAGTTTAATTTTTTTAAAAGTAGGTCAAACTCCAAGGTCAAGGCCACATGGTCCAAGGTCATAGTCGTATGTGATAGGTCTTGGTCGGAGGTTTCCATGTGTCAAATATCAAGGCTGTATGTGTAAAAGGACATGATATATTGGCCAGGTTAAAGTTTTTTAAAAGTAGGTCAAACCCCAAGGTCAAGGTCACAAAGTCCAAGGTCATGGTCAATTGTGAAAGGTCTTGGTAAGATGTGTCCATGTGTGAAATATCAAGGCTGTTTTTGTAAAAGGTTATGAGATATATGCCGGGTTTAATTTTTTTTAAAGTAGGTCAAACTCCAAGGTCAAGGTCACAAGGTCCAAGGTCATGGTTAAATGTGAACCATGTTGAAAGGAGGTATCTATGTGTGAGATATCAAGGCTGTATGTGTAAAAGGACATGAGATATAGGCAAGGTTAAGAATTAAGTGTAAAAATCAACAAAGGGAAATAACTCCAAGAATTTGATTGGCAGAGTTACGGTTCTTAAGCACTGCATCTCTCCATAATAAAATCTATTCACCTGTAAAGTTTCATGATTCTACCTTACATATTTTTCGAGTTGTGCTCCGGACAAGAATCAAGTTATAAAATCAACAAAGGGCAATAACTCAGAAAATTTGATCGGCAGAGTTACGGTTCTTGTGCACTGCACCTCTCCATAATGAGATCTATTCATCTGTAAAGTTTCATGATTCTACCTTACATACTTTTTGAGTTATGCTCCGGACAAGAATCAAGTTTGAAAATGAACAAAGGGCAATAACTCCAAAAATATGATCGGCAGAGTTACGGTTCTTGTGCACTGCACCTCTCCATAATGAGATCTATCCACCTGTAAAGTTTCATGATTCTACCTTACATACTTTTTGAGTTATGCTCCGGACAAGAATCAAGTTATAAAATCAACAAAGGGCAATAACTCAAAAAATTTGATCGGCAGAGTTACGGTTCTTGTGCACTGCACCTCTCCATAATGAGATCTATCTACCTATGAAGTTTCACGATTCTACCTTTAATACTTTTTGAGTTATGCTCCGGACAAGGTTTGGTCTACGGACAGACCGACCGACCTACGGACCGACCGACCGACCTTCCGACCGACCGACCGACCGACACTTGCAAAACAATATACCCCCATTTTCTTCGAAAGGGGGCATAAAAATTCACGATCAAGTTTTGAAAAGAGTCACCCAAGGAACATTCCTGCCAAGTTTGGTAAGAATTGGCTTAGTGGTTAAGGAGAAGATTTTTGAAGAATTATCTGACAATTTCTCGAAGTCGGATTAGCCCCGCCCTGCCACACCCACAGTTTTTGACAAATCAAAAATTCATGAACATACATTGAATACAATCACTCAAGGGACATAAGTGCCAACTTTAGTTCAAAATGGTTCGATAATTGATTTTTAAAGAATTTTCACATGATTTCTCTAAGTCCAATAAGCCCCGCCCTGCCACGCCCACAATTTTTGACGAATCAAAAATTCACGAACAAGTTTTGAAAAGAGTCACACAAGGAACATTCTTGCAAAGTTTAGTAAGAATTGGCCCAGTGGTTAAGGAGGAGAAAATTTTTGAAGAATTATCTAACGATTTCTCGAAAGTTGGATAAGCCCCACCCTGCCACGCCCACATTTTTTGGCGAATGAAAAAATCATGAGCATACATTGAGTACAATCACTAAAGGGTCATTCCTGTCAAGTATGGTTCAAAAATGCCTAATAATTGATTTTTAAGGATTTTTTACATGATTTCTAAAAGTCTGATAAGCCCCGCCCTGCCACGCCCACAATTTTTGACAAATCAAAAATTCACGAACAAGTTTTGAAAAGGGTCACCCAATGAACATTCTTGCAAAGTTTAGTAAGAATTGGCCCAGTGGTTAAGGAGGAGAAAATTTTTGAAGAATTATCTAACAATTTCTCGAAGTCGGATAAGCCCCGCCCTGCTACGCCCACATTTTTTTGGTGAATGAAAAAATCATGAATATACATTGAATACAATCACTCAAGGGTCATTCCTGTCAAGTTTGGTTCAAATTGGCCTAATAATTGATTTTTAAAGATTTTTCACATGATTTCTCTGAGTCCGATAAGCCCCGTCCTGCCACGCCAACAATTTTTGACAAATCAAAAATTCACGAACAAGTTTTGAAAAGGGTCACTTAAGGAACATTCCTGCCAAGTTTAGTAAGAATTGGCCCAGTGGTTAAGGAGGAGAAGATTTTTGAAGAAATATCTAACGATTTCTCAAAGTCGGATAAGCCCTGCCCTGCCACGCCCACATTTTTTGGCGAATGAAAATATCATGAGCATACATTGAATACAATCACTAAAGGGTCATTCCTGTCAAGTTTGCTTCAAATTGGCCTAATAATTGATTTTTAAAGATTTTTCACATTATTTCTCTAAGTCCGATAAGCCCCGCCCTGCCACGCCCACAATTTTTGACAAATCAAAAATTCACGAACATGTTTTGAAAAGGGTCACCCAAGGAACATTCCTGTCAAGTTTAGTAAGAATTGGCCCTGTGGTTAAGGAGGAGAAGATTTTTGAAGAATTATCTAACGATTTCTCAAAGTCAAATAAGCCCCGCCCTGCCACGCCCACATTTTTTGGCAAATGAAAAAAATCATGAGCATACATTGAATACAATCACTCAAGGGTCATTCCTGCCAAGTTTGGTTCAAATTGGCCTGATAATTGATTTTTAAAGATTTTTCACATGATTTTTCTAAGTCCAATAAGCCCCACCCTGCCACGCCCACAATTTTTGACGAATCAAAATTTTACGAACAAGTTTTGAAAAGGGTCACTTAAGGAACATTCCTGCCAAGTTTGGTAAGAATCTGACCAATGGTTGAGGAGGAGAAGATTTTTGAAGAAAAACCAACAGACGGACCAACAGACAGACAGACAGACAGACCAACAGACCAACAGACAGACAAGCTGACTCCTATGTACCCCCCAAATTGAATTTGGGGGGTATAATAACAGCATTAATTTTGTTGATTATCGTCGTCATTTATGCCAGTTGCACATATATTACCCATTTAAACTCGAAAAAATGTTAAATATGCTGATCAAGATCTGTTCAAAATGATAGAATTCAATTTAGAAATATTGAGAAAGGAAAAAAATCATTTGAATACAAGCAATAATGAAAGGGTAAACAAAGACTGCATGGAAAGGACACGTGCTTGACCTATGTTGATATACGAATTTGGTCATATGCAACGGTATACAGCACAGAGAGGCATATGACACTCAACGCCGCCCACTAAAACATGTATCTCATGGGGCATTAGGCATCTACGAGGATCTATGAAAACAAATTACCTTATTTAGGAAAACTCGTAATACGTCACCACATGAATAAACAAATTGCACGTGCGATCATGACATTTTATCACGGTCAAAAAAATCCGATATCTTGACTGCAATATTCAACGCGTAAACGCTTTCGATTGTGAAATGACCATCAATGCATTATATTGAAACCCATTTTCAAATGATTTATGAGAAAACCAGAAAATCCTTTCATTTGGTCGTAATTGACCTTTAAAATTTATAGAATCCTCGGCGTACTAATTTTGCAACTCAAATTTACTTTTGACATCAAGATATCCATTATGAAGTTTTCATAAGATTGTGTTTATCTTCAAAAGGAAAAATATAAGTCAAAGTATTACATTAAACAAACAATAAAGCTGCTTTTTCAAACTGTCTGCACTACTTTTTGGTGTCATTGGGTCCGGTGCAAAGAGATAGAATAAATCCCAGAAAAAAGTAGTTCTTTGCCTAAACCAGTATACAGACACCCTGTACACTAGATCACCATATACACCCTTCCAGCTAATCGCAATAAGTCTGCCATTTTGACAAATGGCGACTTAAAAATAGGCCTACATATATATGTATTGCTGCTTTTCAACAACAACAAAAAAAACCCTAAATGCAGCTTCAAACATGCTGCAGTTATGAGTTTTTGTTTAAAAGCAATGATATATTGGAAAAAATTCAATTGTCTAAAATTCTTTTTGTAGAAAATTATGACTTCTTATTTGATCTTAACCCTTTACCAAACATGACCTGGCTTTAATGTCCCTAATAGAAAAGGCTTTTGAAAGCATTGAGGCAAAAGAAGAAAATGCCCATAATCAGCATTTTTTGCTTTTGCCTCAATATTTTCTGTATTAATCTGTACAAAAATAATAACAAAATCATTATCAATTCTTTCGTCTAAAGCAGGTTTCACATTGGAGTACTCTCATTCTTTTCTGTATAGTATAGGGTTAAAGTTGACAAACATAGTTAACCAATAACCAAACAACAAAATTTTAGACTATTCCAAACTCATAGGTGTTGTAGACGACAAGTTCCATTGAACAAAATTTAACATTTTTTGGTCTTTCTTGATAGAAAACATTGTGGGAAATGACGAAATTGCTTGTCAAAAGCAATTTCTTCATTTCCAACAATGTTTTCCAAAGCCTTTAATTTTGTGGGCGTCCAAAAGCGTCGATGTGTGGGAAAGGGTTAATAACTAATTACTCACTGTCAGACAGGGAAGATTTCAGCCCTTCTGTAAAAGGTGTCAGCATTTCTGTCTGGAATACAACTACCCTCACTTGTTGTAAGTGTCTCGGTGATTCTTGATGAAAACTGACCAGTGCTGATGATAATATGTGTGCTATTTCACCTGGCTTACATCCAACAGCTGGATAACAGATGAAAGATTATAAAGTAGGTATCATAGACTAAGATAGCTGCATAACAGATGAAAGATTATAAAGTAGGTATTATAGACTCAGATAAACCACGATCAGACTTCACACAATTACATAGTAGTGTATATAAGTATTTTAATCCAGTCCAAAACAGTGACACTTTATGACACCCCTGAAGAGAAATGCTTGGGAAAACATTGTGGAAAATGAAGAAATTGCTTGTAACTAGAATATCACTGAAAGTGATCATACCCCCCAAAAGCGCAGTTTTTGTGCATTTTGACAAGTTGATTTCATTTGAACTGGGAGCTGTTCAATTGGAAAAATAGAGCTAACAAAAATCAACAGACCAAAAAACATGTGTAAATGTTGCAAAAAATACCAATTTTCAACAAAAGGACATAGCTCATTTAACAATCCCCAAGCCCAGCCCTGCCATACTGATATTTTTCAATAAACCAAAAATTTACAACCATGTATTGAAGACAGTCAATAAAGGTAGGCCTACATTCCTGTAAGATTAGGTTCAAATTTACTGTATAATTGATTTTAAAAGAATTTTCTCTCATGATTTTGTTAAGTCTGATAAGCCCTGCCCTGCCATTACCACATTTTTTGCAAATCAAAAATCCAAAAACAAATTTTGAATTAAGTCACCAAATAAACATCCCTGCCAATTATGGTAACAAAACACCGAAACAAAATTTCACGAACAAGTTTTGAAAAGGGTCACCCAAGGAACATTCCTGCCAATTTGGTAAGAATTTGCTCAGTGGTTAAGGAGGAGAAGATTTTTGAAGAATTATCTGACAATTTCTCGAAGTCAGATAAGCCCCGCCCTGCCACACCCACATTTTTTGATGAATCAAAAATTCATGAACATACATTGCATACAATCGATCAAGGGACATTAGTGCAAACTTTAGTTCAAAATGGTCTAATAATTGATTTTTAAAGAATTTTCACATGATTTCTCTAAGTCCGATAAGCCCCGTCCTGCTACACCCACAATTTTTGACAAATCAAAAATTCACGAACAATTTTTGAAAAGGGTCACCCAAGGAACATTCCTGCCAAGTTTGGTAAGAATTGGCCCAGTGGTTGAGGAGGAAAAGATTTTTGAAGAATTATCTAACGATTTCTCGAAGTCGGATAAGCCCCGCCCTGCCACGCCCACATTTTTTGGCGAATGAAAAAATAATGAGCATACATTGAATATAATCACTCAAGGATCATTCCTGCCAAGTTTGGTTCAAATTGGCCAGATAATTGATTTTTAAAGATTTTTCACTTGATTTCTCAAAGTCCGATAAGCCCCGCCCTGCCACGCCCACAATTTTTGACGAATCAAAATTTCACGAACAAGTTTTGAAAAGGGTCACCCAAGGAACATTCCTGCCAAGTTTGGTAAGAATTGGCTCAGTGGTTGAGGAGGAGAAGTTTTTTGAAGAATTATCTAACGATTTCTCGAAGTCGGATAAGCCCCGCCCTGCCACGCCCACATTTTTTGGCAAATGAAAAAATCATGAGCATACATTGAATATAATCACTCAAGGGTCATTCCTGCCAAGTTTGGTTCAAATTGGCCTGATAATTGATTTTTAAAGATTTTTCACATGATTTCTCAAAGTCCGATAAGCCCCGCCCTGCCACGCCCACAATTTTTGACGAATCAAAATTTCACGAACAAATTTTAAAAAGGGTCACCCAAGGACCATTCCTGCCAAGTTTGGTAAGAATTGGCCCAGTGGTTGAGGAGGAGAAGTTTTTTGAAGAATTATCTAACGATTTCTCGAAGTCGGATAAGCCCCGCCCTGCCACGCCCACATTTTTTGGCGAATGAAAAAATCATGAGCATACATTGAATATAATCACTCAAGAGTCATTCCTGTCAAGTTTTGTTCAAATTGGCCTGATAATTGATTTTTTCAAGATTTTTCATATGATTTCTCTAAGTCCGATAAGCCCCGCCCTGCCACGCCCACAATTTTTGACGAATCAAAAATTCACGAACAAGTTTTGGAAAGGGTCATCCAAGGAACATTCCTGCCAAGTTTGGTAAGAATCGGCTGAGTGGTTGAGGAGGAGAAGATTTTTAAAGACAAGAGCCTGAAAGGCACTGATATCGCTCACCTGAGTTCTTCCTGTATTTGATTGTGTACAATATAAATTTTGTTGTATACAAATATGTATGTCGTATCAAATTATTGTAAATTAAGTTTCATAATTTCCGATGAATACAATGAAGTCACATTAGTATTCAATCATATTGCATGTAGTAGCATTTGCATACATCTTTAAAATTGAATATCATGTGCTGTTCCAGTTTGATCTTTATAATCAAGATTAAATTTTTACAATTAACAATTTTGAAACATCAGAATGATACATTACAAACATTAATACGCTTAATATGATAAGCCCCTCCTTGCCTCATCAACATTTATTATCCTATCAAAAATTTATAACCAAGTGTTTGAAAAGAGTAACTCAATAAGCATTTTGTTCTCTTAGTTTAAATTGGCCCCATGGTTGATTTTTGAAGAATTTCTTTATAATTTTTTTTATTTTTGAAATCAGATAAGCCCTACCCTGCCACACTCAAATTTTTTAACAAATCAAAAATTCACAAACAATATTATTGTTAAAAAGAGTCACTCAAGCAACATCCCTGGTTCAAATTGACCCAACAGTTGATTTTTAAAGAATTTTCTTGTCATTTCTCCTAGTCGAAGAAACATCCTGCCATGCCCACATTTTCAACGAATCACAAATTTGTGAAAAAAATTAAAAAGGGGTACCCAAGGAACATTCCTGGATAATTTGATATAATTTGTCCAACAGTTAACCCATTACCACACAGTTACACTTTTTGACTCCCCACGAGAAATTGGCTTGGGAAAACATTGTGGAAAATGAAGAAATTGCTTTTTACAAGCAATTTCTTCATTTCCCACAATATTTTCTAAACAAAATACAAAGAAATGAAAAAATCCATTCGCTTTAAATTGTTGTCTGCAACATCTTTGAATTTGGACAAGTCTAAAATTTTGCCGTTTGGTAATGGGTTAAGGAGAAGAAAATTTTCATGGATTTGTTTAATAACTTCTCCAAGTATGATAAGCCCCGCCCTGCCACGGCTACATTTTTTGACAAATCGAAAAATTCATGAACACACATTGAAAACAGTCACTCAAGAAACAGATCTGCCAGGTTTGGTTTAAATTTGACCAATGGTTGATTTTTAAAGAATTTTTTCATGATTTTTTTAAGTCTGATAAACCCCGCCCTGCCACGCCCACATCTTTAGACGAATCAAAAATATAAAAAAACAAATTTTGAAAAGGGTCATCCAAAGTAACATTTCTGCCAAGTTTGGTACAAATTGGATCAATATTTGATTTTTAAAGATTCAACAATTTCTCTAAGTCTGATAAGCCCCGCCCTGCCACGCCCACATTTTTTGACGAATCAAAAATTTGAAAACAAATTTTGGAAAGGGTCATCCAAGTAACATTTCTGACAAGTTTGGTAAAAATTGATCCATTGGTTAAGGAGAAGATGATTTTTTAAGAATTACTTAACAATTTCTCTAAGTCTGATAAGCCTCACCCTGCCACGCCCTCATTTTTTGACAAATTAAAAATTCATCAGCAGGCAGTGAAGACAGTCACTCAAGGAACATTCCAGCCAAGTTTGGTACAAATTGGATCAATATTTGATTTTTAAAGAATTATTTAACAATTTCTCTAAGTCTGATAAGCCCCGCCCTGCCACGCCCTCATTTTTTGACGAATCAAAAATTTGAAAACAAGTTTTGAAAAGAGTTATCAAAGGAACATTTCTGCCAATTTTGGTAAAAATTGATCCATTGGTTAAGGAGGAGAAGATTTTTGAAGAATTATTTAACAATTTCTCTAAGTCTGATAAACCCCGCCCTGCCACGCCCACATTTTTTGACGAATCAAAAATTTGAAAACAAGTTTTGAAAAGGGTCACCCAAGGAACATTTCTGCCAATTTTGGTAAAAATTGACTCAATGGTTAGGGAGAAGAAGATTTTTGAAGAATTATTTAACAATTTCTCTAAGTCTGATAAGCCCCGCCCTGCCACGCCCACATTTTTTGAAGAATCAAAAATTTGAAAACAAGTTTTGAAAAGGGTCACCCAGGGAACATGCCTGCCAAGTTTGGTAAGAATTGGCCCAGTGGTTAAGGAGGAGAAGATGTTTAAAGAAATTGTTGACGACTTCCAACGCACAACGCACGACGCACGACGCACGACGCACGCCGGACACAGGGTGATCACAAAAGCTCACCTTGAGCATGTTGCTCAGGTGAGCTAAAAAAACCAACAGACGGACCAACAGACAGACCAACAGACCAACAGACAGACGGACAACCTGACTCCTATATACCCCCCAAATTGAATTTGGGGGGTATAACAAGTAATTTCTCCATATTACACAATGTTTTGACTTTTCTATCCTAAAATGGAGAGATTTTTAAACTTTTGTTTACTTGAAACAATCGTCTGCAGCACCTCTCAAATTGGAACAGTCCAAAACTTTGCTGTCTGGTAATAGGTTAACTTGATGCTAGTGTCTGAAAAGTTATAAAGTTGGTTCATCCATTATATAGACTAAGATCAGTCACTAGATTGAGATCAGACCACACACAATAACACCGTCTGGTATATATACATTTTGTAACTAGCATAACTTGTTGTCAGTGTTTTGATGAAAACTGACCAGGGCTAATGACAATCTAACTAAATTGGGATCTGTCGATAAAGAACAACATTTCAAGCTTCAAGTCTGACAAAAATTCAGCCAAATATAATTAATAAAAGCATTGTAAGTACAAACACTTTTAAAATACACATAGCAGAATAAGCTAAGTTCGTGTTTTTTTCTGCAAGATAAACATATCTAACCAAAAGGTAGACTTTCATTATGTTACCATTTTGTGCAAATTTAAATTTGATAATAACTTCTTTACTATGTACAACAAAATATGGGTTCATGAACAACATTATAGTTGAAATATATCTTGTCATTACAAACACTTACATGTTCCAAGGGCAGGAAAAGCTAGCGACTTAAACTTGTGTTTTTCTGCTACCTGCAGACATTTGAGCATGGTAGACTCCCATTCCTTTGCCCTGTATTTAGTATCCACATGGATGATGTATTTAGACCGTAATTGTCCTGCAGTGGTGACCACTATACCCTTCTTCTGCATCTCTGATTCTAGATAAAAACAAACATCACAGGTTCTGTCTCAGAGGCTGATATTATGGTCACAGAATCATGTGCAAAGTTTGACAGTACTATCTGATATTATGGCCTCAAATGCTATAATGATGCACTTTGATGTTATCTCTCCTACACAGGGTTGCACTCAGACAGAGGGAATACAATTCCCTGACAATTCCAAGACACTGACAAAATCGGAAAATTCTCTGACATGTTTTGTCACAGTTATTTTCATAATAATTTGCAATATTCGAAGACAGTTTTTCAAGTTGATGTTCAAATCTTTATATCTTTACATACATGACTAGGAATCTTATCCAAATTTCCCTGACATTTGTTTGCAAATTTAAATTTCCTTGACAGTTTGCAAAATCACTGACAATTCCCTGACCCTGAAAAAAATTAAGATTTTCCTGACTTTTCCCTGATGAATTGCATACTTAGCATACATCAATCAAATGTCACAAATTCTACACAATATTGTATGATACATACTCTGTTTGGCACAGTCCTTTTCTATCTCGGAACCTCCTTTCTTTACAAGAGCTCTTGTTACTGCTCCTGCAGACACATGTATAAACAAGAGCTGTCACTGTAAGATGACAATGCCCCCGACACCGCTTTGATTTTAAATTATGGCCAATCTATGTTCAAGGTCAAGGTCATCCAGGGATCAAGGTCACCAAAGTATGTGCCTACAGAAAGGTAATGTACCAAGGAATGTTGTAGTAAAGTATGAAGCGAATATGTTAAGTAATAAGGAAGTTATGGCCAATGTTAAAGTTTTTGGACGGAATGACTGACAGACGGATGGACAGACAGACGGACAGACAGATGGACGGACGGACAAGTCAAATTTATGATGCCTCCCTATGGGGGGCATAAAAATGTAGATGAAAACTTTCTTGATACAAACAACAAAATGAAAAACATGTATAATATATTTGGTAGAATGTCATATTTGGTTAATTAATCCTTTCCTACATTATGAAATTTTTCGATGTCAAAAAAGATAAAAACTTTGGTAAACAAGAGCCGTCACAGACGGATTATGCTCCCCGAATAAGTGTTTGTCACAAAATAAAAACTATCATACATTAAACCCCCTTTTCCCATGACGGATTTTTTGTACACACATTATTGATAGAATATGGTCTAGAACATCTCATTTATCACATAAGCACAAAATTTCATTGAATTCTGCCCATTGGATGAAGAGAAATTAGAGAAAATCTAATTTTTACATTAAGGCCCCTTTTTCCATGACACAGCCTCAAATTAAGAAACAGAGAAAAAAGTCTCTAGGGATTATGCCAGGGAGTTCACATGTGAAGTTTCATTGAATTTGGTCCAAGGGTTGCTGAGATATGGTTGTGGACGGACGGACGGACACACGGACGGACAGACAGCATGGCGACTATTATGCTCCCCCGAAATTTTTTAGGGAAGCATAACAAAGCGTAAAAGCAAGAAATTGCTTATAACAAGCAATATATAAGATCATGGTATACATCCCTTAGTAATTTCTTATTTTCAAATATATTTCATAGGCTCTTTAATGTACTCCATAAAAAAGCAGTGACATACATGAACGAGGCTTCCTATGATTTTCTAACCAGTTTATCTCTAGTTGGGGAAAAAAATGAAATATGTAAGGAAAATTTCGGAGCGGCACATAACTTATGTATTAAAAATCTCTATAACATCTACCACATTGACATTACAATTTACCTTTACTGAGGTCAAGGTCCCTGTTACAGCTGGCTACTATAGCAACAGTATCTTGATCTGTTATATCACCTTGAAATATCTTCACTTCTATAGATCCAAACTCAAACTTTCCAAAATCTGTAAAAACAATTTGTGTTTTTCAATTGAACATTTTAACAAATGAGCTGGGTATAAATAATCAGTGTGATCTAATACTAAAAAATAAGACAGAATGTACCAAATGTTAAAATGCCCACGTCAAGCATATTCATTAAATTAAAGGGCGATATCTGTATGAAATCTATGAAGCAAAACTGAACAGTTATCACGATGGATAATCACGTGATGCAACAGTTTCAGAAAATCTTCAATAATTTTGTTAATACGGGACCGATTTGAATTCGGTTTGAAGCAGAGAAGTTGGACAAACGTCACGCATTAGATGAACGTGTTGGATTTTTGAAAAATCAACTGATAAAAAAGTTATTGAAGATAAACCAAAATTTTGGTTAATCTTCAATAACTTTTTTATCAGTTGATTTTTCAACAAGAGATGTTTGTAAAACATATATGCCCCCTCAAGGGCCTGCATTTGATGTAGGTCAAAGTCCAAGGTCAAGTTAACAAGGTCCAAGGTCATGGTCAAATATGAAAGGTCTTGGTAGGAGGTGTCTATTTGTGAAATATTAAAGCTGTATATGTAAAAGTAAAATGAAACATAGGCCAGGTTAAAGTTTTTAAAAGTAGGCCAAATGCCAAGGTCAAGGTCATGGTCAAATGTGAAAGGTCTTGGTTGGAGGTGTCCATGTGTGAAATATCAAGGCTGTAGGTGTAAAAGGACATGATATATATGCCTGGTTTCAGTCTTTTTAAAAGTAGGTCAAACTCCAAGGTCAAGGTTGCAATATTCAAGGTCATGGTCAAATGTGAAAGGTCTTGGTAAGAGGTGTCTATGTGTGAAATATCAAGGCTGTAGGTGTAATAGGACATAAGATAAAGGCTAGGTTAGATATTTCTAAAAGTAGGTCAAACTCCAAGGTCAAGGTCCAAGGTCATGGTCAAAGTGAAATATCTTGGTTGGAAGTGACCATGTGTGAAATATCAAGGCTGTATATGTAAAATGACATGAAATATAGGCCAGGTTAATGTATTATAAAAGTAGGTCAAACACCAAGGTCAAGGTCACAAGGTCCAAGGTCAAATGTGAAAGGTCTTGGTCGTAGGTGTCCATGTGTCAAATATCAAGGCTGTATGTGTAAAAGGACATGATATATCGGCTAGGTTAAAGTTCTTTTTAAAGTAGGTCAAAGTCCAAGGTCAAGGTCACAAGGTCCAAGGTCATGGTCAAATGTGAAACGTCTTGGTAAGATGTGTCCATGTGTGAAATACCAAGGCTGTATGTGTAATAGCACATAAGATATAGGCCCAGTTTATTTTTTTTTAAAGTAGGTCAAACTCCAAGGTCAAGGCCACATGGTCCAAGGTCATAGTCGTATGTGATAGGTCTAAGTCGGAGGTTTCCATGTGTCAAATATCAAGGCTGTATGTGTAAATGGACATGATATATCGGCCAGGTTAAAGTTGTTTTTTTTTAAAGTAGGTCAAACTCCAAGGTCAAGGTCACAAAGTCCAAGGTCATGGTCAATTGTGAAAGGTCTTGGTAAGATGTGTCCATGTGTGAAATATCAAGGCTGTATTTGTAAAAGGTCATGAGATATATGCCGGGTTTAATTTTTTTTAAAGTAGGTCAAACTCCAAGGTCAAGGTCACAAGGTCCAAGGTCATGGTTAAATGTGAACGATGTTGATAGGAGGTATCTATGTGTGAGATATCAAGGCTGTATGTGTAAAAGGACACGAGATATAGGCAAGGTTAAGAATTAAGTGTAAAAATCAACAAAGGGCAATAACTCCAAGAATTTGATTGGCAGAGTTACGGTTCTTGTGCACTGCACCTCTCCATAATGAAATCTATTCACCTGTAAAGTTTCATGATTCTACCTTACATATTTTTTGAGTTGTGCTCCGGACAAGAATCAAGTTATAAAATCAACAAAGGGCAATAACTCACAAAAGTTGATCGGCAGAGTTACGGTTCTTGTGCACTGCACCTCTCCATAATGAGATCTATTCACCTGTAAAGTTTCATGATTCTACCTTACATACTTTTTGAGTTATGCACCGGACAATAATCAAGTTTGAAAATCAACAAAGGGCAATAACCCAAAAAATATGATCAGCAGAGTTACGGTTCTTGTGCACTGCACCTCTCCATAATGAGATCTATCCACCTGTAAAGTTTCATGATTCTACCTAACATAGTTTTTGAGTTATGCTCCGGACAAGAATCAAGTTATAAAATCAACAAAGGGCAATAACTCAAAAAATTTGATAAGCAGAGTTACGGTTCTTGTGCACTGCACCTCTCCATAATGAGATCTATCCACCTGTAAAGTTTCATGATTGTACCTTACATACTTTTTGAGTTATGCTCCGGACAAGAATCAAGTTATAAAATCAACAAAGGGCAATAACTCAAAAAATTTGATCGGCAGAGTTACGGTTCTTGTGCACTGCACCTCTCCATAATGAGATCTATCCACCTATGAAGTTTCCTGACTCTACCTTTAATACTTTTTGAGTTATGCTCCGGACAAGGTTTGGTCTACGGACAGACCGACCGACCGACCGACCGACCTTCCGACCGACCGACCGACCGACACTTGCAAAACAATATACCCCCATTTTCTTCGAAAGGGGGCATAAAAATCTACTAAGTACAGGTTATTTCTGACATTTTTCCGCCTTCACTGCTTGAAACCGAATTCAAATTGGTCAAGTATTGACAAAGGTATTGAAGATTATCAGAAATTCTGAGTCACGTGATAATACATCGTGGTTATATTCTTAAATTCTGTTTTCATTATTTGCCATAAATTAATGTCATTGTAGTATAATATACATGTAAACTATCGACATTTCTTAAAAGAATTATTTTTAAAGTTGAGCATTTTTGGCACTTAGGGAACCTAGTCCTTTGAATACATGTAGCATGTTTCAACTTGATACTGCTAGATTAAATGTAATAACATTAAAGCTAGTTAAAGTTTAGAAATCCTACCTTTTTTACACGTCAGCACCTTGCCAATCCCTGCAGCACCAGAACTAGGCTGTATCTCATCATCTTGCTCTGACCAATGCTTCTCTTCACTGATAAATGCCTGTAACAATTTATGACACAAAGGCAAGGGAAATGTGACTGTCCATGTCCTGAAGAAGCTACCGAGAATACACATTCTTACATTTAAGAGTAGGAGTTTACATTATTAAATTTTGTTGTCTTCAGTACAATTTTACTCTAACCAAAATAAAAGGTTGGCCTTTAGGTTGATAGGATGTTAGCATTGCCCAATAGTAGAATATGAAGTTTTTTGTAGGGGTAAAAAGACTGACATAGATGACAAAACCTGTCATATACATCAGAGCATAAACTCTTTTACAATCAGGCCCTGGCATTGACATCCTAAATAAACAAAAAAGTTAGGAAAACATTGAGACAATAAAGAAAATACTGTTTACCAGCCTTTTGCCTCAATATTTTCTGTGCTACATTTTCACATATCTTATCTCTATCAACATCCAAACCTTTCAAATAAAAGTCCCATTTGGGAAAGGGTTAATAAAGGTAAACATACCTCATATGTTGCATCATCATGATGATACACAACAAATCGCACAACCGTCAAGCTGATGTTTGGGTGTTTCTTGCAATAGTTTGCGACTGTATTAAACATTTCATGTGCCACTTTGTCTCTTGGATAACCTTGTGCTCCAGTCCCCATTGCAGGAAAACTGATACTTTTGTAGCCTTGTTTAACAGCATGGTCTAAACAGGCAACCATGGATTTCTTCAAGCCCTGTAGAATAAAGAAAACATTCTACATGTGTTTGTGAAACACAAATGCCCTATATTACAATATTTTTTTCAAATACATACATTGGGTGTTGACAGAATAAATTGACGGGCATATGAAAGCCATGTCACATACAAATTAGAAGTTATTGTCAATCTTATGATATTTGGAGAGATAATTGTGATGACCATCCACTGAGAAACTGCAAGCCATCAAACAATCCATGTGTGTATATAAATGTCAAAAATAAATATCTATCACACCAATCTTGACAGTCAAAAATGCCATAAGACACTCACAGGCAGCAAAGACATAGATATGCTTCAATCTTGATTTTAGACAATTTTGACTTTACCTTATTGCTCATCATCAATATGATTTGTCGAAAATTGTTAAATGATCTGCATTTTCTTATTTTTGCCTCAACTAGAATATCACTGAAAGTGATCATACCCCCCAAAAGTGCTGTGTTTGCGCATTTTGAGATGTACATTTCCTATGAACTGTGCAATGATCAATTGAGAAAAAGAGCAAACAAAAAAACAGACTGACCAACACATGTTAATGTTGCAAACATTGCTTATTTTCAACAAAGGACCATAATTCTGTATAAATCAATGAACCATAACCAAAATTTGATATGCACATATTTGACAGCTACAGAGCATAACTGTAAAGTTTTTTTGAAATCCATCCATTAATTGCCGAGAAATTGAGCGGACAAGAAAATTCACTCAAGGGCCATAACCCTGTGAAAAACAAGAAAATTCACTCAAAGGCCATAACTCTGTGAAAAATCAATAGACCATGACCAAAATAGAAGATGCAAATCTTCACTTTGTAATAAGTTCACATGTGAACTTTGAACAAAATTCGTCCAGTAGTTAAGGAGAAATAGAGCAGACAAAAAATCAACAAACTGATCAACACATGTTAATGTTGCGAAAAATGCCAATTTTCAACAAAGGGCCATAACTCAGTCAAAAATCAATGAACCAATACAAATATTTGGTATGCACATACTTGAGAGCTACTAAGAATTACTGTAAAATATCTTTGAAATCCATCTATCACTTTTCTAGAAATTGAGCGGACAAGAAAATTCACTCAAGGGCCATAATTCGGTCAAAAATCAATGGACCATAACCAAAATAAAATATGCACATCTACACTTAGTAATGAGTTCACATGTGAAGTTTGAATAAAATTGGTCCAGCATTTTATGAGAAATAGAGTGGACAAAAAATTGAAAAAACAATCAACACACATTAATTTTGCGTAAAATGGCAATTTTCAGCAAAAGGCCATAACTCATTCAAAAATCAATGAATCATCACCAAAATTTTATATGTACATATTTGAGAGCCACTAAGCATAACTGTAAATATTTTTTTTAAATCCATCCATTAGTTTTCGAGAAATTGAGCGGACAAGAAAATTCACTCAAGGACCGCAACTCCGTCAAAAATCAATGGACCATGACCAAAATATAATATGCACATCTCAACCTGGTAATTATTTCACATGTGAAGTTTGAACAAAATTGATTTAGAAGTTTATGAGAAATAGAGCGGACAAAAAAATGAAAAACTGATAAACACACGTTGATTTCGCGTAAAATGGCAATTTTCAGCAAAAGGCCATAACTCAGTCAAAAATCAATGAAACATCACAAGAATTTAATATGCACATATTTGAGAGCGACTAAGCATAACTCTTAAGTCTTTTTGAAATTCGTCCATTATTTCCGAGAAATTGAGCGGACAAGAAAATTCACTCAAGGGCCGTAACTCCGTCAAAAATCTATGGACCGTGAAAAAAATTTAGTATGCACATCTCAACTTAGTAATGAGTTCACAAGTGATGTTTGAACAAAATTGGTCTAATAGTTTATGAGAAATAGAGTGGACAAAAAATTGAAAAACCGATCAACACACATTGATTTTGCGTAAAATGGCAATTTTCAGCAAAGGGCCATAACTCAGTCAAAAATCAATGAATCATCACCAAAATTTGATATGCACATATTTGAGAGCTACTAAGCATAACTGTAAAGTTTTTTTGAAATCTGTCCCTTAATTTCTGAGAAATTGAGCGGACAAGAAAATTCACTCAAGGGCTGTAACTCCGTCAAAAATCAATGGACCGTGAAAAATTTTTTAGTATGCACATCTCAACTTAGTAATGAGTTCACATGTGAAGTTTGAACAAAATTGGTCCAATAGTTTATGAGAAATAGAGCGGACAAAAAATTGAAAAACCGATCAACACACATTGATTTTGCGTTAAATGGCAATTTTCAGCAAAGGGCCATAACTCAGTCAAAAATCAATGAATCAAAACCAAAATTTGATATGCACATATTTGAGAGCTACTAAGCATAACTGTAAAGTTTTTTTGAAATCCGTCCATTACTTTCCAAGAAATTGAGTGGACAAGAAAATTCACTCAAGGGCCGTAACTCCATCAAAAATCAATGGACCGTAAAAAAAATTTAGTATGTACATCTCAACTTAGTAATGAGTTCACATGTGAAGTTTGAACAAAATTGGTCTAATAGTTTTTGAGAAATAGAGTGGACAAAAAATTGAAAAACCGATCAACACACATTGATTTTGCGTAAAATGGCAATTTTCAGCAAAGGGCCATAACTCAGTCAAAAATCAATGAATCATCACCAAAATTTGATATGCACATATTTGAGAGCTACTAAGCATAACTGTACAGTTTTTTTGAAATCTGTCTTTTAATTTCCGAGAAATTGAGCGGACAAGAAAATTCACTCAAGGGCTGTAACTCCGTCAAAAATCAATGAACCGTGAAAAATTTTTTAGTATGCACATCTCAACTTAGTAATGAGTTCACATGTGAAGTTTGAACAAAATTGGTCCGATAGTTTATAAGAAATAGAGCGGACAAAAAATTGAAAAACCGATCAACACACATTGATTTTGCGTTAAATGGCAATTTTCAGCAAAGGGCTATAACTCAGTCAAAAATCAATGAATCATCACCAAAATTTGATATGCACATATTTGAGAGCTACTAAGCATAACTGTAAAGTTTTTTTGAAATCCGTCCATTAGTTTCCAAGAAATTGAGTGGACAAGAAAATTCACTCAAGGGCCGTAACTCCGTCAAAAATCAATGGACAGTGAAAAAAATTTAGTATGCACATCTCAACTTAGTAATGAGTTCACATGTGATGTTTGAACAAAATTGGTCTAATAGTTTATGAGAAATAGAGTGGACAAAAAATTGAAAAACTGATCAACACACATTGATTTTGCGTAAAATGGCAATTTTCAGCAAAGGGCCATAACTCAGTCAAAAATCAATGAATCATCACCAAAATTTGATATGCACATATTTGAGAGCTATTTAGCATAACTGTAAAGTTTTTTTGAAATCCGTCCTTTAGTTTCCGAGAAATTGAGCGAACAAGAAAATTCACTCAAGGGCCGTAACTCCGTCAAAAATCAATGGACCGTGAAAAATTTTTTAGTATGCACATCTCAACTTAGTAATGAGTTCACATGTGAAGTTTGAACAAAATTGGTCCAAAGTTTATGAGAAATAGAGTGGACAAAAAATTGAAAAACCGATCAACACACATTGATTTTGCGTTAAATGGCAATTTTCAGCAAAGGGCCATAACTCAGTCAAAAATCAATGAATCATCACCAAAATTTAATATGCAAATATTTGAGAGCTACTAAGCATAACTGTAAAGTTTTTTTGAAATCCGTCCATTAGTTTCCGAGAAATTGAGTGGACAAGAAAATTCACTCAAGGGCCGTAACTCCGTCAAAAATCAATGGTCCGTGAAAAAAATTTAGTATGCACATCTCAACTTAGTAATGAGTTCACAAGTGATGTTTGAACAAAATTGGTCTAATAGTTTATGAGAAATAGAGTGGACAAAAAATTGAAAAACCGATCAACACACATTGATTTTGCGTAAAATGGCAATTTTCAGCAAAGGGCCATAACTCAGTCAAAAATCAATGAATCATCACCAAAATTTGATATGCACATATTTGAGAGCTATTTAGCATAACTGTAAATTTTTTTTGAAATCCGTCCTTTAGTTTCCAAGAAATTGAGCGGACAAGAAAATTCACTCAAGGGCCGTAACTCCGTCAAAAATCAATGGACCGTGAAAAATTTTTTAGTATGCACATCTCAACTTAGTAATGAGTTCACATGTGAAGTTTGAACAAAATTGGTCCAAAGTTTATGAGAAATAGAGTGGACAAAAAATTGAAAAACCGATCAACACACATTGATTTTGCGTTAAATGGCAATTTTCAGCAAAGGGCCATAACTCAGTCAAAAATCAACTAGAATATCACTGAAAGTGATCATACCCCCCAAAAGTGCTGTGTTTGCGCATTTTGAGATGTACATTTCCTATGAACTGTGCAATGATCAATTGAGAAAAAGAGCAAACAAAAAAACAGACTGACCAACACAAGTTAATGTTGCAAACATTGCTTATTTTCAACAAAGGACCATAATTCTGTCATAAATCAATGAACCATAACCAAAATTTGATATGCACATATTTGACAGCTACTGAGCATAACTGTAAAGTTTTTTTGAAATCCATCCATTAATTGCCGAGAAATTGAGCGGACAAGAAAATTCACTCAAGGGCCATAACCCTGTGAAAAACAAGAAAATTCACTCAAAGGCCATAACTCTGTGAAAAATCAATAGACCATGACCAAAATAGAAGATGCAAATCTTCACTTTGTAATAAGTTTACATGTGAACTTTGAACAAAATTTGTCCAGTAGTTAAGGAGAAATAGAGCAGACAAAAAATCAACAAACTGATCAACACATGTTAATGTTGCGAAAAATGCCAATTTTCAACAAAGGGCCATAACTCAGTCAAAAATCAATGAACCATTACAAATATTTGGTATGCACATACTTGAGAGCTACTAAGAATTACTGTAAAATATCTTTGAAATCCATCTATCACTTTTCTAGAAATTGAACGTACAAGAAAATTCACTCAAGGGCCATAATTCGGTCAAAAATCAATGGACCATAACCAAAATAAAATATGCACATCTACACTTAGTAATGAGTTCACATGTGAAGTTTGAATAAAATTGGTCCAGCAGTTTATGAGAAATAGAGTGGACAAAAAATTGAAAAAACAATCAACACACATTAATTTTGCGTAAAATGGCAATTTTCAGCAAAAGGCCATAACTCATTCAAAAATCAATGAATCATCACCAAAATTTTATATGCACATATTTGAGAGCCACTAAGCATAACTGTAATTTTTTTTTTAAATCCATCCATTAGTTTTCGAGAAATTGAGCGGACAAGAAAATTCACTCAAGGACCGTAACTCCGTCAAAAATCAATGGACCATGACCAAAATATAATATGCACATATCAACGTGGTAATGAGTTCACATGTAAAGTTTGAACAAAATTGATACAGAAGTTTATGAGAAATAGAGTGGACAAAAAATTGAAAACCGATAAACACACGTTGATTTTGCGTAAAATGGCAATTTTCAGCAAAAGGCCATAACTCAGTCAAAAATCAATGAAACATCACAAGAATTTAATATGCACATATTTGAGAGCTACTTAGCATAACTGTAAAGTTTTTTTGAAATCCATCCATTAGTTTCCAAGAAATTGAGTGGACAAGAAAATTCACTCAAGGGCCGTAACTCCATCAAAAATCAATGGTTTTAGTGAAAAAAATTTAGTATGCACATCTCAACTTAGTAATGAGTTTACATGTGATGTTTGAACAAAATTGGTCTGATAGTTTATGAGAAATAGACTGGACAAAAAATTGAAAAACCGATCAACACACATTGATTTTGCGTAAAATGGCAATTTTCAGCAAAGGGCCATAACTCAGTCAAAAATCAATGAATCATCACCAAAATTTAATATGCACATATTTGAGAGCTATTTAGCATAACTGTAAAGTTTTTTTGAAATCCGTCCTTTCATTTCCGAGAAATTGAGCGGACAAGAAAATTCACTCAAGGGCCATAACTCCGTCAAAAATCAATGGACCGTAAATTTTTTTTTAGTATGCACATCTCAACTTAGTAATGAGTTCACATGTGAAGTTTGAACAAAATTGGTCCAATAGTTTATGAGAAATAGAGTGGACAAACAATTGAGAAACCGATCAACACACATTGATTTTGCGTAAAATGGCAATTTTCAGCAAAGGGCCATAACTCAGTCAAAAATCAATGAATCATCACCAAAATTTGATATGCACATATTTGAGAGCTACTAAGCATAAATGTAAAGTTTTTTTGAAATCTGTTCTTTAGTGTCCGAGAAATTGAGCGGACAAGAAAATTCACTCAAGGGCCGTAACTCCGTCAAAAATCAATGGACCGTGAAAAATTTTTTAGTATGCACATTTCAACTTAGTAATGAGTTCACATGTGAAGTTTGAACAAAATTGGTCCAATAGTTTATGAGAAATAGAGTGGACAAAAAATTGAAAAAAACGATCAACACACATTGATTTTGCGTAAAATGGCAATTTTCAGCAAAGGGCCATAACTCAGTCAAAAATCAATGAATCATCACCAAAATTTAATATGCACATATTTGAGAGCTACTAAGCATAACTCTTAAGTCTTTTTGAAATCCGTCCATTTGTTTCCAAGAAATTGAGTGGACAAGAAAATTCACTCAAGGGCCGTAACTCCGTCAAAAATCAATGGACCGTGAAAAAAATTTAGTATGCACATCTCAACTTAGTAATGAGTTCACATGTGATGTTTGAACAAAATTGGTCCAATAGTTTATGAGAATTAGAGTGGACAAAAGATTGAAAAACTGATCAACACACATTGATTTTGCGTATAATGGCAATTTTCAGCAAAGGGCCATAACTCAGTCAAAAATCAATGAATCATCACCAAAATTTGATATGCACATATTTGAGAGCTACTAAGCATAACTGTAAAGTTTTTTTGAAATCCGTCCATTAGTTTTCAAGAAATTGAGTGGACAAGAAAATTCACTCAAGGGCCGTAACTCCGTCAAAAATCAATGGTCCGTAAAAAAAATTTAGTATGCACATCTCAACTTAGTAATGAGTTCACATGTGAAGTTTGAACAAAATTGGTCCAATATTTTATGAGAAATAGAGTGGACAAAAAATTGAAAAACCGATCAACACACATTGATTTTGCGTAAAATGGCAATTTTCAGCAAAGGGCCATAACTCAGTCAAAAATCAATGAATCATCACCAAAATTTGATATGCACATATTTGAGAGCTACTAAGCATAACTGTAAAGTTTTTTTGAAATCCATTCTTTAGTGTCCGAGAAATTGAGCGGACAAGAAAATTCACTCAAGGGCCGTAACTCCGTCAAAAATCAATGGACCGTGAAAAATTTTTTAGTATGCACATCTCAACTTAGTAATGAGTTCACATGTGAAGTTTGAACAAAATTGGTCCAATAGTTTATGAGAAATAGAGTGGACAAAAAATTGAAAAAACGATCAACACACATTGATTTTGCGTAAAATGGCAATTTTCAGCAAAGGGCCATAACTCAGTCAAAAATCAATGAACCATCACCAAAATTTGATATGCACATATTTGAGAGCTACTAAGCATAACTGTAAAGTTTTTTTTCAAATCCATCCATTAGTTACTGAGATATTGAGCGGACAAGAAATTTCACTCAAGGGCCATAACTCCGTGAAAAATCAATGGACCGTGACCAAAATGTAATATGCACATCTCAACTTGGTATTGAGCTTACATGTGAGGTTTGAATAAAATTGGACTTGTGGTTTAGGAGAAATAGAGCGGACAAAAAACCAACAGACGGACCAACAGACAGACAGACCGACAGACAGACAGACAGACAGACCAACGGACAAGCTGACTCCTATATACCCCCCAAATTGAATTTGGGGGGTATAATGAATCATCACCAAAATTTGATATGCAAATATTTGAGAGCTACTAAGCATAACTGTAAAGTTTTTTTGAAATCCGTCCATTAGTTTCCGAGAAATTGAGTGGACAAGAAAATTCACTCAAGGGCCGTAACTCCGTCAAAAATCAATGGTCCGTGAAAATAATTTAGTATGCACATCTCAACTTAGTAATGAGTTCACATGTGATGTTTGAACAAAATTGGTCTAATAGTTTATGAGAAATAGAGTGGACAAAAAATTGAAAAACCGATCAACACACATTGATTTTGCGTAAAATGGCAATTTTCAGCAAAGGGCCATAACTCAGTCAAAAAACAATGAATCATCACCAAAATTTGATATGCACATATTTGAGAGCTATTTAGCATAACTGTAAAATTTTTTTGAAATCCGTCCTTTAGTTTCCAAGAAATTGAGCGGACAAGAAAATTCACTCAAGGGCCGTAACTCTGTCAAAAATCAATGGACCGTGTAAAAAATTTAGTATGCACATCTCAACTTAGTAATGAGTTCACATGTGATGTTTGAACAAAATTGGTCTAATAGTTTATAAGAAATAGAGTGGACAAAAAATTGAAAAACCGATCAACACACATTGATTTTGCGTAAAATGGCAATTTTCAGCAAAGGGCCATAACTCAGTCAAAAATCAATGAATCATCACCAGAATTTGATATGCACATATTTGAGAGCTATTAAGCATAACTGTAAAGTTTTTTTGAAATCCGTCCTTTAGTTTCCGAGAAATTGAGCGGACAAAAAAATTCACTCAAGGGCCGCAACTCCGTCAAAAATCAATGGACCGTGAAAATTTTTTTAGTATGCACATCTCAACTTAATAATGAGTTCACATGTGAAGTTTGAACAAAATTTGTCCAATAGTTTATGAGAAATAGAGTGGACAAAAAATTGAAAAACCGATCAACACACATTGATTTTGCGTAAAATGGCAATTTTCAGCAAAGGGCCATAACTCAGTCAAAAATCAATGAATCATCACCAAAATTTGATATGCACATATTTGAGAGCTACTAAGCATAACTGTAAAGTTTTTTTGAAATCCGTCCATTAGTTTTCAAGAAATTGAGTGGACAAGAAAATTCACTCAAGGGCCGTAACTCCGTCAAAAATCAATGGTCCGTAAAAAAAATTTAGTATGCACATCTCAACTTAGTAATGAGTTCACATGTGATGTTTGAACAAAATTGGTCTAATAGTTTATGAGAAATAGAGTGGACAAAAAATTGAAAAACCGATCAACACACATTGATTTTGTGTAAAATGGCAATTTTCAGCAAAGGGCCATAACTCAGTCAAAAATCAATGAATCATCACCAAAATTTGATATGCACATATTTGAGAGCTATTAAGCATAACTGTACAGTTTTTTTGAAATCCGTCCTTTAGTTTCCGAGAAATTGAGCGGACAATAAAATTCACTCAAGGGCCGTAACTCTGTCAAAAATCAATGGACCGTGAAAAAAATTTAGTATGCACATCTCAACTTAGTAATGAGTTCACATGTGATGTTTGAACAAAATTGGTCTAATAGTTTATGAGAAATAGAGTGGACAAAAAATTGAAAAACCGATCAACACACATTGATTTTGTGTAAAATGGCAATTTTCAGCAAAGGGCCATAACTCAGTCAAAAATCAATAAATCATCACCAGAATTTAATATGCACATATTTGAGAGCTACTTAGCATAACTGTAAAGTTTTTTTTGAAATCCATAATTAGTTTCCGAGAAATTGAGCGGACAAGAAAATTCACTCAAGGGCCGTAACTCCGTCAAAAATCAATGGACCATGACCAAAATTTAATATGCACATCTTCACTTGGTAATGAGTTACAATATGAAGTTTGAATTTAATTGGACCAGTAGTTTAGGAGAAATAGAGCGGACAAAAAAGCTACAGACCAACCAACAGACAGACAGACAGACAGACAGACAGACAGACAGACAGACAGACAGACCAACGGACAAGCTGACTCCTATATACCCCCCAAATTGAATTTGGGGGGTATAATGAATCATCACCAAAATTTGATATGCACATATGTGAGAGCTACTAAGCATAACTGTAAAGTTTTTTTGAAATCCGTCCATTAGTTTCCAAGAAATTGAGTGGACAAGAAAATTCACTCAAGGGCCGTAACTCCGTCAAAAATCAATGGACTGTGAAATTTTTTTTAGTATGCACATCTCAACTTAGTAATGAGTTCACATGTGAAGTTTGAACAAAATTAGTCTGATAGTTTATGAGAAATAGAGTGGACAAAAAATTGAAAAACCGATCAACACACATTGATTTTGCGTAAAATGGCAATTTTCAGCAAAGGGCCATAACTCAGTCAAAAATCAATGAATCATCACCAAAATTTGATATGCACATATTTGAGAGCTACTAAGCATAACTGTAAAGTTTTTCTGAAATCCGTCCATTAGTTTCCAAGAAATTGAGTGGACAAGAAAATTCACTCAAGGGCCGTAACTCCGTCAAAAAACAATGGTCCGTGAAAAAAATTTAGTATGCACATCTCAACTTAGTAATGAGTTCACATGTGATGTTTGAACAAAATTGGTCTAATAGTTTATGAGAAATAGACTGGACAAAAAATTGAAAAACCGATCAACACACATTGATTTTGCGTAAAATGGCAATTTTCAGCAAAGGGCCATAACTCAGTCAAAAATCAATGAATCATCACCAGAATTTGATATGCACATATTTGAGAGCTATTAAGCATAACTGTAAAGTTTTTTTGAAATCCGTCCTTTAGTTTCCGAGAAATTGAGCGGACAAAAAAATTCACTCAAGGGCCGCAACTCCGTCAAAAATCAATGGACCGTGAAAATTTTTTTAGTATGCACATCTCAACTTAATAATGAGTTCACATGTGAAGTTTGAACAAAATTTGTCCAATAGTTTATGAGAAATAGAGTGGACAAAAAATTGAAAAACCGATCAACACACATTGATTTTGCGTAAAATGGCAATTTTCAGCAAAGGGCCATAACTCAGTCAAAAATCAATGAATCATCACCAAAATTTGATATGCACATATTTGAGAGCTACTAAGCATAACTGTAAAGTTTTTTTGAAATCCGTCCATTAGTTTTCAAGAAATTGAGTGGACAAGAAAATTCACTCAAGGGCCGTAACTCCGTCAAAAATCAATGGTCCGTAAAAAAAATTTAGTATGCACATCTCAACTTAGTAATGAGTTCACATGTGATGTTTGAACAAAATTGGTCTAATAGTTTATGAGAAATAGAGTGGACAAAAAATTGAAAAACCGATCAACACACATTGATTTTGTGTAAAATGGCAATTTTCAGCAAAGGGCCATAACTCAGTCAAAAATCAATGAATCATCACCAAAATTTGATATGCACATATTTGAGAGCTATTAAGCATAACTGTACAGTTTTTTTGAAATCCGTCCTTTAGTTTCCGAGAAATTGAGCGGACAATAAAATTCACTCAAGGGCCGTAACTCTGTCAAAAATCAATGGACCGTGAAAAAAATTTAGTATGCACATCTCAACTTAGTAATGAGTTCACATGTGATGTTTGAACAAAATTGGTCTAATAGTTTATGAGAAATAGAGTGGACAAAAAATTGAAAAACCGATCAACACACATTGATTTTGTGTAAAATGGCAATTTTCAGCAAAGGGCCATAACTCAGTCAAAAATCAATAAATCATCACCAGAATTTAATATGCACATATTTGAGAGCTACTTAGCATAACTGTAAAGTTTTTTTTGAAATCCATAATTAGTTTCCGAGAAATTGAGCGGACAAGAAAATTCACTCAAGGGCCGTAACTCCGTCAAAAATCAATGGACCATGACCAAAATTTAATATGCACATCTTCACTTGGTAATGAGTTACAATATGAAGTTTGAATTTAATTGGACCAGTAGTTTAGGAGAAATAGAGCGGACAAAAAAGCTACAGACCAACCAACAGACAGACAGACAGACAGACAGACAGACAGACAGACAGACAGACCAACGGACAAGCTGACTCCTATATACCCCCCAAATTGAATTTGGGGGGTATAATGAATCATCACCAAAATTTGATATGCACATATGTGAGAGCTACTAAGCATAACTGTAAAGTTTTTTTGAAATCCGTCCATTAGTTTCCAAGAAATTGAGTGGACAAGAAAATTCACTCAAGGGCCGTAACTCCGTCAAAAATCAATGGACTGTGAAATTTTTTTTAGTATGCACATCTCAACTTAGTAATGAGTTCACATGTGAAGTTTGAACAAAATTAGTCTGATAGTTTATGAGAAATAGAGTGGACAAAAAATTGAAAAACCGATCAACACACATTGATTTTGCGTAAAATGGCAATTTTCAGCAAAGGGCCATAACTCAGTCAAAAATCAATGAATAATCACCAAAATTTAATATGCACATATTTGAGAGCTACTAAGCATAACTGTAAAGTTTTTCTGAAATCCGTCCATTAGTTTCCAAGAAATTGAGTGGACAAGAAAATTCACTCAAGGGCCGTAACTCCGTCAAAAAACAATGGTCCGTGAAAAAAATTTAGTATGCACATCTCAACTTAGTAATGAGTTCACATGTGATGTTTGAACAAAATTGGTCTAATAGTTTATGAGAAATAGACTGGACAAAAAATTGAAAAACCGATCAACACACATTGATTTTGCGTAAAATGGCAATTTTCAGCAAAGGGCCATAACTCAGTCAAAAATCAATGAATCATCACCAAAATTTGATATGCACATATTTGAGAGCTACTAAGCATAACTGTACAGTTTTTTTGAAATCTGTCTTTTAATTTCCGAGAAATTGAGCGGACAAGAAAATTCACTCAAGGGCTGTAACTCCGTCAAAAATCAATGAACCGTGAAAATTTTTTTAGTATGCACATCTCAACTTAGTAATGAGTTCACATGTGAAGTTTGAACAAAATTGGTCCGATAGTTTATAAGAAATAGAGCGGACAAAAAATTGAAAAACCGATCAACACACATTGATTTTGCGTTAAATGGCAATTTTCAGCAAAGGGCTATAACTCAAGTCAAAAATCAATGAATCATCACCAAAATTTGATATGCACATATTTGAGAGCTACTAAGCATAACTGTACAGTTTTTTTGAAATCCGTCCTTTAGTTTCCGAGAAATTGAGCGGACAAGAAAATTCACTCAAGGGCCGTAACTCCGTCAAAAATCAATGGACCGTGAAAATTTTTTTAGTATGCACATCTCAACTTAATAATGAGTTCACATGTGAAGTTTGAACAAAATTTGTCCAATAGTTTATGAGAAATAGAGTGGACAAAAAATTGAAAAACCGATCAACACACATTGATTTTGCGTAAAATGGCAATTTTCAGCAAAGGGCCATAACACAGTCAAAAATCAATGAATCATCACCAGAATTTGATATGCACATATTTGAGAGCTATTAAGCATAACTGTAAAGTTTTTTTGAAATCTGTCCTTTAGTTTCCGAGAAATTGAGCGGACAAAAAAATTCACTCAAGGGCCGCAACTCCGTCAAAAATCAATGGACCGTGAAAATTTTTTTAGTATGCACATCTCAACTTAATAATGAGTTCACATGTGAAGTTTGAACAAAATTTGTCCAATAGTTTATGAGAAATAGAGTGGACAAAAAATTGAAAAACCGATCAACACACATTGATTTTGCGTAAAATGGCAATTTTCAGCAAAGGGCCATAACTCAGTCAAAAATCAATGAATCATCACCAAAATTTGATATGCACATATTTGAGAGCTATTTAGCATAACTGTAAAGTGTTTTTGAAATCCGTTCATTAGTTTTCAAGAAATTGAGTGGACAAGAAAATTCACTCAAGGGCCGTAACTCCGTCAAAAATCAATGGTCCGTAAAAAAAATTTAGTATGCACATCTCAACTTAGTAATGAGTTCACATGTGATGTTTGAACAAAATTGGTCTAATAGTTTATGAGAAATAGAGTGGACAAAAAATTGAAAAACCGATCAACACACATTGATTTTGTGTAAAATGGCAATTTTCAGCAAAGGGCCATAACTCAGTCAAAAATCAATGAATCATCACCAGAATTTAATATGCACATATTTGAGAGCTACTTAGCATAACTGTAAAGTTTTTTTTGAAATCCATAATTAGTTTCCGAGAAATTGAGCGGACAAGAAAATTCACTCAAGGGCCGTAACTCCGTCAAAAATCAATGGACCATGACCAAAATTTAATATGCACATCTTCACTTGGTAATGAGTTACCATATGAAGTTTGAATTTAATTGGACCAGTAGTTTAGGAGAAATAGAGCGGACAAAAAAGCTACAGACCAACCAACAGACAGACAGACAGACAGACAGACAGACAGACCAACGGACAAGCTGACTCCTATATACCCCCCAAATTGAATTTGGGGGGTATAATGAATCATCACCAAAATTTGATATGCACATATTTGAGAGCTACTAAGCATAACTGTAAAGTTTTTTTGAAATCCGTCCATTAGTTTCCAAGAAATTGAGTGGACAAGAAAATTCACTCAAGGGCCGTAACTCCATCAAAAATCAATGGACTGTGAAATTTTTTTTAGTATGCACATCTCAACTTAGTAATGAGTTCACATGTGATGTTTGAACAAAATTGGTCTAATAGTTTATGAGAAATAGAGTGGACAAAAAATTGAAAAACCGATCAACACACATTGATTTTGTGTAAAATGGCAATTTTCAGCAAAGGGCCATAACTCAGTCAAAAATCAATGAATCATCACCAGAATTTAATATGCACATATTTGAGAGCTACTTAGCATAACTGTAAAGTTTTTTTTGAAATCCATAATTAGTTTCCGAGAAATTGAGCGGACAAGAAAATTCACTCAAGGGCCGTAACTCCGTCAAAAATCAATGGACCATGACCAAAATTTAATATGCACATCTTCACTTGGTAATGAGTTACCATATGAAGTTTGAATTTAATTGGACCAGTAGTTTAGGAGAAATAGAGCGGACAAAAAAGCTACAGACCAACCAACAGACAGACAGACAGACAGACAGACAGACCAACGGACAAGCTGACTCCTATATACCCCCCAAATTGAATTTGGGGGGTAATGAATAATGAATCATCACCAAAATTTGATATGCACATATTTGAGAGCTACTAAGCATAACTGTAAAGTTTTTTTGAAATCCGTCCATTAGTTTCCAAGAAATTGAGTGGACAAGAAAATTCACTCAAGGGCCGTAACTCCATCAAAAATCAATGGACTGTGAAATTTTTTTTAGTATGCACATCTCAACTTAGTAATGAGTTCACATGTGAAGTTTGAACAAAATTAGTCTAATAGTTTATGAGAAATAGAGTGGACAAAAAATTGAAAAACCGATCAACACACATTGATTTTGCGTAAAATGGCAATTTTCAGCAAAGGGCCATAACTCAGTCAAAAATCAATGAATCATCACCAAAATTTAATATGCACATATTTGAGAGCTACTAAGCATAACTGTCAAGGGCCGTAACTCCGTCAAAAAACAATGGTCCTTGAAAAAAATTTAGTATGCACATCTCAACTTAGTAATGAGTTCACATGTGATGTTTGAACAAAATTGGTCTAATAGTTTATGAGAAATAGAGTGGACAAAAAATTGAAAAACCGATCAACACACATTGATTTTGCGTAAAATGGCAATTTTCAGCAAAGGGCCATAACTCAGTCAAAAATCAATGAATCATCACCAAAATTTGATATGCACATATCTGAGAGCTACTAAGCATAACTGTAAAGTTTTTTTGAAATCCGTCCTTTAGTTTCCGAGAAATTGAGCGGACAAGAAAATTCACTCAAGGGCCGTAACTCCGTCAAAAATCAATGGACCGTGACCAAAATTTAATATGCACATCTTCACTTGATAATGAGTTACCATATGAAGTTTGAATTTAATTGGACCAGTAGTTTAGGAGAAATAGAGCGGACAAAAAAGCTACGGACCAACCAACAGACAGACAGACAGACAGACAGACCAACGGACAAGCTGACTCCTATATACCCCCCAAATTGAATTTGGGGGGTATAATAATTTCTATACTATATCACATGCATCTATTTTCTAATCTGCAACAATTGTTGTCATATTGGAAGTCTTAAATTGCATTGTTTGCGAAAAATGAATGCTTAAGGACTATAAATTCAACTAACCTGAATGGGATGCATGGTTCTATGTTTCTTGTAGGGTTCCAGGGCAATATGAAATATTTCTTTACAATGTAACTTTCCTCCAGTTGTCATAGCAATATCACCTGTTTGTATACCATTGGGGTACTTTTTGTTACACTCATCCTGTATTTTTGATCCACCTACTTTTAGCACGGCTTCTGATGATTTACCTTTCTCCAGGTGAAGATCTGGGGAGGCAGAGTTTACTATTACATCAACCTGAAACAAGAGCAGTCATATTGGGATGCAATACAGGAGTCCCCAACAGAAAAACAAACAAGAGTTGTCTGCAGACAACGCAGCTCGCCTATACAAAAGCTTGTCACTAAAAAGGAGCTCAAGGTCAAAGGTTAAGGTCACTAGGTCAAAGGTCATGTTCTCAAGGTCAAGGTCATGACATGAGGTATCCATATGTGAAATATCAAGGCTCCATCTTTAACAGTGCATGAGATATAGGCCAGGTTAAAGTTTTTTAAAAGTAGGTCAAACTCCAAGGTCAAAGTCACTAGGTCAAAGGTCATGGTCCCAAATGAAAGATCTTGGCAGGAGGTATCCATGTGTGAAGTATCAAGGCTGTATCTCTAATAGTGCCTGAGATATAGACCAGGTTAAAGTTTTTGAAGACATGACGCCGACGCCGACACTAGGGCTGTGACATTATCTCCCTGGACATAAAGTCCCAGCTCGCTAAAAAGTCCTTTAATTTATCTCCTACAAGTTTATTAGATCTATAAGTGTACAAAGTTTGAAGATGCTAGCACTTAAAGTTAAGAAGATATGGTCCGCACAAAAGTGTAATGGACGGAGAGACACATGGACAGAATTGAGCAACTCTACAGTCACCCATATGGTAACCAGAAAAATATTTTGGACTGTTCCAATTTGTTACAGACAACAATTTAAAGTGAATGGAATTCTTACATGCAATTTCTTCATTTTCCACAATATTTCCAAAGCCTTGAATTTGTAGGGCGTCCAAAGGTGTCACTGTGTTGTAATGGGTTAAGAAAAGTATTACATTAATTCCATTTAGGCTTGAAATAGATTTCCATGTTTTAGAGTAATCAAGCTAAAAACCAAGAAAGCAGTAATTTGATTTTAAAAAAGTTAGATATTTCTGACTTATGAATCCTTATTGAAACAAAATGATTCAGAAGTTTGTTTCAGTTTGGTTTAATGGGGTTTTACGCCATTTTCAACTGCTATGGTCATATCGCACGACGGCTGGAGCACATAACCATGGATTCCTGTTGTTTCTCATATCAGTACTACCACAACACCCTTACTGAGCCTTCAGCTGCTCGCCCACATAGGTTCACGATATCAAACCATTGATCGTGACAATTTTGAAGTTTGTTTTGGAAGAGTGGCCAGAATTTTTATTGGATGCTCACCCTCTCTTTAGTGATTTCACCTTTGACGAGTTTTATCTCACAGTTACCAAAAGGAGAATTTGGACTAGAATCCTGGTCAAATGAGGCTGATTCCATCAACCATGATTTTCTCTGGTCTGTGTCTGGGGTGCTTCCAACCTCAGCTGAATTAAAAGATAGAAATAGACTTACTTAACCCTTTCCAAAACAACAAAATTTTAAGGCGGTCCAATTTAAAAGCTGCTGCAGACGACAAACTAAATGATCTCAGGAAGGCCAAAACGTATGTTATAGCCCGGAAAATATTGAGGCAAAAAGAGAAACTGCTGGTTATCAGCAGTGTCTTCTTTTGTATCAATATTTTTCCAAACCATATCTACTAAAGACATCAAAATTCGGACTTTCTTGGGAGAGGGTTAATCCTTTCCTAAACAAGGCCTGGTTTTGACGTCCCTAGAATAGATGGATGGGGAAATGATTGAGACATAAGGAGAAAATGCTGGTTATCAGCATTTCTTTCTTTTATCTCAATCTTTTGTATAAACTATTATTCTTAAATCCTTTCTGAATCATTATCAAAATTTATTTTTTTCATTTACAGCAGTGTAACATGCATAGGCTCAAGAAAGAAACAAACCCTGTCGATGGGAAGATTTAGCTCACACCGAAAGGTGTTTATTTCCCTTTATTTATTACAAGAGGACCATGATGGTCCTTAATTGCTCACCTGAACCAAGATAGAATGAAAGTCCCAATGTTGTCAAGTTCAAGAGCACATGATTTAAGATGCGAGATCATGATCCAGCTGAAAACTGCATTCATAAATGAATGATCAATATTTGTGGCTGTTACAGTAAAAACGAAGTGGAAGAAAACAACAATTTCGCCACAGTAAAGGGCACATAACTCTGTTCTGATAAAGAAATTCTCATCAACATTATGTCCCAGGTTTTTTAATCGTTGGTCAATATTTATTGCTGTTTTAGTAAAAACAAAGTCGAAAATGGCAATTTTGTCACCGTTAAGGGCACAAAACTCTGGTTATTCTAGTCAGATCAATCTGAAAAAATTAAAACATTTAAGATCTTATGGTCACCTACATTGTGACCAAGTTGTGTCTTGATTGGTCAATATTTGCATTTGTTAAAGTGAAAATAAAGTCGAAAACGGTAATTTAATGAAATTCAAAGGCCAATAACTCTGGTTTCTCTTGTCCAATCAAGCTAAAAATTTAACAGGATCTTATGGCCACCAACATTGCAGCCAAGTTTTGTCTTGTTTGGTCAATAAATGTAGATGCTATAGTGTAAACAAAGTCAAAAACAGCAATTTTGTCAAATTTAAGGGCACATAACTCCAGACTTCCTGCTCCGATCACTAGGAAAATTAAACTCATCCAAGATCTTATAGCAACCAACATTGTGGACATGTTTTGTCTTGATGGGTAAATATTTGTAGATGCTAGAGTGGTAACAGTCAAAACTAGCCATTTTTGACATTCAAGGGCACATAACTTCCTAGTTCAATCTAACCAAAAATCAAACTCATCCGAAAACTTATGGTCATACATGTTTTGACAGAGTTTGGTTAAGATTGGTCAATATTTGTTGGTGCTAGAGTGATAACACCAAAATGTGGACAGACGGACGGACAGACGGCAGACGCCGACGGACAAACAGCGACCACAATAGCTCACCTTTAGCACTTCGTGCTCAGGTGAGCTAACAACAACCCATAATTCAACAAACTGATGGTCAACCTCATTTGCATATATTCAACTACAAGATTCCATAATTGTTACAGCAGCTTTTAATTTTGGCCAACATAAAATTTTGGAATGGAATAACATAGGCTGTTTCAAGTTCACTGTGTTGTAAGTTGTACGTTAGATTTGTGTAGTTTGTACGGAAGTTTTGAGTGGTCAATCAAAGATGGCGTCGGGGGAAAATCGTTAGAGGTAGGTGTCTTAGTTTTTCGTCGATAATTTCCTTAAATGGCCGTATCTTGTCTTGATACTGATATCATTGTACAGGAGAAATGTATACCTATTCACGGTGCTATATAGCCAAGTACCAGTGTTGTCCTATCGTACTCAGTCGTTGTGCAAAGACAGCCCAACACGGAAAACTTTTTTCGAAGCGAGAAAGTTGCCCTTTTAAGGATGATTACATAGTAAACAGCGAACTAGGGAACAAACTATTGCTCTAACTTGGATGTTTTTAACATGCTCTTTTCTATGGTTACCGTTATTTTACACACAAATGTCTAGAATGACCACAAACGCTGTGTTTACTAAATGGCCAAACAACGGTGTAGTCACAGTGAAAATATGCAGACACAACGGTGCAGTTTCTGTGTTATCTGTACGGTGTAGTTATTATTTTCACAACAAATTCTGAACGGTGTAGACTTGGTATGTTGTATACGGCGAACTAGCTCTAACAGATAGCAGATCATCTGTTTTATCTCCCTCAAATACTTTGGTCTTAGAAAACTCAGATGAAAATGCCGCCATCCTCAAAGTAACTGAAAACAAAAGTTAAGAAAATATGTTTTCTCTTTTCTTCATTCTCCTAAGCCTTAAACAGTTCAATGTATGTTTGATTTAATTTTCGGGAGACATTTTTGTTATTTGTGATTGAATAAACATCTGACGGAAATGATAATCAAAAGGAATACCATCACAAAATATCAAATAAGACATACGATAACCGTCATTTTGAAGCTATGTTAAGTGCAACGGCAAATTTCTTGTTCATCCGTTCATTTGATTTGTAGATTCGAAATTTCGGCTCTGGCTTTGAATTTTTCTTTGTAACTGTTTTAATTGGTTATTACAATCAATTATTGTAATTAATGAAATGATTTCAACTCATGGAGTATGATAATTATTGATCGAAATGTATCTTGTTTTCAAATTGACCCCTCATTGAAAAGTCTGATTTTACCCAAAATAAAGGATTCAATCAACAAAACATAAATTATAAATAACAAAACATAAATTATAAATTTGTGTCATAAACATTTAGGCCTTTTTTTCGTCTTGTTCGACTTAAGTAAATAAGTCTTGAAAATAGAATTCTGGAACTGCAAAATTCATTTTGGAATTTCATACGTAATGAACTTCTTCTTCAGGACTGACATTTTTCTGACCAAGATTTTTTGGGCTCACTCATAAAATGTAACCATTTGCAATGAAAAAGACAATATTCTATTCGCCAAAACCGTTTGACTATTGGAGTAAAACGCATTGAAGTACTACCAAGACAGTGTAACTTACACACATCCATAAATAAATGAAATGCAATGTTTTCCATCGAGAGCCGACCTTCATTGACCAAAATAAACAAATACCAAGTTGATCAACGCTTCTCAATGACTTAATCACATCTGGGAACAAACTGTTCATTTCAGCCATTGTTTTCATGTTCTCGTGGGGAAAGAGAAGAGACCCTATCCGTTTCATCTGTTTTAGCACGTCCAATGGAAATATCAGGAATTAAGGTCGGGGCTTTTTGAACGACTTTATGGGGTGTTGAACTTCGTCATTTTTTATGTTCAGGACTCATGCATTCAAAACCGGGGATATCATCGATAGAAAGAATCTTGTTAACTCCAAAATCCTTTTTTCTACGTCGATGAGGTCTATCTTGTGTATTCTATGCTCGCAAATGGGGATGATGTCCTAGTCTGACTTCTTGATAATATCAGGAATAATACTAAAGTTCAGAGTTTTCAAATCTTTTTGACCTGTCTGATCATTGATCTCCCCCGCCCTGCGCACTTTTAATATCTGACTGGAATGGTCCTGTTCCGAATGCTTCACAACATTTTCGAAACTCCCTTCGAAATGACAGTAGTAATAGGTGAACAGCATGGAACTGAAAATAAAGAAAAAAATAAATCGGACGCCAGCAGATTCTTGTTAATTTCTACTATTTGACCCTTACGGAATTGCTTTGACAAATAGCAAGGAAACTAGATTCTGATATATTTTGATTAAAGTATATTTTGTAGACATATTGTCACCTTCTTTGCTGCAAAGCATTTACAAGTCAGTCACATAAAAAATTATTAACATAATTGTTGAAGAATTTCAGTAGTAATTGTAAAACATGATTCTCAGCCGTGAAAACGTTATCATTAAACATAAAAATATTATCATTCCAGAAATGATAAGTTCTGTATTACTTCAAGTCTACACCGTTCACAATTGCATTATGTCTACACCGTTCACAATTTGTTATGAAAATATAACCACACCGTACATAAAACACAGAAACTGCACCGTTGTGTCTGCATATTTTCACTCTGACTACACCGTTGTCTGGCCATTTAATAAACACGGTGTTTGTGGTCATTCTAGACATTTTTGTGTAAAATAACAGTAACCATAGAAAAGAGCATGTTAAAGACATCCAAGTAAGAGCAATAGTTTGTTCCCTAGTTCGCTGATTACTATGTAATCATCCTTAAAAGGGCAACTTTCTCGCTTCGAAAAAAGTTTTCCATGTTGGGCTGTCTTTGCACAACGACTGAGTACGATAGGACAACACTGGTACTTTGATATATAGAACCGTTGATAGGTATACATTTCCCCTGTATAATGATATCAGTATCAAGGCAAGATACGACCGTTTAAGAAATTTATCAATGAAAAACTAAGACACCTACCTCTCATGCTGTATTGTTGTTGCCATCTTTGAATGACTACACAAACCTAACGTACAACTTACATCACAGTGAAGTTTTAGAAAGTATTTCCTGTCCTCCAACTGTTTACAATGATGGAATTTCACCCAAAAATCATATTTTACAGTCATTGAAACAAAACTTTGCAAACTTTTACTTGATTAATTGCGAGTTGACATTTGATTCCCATGTTTTTACAAACAAAATTAGAATACCACTAATAAACACCCAACCCAACTTTTTTATCGATCACTTTTCTTATAAACACCCGGGCGTTTATTAGAATAATAACAAAACATTGTTCTTTTGATGCATATTAAGATAAAAAACCTTGGATGCTTCTCTAGAACCTTTTTAAAAATAAGAAGTTGTTTGGGTTGACCTTTAAGACTTACCAAGTATTTTGACATGTTTGAATGTAGCCTTTGTAGCTTCCACAAACCCTTGAACTGTTTTAACACTGATGTCACACAAGTACACTTCTTTGATGCTACTGGAAGGGTTAACCTGAAATTGTCATAAACAAATTGACCAAATTTCACAGTCTTTAGCCCATTACCAAACAACAAAATCTTGGGATAGCTCAATTTGAAAGAAGTTGCAGATGACCTTTTAAATTTGATGAAATATAATTATATAACTTTTTGGATAGAAACATTGTGGGAAATGAAGAAATTGTCACAAGCAATTTCTTCATTTTCCACAATGCTTTCCAAAGGGTTTATCTAATACAAAGTCAAAAGGCATCACTGCATGGTAACGGGTTAATGGTTTAATAGTTTCAATTTTATCTTTTTATTTCTTGCTTTAAATTTGTAAAAAAATAAATCTTAAAAAGATCCAGTAATTATTACAAAATTCAAGAGCATCATATTATTTTGTTACAGTGGGATTAAATCAAAACCTTTCTTGTATCATAATTCTCATTTAATTTGTTGGAAAAACAACATGAACAACATGTAACAACATTTTTTCCAATTAACCCTTTCCCAAACATGATCTGGTTTTCAAGTCCCTAACAGATATGGCTTTGGAAACTAGAACTGTCGCAAAGCGGACAAATACCCCCCACTAGCGCGTTGTCACTGAAAAAGTGCTAAAGTTCAAAGTGGCATAACTCTGAAACTACTGCCTGGATCAAGATGAAAATTGCAGGTGCACAACTCCATATGATAGGAAACAACCTGCTAAAATTTCAGCGAAATCGGTCAAAAACTGTGGGAGGAGAAGAGGACACAAAATTATGTCCACGGACGGACGGACGGACCAACAGACGAACGGACGGACAGACAACCTGAATCCAGTATACCCCCCCATAACTTTGTTGTGGGGGGTATAATTATTGAGACAAAAGAAGAAACTGTTGATAACCAGCAGTTTCTCCTTTTGTCTCAATATTTTCCGTGCTGTACTTTCCACAAATTCTATCTTCAGCAACATCTCATTCGTGGTCAGCAACAGGTTGGGAAAGACTTAACAAAATTTCATCAATGCCAGTTACAAAATCCTTACCTTGAAGTAGTCCTTGACAGTTTTAGCTATGACCATACAAGCTTGTTTCACTGGGTAGCCATATACACCAGCACTAATAGCCGGCATTGCAATGGAGGTTAACTTCTCATCATCAGTCCGCTTTAGACAATTTTCAACCGCCATTTTCAAATCAACTTCCTCTTTCTGGTTCCCATCTTTCCAGATGGGCCCTACAGTGTGGGCAACAGCTGAACAGTTCAGGTTCCCAGCTCTGCTCACAAAAACTTCCCCAACATCCAGGGTACCATTCTGCTGAATGTATTTCTCACAGTCTTTTTCAACATCAGATCCACCTACAAACAGTAAAACCATTCAATATCTCACTACATCTCAACCCATTACCAAAGCAGCAAAATTTTAGACAAGTCCTAATTCAGAGATCATACAGACGACAATTTCAAGTAAATGAAATTTTGCATTTTTTGTCTTGTTATGTAGGAAATATTGAGGAAAATGAAGAAATTGCTTGTCACAAGCAATTTCTTCATTTTCCATGATGTTTTTCAAAGCCATTATCTTGTGGGGAGTCAAAAGGAGTCACTGTGTGTCAATGGGTAAAACCATTGAACGTCTGCCAACATCTTGCTATATCTTTAGCTTGGTCCTGATGACTTAAAATTTTCTTTCAAACAAATTGCCAACTTAAGAGATATAAATAAACAACCTAAGCAACAGATTGAGACATAGTAATCATTTAGAATATCAGCATTTATGAATGGTTCTGTTATGGAATAGATATCTTTTACATGATCTCCTCTCAATAAGAATTTGCTGTCTTTCAAACTGAATAATTACTTATAATATATACAGCAACTAGATCATTTCATCCACAGTTTTCCTTACCTTTTCTCACAATAACAGCAGCTAGACCACCTACATGCTGTAAGTTCTTGTTAGCTGCATTCACAAGCATATCAACTGTTAACTGGGTCATATCCCCTCCATATACTATAATCTGGTTATAACAAGATGTAAAGTATCAACCGTTAAGCGTTTACCATGCAATACTGGGTGTTGACATCCCTAATGAAATTGCATCAGAAAGGAATGAGGCAAAAAGAAGAAAATGCTGATAACCAGCATTTTCTCCTTTTGTCTCATTATTTCTTGTACTCTATTATAGACAAATCCTACCTTCATCAACACCCATTTTGTCTTCTGCAGTAGCTCTGAAATTAATACATGTACACTCCAAATTTCTGTCCTTTGGGAAAGGGTAAAATACGTCCAAAATATCTTTTCTACATTATAACTTTGACAAAAATGAACAATCTTGATGGATGATTAAATGAGGTTCAATGCCAATTTCAACTGTTTTGATCAATTAGAAGTAGCTTGCTAGCATTTCACTCACAAGTACTACAACAGTTTCCAATCCAGGGTTCGACACTAAGGGGAGTCCGTGAGTCCAAGACTCCCTAAAAATTGGTGGGACTCCCTGATTTTCAACCTAGGGAGTCCGACTGACTCCTTAAAAATTCTGTCGAAAAATTATAAGCAAAATGATTAAAAGCTGTCAGCTCAAAATAAGAGGACCTATTGTACTGCATTTATTCTTTAGTATTCCATGCAGACATGAACATGACATCGTCACAGATAGAATCCAACATGCATGCAACGTAAAATAATTGCTTCTTTTTGGACTCCTTTACTTTTGACTGGACTACCCAAGTTCTCTTGATGGGAGTCCGGCGGACTCCTTGGTTCGGAAAGTTAGTGTCTAACCCTGCAATCCAAATCTAAAGCTGCTGCTCTTACTTTGATGATTCACATCCAAAGCTGAGAAATTTTTTTTTTCCAATGTCAGAAAGGATTAATTGGCCAAGCAAAGATTGGAATCTATGAACCCTGTATCAATAGACCCTGACGCTACAGATTGAACCTTCGAGATATGATTTCCTGCCAAAATATTGCTTATAATATTTAGTCATCTGGAACCCCCCTTTATATGGACCTTAAGCAAGCAATCTTTTAATTCATCATCTATGTTTTTAATGTTACTTTGCTCAGGATGTTTCAATTCTATTTTGTGATAAAAGGATATCAAAATTATACCTTTTGTCCTGATTTTATACTAGCTTCTACACAATGAGTTGGTTTATCAAAATTCTTCATAGTTCCTGGCCGTTTTCCTTTCCCAATGGAACTTCCAAGGCCTCTGCCCATGACATCAATTACACACATGGCACTTGTTTCTACATTTTTGATGCTCTCTTTGCCTTTAGCAGAGGAAAAGTAGACAAAGATTCCTCTCTGATTAAAGACATGTTGTTTAAATATCACTTCTCCTTCAAACTTTTTGATGATTCCCTTAGCAGCTTTAAGATCTTCTGCTGTACCTAAAACATTGAGAGCCAAATATAAAACATATGTAAACAGTCACATTAAAAGGGACCTTGTCAGAGGTATAAAAATCAAATTTTGACAAATTATTCAGACTCAGCACTTTAGGTCAATTAGATTCTGTATTTGAAAAATGAGCATAATAGTAAGTAAGGGAAAACATTGCAGATTCAGAAAGCTACACAAAAGTCAAAAGTATTGACCCTAGTCCGGCTGCGCGGACTGCGCAGACTGACTAGGGTTGATATTTTTCACACTTCCTATAAGGTGAATGGTCACATATTATAATATTCAATCTTTTCCCAAACAACAAAATTTGGGTCTGTCAAAATTGGAAAGAGTTCAGACGCTCAAACTAATATGATTGTTAGCACAAAAATTCCTTTAGGTTGGAAATATCAAAGAAAGGGTAGACATATTGGAAACCAGCATTTCCTTCCTTTTCTTCAATATTTCCAAAAGATTAGACATGTGGTCACTGTTTGTGAGAGGACTTATGTAATCATGATATGCAGTGCACCCCTGTATTAACAGTGCCTTGGTAACAAGAGCTGTCCAAAGACAGCGCGCTCGACTTTCTAAGTTGCTTAGCATAAAGGAGGCATTACTCCAAATATAGTGGAGCCAGGGTCATGGGCCCTGGTAGTAAGGTAGAGGGTGTGATGGTGAATAAGTATTCCTAGTTTGGGTTGAATCCCTTTGATAGTATGGAAGTTATTGATGTTTGAAAAAACTTCAACCTTTGTTGCAACGCCGACGCCAACGCCCGGGTGACAGTATAAGCTCTCATTTTCTTCGAAAAGTCGAGCTAAAAATGATATTGTTGTTTACTAAAGGGTTATTTGACTTAATCAGTTTAAGCCAAATAATGTAACAAAATAGCTGATTGATACTGAGTCTACATATAAAGTTACGATCAATTCCATAAAATATTTTTCATGAAATATGATGTACAACAAAACAAGAGGGCCAAGATGGCCCTAGATCGCTCACCTGAATTCATAGTTGAGATACTGGCATGACCATGAAATCAATCTTATAACATTAGAAGAATATAAAAGAATGACAATGGCAATTTTGCCAAATTCAAAGGCATAAAACTAAGGACTTTCTGTGCTGAAACAATTTGGAAAGGGCTTAATCCTTGGCTGGGAAAGGGCTTTATCTTTACCAAAACAGAAAAGAAATAGACTGTTCAATTTTGAAATAGCGCGGCAAGATGAGAAAATGCTGATTATCAGCCTTTTCTTCATTTGACTCAATAATTCCCCAAGCCTTTTTTAATAGGGACATCATAGGAAAGGGTTAAGACATTAAGATTAAACTGTAGCTCTATCCTTCATCAGATAAGAGCTCCATTATCAGATAAGGCAGCCCTTTATTTATTTGGACGGTCTATTATTGACTTTAGACAGTCTAACTATTTACTTATATAAGCAATGATTGCTGATAAGCTGATACCTGGTCAAAATAAATTTGTCTGAATTCCTCACTTGAAAATTCCCAAACCCACAACATAGGGATTCTTTGCTTGTAAAGTGATGGTTTGAACAAATTTCACAATGATTGAGCAAATATTGTAATAAATTCTTACAGCAAAAACAAGATTTGACCCACAGACCCAGTTTTTGACCTTGCATGACCCAAGTTTTCAATGACCTACAGAATACAGACATCATCAAAATAAACGTCCTGAGCAATTTTCAAAATAATTGAGCCAAAATTGGAACTTCCACAGCAAAAAAAAAGGGATTCATTACCTTTGACCTTGACTAATAAATGGAATTCTTGATATTTGACCTTGTGCCCTAGTTTTTGACCTTGCATGACAAACTTTTTACATGACCTTTATATCATTAAAAACTAGAATATCACTGAAAGTGACCATACCCCCCAAAAGCGCTGTGTTTGTGCATTTTGACATTTCATATAAACTGAAAACTGATATTTTGAATGAGAAAAGTTTTCAAGTATATGAACATTGTATCTTAAATATTTCATAAAATGAGTTTAACAATTTAAACAAGAAAGTTCACTCAAGGGCCATAACCCTATGAAAATTCAATGGACCGTGACCAAAAATATAAAATGCACATTTCCACTTGGTAATGCGTTAACATGTGAAGTTTGAATAAAATTGATTTGGTAGTTTATGAGATAAAGAGTGGACAAAAAACAGACAAACTTATGAACACACGCTGAAGTTGCGAAAAATGACAATTTTCAGCAAATGGCCATTACTCAGTCAAAAATCAATGACCCATAACCAAAATTTAATATGCACATATTTGAGAGCAATTGAGCATAACTGTAAAGTTTTTTTGAAATCCATCCATTAGTTACCGAGAAATTGAGCGGACAAGATAATTCACTCAAAAGCCATAACTCTGTAAAAAATCATTGGACCATGACCAAAATATTACATGCACATTTCCACTTGGTAATAAGATCACATGTGAAGTTTGAATGAAATTGGACTGGTAGTTTATGAGAAATAGAGTGGACAAAATATCAACAGACCGATCAACACTACTTAACTTTGCGAAAAATGCCATTTTTCAACAAAGGGCCATCACTCAGTGAAAAATCAATGAACCATAACCAAAGTTTAATATGCACATATTTGAGAGCTACTAAGCATAACTGTAAAGTTTTTTTGAAATCCGTCCATTAATTTCCAAGAAATTGAGTGGACAAGAAAATTCACTCAAGGGCCGTAACTCCGTCAAAAATCAATGGACCGTAACAAAAATTTAGTATGCACATCTCAACTTAGTAATGAGTTCACATGTGATGTTTGAACAAAATTGGTATAATAGTTTATGAGAAATAGAGTGGACAAAAAATTGAAAAACCGATCAACACACACTGATTTTGCGTAAAATGGCAATTTTCAGCAAAGGGCCATAACTCAGTAAAAAATCAATGAATCATCACCAAAATTTGATATGCACATATTTGAGAGCCACTAAGCATAACTGTTAAGTTTTTTTGAAATCCGTCGTTTAGTTTCCGAGAAATTGAGCGGACAAGAAAATTCACTCAAGGGCCGTAACTCCGTCAAAAAACAATGGACCGTGAAAAGTTTTTAGTATGCACATTTAAACTTAGTAATGAGCTCACATGTGAAGTTTGAACAAAATTGGTCCAATAGTTTATGAGAAATAGAGTGGACAAAAAATTGAAAAACCGATCAACACACATTGATTTTGCGTTAAATGGCAATTTTCAGCAAAGGGCCATAACTCAGTCAAAAATCAATGAATCATCACCAAAATTTGAAATGCACATATTTGAGAGCTACTAAGCATAACTGTAAAGTTTTTTTGAAATCCGTCCATTGGTATCTGAGAAATTGAGCGGACAAGAAAATTCACTCAAGGACTGTAACTCCGTCAAAAATCAATGAACCGTGGAAAAAATTTAGTATGCACATCTCAACTTAGTAATGAGTTCACATGTGATGTTTGAATAAAATTGGTCTATAGTTTATGAGAAATAGAGTGGACAAAAAATTGAAAAACCGATCAACACACATTGATTTTGCGTAAAATGGCAATTTTCAGCAAAGGGCCATAACTCAGTCAAAAATCAATGAATCATCACCAAAATTTGATATGCACATATTTGAGAGCTACTAAGCATAACTGTAAAGTTTTTTTGAAATCCGTCCATTGGTATCTGAGAAATTGAGCGGACAAGAAAATTCACTCAAGGACTGTAACTCCGTCAAAAATCAATGAACCGTGGAAAAAATTTAGTATGCACATCTCAACTTAGTAATGAGTTCACATGTGATGTTTGAATAAAATTGGTCTAATAGTTTATGAGAAATAGAGTGGACAAAAAATTGAAAAACCGATCAACACACATTGATTTTGCGTCAAAAATCAATGAATCATCACCAAAATTTGATATGCACATATTTGAGAGCTACTAAGCATAACTGTAAAGTTTTTTTTGAAATCCGTCTTTTACTTTCCGAGAAATTGAGCGGACAAGAAAATTCACTCAAGGGCCGTAACTCCGTCAAAAATCAATGGACCGTGAAAATTATTTTAGTATGCACATCTCAACTTAGTAATGAGTTCACATGTGAAGTTTGAACGAAATTGGTCCAATAGTTTATGAGAAATAGAGTGGACAAAAAATTGAAAAACCGATCAACACACATTGATTTTGCGTAAAATGGCAATTTTCAGCAAAGGGCCATAACTCAGTCAAAAATCAATGAATCATCACCAAAATTTGATATGCACATATTTGAGAGCTACTAAGCATAACTGTAAAGTTTTTTTGAAATCCGTCCATTAGTATCTGAGAAATTGAGCGGACAAGAAAATTCACTCAAGGGCTGTAACTCAGTCAAAAATCAATGAACCATGAAAAAAATTTAGTATGCACATCTCAACTTAGTAATGAGTTCACATGTGATGTTTGAACAAAATTGGTCTATAGTTTATGAGAAATAGAGTGGACAAAAATTTCATATGCACATCTGCACTTGGTAATGAGTTCACATGTGAAGTTTGAACAAAATTGGACCAGCAGTTTAGGAGAAATAGAGCGGACAAAAAAGCTACAGACCGACCGACCGACCGACAGACAGACAGACAGACCAACGGACAAGCTGACTCCTATATACCCCCCAAATTGAATTTGGGGGGTATAATGAACCATAACCAAAATTTGATATGCACATATTTGAGAGCTACTGAGCATAACTGTAAAGTTTTTATGAAATCCATCCATTAGTTACCGAGAAATTGAGCGGACAAGAAAATTCGCTCAAGGGCCATAACTCAGTGAAAAATCAATGGACCGTAACCAAAATATGATATGCACATCTCCACTTGGTAATGAGCTCACATGTGGAGTTTGAATAAAATTAGACAAGTAGTTTGTTAGAAATAGAGCGGACAAAATATCAACAATCCGTTCAACACAAGTTAAAATTGCGAAAAATGCCATTTTTCAACAAAGGGCCATTACTCCGTCAAAAATCAATGAACCATAACCAAAATTTAATATGCACATATTTGAGAGCTACTGAGCATAACTGTAAAGTTTTTATGAAATCCATCCATTAGTTACCGAGAAATTGAGCGGACAAGAAAATTCGCTCAAGGGCCATAACTCAGTCAAAAATCAATGGACCGTAACCAAAATATGATATGCCAATCTCCACTTGGTAATGAGCTCACATGTGGAGTTTGAATAAAACTGGACAAGTAGTTTGTGAGAAATAGAGCGGACAAAATATCAACAATCCGATCAACACAAGTTAAAATTGCGAAAAATGGCATTTTTCAACAAAGGGCCATTACTCAGTCAAAAATCAATGAACCATAACCAAAATTTAATATGCACATATTTGAGAGCTACTAAGCATAACTGTAAAGTTTTTTTGAAATCCATCCATTAGTTACCGAGAAATTGAGCGGACAAGAAAATTCGCTCAAGGGCCATAACTCAGTGAAAAATCAATGGACTGTAACCAAAATATGATATGCCAATCTCCACTTGGTAATAAGCTCACATGTGGAGTTTGAATAAAATTGGACAAGTAGTTTGTGAGAAATAGAGCGGACAAAATATCAACAATCCGATCAACACAAGTTAAAATTGCGAAAAATGCCATTTTTCAACAAAGGGCCATTACTCAGTCAAAAATCAATGAACCATAACCAAAATTTAATATGCACATAATTGAGAGCTACTTAGCATAACTGTAAAGTTTTTATGAAATCCATCCATTAGTTACCGAGAAATTGAGCGGACAAGAAAATTCACTCAAGGGCCATAACTCTGTAAAAAATCATTGGACCATGACCAAAATATAATATGCACATCTCCACTTGGTAATGAGCTTACATGTGAAGGTTGAATAAAATTGGACCAGTAGTTAATGAGAAATAGAGTGGACAAAAAAGCTACGGACGGACCAACGGACCAACAGACCAACAGACCATCAGACCAACGGACAAGCTGACTCCTATATACCCCCCAAATTGAATTTGGGGGGTATAATTAGTCCAATAGTTTATGAGAAATAGAGTGGACAAAAAATTGAAAAACCGATCAACACACATTGATTTTGCGTAAAATGGCAATTTTCAGCAAAGGGCCATAACTCAGTAAAAAATCAATGAATCATCACCAAAATTTGATATGCACATATTTGAGAGCTACTAAGCATAACTGTAAAGTTTTTTTGAAATCCGTCCATTAGTATCTGAGAAATTGAGCGGACAAGAAAATTCACTCAAGGGCTGTAACTCCGTCAAAAATCAATGAACCATGAAAAAAATTTAGTATGCACATCTCAACTTAGTAATGAGTTCACATGTGATGTTTGAACAAAATTGGTCTAATAGTTTATGAGAAATAGAGTGGACAAAAAATTGAAAAACCAATCAACACACATTGATTTTGCGTAAAATGGCAATTTTCAGCAAAGGGCCATAACTCAGTCAAAAATCAATGAATCATCACCAAAATTTGATATGCACATATTTGAGAGCTACTAAGCATAACTGTAAAGTTTTTTTGAAATCTGTCTTTTAGTTTCCGAGAAATTGAGCGGACAAGAAAATTCACTCAAGGGCCGTAACTCCGTCAAAAATCAATGGACCGTGAAAATTTTTTAGTATGCACATCTCAACTTAGTAATGAGTTCACATGTGAAGTTTGAACAAAATTGGTCCAATAGTTTATGAGAAATAGAGTGGACAAAAAATTGAAAAACTGATCAACACACATTGATTTTGCGTTAAATGGCAATTTTCAGCAAAGGGCCATAACTCAGTCAAAAATCAATGAATCATCACCAAAATTTGATATGCACATATTTGAGAGCTACTAAGCATAACTGTAAAGTTTTTTTGAAATCCGTCTTTTAGTTTCCGAGAAATTGAGCGGACAAGAAAATTCACTCAAGGGCCGTAACTCCGTCAAAAATCAATGGACCGTGAAATTTTTTTTAGTATGCACATCTCAACTTAGTAATGAGTTCACATGTGAAGTTTGAACAAAATTGGTCCAATAGTTTATGAGAAATAGAGTGGACAAAAAATTGAAAAACCGATCAACACACATTGATTTTGCGTTAAATGGCAATTTTCAGCAAAGGGCCATAACTCAGTCAAAAATCAATGAATCATCACCAAAATTTGATATGCACATATTTGAGAGCTACTAAGCATAACTGTAAAGTTTTTTTGAAATCTGTCCATTAGTATCGGAGAAATTGAGCGGACAAGAAAATTCACTCAAGGGCTGTAACTCCGTCAAAAATCAATGAACCGTGACAAAAATTTCATATGCACATCTGCACTTGGTAGTGAGTTCACATGTGAAGTTTGAACAAAATTGGACCAGCAGTTTAGGAGAAATAGAGCGGACAAAAAAGCTACAGACCGACCGACCGACCGACAGACAGACAGACAGACAGACAGACAGACAGACAGACCAACGGACAAGCTGACTCCTATATACCCCCCAAATTGAATTTGGGGGGTATAAAAACATTCTTAGCAATTTTCATAATAATTTGGCCAAAAATGGGCACTTCTGAGCAAAAAGAAGGATTTTATCAAACAGACCTAGTGACCTCATTTTTGACCTAACATGACCCGATTTTTAAAAGAACCTTGATATCCACCAAAAATACATTCTGAGCAATTTTCACAAGATATGAGCCAAAGGTAGCACTTTTAGAGCAAAAAGAAGGATTTTAAATCATTTGACCTAGTGACCTACATTTTTACCTGGCATGACCTACTTTTTAAAATGACCTAGCTATCATCAAGACAAAGATTCTGGTCAACTTTCACAATGATTGAGCCAATACTGTGACTCCTAGAGCAAAAATAAGATTTGACCTAGTGACCTACTTTTTGAGCCCATTCTGACCCCGATCCCAATTCTTTGAAGTATTTTGAAAAAGGATGACCCAAGGATCATATCTGTGAAATTTCATCCAATTCTGCCCAGCACTTTAGGAGGAGAAGATTTTTTTATGATTGTGAACGGACGGACGGACAGACAGACAGACGCCGGACAACAGACCGATCACAATAGCTCACCTTGAGCACTTTGTGCTCAGGTGAGCTAAAAACTAAAGCCAGACAGACCAACATGCTTAATCCTATACCCTCGGCTTGAAACATAGCTTTCCGAAGCATTTTTCTTGAGGAACTCTTGAGGAGCATCAAAGTGCATAACTGCAAGGGAATGATGTAAAGCATTTACCTTCAATAGTAACTTTACTCTGGTGCATTTCAAATTTCAGTGGTTTTCCTTTCTTTCCAATGGTCATCATTTGTGAATCAAGGTCCCGTTTCATGTATCTCTGTATAAATTTCATAATATTGGTATCTAGTGTGACTTCCTCTTTATATGTGGTGTTTTTTGAGAAGAAGCTCTTGATTTTCCTATCAACTTCATCTTCTAGTTCAGCAACTGTATGAACTTCTAGTTGTTTTCCAGTATCTTTGAATACAACACATCCAGGGTAGTCTTTGTTCAGTTTTCTTTCCATGTCTTGCCATTCCTTGGATTTGAGAAGGCCCTTTGATTGTTTTTCCAAATCGACAGATATTTTTGATAGTGTTTGTAGGATAACATCTTCCATTCTCCGCAGATCCCCATGTTCCTCTGCATATAACGTCATCTCAGTGTTCCTCAAGATCCAAACATCACCCAGATTTTTGTCACGTAATCTCCTATTGATTTTGTTTGCTACTTCTTCATGTGATAATAAATCAGCCTCACCTTCTTCTAGATTAATTCTTTTATGGTTAGCTTGCTCAATGACTTCAAACACTTTAAGTAATATTTCTGTCACATGTTTCTGAGGTCCAGTTACAATTATTTGACAACTGTCTTCTCTAATATCAACGTTAACTTCAGGGTAGGATCGCTTCATCTCATCTCCAAAACGGATACATTTCAGATATTTAACACTCCAAGCTTTCAACTCTTTCTTTTCAGTTTTTCTCTCTTTTTTTGCCTTGTAACTATCTTTAGCTTTTATTACGGCTTCCTTGATCTTACTGGCTACTTTATCTAAACTATACTTCGGAGCAATCAAAACAATTCTGCTCCTCTGTCGATCTATTTTGACAATCACATTCCCTGCATCTTCAATGTCTACCTGGTTTAAAACAGATTTAATATCTTGTAACTCATCTGGATGAAAATGAAATTCTCGCACCTGAACCATGTCATCAAAGTCAGTAATCACTTTTTGTACATCTTTTGTCCATGACTTGACCATCTGTCTGTAATTTCGGACAGAACTAGTTACAGCACACTCTATTTTTGGAAATGGTTTTTCCCAAGATATATTCGCATGTTGTTCTCTAAGCTTGCGTTCCAATTCATCTCTCTGATTCAAGCTTTTCTCAAGGTATTGCAGCTTCAATGGATCAAGACTGTCGACTATCACTGGATCAGGAAAGGAGAAAGCCGCTGTATCTCCCCCAGCTGGAAGTCCCAAGCAGGAGTTGTATGGTTTGACTTGCAGGAGTTGCCCTCCTAAAGTGTGTTCATCTTGGGCGCATACTGACTGCACAACTGTGAAAAGAAAATTTCAGAGATTTGAAATGGAAAAGCAAACATGGGAGAGCAATAATATCATACATTGCCAACTGATTGTTACATTAAAACTTTCAAATACTTGCTGTTAACCCTCTCCCAAATGACAAAATTTTAGGGTGATTCATTCCAAAAACTGTCACAAAAGACAAAATGGATGTAAGTAAAGATAGGATTTTTGTAAAGTATGGCCCAGCAGTTTCTTCTTTTGTTTCAATGTTTTCTCAAGAATTTTCTATTAGGGACATCAAAACCGGTCTTGTTTGGGAAAGGGTTATTCTTGATTTTATTTTGACTAATATTCATTTTCTGAATCTCTGCTTAATTTACTACAAGAGGACCAAGATGGTCCTATATCGCTCACCTTAGAGCACCCTGAGACATACTTTTTAGCAAACCTTTTAAATTTCCGAGGATTTTGAAAAGGAGTCATATGACAATGGTACACACTTAATTTCAAAGCATAATTTGGGAAAAGATTGTCAAAGATTTTTCACTATATCTGTATTTAAAATAAGAAAATCCACAATATATTGCTGAATTTCCATTGCACATAGACAAATCGAAGCATTAATTTTGAAAACAGGTCATTGGGCTATAATATTTAGAAACCATAGAACTTAACATATGCAACCAATCATTAGCACCAAAGAGCCAGAGGCTAAATTTGAAAAGTGCCATTAACCTTTACCCAAACGACAAAATTTTAGGGTGATCCACTTCAAATACTGCCACAAATGACAATATAGATGTTATTAAAGAAAGGATTTGTGTAGAATATGGCATAGAAAATATTGAGACAAAAGGAGAAACTGCTGGTTATCAGCAGTTTCTTCTTTTGTTTCAATGTTTTCCCAAACCATTTCTGTTAAGGACGTCAAAACCAGGTCTTGTTTGGGAAAGGGTTAAATCATAAACTGTGTTATATTTCCAATCCAAATACAAACATAAGCATTTTGAACGGTTTAGAATTTTGAATTAATGCATAATTATGGAAATATTTGGCAAAAATGTTATAAATTACCTCCCTTTCATATGAAAATAGAGTTAAAATTTATTTGTAGATTATTTCCTTCTTGAGGCATAATCTTGAAATCCGGCATGGCGAATCAACTTATTTGAAATGTATTTACAAGAGTGTGTAATTTGATACATGCCCCATTGCTAGAAAGTGGAGTTTTTAATGATGGGTCAAATACCTTAACCCTTTCCCAAACAGCAAAAAATTAGGGTGATCGACTTCAAAACCTGACACGAAGGACTAAATGGATGTTATTAAAGATAAAATTTATGTAAATTATGGCATAGAAAATATTGAGACAAAAAGAGAGTTATGCTCGGGACAAGAGTCAAGTTTGAAAATCAACAAAGGGCAATTACTCCAAAGATTTGATCGGCAGAGTTACGGTTCTTGTGCACTGCACCTCTCCATAATAAGGTCTATCCACCTGTAAAGTTTCATGATTCTACCTTACATACTTTTTGAGTTATGCTCCGGACAAGAATCAAGTTATATAATCAACAAAGGGCAATAACTCAAAAAATTTGATCGCCAGAGTTACAGTTCTTGTGCACTGCACCTCTCCACAATGAGATCTATCCACCTGTAAAGTTTAATGATTCTACCTTACATTCTTTTTGAGTTATGCTCCGGACAATAATCAAGTTATAAAATCAACAAAGGGCAATAACTCAAAAAATTTGATCGCCAGAGTTACGGTTCTTGTGCACTGCACCTCTCCATAATAAGATCTATATACCTGTAAAGTTTCATGATTCTACCTTCAATACTTTTTGAGTTATGTTCCGGACAAGGTTTGGTCTACGGACAGACCGACCGACAGACCGACCGACCTACCGACCGACCGACGGACCGACCAACCAACCGACCGACACTTGCAAATCAATATACCCCCATTTTCTTCGAAAGGGGGCATAATTATATAATACTAATCTGCTAAGACACTTCAGTCGGTACGCAATTATTCAGTTACGAGCTTCATATTCGCTCAGTTACGAGCATCTTATCAATTTTCAAGTAACAGTTATGCACATCATTGTGATCTTTTAAAGCTTTATTTAAGCTATTATACTTACACAACAAAATAAAATTTGTTTAGATCTTCTTTTCTAATCAACAAACATAGAAAACGTCCTGAAAAACCATATGAATAACGCGCTCTCTTATAATCTTGAGAATTATTCCCCGAAGCAGTTTCTTCTTTTGTCTCAATGTTTTCCCTAGCCTTTTCTATTAGAGACGTGAAAACCAGGTCTTGTTTGGGAAAGGGTTAAAGTGACATTTCATGTTTATTTCTTTTTTTAAAAGTATGTCTTGATGCAAAGATTGTTTAATCTAATGCGTAGAAATGTTATCAGTTTTTAAAGTTGTTATTTATAAGCAAAAAATATGCCTTTAAATTTGAGAAAGAAATGACAAAATCTATATAATTCTGAACTGTTGTCCACAACAATTTGTTTAATTTTAGCACAAATTTATATATTTCTCGTAAACTGTTCAATATTTTGGCTTGAAATTTTCAGAATTATCATATAAAAAAAGATGCTCTTTCAGATAGAATGAAAGCAAAATTTATGTAGAAATAATTGTGAAATGTCACTTTAAGGTTTGGAAATTCTAAGACAATTCTAAACCTGTCCCCTTTTTTTTCAAATCTAGAATACCTCATGGTAGAGCTTATTTTCAAAGCAAAATGATATCTTGAACTTTATGACAATATGACACACACAACTTATATGAACTTTTTTTCTGTACAAAATGCAAAGGCCTACAGCATAGGAATAATTTTAATAGTTCTAAAACAAGGCAAAAAAATTATCTTCAGACCTTAAAAATTTGAAAAGATTGTCAAACATTGCCCTCTATCATTTATATGGAACCCACAACATAGGGGAAATATTCATTGAACAGTAAGGATTTGGTTATGGTTAAACCTTTTCCAAACAACATATCATAAGAGCAGACATAATTACAAGCTGCTGTAGATGATAAAACAGGTGTTGATAAAGACTGCATTCATGTATAAAAATGCAGAGAAAATGATGAGGCAAAATGAGACAACACAGGCTATCAAGTTATCAACATTTTCTTCTTTTACCATATCATTTACAAGCCTTTTCTGTTGGTGAGGCAAACCTGTGCATGGTAGAGAAAGGGCATAATGCTTTCCCATACAGAAAGGTACAAACAGGAAATAGACTGTTCCAATTTGAAAGTTCAGAATACAAAATTGACAGCAGTACAAATTATAGGATTCGTTTTACAATAAACTAGCATATAAAATATTGAATAAAATAAAATATTGAGGTAAAAGGAGAATCAGCATTTTCTTCATTTGACTCATTAATTTCCAAAGCTTTTTCTAATAGGGACTTCAAAACAAGGTCTTTCCAGGAAAGGGTTAAAGTATTTAGATGATCCCTAGATAGAGTAAACAAACTTGAGTGCCTCAGGGATACAGGTAAAAGAGGGTAATGGCTTTCAGAATCATAAAATATCTTTTTTAATATTATAACACCCTATGTTGAGGGTATTCATTTGAATTCTTAAATCAAGACTACTCAAATGAGTACCCATAACAAAGCAATTAGATTTTAAACATCAAATATACAATGTTTTTACCTCCTTTTATCTGTAGCTCCATGCATTCTTTATCTGATATTATGATCTGCATAATCTGATTATAGACCCCAAACTGTTATTTTAGGGATGAGATATGTGATAAGATCTACCTGGTCAAAACAATTCCTCACTTGAAAATTCCAGAACCAACAACATAGGGCTTCTTTCCTTGGAATGTGATGATTTTTAGTATTCTGTTAGAGGTTTATGAGATGTAAATTCATGCAAAATTTCAAAACTCTAGGCCAAATAGTCTTTGAGAAAACTGTGTTTCTGTGTGAAACTATAAACCCCACAACATAGGGCCAATTTTTCTTTAAGCACAATAATTTGAAGTATTTTGGTAGAGGGCATTGAGACAATACTACATACAAAATTTCCAGACTCTAGACCTTATAGTTTGGGAGGAGAAGATTTTTTAGTAATTGTGGACAGACAGACGGACAGACGGACGGACGGACAGACGGACGACGGATGGTGAGCGATCACAATAGCTCACCCTCAGCACTTCGTGCTAAGGTGAGCTAAAAAAGCAAAATAATATTTTCATCATCAGAAAATTCCTTAAAGATAATATAGAGAATCTAACATGGTCGAAATTCTGATTGAAATACTATGGATCTATTACATCCAGGGGTGCGGAATTTCTATGACTTGTTCGACTTGGGCTTTTATGGCTGCAGTTAAGTAGAATTTTCTGTAGAAAATAGAAATGTGACTGCTTAGCTTACAAGTAATATCAAAATAAGACTAAAAATGTCAGATGATATTTTCCATGCATCATGTGTCTCAACTAATCTAGTAAACATAGCCAGTAGTGTAATAATGCTTAGCCCATACAATAAATGAGAAATAGATTTTGAATTTTTCTTCCTCAACATGTAGATTTTGTCTTTGCACAAGTAAATTTTACAATCAAGCTTGTCAGTGAACAAGTGAAAAGTTTTAGGATTTCTGCGCCCCTGACATCTATACAGTGAATTAACAAGCAGAGTGATTTCACAAACCGATTGGATCTTTGAAAAACACCAGACAAAATCCAATGTCAGCATGCAGTTGGACGTCGTAAACATCTCCACCAGAGCTTCTTCTCGGGTTCTCAAAGTAGTAACGGAATGTGTCCGCCGATGTTAAATCTTCCGCAATGTTGGTCACGATGATGCAGTCAGTGACAGCGACTGGATGAGGTGTCATGTGATCACCATGTAGAGAATGTCGATGGCAGCTTTTTTCTACATGGTCAAAATCTGTAAATAAACAGAGGTTCTCCACATCTTTCATAAACACAGTAAACCTTTCCCAAACAGCAAAATTCAAGGGTGATTGAAATAAAAAGCTGCTGAAGACAATAAAAAAGATGTTGATAAAAATTGGATTCAAGTCAAATATAGACTAGAAAATAATTAGGCAAAAGAAAAATATGCTGATCATCAGCATTTTCTTTTCTATTTGGGACGTCAAAACTAGGTCTTGTTTGGGAAAGGGTTTAATAATTTACATACATCTAGAAGCATACATTGAACAAAGTTTTTTTTGTGTAAATTTTGTTTGTCCATTTTGTAATTCACTTTCATCCATCGTTTGTTAATGATATCTTCGTTTCATTGTGTAAAAATAATTTCTTTTCCAACATTCATTTTCATGTCTACACAGTGAATCTTTCAAGTGTTTTTGCTGGTTGGGAAAGCGTTTTCACAAAATTCAACATTTTACTGGAGATTATTAATCTTATTTAACTTACTGATTGTTTCTTCGAATGTAGCCAAAACTTTACATCTGTCCTGACTAAATACTAAAGATACAACACCAGCAATCTTTGCTTCTAGGTAAAACTGGATGGCATCTTCTGTTGCTTCAGCAGATATATTGGTGAAAAGGATATCATATTGGCTCACAATGAACCTCTTAACAATAAGCTGGTGATTGTTGATCTCATGCTTTCTTTTTAATACTTCCTCCACAACTAAAATAAAAGAACGATGGACTCGTGTGAAATTATTTCTTATCAATTTCAAAGCAAAATGATCCACATTTCCATTGCAATTCATTGTATCAAATCCATACCCTTTGTTTTTGGGGTACTCATTGGAATAGTCTAGATAAGAACATTCTAATGAGTACCCAAACCATAGGGTTTTACCGAGCCTCTAGCTGCTCCCCCACAAAGGTTCACAACATCAAACCATTGATGGGTGACATTTATGTCAGAAAGGGTATTTGCCTGGTAGAACAACCTTGAGAAATCATTATGGCAAAAGGAGAAAATACTGATAAGGAGAATTTTACATTTTTGCCTGAACGTTTTTTTTTGTGCTAGCCTACTTTGTAAACAAATAATACCTTTATAAGCATCAAGTTTGCCCTCTGCATCAGCTTTCAAATTACACCTACCTAAGTGTGTGTTGTTTTGGAAAGGCTTAAGCTAACATTAAGATGTGATGAAGTCAAAAATAACCCATTACTACATGACAGCAATTTAGACCAGTCTAAATATTGCTGATGAAAATTTCAAGTAAATGGAATTTTACATTTTCTGGTCCTTCTGGGTACAAAAAATTGAGGGATGTGAATAAATTGCTAAAAATTTCTCAATTTTCCACTTAGTGATTCAAAGCCTTTACGTTTTACGGCATCAAAAGGTGTCAATGTATTGGAATGGAATAAAACACAAATAGGAAATGATTTTATTAAGTTAACGGTGACATGATTTCTTCGGACAAACATTGGTATTTTGTAGGTGTTGTTATAAAATCTCGTAACTACGGCTTGATTCAAGCCGTACTTACAAGATTTTATAACAACACTGACAGTTTATCAATACATAATGGTAAATAGTAAAATTCATTGCTATTACCTCCTTCCCGCTCAAATGTTATAATCACATGTGACCTGTCAGGACTCATTTTGAAAGATTCTGTCATGTCCCCTCCGTGACGTCTACTCTCAAAATAGTAACGAAGAGTATCATCTTCTGTGTCTGGACTAAATCCTCGTACCTGAAATAAATTACATGTAATCCATTCCTAAATTGTAAAAATAAAAATTGCAACATTTTGAAATCTGCTGCAGGTTCGAAAATGGCTGTTGATGAACTTGAAATTTGTGCAAACTATGACAGAGAAAATATTGAGGCAAAACGGAGAAAATGCTGGTTATCAGTATTTTCTCCTTTTGTTTCAATGTTTTCCCAAGCCTATTCTAATAAGGATGTCAAAACCAGGTTTTGTTCCAGAAAGGATCAATCAATGAATTGTTCCACAACACTTCCTAAAAGAGCGATACTTTAAGATGGTGCGAAATTAAAGCTGCTGCAGATGACAAATGGATGTTGATAAAGGTAGGATTTGTGTTCAAAAGAATTTTAGAAAATATTGAGGCAAAAGGAGAAAATGCTAGTTATCATCATTTTTTCCTTCTAATTCCATGTTTCCAAAGTCTTTTCAAAGTGTATTTTCAACTGTTTTATGCTGACCCTTGAAATTTGATATTCGTTTGCTTAAATTAAGATGTTAGAGAAATGGAATCTGTCAAAACTCATTTTCAAAAAATCAGATGTGTCCCCTTAGTTATGTTTATTTTATTATTATAATGGTAATGCATAGCATATTTCTTTTAAAAGGTAGTACGAAATACCTTGAAAAATAAGGCATATATATGCCTAATAATTCATTACCTCAATAGACCTTGTGTCATTTCCCACCTTATCTTCAGATTCAATATACAGTTCTATAGTGAGTTCACATCCATGTTCTATACAAGGTCGGGATTTATGTACCTCCAATACTCTTGCAGCATCTGTAATAGATTTGTTACATGGTTACAGTTATATCAGGCATTTGGCAAACACTCCATTCAGTTTGCACACAATCAACATTCACTTTGCATTCGCGATCAATCAGTTTAGGACAATGTTCATTAAAATCAACAAGCATTCATTGGTTTACATGCAAATTTCATAATGGGCAGTAATTTTGTTCAATCAATCCTAATCCGAGTCTTCTCTGATGTAAATACGCTCTTTGATATTTTGATTTTTTGCTATTTACATCAGAGAGCATTGCTCTTTGAAAACAGCGGAAAGTTCGGTAACGTTACAAGTAACTTGAAGCTTTGTTTTTGTGCATCATATCGAATCACTCGGTAAAACACTGTAGGGTATAGATCAATAAATCATTTTTTGTCATACCTGACCAAAAATTTCATTTCAAATCGGCCTGCTGGATGAGTATAACCTTTGGTTTTGAATGGAAGGTCAAGGTAAACAAAGGCTACTCAGGTGAGGGTTGTTGCAAAACATTGCCTATTAACCTTTTAGAAATACTTTTTGGTCGTAATTTTTTCAGCAGCCATAACAATAAGTGGTTCATTTATCGATATCATCAGGGGTTTTAACGATAGCATTTAAGATCGGACAGTGAACGATGCGCAACATTTTGTTGCGAACTTCTTGATTTTTTCAAAGAGCAACGCTCTCTGATGTAAAAAGCGAAAAATCAAAATATCAAAGAGCGTATTTACATCAGAGAAGACTCGGATTAAATCAATCCCTTCCTTGAATCATACAATATTTATTTGAATAATGAATTCTACATTTTATCAAACATTTATTAACCCTTTCCCAAACAAGACCTGGCTTTGACGTCCCTAATAGAGGAGGCTTGGGAAAACATTGAGGCAAAAGAAGAAAATGCTGATAATCAGCATTTTCTCCTTTTGCCACAATATTCTTTATGCTTTGTTATACACAAGCCCTTTCATTATATGAATCAATTCTATCACCTTCAACATCTTTCAATTAGGTCAGTCAGAACAGTCAGAATTCTTGCCGTTTGGGGAAGAGTTAACCCATTACCACATGAAGACGCATTTTGACGCCTAACTAGATAAAGGCTTTGGAAAACATTGTGGAATATAAAGAAATTGCTTGCCACTTGTGACAAGCAATTTCTTCATTTTCCACAATGTTTTCTACCCAGAAAGAGCAAAAAATGTAAAATTCTGTTCACTTGAATGTCTGCAACATTTTTGAATTTGGAACAGTCTAAAATTTTGTCATTTGGTAATGGGTTAAAATTCATACCTCTGCCATCTTTAAAGGTGACAATGGCATATCTAGCTTGTTGATAGAGCTGTACACTTTCTACGTCCAAATCTCGCCCAAAAGTCTTCTTATTTTCGAAGTAATTCTCCAGAAAGCTTTCTGAACACCTATCTGAAAAGTTGCTGACCTTGATCTTGTTTAGATTATCTGAAACAATGAAAGAGAACATTTTTTGATCAACCAAGCAATGGACAACATGTATTTAGACCATGCATGCATGATTTTTACACGGTGTATAATCACGTGATGCAATAATTACCAAATATCTTCAATAACTTTGTTAATATGGGACCGATTTAAATTCGGTTTGAAGCAGAGAATATGGACAGACGTCACCCATTAGATGGATGTGGTTGATTTTTGAAAAATCAACAGATAAAAAAGTTATTGAAGATAAACCAAAATTTTTTTTATCAGTTGATTTTTTTTAAAAATCTACCATGTCCATGTTATTCCTGACATTTTTCCACATTCTCTGCTTCAAACCCAATTCAAATTGGTCAAGTATTGACAAAGTTATTGAAGATTATCGGATATTCTAAGTCATGTGATTATGCACATTGTTTCAACTGTGAACAAGAGCTTCGCAAAGCGGCGCATATACGCCCGAGAGGGGCTTGTCAGTAAAATTGGCCATTTTTTCGATTCAAGGGCAGTTAATTCAAACATGGAAAGTTATCAAAAGTTTTTGTTTCCACAACAAGACACCATAGAGATTCATTGTGGCTAGTTTGATTAAATTCTGGTTGAAACAATAGGAGTTGCACACAGCAGAAAATGGACATTTTTGAGAAAATGGGCATTTTTTCTTAAATTCAAGGGCAGATAATTCAAGAACGAAAACAGTTATCTAAATTCCGTAAGCGGTGTGCACAACTAGACACCATGGAGATTCATTGTGGTAAGTTTTATCAAATTCTGATCAAAACTGTAGGAGGAGTTGCGCACACAAGAAAATGGGCATTTTTTTAATTCAAGGGCAGATAATTCAAGAACGAAAAGAGTTAATTAAATTCCGTAAGGGGGATGCACAACTAGACACCATGGAGATTCATTGTGGCAAGTTTGATCAAATTCCGATCAAAACTGTAGGAGGAGTTGCCCACACAAGAAATTGCTAACGGACGGACGGACGGACAGACGGACGGACGGACAGACGGACGGACAGACGGACGGACAGACAGACGAGCGGGGCCATAACATAATACGACCCTTCGGGCGTATAAAAATGACAAAGATACGAGTAACATAAATAAAGATACAACAAGAAAATAACAATAGGCTTTTAGCAGAAAAAATGTGGGCAAATAGAAATTCACACTTTAAATCTTGCAATTTAAAAATTGCAAGCAGTATCTTTAACATGGATCAGCCTAAAACAGGAATATTTACGATGCATGGCAATTCTATGGGAAGTATTTAACAGATTTAATATTTTATAGTACATGTACATCACACCAATTTTCCAGTTTCTAAAATCATGAGAATAGTTTAACCCTTTCCCAAATGACAAAGCTTTATGTTGGTTCAGATTAAAAGCTGCTGCAAACAACAAAATAGTTACGAATAAAGATAGGATTTTGTACAATACAGCACCTAAAATATCAAGGCAGAAGGAGTAAATGTTTAACACCATCTTTTTCTTTTGCCTCTATCTTTTTTTTTCTCAAGCTCAATACAATGTCATGTTTACACAGTCTACCTTTCTTTCCGAAGTTGATAGATTCATAATCATTCTCCGATGTTTCCTGTGTCTGGGGTGTGTCTCTGGCAGTAGATCTTACTCGTCTAGATACAGGTCTTTCATAGCCATCGTAACACCCATAATCGTCACTGTATACATCCCCTAATTCAAATATATTCAACCATCCAAAAACAAGACTCAGCTATTGGCCTCCATAATACAGAGCTTGAATGGTTTGGCTAAATCTGGTGAAAACATTGAGACAAAAAAAAAGAAAATGCTGATTATAAGCATTTTCTCCTTGTGTCTTATATTTCCAGTGCTGTTGGGCATGTTGTTAGTCGTGCACACACAAGTGGCAGAACCTTTAGCAAGACAATGGAGGCTAGATAGTAGAAGAAGAAAAATCTTTAACCCTTTCCCAAACAAGACTTGTTTTTGACGTCCCCATTAACAAGAGTTGTCCGCGGACAACGTAGCTCGCCTATACGAGAGCTTGTCACAAAAACAGCATTTTTTTTAAAAAAGTAGGTCAAACTCCAAGGTCAAGGTCACAAGGGCAAAGGTCATGGTCCCAAATGAAAGGTCTTATCGAGATGTATCTATGCATGAAATATCAAGGCTGTATCTCTAATAGTGCCTGAGATATAGGCCAGGTTAAAGTTTTTCAAAAGTAGGTCAAACTCTAAGGTCAAGGTCACAAGGTCAAAGGTCATGGTCCCAAATGAAAGGTCTTGTCGAGGTGTATCTATGTATGAAATATCAAGGCTGTATCTCTAATAGTGCCTGAGATATAGACCAGGTTCAAGTTTTTCAAGTGAAGACGCGACGGGTTTGAGTTTGAGTTTATTGGGGTTTTACGCCGTTTTCAACTACCAGGGTCATATCGCGGCGGCTGGAGCACCTAACCGTGGGTTCCTGGTATTTCTCGCACCAGTACAACCACAATATCCAAACCGAGCCTCCAGCTGCTCTCTCACATAGATGATTCACACCAATTGGTGAGAGACAAATGACTTTTGTCAATTGTCAGAATGGATACTGGCCGAGCCGGGGTTCGAACTCGTGACCCCTGGATTGACAGACTCCGACGTAACCGACTGAGCTATCCGGGCTCGGCGAAGACGCGACGGGACGGGACAGGACGCTGACGCCGACGCCGACACTAGGGCTGTGACATTAGCTCCCCTGACATAAAGTCTCGGCTCGCTAAAAAAGGCTTGGGAAAACATTGAAACAAAAGAAGAAACTGCTGATCAGGTTCTCCTTTTTTCTCAATATTTTCTGTGCCATACTTTACACAAATCCTATCTTTAATAACATCTATTTTGTCATTAGTGGCAGTTTTTGAAGTGGATCACCCTAAAATTTTGTCGTTTGGGAAAGGGACGATCGAAACCAGTTTTGTCTCCTGCATCAGTTTTCAAATTGGAGCAGTCTAAATTTAGAGATCACCCGTTCTCAAATGACAAAATTTGGACCTGTCCAGTACATAAATGTGAATTATACATACATGAAGGAATTTCGTTATTTAACATAGAAAACTTTAAAGGAAAAAGAGAATTGCAGGTCAATATCATTTTCTTCCTTTCTGTAAGGTATTCCAAGTCAATATCCAGTGCTTTGGAGAATTAAGTTACAATACCTGTAATGTGGCTGTTTTTGAGATTCATAATACATCAGATTTTTCCGGTGGCAATGAAGTCGTTTTGTATCAGAACCTATTTGGGCGCGGTCGTAAACATTTGGCGGTGGAAAGTTCCACCGCAAAATGTTTTCAATATTGCCCGAATAATTCTGAAGTCAAACGAATCTCATTTATGCATTATGGCTGGATACCTTAACCCTTTCCCAAACAAGACCTGGTTTTGGCGTCTCTAATAGAAAAGGCTTGGGAAAATATTGAAATAAAAGAAACTGCTGATAACCAGCAGTTTCTCCTTTTGCCTCAATATTTTCTGAGCTATATTGTACTTAAATCAATCTAAATTAATACATATTTTGTCGTCTGCAACAGCTTTTGATTTGAACCACCCTAAAATTTTGTCGTTTGGGAAAGGGTTAAACATGCAAAGAAATTAAGCAAGTCAATCAATATTTCATTGGAAAAACAATTTCAAGTTTTAACAAAATACCATTATTCAAATTTCATAACAAGAGCTGTCCGAAGACAGCGCGCTGGACTTTCTAAGTTGCTTAGTATAAAGGGGGCATAACTCCAAATATAGTGGAGCAAGGGTCATGGGCCCTGGTAGTAAGGTAGAGGGTGTGATGGTGAATAAGTATTCCAAGCTTGGGTTGAATCCCTTTGATAGTATGGAAGTTATTGATGTTTGAAAAAATTTTAACCTTTGTTGCAACGCCGACGCCAACGCCGACGCCCGGGTGACAGTATAAGCTCTCATTTTCTTCGAAAAGTCGAGCTAAAAATGAACTTTATAGTTACTCCATCCACATAACTTTTCACCAAGGGAGAGAGCAATAATACTTGATTGTTTCCTTTCTCTTAATGATTTCCCGACTTTGATTAGACATATTAACCCTTTCCCAAACAACAAAATTTTAGGGTGATCCACTACAAAAACTGCCACAAATGACAAAATGGATTTTATTAAAGAAAGAATTTGTGTAAAATATGGCACAGAAAATATTGAGACAAAAGGAGAATCTGCTGGTTATCAGCAGATTCTTCTTTTGTGTCAATGTTTTCACAAGCTTATTCTATTAGGGAAGTTAAAACAAGGTCTTGTTTGCGAAAGTGTTAAAACCAGAACACGTTTGGGAAAGGGTTTACACTCACCTTGGGTCTGTGGTGATTTCCTCATAGCCATTGCAATATTCACCAGATTTTAACTGTCTGTAGCCTATAGGAAACAAAATTATGATAAAAAAACAAAAAAAATTAAATCTTTTTTCACAAACTATTTTCATTTGAGACCTATCAATCCGTTAAATTAACATTCTTCAATCTTGTTGTGGTTTAACAGCATGTTCGAACAAAAAGAAAGAACTTTTTTCCTGTTAAAATTCAGCTTTTTTTATGCTTTCTGTTATGGACCGGTGGTTGTTTGGGAAACCCAATCATAAATTTTGAAATAATATTCAAATGAATCTAAACTATTCAGTAAATAATGTTGTACTACATATGTCTCATTTACCCTTAAAGATCATAACTGGTGAAACTTATATTGCTGGCTTATGCTGGGCTAAACTATTCAGTTAATAATGTTGTACTACATATGTCTCATTTACCCTTAAAGATCATAACTGGTGAAACTTATATTGCTGGCTTATGCTGGGCTAAACTATTCAGTAAATAATGTTGTACTACATATGTCTCATTTACCCTTAAAGATCATAACTGGTGAAACTTATATTGCTGGCTTATGCTGGGCTAAACTATTCAGTTAATAATGTTGTACTACATATGTCTCATTTACCCTTAAAGATCATAACTGGTGAAACTTATATTGCTGGCTTATGCTGGGCTAGACTAGTTGAAAGCGAAAGTAGAAAATTCCAAAATCAAAATATTTGAACAACATGTTTATAAATCATTGACACTCAAAATCATTAACACATGAAAATTCATTGGTCTCTGTGCTAAGAAAATGACCCACAAAATACATTACCTGAATAAAATTTGTTCAAAATAACTTCATCCTGTCTCACTTGGGAAAAGGAAGCAGTTTCCCAACTAATGGAGATCGGTTTTCCCAGAAATCTATTTATAGTAACATAGAAATCTAGGGGAGAGAACCTTATACAGATAAATAAAATACAAATTATCTCCCTTTGAAAAGGTTAATTTTACATTTATCACCACAGCTTTCATTTGAACACTTTTAACTCGAGCATAGTTAACCCTTTCCCAAACAACAAAATTTTAGAGTAATCCACTTCAAAAACCGTCACAAAATGGATGTTATTAAAGATAGGATTTGTGTAAAATATGGTACAGAAAATATTGAGACAAAAGGAGAAACTGCTGGTTATCAGCAGTTTCTTCTGTTGTTTCAATATTTTCCCAAGCCCTTTCTATTATGGACGTCAAAACCCGATCTTGTTTGGGAAAGGGTTAAAAGATGACAAGCTTCTTCGGATAAACAGATTGCTTTCTTTTTTCAAAATTTGAACAACAATTATATCATGACCATGGCTCTTTCCCAAACTTTAATAGCCCTTCCCAAAACAAGTAATGGTTTCCCTTCCATAACCCTTTCCCAAAGATCGCCCAAACTCCAAATTATGAAGGTTGTCTAATTCAGAAGCTGCTACATACGAAAAACTGATATTGAAAAAGATCAAATATGTGTGTAAAAATAGCATGGAAAATATTGAGGTAAAAGGAGAAAATGCTGGTTATCAGCATTTTCTTCTTTTGCCTCAATAATGTTTTCCCAAGCCTTTTCTATAAAAGACGTCAAAACCATGTATTGTTTGGGAAACAGATAAGGAAACAATGAGTGAAAAGAAGAATTTCTTGTAACACAGAGGCCTATTCTCCTTTTCACCGAATATTTCTATGATATATAGTCTAATGTAGTTTTTCTGCACTTATATACTCATTTTGAAATCTGCAAAATCTTTGCATCATTCTGATATTTATTGGGCCTAAGAGAGAGCTGTCCATTGTTGCTTTTCAACGATAATCTCATAATTTCAACTTGATTCAAGCAAAGGCTTGGAAAATTACTGAGGCAAAAGGAGAAAATACTAACAATCAGCATTTTCTCCTTTTACCTTGATAGTTTTTTTTTGCACAAATCCAATCTATCCATCAGATTTAGCAGACGTCAATTTCAAGTAAGTAAAATGTTACATTTATTGCCTTCAAGTTTCTGGGTAGAAAACATTGAGGAAAAAAAAGCAATTTATTCGTTTTCCACAACGTTTCCCAAAGCCTTTTTCTTGTAGAGCGTCAAAAGGCGTCATAATGTGGGACTGAGTTTAAAAACTATCCTAGGCTGGCCCCTGGATCACTGATTTGAATAACATTTAACCCTTGCTCAAACAAGACCCGGAATTTTACTTGAACCATGGCACTTTTCTCCAAGCAAAGATTGTTATGCAGGTATGAATCCTTATCCTACTGCCAAATCATTGAGTAGAAATCAGGCAACGTAATGCTAACGACAGACTGCACAAGGACAGATCCAGGATTTTTCTCCAGGGCGTAAAAGCCCAAATTATTGCTTTAAATGTGTTAAATACCTGGTATGTAACATCATACTAACGTTATATAGTCAAAATATGATTTTCGGCCAATGCCAGGGGGGTGTGGGGATCCGGACCACCGACCCCACCTCTACCAGATCCCCCCTTGCTGCACATATGTGCATGCTGAATTAAGTCTATATTGCCTGCCAAAGTTTTGGTCACAACATGAATGTGTAGTGAACAAAATGGGCAGAGGTAATTCTAACATCCACTCAAAAGCTGGATATAGGACTTCAATTTAAATTAACCCTTTCCTAAATAACAAAATTTAAGAATGGCCATCAATAAACTTTGGAAGGAAGTGCAGAAGACAAAGTAATTCATATCAAATATTGAAACTGTGTTATATAATACTCGTAGCATATCAAATATTGAGGAACACAAAAGAATTTGCTCTCTCAAACAATTTCCATTAGGGACATCTAAAGTTGGTCTTGTTTTGGGAAGGATGGACAATGGCTCAAAGCAGCAATCCTTGGATTAGAAATCCAGTATGTACGTAATCACAGCATTAACCCTTTACCATGCGACTAAGGTCCTCTATGGGTAAGGCGAGAATTCTCCCTAAAAGGCTCAGCTCGATGGGTCAATTATCAAAACTTACAAATTGAGAAAAAAAGTTAAGCTTTATGGTTAGGAAGACAAATAAATGAAATGAATACCCACTTTATGTTATTTAAAAAGTTCTAAATGTGCAGATAACTCTTAATTTTAGTATCCACCTAAATGGTTTCGTTTTCTTACACTACCAGTATTCCTAGAGGTAAAATGAAGGTTCTTTTATTTTCATTTGCAATTTATTTTCTACAGATACAATTAGGATAAATGGTGTTGACATCATATGGCAGCTTCGGGTTTTGTCCGTATTGAGCATGCGCATCATTGAAACAACTTTAAAAGCGCACTTTCCTGCCAAAAATCGAGGAATACCTACCTTCCCAAGGCTGGCGAACATCGTTCCCCCCCTTGACCCAGCTCCCATTGACATATGTTGTGTAACTTGGTCATAAGCTTCCTTGGTAAAAAGGATTTGTTGGGTCACGGGGTGGAACGTACTGTTATACTAAAAATAGTACTCATATACCATGTTCCATAATTTTGGCGGAAGATTTCGTCTTAAAACTCGTTTCAATGATGCGCATGCGCATTAAGGACAAAACAAAAAAATGGTTTATGATTTCAACATCAATTGTCCTTACATTTACAGAAAACATTTTGCTTATAAAACAAAAGAAAACTTAATTCTGGTTTAATGAATAACGGTGGGGTAAGAAAATGTAATTTTTGGGGTAGGTACAGAAACCAAGAGTTATCTGTACATGTCGAATCGTTTCGACTGTACAAAATCAGTTTTCATATGTTTTAGGTACATATCTAACAATACAGCTCAAAATAATCATCAATTTGCATGTTTTGAAAATTGACTTTTCCATTTGAGCCTTTTAGGGAGATTTCTCGCCTTATCCATAGAGGTCCTTTTTGGCATTTCCTCAAAGATCTTTCAGACGACAATATCAAGTGAATGAAGTTTCTGATTGGTTGTTCTTTTAGGGTAGAAAACAATGTGGGAACTGAAGAAATTGATTGTCTTAAGCAATTTCTTCATTTTCTATAATGTTTTCCAAAGCCTTTGATCTTGTAGGGGGTCAAAAAGGGTCAATGTGTGGGAATCAATTAAAACCACACTGCCAAGAATAAAAGTTCAATGTGAGACGGACAGAAAACAGAGGTACACATAAAGCCCTAATTATAACATAAACATCATCACGATAATCCACATATATTTACAATTTGTGACCCATCATGCTAAAAGGGACGTTATCGGATGTGTGAAAAATATCAACCCTAGTCAGTCTGAGCAGTCCGTGCAGCCAGACTAGGGCGGACACTTTTCACTTGTATGTAATTGTATAAATCTAGAATGTTTTCCCTTTCTTACTATATGTACATTTTTCGCATACTGGATCTGGTTGACCTATTCTTGTCTGACAAGTCTGTAAAAAATTATATTTTTGGAGTTCGGATAAGGTCCCCTTTAGCGTGTCGGGCCATATTTATTACAAATATGTCATAATTACAATACTACAGAATCAAACAATTTCATTCATTATCCCTTTCCCAAACTACAATATTTTAGGGTGGTGCAATTTAAAATCTGCTGCAGGCCACAAAATTAATGCTGGCAAAGAAAGGATTTGTGTACAAATGGCTCAGAAAATATTGAGGCAAAAGGAGAAAGTGCTGGTTATCAGCACTTTCTTCTTTTGCCTCAATGTTTTCCCAAGCCACTTCTACTAGGGACATCAAAAATAGGTCTTGTTTGGGAAAGGGTTATAGAAGACAAAGGAAGGAAATTGCATCAATTCAATGAAGATTCATTGTTTTGGGTTTTACACCTTTTTCAACTACTATGGTCATATTTCAGTGGCTAAAGCACCAAACAATGCATTCCTGTCGTTTCTCATACATCATCCTAACAGAGCCTCCAGCTGCTTGCCCAAACAGGTTAACAATTATCGATCCATTGATGTGAGACAATTTTGTCAGAAAGAAGGATATTTGCCATTGATGGGGATCAAACACAAGCCCTCAGGAGTGAGAGTGTAATGCGCCACCAATTGTGTTATGGACACTTCCCAGGGTTGTGCCTAGGTCAGAATTTTGGGGGGACACAGGTGTCCCCCTACCTACATTTCAAGGGGACATTGGGAAATTTTGGGGGACAAGCTTAAGTAACAACTGTTTTAGTCATGATTTTAAACAAGTCTTGCATTTCATGTTGACATCAGTCTTGCTCAACCACTGATATTTTACCAACCAATTCTTATAGAACTTTTGTTCCTTGCATTTTATTTGTCTCTGAGAAAGATGATTGATGCATTTGGCTGTCTGCTTCTGCAGACGACACAGTATCGGGTGTTTTAGCCCCCGTTCATCAATTTTACATCGTCTGCTATCTTTCTATTCAGACTTAGTCATCTGTCAATTCATTTCGCTAACAACTTCAAGACCGGTTTCAATGTTTTATCTTAAAATTGGCTGAATCACTACATAAATTTTGGGTCACAGTCAAGTTTTGGCAGGTACGCGATCGGTTTACAATGTTTTACATTAAATCGGCTGAATAGTAAATCTTCGATACAGTCAAGCTTTTATAATAATGTAAACACCAATCGAGCAGAGCTTTTCTTTCTAGTAATAACGGCAAATTACAGATCGCACATTCTGAGCCCGCCCGAAATCCCGCCATGCCTTAAAGTTTGAGGGACATTCAGAATTAATTTGTGAGATTCCCGCGATGCCGCGGCCTAGGCACAACACTGCTTCCAATGACATATGCATTTTCTCTGCTTCTTTCTACAACATTTTTGTAATGAAATTTGATTTTCCAGGTTAATCGTTCAAGACTCTTTCATTTCCACAATGATAAGAATGTACCACATTAACACATATCTATTTCGCATAGTAGTATCATCACACAAACACTATTGTAGACATAACAAGTGTCAAACAAGAGTCATATCTCGATTTATATTACCTATATAACACATAACTTTAGCTTGGTCTTAACTCTTAATCCATTACCAAACGACAAAATTTTAGACTGGCCCAAAATCAAAGATGGTGCAGACGACAATTTCAAGTAAATGGAATTTTTCATTTTGAGGTCTTTTTGTATGGAAAACATTGTGGGAAATGAAGAAATTGCTTGTCACAAGCAATTTCTTCATTTTCCACAATGGTTTCCAAAGCATTATCCTGTAGGGAGTCAAAAGGAGTCAATGTGTGGTAATGAGTTAAGTGTTCGACATATCCAAAAATACGGCAAAATTCTTTAATTGTTTCCTTTACAAATGGTCGACAAATTGATGTATCAAAGTTCAAAGAGATTCAGGTTGAAGGCAGTGTGGAAAGCTGAAATTTCATCGAGTCCCATACAATTTACACAAGTTATGTAATAGTCATCTCAAAATGAGATTCGTTTTTGGTAAAATGTTTATTTTGGTTTGGTTTCCTGGTCGCTGACATTACGAATATAAATAACATCCTCTGGTATAACTTTAATGTCCTCGTTTTCGTACATGTACGATGACGCGATGGCTAACGCTGAACTGTCTGCACTAAATGCCAGTGATGCTATGCTTGTAGGGTACCTGAAAAAAGTGAACTATTCATGTTATTCAAAGCTCATACAGAGCTACAGATAAGAAAGGGTGGAGACATTCATACTTTGTTATTTCAATTCCAAGCCCTATTATGTGAGTTCTCATTTGAATCATCTCGTTGAGAAAATTCCAATGAGTATCCAGAACATATGGTTTGATGAACAATAAAAGAAATATTGCATTTTGACAAGCCAACACCTCCTCTTATCTGTGGCTCTGCTCCAAATTAGAAATAAGAAAGTTTGAATGTCTTAACCCCTTATATGTGTTGCTCCGTTATAAAACTCTTTTCCCAAATGACAATATCAAAGACTGATCCACTGTGACAATTGTTTGAGACATCAGCAAGGAGAAAGCATTTCATTCTAGCGGATAACATTGGTTTGCAAGGTCAAAGTTACATGTAACGACATAAGAGCAATTGCAAAATAATTATTCATAAGAATCCAAAACTTGAATTGGTAGATCTTCATTTATCAAGTCCAATAGATGATTTTCAATCAACTCACATTTTTGTATCTAAAAAAAATGTGTTTTTTTAATCAAATAAGGCTGTTATAACAAGTATTGACTACAACAGGATGGAAAATAAGTAGGGTCCACTATATAACCCAGGGCTACAGATAAGTGGGGGTGAAGACATTATAACTTCATTATTTCAATTCCAAACTCTATGTTGTGGGTACTCATTTGAATCGTCTCGACGAGACGATACAAATGGGTACCCACAACATAGAGTTTGATTAACAATAACAGAATTATTGCAGTTTGAAAAGTCATCACTCCCTCTTATCTGGAGCTCTGTAACCAAATCGAACACACCTGTGAAACTGACAGAGTCGTTTTTTGTTAAAGCCGTCCCAAATATTGACGAATCCGTCTGACCCGCCAGTAGCAAATGTGTTGTGTTGGTTGTGGAACGCGATGGCGTTGACCGGGTAGATCATCTCGATGCCGTTCTCCTTCACACGGTGACATTTAAATGCGTATTTCTTCTTCTGTATTTCTGCACTCGGATCTAGATACTCGACTGCAACTCGCCCTGTTTGAAAATGATAGTACAAAAAAATTTTTTGGTGAAAGGGACGGCAATGCTAGGTTGTTGAAAATGCGAACAAGTAAAAACTAGATATCCATCAATAAAGGTGATAAACAAGAGTTGTCCGCGGACAACGTAGCTCGCCTACACAGGAGCTTGTCACAAAAACAGCCAATTTTTTAAAAGTAGGTCAAACTCCAAGGTCAAGGTCACAAGGTCAAAGGTCACAAATGAAAGGTCTTGGCAGGAGGTATCCATGTGTGAAATATCAAGGCTCTATCTATAATAGTGCATGAGATAAAGGCCAGGTTAAAGTTTTTTTAAAGTAGGTCAAACTCCAAGGTCACAAGATCAAAGGTCATGGTCTCAAATGAAAGGTCTTGTCGAGAACTATCTATGTGTGAAATATCAAGGCTGTATCTCTAATAGTGCCTGAGATATACAGACATTGCGAAAGCTCAAAAAAACTGTCAGACATTCGGTCTGACAGGCTTGAAAAATCTGTCAGACCGAAAACAAATCTGTCAGACCGAAAAAAAAACAAGGAAAAATAACATGTAACCACCTTTTTTATTCTGAAGATATAAAAACATGACTGACACTCTAATCATTCACGCCCATAGTCCATAAGCCTTTCAAAATTAGACAATTCACTTTGCACCCTCGAAATATTTGAGGGACGCCATTATACTACGACAGTAAAAGTAATATGTATTCCGATTGGCTAATCAATACCTGTTTCAGCCAACCACAATCCGGTTTACAAATCAAGGGAAATAATCGGCAAAACCACGATATAATAGTGCCGTCCCTTCGTACTTTGTTGTTTATCAATTTTCTCGCAAACAGAATGACAAATATTTTGGTTATAAGCTTCCATAATTATGCAAACGCGAGGTATTGAAAAAAAGCAAAATGGTCAAAATATGTCGGACATACGGACCGACGGTATCGAATTTTCAATCGGACCGAAGTCAAAACTATCGGACAATGTCCGCGGTCCGACGTCTTTCGCAATGTCTGGATATAGACAAGGTTAAAGTTTTTCAAGTGAAGACGCGACGGGACGCGACGCTGACGCTGACACTAGGGCTGTGACTTTAGCTCCCCGGACATAAAGTCCCAGCTCGCTAAAAATACCCCCATGTCACTATATTTGTCCGGACAAGCCTTTTTGTTGAAAACAAAGGGCAATAACTCACAAAATAAGCAAGGTAGAGTTATGCTCATTGTACACTGCACTTCTCCTTTGTGAGATCTATCTACCAATGACAAGACAATTCTAATGAGTACCCACAAGATAGGGTTTGATGAAAATTTTATGAAATATTTCACTTTGAAAAGCCATCATCCCCTCTTATCTGTAGATCTGCTTACCTTCAATAGAACTGAGAACATATCCCTGTTTATTAGGAAAGCATCTGATACACCTAGTCTGGTATTTCAAGCTCGACTCCCGCCGCTGTTGTACATAGCCCATGTTGCGTAAATCCCAGACAAGAACTCGCCGTAACGCTGTGCCGACAACCAGTCTGTCTCCACACACCGACATTGTGTAGACCTACAACACAGTGACAGAAACAGATACAGGAAATTAATCAACCCTTATTATAATAAATGTGACCCGTCACGCTAAAAGGGACCTTATAGGTAGTGTGAAAAAGATCGACCCTAGTCAGCCTGCGCAGTCCTCGCAGCCAGACTAGGGCCGACACTTTTCACTTCTATGTAATTTTCTAAATCCGGAATGTTTTCCCTATCTTACTCTATGTTCTTTTTTCGCATGTATATACAGTATCTGATTGGCCTGTGCCAAGTATGACAAGTTTGTAAAAATTTTGATTTTTGAGTTCGGATAAGGTCCTTTTTAGCGCGTCGGGTTACAAATCTAAAGAAGCAGCTGCAGGCAGTATACGATAAGGCCAGACTGCACATATGAGCAGGCTGGTCTAGTTCTATTCTGCCTACCAAAGTGACATGATTAACTTGGGATCTGAATGACCAGGCTTATGTACCAGCACTACATGTCTGTCTGGGGTCCCACAGTCCCAGCTTCTGGTGATAATAACATTGACATTGATAAGTGAGATAAAACACAAAATATTCAAAGCATTAAGAGAAAATGCTGCTTAACCATTTCCCAAACAACAAAATTTTGGGGTGGTCTAATCTGAAAGCTGCTGCAGACAACAAAATAAACATTGATAAAGATGAGTTTTGGGTATGATAAAGCTCAGTTTCTTCTTTTCTCTCAATGTTTTCACAAGGCGTTTCTATTAGGGACGTCAAAACAAGGTCTTGTTTGGAAAGGGTTAGGCTTTAATTCATTTAACCTACCCTATCTGGCTGAGGAAATGTACCAGCACTACATGTCTTTTTGGGGTCCCACAGTCTAACTGACGAGTCCCTGTTTCCGGTGATAATTACATTGACAGTGATGAGTGAGATAAAGCACAGACACTTCAATGCATTGAGAGAAAAGGAGAAAATGCTTTTACATATTTGACCTACCTTATCTGGCTGAGGAAATGTACCAGCACTGCATGGCTGTCTTGGATCCCATAGTTTGACTGACGAGTCCCAGCTTCCGGTGATGATGACATTGACATCAGGGCAATACTCTACACACCGAATAGCATTGTCATGGGTACCAACATTGGTTCCTGAAAGTAATAATTTTTTTTAATCCTCTCCCAAACAAGACCTGGTTTTGACATCCTTATATTTATTTAACAGATAGGAAATAATGAGGCAAAAGAAGAAAATGCTGATAATCAGCATTTTCTTCTTTTGTCTCAATATTCAACGTGCTATATTGTACAAATATTCAACTTTTATCAACATCTGTCATCTATTAATCCTTCTGCAGCTGATTTTAAATTGGAACACCCTCAAATTTGGCTGTTTGGGGAAGCCTGAGGTTTAAACTACGAGGTATGTCCATAAAATACGTAGACAACCAAAGTTTTCCACCAAATAGTAGTTTTATCGATCCCAAAACACTATCAATTTAAAGGTCCATTTATTCTTAAATACTTCTGCTACATTTTACATTGTTTTCGAAAGTACGTACAAGCAAAACAGTCACCATAGCAACAGCATAACGCTACCATGGGTCACTTCAGATATTTGAAAATAAAAAGACATAAAACTAGTCTTTTGTCGCAAGTTTTTTAAAAAATACGCGGGAAATACACTCACTTCAGCAGTTACGTCATTTGACGTTTTACAGGAAGTTTTGAACATCAACAACTTGCCAGGAGACGTTATAAGCAATAAACAATCGGCTGCTATGACGGAAGAAAAACGCGTCGTTATTAAATTCTGTCTCGGTGCAAACATGACGCCAACGGAAACATCCAAGTTTATGCAGCGAGGCAAGGCTGACGTGTCCAGAGCGCTAGTGTTTAAATGGCATAGACGGTTTACTGATGGACTGGAAGATATTTGTGACCAGACTAGACCAGGAAGACCTCGGCAAAGCGATCGGGATGTTGAGGAGGTGCGTCGAGACTGCGCCCATGGACTTTGCTGTTTTTCCGTGATTAAAGGCAGATCTTAGAGGCAAACGTTTTGCTGACTTAGACGAACTAAAGTACTTTGTTCACTCCTCTGTAGGGTCATACAAGAAAGAGTGGTTCTGCGAAACGACGTATACCACATGGGTGGACAGACATAGGAAGTGCGTGAACGCGGGTGGAGAGTACTTTGAAAAGTTGTAACGTCGACGTCGTAAACGACGTCAAAGTGCCCCATGTATGTTTTTTACTTGATTGTTCCATGTGTATTTTTGTAGCTGTAGCGTGTATTTTCATAAAATTTGGTACACATATTCATTTTAAAATTCTGCACACGCTGGTGTAAATTTTAAATAGATCATGCAATTATTTCTTACTATTCTGGACCTGCCTACGTATTTTATGGACACACCTCGTATTAAGGTAAAATAGGTTCGTCTAGAGAAAGGGACTTTGCCCTTAAGAAGGAGCTCATACAGACCTTACACCTGGATTTTAAGATTATTTTCCTCAAGAGCGCTTTTTCTTGCCAAAAGTTTGTTTTTTTTAGAAAATGTTAAGACTATGGCATCAAATGAGTTGGATTTCAAATAATCCTAGAGAAGAATGTTTCATCAATTTTCATGATTACAAAATTCTGAAAAAAGTTGTTTACCTGTATTTGTATTGAAGTCATAAACTTTGAGTGTGTTGTCTAATCCACCACTGATGAGTTGGATTTCAACTAATCCTAGAGAAGAATGTTTCATTAACATTCATGATTACTAAATTTTAAGAAAAAAATGTTATTTACCTGTATTTGTGTTGAAGTCATAAACTTTGAGTGTGTTGTCTAATCCACCACTGTAACAGTGCACATTATCCTGAAAATGTCAAAAAATTGTCACACAACTAGGCCTGATACAACAAACTGTAACTTTTTCCCAGCAACCTCATAACTGTAGTAGGTTGTTTTCAGCTGTAGTTACAAGGTTTTTGAGGAATAGCAGCAAAATATTTCTTTGGAACTTCACCCTTTCCCAAACAAGACCTTGTTTGGACGTCCCTAACAGAAAAGGCTTGGGAAAACATTGAGACAAAAGCAGAAACTGCTGTTAACCAGCAGTTTCTCCTTTTGCCTCAATATTTTCTTGGTTATAACATAAACATTTTGGCCTTTTGTGATTATTTACTTTGTCATCTGCAACAGCTTTCAAATTGGACAAGTCTAAAATTCTGTTGTTTGGGAAAGGGTTAAAGTGGTATGCAATACATTAAGTTATTAATAGCACACAAAAATTGATGGAAATGAAGAATGTGTGACTGCGTAATGTTTACTTGAATGAAATATAATCAGACATGGGGTAATCATAATCAGTAATTTAATCGATTATTAATCGATTAACAAAATTAATGCCAATAACCATGAATTAATCGATTAAGTAGCTTTTTTCCGATTATTTGATTAATAATTTAATCAATTACTGATGAAAAAATGGCATTAATCATGATTATTTTATGATTACTTTTTGATTATTTTGGATGTATAAATGATCTAAAGCAAAATATGATGCACATGTAAGTCACACCTTTTACCTGTTCACACCTATACAAAGCAGCCTATGCCCAAAGGCCACTTAGTGTTATTCTTACACCTGTCATTGAAATTTCACACATTTTGGGGAGTTGAAACTGAAACTTATACTAGTTGGAAAATGCTAAACAAATCTAAATCTGTTTCATTAGTAAAATTTTCCTTAAAATGCGATCATACTACGAACACGACTAAATAGCAGATGTACATAAAATAATAAAATGATTCATTATTAAGATCAAAGCCCTGAAGGGCCTGAAAGTCGCTACAACAGAATTATTTGTAAAACAAGATTTGCTTTTCATGATCCTATCAGAGAATGCTTTGAATGTATTGAATGAAATGTATGTGTGCCCCCACAAGGGTAAACCTTTAACAATTAAAGTAGTGCAATTGTAGTATTAATTTACATCAAGAATGAAAAGGGAGAATTGGCAATAACTCCACGAACATTATCAGCAGAGTTATATATTTGTACAATACACTTCTACATAATGACACCATCCACCTATGAAGTTGCATGAATCTACCTCGCATATTTTTAGTAATGCTCTTGACAAACAATTAAATATGAAAATCAACAAATGGCAAAAACCCAAAAATATGATTGACAGAGTAACAATTCTTACCTATGAAGTTTTATGCGATGTAAACAAGACATAGATCTCCATTTTAAGTACGCAAAATATATTTTGTCAAAATGACGATAAAATTTATAAACGATGGCCGAACTGGTGATTGGATCACATATTATAGAAACAAATTGAAAAAAAAAATAATAAAAAGAAAGAACAAAAGTTATAGAATATTTAAAGAGAAACACAGCTTTATTTTTCATCCATAAAATTCTAGGGTCTAGATCTATATATACAAATTCATAATACCATAGGCTACAGCAAATCCATAGATAATTATATCGTTAAAATGAATGCTACAAATGAAAAGCAGTGGAAGCTAGATCTATTTTCAAAATGTTAGATTGGTCCAATTTGTAGGTAATTTTGGGGTGTTTAGTGATTGGGAGTAAAAACGTCGTAACTACAGATTTCTGAAAGGGGCCCATGCTAGGTTTTTATGCTTCTGAACTACTCGGGAACTCATATTTGTACATGGAAAAACAATTTGCAATGCATAAAAACCTCAATCACAGCGAATATCCATCTTTCCTTTGCTATAGATCAATCCTTTACAAGCGTGTTTACAAATTCTATTTTTACTTCGAAACGAGACAAGGTCAAGGTCAACGAGACACATCCCAAGCAGTATTAACACACTGTACAACCGGCTGCGTCGATGACTGTGACCTTATTTGCGAGGGATGCGTGGAAAGGTTTATTTTGTAGAAGCAGTTAGCACTGAACATTTATACGCATATTTATCAACTATAGAATACCAAAGATCCTTTCGTTTATTCATAAAAGTAAATTAATTTGACCTACCATGCACCGGACATCAGATGCCGAATCTGTCTTCGTTGACGACACAGCCGGTTGTACGGTGTGTTGAATCTCGCTGAGCACAGATGACGTACCTCTGACGTAATTGCTTTTTGAAGGTTGGGCATGTGTAACCGTTACAAAACAAAAACAAGGACAATAAAATGCGGATCTGCACGTTATTCATTGACTTGGATTTTTATACTTGATAAAGCTCAATGAGTGCTAACAATGGACCCCTTCAGGTTGGTAATTTCATACGTTTACTTTTATATCTGGTTTGTAATTTTTGTGCCATTTGCATTTTCGACAGCCTAGCAGGTCCCCCTTTAATCTGTAGATTGCGATGTTTTGGCTGCATGTCCCGTAAATTGACTGGAATTGATACTAAACTAAATTTTGGGTAAGAACGACGTTTTAAATGAAATATTTACCCATTTTGTTCTATTCAGATTTCCCAATTTCAGAAGATGTCACAGAAATTCATTGAATAAAATAGATCTATACTTCATAACGCATTCCTCACTTAACTAAACCCCCTCAAAATCACACTTGTCCTCCCTGGGTGAAAATTAGATACTTTCAAAATACTGAATTTTACATCTGGGGGCCATGGACCACAGGGCCCCCGATGGGTCTATGGAAACGCCCTGGCCAGGGGTCCATGGGGCCAGAGGCCCCCGGGAGCTCTTGAGAATTAGCGTTTTCAAACCCCTCAGGAAGGCGTCCATGACACTATGAATACTACCATCTTTTGATGCAAGTTTTCCAAATCATTTATCACTCAGTTTAAAATTATAACTCAATATGATGCACTGTTTTACATCATTATTTTTCAATTTCGAAATAAGAACTTATACATTCTAGTATGCAATGGTGGCTCAAGGATTTTTTTCCATGGAGTCCGAGCCTAAATGATGGCTTAAAATGTGTAAAATGTGTAACGTTACATTAAAGTTATACAGCTTAAAAAAAAAAATAATTTTCGGATAATTCCAGGAGGGAGGTCCAAAACACACACCCCACCGACCCCCTCTCGATCCGCCCGTGGTATGACATGGCAAATTTCAAAATATGCACTTATTTCACGGTAGTTGCAATAATGTAACCGATTTATTTTTCGGATGCATCAGGGCAACTATTACTTAGCTATATTTGAAAAACTTTTGGAAGTTGACTTTCCGAAATTATCTTATAAAACGGTGATCAATACGACTACACCCCCGCCCCTGGAAAACAATCCTGTACCCGTCCTTGCGAGACGTTGATCTTTGCTGTTGTATTTCCACACTTGCACTTTTATCATCCCTATTGGTGACCGTGATATTTCTCAAGATTGATATCATTTAGGTACGCAATATTTTAGTTATAGAAATGAATAATCTCTAGAAATGTTTATTGCGCCAAGCCTTAAGTCGTGATTAATCGATAATTTGAGCCTCCAATAATATTTTATTCACGAATTAACTTCCCCTCTCTTCACAAAAACTATTTTATTTCACGTTAATTATTCGGTGATTAATGATAAGAAATTTAATCGCAGAAACATCGACTGAATCGACGAACGCTCGACAATTTAATTTGAAAGGTAGTTCATGCCGATTTTATGATGTAAAGTAGAAAATTATACATCTAGGTTATTTTGTTTTTGGCCGGCAAGCGATAATGTAATGATGATACGAAGAAAATGATACCTGTTAGTCTATTATCCAAACCAAAAATTCACCGGTAATAATCCAACTAACATATTTTGAAACAGTTTCCGAAATAACTGAGCAGATGTTGGCGGTGTTTTTGAAGTCACTATTCCAGCCCAGATTGAGTAGACGCTACGTCATCAAGACGTCATATTGTTTTTTTAACACTAGATGCCGAAGGGCAACATGTCGAGCCCGCTCATTTTGAAGAAAGAAGACCATACCTATGTCTACAGCTGTCATTACAATGGCGTTGTAAAAGTGGGGACAAAATAAGTTGGAATGATGGGGATCATGGTGAGACAGTTTATTGTTCACAAAATATTACATGTCTATGTATTTATAACGAGATACCAGAATGGATTAATTTGAGTATACATATGTGACCCGTCACGCTAAAAGGGACCTTATGCTAAGTCCATAAAACCAAATTCCGAGAAATATACCAGACCAAGCAGAAGTCCATCCGATGTCGTATTTGGAAAACGAAAATATTGTAAGGTAGAGAAAACATTCTAGATTCAGAAAATACTTAAACGTGAAAAGTTTCGACCCTAGTCAGGCTGCGCGGACTGCGCAGACGGACTAGGGTCGATACTTTTCACAAATCCGATAAGGTCCCTTTTAGCGCGACGGGTCACATATAAGGAAAATAAGCCATGCCCCCTGGCACCCATTTTTTGTACGGATCGGAATAATTTGAACATTCTGAGAAGTACGAAAATTAGCTGCACGTAGCTGTACGTGGCCATGTTTTTTACGGATTGAGATAATTTGAACAATCTTGGTAGAGGGCCATCCAAAGAATATTTGTGCCAAATTAGTTTGAAATCTGGGCTGTAGTTTTGGAGGAGATGAATTTCAAAGTTTGACTATATACATAAAAAATCAACTCATTTTTTACATTTGACATCAAAGTTTGACCTTGACCTTTCATCTTGGAATCTGGTTCTTGCACGCGACACTCCATCTTACTGAGCTTGACATTTGTGCCAAGTTATTTCTGAATCCCTCCATCCATGGTGAAGTTATGGCCCGGACAAGCAAAAATCATCTCATTTTTGACATTTGACCTCCAAGTTTGACCTTGACCTTTGAGCTTGGAATCTGGTTTTTGCACGCGACACTCCGCCTTACTGAGCTTGACATTTGTGCCAAGTTATTTCTGAATCCCTCCATCCATGGTGAAGTTATGGCCCGGACAAGCAAAAATCATCTCATTTTTGACATTTGACCTCCAAGTTTGACCTTGACCTTTGAGCTTGGAATCTGGTTTTAGCACGCGACACTCCGCCTTACTGAGCTTGACATTTGTGCCAAGTTATTTCTGAATCCCTCCATCCATGGTGAAGTTATGGCCCGGACAAGCAAAAATCATCTCATTTTTGACATTTGACCTCCAAGTTTGACCTTGACCTTTGAGCTTGGAATCTGGTTCTTGCACGCGACACTCTGCCTTACTGAGCTTGACATTTGTGCCAAGTTATTTCTGAATCCCTCCATCCATGGCGAAGTTATGGCCCGGACAAGCAAAAATCATCTCATTTTTGACATTTGACCTCCAAGTTTGACCTTGACCTTTGAGCTTGGAATCTGGTTCTTGCACGCGACACTCTGCCTTACTGAGCTTGACATTTGTGCCAAGTTATTTCTGAATCCCTCCATCCATGGTGAAGTTATGGCCCGGACAAGCAAAAATCTTCTCATTTTTGACATTTGACCTCCAAGTTTGACCTTGACCTTTGAGCTTGGAATCTGGTTCTTGCACGCGACACTCCGCCTTACTGAGCTTGACATTTGTGCCAAGTTATTTCTGAATCCCTCCATCCATGGTGAAGTTATGGCCCGGACAAGCTCCATCCGGACGGACGCACGCACTAACGCACGCACGCACTAACGCACGCACGCACTAACGCACGCACGCACTAACGCACTAACGCACATACACCGAACCGCCATTGTGACAACTATGTCGAGCTCACCGCAAGCGGGCTCGACAAAAAGGGTCCGACTGTACCACGTGCTTATTCATCTGAGAAGCATGTCAATCAACTAGTAAGTCAATGAATGGGCGGGGACAATTCTCTTTTTCAACCAATCTGTATTTACAAGCATTGCTTCATAAAAGATCTAGAACTTAAAGGGCAATTGTCAGAAAAGAAGCTTTACCCCGAGTCTCTCCCTTTATCGGTCACCCTTTAATAAATAGTGAATATTTATTAGTGTTGACCTCTACATCATTAAAGTTTAGAGTAGATAGATTTAAGAGACAATTTAATTTCATAAAGAGTTTTCAAAAGAAGAACGAAATTCAAAGGGTAGACTATTTAGTGAAAAGAAAATTTCTTGCAGATGTAGATCTACATGACTCGTGCTTATACTTGCTACTCTCTTAAAACAAAGTACATTTCCTCTTATGAAATGATATGTAATTAGTAATGTATTTTGATGATCTAATCAATAGACATCGGCTTTGGAGAGTAGTACTTGCCGACGTTCGTCTATATAACCTCTCTCTTAAATCCTTTCACAAACAAGACTTGATTTCGACGACAATCATGGGAACAAAAAGATTGGAAAACATTGAGAGAAAAGAAGAAATTGTCGATAACTAGCCATTTCTCCGTTCCCCCGAGATACTTTCCATGCTGTAATTCAATCGTTTTTTAAGTAAGTTATGTCGTATGCATGCAACAGCTTTCAAAATGGAGCAGTCTAAAAAATATTTCTGTTTTGGGGTAAACAAAATGACGAAAATTGAACATGAGTGTAAATATCCATGAATTACACTTTGGGGCTAACGATTATCCATACATACACAAGAATCAAAACGTGTGGGCTGAAATATTTATTCTGATCTGAAACGAAGGTAGGGTTTTAGCTGCGATCTTTCGGGGGAACCGTATCATATAAAATGCCCGTGACTTGCAAAGCTGCTTTTGTGCCGTCTATGATCGCCTACCGGTCGCGAGATTCAACCCTGCAAATCAACAATTTCATTTCCGTAAATCCGGCGACGGAAAATTCTTTGTTTAAAGTAATCGTCGGATATGCACATCTTGCATATTTCGGGATCGTCAACATCACGGAACCAGCCGAGTAGTTAAGTCTCGTTTCTTTGATGTGGTCCCGTAGGTTTTCCCATTGATAAGCTGGCCAGGTGTGTAATAAAATGTTTTTTCTGGTCTTCACAGTATTGACTAAAAGATTCATGAACCTGCAACACCACCCAGACGAAGCCTTGAACTCGCCCTGGATTTTGTATTTTGGTCCTTGTCGAGTTGAAGGGCCTTGACGCGAATCCCGATCCTACTTACAACATAGCCACTTGCCCGTAACTCCAAAATCCAATCATTCAGATCATTTTCCTGTGGCTCATAGGGACTGATCCAAATAACCCTCCAATTCTGCGATTTTGGACCATCACAGATCTTTGTCTTGTTTTTTCGCCAGTCTCTCACTAGCTTTTCACTGATGCAGAAATCACTTTCAGCCGCACAGTTTTTCGAATTTTCGGCAAATGTGACCACACGATTTTTTAAGCTATTGTCATCTGTAGACATTTTTCCTTCTAAGCGATAATCCGGATAAAGTTAAGCGTTATTTGATAATTTACAGATGTGAGACTAATAAGTATTTAAACCTTGCTGCAGTTCTACATATGCCAATCAATGAAATCGATCGGTACCTCACAGTGCAGATAAAAAAATAACGCGTGTCGTAATGCGTTGGTTTTCATCGAAAACCAAGTAATTGCAGATTAAAACAATATTTCGTTACAAGGTTTTCGAAGAAAAGCGATGACTGCTTGTTGTGTACAATTATGTCGTGTGTTAATTTAGGGCATATTGATTGCGAGATTACACGCTTAAAATGGCAGAACGATGCATATCAAGCAAGACACCTTGTTAAAATGGAATTATAAAAAGAATCAAGCAAATGAGTATTCCGTCGTTGTCGTATGTTTATTGTCGCCGAGTCATAAAGTCGATGTCTATTTTCCCCACATTCTGAATAGTTTTTTCCTTGACTTTTATAGCCGAAGATATGTATACGGTATTTAATATTACATTATCTAAGGGAAGTAACTCTTTCATGAAAACTGTCTAATTTAAACCTGGTTATTTCCCTTAGACCAATATACCTCAGAAAACGGAATTATTACGCGCGATCAAATTTCTCCACCAACAAAGTAGTTCTACATAAAACGTATAATTTCCTCGTTCAACAATGATTATTTGGCATGTCAGTTTAGAAATTGTAGAAAGTCGAATTTCAATATTAAATCAAAGTGTGGACAAGAAATCAGAGATCTACTTTGTCTCAAAACAGAAATACAGAAGAAGTTAAGAGGTTCGTCTTTGACCTTATTTGACCTGTCCAGAAAGCCTCGTACGTACGGCCCGAATAAGTCGCAGCGCTCGCGAGCGCTAAGCGACTTAAAAAAAAGATGAGTTGATAAAAGATTTTTTTCTTTTATCAGCTAGACAAATTTTTTTGAAAAATGAAGTAAAGTACTAATGTGGCAAAAAATAGAATAAAAGTAGGTGATTTGATTTATTAGATTCTGCTAATACTGGGTACATGTATACATGATTTTGATGACTAGTATCTTTTCTATTTACTCAACCATTTCCTTGTAATTATTAATATAAAATGTTCTAGATAAAATTTAGGCAAAGGGAGAAAATGCCTGTACACAAATGTATCAGCTTCAAGCATTTCTCTATAAAATAGTCACCATGGTCTGATCATTGTTCCAATGGCTTCTATATGGTCTGATATGTATGCATAAATTCCATTTTCATCTTCATCATTTGTGATGGTTTATAAGAGCATTCAGGAAAGATACTAAGATATATGTTAATTAAAAACTTCAATATCCAACAACTCCATTCATCCTATTTTCATCCAACTTTATCAAAAAGAATTCTTCAGTTCTTCTTACCACAACATCTGGAAAAAACCTTTTTAGCATGCCATTTATCTTGATTGAAATAGTCTGTCTACAAATATTGAACATCTATATAACGAAACTGGTGTGTTTCAGAAATAGAAATGTAATTTCAATAGTAAAAGATATTTCATATATAATGATTCTGTTCAGATAATGGATTTGAAGATAATGAAATGATATTTGCCCCTTTCATCTGTTTATTTTTGTTAAGCGAAAACGTTTATCGGTGATTAATAATTAATAATCGATTACTTACGTCCAAATTAATGATTATTAATCAATTACTGAGGTATTTTTCAGTGAAAGTAATTTAATTGATTAATAATCAAGGGTGCATTAATCATTAATTTAATCGATTACTTTTTCAAGTAATCAACCCCATGTCTGAATATAATATATGAACATTCGAAAGATAATGAATGATAATTCATACACAAAACTAGAATTATCAACAAAGCTACAGACAGGTGGGGTGTCAGACATTCCAACTTTTTTTTATTTCAATTCAACACCCTAAGTTGTGGGTAGTACTCATTGGAATCATCTAGATGAGACAATTCAAATGAGTACCCACAACATAGGGCTTGATAAACAAACAATGACTGAAATATAATTGCATTTTGAAAAGCAATCACTCCCTCTTATCTGTAGAGCTCTCTGTATCATTATGACCACTCTAAAAATCTGTCCACCACCAAACTTACATGAAAGCAGCAGTCCAGGACAGGTGCGGGGTGATTGTACTTCATCCGTAAGTGGTTGGCCACAACATCATACAAGCGCACAGATGTATCCCATGACGATGTCAACAAGAACTGATTAGAGTTAGGTCCAAACTTGACAGCTGTGATTCCATCTGTAGGGGGATTCTTCAGAGTAAATTCACTTGGTGTTTCTGCCATTGTACCAGCTTATTTGGAAATTATCATCAGAACACTGGAAATGGAATGTGCCTGCTAATAGTAATCAAAGAAGACTGATCAATAGCAGCATACAGTAGAAATGGAATTTGCAAATAAATGTCACATATTTAGTTTAACCCTTTCCCAAACAAGACCTGGTTTTGACGTCCCTGGTAGAAACGGCTAGGGAAAACATTGAAACAAAAGAAGAAACTGCTGATAACCAGCAGTTTCTCCTTTTGTCTCAATATTTTCTGTGTCATATTTTACACAAATTTTATCTTTAATAACATCCATTTTGTCATTTGTGGCAGTTTTTGAAGTGGATCACCCTAAAATTTTGTCGTTTGGGAAAGGGTTAAACTGACGGAAATATCTGCTGGAAATACTATATAATTAACAAATTACTGCACAGTGACGCCTATTGACTCCCTCACAAGAAAAGGCTAAGGAAAACTAGCTGCGATATCATAGCCACAAACTTTGATGATGGGTATAACCATATTGGTTTGTGGCTACGAGTACATCCTATTCCTTCTTTGGAGCAAAACAAACAAGAGTGCCTGAAAGGCACTGATATCGCTCACCTGAGTGCTTCGTGTATTTGATTGTGTACAATATAAATTTTGTTGTAAACAAATATATATGTCAGTATTATGTCACATTAAATTATTGTAAACTAGAATATCACTGAAAGTGATCATACCCCCCATTGATTTTTTTAGATTTGTCACATGATTTCTCCTAGTCCGATAAGCCCCGCCCTGCCAAGCCCACAATTTTTGACAAATCAAAAATTCACGAACAAGTTTTGAAAAGGGTCACCCAAGGGACATTCCTTTCAAGTTTGGTAATAATTAGCCCAGTGGTTAAGGAGGAGAAGATTTTTGAATAATTATCTTACGATTTCTCGAAGTCTGATAAGCCCCGCCCTGCCACGCCCACAATTTTTCACGAATCAAAAATTCATGAGCATGTGTTGAAAACAGTCACTCAAGGGACATTTTTGCCAAGCTTGATTCAAATTGGCCTGATAATTGATTTTTAAAGATTTTTCACATGATTTCTATAAGTCCGATAAGCCCCGCCCTGCCACGCCCACAATTTTTGACGAGTCAAAAATTCACGAACAAGTTTTGAAAAGGGTCACCTAATAAACAAATCTACCAAGTTTGGAAAGAATTGGCCAAGTGGTTGAGGAGGAGAAGATTTTTGAAGAATTACCTAAAGATTTCTTTTAGTCTGATAAGCCCCGCCCTGCCACGCCAACAATTTTTGACAAATCAAAAATTCACCAACAAGTTTTGAAAAGGGTCACCTAATAAACAAATCTACCAAGTTTGGAAAGAATTGGCCAAGTGGTTGAGGAGGAGAAGATTTTTGAAGAATTACCTAAAGATTTCTTTTAGTCTGATAAGCCCCGCCCTGCCACGCCAACAATTTTTGACAAATCAAAAATTCACCAACAAGTTTTGAAAAGGGTCACCCAATAAACATTCCTTTCAAGTTTGGTAAGAATTAGCCCAATGGTTAAGGAGAAGAAGATTTTTGAATAACTATCTTACGATTTCTCGAAGTCTGATAAGCCCCGCCCTGCCACGCCCACAATTTTCACCGAATCAAAAATTCATGAGCATGTGTTGGAAACAGTCACTCAAGGGACATTTCTGCCAAGCTTGATTCAAATTGGCCTGATAATTGATTTTTAAAGATTTTTCACATGATTTCTCTAAGTCTGATAAGCCCCGCCCTGCCACGCCCACAATTTTTGACCAATCAAAAATTCACAAACAAGTTTTGGAAAGGGTCACTCAAGGAACATTTCTGCCAAGTTTGGAAAGAATTGGCCAAGTGGTTGAGGAGAAGATTTTTGAAGAATTCCCTAATGATTTCTTTAAGTCTGATAAGCCCCGCCCTGCCACGCCCACAATTTTTGATGAATAAAAAAATTCATGAACAAGTTTTGAAAAGGGTCACCCAAGGAATATTTCTGCCAAGTTTGGAAAGAATTGGCCCAATGGTTGAGGAGGAGAAGATTTTTGAAGAATTTCCTAATGATTTCTATAAGTCTGATAAGCCCCGCCCTGCCACGCCCACAATTTTTGACGAATCAAAAATTCACGAACAAGTTTTGAAAAGGGTCACCCAAGGAACATTTCTGCCAAGTTTGGAAAGAATTGGCCCAGTGGTTGAGGAGGAGAAGATGTTTAAAGCAATTGTTGACGACTTCCGACGACCGACGCACGACGCACGCCGGACACAGGGTGATCACAAAAGCTCACCTTGAGCATGTTGCTCAGGTGAGCTAAAAAGTGGAAAACACATAATCTTGCACAAATATTTGAATACTAACACATCTAATCAGATGTAAATCCCATAAAAGGATATTCCATGGCACAAATTAGGTTAAAAAGTATCAACAAGAATTGATATCATTTTTTTTTTTTCTTCCGACGGAAAATTCATGTCTCAGTAGAATAAAATGTGTGGGTGTTCGGCTTCAAAATTGAATTGAACTTTATTTGAAAGTGATTTCAACATAAAAATGCACTGGACTGAGAGCGAAATAGTTAAACCTGTTGTCGCATAACATTCTTACTACATTCAAAATCTTTATTTTGAAGTTTGACTGTGCTAAAATTGCTGGAATGAATCATTCCAGCACCTGTTCCATAACAAAGAATAGGAAGGAATTGTAACCGAAACCGAGATCAAAATTCAAAAAGGTTTCAGTTACATTATTGCAACTAAGGAAAACGGGAAAGGAAATCAACATGATGCCAAAATCCACAGTCCAGAATTGAGGTTTTCGTGTATAGTAATTCAGGCTATTCCGTTTATGGTTTTTCCTTAACCAAATAACTAACGCAATACAAGTACATTTTGAAGTAAGTAAACGACAATATATTATCCCCGTCCGACCTAATTTCGATCACCTAAGCAGAATCTCCATTCATTTTGCCAAGAACAGGAAATTACAGGACTTGCATTGTTACAGTCATATAGATAAATCATTTTCTGAGCTAAATATAGATCATTTCAACAAAACTAACCAATATATCTGAAGTTTGAGATGAAAAGATCGGTAGACCCCCTTTCTCTGTACGCGCTCAGGTAACAACCTTAATCCGATCAAAATGAGGCTTCCCTATAATCTTGTATACTGATCGAAAAACGACAGATGCAACTTTTTGGAAATGTGCTTGAAGTCATCAGCAAACATTGAAAAGTAATACCATGCATGTTAAAAAACTTTATGACACTTCTTGGCCATCTAGAACATGCTTGAAACTTGTTTCCAATTAATTGGCATCTAATAAGTATGCATTTCTATCTGGTGTGGTTATTCAGAAGCTCACTTTAGACAAATATAGCTATCTCCTCACCTCAAAACCTTTGCAAAAATACAAAACTGAAGATGGCCACTACACTTTCAGCGATCACAATGACAACAAGTTATAGGAATCATACTTTTAAGGGATATATCGAAGCTCCAAATGCATAACTAGAAAATAAACATCACTATAAGCAGTGATAAGCACTGCACAGTCTTGGGATGTTACTTTTTTTCATGAGTATCCTTGCAGTGAATTTTTTTCTTAAAAAAACGGTCGTTATTGGGCCCCTTTCCCCTCCAGAGCTTCAGATTGTTTCAGAGACTTGTGGGTCACAGGGCCCACCATGCAGGATTTTGAGGGGTCATTTTCCAAAACAATGGGCCACAGTTAAGCGTTCATATCCAAACTTTGGACTTATTTGCTGTGAATTCATCACTGTATTGTTGTTATTTTAGTGGATGCATCAGAGGTCCCATTCACGCACATGTGTGCGTAATTCACGTACAGAAAAGAAAACTCACGCACGCATATTCTGGGTAAAGGGTGCATTCACGCACTGAATTCATAGAATGGAAACTGCTTTAAAACATATTTTTCATGAAAAGATTCTCTGTTTGACAGGAAAAGATATTTCCAAGTCAGCGAAAATATATTTTTTAGTTGAAATTGGTTAAGTAAGAATGTTATGCCCCTTCAGCGTATATCTTCATTGTTTACATTCAGAATATAATTTTCATGATGAGTAATTATTATGAGCCCTCTGTTAAGCAGTTTTGAAAGACACTCGCTAATTGGCTTGAATAAACCAATCAACAAGCATATTTCATCAGTATTTCATTATTATGTCAAAAACCATGCTGTCTGCTTGCTGTAGAAATAATTGAAACTGAAAAGTCAAACAAAAATAAATAATTGTTTTTTCAAATAGTAAGCATTACAGCAACTGAAAAATGGATGGAAGTGACAACTTGTGTTAATGATGTTCGCTGATTGAGTTTAGATGCAAGTTCAAAAAGGTAAAATGGTTTGAGGAATGCTAGATCTGTTTCTGTTCATGTCAACAAAACTCTGAAATTCTAACACCTGTCACTCGCCATTATTTAGCTGAATCATCATTACCACACAATGGAAAATAGCTTTTTTTTAAAAAAAAAATGTAATGTTTTAATGCACCCCCAGTTTTCATTTTGCACTCCCAACTTTTTACTCCAGGGAGTGCATGCACTCCAAAAAATATTTTTGAGTGGGAACTCTGATGCATATAAACATTGTTAAAATTATGAATATTTCACTTCATTTATTTATAGTTATTTATTTTGTGTGTGTTAATGATTTGAATTAACTTTTCCCTCACAATAAATTTTTCATACTAGATCTAGTCCAATTTGAATGTTTTGCAGATAATGTAATCAATTGTTATCTACGATTTTTTAATATCAGTGCGTGGTAGTACTGGTAAAAAAGTCCCAAAACTCCACTAGGGTGACAGCGAGTTGCTAACATAAATCGGATATAAATATCATTCCATTTGCTGGAATCGGAAACCCCTAACTCAAGTGAGAATGAATGGGGAGATGAAATGGTTTAACAAACAATGGTAATTATAGAAAGAACGAGTAGCTAGGCCGTGACGATTTGCCACGAATTTAGATTCGTCTGCTTGCCAAATTTATAAGGTCAAATTCGACGATTATTGACTAATTATCCGCTCGATTTAAAAATGCAGCCGTATGTTCTTTATATGTGATTTTACCTGTGTCTTCCTTGAAGCTTTTCGTTTGAAAAAAAAAACGTTTTAAACTTGTTTGAGACATCGTCGAAAAGATAGTTGACACGGCCGGATGTTTTTATTCGAGATGTCTGGTTACCGATTTGAAACACAAAGCCGGGTACCGTCACAGACTCAGATACTAGAAATAGTAACAAATCGAAGGTGAAGGTTTAACGAATCGAAGGTGAAGGTTACGGAGATCGTCCGAGATTGGCCGACTGCTTGTTTAAACTGTTTGAATTTGGGATATGATTGGTGGATCAAGTAAGGTCATTATAATTATCTAAAAATAGGTTTATCGAGAAGTCTATACATGTATAGCAGATTACAGATGCGTTATGCGAAGGTCAAATTTGTTTGAAATCTACTATTAAATTTCATGATCATACTTTTACTGAAATTCATGCGTCCGGCTGGCGCACCACTACATAATTTCATGTGTCATATTTTGAAAATATGCGGGATTGGCGCGGCGCACCGTCAATCTGAAGCTCTGCCCCTCTCTGAGGAATATACTTTTCTCCCCATTTCAGAGAAATTTTCCCCTCCAGGAACTAGATTTTTTTCTTGTAAAGAAAAAGTCAAATCATATTTAGATTTTAGATTCTAGGCATCTCTAACAGTTCTAATGGTTGTTTGAATGTCCCATTATGATATACAAGCAAGTTAAATGCATTTATAACACTGTATTTGAGAGTATAAGCATGTATTGAAATTCCCCTTTTTGGGCGTTCACATGCAAATTTTCCCCCACCTATGGGCCCTGACCGCCTTCCCCCAAAATTAAAAATAAACACTGCCTTGTAATGTCATGAAAATTGGAGGCGGGGCATAGACAACTGTCATCACTTGCAGACGAGAGTATAAAATTTTATATGTCTTTTGATTTGCATGAGAAAATGGAATTTTATGTTTGTGAAAAAAGTGACTTAGTAAAATGGCGCCATTCTATCTATTTATGTAAATTCCTCCGATGACTTTGCGGAGAACCGCCTAACGGTGTTACTTATCAAACCCTACACCAGTTCTTGTAAATGCACCATCTCACCACCATATTTACAGATGCAATTACAACAACTCCTATGAGAGGCTGTGACAAACTCAAAATTACATCACAGCCACCCATTCAACCACCTACGAGAAGAGAGGCAGTGAGAAACTCGAAATTACCTCACTGCTACCCATTCACAGCTGGGTAGACTGAGGCGGTGACAATTAAGTGTCTTGCCCAAAGACACACCTCACTCCGGTGGGGTTTGAACCTGGAACCTCCGGGTTTCAAGTCAAGTGCGCTAACCACTGCACTACAGAGGCTGTCATTTTTTGTGTTTGGGTAAATATTGGAAGATTTATTACATTTCTAATCTCAATTTCACCTGGTTTGAGATATTCTTTATCAACTATTGTCACTGTCAACAAATCATGGGCATACCAACGATGTTCGGGTCAAATTGTGCCGTGTATTGGATAAAATCTGAAATGATCGAATTTAGGTTGTGATCGAAATTAGGTCGAGTGAGGATATATTCCTTTGGACTCTCGATTTCATTTTTCCAGACCTGAAAACGCGAAAACCAATGACATTACTGAATTTTGTTAAGATCAGGTTACAATTACTTTTTGACAATATGTAAAATGTTTGATCTGGTTAAGCTTATAATGTATAAATAATTCATAAGGAATTTCCTGGACAATGAGAAGAAATAATCGTTATTTTCTACCGTTATTTTCGTAAGCGCCGCTCTGGAAATTTCTATTTAACACAAAGGATTTTCATTGAAAGAAAGGATTTTGGAAAAAAGCATAACGGGTCATCTCAAAAATTGAACATGATTAGGTGAAAAAGGGCTATATTTACCTAAATGAGCTAGAATCTTGAAAAAAGGCTGTATATCATTTTAAAAACATATTTCACGACCAATAGATGGTCAAGAATGAGGCCGAAAGGGACCAAAACCAGACAGGCTCAAAAACAAAAAGGCAATTTTTAAGGAAGATATTGACAGCATTATGACAATTTCATAGGCCTACATATCGTTAAACATGTTCAGTTTCTTGCTTATTCTTAATTAAGTTTTCTTTTTTGCAGTTTGTTGTTGTTAAATACAGATTAAAAAAGATATTGACCCGGTCGGCACAATTCTTTCAGCCAATCAAAAACGTCGTCAGCGGACCTGCACTCATTCGGTGGAGGTGAAAGCTTCGGTCTTTTTCGTTGAAGCATAACCAACTTTCAGCATTAATATCTCGACGACTACGCCTGATTATTAAAATGCGTTGGTAGTTAGAAAGTTTAAATCCCATTCTTTAAAGAAAGAGTTTTGTTTATGAATTTTAACGATGGATTTTTGAAATAATCTGCCTCAAAGTTGGTATCCCGTAACGATAAAGACCGAGGTTGTACCCTCGATGAAAAAATGAAAGTGAGGCTATGACGTCATCCCGACTGATTCTATAGACCTATTCAAGATGTAGGCCTACATCATTCACACCCTCGATTGTCACATAGCCTACATAGGCCTAGCCCAGATACATTGTGACCCGTCACGTTAAAAGGGACCTTATCCGAACTCCAAAAATCCAAATTTTGACAAACTTGTCAGACTCAGCACATGTAAACCAGATCCCGTATGCGAACAAGAGTTGTCCGAAGACAGCGCGCTCGACTTTCTAAGTTTTGTAAGCCCTGGACGTCATAACCAGGTCTTTTTTTGGCAAATGATTGGAATTAACGAGTGGCATATGTCCAACTGAAAACATAACACCGTTTTTATGATTGGAAATCCAAGACGTACGTGATAAGTAATATTCTTGAAATTAATTTTACGAATATAGTGTACATGTAGACAAAGGAGAGAATTAACCCCGAAATTGCTCGATATTTCTCCTTTGCAATTTTCAAATTCCACAAACTATGCCTACATTTAGGCTTATCTTACTTGAAGAATACGAAATGGTGTACAAGTTAGACTACATGTATATAGAAAGTCGGATATGTCGAACTTAAGATGTCGTCACCTTAATATTAGACTGTTCTAACAGGCATTTTTTTACACTTTCGAGAAAATCGAGTTTGAAATTTCAACATTTATAAAGAACAAATAGCAGATAGAACATTCTGTTACTGGAAATCTCATAAAGTAGAGTCCATTTCAACAACCTGTAAGCACCATCAAATAGAACTCCCCAAGATGATTCCAACGGTATCAACATCTCAACTTTCACAAAAATTCAGTTAGAACACATGGGCGGACCTAGAGGGGAGGGGTCCGGAGCTTGGACCCCCTGGAAAAATCCTGGATCCGCCTTTGGAACAGTCTAATATCAAGGCGACGATGTCTTGAGTTAGGCCTACGTATACTCCTCACAAAAAGTTAAGCAACAAAGATGTTTTTCTTTCTCAAATGTGTTTTACCACACCCAATGATCTATGTTTTATACAATACAAAGTTGGGGTCTTATTACACAAATTACGTTAAATGATTGGGAAAATCATCAAACAACAACAAAGTTACAGATCCTCGAAATCCGTCCCGACGAAACAATGGTGCAAAACGTCACTCGCCAGCAGTTCAGAATGTGTAAAAAGTTGTTTTTCGGCCACTTAAGGCCATGATCGAGCATCAAGTACCTGGTATGACCCCTACAATGTTCAACACACGCCCGAACACACCTTGGCATCAAGCAGATTTGTCTGTCTAATGTCCGTTGTGGATTGATCCTCCATTCTTCCTGCAAGACCTGCTTCAGTTCATACAGAGTCTGTTGGCGAACATGCTGACCATAGACACGTCCTCAAAGAATGTCCTACGTATGTTCTATCGAATTAAGGTCTAGAGACGTAGTAGGCCGGTCTAAATGTCTGATGTTGTTGGTCTACAGAACTTCAGTCACAATTCCAGAACGATAGGGACGGGCATTACCATCCATTAACATAACAGTTGGATCTGTTTACTGTGCCAGAAGGATGATAACAGGCGTTATGATCTCGTAAATGCACCTTATACCATTCATTGAACCTCGTCTGATGACAACCGGCTCTGTTCTGTGGCAAACACTGATACCTCTCCAGACCATCAAACTCCCACGTCCATATTGGTCGTGTTCAGCGATGCTACAGTCGGCAAACCGTTCATTACCGTTTCTCAACACACGTGTCATGCCATCATTAGAACCAAGGCAGAATCTTGACGTGTCAGTTAAGAGTTTGTGACGCCAACAAGTGACCCTCAGTTTTGATGTTGATGTTCCAATATCAATCTTTGCCGTCGATGTTTTGGGGGAAGTTGGATCCGTTGAAGTGGTATTCTGGACCTTAAACCTTCTGTGTGAAACATTTTCCTCACGGTTTGGATGGAAAGTCTGCTTCTTGACACCCTCTGAAGATCATTTTCCAGCGATCTGGCCGTTGTAAGCCGGTTCCTACGGACTAAGGTTGCAACATAACGGTCTTCACAAGGTGTTGTTACTCTTAGACGACCTGAACGTGGTCTCTCTGATATCTGTCCAGTTAGATTGTATCGGATTATTGCTCTTCAGTCAATACTGCGATGATATTTAAAGCGAATGGCAGCAGCAGTCTTGGTTGCCCCACCCTGTAGCATTCCAACAATTTGAGCCACTTCAATTGGAGTCAAGTGACGTATTGGCATGATTCAAATGTTGATGACATCAAAGTTGTCAAATTGACGCTTTTTAAGCACATGCGGAGCTAATGCCAAGTTGGAAATCCGTATATGCGACACATTTTGCATGCATGTTTTGGGGGGTGAGTGTGTTCTAATCACGTGATAGTTGTTATTGGAGACGATAACATTCAGTATTCTTTTAAGTGTGTTTAAGCATAGATATGGCTGTCCGAATAACAAATCTGTGCAAAAATTTCCGCGTGTATAAAAAGAATATTGCGAGAATTACTTTTGTTGCTTAACTTTTTGTGAGGAGTATATTTTGAAGGGTCATCTAACGGTAGTTAACTTGTCAAAAATACATCTCATTTAGATACCATGGGTAGTATTACTTCTGACTTCTTGCAGTTTGTCAGCGCCTAAGAAATGCGTAATAATTGCGTCCTAATCTGGTCCCGGTTTCTCGAAAAAACTATATGCTCACGAGAACATGCTCAACTTCAAAGGAATACTCTCCAACGTTGAAGGGTATTCGATTGAAGTTCACGTGGATTTCATGCGATTTGAGCACGGTGCTCCGATTTGAGCATGAGAACGTATTTAAGTTTTTTTTCGAGAAACCGGGGCCAGGACAAAGTCATGCGTCAAAGTAGACAAGTCGTTTTTTAACCCTTTCCCAAACGGCAAATTTTCAAAATTTCTATTACAAAAGCTGCTGCAGACGACAAATGGTCCTTGTTTAAGATAGAATTTGTGTACAATATAGCACAGAAAATATTGAGTCATTAGGAGAAACGGCTGGTTATCAACAGTTTCTTCATTTGTCTCAATGTTTTTTACAGAATAATTGTAGTTAAAGATAGATTTTCTTTTATATTTAAATCGTATGTCTGTACGGTTTATAATGTCGAGCTGATATGGTATTTTGTGGTTTTATAATGTATAGCTAATTATTAATAGTATGTCTTATGTTTAGATGTATATTTTATTAGATTTCTTAAGACTGTAAAATGCTTTTGAATGTACGTACTCTCGTATGATAAAAGCGCTATACAAGTCTGGTATTTGAAAATAATAATGTTCTCCAAAGCCATTTCTATAAGGGACGTCAAAACCAGGTCTTGTTTGGGAAAGAGCTAACCCATTACCGCACAGTGAATCTTTTTGACTCCCAACAAGTTAATGCATTGGGAAAACATTGTGGAAAAAGAAGAAATTGCTTGTCACAAGCAATTTCTTTATTTCCCAACATGATTTCTACCCCCAAAGACTATGAAAGTTTAAATTTCATTCACTTGACATTGTCGTCTGCAACGTTTTCGAATTTGGACCAGTCTAAAATTTTGCCATTTTGGGAAAGAGTTAAGTACAAACTGATTTGCGCTGATGTAGCGAGTGTCGACTGTATCGATTCTCTTTGGACGCGAAGGGTTTTAAAACATATTGGAACTCGTAGGGTTTGGAATTTATAATGACCTCCTTAAACCATTTAAATAGGTCCCTAGATCTAATTAACTGATCGATATTTTCGATTTATTGAACGCTTTAAAACCAGCTTGAAACGAGAAATTTGTCCTCTAGTCTAACTTATAGTCGCTATTCAACAAAAGCCCCGTAATTGCAGCTTAAGGTAGAATACCCGTAACGAGGGCAAATTTGAGATTCATAAAAAATCGGATGTTTTCGAGCGGGTCGTTACATATCCGAACATATTCGGACGCTGTCGTAAACATTCGGCGGTGCAAAGTTCCACCGCAAAATGTTTTCGACTTCGCCCGAATAATTCCGACGTCGCGCGAATCTCAGTAGGGGAACATTTCTTTTAAAGTGACATTTCACATATATTTCATTTGTTAAAAGTATGTCTTGATGCAAAGATTGTTTATTCTAATGCGTAGAAATGTTATCAGTTTTTTGAAGTTGTTATTTATAAGGGAAAATACGCCCTTGAGATTGAGACAGAAATGACAAATTCTATATAAATCTGAACTGTTGTCCACAACAATTTATTGAATTTTAGCACAAAAATGTATATTTCTCGTAAACGGTTCAATATTTTTACTTGAAATTTTCAGAATTTTCATGAGAAAAGATGCTCTTTCAGATAGAATAAAAGTAAAATTTATGTAAAACATAATCGTGAAATGTCACTTTAAATAAGCTGCAGTAACGAGGTTTTTGTTAAAAAAACATCGATGTGTAAAAGTTGATGAATTGATAATGCGGTAGGAAAACGATTGCCACTGGAAGTCTCAATATCGTTGACCCGAAATACAATTAACCCAGGTTACCTTTATTTCACACGTGTCTAAATTTTTTAAGTGATTTTATCCCTAGATAATTCGATCTCTCTTAGAAAACTTTGTGGGAAAGGAAGATTTTGTTGTTCCAAATTTCTTCATTTTCCGTAGTAGGTTCGAAAGGTTTTACCTTTTGAGGCGTTTAAAAGGCGTCATTATATGGGAATTGGGGTAAAACTAATGTCGACACGAAACCTGTCCCAATTCTGATAAGTCGAAGAGAAAGTTTGTATTAACACAATAACACGGCACCAACTTTTTCGACGGATCAACATTCAAATGTATTGCAGACAATAATTTAGGGAGACATGCAATTCCCCATTTCATTTTTAAAAATATGTTTTGATGTCAAGATAGGTTGTTCTAATGAGTTTAAATGGTGTCAGTTTTATTTTTTATGTTTAAATGATAAGCCAAAAAAAAAAAATATTTAAAACGAATTTAGTGTAAGCTACCTAAAATGATCACAGCCAGTGACGTTGTTGTTGTTGTTGTTGTTGTTTTCCACCTTTGTTTGCTATCTTTTCATCTATTTTCACCAATTCACTTCTCTAAAATGCTGAAATATACAAATCTTATACAGTGTAATATGCAGTATCGTTAAAGAATTGTTTTGAAGAAATTAAGACATTTCTGTCCGTAACTATTTGTTTCTTTTTTTTTCTTTGTTGAAGGGTCATATATATTATCGATCAAGGGTTCTGTTCATAAAAAAATTCTATTGAACAGCTTACACTTTACCATTTAAAAGGCACCTTTTTAAAAGCCAACGACCTGTCCAAGTTATACATAGACTACCCGAAACCTTTTCCGAACCAAATTTATTGCGGTATTTTGTGACTAGAGATATAGATTGGACATAGAACACTTTTACGTGTCCCTCTCGATTCCTCTTCTTTGTAAACAATTTGGTAGAATATTTGTTCGAAAATGTGGAACTTCTTTCCTTTTCCCAAACATTGGCATTATTTTGAAGCACCAACGCATTCAATATAAAGCCACAGAAAATATTGAAGAAATAGTTTGATCTTAGGTTCCCTTTATATTGCGCACAGTCTGATCAGGATGATCTTATTATTTTTCTCGATTACCTGCAGTAACTGTAAAAGAGCAGCATCCAGTTCACAATCGGACTTCACTGGGGTGCATGCTGATCTGGGTCCATTGTGACCAGAATGATAAAAGATTGGGAAAACTTTGAAACAAGAGGATTTGGATAACCAGAATTCTCTTCATTGTTTCAATATTCTGCACTATAGCAACATTCTAAATACATTCTATTACAATTAACATCCACTTTATTTCTGCAACAGCTGCCAGCTTAACGTAATCTATTTTTCCGTTAGGGGAAGGATTAACCTGTTAAAGGATCGATATAATCTTTGTCGTTGGATTTGTATGCTTTATATTTATAGCCTTGATGTTAATGTGTTATTGTATACCAATGACGATCGATTTAGTATAAAAAATATGGGCTTTAGGATCAGTATGGAATTATTAAGGTAAGTGCTTGTGTCAAATAGCTTACTGATTGTATATTAACTCTTTCTAAAACACATGTCCTGGTTTTGTCGACAATAAAATATAGTGTGGGGGAAAATATCACATTGAGACGAGAGAAGAACACGTTGATAATTCTATCTTTAAATATCACCATTTTCATCTACAACAACTTTTGATATAGACTGGATTAAATAATGTTTACTTGGGAAAGGGTTTTAATGCGACAAGCATAAAAATAAAAATGATGGGTTTAACATATTCTCTGAATACTTTCCAAAGTTTTCTAAATCATATGTGCCAAAAGTAGGACTTATTGGTGAATAGTTGAACGAATCTTTTGTTAAAAACCGTTAAAGATATCAGCCATACATACATGCACCACATATCATAGACTAAGAGAAGTTTTCTGTACGAGGCCTAAAATGGTTCCAGGGAGGACAACTTGTTACAAGCAAGAGACAATGCTTAAACGATGTAGCAATGTCCCCTTAAAGAGGAGCATGAACGCTTTTCATCACCCACCTTATTCAAAAGTTTTCAACGATTCAAATGCAATGAAAAAAGTCCCATTCTAATACACATCTTACTTTAAGAGATATAAGCTGCTAAAGTAGCCAATATTTACCTGTATAAATCTATGTAATTAGGGATTTGCCAACATCCTGTAAATAAGGATGATTGCCTGTGACGTCATAAATGTGCAAACATAGATTGCAGTCAATCTGTGGGGTACGGACAAAACCCCACCAGGACAAAACCCCCTCGGACAAAACCCCCTCGGACAAAACCCCACCAGTCTTATATTTTATTCATTTACAAATCATTCAACAATAAATAATTATCGAAACAAATAAATTTGCATTTGATCAAGTATTGTAATAGTTATGCTTTGATAATTTATTTTTTATTTTTCTCATTTTTGATGTTTGATGAATAAAAAATACAGGAAAGAAATAACACTCATAATACTATTATAATGTAGGACTAATGTTATTTTTCCATGGTATACATTATCATTGATTTATTTTTATAATATTCTTAGATTTATAATTTTTTGAAGTTTTTTTATGAAGCCTAAAAATTTGATTTTTGAACAAAAAAGTATTTAATGCAAGATCATAAATTGATAATGAATGAAGAAGTTATCCCTGAATATCATGAATATGAAATGATTTTTCCCAAAAAAGTTTCAATTGATTAATGCCTTTGATGAATTTCAATAAGCATGAATCATGGGAATAAACTTATTTAAAATTGAAAGTGTTACTTTCTTCTGAGGTGTTAAGTCTTCTGATGTCATCTATTGTCCTGATTATGATATGTGATAATTGATTTCATAGATAAGGGAATGATATAGAACAGAACAGAACAGAACATTTCTTTATTACGACATTAAGCACATAGGCTCATAGTCACAACCTAATAATAGAACATGCATGACAAGGAAATGACAATCATGGTACATGACAGAACAACAAAAGTATTACAATATCTTAAATGAACAGCATTTCTTACACAAGGAATACAAAAAAGTAGAAAAACAAAAATACGTGAGAGTAACTATACAGAATACGTGGTATTATGGCATAAGGAAATGATTTTGTCTCAGTTCTAAAGCATTTTTCAAAAAAGATGTCAGTTTGAGTAATAAAGATTTTTGTCTGGCTCAATGAATTTAAACATGCTAGGTTTTCTATAGAAATATTTGGGCAAAAATTTTGTTCGAATGTCAGAGTAAAAGGTGCATTGTAGTGTAAAATGATACTCGTCTTCTATTTCGTTGGAGGTGCATAATTCGCAGAGTCGTTGGTTTCTCGGAATATTATTATGTCGACCAGTTTCAATTTTTTAGATCGTGAGACGATAAACGCAATTTACTTAAAATGGTTCGCATTTTCTTGTTTTCAAGCGTATCTAAATAGGTTGATCGTTCATAGTTATTTTTTTATTTGATAGAAAAAATTTAAGGATGAAGTCTGAGAAATATTTGCTTGCCAATTACTTATATAAATGTCTTTAAGTCTATTTGTAAGAACAGGTATGAATCGGTTTAAAGAAATAGATTCTGGGTATAACCAAACTTCGCCAAATCCCGTTTCTTCGATTAATTTTTTTACTTTTCCTGTCCAATTTGTGACCCTGGGGCAATTTTCAATTTCTTGTTTCTGATGTTCAATAACTGATTTTAGAATGCAATTTTTATCTTTATCGTTATACAATTTTAGCCAATATTTTATTATTCGGATTTGTCGTCCGATGATTAATGGAAATCTACCTAATTCAGCGAGCAGAGAAAGTGAGTTTGTTGTCATTTTTACATTCAGAATTCGTTTGCAGAATTTTCTGTGTACCCTTTCGAGGTTTTCAGCTTGGTTAAATCCCCACACTTCGCATTTGTAACTAAGGATAGAATTTACATACGTATCGAATAGATTCAATAAAATATGTATGGGTAAATTATAATCTTTTGTGATTTGAAATAGTGATCCCATTGCCCTAATCGCTTTGCCGGCTAGAGTTTTGGTGGCTTCTTGAAATGAGCCGCCGCTCGAAAAAATTAATCCTAGGTAGTTAAAACTACTCACTATCTCTAGTTCTTGACCTGAGTACGTCCACTTATAATCCCTTTGTAAAATACCTCCTTTTCTGAAAACTACAATTTTGGTTTTGTCAATGTTAACTGTTAAATTCCATTTAATGCAATATGATTCCAGTTTGTCTAATAATAGCTGAAGGCCTTCATTTGATTCAGATAATAAAACAGCGTCGTCTGCAAACATTAATAAAAATATTGTGATTTGATTAATTGTAATACCTTCCAGTAACTCGTTTTGGAAATGATTTTCGATATCATTTAGGAAAAAGGAGAACATAATCGGTGACGTAATCTCTCCTTGGAATAATCCAACATCGCTTTCAAAAAATTCTGAAAGGGTATTCATATGTTTTACACACATTTTGACATTATTGTACATTGATTTAAGAATAGAAAACATTTTACAATCAATACCTAAGTTATATATTTTTTGCCATAACATTTGTCTATCAATACTATCATATGCTTTTTTGAAGTCAACAAAACAAGAAATTAGTTTTTGTTTACCATTGAATTGTTTTTCAATAATACAATTTAAAATAAAACAAGCGTCAACAGTTCCATAACCTGTCTTAAAGCATGCCAAATGACTTATTTAGGTGACAAAACTTTGATGTCAAGATAATATTTGGCTTCATCTTATTCCCAGTTACCAATCCTTTTCCCACAATTGTTTCCATTTTGAAAGCAAAATTGCCTTATTTCGATATTTCAATAAACACAGAATGAGAAATAAGTATGAAAAACAATGCTTTTAAAATACAATAAATACATAAATGTAATTAAGATCTATATCATTTTTTGAAGTTTCAAATAAATAATTAAATTATAAAGTAATAAATTGTGAAACATAATCAAATCTCTTATATTTAAAAATATTTTCCTTACCAATTTTTTTTCTATGTCATAAATTTCTTATACTATATTTCATATATTGGTGGGGTTTTGTCCTGGTGGGGTTTTGTCCTGATGGGGTTCTGTCCTGGTGGGGTTTGTCCGAGGGGGTTTTGTCCTGGTGGGGTTTTGTCCTGGTGGGGTTTTGTCCTACACTCTCAATCTGTTTGTACAGAAAATAAGTAGACACAGCGTTTTTTCTCATAGTTTTGGGAACGGGTCAGAAACCAGGCAAATTGGGAAAAATGCGTTGTTTTGTAAAAAATTGGGAAAATATTTTCATCACAGACTCCAACAAAAATTGAGTCCTGTGCATAGTTAACTATATGAAATCAACTGAAGGGACTTCCATTTTGTCTCTGGATACTTTTTTCTCGACATATGAAAGGGAATGATTGAATTTTCATTCAAAAAGAAGGAATAACTTTTGCATTGGGAATTTTCTTTCCAGATTTTGGGAAAAAAATTATCCTGTTTTTCATTGGGAACGGGTCCTTTTTACGGACCCGTCCAAAGGAGAAAAAACGCTGAGACATTCATAAGGTTTTTATGCTTTGAATGGGAAACAATTGAATGTTTAGGCTCAACTCTAGATGCTCAAGTACTATTTCAGTAGAAATGTCAAAATAATGTGTAAAGATAGATGTTTTGTAATACATTGCCGAAACCGTTCCACCCTGTTTTTCCAGCAGATATGTAAGCCTTAAAATTCATAATTCTTTATTCAGAAATCAGACAGAGGTAATACATTGTGTATAATTCTATATGATTGTGATAAGAATAGTTCTGCAGTAATCTATCAATGCATTTAGTTTCTTTAAAACATTAAATTTTGCTTTGTAACTGCTTCTCTCCAAGTTTTTTCTGCGCCTTAATTTTGTACAGTTTGAGAAAAATTAATGATATTGATTACAATTCCCTATGCAATTTGAATTTCCTCGCACCAGTGACCGATCCTTTAGAATATTTATACTATCTTTATTTATTCCCTAACTTTCTGCATTGAAGAAAATGATAAAAAAGTAAAGTAATTTAGAATATATTTCAATAGAGCCGTACCGGGTTATGGAGTGATCTCCCTTGATAATTATCCTCCTTGAATTATTGGGTGGTTCCGCTTCCGGTAAGGGCTACAGATAAGAACGGGTATTACTTTTTCAAAATGCAAAATGTCTTGAATTGTTCTTCAAACCCTTTGCTGTAGGTACTCATTGTATCATCTACTAAAGATGATTAAAATGCATTCCCATTATGTATGTTTAAGATTTGAAATAATAATTTTAGAATTGTTTACCCTGCTTATCAGCTGCTATGTAGTTATATATCCAAAATCATTATCCAATATCATTCAGTGCTGATGATAGGCCTAATAATTCAAACTTTCCCAAACAAGACCTGGTTTCGACGACCTTGAATTTTGTTCGGAAAATATCGAGAGAAAAGGAAAACTTGTTGATAATGGGTAATTTCTATCCTTCCTTTGATAGTTAGATACACATTTTCTGCCTTATTTCGTCACCTGAATCAGCTTTACTTTTTGAGTAGCCTAAAAGGTGGTCGTTTGGGAAAGGGTTAACTTTTCAACGTTTTTTTTTCGTTTAGCATGGGTTTGCAATCTCACTTTAACATGCTATTTTTGAGCAGTCTAAAAGGCTGTCGTTTGGGAAAGGGTTAACTTTCAACAGGGTTTTCTTTTTCTTTTTATTTGTTTGGCACGGGTTGGCAAACTCAGTTAAACACACTTAACCCATTACCAAACGACAAAATTTCAGGATTGTCCAATTTGAAAGCTGTTGCAGACGACAATGTAAATGATCATAAAAGGCAAAAATGTTTATGTTATAGCCAAGAAAATATTGAGGCAAAAGGAGAAACTGCTGGTTCTTCTTTTGTCTCAATGTTTTCCCAAGCCTTTTCTATTAGAGACGTCATTACCAGGTCTTGTTTGGGAAAGGGTTAAGCAAAGGTGTTTGATAAATCGTAAAATTATGTAATTAAGGGTGCAAGTTTGAATTTTGTCATGTCTATAAATTTATCATTCGGGTCTGTCAATCTTTTGTCTATTATGATAAGTCCCTTTAATATACAGTAACTTGCGATTTATCTTGGAGATCAATTAAAGGAAATTGGCTAACTGATTGGTGTGATATACTGGTGATTTACATTCAAATTCCCTTCTGTCGGTGGACAATTAATTGGTAATCCTTTTCCAAACAATAAAACTTAAGTTTGTCATACTAGATGGTCAGAAACTATGCCAAAGGAGGGGTGGAGATTTAAAAGCTTTTTGAGAGAAAACTATGCATTCCCTTTTCTCAAAATGTACGAAAATGTTTTGTATTAATTCTAGTTAAAGAATCAAAGTGCGTTTTAGATGTGTAGTTATTTTGATTTTGAATTTATTTCACGGTAATGAGACTTTTTCTCATATTGACCGCTTGTAAAGAGTGACTTGTATAAACAGACTCCAAAATTAATGTTGAATATTACAACACTTTTCACGTTTTCAATGACTCCAATGCAGAATCATCAATAAAGTAAAAATAATCCAACTATAACTCATCGGGTTTAAATGTACACTTGTATACAAACACTTTACTTCTTGTTGTTTATAAATCGCGGGCTCAGTGCAAAACTATTGTAACTATATATTTTTCAGAAATTCATCTTTTTACATTTTCTGAATCTTTAAGAAGGAATACATCATGTGTTCTAATATTAGGTTTCAATTCTGTATACTTAAAAAGATATTTAAAATTTTGCAAACATTTTTCTTCTTTAACTTTGAGAAAGTCAATTAGTTTTCTCCCTCTCCTGTAAAATTTTACAAAACATAGTTACAATAGTTTTGCACTAAGCCCTCGAAATGGCCCAACACAAACACTTCATCTTTTGGGATTAAACGAGTTAGGACATTAATTCTCTCGTGTAGCTCATCATAAATGGTTTGGTAAATGTTAAAACTATGTATTTGTTTTTTAGTGTTTATATACAAGTGTACTTTTATAGCCGATGAGTTATAAAATAAGATATTGAAAATACAATATTTCTACAATTTGCAAAACAAAATAAAAACTTGCTCGACCATTATATTCGGAAATCAAGGAAATTTGCGGAGAGCTTGGCAGGGACTGTTATGGCTTTCAACAGGCCGATTTTTAAACTGGATTAAACATATCAATTTGATGAAATCAAAGCCGAAACTTATTCTGGTATAATCAGTAGTAACTGAACAATCAAGTGGTATACGACGATTCCGCTAAATGTGCGTTTGTAAAGAAAATAATCGTATTTTGCGTGCGAAGCGATGAATTTTACTCTTTAGCGTCACTACAAAAATAGACCGGAACTACCCAGTTGTTTTCAAGGGAGATAAATTCCATTAAATCAAGGGCAATTTCAGGATAACTCTTGGATCTCGGTAGCGGTCCATTATATTCATGATCCGTATTGCAGCATTGATTTGTAAAAAGAAAACAAAATTATTGCATTGCATGGTAGAATGTACGTTTATTGAATATTCATTTTGTCGAGCTACATTTGCTGTACATATTTAAATTCATATACAAGTGTAAATATTTATTAACCCTTTCCCAAACAAGACCAGGGGCCCGTATTACTAACGATCGTACGTTTGATTTTTGCATAATTACTTGTAATAACAGCCCTGATTGGCTCAGTCGGATTTCTCGTGCAATCAAATGTCTTTTTACACAGTTTACACAAAAACTTGATCGTAAGATGTTTAGTAATACGGGGCCCTGGTTTTGACGATGGAAAAGGCTTGGGAAAATATTGAAACAAAAGAAGAAACTGCTGATAACCTTTTGTCTCAATATTTTCTGTATCATATTTTACACAAATCCTATCTTTTTTTTGGGAAAGAGTTAAGTACAAACTGATTTGCGCTGATGTAGCGAGTGTCGACTGTATCGATTCTCTTTGGACGCGAAGGGTTTTAAAACATATTGGAACTCGTAGGGTTTGGAATTTATAATGACCTCCTTAAACCATTTAAATAGGTCCCTAGATCTAATTAACTGATCGATATTTTCGATTTATTGAACGCTTTAAAACCAGCTTGAAACGAGAAATTTGTCCTCTAGTCTAACTTATAGTCGCTATTCAACAAAAGCCCCGTAATTGCAGCTTAAGGTAGAATACCCGTAACGAGGGCAAATTTGAGATTCATAAAAAATCGGATGTTTTCGAGCGGGTCGTTACATATCCGAACATATTCGGACGCTGTCGTAAACATTCGGCGGTGCAAAGTTCCACCGCAAAATGTTTTCGACTTCGCCCGAATAATTCCGACGTCGCGCGAATCTCAGTAGGGGAACATTTCTTTTAAAGTGACATTTCACATATATTTCATTTGTTAAAAGTATGTCTTGATGCAAAGATTGTTTATTCTAATGCGTAGAAATGTTATCAGTTTTTTGAAGTTGTTATTTATAAGGGAAAATACGCCCTTGAGATTGAGACAGAAATGACAAATTCTATATAAATCTGAACTGTTGTCCACAACAATTTATTGAATTTTAGCACAAAAATGTATATTTCTCGTAAACGGTTCAATATTTTTACTTGAAATTTTCAGAATTTTCATGAGAAAAGATGCTCTTTCAGATAGAATAAAAGTAAAATTTATGTAAAACATAATCGTGAAATGTCACTTTAAATAAGCTGCAGTAACGAGGTTTTTGTTAAAAAAACATCGATGTGTAAAAGTTGATGAATTGATAATGCGGTAGGAAAACGATTGCCACTGGAAGTCTCAATATCGTTGACCCGAAATACAATTAACCCAGGTTACCTTTATTTCACACGTGTCTAAATTTTTTAAGTGATTTTATCCCTAGATAATTCGATCTCTCTTAGAAAACTTTGTGGGAAAGGAAGATTTTGTTGTTCCAAATTTCTTCATTTTCCGTAGTAGGTTCGAAAGGTTTTACCTTTTGAGGCGTTTAAAAGGCGTCATTATATGGGAATTGGGGTAAAACTAATGTCGACACGAAACCTGTCCCAATTCTGATAAGTCGAAGAGAAAGTTTGTATTAACACAATAACACGGCACCAACTTTTTCGACGGATCAACATTCAAATGTATTGCAGACAATAATTTAGGGAGACATGCAATTCCCCATTTCATTTTTAAAAATATGTTTTGATGTCAAGATAGGTTGTTCTAATGAGTTTAAATGGTGTCAGTTTTATTTTTTATGTTTAAATGATAAGCCAAAAAAAAAAATATTTAAAACGAATTTAGTGTAAGCTACCTAAAATGATCACAGCCAGTGACGTTGTTGTTGTTGTTGTTGTTGTTTTCCACCTTTGTTTGCTATCTTTTCATCTATTTTCACCAATTCACTTCTCTAAAATGCTGAAATATACAAATCTTATACAGTGTAATATGCAGTATCGTTAAAGAATTGTTTTGAAGAAATTAAGACATTTCTGTCCGTAACTATTTGTTTCTTTTTTTTTCTTTGTTGAAGGGTCATATATATTATCGATCAAGGGTTCTGTTCATAAAAAAATTCTATTGAACAGCTTACACTTTACCATTTAAAAGGCACCTTTTTAAAAGCCAACGACCTGTCCAAGTTATACATAGACTACCCGAAACCTTTTCCGAACCAAATTTATTGCGGTATTTTGTGACTAGAGATATAGATTGGACATAGAACACTTTTACGTGTCCCTCTCGATTCCTCTTCTTTGTAAACAATTTGGTAGAATATTTGTTCGAAAATGTGGAACTTCTTTCCTTTTCCCAAACATTGGCATTATTTTGAAGCACCAACGCATTCAATATAAAGCCACAGAAAATATTGAAGAAATAGTTTGATCTTAGGTTCCCTTTATATTGCGCACAGTCTGATCAGGATGATCTTATTATTTTTCTCGATTACCTGCAGTAACTGTAAAAGAGCAGCATCCAGTTCACAATCGGACTTCACTGGGGTGCATGCTGATCTGGGTCCATTGTGACCAGAATGATAAAAGATTGGGAAAACTTTGAAACAAGAGGATTTGGATAACCAGAATTCTCTTCATTGTTTCAATATTCTGCACTATAGCAACATTCTAAATACATTCTATTACAATTAACATCCACTTTATTTCTGCAACAGCTGCCAGCTTAACGTAATCTATTTTTCCGTTAGGGGAAGGATTAACCTGTTAAAGGATCGATATAATCTTTGTCGTTGGATTTGTATGCTTTATATTTATAGCCTTGATGTTAATGTGTTATTGTATACCAATGACGATCGATTTAGTATAAAAAATATGGGCTTTAGGATCAGTATGGAATTATTAAGGTAAGTGCTTGTGTCAAATAGCTTACTGATTGTATATTAACTCTTTCTAAAACACATGTCCTGGTTTTGTCGACAATAAAATATAGTGTGGGGGAAAATATCACATTGAGACGAGAGAAGAACACGTTGATAATTCTATCTTTAAATATCACCATTTTCATCTACAACAACTTTTGATATAGACTGGATTAAATAATGTTTACTTGGGAAAGGGTTTTAATGCGACAAGCATAAAAATAAAAATGATGGGTTTAACATATTCTCTGAATACTTTCCAAAGTTTTCTAAATCATATGTGCCAAAAGTAGGACTTATTGGTGAATAGTTGAACGAATCTTTTGTTAAAAACCGTTAAAGATATCAGCCATACATACATGCACCACATATCATAGACTAAGAGAAGTTTTCTGTACGAGGCCTAAAATGGTTCCAGGGAGGACAACTTGTTACAAGCAAGAGACAATGCTTAAACGATGTAGCAATGTCCCCTTAAAGAGGAGCATGAACGCTTTTCATCACCCACCTTATTCAAAAGTTTTCAACGATTCAAATGCAATGAAAAAAGTCCCATTCTAATACACATCTTACTTTAAGAGATATAAGCTGCTAAAGTAGCCAATATTTACCTGTATAAATCTATGTAATTAGGGATTTGCCAACATCCTGTAAATAAGGATGATTGCCTGTGACGTCATAAATGTGCAAACATAGATTGCAGTCAATCTGTGGGGTACGGACAAAACCCCACCAGGACAAAACCCCCTCGGACAAAACCCCCTCGGACAAAACCCCACCAGTCTTATATTTTATTCATTTACAAATCATTCAACAATAAATAATTATCGAAACAAATAAATTTGCATTTGATCAAGTATTGTAATAGTTATGCTTTGATAATTTATTTTTTATTTTTCTCATTTTTGATGTTTGATGAATAAAAAATACAGGAAAGAAATAACACTCATAATACTATTATAATGTAGGACTAATGTTATTTTTCCATGGTATACATTATCATTGATTTATTTTTATAATATTCTTAGATTTATAATTTTTTGAAGTTTTTTTATGAAGCCTAAAAATTTGATTTTTGAACAAAAAAGTATTTAATGCAAGATCATAAATTGATAATGAATGAAGAAGTTATCCCTGAATATCATGAATATGAAATGATTTTTCCCAAAAAAGTTTCAATTGATTAATGCCTTTGATGAATTTCAATAAGCATGAATCATGGGAATAAACTTATTTAAAATTGAAAGTGTTACTTTCTTCTGAGGTGTTAAGTCTTCTGATGTCATCTATTGTCCTGATTATGATATGTGATAATTGATTTCATAGATAAGGGAATGATATAGAACAGAACAGAACAGAACATTTCTTTATTACGACATTAAGCACATAGGCTCATAGTCACAACCTAATAATAGAACATGCATGACAAGGAAATGACAATCATGGTACATGACAGAACAACAAAAGTATTACAATATCTTAAATGAACAGCATTTCTTACACAAGGAATACAAAAAAGTAGAAAAACAAAAATACGTGAGAGTAACTATACAGAATACGTGGTATTATGGCATAAGGAAATGATTTTGTCTCAGTTCTAAAGCATTTTTCAAAAAAGATGTCAGTTTGAGTAATAAAGATTTTTGTCTGGCTCAATGAATTTAAACATGCTAGGTTTTCTATAGAAATATTTGGGCAAAAATTTTGTTCGAATGTCAGAGTAAAAGGTGCATTGTAGTGTAAAATGATACTCGTCTTCTATTTCGTTGGAGGTGCATAATTCGCAGAGTCGTTGGTTTCTCGGAATATTATTATGTCGACCAGTTTCAATTTTTTAGATCGTGAGACGATAAACGCAATTTACTTAAAATGGTTCGCATTTTCTTGTTTTCAAGCGTATCTAAATAGGTTGATCGTTCATAGTTATTTTTTTATTTGATAGAAAAAATTTAAGGATGAAGTCTGAGAAATATTTGCTTGCCAATTACTTATATAAATGTCTTTAAGTCTATTTGTAAGAACAGGTATGAATCGGTTTAAAGAAATAGATTCTGGGTATAACCAAACTTCGCCAAATCCCGTTTCTTCGATTAATTTTTTTACTTTTCCTGTCCAATTTGTGACCCTGGGGCAATTTTCAATTTCTTGTTTCTGATGTTCAATAACTGATTTTAGAATGCAATTTTTATCTTTATCGTTATACAATTTTAGCCAATATTTTATTATTCGGATTTGTCGTCCGATGATTAATGGAAATCTACCTAATTCAGCGAGCAGAGAAAGTGAGTTTGTTGTCATTTTTACATTCAGAATTCGTTTGCAGAATTTTCTGTGTACCCTTTCGAGGTTTTCAGCTTGGTTAAATCCCCACACTTCGCATTTGTAACTAAGGATAGAATTTACATACGTATCGAATAGATTCAATAAAATATGTATGGGTAAATTATAATCTTTTGTGATTTGAAATAGTGATCCCATTGCCCTAATCGCTTTGCCGGCTAGAGTTTTGGTGGCTTCTTGAAATGAGCCGCCGCTCGAAAAAATTAATCCTAGGTAGTTAAAACTACTCACTATCTCTAGTTCTTGACCTGAGTACGTCCACTTATAATCCCTTTGTAAAATACCTCCTTTTCTGAAAACTACAATTTTGGTTTTGTCAATGTTAACTGTTAAATTCCATTTAATGCAATATGATTCCAGTTTGTCTAATAATAGCTGAAGGCCTTCATTTGATTCAGATAATAAAACAGCGTCGTCTGCAAACATTAATAAAAATATTGTGATTTGATTAATTGTAATACCTTCCAGTAACTCGTTTTGGAAATGATTTTCGATATCATTTAGGAAAAAGGAGAACATAATCGGTGACGTAATCTCTCCTTGGAATAATCCAACATCGCTTTCAAAAAATTCTGAAAGGGTATTCATATGTTTTACACACATTTTGACATTATTGTACATTGATTTAAGAATAGAAAACATTTTACAATCAATACCTAAGTTATATATTTTTTGCCATAACATTTGTCTATCAATACTATCATATGCTTTTTTGAAGTCAACAAAACAAGAAATTAGTTTTTGTTTACCATTGAATTGTTTTTCAATAATACAATTTAAAATAAAACAAGCGTCAACAGTTCCATAACCTGTCTTAAAGCATGCCAAATGACTTATTTAGGTGACAAAACTTTGATGTCAAGATAATATTTGGCTTCATCTTATTCCCAGTTACCAATCCTTTTCCCACAATTGTTTCCATTTTGAAAGCAAAATTGCCTTATTTCGATATTTCAATAAACACAGAATGAGAAATAAGTATGAAAAACAATGCTTTTAAAATACAATAAATACATAAATGTAATTAAGATCTATATCATTTTTTGAAGTTTCAAATAAATAATTAAATTATAAAGTAATAAATTGTGAAACATAATCAAATCTCTTATATTTAAAAATATTTTCCTTACCAATTTTTTTTCTATGTCATAAATTTCTTATACTATATTTCATATATTGGTGGGGTTTTGTCCTGGTGGGGTTTTGTCCTGATGGGGTTCTGTCCTGGTGGGGTTTGTCCGAGGGGGTTTTGTCCTGGTGGGGTTTTGTCCTGGTGGGGTTTTGTCCTACACTCTCAATCTGTTTGTACAGAAAATAAGTAGACACAGCGTTTTTTCTCATAGTTTTGGGAACGGGTCAGAAACCAGGCAAATTGGGAAAAATGCGTTGTTTTGTAAAAAATTGGGAAAATATTTTCATCACAGACTCCAACAAAAATTGAGTCCTGTGCATAGTTAACTATATGAAATCAACTGAAGGGACTTCCATTTTGTCTCTGGATACTTTTTTCTCGACATATGAAAGGGAATGATTGAATTTTCATTCAAAAAGAAGGAATAACTTTTGCATTGGGAATTTTCTTTCCAGATTTTGGGAAAAAAATTATCCTGTTTTTCATTGGGAACGGGTCCTTTTTACGGACCCGTCCAAAGGAGAAAAAACGCTGAGACATTCATAAGGTTTTTATGCTTTGAATGGGAAACAATTGAATGTTTAGGCTCAACTCTAGATGCTCAAGTACTATTTCAGTAGAAATGTCAAAATAATGTGTAAAGATAGATGTTTTGTAATACATTGCCGAAACCGTTCCACCCTGTTTTTCCAGCAGATATGTAAGCCTTAAAATTCATAATTCTTTATTCAGAAATCAGACAGAGGTAATACATTGTGTATAATTCTATATGATTGTGATAAGAATAGTTCTGCAGTAATCTATCAATGCATTTAGTTTCTTTAAAACATTAAATTTTGCTTTGTAACTGCTTCTCTCCAAGTTTTTTCTGCGCCTTAATTTTGTACAGTTTGAGAAAAATTAATGATATTGATTACAATTCCCTATGCAATTTGAATTTCCTCGCACCAGTGACCGATCCTTTAGAATATTTATACTATCTTTATTTATTCCCTAACTTTCTGCATTGAAGAAAATGATAAAAAAGTAAAGTAATTTAGAATATATTTCAATAGAGCCGTACCGGGTTATGGAGTGATCTCCCTTGATAATTATCCTCCTTGAATTATTGGGTGGTTCCGCTTCCGGTAAGGGCTACAGATAAGAACGGGTATTACTTTTTCAAAATGCAAAATGTCTTGAATTGTTCTTCAAACCCTTTGCTGTAGGTACTCATTGTATCATCTACTAAAGATGATTAAAATGCATTCCCATTATGTATGTTTAAGATTTGAAATAATAATTTTAGAATTGTTTACCCTGCTTATCAGCTGCTATGTAGTTATATATCCAAAATCATTATCCAATATCATTCAGTGCTGATGATAGGCCTAATAATTCAAACTTTCCCAAACAAGACCTGGTTTCGACGACCTTGAATTTTGTTCGGAAAATATCGAGAGAAAAGGAAAACTTGTTGATAATGGGTAATTTCTATCCTTCCTTTGATAGTTAGATACACATTTTCTGCCTTATTTCGTCACCTGAATCAGCTTTACTTTTTGAGTAGCCTAAAAGGTGGTCGTTTGGGAAAGGGTTAACTTTTCAACGTTTTTTTTTCGTTTAGCATGGGTTTGCAATCTCACTTTAACATGCTATTTTTGAGCAGTCTAAAAGGCTGTCGTTTGGGAAAGGGTTAACTTTCAACAGGGTTTTCTTTTTCTTTTTATTTGTTTGGCACGGGTTGGCAAACTCAGTTAAACACACTTAACCCATTACCAAACGACAAAATTTCAGGATTGTCCAATTTGAAAGCTGTTGCAGACGACAATGTAAATGATCATAAAAGGCAAAAATGTTTATGTTATAGCCAAGAAAATATTGAGGCAAAAGGAGAAACTGCTGGTTCTTCTTTTGTCTCAATGTTTTCCCAAGCCTTTTCTATTAGAGACGTCATTACCAGGTCTTGTTTGGGAAAGGGTTAAGCAAAGGTGTTTGATAAATCGTAAAATTATGTAATTAAGGGTGCAAGTTTGAATTTTGTCATGTCTATAAATTTATCATTCGGGTCTGTCAATCTTTTGTCTATTATGATAAGTCCCTTTAATATACAGTAACTTGCGATTTATCTTGGAGATCAATTAAAGGAAATTGGCTAACTGATTGGTGTGATATACTGGTGATTTACATTCAAATTCCCTTCTGTCGGTGGACAATTAATTGTTAATCCTTTTCCAAACAATAAAACTTAAGTTTGTCATACTAGATGGTCAGAAACTATGCCAAAGGAGGGGTGGAGATTTAAAAGCTTTTTGAGAGAAAACTATGCATTCCCTTTTCTCAAAATGTACGAAAATGTTTTGTATTAATTCTAGTTAAATAATCAAAGTGCGTTTTAGATGTGTAGTTATTTTGATTTTGAATTTATTTCACGGTAATGAGACTTTTTCTCATATTGACCGCTTGTAAAGAGTGACTTGTATAAACAGACTCCAAAATTAATGTTGAATATTACAACACTTTTCACGTTTTCAATGACTCCAATGCAGAATCATCAATAAAGTAAAAATAATCCAACTATAACTCATCGGGTTTAAATGTACACTTGTATACAAACACTTTACTTCTTGTTGTTTATAAATCGCGGGCTCAGTGCAAAACTATTGTAACTATATATTTTTCAGAAATTCATCTTTTTACATTTTCTGAATCTTTAAGAAGGAATACATCATGTGTTCTAATATTAGGTTTCAATTCTGTATACTTAAAAAGATATTTAAAATTTTGCAAACATTTTTCTTCTTTAACTTTGAGAAAGTCAATTAGTTTTCTCCCTCTCCTGTAAAATTTTACAAAACATAGTTACAATAGTTTTGCACTAAGCCCTCGAAATGGCCCAACACAAACACTTCATCTTTTGGGATTAAACGAGTTAGGACATTAATTCTCTCGTGTAGCTCATCATAAATGGTTTGGTAAATGTTAAAACTATGTATTTGTTTTTTAGTGTTTATATACAAGTGTACTTTTATAGCCGATGAGTTATAAAATAAGATATTGAAAATACAATATTTCTACAATTTGCAAAACAAAATAAAAACTTGCTCGACCATTATATTCGGAAATCAAGGAAATTTGCGGAGAGCTTGGCAGGGACTGTTATGGCTTTCAACAGGCCGATTTTTAAACTGGATTAAACATATCAATTTGATGAAATCAAAGCCGAAACTTATTCTGGTATAATCAGTAGTAACTGAACAATCAAGTGGTATACGACGATTCCGCTAAATGTGCGTTTGTAAAGAAAATAATCGTATTTTGCGTGCGAAGCGATGAATTTTACTCTTTAGCGTCACTACAAAAATAGACCGGAACTACCCAGTTGTTTTCAAGGGAGATAAATTCCATTAAATCAAGGGCAATTTCAGGATAACTCTTGGATCTCGGTAGCGGTCCATTATATTCATGATCCGTATTGCAGCATTGATTTGTAAAAAGAAAACAAAATTATTGCATTGCATGGTAGAATGTACGTTTATTGAATATTCATTTTGTCGAGCTACATTTGCTGTACATATTTAAATTCATATACAAGTGTAAATATTTATTAACCCTTTCCCAAACAAGACCAGGGGCCCGTATTACTAACGATCGTACGTTTGATTTTTGCATAATTACTTGTAATAACAGCCCTGATTGGCTCAGTCGGATTTCTCGTGCAATCAAATGTCTTTTTACACAGTTTACACAAAAACTTGATCGTAAGATGTTTAGTAATACGGGGCCCTGGTTTTGACGATGGAAAAGGCTTGGGAAAATATTGAAACAAAAGAAGAAACTGCTGATAACCTTTTGTCTCAATATTTTCTGTATCATATTTTACACAAATCCTATCTTTTTTTTGGGAAAGAGTTAAGTACAAACTGATTTGCGCTGATGTAGCGAGTGTCGACTGTATCGATTCTCTTTGGACGCGAAGGGTTTTAAAACATATTGGAACTCGTAGGGTTTGGAATTTATAATGACCTCCTTAAACCATTTAAATAGGTCCCTAGATCTAATTAACTGATCGATATTTTCGATTTATTGAACGCTTTAAAACCAGCTTGAAACGAGAAATTTGTCCTCTAGTCTAACTTATAGTCGCTATTCAACAAAAGCCCCGTAATTGCAGCTTAAGGTAGAATACCCGTAACGAGGGCAAATTTGAGATTCATAAAAAATCGGATGTTTTCGAGCGGGTCGTTACATATCCGAACATATTCGGACGCTGTCGTAAACATTCGGCGGTGCAAAGTTCCACCGCAAAATGTTTTCGACTTCGCCCGAATAATTCCGACGTCGCGCGAATCTCAGTAGGGGAACATTTCTTTTAAAGTGACATTTCACATATATTTCATTTGTTAAAAGTATGTCTTGATGCAAAGATTGTTTATTCTAATGCGTAGAAATGTTATCAGTTTTTTGAAGTTGTTATTTATAAGGGAAAATACGCCCTTGAGATTGAGACAGAAATGACAAATTCTATATAAATCTGAACTGTTGTCCACAACAATTTATTGAATTTTAGCACAAAAATGTATATTTCTCGTAAACGGTTCAATATTTTTACTTGAAATTTTCAGAATTTTCATGAGAAAAGATGCTCTTTCAGATAGAATAAAAGTAAAATTTATGTAAAACATAATCGTGAAATGTCACTTTAAATAAGCTGCAGTAACGAGGTTTTTGTTAAAAAAACATCGATGTGTAAAAGTTGATGAATTGATAATGCGGTAGGAAAACGATTGCCACTGGAAGTCTCAATATCGTTGACCCGAAATACAATTAACCCAGGTTACCTTTATTTCACACGTGTCTAAATTTTTTAAGTGATTTTATCCCTAGATAATTCGATCTCTCTTAGAAAACTTTGTGGGAAAGGAAGATTTTGTTGTTCCAAATTTCTTCATTTTCCGTAGTAGGTTCGAAAGGTTTTACCTTTTGAGGCGTTTAAAAGGCGTCATTATATGGGAATTGGGGTAAAACTAATGTCGACACGAAACCTGTCCCAATTCTGATAAGTCGAAGAGAAAGTTTGTATTAACACAATAACACGGCACCAACTTTTTCGACGGATCAACATTCAAATGTATTGCAGACAATAATTTAGGGAGACATGCAATTCCCCATTTCATTTTTAAAAATATGTTTTGATGTCAAGATAGGTTGTTCTAATGAGTTTAAATGGTGTCAGTTTTATTTTTTATGTTTAAATGATAAGCCAAAAAAAAATATTTAAAACGAATTTAGTGTAAGCTACCTAAAATGATCACAGCCAGTGACGTTGTTGTTGTTGTTGTTGTTGTTTTCCACCTTTGTTTGCTATCTTTTCATCTATTTTCACCAATTCACTTCTCTAAAATGCTGAAATATACAAATCTTATACAGTGTAATATGCAGTATCGTTAAAGAATTGTTTTGAAGAAATTAAGACATTTCTGTCCGTAACTATTTGTTTCTTTTTTTTTCTTTGTTGAAGGGTCATATATATTATCGATCAAGGGTTCTGTTCATAAAAAAATTCTATTGAACAGCTTACACTTTACCATTTAAAAGGCACCTTTTTAAAAGCCAACGACCTGTCCAAGTTACACATAGACTACCCGAAACCTTTTCCGAACCAAATTTATTGCGGTATTTTGTGACTAGAGATATAGATTGGACATAGAACACTTTTACGTGTCCCTCTCGATTCTTCTTCTTTGTAAACAATTTGGTAGAATATTTGTTCGAAAATGTGGAACTTCTTTCCTTTTCCCAAACATTGGCATTATTTTGAAGCACCAACGCATTCAATATAAAGCCACAGAAAATATTGAAGAAATAGTTTGATCTTAGGTTCCCTTTATATTGCGCACAGTCTGATCAGGATGATCTTATTATTTTTCTCGATTACCTGCAGTAACTGTAAAAGAGCAGCATCCAGTTCACAATCGGACTTCACTGGGGTGCATGCTGATCTGGGTCCATTGTGACCAGAATGATGAAAGATTGGGAAAACTTTGAAACAAGAGGATTTGGATAACCAGAATTCTCTTCATTGTTTCAATATTCTGCACTATAGCAACATTCTAAATACATTCTATTACAATTAACATCCACTTTATTTCTGCAACAGCTGCCAGCTTAACGTAATCTATTTTTCCGTTAGGGGAAGGATTAACCTGTTAAAGGATCGATATAATCTTTGTCGTTGGATTTGTATGCTTTATATTTATAGCCTTGATGTTAATGTGTTATTGTATACCAATGACGATCGATTTAGTATAAAAAATATGGGCTTTAGGATCAGTATGGAATTATTAAGGTAAGTGCTTGTGTCAAATAGCTTACTGATTGTATATTAACTCTTTCTAAAACACATGTCCTGGTTTTGTCGACAATAAAATATAGTGTGGGGGAAAATATCACATTGAGACGAGAGAAGAACACGTTGATAATTCTATCTTTAAATATCACCATTTTCATCTACAACAACTTTTGATATAGACTGGATTAAATAATGTTTACTTGGGAAAGGGTTTTAATGCGACAAGCATAAAAATAAAAATGATGGGTTTAACATATTCTCTGAATACTTTCCAAAGTTTTCTAAATCATATGTGCCAAAAGTAGGACTTATTGGTGAATAGTTGAACGAATCTTTTGTTAAAAACCGTTAAAGATATCAGCCATACATACATGCACCACATATCATAGACTAAGATAAGTTTTCTGTACGAGGCCTAAAATGGTTCCAGGGAGGACAACTTGTTACAAGCAAGAGACAATGCTTAAACGATGTAGCAATGTCCCCTTAAAGAGGAGCATGAACGCTTTTCATCACCCACCTTATTCAAAAGTTTTCAACGATTCAAATGCAATGAAAAAAGTCCCATTCTAATACACATCTTACTTTAAGAGATATAAGCTGCTAAAGTAGCCAATATTTACCTGTATAAATCTATGTAATTAGGGATTTGCCAACATCCTGTAAATAAGGATGATTGCCTGTGACGTCATAAATGTGCAAACATAGATTGCAGTCAATCTGTGGGGTACGGACAAAACCCCACCAGGACAAAACCCCCTCGGACAAAACCCCCTCGGACAAAACCCCACCAGTCTTATATTTTATTCATTTACAAATCATTCAACAATAAATAATTATCGAAACAAATAAATTTGCATTTGATCAAGTATTGTAATAGTTATGCTTTGATAATTTATTTTTTATTTTTCTCATTTTTGATGTTTGATGAATAAAAAATACAGGAAAGAAATAACACTCATAATACTATTATAATGTAGGACTAATGTTATTTTTCCATGGTATACATTATCATTGATTTATTTTTATAATATTCTTAGATTTATAATTTTTTGAAGTTTTTTTATGAAGCCTAAAAATTTATTTTTGAACAAAAAAGTATTTAATGCAAGATCATAAATTGATAATGAATGAAGAAGTTATCCCTGAATATCATGAATATGAAATGATTTTTCCCAAAAAAGTTTCAATTGATTAATGCCTTTGATGAATTTCAATAAGCATGAATCATGGGAATAAACTTATTTAAAATTGAAAGTGTTACTTTCTTCTGAGGTGTTAAGTCTTCTGATGTCATCTATTGTCCTGATTATGATATGTGATAATTGATTTCATAGATAAGGGAATGATATAGAACAGAACAGAACAGAACATTTCTTTATTACGACATTAAGCACATAGGCTCATAGTCACAACCTAATAATAGAACATGCATGACAAGGAAATGACAATCATGGTACATGACAGAACAACAAAAGTATTACAATATCTTAAATGAACAGCATTTCTTACACAAGGAATACAAAAAAGTAGAAAAACAAAAATACGTGAGAGTAACTATACAGAATACGTGGTATTATGGCATAAGGAAATGATTTTGTCTCAGTTCTAAAGCATTTTTCAAAAAAGATGTCAGTTTGAGTAATAAAGATTTTTGTCTGGCTCAATGAATTTAAACATGCTAGGTTTTCTATAGAAATATTTGGGCAAAAATTTTGTTCGAATGTCAGAGTAAAAGGTGCATTGTAGTGTAAAATGATACTCGTCTTCTATTTCGTTGGAGGTGCATAATTCGCAGAGTCGTTGGTTTCTCGGAATATTATTATGTCGACCAGTTTCTATTTTTAGATCGTGAGACGATAAACGCAATTTACTTAAAATGGTTCGCATTTTCTTGTTTTCAAGCGTATCTAAATAGGTTGATCGTTCATAGTTATTTTTTTATTTGATAGAAAAAATTTAAGGATGAAGTCTGAGAAATATTTGCTTGCCAATTACTTATATAAATGTCTTTAAGTCTATTTGTAAGAACAGGTATGAATCGGTTTAAAGAAATAGATTCTGGGTATAACCAAACTTCGCCAAATCCCGTTTCTTCGATTAATTTTTTTACTTTTCCTGTCCAATTTGTGACCCTGGGGCAATTTTCAATTTCTTGTTTCTGATGTTCAATAACTGATTTTAGAATGCAATTTTTATCTTTATCGTTATACAATTTTAGCCAATATTTTATTATTCGGATTTGTCGTCCGATGATTAATGGAAATCTACCTAATTCAGCGAGCAGAGAAAGTGAGTTTGTTGTCATTTTTACATTCAGAATTCGTTTGCAGAATTTTCTGTGTACCCTTTCGAGGTTTTCAGCTTGGTTAAATCCCCACACTTCGCATTTGTAACTAAGGATAGAATTTACATACGTATCGAATAGATTCAATAAAATATGTATGGGTAAATTATAATCTTTTGTGATTTGAAATAGTGATCCCATTGCCCTAATCGCTTTGCCGGCTAGAGTTTTGGTGGCTTCTTGAAATGAGCCGCCGCTCGAAAAAATTAATCCTAGGTAGTTAAAACTACTCACTATCTCTAGTTCTTGACCTGAGTACGTCCACTTATAATCCCTTTGTAAAATACCTCCTTTTCTGAAAACTACAATTTTGGTTTTGTCAATGTTAACTGTTAAATTCCATTTAATGCAATATGATTCCAGTTTGTCTAATAATAGCTGAAGGCCTTCATTTGATTCAGATAATAAAACAGCGTCGTCTGCAAACATTAATAAAAATATTGTGATTTGATTAATTGTAATACCTTCCAGTAACTCGTTTTGGAAATGATTTTCGATATCATTTAGGAAAAAGGAGAACATAATCGGTGACGTAATCTCTCCTTGGAATAATCCAACATCGCTTTCAAAAAATTCTGAAAGGGTATTCATATGTTTTACACACATTTTGACATTATTGTACATTGATTTAAGAATAGAAAACATTTTACAATCAATACCTAAGTTATATATTTTTTGCCATAACATTTGTCTATCAATACTATCATATGCTTTTTTGAAGTCAACAAAACAAGAAATTAGTTTTTGTTTACCATTGAATTGTTTTTCAATAATACAATTTAAAATAAAACAAGCGTCAACAGTTCCATAACCTGTCTTAAAGCATGCCAAATGACTTATTTAGGTGACAAAACTTTGATGTCAAGATAATATTTGGCTTCATCTTATTCCCAGTTACCAATCCTTTTCCCACAATTGTTTCCATTTTTAAAGCAAAATTGCCTTATTTCGATATTTCAATAAACACAGAATGAGAAATAAGTATGAAAAACAATGCTTTTAAAATACAATAAATACATAAATGTAATTAAGATCTATATCATTTTTTGAAGTTTCAAATAAATAATTAAATTATAAAGTAATAAATTGTGAAACATAATCAAATCTCTTATATTTAAAAATATTTTCCTTACCAATTTTTTTTTCTATGTCATAAATTTCTTATACTATATTTCATATATTGGTGGGGTTTTGTCCTGGTGGGGTTTTGTCCTGATGGGGTTCTGTCCTGGTGGGGTTTGTCCGAGGGGGTTTTGTCCTGGTGGGGTTTTGTCCTGGTGGGGTTTTGTTCTACACTCTCAATCTGTTTGTACAGAAAATAAGTAGACACAGCGTTTTTTCTCATAGTTTTGGGAACGGGTCAGAAACCAGGCAAATTGGGAAAAATGCGTTGTTTTGTAAAAAATTGGGAAAATATTTTCATCACAGACTCCAACAAAAATTGAGTCCTGTGCATAGTTAACTATATGAAATCAACTGAAGGGACTTCCATTTTGTCTCTGGATACTTTTTTCTCGACATATGAAAGGGAATGATTGAATTTTCATTCAAAAAGAAGGAATAACTTTTGCATTGGGAATTTTCTTTCGAGATTTTGGGAAAAAAATTATCCTGTTTTTCATTGGGAACGGGTCCTTTTTACGGACCCGTCCAAAGGAGAAAAAACGCTGAGACATTCATAAGGTTTTTATGCTTTGAATGGGAAACAATAGAATGTTTAGGCTCAACTCTAGATGCTCAAGTACTATTTCAGTAGAAATGTCAAAATAATGTGTAAAGATAGATGTTTTGTAATACATTGCCGAAACCGTTCCACCCTGTTTTTCCAGCAGATATGTAAGCCTTAAAATTCATAATTCTTTATTCAGAAATCAGACAGAGGTAATACATTGTGTATAATTCTATATGATTGTGATAAGAATAGTTCTGCAGTAATCTATCAATGCATTTAGTTTCTTTAAAACATTAAATTTTGCTTTGTAACTGCTTCTCTCCAAGTTTTTTCTGCGCCTTAATTTTGTACAGTTTGAGAAAAATTAATGATATTGATTACAATTCCCTATGCAATTTGAATTTCCTCGCACCAGTGACCGATCCTTTAGAATATTTATACTATCTTTATTTATTCCCTAACTTTCTGCATTGAAGAAAATGATAAAAAAGTAAAGTAATTTAGAATATATTTCAATAGAGCCGTACCGGGTTATGGAGTGATCTCCCTTGATAATTATCCTCCTTGAATTATTGGGTGGTTCCGCTTCCGGTAAGGGCTACAGATAAGAACGGGTATTACTTTTTCAAAATGCAAAATGTCTTGAATTGTTCTTCAAACCCTTTGCTGTAGGTACTCATTGTATCATCTACTAAAGATGATTAAAATGCATTCCCATTATGTATGTTTAAGATTTGAAATAATAATTTTAGAATTGTTTACCCTGCTTATCAGCTGCTATGTAGTTATATATCCAAAATCATTATCCAATATCATTCAGTGCTGATGATAGGCCTAATAATTCAAACTTTCCCAAACAAGACCTGGTTTCGACGACCTTGAATTTTGTTCGGAAAATATCGAGAGAAAAGGAAAACTTGTTGATAATGGGTAATTTCTATCCTTCCTTTGATAGTTTAGATACAATTTACACATTTTCTGCCTTATTTCGTCACCTGAATCAGCTTTACTTTTTGAGTAGCCTAAAAGGTGGTCGTTTGGGAAAGGGTTAACTTTTCAACGTTTTTTTTTCGTTTAGCATGGGTTTGCAATCTCACTTTAACATGCTATTTTTGAGCAGTCTAAAAGGCTGTCGTTTGGGAAAGGGTTAACTTTCAACAGGGTTTTCTTTTTCTTTTTATTTGTTTGGCACGGGTTGGCAAACTCAGTTAAACACACTTAACCCATTACCAAACGACAAAATTTCAGGATTGTCCAATTTGAAAGCTGTTGCAGACGACAATGTAAATGATCATAAAAGGCAAAAATGTTTATGTTATAGCCAAGAAAATATTGAGGCAAAAGGAGAAACTGCTGGTTCTTCTTTTGTCTCAATGTTTTCCCAAGCCTTTTCTATTAGAGACGTCATTACCAGGTCTTGTTTGGGAAAGGGTTAAGCAAAGATGTTTGATAAATCGTAAAATTATGTAATTAAGGGTGCAAGTTTGAATTTTGTCATGTCTATAAATTTATCATTCGGGTCTGTCAATCTTTTGTCTATTATGATAAGTCCCTTTAATATACAGTAACTTGCGATTTATCTTGGAGATCAATTAAAGGAAATTGGCTAACTGATTGGTGTGATATACACTTAAGGTCCATGGTGATTTACATTCAAATTCCCTTCTGTCGGTGGACAATTAATTGTTAATCCTTTTCCAAACAATAAAACTTAAGTTTGTCATACTAGATGGTCAGAAACTATGCCAAAGGAGGGGTGGAGATTTAAAAGCTTTTTGAGAGAAAACTATGCATTCCCTTTTCTCAAAATGTACGAAAATGTTTTGTATTAATTCTAGTTAAATAATCAAAGTGCGTTTTAGATGTGTAGTTATTTTGATTTTGAATTTATTTCACGGTAATGAGACTTTTTCTCATATTGACCGCTTGTAAAGAGTGACTTGTATAAACAGACTCCAAAATTAATGTTGAATATTACAACACTTTTCACGTTTTCAATGACTCCAATGCAGAATCATCAATAAAGTAAAAATAATCCAACTATAACTCATCGGGTTTAAATGTACACTTGTATACAAACACTTTACTTCTTGTTGTTTATAAATCGCGGGCTCAGTGCAAAACTATTGTAACTATATATTTTTCAGAAATTCATCTTTTTACATTTTCTGAATCTTTAAGAAGGAATACATCATGTGTTCTAATATTAGGTTTCAATTCTGTATACTTAAAAAGATATTTAAAATTTTGCAAACATTTTTCTTCTTTAACTTTGAGAAAGTCAATTAGTTTTCTCCCTCTCCTGTAAAATTTTACAAAACATAGTTACAATAGTTTTGCACTAAGCCCTCGAAATGGCCCAACACAAACACTTCATCTTTTGGGATTAAACGAGTTAGGACATTAATTCTCTCGTGTAGCTCATCATAAATGGTTTGGTAAATGTTAAAACTATGTATTTGTTTTTTAGTGTTTATATACAAGTGTACTTTTATAGCCGATGAGTTATAAAATAAGATATTGAAAATACAATATTTCTACAATTTGCAAAACAAAATAAAAACTTGCTCGACCATTATATTCGGAAATCAAGGAAATTTGCGGAGAGCTTGGCAGGGACTGTTATGGCTTTCAACAGGCCGATTTTTAAACTGGATTAAACATATCAATTTGATGAAATCAAAGCCGAAACTTATTCTGGTATAATCAGTAGTAACTGAACAATCAAGTGGTATACGACGATTCCGCTAAATGTGCGTTTGTAAAGAAAATAATCGTATTTTGCGTGCGAAGCGATGAATTTTACTCTTTAGCGTCTCTACAAAAATAGACCGGAACTACCCAGTTGTTTTCAAGGGAGATAAATTCCATTAAATCAAGGGCAATTTCAGGATAACTCTTGGATCTCGGTAGCGGTCCATTATATTCATGATCCGTATTGCAGCATTGATTTGTAAAAAGAAAACAAAATTATTGCATTGCATGGTAGAATGTACGTTTATTGAATATTCATTTTGTCGAGCTACATTTGCTGTACATATTTAAATTCATATACAAGTGTAAATATTTATTAACCCTTTCCCAAACAAGACCAGGGGCCCGTATTACTAACGATCGTACGTTTGATTTTTGCATAATTACTTGTAATAACAGCCCTGATTGGCTCAGTCGGATTTCTCGTGCAATCAAATGTCTTTTTACACAGTTTACACAAAAACTTGATCGTAAGATGTTTAGTAATACGGGGCCCTGGTTTTGACGATAGAAAAGGCTTGGGAAAATATTGAAACAAAAGAAGAAACTGCTGATAACCTTTTGTCTCAATATTTTCTGTATCATATTTTACACAAATCCTATCTTTAATAACCACTGATTGGAACTTGGCCAAAGCGAGGGACGTTTTTTCGCGATCAATGTATTGAGTCAGTGTTGTTATAAAACATCGTAGGGGAGACCGGGGCTATTTCGGCCCCGGGGCAAGTTCGGCTAGTGGCTCTTTTGAGCCTGTCGACAGAGATAGAGAGCTCTGACCCGGATTTTAATGTCACTCATGACGAAAGCTTTTCGCAGAAGGTTTTTGGTCGAATTTAATACAAAAACATAGAATTTAGAACACGATTCTGATTTTTAGACACTTTCAGTATGTTTTCCACATTTATGTAAGTTTTAATTTATAGTAATATGCGCCAGGATTCAGATTCCATTTTTGTATATTTATGAAGACAATTAAGTCCTCTTTCATATTAAAACTAAAGATGAAGTGTTCGTGTTATCTGTAAGAAGATATGGCGTGATGTTGACACCAGGTCTGTCTGGGGCTAGTTCGGCATTTGGGGTTGGGGCAAGTTCGGCCCCCACCAAACTTGCCCGTGAATAAAAAGAATAATCGCTGTTAGAATTGCCATTTCTTGACGACTCTGAATATATCAATTGTTCAGACCTAGCTCTAACAGAAATGTAAAAAATGGACAAATTCAAAATCACAGGCCGAACTTGCCCCAGCCTCTACTTGTTAACCCGAATGTTCCCTTACTCACGATGATTTGACTGTTATAACAATGCTTTTTCAATTTATACCTTCATTTGGAAGTCGTATACAGATTACTATAAATCTAAACAGTCTAAAAATCAAATATAAGGATTTATAGGTCTGTGCATACCTTGCCCTAAGGGTGGGCCGAACTTGTCCCATGTATGGGGCAAGTTCGGCCACCACGATCAAAACTCTAAAATTTGAAATTCTCTTTATTGAAAAGAAAAATATAAAAAGGACAGACGCAGTTTGAAAGGCTTTCGTCTGTCGAACTTAAATATATAAATCACGCCCAAATAACTTTCATATAATTCAAAATATATGCAATCGAAATTAGGGGGACGAAATAGCCCCGGTCTCCCCTAAGTACGGCTTTATCGAAGCTGTAGTTACCAGATTTTATAACAAAACAGACAGTTTGTCAATACAAAACGGTAAATATTACCCGGTCTGTTTTTAGAACAAGTTCATGTCATTAGAAAAAAAATCTAAAAACTCACATCTAAACGCAAAATATCTAGGCCTATATCTTGTTGTAGCGAAAATTGTTGTAGTTCACCACCAGTGCTAACATCCATTCTGTCATTTGTGACAGTTTTTGAAGTGGATTAGTACTCTAAAATTGTGTTGTTTGGGAAAGGGTTGATTGACTCATTTTTTTTTTTCAAATGACATAGATCTACTTACAAATATATTAGTTGCTGAAAAATATTTCCTTTCCTAAAGGACAAGATTTTTTAATTGAATCTGAAACATCAGAACGTCAGAAACTTGTCACAACGGGAATTATTAGTTGTGTGATTCTGATAACAAATCTTCATTAATTTCATTATTTTTTGCTCTTAGATCTGGCCGATTTAAAACAGCTAAATGAAAATAATATTCAATTTATTACTATGAAATTGGACTTTTGAAAAGCAAATAACAAAGTAACTGGTTTAAACTGCTTCTTTGCATATAGGTTATTATTTCTGATCTGGCAAAAGGGAATGTTCTATACCATTCAAAGGAATTTTAGCCATCAAATTTGTTTATTATTGAGGATTGATGACGATCCATTTAGTCTGTATGATAGATACATTTAGTTATTTTAATTTAAAAGACTCAGACAGAACCTTTATTAACAAATTGGTTAATTGTAAACGTTTATATATGAACAAAAAATCCACAAAATAGTCCATTAACCAATGTAGATACAAAGGATTTCAGTAAGCATCTCACATTTGTGATGTCACACTGGCTTTATCTATTATTTGCAAATCTCCCACAGGTAAGATAATCAGATTTTGGCCAATAACTCGCTTTTAAGATAACATTCAGCAAAACAATTTTTTGTGATTGTCTTTGAAAATAGTAAATATTCTGATACTGGTAGAATGCTTTTGGTCTCATGTACCTCTTTAATCACTTAAGCCCTGTCTCTCTGTCTGCATCAATGGTGAAGTAGGTCTAATTAGGTCAAAGGTCAACTAGGTGCAAAAAATAAATGGTATATGGGGTATAGTTAAACAATCCGCGATAACTCATTTAGTTTTGGGTTTAGAATAACATATTTGGTATCAAAATGAAGCTTAGACATTGATCTTTATTTTGAAGTATAAATATGCAAATTAGCTGATTTGCATATGCATGATTCTGAAGATTTAATTGGAAATTGTGATCATCTTTTGGTCCTTTTTTTATCATGGGAGTAAAACAATTTAATCCTTTCCCAAACAAGACCTGGTGTTTACGTCCCATGAAGAAATGGTTTGGGAAATATTGAGACAAAAGAAGAAACTGCTGACAATCAGCAGTTTTTTCCGCTTGTCTCAATATTTTCTATGTCATATTTCACACAAAGTTCATCATTAATAACTTTTGTAATTTGTGGCTGTATTAGAAGTGGGCCACCCCAAGTGTTGTCGTTTGGGAATGGGTTAATAAAGGCATCCAATCGATTACCAGGCAAGCAAAATGTTAAACTCTGAATTGAAAGCTGCTACAGACGACACTTTGATGTTGATAAAGATAAAGTGTGTGTAGGCTATACGTGACAACATATCACATTATATATATTGAGACAAAAGAAGAATTTTATTGTTATTAATTAGCAACTTTAATATTTGTCTCAATATTTCGCTAAGCCCTTTCAAATACATGTAGATTTAGGGATGTAAAGACCTACTCTCCAAAGCCGAGGTCTATTGATTAACCATCAAATATGACCTCTGCCGTTTTTGATACACCAACAGCCTATTTGATCGTCATAATCTAATTATAGCACATCATTTGAATTATCGAATCAAAATCAATATTTTTTATCGTGCATGATCATTACGTATACATTACGTCGCTTCTATTTTTGGCTAAAGCCGGTGTAATGAAGTAGAGTGACCCCCTGTAGTAGAGTGACTCCCCGGTCATTCTACTATATAGTAGACTGACTCCCCGGTCATAGTGCTATATAGTAGAGTGACTCCCCGGTCATAGTACTATATAGCAGAGTGACTCCCCGGTCACTTTACTATAAAAATTCACATTCATGCTATAGTAGAATGACTCCCCTCTATAGTAAACTGACTCCCCTCTTTTTTACATTAAAAAAGAATCGTCATCAAGTTAAGTACGTGATGATATTGTGTAATGATATGTTAGTGTGATATCGCATCTTCCCCCTCTTTTTCATTTTTCATTTTTTTTCCTTTTTTACATAAATATTAACTTATTACTTTTAATAATGATGGATTAAATTTGAAGCGTGTTTGGCTACTAGCTTTAATCATAAATGTTTAAGTAGAAATTGAAATTGGCCGAACCCAGTCAACAAAGAGATGACCATGAAAATGTATCATTTGTAGGTGATTACTATTCCTGTTTTCTACGCACATGGCGAATCAAGCAGGGGGCTCTGTGTTCCACCCTTGAATTTGAAAAAAAAAAAGTATCGGTGTGATTTTTTTCGAGTTTTTTCATGTGCTTACACAGAGCAACACATCTATGCATTATATTTTCATATTCCTTAACCCATTACCACACAATGACTCTTTTTGACTCCCCATTGGAAAACATTGTGGAAAATGAAGATATTGCTTGTGACAAGCAATTTCTCCATAAATTTCCAATAATAAAGTCTAAAAAATTGTCGTTTTGGTAATGGGTTAATGTTAATGATGTTATGCTTCTAAAGACCGACACCAGTCTAGCCCCCCCCCCCCCCCTGGGGAAATGTCTGGATCTGCGCGTGTTGTTGGTCCATCAATATCGTTTATAATCGCGTAACTACATCTGGCTTTAAGCTGTGTTTACGAGGTTTTGAAGAAAAGCGATGACATACAGATCTCGACCGCGTCACGAAATTTTGGCACTCAAGACCTTTTTGGAATGTTCAAAGGTCTCTCTTTTGTTTTTTAATTCAAACGTATCGCCGATTTTCAACAAAAACCTCGTAACTGCAACTTATAAAACAAGCTTCAGTAACGAGGTTTTTGTTGGAAAGCGACAATATGGCTCCGTGTTACTAACAATTTTCTTACGGCCAGTGACTGATTTTCTGTATTGAAAAGGGTAGAGCCTGATCACTTAACCAATAAGATCGCTTATCAGTATCTACACTGTATAAATAAAGCCAAAATCATTGAACGTCGTAGGTCTATAGGTCTATTGTCCAGCAAGATTAACCCGGAACATCTGCATATGTAATGATTTGGGCAATGTTTTGTTCATACGCCCAACTAACAGACTTTGCACACGAAAATTAAGTTGTCCCGGGTTAATTTGGGTGGACTATACTTGTATATAGTTTCGGCTACGTAAAATTATAACTCACTATGCCAAAAGTGTTGCGTATTTAATGAAACGAAAACCCTTTCCTTTGTTGGAATAAAAGTTATTGTCAAAGGGAGAGGCTTGATTCTTTGAATCGAGATATGATTGGCTTATGAGAAAGAGAGCGAATACGGTCCTTCCACATTTACCTCTGACATCACGGCAGGTTGTGAATTCTGACCCCTTACTGGGTTATTCTAATTGCACATTAGGGAACTATTTATTACCATACTAACCCATTAGTGTAAAACTTGATAATAAATTGTTATCCCAATACTGCAAGGTGACACCTTTTGACCCCCTCAAAAGAAAATGCCTGGAAAAACATTGAGGAAAATGAAGAAATTGCTTGTGATAAGCAGTTTTGTCATTTCACACAATGTTAAATCTACTCAAAAAGACCAAAAGATGAAATATTTCATCCACTTAAAATTGTTGTCTGCAGCGTCTTTGAATTTGGACCAGTCTTAACATGTTCTGTCTGGTAATGGGTTAACCCATCTGTGGCAAAGGTTAAAACAAAGTCAATAAAAATAAAATGTTGCCCTTAAAGCTAACCCCTGCCAGGGAAGTCCAGAAACCAATACAATAATTATGGAGAAAAATGACGCTGTCGTGGCCGATATGACTTACCAGCTTTAAAATGAAAATACTAGTTTTAGAAAAAAACATTTTAGGTTGACTTTATCATTTTTAAGTAACTACTTGCGACCCTAGGTGGCAGTCAGCGCAGACTGACTAGGTTCAAAACTACCCAGATGGTCCCTTTATGCGAGATCGGACACGCAAAATTATATCATATATAATATAAGCATACCATTATGTTCCCTATTTGGGGAGTCACTTTGCTATAGGGGGTCAGTCTGCAATATGAGGGGTCACTTTACTTCACGTAAGGGGGAGTCACTCTGCTATATAGTAGAATGACCGGGGAGTCGTTCTACTATAGGGGGTCACTTTACTTCATTACACCGGTAACATTTGAATTATCGAATCAAAATCATTCAGTTCTATCTTGTTTGATTACGTATACACTACGTCGCTTCTATTTTTGGCTGAAGCCGGTAATTTGAAGCGTCAGTCAATGAAAGTTTGTATCAGATTTTTCAACTGTTTTGTTGTGTAAAGCCAACGATTGGATACCGAAATCCCGCCAAGGCCCCGAGATTAGACGTGAAATGACCCCGCGGGAACAGAGCATCATTCTATCATAATGGAATGAAGAGAGAATGTGCTCTGTTCCTAAGAGAGTAGTAAAGACCAGGCATTGCTTGAAAAGGGGTTTCAGTAATGAAATGGAATTGGTTATAATCTGTACTTCAGGTGGATCAGTGAACTTCATCGATCAAATGACTGCAAGCAAGTTGTGGAGAGAGGGGTATTTTAACCTCTCGCAGAATTAAGGTTCCGAAACTGTAATGGCTGTCACTTTATAATGATTTAGCTGTACTACAAATGATGCCTGGTAGTGTTAAATATCATGTATCAAGTGTATCAAGTATATGTATGGCAAAACTCAAATTTACATGTTATGATGTGAATGGTAAATAATTAGCAAAAGTTTCTGACTTTTGAAAATAATGTATTTTCTCCCATTAAAATATAAATATTAGTGGATTATCTGCCCTTGACTCACGGAAAAATCAGTTTTTATAAAATCCTTTGCATGGTAAACGATCTATTTTATTGTATGTTATTGAATTTTATTGTATGTTATGGAATGAAATAATAATTGGCAATTTTCTACCATTTTTACGACCGGTCGCACGTGCTCCTGCGTGCGGTCTGCGTCTAAAACGTACGTATTCTTCGAAAATCAGTTTCGCCATGTTCCAGAGAACAATTCAAGTTTCGGAGGACGCGGAGACATGTGACTGGGTGAGCCTGCTGATTGGTCAATTGATATTCAGACTGTCGGCGGCGACCAATTAACCCATTTCCAAATCTTGATCTGACGACCATGATAGCAAAGGCTTTGGAAAACATTGTATTGAGGCAAACGAAGAAAATGCTGGTAACCAGCACTTTCTTCTTTTGCCACAATATATTCTGCAAGATTATTGTACCACCCTTAAATCGCACGTGTAAATGTTAATTGTAACGTTTTGAGACAATGAAATAATCGTTTGTTTGAGATATAGTAATTATATAACCTTTAATTTCTTATCGTTTCAGATTCTTCAACTACTTTTTACCGCAGACGATATCCGTTCATAGACAAAAGGGCTTCTAAAGTATTTAAACCAGCCGAAGAGATGATTGATAGATTCAATTTATTCATACATTCAGGCTAACGTATAGAAAAATATAATAATTATTTTACCAATATCTATTGGGTGAATACACAATTTACGCCCTTTGCAAAATAGTGACTTCTAGAGGGAACAGAAATACCACGAGTTGGAAGGAATTTAGTGAAATTAAAATTTGTTCATACTGACAAAATGTCGAAAAGTGGACGTGCGACTTCCGGCAAGACATCAAGTTGCGGAAAAGGCGCAGCCAATGACGAAACTCGAGGCATGGAGATACTGGATGACGTCATCTTGGTTGTTGACGGTAAAGAAATAAAAACCAACACAACGTTACTAGCACATAACTCATCCACGTTCACTAAGATGATTTCCGATGCCAGACAGAAGAAAGATGGTGATACCGAGATTTTATACGACGCTCGAGACGATCAGAGGAGGACTCCGCGACCTGTAGCATTCGAGCCATTGCGACTTGAGGTGCCGAGCCAGCGGTACTCGGACATGAAACTGCTGGTACAACTCATACAAAACCACGACTTTAAACCAGATAAACTGACAGGTATAGTCCATTCTCGATATTTTGGCACATGTGGATTCAATCTGTGTAAACAATGGATTTTTTCCATAATGTCAATATAATTTTCCATACGCTGGTTCGAATTTTGCAGGTATTGGACACCTGCAAGATTCGGACCATCACATGCAAAATAATAACAGTTTGGAGTTCGATATTGTGTTGTTTACATAGGTTAATTTTGTAAACATGTACCTTAATATTATGACCGGAATATATGTATGTTTAAACTGTTTTCTTATAATCTATAAAAGTTTGGACTAGTTCGAATTAAAATCGATTAAAATGTCGGTGATCATCATTTCTATTTTATGCCGCCGTATCGAAAGATATTGTTTTACTGGTGTACGCCTGTCTGTCCATCTGTCTGGCTGTCCATCCATCCGTCCTTTCGTCTTTCTGTCCATCCTGCTGTCTTTCCGAAAACTTATTATTGGTCATTTCGGTGGCATAATCATTCGTGTTTCACAGACAGATGTTATTACTAAATGTTTACCATAGCCTCCTCTATTAAAGAAATCAAAACCGTTTTGTATTTGAAATACTTGCTCGGACCCATTTCATTATACCTTGACATTCTGTTAATTTCTCAACTTCAGGCGAAAAGGCACTGAAGATAGTACCACTGACAAATCAATTTCGCATGAAAAAGATGAAAAAGAGTTGCGAAGATGCAATGTTGGAAACAATAAGATATTTAGACAAACAAACGGACGACTCTGTTCAAATTCGGGATGTACTCAACTATCTTACGGCAGCAGAGGAATATAAGCTGCACCCAGTTAAAGAATTATGCAGGGACATACTATCTAGGAGATATTCAGCTTCGAACAGAGAAATTCTGCTAAAGGATAAACATCTTTCAGATAAAAGCAAAGCTGAAATCTTTAACCTCATGTGCGATAGAATGACAAATGACTATGACAGAAACCTTACAGAAATGAGACAAGAGATGGAGAGAAGGTGCAAAGAAATTGAAGCCAAACGAGAGGAATCTCTTAAAGTTATACAATCCTGGAAAGACGAGTTGGGACAACAGGTGGACCGAATCACTAAAGAAACGAAAAAAGCACATGATAGACTGGTAGATGACTTCAACCAACAAGAAATAATAGAAAAGATAACAGAAAAGGTTGAAGCGAGTATAAGGGCTATGACTAGATATTTGGATAACCTTAAGGAAGATCTAGACGGCATTGTTAAACAGTTGCTAGATAAAGATATCGAGGAAGATAGAATACCACCTGAAGACTTCTGGAAAAAAGTCAGTGATGCTCACGAAGAAGCTGTGGATGGGCTTACGAGAACACCAAGATTATATGGAGGACACATTTTGAATGCTCTGAAACAATGTTTTAACATTGAACATCTTTACACAAGTGTAAATGAAAGCAATAGACTACAAGAAAGCTTTGAGAGTCTGTCCGTTGAACTTGCCGAAACTGTGAAGAGGATGTCTGAGGCTGAGGCCAATTATCAAGCAGAGGTGATTCAGCACGAGAACACAAAAGTTGAGCTGATGAGATTCCAGAAGCGAGATCATCGGTTGAACACGTGGATCAAGTGGGCCAAACCTTGAGCTGAACGCTAGGAATCATGCATGTGCTTCAGACACTCGAAGGATAGAAAATTAAATCGTAATTTGTAAAATCGTAAACAGTAAATGCACCGCTATGCATCGTGCAATATCAAAGTATATATTAAAGGCCTTAATAACTTAGAAAATAATGTAAAAAATGACATTTGATGCATTGAATATGAAGTAGGCCTATACTATTGAGTAAATTAAGCGGTCATTTTAGAAAGTTACAATTATATAGTTCTACACGTATAGGAAATTGCCGTAAGGAAAGGTATGATATAGGTGCTTTTACAACATCCATTGTCATCTGCAACAGCTTTCAAAGTGAACTATACAAAAAGCAAAATTTTGTCGTTTGGAAAATTATAAATATTGCGGATATTAATTGCAGTTATTTGTTTGTGCATCTTATCTGTTTTAGAAAATAGACATTGCTTTCTAGCATTATTTCGAGTTAGAATGAAATAACTGATAACATAGGAAAACTAAAGTAGTCTAACAATTTATTTCTGTCGATTTCTTTTAAAGAAAATCGGTTGTGTTGGATTTTAGATATCTCTGTGTAAGAATGCTGTTTTTCAGGGTTTCCACCTTTCCACCTGTCACTTTTTAATTGGACGTCCGAAAGGACGTACAATTCTTATAACCACTTTTGGACAGGCGAAATGGGTTTTCATTACCAAAAAACCCTTTCTCAGACTCAATTGCCAGTTGACCAAAATTGAAAATAGATTTTGCGACCATACAGGAAAACTGTCCTATCTTTTCCTACTTTCTATGTGTTCCCTAACAAATACTATAAGATTCATTGGCCGATTCAATTCATGCCACGTCTTAACCAACTTTACGATCTTTTTTCGATTTAATCATTTTCATGTAGTTTTTTGACTTTCGTAATATTTATTGTGTAAAGGGTAAGATCTTTAGAAAGCGATACATGCATACACTATGGTTATAATGTAAACAGACACCCTATATCTTCATCAGCAGCGATAGCTCAAACGGGAAAGGATTAACCTCGCAACCTTTTTTCAGTTTGAAATTTGGAACGCCGTTGGTTCAAAACCAGTTCGGATTATTTCTTCTGTAAAACGTTTGTTTTTCTTGATGTGTTTACTGAAAACAGACATTTTAGAATGATTACCCAATTTAATGCACGTATTGTGTATGATAGGTTCCTTTTCTTTGATCATTGTTGTTTAAGTCTTTGACATGTTTAAAGGAACGGGGTTTCCACGAGACGTACTTTGGAACCAGGGTTTTGAAATTGATTATCGGGGAGTGAGTTCATTTCGCAACTCGGGTTCGACTCGATGACAAATCGGGGTTCCATCTGAACAGCCTCAGATGAGACACTAGTGAAATCCACCTATTCAGAAAAATAGTTGCTCTTACGAGTTTTTTTTCTCCAGCATCTGTATCACTGATATTCGACAGTATCATGACCTATTTACATACTGATCGATGATCATGACAACAATGATTATTACTAGTATAAGACTAAAGCCGCGTTCCCACTGCCGACCAAATCAACTCGATCAACTCGACCGCCTAAATTCCCCGACAAAGCTCGATCAAATGTATTTACACGACTTCTTCTTTATTTATTGTCAATTAATTCCCGATCATTTTTGCCGACCACGCTCGATCGTCCCGACCACTCTTGCCGACCAAGCTCGACCAGTACTCGATCGCTTGATCGAGCTTGATCGAGTTGATTTGGTCGGCAATGGGAACGCGCCTTAAGTGACAGCGATCTGTATTTATTTCGTTTAAGAGACCCGTTTACGTGTATTGAGCTAAGAAGATGAAGCAATGGGTCTGCAACAGATGGTACCTGGATGATCGTATGAATATGTTTACAGATAGGGACATTGCTATTCTCAAATTTTCGTTGATAATGATATGAAGATTTAAATTGCTTATTGTACTCCACTGCCATTTTCCCGACGGCACGTTCCCAATTTCTTCTTTTTATGCACATCTGTAGGTGTAAGGATGCTGCGGTAGTACTTGTATGAGGAATCCATGGTTATGTGCTCCAATTCATCTGGTATTTTGTTTCAGGAAAAGTATGTATTGAATTTGTTTTGTAACCACAACCAGGGAAAACTGCTACCGTGTTTTTTTTTTCTTTTTTTACTCTAAACAGGAATAAGAATCAAAGTGCTTGGAGCACTATATTTAGACGCCTCTCATTGATTGAGCGGAATTGTATGTAAATGATCGGCGTTTCATTACTTTATTTCGTTGAATTTGTGTTAAGATCGATTCTAAATCACTGCGGTCTTTTTTTCGCCAACGATGGTGGAGATAGAAGTCGAACAAGAGTGCCATGGTCACAATATACGCCGCCATTTATAAAACTTGAGACAAAAAAATGACATTGACAAGGATTTATAAATATTCACACAAAAACCTGTAAAAAGTTGTGTTCACAAAAAGGTTTTTATAAATATCCAGTCAAAAACCTGGAAGGAATTGCGTTCACGAGACTGAAATATCATTAAGCCCTAGAGACTAAGATTGAAGGGGGGGGGGCATAACTCAGGCAAAAATCAATGAACCATAAAATCCTTACTTCATGCACATCTACCAATTAAGGTAATAACATCCACCAAGTTTCATAAGGATCCAGTCAGAATCTTAGAAGAAGTTGTGTTAACAAGGCTGCAATTTCAATCAGCCCCAGAGACTAAGTTTTAAGGGGGCATAACTCTAGAAAAAATCAATGAACCATAAAATCCTTCCTTCATGCAAATCTACCAATTGAGGTGATTGACCAAGTGTCATTAATATCCAGCCATAAACGTAGGAGGACTTGCGTTGACAAGGCTGCAATTTCAATAAGCCCCACAGACTAAGTTTTAAGGGGGCATAAATCTGGTAAAAATGAATGAACCATAAAATTCTTCCTTTATGCACATCTACCAATTGAGGTGATAACATTGACCAAGTTTCATTAAGATCTAGCCAGAAACTTAGGAGGAGTTGTGTTGACAAGGTTGCAATTTCAATAAGCCCCAGAGACTAAGTTTTTAAGGGGCATAACTCAGGCAAAAAACAACGAACCATAAAATCCTTCCTTCATGCACATCTACCAATTGAGGTGATAACATTGACCAAGTTTCATTAAGATCCAGCTAGAAACTTAGGAGGAGTTGCGTTGACAAGGCTACAATTTCAATAAGCCCCAGAGACTAAGTTTTTAAGGGGCATAACTCTGGCAAAAATCAACGAACCATAAAATCCTTCCTTCATGCACATCTACCAATTGAGGTGATAACATTGACCAAGTTTCAAGAAGATCCAGCTAGAAACTTAGGAGGAGTTGCGTTGACAAGAAAAGTGGACGGACGTACGTACGGACGGACGGACAGACGGATGGACAGACGGATGGACGGACGGACGGATGGACGGACGGACAGACGGAGAATCAATATACGTCCGCCTCCGGCGGCGTATAAAAAAAGATGATTAAAAAGAACAATGTCTGAGTAGAATTCGAACCCAGGGCCTTCCGGATATAACATGTGTAAAGAGTACAAGGTGAGTGCTCTGCTAAGTGAGCTATCGCGGCTTTCATTTATGTAGCGCGTTGGCTTACATTTTGAATAAATTGCTTTGTAGCGTACTTTATAAAATCAATGAAAAGTATAACTGACGGCAATACTCATAGTAAACCGAAACAAGAAGACAAAAGTGCTAATCGCATGGCCTTAATTGAATTTGGTAATCAAATTAATAGTGATTATTCATAGCGACAAATCAGTTGTCTTGAAACGGCAATCAAATCAATTTGAAGCCTGAGAAGGGTTTTCTGGTATTAAAGCCGATTTCGTATGTCCGAAACCGATCTTAAAGAATTAAACACAGAAGAATGAATAAAATATCTTTCGTTCATGTACAATCCCGCTCAATCAATCAGAGACGTCCAATTACAGTGCTCTCAGCACTTTGATTTTATTTTTCAAAGTTCGTATGACCCATTTACGCTCTGTTTTATACCGTGCCATTATCTATTCTTTGCAAGACTTTCAACGCTTGCGTGGGCTACTTAAGGCTGGTTATCAACACGGATACTATTTCATGCTGTACAAGTACACGGATGTATAACTCACGATAAATGACATGGCAGATCATATATAGCTAATAGCTAGAGGTGCTCTGCCATGTCATTTCTCGAGACCTATACTACAGGGCTTACAAACAATCTAACTTCGTGAATACAATAAACGTTTCTGATGTAAAAACGATAAGCAAGGCTACAGATAAGTGTGTGTGTGTGGGGGGGTGGGGGGGTGTGAAGACATTCTAACTTTGTTATTTCAATTCCAAACCCTATGTTGTGGGTACTCATTTGAATCGTCTCGACGAACATTAACAGATTTATTGCTGTTTGAAAAGTCATCACCCCCTCTTTTCTGGAGCTCTGAAATACGGCATAAATATAGCGCGTAATTGTCTTTACAAAGAGACGGACAGAGACCGACAAAGGGACGACCAAGGATGTTACATACTGTAGTCCGTTCACGATGTTATGGCACATGTTTTCAAAATTTGCATTTGTCAGTATCGCTCTAAACTATGAAAATCTTGCATGTGATGGTTCGAATCTTGCAGGTGTCTGACACCTGCAAAATTTCGAACCAACGCATGCAAAATTGTACTTTTATTCAGAGCGCATTACCGTATTTTACATGGATAAATTTTGTGAACACGTGCCAAAGTATCATGACTGGACTGTAACATGTATGTAAATGACAACAAACCAACGAGATACAATAAGAGACAAAAACTGTAATTGCTTTCTTGGTGTTAACAATGATGTTATTATTCCCAAGCGACAAAATGATTGAATGGGGCAAATTGAAAGCTGCTACAGACGACAGGATGGCGATAAACAGTATTCCAGCAGTAATTCACGTATTATACCCGTAATTAGATACTGAAAGCTCCGTGCTTATTTCGCCTGCAACTTCTTCCGTATCCATGAAAACTGAAATTAACGAGGCTATCTGGATTACAAGAGTCCAAAAGCTCACAAATTTGCGTTGCCACGGATTAGTGTTTTGGTATATAATGACGAGTGGAAACCCTTTCCCAAAACGACAAAATTTTAGGGTGATCCACTTAAAATACTGTCACAAATGACAAAATGGAAATTACTAAAGATAGGATTTGTTTAAAGTATGGCACAGAAAATATTGAGACAAAAGGAGAAACTGCTGGTTATCAGCAGTTTCTTATTTTGTTTCAATATTTTCCCAAACCTTTTCTTTTACGGACGTCAAAACCAGGTCTTGCTTGGGAAAGGGCTAAGGCGGCATGTTTTGTAAGTATTAAATAGAGTCTGCACTTAGATTCTACGCGGAATAAACATTGAAATGCACCCATTGCATTGAATGTTTAAAACGCGTAGAGTCTACTATGCAGACTATGTTTGACTTAGTGTTTTCTAGCGGTTCATTGACGACGGGGGCGTGGCTATGTATAGACGTCACATAAACTGCCAGGCAGTATCGTTTACGTGAAATATAGCGGCGAAATGTTAAAATATATTGCAATTTCATTGGACAAAACAGTAGGTCGAATCTTAAAGCGTTCTATCACTGTAGACATCGAATGTTCGGTGTTAGTTTCACTGTTGTTCTACGACGTTTCTATTCCTATTGCACTGCTAATCACTGAACACCTTCACTTTTCGACTGTCAGAAGTGGTAAGCGTAAGTCGTGATGTGGTAGTCAAGTGTTTGGGTAGCAGAAGAGCAATCGAACGTAATACTGCTTCCATAGCACTGCAATATCAATTGACAAAACGCCAATCGACAGATCGCTCCACCCAACATAGAATTTAAGACAAACAATGGGGATGTGATCATTAAAAGGGAACGATTTTATCCAGTTAATCGTGCCGTAAATTCGGACAAACAAAATACTGTTTCGTAGGTGTTGTTATAAAATCTCGTAACTATGGCTTGATTTAAGCCGTAGTTACGAGATTTTATAACAATACCGACGGTTTATCAAAACATAACAATGAACCTAGTCTATTGTTAGCACAAAATTCTTTGCCATTGGCATGTCGATTGTTTTTATTGTCAGTCGATATACCTCACGATAAATGACCTGGCAGAGCAGCCCATGCTAATCGAATGGAATGCTCTGCAAGGTCAATTCTCGTCCGCAATAAATGGATATAATAACACGTGCAACGAAGAGCAATTGGGGCATAACAATTTTCTGATCGTCCATTGGCTAATCGATGTTTCTGATTGACAGTCGGCGTTTGGTCAATTGAACTCACCGCCCCACTCTCACTCCCACATACATCAACAACAACCAAATAGAAAACTACAATAAAAAAGCTTACATCTAATATCAACAACAGCAACAAACGAAAACAATCTATTTCGCTCTGTAAATTGCTTGAGTGGACATTGAATCCAGTCCGGTGAATGGCTGATCTTTGTTGCCGGTGTCAACACATATGTCTGATGTGGATTCATAATCTGGGTTGCACATACATCCACCTTCATCCTGAAGATAAAATTTAATATGGGCCAGGGTCTCGAAAAGGGCATCTTATAGCATCTGAGACAGCCATGTTTCACGATCAGCATGTGCCTAAGTGCAGTCTGGTCGGGACCCATGCTGCTGTCTTACGGTGGCTGCAGGTAACGAAGAACCTTCTGGAGACCAGCATGGTTCATGATCAGACTAAGTGTATACGCAGGCTGATCTGGGACCATGTTTGGGCCAAAAGCCATAAAACAGAGCTACAGATGAGAGGGAGTGGAATATTTTCAAAACGCAATAATTTCTTAAATGTTCATCAAACCATGTGTTTTGGGTAATCATTGGAATCCTATCATCGAAAAAATTTCAATGAGTACCGACAACAATGGGTTTGTAATTGAAAAAAGATACAATGCCTTCACTCCCACTAAGCCCTGCATAAGGGACCCCTTTCCAGATCTTGGCCCACACGTGACATATCACGCTGAACGGTACTATCCGGGTATTCCATTAACCCTCTCCCAAATGGCAAAAATTTAGACAAGTCCAATATGAATGCTGCTGCACATTACAGAATAAGACTTGTGTACAAAATAGTTGGGAAAATATTATTACAAAAGGAGAAATTACTAATTATCGGCATGTTACTTTTTTGCCTCAATGTTTTTCAAAGTCGTTTCTACTAAGGACGTCAAAATCAGGTATTGTTTTGACAATGGTTGTAGGTATTCCTCCCATCCTTAGATACCAAACCTGTCGTGCATATTCGCCTACAGCTGCATCACTATTCGTAAAAATGGAAATTGGCCAGTTTATCCGGACTTGAACCACGCCATTTTCCGTTGCTTCGGATTACGACGAAGTCCCATAAAGTCGTTGGTATCTGATGAAGTGTGGAATACCTTAAAGGGACATAACATTACAATTTCATTTTTTAAAAGTATGTCTTGATGCAAAGATTGGTTATTCTAATGCGTAGAAATGCCATCAGTATTTTTAAGTTGTTATTTATTAGCGAAAAATACGCTTTTAAAGTTGAGACAGAAATGACAAATTCCACGTGAACCTGAACTGTTGTCCACAACAATTTGTTGAATTTTAGCACAAAAAATATGAATCTCGTAAACGGTTCAATATTTTGGCTTAAAATGTTCAGAGTATTCATAAGAAAATTTGCTCTTTCAGATAAAAACAAAAGTAAAATTTATGGAAAAGTAAATGTGAAATGTCTCTTCAAAAGGTCCGCTGACTTGTAAAATTAATCCCTTCCTCCGCAAAAACACGTTTCTATTAACCAAGATTTAAAGTTTCATTATTCTTAAAACATAAGCAATATTTTCATTTCGTCTTTGAAATATCTTTTCCGATCTTTCCCGAAGACGAAACTTGAAAAACTTATGTGTTAGAATACTCATTGCAATACGCTCATAAATCTTATGAAAGACTTGCAGTGTAAACCCGCAGCAGAAAAGCTGGTTGTGGTTTGTAAAAATATCAAGGAGTACCGAGGGCTACAAAAAAGAGGGGATAATGTTTTTTCAAAAGGCATATTATTTTATTTGTTGCTATCCGAGTCTTATATTGTGGATACTACACTTTACAATCGTCTCATCGACACAATTCAAATGATTCCCCAAAAATATCTGGATTTGAAAGAGATTTAGAATGTCTTTACCATTTTATCTGCTGTTCTGAGTACCCAAAATGAAAGGATAGTTGCTATAAAAAGATACGGAGCCATTCGGAACCACGCATTGTTGTTAATCATTGTTCAACTCTGTATTGTGGATACTCACCGCAATCGTCTACGCAAGAGAATTTCAATGAAAATCCACAACACAGGGGCGGGTTGTGTTTTGTAAAAAGACCTTTATGTATAGATATGATTAACGGTTAATTTAAAATAACAATTAAAATAAAACAAGTTTTAATGGAGACCATTTTAATTAAAGATGTTTATTATTAATTATACTTATAATCGATATACTGAGTAGAATTTAGACAAATTATTATATCGTCGCTTTTCTTCGAAAACCTCGTATCTGCAGCTTAAAACAAGCTGCAGATAAGAGGTTTCGTAGAAAAGCATCGATATATCCGCAAAGACAAGCGTCATTACCTGAAGAGCGAATATGTTGCCATGTTTTTCACATTGTCGTCTGCAATGCTCCAAATACATTGTAGCCTGGATCCGAACTGCTTTATCGTTTTTACAGTCCACTGGCGCGCACGATGTGCACTCTACATCGGTACAGATAGCCGAATAACAACCGATGTAAACGAAATCTCCCAGATCTGTAAACAATAGCAAAAGTTTCACAAACAAAACCTGGCTTTTAGGTATCTCATAGAAAAAGACTTTGGGAAACATTGCAAAAAATGAGTCAAAAGAAGATAATGCGTATAAACCAGGATTTAAAAAAAATGTCTCTCTATTTTCTTTGAACTATATTGGATATCAATAATGTCTTATCATCTGTGACCACGCACTATTCGTTGTTGTACAAAACGTTTTCAAGGGTCTTGGGGGATGTCTTAATCCATTACCACACATTGACTCTTTTTGACTCCATACGAAAAATTTGCTTAGGAAAACATTGTGGTAAATGAAGAAATTGCTTGTGACAAGCAATTTCTTCATTTCCCACAATGCTTTCTACCCTTAAAGACCAAAAACTCTAACATTTCATTTGCTTGATAATGTCGTCTGCAACATCTTTGAATTTGGACAAGTCGAAAATTTTATCGTTTGGTAATGGGTTAATCGCCATCGCAGCATTCTCCCATTACAGAAATAAACAACTGTAATCGCTATCATTTTCGTCAGGATATTGACGATGGGATTTTTCTTAATTGTGATATTTATTTTAAAAACAAAACAAAGGCTTGGTAACAATTTAAGAGTGTAGCCTATCATTTCTAGATGGGGACTGAAATAATAATTAAAATATAACAATTGTAATCGCTATCATTTTCGTCAGGATATTGACGATGGGATTTTTCTTAATTGTGATATTTATTTTAGAAACAAAACAAAGGCTCGGTAATAATTTAAGAGTGTAACCTATCATTTCTAGATGTGAACTGAAATAATAATTAAAATATAAATTTCATTTAAAAACAAACAAACAAAAAACAATAACAGAAAAAGCAGAACAAAATAATTCGTCGACCGATGCCGTGAGCCCAACAACATCAAAGATCTAAAACAATGCGTCTTCTTGACCGATAAACCATTTTATCATTAGCAAATAGTTTAATTAACCCTTTCCCAAACAAGACCTGGTTTTGACGTCCCTATTAGAATAGGCTTAGGAAAACATTGAGACAAAAGAAGAAACTGCTGATATCCAGCAGTTTCTCCTTTTGCCTCAATATTTTCTTGGCTATAACATACACATTTTGGCATGTTGTGTTCATTTACTGTGTCGTCTGCAGCAACTTTCAAATCGGACCGCCTTAAAATTTTGTCGTTTGGGAAAGGGTTAAAAATGGCAAATGGTTAAGTTACCTTCGCCAATTTCCTCAACGTTTTGTGAAGTAGTCCCCAATGTAGTCTGCGATGTTGTCTGTGATGTTGTCTGTGATGTTGTCTGTGATGTTGTCTGTGATGTTGTCTGTGATGTTGTCTGTGATGTTGTCTGTGATGTTGTCTGTGATGTTGTCTGTGATGTTGTCTGTGATGTTGTCTGTGATGTTGTCTGTGATGTTGTCTGTGATGTTGTCTGTGATGTTGTCTGTGATGTTGTCTGTGATGTTGTCTGCGATGTTGTCTGTGATGTTGTCTGTGATGTTGTCTGTGATGTTGTCTGTGATGTTGTCTGTGATGTTGTCTGTGATGTTGTCTGTGATGTTGTCTGTGATGTTGTCTGTGATGTTGTCTGTGATGTTGTCTGTGATGTTGTCTGTGATGTTGTCTGTGATGTTGTCTGTGATGTTGTCTGCGATGTTGTCTGTGATGTTGTCTGTGATGTTGTCTGTGATGTTGTCTGTGATGGTGTCTGCGATGTTGTCTGTGATGTTGTCTGCGATGTTGTCTGTGATGTTGTCTGTGATGTTGTCTGTGATGTTGTCTGTGATGTTGTCTGTGATGTTGTCTGTGATGTTGTCTGTGATGTTGTCTGCGATGTTGTCTGTGATGTTGTCTGTGATGTTGTCTGTGATGTTGTCTGTGATGTTGTCTGTGATGTTGTCTGTGATGTTGTCTGTGATGTTGTCTGTGATGTTGTCTGTGATGTTGTCTGTGATGTTGTCTGTGATGTTGTCTGTGATGTTGTCTGTGATGTTGTCTGTGATGTTGTCTGTGATGTTGTCTGTGATGTTGTCTGTGATGTTGTCTGTGATGTTGTCTGTGATGTTGTCTGTGATGTTGTCTGTGATGTTGTCTGTGATGTTGTCTGCGATGTTGTCTGTGATGTTGTCTGTGATGTTGTCTGTGATGTTGTCTGTGATGTTGTCTGTGATGTTGTCTGCGATGTTGTCTGTGATGTTGTCTGCGAAGTAGTCTGTTCCGACATCATCACTGAGTATTGTACAAAGTATCTTGCCCCGATATCAGTGCCTTGTCCGATGTCTACCGAGAAGAAAGTCTCCTTACATCCGTAACATTTCTCAGTCACATTGTTGTGAAAGAAACTCTCGCATGTAGCGTGCATGTTGCATAAATGTGCACATGTCCCGTGTCTTTGTATGTTTTCGGCGAGAAAATCAAGGCTATCTTTGCAATACTTGTTTTCCAACTTACGCTGCACAATGAAAGTCGTCAAATTGGCAGCATCAGTGTTTGCAACACACGTACAAAAGACCAACATCAATTTGATAAACATTTCTGATCTATTGGATTCCAAAAGATGACGCGAGATTTTTTACTAAATTATTTTACAATCCAGAAATTGGAACTAGCGAACGGACCGAATGGAGTAATACGTCCCACTAAACGGCTATGGGCTTATGGAGACGGCACTAGAACATTATTAGTTTCGAATAAAAAAATCTCGTGTCAGTGTTCAGATACGACTTGTGACATATGAAAAAGGAAATTCTGTTTTTGCATGAAAGATGTCAGAGGGTCATAGCAGCAATTGCTGATTGACCAGAAAAAAAACGACATATCTCAGACACTATTAGAGATACAGCCTTGATATTTCACACATATATACCTTTGGCCAAGACCTTTCAATTGGGACAATGACCTTTGACCTAGTGACCTTCAACTTGGAGTTTGACATATTTTTTTTACAAAATTTAACCTGGCCTATAACTCATGCACTATTACATATAGAGCCTTGATATTTCAGATATGGATACCTCATGCCATGACCTTGGCCATGCGACAATGATCTTTGACCTAGTGACATTGACATTGTACTGCTTTTCTTACAACTATCTCTCAGATAGGCGAACTTAGTTGTCATCGGACAACTCTTGTAATATCTATGTTTGAGACATCTGTATATTAAAAATGAGCTGTCAGTGTCAGCAGAAACCAAGAGACAATTGTTACAGGAAACATTTGAGCCGGGATCTGGAAAAACGTACCTTATAGCATTTTTAAAAATTGAGTTACAAGATCAAATGCAGTACCATATGTATTTATGTTGCTCTCTTAAAGTTACTACAGGTCACTAAGAAGCTTTTAGAGGACAACATAGATCCTGATCAGATTGTGCGTATGCACAGGCTGATCTGGATCTATGTTGGACCCAAAAGCCTTGAGGGATGTTTTTCCAGATCCCGGCTCATTTATAGATGCATCAATATCCATTACCTTGTCATTTCGTGATAGCTCACTTATACCAGTGACAACACCAATCTAAAAGGGACATTCTTTGAAGTCAATGAAACCAATCTTTGAAAACAAACCAGACTTTACACTAAGATGCCAACGAGATGTCACACTAAATGTAAAAAATGAACACATAGAAAGATAGAGAAAAAGTTGAGATATAGAAAATACCCAGTGAATAGTTTCGATCTGTGCAGTCTGCTCAGACAGACTACAGCTGACATTTTTCAAAACTCTCAGAGGGTTCGTTATGCACGACGGATCGTTATAATAAATTATCTAAAATCTTATCTGCCATTCTTTTCCGAATGGTATAATTTTCTTTCCTTCGAAATGTCAATGTCATAGTTTTACCGTTTGTATTTTAATTTAGTTCGAAAAAGTCAGAACTGCAATTGTTTTCTGGAATGATTTTTTGAAAGGCGTCAAAATTAGATCTATAGGCCTACTTATAAATTCCTTGACACTAATTAACAAACGGCAATAATGTCCGACATAACGAAATGGCACGAAACACGCCAGGACTTCCGAAATAGCGATGAATTTTGTGCTAAAAATAGATTCGGTTTACCGTTATGTTTTGATAACCCGTCGGTGTTGTTATAAAATCTCGTAACTACGGCTTGAATCAATCCCTAGAACTTTACCCACGAAATATTATTGTTATTATTTGTTTGTCTGAGATTACGTCATTGTTTACTTGATAAAAACGTCCCCTATTCGATCAGCCTTTGGACTTAGAATAAGCTACAGTAACGAGGATTTCGTTGAAAAGCGACGATATAAACTTCATCCAAACGTAATGATCCTTTAATCCATTTACGACATAATTAGGCCCTTTCACTTATGTTTTAGTCTGCACACGCAGAACACACTTCCGGAGGCAAAAAATGGGTTTATGGGAAATCAACATTGTATACATGAAAAGTGTTACTAAAAATAGTCACAAATCGACATTATCAAAACGAGGCCCCCTAAATATGTGGAGAAAACAATGACGACGCACGTGCATTCAATATACATCGATAAAGAGCACGTGCATTCAACATTAAAACGCTTTGGGTTCGAGAGTATTGTTACCAAAACGCTTTGGGATTGAGAGTATTGTTACTAAAAATAACAAATACTAAACGTTTGAGCGGCGTTTTAAGATTCCAAGGACGACTTCCTGAGGCTGTTGTGTGCGGGGGGGGGGTCTTAGATGAAATTACCTAATTGAATGCTATGCCACGTTGAATAAAACATATATGCCAATTAAATCCGCCCGAAATGCTAAAGTTTTAGACTAGTCCAAATTCAAAGATGTTGAATACTACAATTTGCAGTGGATAGAATTATACATTTACATGTATTTGTCTTATGAATCTAAAAATGGCCACATTACGGATATTCTACATTGAAGTGTACAATATGACAAGACTTCGTTTAAAGCGACAGAACAGTTCCGATACACAAACGCCAACTCTTTCCCAAACATCGCATTTTAGAGTGCTAAAATTTAAAAGGATTTACAGATAATATAACATGACATCAAAAGTAGAAAAGGAGCGTAAAATGTAAGCAAATCCTTCTTTTCCATTTATGTTTTCCAAAACTATTTTTCTATGGATGTCAAAAACATGTTTTTTTTTGGAAACACACAATTTGAGCAACTTTTCACAGTTCCGTAGGAAGCAATTTCATATTGGATGGGCTTAAGCCCAAGTGTCTGAATAAGAAAGGGAGCTAAATTGGATTTTTCCTAAATTTTCAGTAAAGTAAGTAAAATTTGGTTTTTTGGTCAACATTTGGTTTAGCCCCCCCTACACCCCCCTCTGTTGCTACAGACCTGTTTCAAGTATAATGCTAGGTTCCCACTGCCGATCTGATCAACTCGATCAACACGACCACCTAATTTATCCGATCAAGCCCGACCAAATGTGTATACACGACTTCTTCTCGATCTCTAGTCGATCAAACTAGACCTCCGCCCGAGCACTCCCGATCATTTTCCGATTGAAGCCCGACCATCTTTCCGATGTCCACCCGATCAACCCGTCCTTAATTCGAGCCCTACACGATCAATACCCGACCATCTCGATCTGTACACGACCAGATCGAGCTGATTCTATTCTAGGTGTTCTGAATGAAAATCTTTTTGCAGCGTCTGTGATTATCACATATTCATAATAAGTTCATAATATTGTCAGTTAAAGTATGTACATAATTTAAATGTGACGTAAATGTACTTTTAGATATTGACTCATCCTTAATCTGATTAAATATAAAGATTAATGCATTTTTTAAGGCGTTTAATACCATTATATCAATTAGTCTGGTCAAACTAAAATCGAAACAGGGGTAACCTGGACAAAATTAGAACAGAAATGAAACCTATGCTATTGTACTCGGGAAGTACCCACCTTTTCACAGAAAAAAATATACTTCGATCCCTCCGTTGCGATTTGAGTAATTTTGGGTCAAAAAATGCGTTTTTTGGCGAAAAATGTGAAAAATTGGAATTTTCATTTTTTTCACGAATTGTTGAATTTCATGCAGTTTATAGGTGAGAAAATGGTAGCAAATATAAATTAGATGGGTACAAAAGGAAGATTCAGTGAAAAATCGTAAAAACTGATTTTTTTAATGATTTTTTAGTCAAAAAGGGGGGGGGGCAAATAGGCAGGCGGGTGGTGGAATATTGATGCAACATTCTTCACGGAATAATTCCAATCTTAGATTATTATAATGAAATTGACTTGATTAGTGGCAAAAAAAGTAAAATAAACTCTCTTTTTCGATTTATGTTGTTATTTTGAGGCAAAAAATTGGTATTTTGGTGAAAATGGCAAAAAATGGAATTTTCTATATATTCAGTAGGCTATTTGTTGATTTTTATGATGTTGTTAGGTGAGGCAATGTAAGCATATACGAATAAATCAGATGGAAAGATATTTGTAATTAAAAAAGATCATAAAAAGCTAAATTTTAGTGATTTTTTAGTCGAAAAGGGGGTGGTGGTGCATCAAATAGGGGGTGGGGGATTGATATTAAAATAGCACTGAATTCCTTATTGAGATACTTCCTATTTTAAATTGTTTTAACCAAATGAATAGGATTAAGGAAAAAGAAAAAGTAAACAGTTTTTTAAACAAGTAAAAGAATCCCTCCTGTGATTTCTGTAATAGGGATCAATTTTATCTGGTAAACGTTGACGAAATTTCGGACAAACAATAGTTTTCTATCAGTGTAAATCTAAAATGTCGCAACTACAGTTTGATTGTAGCTGTAGTTACGAGATTTTATAACAACACCGACAATTTATACAAAGCTAACGGTAAATTCAGCTTATGTTTCGCACAAGATTCATTGCCATTTTGAAATTAAAATGAAATTTGATGATTTTTTTTCAGACTTCTGTTTTAGGGGTTTCTTTTTTTAAGTTTTAATTTTTATGAAGTATTTAGATGAGTGCATGTTATATGAAAACGTGTTAAACAACATGATATAAAAAACGAAATTTGGCTAAAAAGTCTAAAACGTAACATTCATTCATTGATTAAATGCTGTGTTCAGCAAATTCTCAGTCATTTTGTAACATTAGTTGCACCTGATCATGTGAAGATTGTCCATTACTATATCATTTATAGAAAAATGTCAAAAGAAGTTGCTATGATATGAATTGTGACCAAACATGAATGATGCTTAAACAAAAACTATCTTTTGCTAAAAAGAATTAAGTACATAATATACTGAGTCTGTACTGGGACGGGTCATTAGAGTGAAATATGGCATATTGATACTAACGATGTTTATTTGGGGTGGTTGGGGTTGTTAATTAATGCACTGAAGCTCTATATCAAAATGCTGTCAAGTTTGGTTGTCCATGTCATTGTCATTGGGCCATGTAATCATCAGGTAGAATGTATACCACCCCTGGTCCTGTAAAGATAATCAAGGAACATCCATTTTAATGGACATGGCTTAGATATTCAGGCCGGTAGGAACAGGGGGCTATATAAGGTTGGGGATAAGGCACAAATTGGCCAAATTGCCTAATTTTCCTATTTAACACTGAATATTTAGAAAAAAAATCAATTAAGGCCCCTCCCCCAATATTCAGACACTGGCCCGGATAGGTGCTTCAGCTCCCACTCCACAATATGAAATTGCTTCCTACGCACCTGAGAGTAATGCTCATACAATTCAAAGCCTGAATGGGATTGGAAGAATCAACACCTTTTGTACAACGGCATATAGACAGTCTTGTTACAAATGGACGTAGATAATATAGTGCCACAAACAATGAGATTATGTGGCAGTAAAGAACCATGAGGATAAATGTATAGGCCTAGAGTAGAAAAAGATAAAATACATGTAAATTAGTCATGATGCATCTTCTTTACCGCGTCTTTATCCCCATCCTGTTTGAACCCGAGGACATCTCACCAGGCAAACCAGATCCTTTTCCATAGCTTATTCAAATCAAGACTTTTACAAGAATTACTGTTGTCTGGTGTAAAACTAAAGTTACGAAAAAAGCAATGGTTGATCACTTACGATTTCGTATTCCAAATGCCTTTAATAACATGCCAGAGGAAAAGCTATTCTACAACCTTAAAACCGGGACCCTTACAAAACTTACTGAAATCGTCTAATGTAAATATGTGATCAAAGTAATACAAATAACACAAAATTCTGTTCCAAACTCCTTACTTGTATATTTAAAAACATTGTCTTACACTATTCAGTATTGGTACTTTATAAAACGCCTAATATGAGGCGAAAAACAGTGTCCGTTAACTTTGTCAGCAGACTGATTTCGTGTAGGGGGCAAAAAAAAGGGGTAGAAACCCCTATAGAACATGTAGGATGTTCATATCAATACCCCTACCAGCATATCTGTCCCCTTCCCCACACACCTGTGGAATAACAAATCATGAAAATTTAGTTTTCATGATTTTTGATTTGGTAACATCCCTGGCAATTGGTCTACTCCCATTTCGTCTACTGTTTTTAAGTGCATTGAGTCCCAATTCGTCTACTGTCCCAAGTCGTCTACTTTTGTGTCAAATCATCAATAAACAACATTATATTTGTTTTAAGAAAATAAATTAAGTCAATATATTCACAAATGAAATAAAAATGCAAACATTTTGATAAAAATCATATAATATCATATCGATATACAAAATATAGAATAGTAGACGAAATGGGACTTGTGCTCAAAATAATATACGAATTGGGAGTAGACGAAATGGGATTAAACCTTTGATTTATTGAATTTTACTTTTGTTTCCATCTAGATCTAATTTATTTGCTAACATTTTCTCACATAAAACTACATAAAAATTTTGAATAAGGATTGAAAATATTGAATTTTTCTTTTTAGAAAACTCCAAATTTTTCCACTTTTCACCAAAATACCAAATTTTTGCCCCAAAGTTAAATGAATCGCACCAGAGGGATTCTTTTACTTTTTTTCTAACCCCAAATCCAATTCATTTCATTATGGTAATTTAAAATAGGAATTACCCAATAAAAAATCAATGCTTAAGTCATATCTATATAAGCCTATACCACGACCAGTCTGGCTATCCACCATCCTCTCAACTAAAAATGATCGTAAAAATAGGTTTTTTTATGATTTTTTTTGCTGAATCTTACTTTTGTATCCATCTAATCCATATATGATAACATTTCCTGATTTCTGAAAAAAAATAGAAAATTCTATTTTTTTCCCATTTTTCACAAAAATACCAATTTTTTTGCTACAAAAACTCGCATCAGAGGGATTCTTTTACTTGATTTCTTACCTCTATTTCAGTTCTTTCATTATAATAATCTTAAATAGGAATTATCCATTTAAAGAATTCAGTGCTATGTTATATCAATACCCCCCCCCCTTTTTGACTAAAAAAATCATAAAAAATCAGTTTTTACGATTTTTCGCTGAACCTTTCTTTTGTACCAATCTAATACACATTCCCTACCATTTTCTCACCTAAAAACTGCATAAGAATCAACAAATCCTGAAAAAATTGAAAATTCCATTCTTTTACATTTTTCGCCAAAACCCCCATTTTTTACCCAAAATTACTCAAATCGCAACGGAGGGATCGATGTATATTTTTTTCTGTGAAAAGGTGGGTACTTCCCGAGTACAATAGCATAGGTTTCATTTCTGTTCTAATTTTGTCCAGGTCAAAGTGTATATTTACTAGCCTAAATCGTGCGTGTTATGTCTCAGAGCGGGGAATCACGTGAAACACAATTTCCGATAATTTTCAATATTTCTGTTAATATACTCTGCGCGAGATCTCGTGCTGTTTGTACCCATTTATTAACGCACGACCTAGTGTTCCCACTGCCGACCAGATCAACTCGATCAAGCGGTCGAATACAGGTCGAGCTAGGTCTGCAAGAGTGATCGGGAGCGGTCGAGATGATCGAAATTGGTCTGCATCGCTCGGGCTTCCTACTCGAGTTTTTTTGACATGCAAAACAGTCGAGTGCGATCGAGTACAAAAATGATCGAGAAGCGATTGTGTATCGATCGGGTAGAAGATCGATCTTGTCGTGAATTAGTCGGGTCTGGAGATCGAGTGTGATCGGGTAGATAATTCGTATTCCGACCTGCACCCGAGCGTGCACTCGATTACCTCGACTTGTACTCGAGTAATTTCCGACCACACCCCGATCAACTCGACCTCTGATTCATCTGTTCACTCAATCAAATCGGATGAAGAGGTCGGGTTTGATCGACTAAAGATCGAGAAGAAGTCATATGGTCGGGATTGATCGAGTGCACTTAAGCGATCGAGTAGATCGAGTTGATCCGCTGTCATAGAGCAGTTGGAAGCACTCGATCTCCTCGACTTGTACGAGTTATTCCCGAACGCATGCCCGATCAACTCGACTTCTGCTCCAACTGTTCATCCAATCAAATCCCGGTAAAAGATATCGACTCGAGCACACATAATCTTTACTCGAGTGATTGTCGATCAGCTCGATCTTCTATACGATCGATACTCGAGCATCTTCCCGATGTGTTTTCTACTCGACCGCTACACGGATTTTTTTGACGTGTCAAAACAAGTTGGCGGAATTACCGATCGATGCAGACCAAACTCGACCATCTCGACTTATCCCGATCACCCTTGCCGACCGACGTCGACCGGTACTCGATCGCTTGGTCGGGTTTGATCGAGTTAATTTGATCGGCAGTGGGAACCTAGCATAAGCTCTGTCCAAAAATATTATTTTGCCCATTATTTCTAAAGAAAGGAGGGCGCTGAGAAATGACCCCTTTCGAGAGAAGATTAGCACTATAAAATATTTGCGCGGCTGCTGTTTGGCTTTTTCTGCTAATAAATGCATTACGTAAACTCGAACATCAAACCGGGTCAGCTTACGACAAAACTGATCATATGGAAAAACTGCCGACATTTAAACCGACAGAGTTCGGAAAGATAGTTAACCCATTACCAAACGATAAAAAATTTAGACTGTTCCAATTTGAAATGTGTTGCAGACGACAATTCCAAGTGAATGAAATTTTACATTTTTTGGACTTTTTACATAGAAAACATTGTGGAAAATGAAGAAATTGCTTGTCACAAGCAATTTCTTCATTTTCCTCGATGTTTTTCCAAGCCATTATTTTGTGGGGATTCAAAAAGAGTCACTGTGTGGTAATGGGTTAAAGAGTCCTGGAGAACAGATAGGTAAGGGGTCGTAGCGGAGCATGGCATTCTCCTGTTTTTGCTTTTTAAGCACGAAAAGAAAATCATAGGACAACAAAGTGGGAAAGGTCTGTAGTTTCCATACCGTGAATAGAAGAAGTTACGGACAACTCTTATGATATCAAAATATAAGTTTGACGCGAGTTGCTTCCCTTATCGATAATAAAGCAAACATATCATTCACGGAGGTTCAAAAAAGTTTTGCAACCGATTCGAGATGTGGTAAAAAGACGTTTTTAGCATTTGAGAATACCATGATTCAAGATCAGTATGTACCTAATTATGTAGAGTTTGACCATGATCAATATTGTAGTCATAGATTTCAAGGCGGATAATCTAGTGATTCAATAATTTCAGCAAATCTTTAAATACTATTGTTAATGTGAGACCGATTTGAATTCGGTTTGAAGCAGAGAACGTGGACAGACGTGGTTAATTTGAAAAAAAAAAACAAACAAAAAAGCCCCAACAACAACAACAACAACAAAAAAAAACAACAACAACAAACAACAACAACAACAACAAACAACAACAAACAACTGATTTTTATACCCTAATATTTTAGTATACACATGTACCTTAGTACAATTTGATCAGCGTATGAAGGCCTGTTATAAGTTTGTTACATGTCATGTAGAATATATAAGAGAATATGTATCTTCATAAGACTGTATGTATTCGCAGTCTGATCTATGCCTATGGTGCTCTAAAAAGTCACAATGACCCTTTTCACATATCACAGAAACTTTAAGGTTATTATTTCAATATCATGGACCCAAAATGCTGAGAGGAACGTTTTAAGACAGACATTTCCTGACGCCGGGCGATAAGTGGGTCCTTCTTGCAAATTTCTACAATAAAATCACCCACTTAATATCATTAAGGCACTTGAACCCTTTCTCAAACACGACTTAACTGACTCTGGTTCCTTTAACCCTTTCCCAAACAAGACCTGGTTTTGACGTCCCTGATAGAAAAGGCTTGGGAAAACATTGATACAAAAAAAGAAACTGCTGATAACCAGCAGTTTCTCCTTTTGTCTCAATATTTTCTGTGCCATATGTTATACAAATCCAATCTTTATTACATGCATTTTGTCTTTTGTGGCAGTTTTGAAGGGGATTACCCTATAATTATGTCGTTTGGGAAAGGGTTAATCAAACTGAAGTAACCTACCAAGAAGTAGTGCAAAGAGACATTTAATTAAGGTATTCCATTCGTCATTAAATACGTGCAAATTCGGGAGTCATCCGTGGTATCGGACATTTAGGGAAAACATCATTTTCTTATGCTATAGATGACGCTAGCAAAATTGACGAAGTTACACCATCGTCATTTTCTGTTTCCACGAATGACACGGCGCAAATCGTGACTTTTTATTGCAAGTTTCCACAGTAAAATCTTCCGTTAATGCTCGGTTCCCATTGCTGATCAGATCAGCTCAATCAACACGACCACCTACTTTCCCCGATCTTGCACGAACAAATGTATGTACACGACTTCTTCTCGATCTCTAGTCGATCAAACTAGATCTCCACACCAGCACTCCCGATCCTTTCTCGATTGCAACCCGACCATCTTTCCGATTTCAACCCGATCAACTTGTCCTATATTCGATCGAAGACAAAATGTATCGATAATAAATCGTGTCTTGAGATCGAATGTGATCGGGTTGGTATCTTTATCCCGAATTGCACCGAACGTGCACGCGATTACCTCGACTTGTACTCGAGTGATTTCTGACCACACATCGATCAACTCGACCTATGCTTCATCTGCTCACCCGATCAAATCAGGTACAGAGGTCGGGTATGATCGATTAGAGATCGGGAAGAAGTCATTTGGTCGGGTTTTATCGAGGGAATCTAAGCATTTGAATAGATCGAATTGGGCCGCTATAAAAGATCAGTTGAAAGTACTCGATCACCTCGACTTGTAATAGTAATCCCAAACGCTTCCCGATCTACTCGACTTCTGCTCCATCTGTTCATTCAAACACGGTTGAAATATCTACCCGATCACACATAATCTCTACACGACTGATTCTCGATCAGCTCTATCTTCTTTACAATCCACACACGATTACTTAACTATGTGTGTATTCTAGTCGATCGCTACACGATTTTCTGACTTGTCAAAACAAATTGACACGAACGCCGATCAATGCAGACCAAATTCAATCATCTCTACTCACCCCGACCCACCATGCCGACCGATCTTGATCGGTACTCACTTGATCGGGTTTGACAGAGTTGATTTGATCGGCAGTGGGAACCTAGCATTAACATCATCAACAAACTTTAAATTAGCACAATTATAGTAAGGCTCTTCAATAATTAGCCATGATTTCAAAATTGTATTCATCTGAAAAAAATCAACCAGTGCAAGTAAACCTTAAAGTTGTTATCTCAACATTAAGAACCAAAATGGTTTACAAGGAACGTTAAAGTCAGACATTTCCTGATTGGGGGCGATAAGTGGCTCTTTATCGGAAATTTCTACAATAAAATCACCCACTCAATATCATTACGGCACTTTAAATTACCACAGAAACATATATCAAGATCTATGCTTACAAAAAAGAGAGCCAGGATTTAGATACGGGGCTTTTATAATAACCCATAACGGGTACGTCTCAGATGTTGGTGTAAGTTAACATGGGTTCTAATCAGACTGCACGTATCTCAAAACAAAGAAAACTTCATCCATTACAAGTTTGAGATGGATGGATAATGGATGAATGAAATTGCGATAATAAAGTCAATTTTACAAAATTCTAAATACTCTGTTTCTTCAATAATGGTAAAACTAGGAGTACGTGTAAGAAAAGTCCGACACTTTTATAAAAATTCCAAAGACAGAAAACAGTATAAAGAATTAAAAACAAGATATGTTCTGTTGTTGAAGAGTTTTATGGCTCTTTATCACGGTGGTAAATCACGTAACTCAGATTTTTTAGACAATCATCAACATTTCTGTTAACACTTGACCAATTTGAGTTTGAAGCAGTGATGGTGGAAAAATGCCAGGAATAAGGTGGACGTGAAGGAGTTTTAAAAATTAACAGATCAAAAAGTTATTGAAGATCAACAAAAATTTAATTGACATGTGCTGAGCCTGAACAGTTTGCACGAAAGGGTTTTTGGACTCCTAATAAGGCCCCTTTTAGCGTGACGGGTCACATATGTAAAATTTGTAAGCATGTATCACAATATCGTAACCGGACTAAGTCTATAGATGGTTGCTTTCACTCATTGTGTTTAGGATTTGATCCGAGATCTGCAAAAACGTCCCTTAAAGCATTTTTAAAAATTGAGTTTGAAGATCAGCCTGTTGTCAAATGCAGTCCAATATGTATCCATGCTGCTCTCTGTAAGTTACTACAGTCATAAAGAAGCTATTAGAGAGCAACGTGGATCCTGATCAGACTGTGCGTATGCACAGGCTGATCTGGATCTATGTTGGGCTCAAAAGCCTTAAGGGACGTTTTTCCAGATCCTGGCTCATTTGTGTATCAGAGGCGCGTTCTTAGCGAGATTTTTAAGATTTCTTAAGATGTTTTAGATAAAGCGCTTTTAAGAACTAGATTCTAACCGAGATGTTCGAATGCTCCATACTTCATACAATTGTCGTCAAAATGACGTTATTTGTATGAAGTATGGAGAATTACCATAGTAGCCTACCATAAAGCATTCGGAAAAAACTCGGTCAATTCTTTCTTATATTGTTTCTACAGAGTAAACCGAGGGGGTCCGCACGAGGTTTAGGGTACAGGGACGCGTTTTACTAACGAACTTACGAACATTTTTGAAACAACAACACATTTGATTGGCCGAATAATTACTGTTATGATTTCTCTTTCAATCAGATGTGTTGTTACAATGTTTTTGCAAAAATCTATGTTAGTAAAACGCGGCCCTGGTGCCTTCCATTGAGTGTCTTTAAAATCTTGCTCTAAAGAACGCTTTAACTTAAAACATCTAAAGAAATCTAAAGATATCTCAAGAAATCTCGCTCTAAAGAACGCGCCTCAGATACGTCTAACATACAAATTGTTTGAAAATAGATAAAAGTCGAAGTTCTGTATATATGTCACAGAAAAGACAAACACTGGGTAATAACTCATCTTTTATAGTGTAACTTAGGATTATTTTTAAGACATAGTAACATCTTGAGAATCATTTTAAATAAAACATAATGGAAAATGAACATAATATATCACACATAGGTTTTTTTTCTCTTACTGTTTTTTATCTACAGTTATTATATATCCTCAAATTCTTAGATGAATTTTCTTAGAAGGTTTGTAGCAGTTTTTTCCAAAACATACAGCTATATCAAAATAACAGTTATAAGCATGTCTTTTCTAGATCTAATTTCGATGTGGGACCAATAACTTTTATGGGAACAAAAGCTCTTAAAAGATAAGACACATTTAGTATAGAACTTACGACAAAATTGAGAAAAGAACCGACGCTGTGGCAAATTATAAATATCTCACTTTAAAAAGATTCTTCATTTATTTGAGAAGGAATTTGTATACTCTTCGCCATTTTGTCACATTATTTGGAATAGGAATTCACAATATCTCTTTTCCTGGAAACTAATTATGCAATATTTATAGCATAGAAACCCTCGCCGAAATGAATGGGAAAGCATTATTTTTAAAACCAGTATTTTCTTCTTTTACTCAACGGTTTTCTAAATCATCAAACATTAGGGTAGTCAAAACAGGACTTGGTTTTGAAAGATACGTAACAACGTCTAGTCTTTAAGACAAATTCCCGTTGAACCTACATTATCTTACAAATTCGACTTGTCACTCATACGTCTTTCACATCGTAACAGCCTTGTCAGGATTTGTTTTCTTCTTTCCTATATGCATTCGTATAACGCTGTTTTTCAACAAAAAAATTGTAACTGCAGCTTAATACAAGCTGCAATTACGAGAATTTTTGTTTAAATTCGACGATACGATACACTTACTTTAAGACCAGTAATTAGACAACTGTCTTATTCTACAATACGAAACAACCAACATTTTTTCTATCTCCAAAACAACACGAAACAACCGACAATATTCTTCTTCTTGCAAACACACAAAAAATAAAAAGATAAAAGAAGAAACAACAACAACAACTACATAACAGAAAAAAAAACAACAGCAATATACGTTCTTCTTGCAAAACAAAGCGATTCCGGATCTTTTCATCGTCCAGACAAATTCTTGCCACCATTATCTTACAAATTTGGCTGTCAATCACAGGTTTTCCTCATCTACACCTTTGACAGGACTAATATAGCGTCGCTTTTAACAAAGACCTCGTAACTGCAGCTTATTTTAAGCTGCAGTTACGCGTTTTCTGTTGAAAAGTAGCGATACCTACTTCACATGCATTATCGCGCGATTCTATTCTTAAAGTTCACAGTCTGCTATTCTACGATGGAGATTGTTCATCATGGGATGGATAACAACTACGGCCAAGCTAACCCAGCTTCGGGTTTAAGAAAATTGTAATAGCTTTCTTTTTTTCTAATTCAAACGGTTTGTTGCATGTGCACCGCATTTTTCATCAGCATTTTTTCCTTTTGTCTCAATATCTTCTGTGCTTTATTGTATGCAAATTCCATCTTTATCAACACCTATTTTGTCATTTGTAGAAGTTTAAACGCGGGAACATTCTCAATTGTTGTCGTTTGGGAAAGGGCTAAACTCCACATCCCAGTCACATTGTGGCGACAGCGGCTGGGACACTTGCCATTTTATTCCTGACATACAATGTATATCTCACCAGTAGTAGTGCATGCGTTCAACAACATCCTATTAAATCATTTGGTTGTTCATTCCACTTCATCTGTCTATTGGTGGGACAGACAAGTCGAGTAGGAAAGGATACTTGCCGCGGTAGAGGTGTACAGGAACAAAGAAACTGCTGACAACTTTAGCAAAGTTAATGTACCGTGCCAATTTAGGAGAACTAAAGTATAAGCAACTGTCTATAATACAAAAAGAATCACTAAACAATCATTACGTCTTCGGGGCAAAGTTTCAATTGAACCTGAATTATCTGACAAATTTGACTGTCTATCACATCGAAGCAACTTTGTCAGACTATTTTGTTTCGCAAGCATCCATTTGTGATTACTTACAGTCACATCTCAATGTTTACCAAATCGATTGACCTCTGTTACTGCAAAATCCCATCTGACTACAACAAAATGATGGATTTTTCATCCAGTGGCGGATCCAGATGGGGTTCGGGGAGTTCAAACGAACCCTCTTCTGAAGCTTGATTATTTCATTTTCATGCAGAAATTTGGTCAAAATTGTGTGATACTAGTAAAAAGAACCCCCTTTCTGTAAAAACGAACCCCCTTCACAGAAATCCTGGATCCGCCGCTGTCATCTACATGTATAATCCATTTAAAAGAAAAAAAGAAAACAAAACAAAACAACAAAGAGAACAATAACAGAAAACAATAACATGAAGTTTTATCTTTATTGAAAACGTTATTGGTTGACTAACGGACAAATCAGCAATATGGGAAAACACAGTGGTCCAAGGACACCTTAATGGTCAACTGAAAGTCATTATTTACGTACTGAGTGTCGAATAACTGGGATGATAAAAATATATTACTACCAGAGGAGTAATATATCATCTGATCCGACACCAAATCACTTACAGCATTCCCGCAAGACATACGTAAGTTTTGATTAGTCCACCGACAAAGGCTTTTCAGACGACAGACAGTGGTACATGGTAAGAAGGTTATTGCACATTTTCTGTCCTGAAGCGGGGGCCATAATTTGGTCACGGTGTTATAATTTCGCTTAGGTTTTGGAAAGTGTAAATAAAAATCTATATACAAATAAGTTATATAACTGAGGAAAGAGTTCAGTAAGGTGGGGGTACATGCAAGAAACTACTTGAAAAGTGACACAGAAATAATCGTTAAATGTAGTGCACAGTTTCTTATCCGAAACGGGGCTAATTTAGCCGTTACAAATGTTATCTATCTCACAATGCACAATTTCCACCGTGAAGGAGAAACAACGATCGCATACACAGTTTGCAAAAAGGGAAAACTAATAAAACTTTGTTCTCCATAATGCTCTACCAAATTATGAAAAAGACATCTACGTAGCAATCAAAAACTCTTTTTATTATAGCTTTTAGAATGTTAGACACGCTTTTATTACGAGAATTGTTCTCGTTTGTATCCATAGTGTCTCCTTTGGAAGAACTAAATGATGTAGTAATGAAATTAGCTGGGTGATAATATCTCAATAGGGAGGATTCAATAATTGTTACACTTAAGCCGGCACATGGAGAAAAAGCCCTCGTTATATTTTAGACTATCATGGCTCCAGATTACTTTGATTATAATGTCGCTTTTCAACGAAAACCTCGTAACTGCAGCTTAGAGATCAACATGGATCCGCATAAAACTTAACACAGACGTACAGAGAAGAGGGGGTAATGGCTTTTGAAATGTAATATTTCAATTATTGTTCACCAAAGCCTTTATTGTGGGTTCTCATTAGAATCGTCTGATCGAGACGATTCAAATGAGTATCCACAACATATGGTTAGGATTTGAAATCAAATAGATTGCCTTCACCCCCTCTCATCTGTTGCTCTGGTGTGCGTATGTACAGGTTGATTTTATATCCATTTTGGTCCAAAATACCATAACGCTTCTTTCCCAGAACCAGACTCAATTGTTCCATCTGTAATCTACTCCAAGGTCATTATTTTTCCGTAAATTGTAATTGCTTTCCCGCTAATATTTCAATAAAACGTTCCGAATGAGATTCAAATTACCTCCCTTGGTATTTGGGTCATTTTCGCTCACATTTTGTATGATTTATTTGCGAATAATTATCGCTGTACTAGATAATGGGTCTCTCACCGATAGATACTGAATAAATAAAGAAACGCAACTCGGAATCTAAGGACTAAGACCTGTCATTAGATACCAAACACTTCGAGGATCTTTGGGCGTCAACCGTTAGAATGGAAATTAACGAGAGATTCCCTCATCAATTTCCAGGCGTCATCCGTGGCACCGGAAATTGACAAGGATTATCTTCGTCAAATTCCGGTGTAATGGAGCACGCCAAAAGATTCTCGAAGTGTTTTGTTTTCCTTATGTGCTTTCTACTCATCCGCTTACATTTCAATAAAATGTTCAAGTACATCTCATGGTATTTGGGTCATTAAAACACTCATTTTGTTTGGCATAAATGGGATTTTTTAAATCGCTCTAATAGTTCTCTAACCGAAAATATTCTATATTTACTTAAAGTATTAAATAAAATATATGGAATAAACCGTTTTCCCCAATCCAACAGAGACGCCAGATGCGTATTTCTCAACGTCAAATGTGCGAACTGTTCCATATGTGACATTGCACTTAAGGCTTATTGTAAATTGCAAACCTCAGTTTGAAAATAAGATAATACACTGTATATCTCTACTTATGGCTTTATGTACAGTAAGTAGCATACCTCTACTTATGGTTTTATGTAAGTTGCATACCTCTACGTACGACTTTATGTAAGTTGCATACCTCTACTTATAGTTTTATGTAAGTTGCAAACCTTTACCTAAGGCTTTAGGTAAGTTGCATACCTCTACTTATGGTTTTATGTAAGTTGCATACCTCTACTTATGGCTTTATATACTTAGTACATTTAATTCCACAGGGGTACTTCGTTCGCTGAAAGGATGGAAATAGCAAGCAAAGGTTACATGTATGTAATATGCGAATTCATTTTCATTGATTTATCTTATTTCATCAAATTCAAAAGGTAGAAAATGTTTTAAATACACATCGGAATAAAATTTGATTACTTTAAGGGGTCAAATAAATCAGAAACGAGTGTGTCCATCCAAAGTTTGAATAAAAGGCTGACATCTTCGTCGCACGGAAAGAAGTTTTCCCGCAATGAGACCACTTGTGGCATTTTGTTCCACTCTTGAATAACTGCAATATGCGTTTGTTGCAACATTTTTGGTGGTGGGGTACGTGAGTAGACGCGTCTATTCATGCCATCTCAAGGATGTTCAATAGGGTTTCATATCAGAAGACAACGCAGGCCAGTAGTGTGTAAACACAGTTTGTGTCCTAGACATCGTGTCACTAGTCGTGATGGCATCGAATGCGCCGTAAAATGTCCGAGTTTTACAAAAACAAACAATTGCGTGCCAATACCTTGGTTCCTCACATTTTCAAGAAGACGAGGCATACAGATAGAATTGAGAATCTTTCGATGAAACTTGTTTTAATAGTGTCCCTATAGACAAAATTGATATCCATGTTGAAATTTAACTCGAGTTTCACGTTCGTCAACTTTACGCAGCGACAATGTGTTTAACGCTTCGACTATGGCGCCGTGAACTCTTCCAGACTTTCTAACTATAATCTTTTCTATTCACGCTTCAAAACTTGTGGGAGATTCATAACAACTAGTTCCATTTCTTTTAACATATCATAACACCTTGATTTAAGGCTTTGAAAACTCTGCGTTTTTAAACGTACTTAGTATATAAACTGCAGACCTCTACTTAAGGTTTAAGGTAAATTGCAAACCTCTACTGAAGGTTTTAGGTAAGTTATATACCTCTACTTATGGCTTTATGTAAGTTGCACATTTCAACTTATGGTTTTATATAAGTTACATACCTCTACTTATGATTTTATGTAAGTTGCAAACCTCTACTCAAAGCTTTAGGTAAGTTGCATACCTCTACTTACAGCTTTATGTAAGTTGCATACCTCTACTTATGGCTTTATGTAAGTTGCATACCTCTACTTATGGCTTTATGTAAGTTGCATACCTCTACTTATGGCTTTATGTAAGTTGCATACCTCTACTTATGGCTTTATGTAAGTTGCATACCTTTACTTATGCCTTTATGTAAGTTGCAAACCTCTACTTATGGTTTTATGTAAGTTGCATACCTCTACTTAAGGCTTATGGTAAATTGCAAACTTCAACTGAAGGCTTTAGATAAGTTGTATACCTCTACTCATTGCTTTATGTAAGTTGCAGACATCTATTCATGGCTTTATGTAACTTGCATACCTCTACTTATGCCTTTATGTAAGTAGCAAACCTCTACTTAAGGCTTTAGGTAAGTTGCTTATGGCTTCATGTAAGTCCTATACCTCTAATTCTAAGTAGCATACCTCTACTTATGGCTTTATGTGAATTATATTTGTCAGTTTGATCAAATTCAAAATTTGATTGAATCTATCAATGAATGCATTTCATAAAATTATATTTGCAAATTTTAATATTGCAACATTTAATGTGCAGGAAAATATAAGACCATTTATTTGCAGCCGTTCCTATCTAACATCCACTTTTATGGACAAAATATATTTGTACATTGCAAACCTCTACTGAAGGTTTTAGGTTTGTTGTATGCCTCTATTTATGGCTTTATATAAGTTGAAAACCTCTACTTAAGGCTTAATGTAAATTGCAAACCTCTGCTGAAGGTTTTAGGCAAGTTGTGTACCTCTACTTATTGCTTTATGTAAGTTGCATACATGTAATTGTGGCTTTATGTAAGTTGCATACCTCTACTTATGTCTTTATGTAAGTTGCAAACCTCTACTTAAGGCATTAGGTAAGTACCTCTACTTCTAAGGCTATATGTAAGTAGCATACCTCTAGCTTTATGTAAATTATATTTGTCAGTTTGATCAAATTCAAAATTTGGTTGAAACTATCTATAAATGCATTTCATAAAATAATATTTGCAAATTTTATTATTGCAACATTAAATATAAAGGAAAAGATAAGACCATATATTTGCAGCCATTCCTATCTAACATCCTCTTTTATGGACAAAATATATTTGTACATAAATCACACCTTTACCTTGTAATAGCATTAAGTTATACCATAATTTGGTAGTTACATATCATTGTCATTGTTTCTACATAAATGGGTCTACACTTAAAGACACTTCCAACGCAACACTTACATTTTTCATCAGAATTTTCAGCAAATATAAATCAACTACGTTTACATGTTTTCTGTAAATTTCATCAAAATCGACTGATCCAAACATAAAAAAAATATTTAGTTTTTCACTAAGACTCAAATATGAAAATTCACAAAACCCCAGGCAATTGCAGAATTCAATAGCATCAAAGCAGCGTCACCACATCATGCTCATATCTCACACCACTGCTTTATAAGATTTGATAACATGCTTTCACGTGCGAAGCTATACTAGAATTTAGTTTCACCTATTTTGTTTCAGAAATAATGTTTTGTACGTGTCAGCATTGCACAAAATCAATGAATTTGTTACCAGACATTAGTTTTTCGCACTTTTGCCCCAAAAATTTTCTACAACTGGAACAGGAACTTGAAAGAGAAGAGTTAAGAATGATCCCGCAAAAAAATTATCATCAAAAGTATGCTTTATCAATGAGAAGGGGGTATCTTCGTGGTCCATGACGGACACACAGAATTTTAGCAGAATGTCATAAACTTTACTGCTGTTACATGAATAACATGAATTTACGTTATCAGCTCGCACAGCTTTTTCGCAACTTTTTGTTTTCTAGTCATATTATATGAACTACAAATTTAATCTTTTCTACTCTATATTTCTTTATGAAAATTATAGATAATATGTAATTGTGAATGAATTAATTTTTTTTGAAAATTTGATAAAAAATGATTCAGTAAATTTCAAGTTATTACCAAAAAAGGTAAGTGTTGCGTTAGAAGTGTCTTTAAGTGTATATATTGGGATCTAGAAATAAGACCTATCGGTATTTGACACAAACATGGATTTGGATTGGTTTGTCTAAATGGAGAGTGCTTTTAGACGAGAAAAAATTGTCAAGAAGTTAAACTATTTAATAGATTAATGAAGGTATGTATAAAAGATATGAATAACCTTTCTGTCTTGAAAGACCGTAATGATTGGGCAAGCATTGTACAGACGTGCACGAAAGAAAATTCACAGTGGTTGCAGACAGAAAATAATGCCTATCATTCTTTCCGTGGCTCTATATGTAAACGTACTGTCATTTACCATTTTAGCGCATTTATATGTCTACAACTTTAAAATTCGCTGGTTTTAAAAATGTTAAAACCTTCGAACTCAAATCTGTTTTGGCGTTCCCATTGGAGATTATTTGTTAATCTATAACTAAACAGCACCATTTTGGACTGGTCCAAATCAAAAAATGTTTAAGACGACAATTTAAAGTGAATGAAATGCTACATTTACCGGTCATCTCTGAGTAGACAATATTTTGGGAAATGAAGAAATTGCTTGTCCTAAGCAACTTCTCTAACTTCCACTCTGTTTTCCAAAGCCATTATCTAGTAGGGAGTCAAACAGAGTCTTTGTGGAATAATGAGTTAAAGCAGTAAGATCAAAGAATAAAATGTTTAAACATGTTTCGATATTGCACTCGATTGATTTGGAATTAACGCGTCTCCCAACTGGTATGGCCATATGGCGGCGGCTGGAGCACCTAACATGGATTCCTGGTACATTGTATTTCTCTCACGAACACCCGACGCGGCATATGAAATGGGTATATCTAAATTGATAATGAAAGTTCATTTTTATTATCAAGGTTAGCATTCTTTTCGTCCACTGGGTCATTGTAGCAGGAAATAAATTCTACAATAATGACATTAGACCGACATTTACACCCAACTTGGGAGATATACACTAATTGTGGCTCTACTTCATAGCCATTTAGTTGTCCATGCAAAGCAATTACTTTTCTACTTATATGTCGATAAAAAGTCTGTACGACACTTGGTGTTTGTTGATTTGTGACCCGTCGTGCAGAAAAGAAGCATCTGGGTAGCGCGAATTGTATCACAGGTTCTACATTTCGTTAATTTCTTCGAAAACCTTGTATCCGCAGCTTAGAACAAGCTGCAGATATGAGGTTTTTGAAGAAAAGCGCCGATGTACATGTACTTTTAACCCTCAACCCTTCAAACTGGGGTCAATCTGACAGCACGCGTCATTTGGTGCATGTCACATATTTGCCACATACACATTCGTGTCCAAATTTTGTTGGTCTACCTCAGCCTTATTCAGGTCATGCAAAACTTTCAGATGCCAGTAGAGTAGGAGTTTGTGAAACTGCTTTTTCTGTTGGAGTCCGTTTGGACCTCACTGTATGTTCTATTTTACATTTTTTTAAAAATCACGTAATGGATCGTTTTTCACTCGATTTGCAATGAACAATCTTTTAACATACCAGAAACGCGACTCTTTGTTCAAATTCCTTGCGTTGTTCTCGTAATAAAAAAGTAGGCCACCTACCTAATGAAAAACGGTCGACAATTTTAGGAATATTAAAAAATGAAACGAAGTGACAAAATATTTTGCAGCATTGCAAGTAAACATGCTTTTGTTGGGATTTCTAAAATAATTACATTATCCCATCAGCTTTGGTAGGTTGATGGTTGTTCCAGGTTCCATAACATCCGTAACTAATAGAGAACAGAGTACTGAAATGGCAATGATTTTTTTGGTAAAATAGACTTGATTTACCCTTATGTTTTGATAAACCGCCGGAGTTGTTAAAAAATCTCGTAACTACGGCTTGAATCAACGGAAATACTAAAGTTTGTCCGAATTTACGTCACGGTTTACTGGATAAAATCATTCGCTATTCGCGGTCATAGAAAGAGCTAGGAAAAGGACAAAAATGAATAAGGTTGTGTGTTTATAATGCCGTTTTTATTCAAAATGCTTTGTGAATAATAAGTGATTTTTATTACACCCATGACCCTTGCAAAACGGCAGTTTCCGGGTTTTAGCCAAACCAACTCATATTTCCGCCATATTCATTGCAATTTTGTTTGCATCTGGTCTGTAGCAAATTCAAAAGAAACCAAAATGTGTTTGTGAGCCACAGATGCTCCCGAAATGGCTATTTTTCTAAAATGTTACGTTTTGCATGTTAAAGGTTGATCAGAGTCAATGGATGACCTTGAGGAAGGTCATACTATTATTGCACGGAACAGATAGATATCATCAGAATAAAGTTACATACCGAATTTGAGCTTTGCGTGTTGAATACTTTTGGACAAAAATGCAAATGTTAAGTTTTTGGACAGACAAAAGGATGGACAGACAGACAGACAAACAGACAAATCGAGTAAAACAATATGCTCTGATCCTTCCCCTGCTTCCCCTTACGTTACCCACCAGCCACTTCCGGTTCATTTTCAACCTTTAATATTGAGACATGCTTAAACTTTTGTGCAAAATCTTCGTGGGTCTTAAACATCTCAATGGAATTAATTTCTGCAAAATTAACATGTGGCTTTTGTTTGTGGCTCATCAGTGTCAACTTATGCTGAATGGCTAAATGGCTACTATTAGCGAATAAACAAGTACGTTGTGTCCGAAAACACTGTTTTGGGCCAATATTGTAGCTCTATATGTTTCCTGGCAAGTTCAAAGCATTTTATCATTGAAGTCTAAGAATGAGTCATTGAAAATGCGGACAAATGTGTAAAAACATATTAAATACATAAATAATTGTGACTATTAGGGCTATTTGAAAGGTGGCTTCTTTTTTATGACGGTGAGTATACATAGTGGAACACTTGAAACAGGAGATGCTACAAAAATTCCATTGCTCATGTCAATTTAGTCATTACCGCAAAGGAAAATTTTAGACTTGTTCAAATTCAAAGATGTTGCAGCCGACAATGCACTTGAATGGAGTGTCTCATTTAAAGGGGCTCATTCTATGTTTTTATGCTTCCGAACTGTTCGGGAACTCATATTTGTGCATGGAAAAACAATTAGCAATGCATAAAAACCTCAATCCCGGCGAAAAAACATCTTTCCTTTGCTATAGATCAATCCTTTACAAGCGTGTTTATACATTCTATTTTTACTTCAAAACAAGACAAGGTCAACGAGACACAACTCCGCGGTATTAACACACTGTACAACCAGCTGTGTCGATGACTGTGACCTTATTTGCGAGGAATACATGAAAAGGTTTATTTTGTACAAGCACTGAACATTTATAAGCGTATTTATCAACTATAGAATACCAAAGGTCCTTTCGTTTATTTATAAAAGTAAATTCATTTGACCTACCATGCACATGACATCAGATGCCGAATCAGTCTTCGCTGACTTTCTACGCAGCCGGTTGTACGGTGTGTTAAATCTCGCTGAGCACAGATTACGTATCTCTGACGTAATTGATTTTTGAAGGTTGGGCATACCCCTTCAGGTTGGTAATTTTATACGTTATTTCTGGTTTATAATTATTGTGCCATTTGCATTTGCGACAGCCTAGCTCGTCCCCCTTTAATAAAAATTACGCCGTTTACGGGAAATATATATTTTTGTGTTAAAATTAATCAACAAGATGTGGATAACAGTTTAGATTTAAATGAAATTTTCCATTTCTGTCTCAACTTTAAAGACGTAGTTTTCGCTTATAACCAACAACTTCAAGAAACTGATAGCATTTATACGCATTAGAATAACCAATCTTGGGATAAAGACATGCTTTTAATAAATAAAATGGGAATGTTATGTCCCATATAATCATTTAATTTTGAAATTACCATTTATACAGGTAACCGGGAAAATATCCGAATGTTTTTCAAGTGATAGCTCTGTTTTGATAAAAATGGAAGTCTTGCAAACCACAAGGAAATATTCACAACCGAACTGATTATTCAATATAAGTTTGTTAAATGACACAATGTAAACACAAATCTTAGAAATTGGTTTTCTAAAATTGAAATAGGCTTATAAATGAGCGATATATGCACTAACCCTTTCCAAAACAAGGCCTGGTTTTGACGTCCCTAATAGAAAAGTATTGGGAAAACATTGAGACAAAAGAAGAAACTGCTGATAATCAGCAGTTTCTCTTTTTGTCTCAATATTTTCTCCGCTATACTGTACACACACCCCTTCCATTTAACATCAATTTTGTCGTCTTCAGCAGCTTTCAAATTGGACGACTCTAAAATTTTGCCGTTTGGGAAACGGTTAGATAGAACTGAAGATAAATGGTAAATAATCCAGAACCATTCTAATTTGGATGCATTTGTAATCGGCATAATGTGTCGCCTTGAAAATGAGAAGATTTGCTGGAAATCAATTCTTTATTCAAATATTTCTGAAGTAGGTAAATACAGATAGATCTCTAAATTAAAACGTATTGTATACCAATAAGATTTTTTTTCAAAATGCATGGTCGCGTTTGGTCATGTGTAAATATTCCAATTGTGGTGGATCTGTTGATATCTTCAGGAGATTTTTCTATATAGAAAATCGCAGAAAGTTTATACAAAATATTGTGTTATTTGCACATTAAATATTATAAAATACATTATAGATAGAGCGCCTACTGTAACTTTTAATGGCACTTGTACGCGATGAAGAACAAAAGATTGAATCGTTGTATAAAAAACCAGACGACAATGTTAATGGACGGTTGTATTGACTAAATCATTTCATTTTATCGGCTATTGATTAAAAATCACCAAAAAGCAATCACTCCGTGAAAGATCAATGAAGTGAATGTTACCGAAAAATGATATGCAAATCTGCACTTTGTGATGATCTCACATTGAATAAAAGTGTTTTAATTGGTAGCCCAGCCTTTAGCTGGGCTACCTTTGTAACGATTTTAAAATATTAACATGCAGAGTTAGGGAGGCGATTATTGTAAGAATTGTTAGACATATTTGTTGAAACTGGTTAAATTGTACGTTGATAATGATTGTTACATTAACAACATGTTTGTTTTATATGCTTACACCATTTACGAGGAAATACAATGCATAAAACTTGCATTTGTATACTTTTTTAATTTCCCCCAGATGCGAATTACTAACCGCTTAATCATGTGACCGGATCGGTCCATAGAAATACCGAAACACACGAAGAACTATAACACATCATGTTAACTATTGTTGTTTTTGCTTAATAACAGCAAGAAGAGAATTTTGTATGAAGTTTTGAATAAATAACGGTAATATATATTCGCTATGAACTGATCCATTCTAAAATCGATACAGTAAATGTGTTTCGGTATTTACTAATGTGTTTCGTTATTTCTATGGACCAACTCAGGGGCGATAACCAATCTAATCTGATAAATACTACTATATTTCAATTTTGTTTTAGTTTCCAATGATACAAGTGCCGCTGTGGTCTAATGGATAGAGTGCTAGGCATGGCATACCAAAGCCTGAACACTTTTTTTCCATAGGTTCGAGACCCATTCACGCTAGATTTTTTTTCCTTTTTTGTATATTTTTAAATCAATAAGAAAGTTTTCATCAATTCTTCAAATACGCTTTACTTTTTTATTGGCAGCCGAGCCATGAGCTATGAGATATGCCCGTGTAGAGTTTGTTAGGCGACAATTGTACAAAATGTTCGACCTATTTGTTGAAAATGGTTGAAATATATGTCGATAAGGATTATTAAATTAAAAGCACATTTTTTGACATGTTAAGACATTCACGAGGAAATATACTGCATAAAACATGAATTTGTTTATTGTTTCATATCCTTCAATTTCGATAGGGACAAATCCAAATTGTCTAAATATTTTAAACTTTTATAAGCTTCATAATATGTAAAAGCTTGGGTGGTACAGTGGTTACGACACCGGACAAAGAGTTCATCATAGCTCATATGTCATGGGTTCAAGTCTCGCTAGCGCTCGATTTTTTTTTCATATTTTTTACATATTTTTTTCATTGTTTTAGTTCAGCTACTGATCATGAGTAATTCATTGAGCATTCAAAACATGATTGTTTCTGTAAACTTAAATTTTGTATTTTATCTGTTTCTGTAAACTTAAATTTTGTATTTTATCGAATGCTATGGTATGATTATTTTATACTCAAGTCAGTGAATGTAAGCCCTTTAAGATTTTTCTAAACAAGCTTTGGATTTTAAGCTTCATAAAGGAAAAGGCTTGGACAACATAGAGGCGAAAGAAAAACTGCTGGTAACCAGGGGCCCGTATTATCAACGATCTTACGACCACGATTTGTGTAAACTGTGTAATAAAACATCTGATTGCACGAGAAATCAGATTGGGCCAATCAGGTTTTCTATTTCAATTAATTACGCAAAAACAAATCGTACGATCGTTGATAATACGGACCCCTGCATTTTTTTCTGTTTGCCAAAATATTTCCATGGTATGTTGAACATCTTTATCAATTCAATTTAACTTAAATTTTGCTATTTGGGAAATGATTATATCAGTTTAAACCAGAATGCTTCAAAGGGTCACGCGACAAGATAAAACGCGGAAACGCTGGAAATTGCTTTTGGTCGAGCTTGAAATTCTTTTTTTTTTTCAAAATATTTGCTGCGTTTACAAGTATTTGATATTGACGTTAGATAAATGTGAATTCATATTACGACCACCAAGTTATTGTAATAACAATCTCCATTTCGGCGCCATCAGCTCCATTTCTCCGATATAGCCAAATAAGTCTCATTGTGAACTTTAGGGAAAAATGACTCGATTGACCATATGGTTGACATTATTAGCAAGCAAATAGTCAAACATGGATCCTCATCGGCTAGTGCATACATACCGTCTGATCAACACCCATGATTAGCTATCAAAGCTTCTTCACAACATTGTAGTAGATTCAAACTGACAGAATGTCGTTTAGTATTTTTTTCATGTTTTAAGGACAGATCCTCCAGTTGTTACTGCGCAACTTACCGCGCATATCCTAAATAACGAAATAAAGCTGTTTCAGTAATTGGCCTTTTCGGCAAATGTATTTTTTACATTTAGTTAATGTTTGGTTGATAAATGACAAGACCATTTTCGGTTATTTCAATTTTCTCTGTTTGGTCAATTAAAGTGTAATAGTACTCGGATGGTACATTTCGCTTTCTGTTACGCGTTCAACATGTGGCGTTAGCGATAGGAATTTGAGCAACAAAAGCAAAGTGGTGTCTTTATGAGCTAGTCCGCATCAGATGGACACAAAAGATGTCACTTTTTATTATCTAAAGCTGGTAATAAGGAAGAAAATGGATAAAAGTAGTGAAACAATTTCGGACAGAGCTGCAAAAAGTAAACCAAATTTTACTTATAACTAAGAAAAAGGCTTGGTTTGATATATTTTTCTTTTTTTTTTGTTTCTGTAGGTATGACCAAGCACTATGTCTATACCAAAAAAGAAAAAAATTCTTACCGCTGGAATATTTTTTATTATCAGAAACGTTGCGAAAAAATAGCCATTTCAGCTACTTTTGAAAGATTGCTTTACTAAAAATTTAAAAATCATCACCAAATTTTCCGAAATTGATACTCATTTAGACAGAATAAAACATATTGAACACAATAAAGACTTATTTATGTAACCCTAGTCATTTCGAACACCTTTTTGTGGGCATTTTAGCGACACCCCATTTTTGCAATTTCAGACAAGAGTAGTCTCCTTGAAATCCAATAACTCTTTAATTCGCTTGGTGACCTATAGTTTTTAAGTCGTTGTTTTACTTCTCATATGTTTAAATATCAGTATAGAAAAAATAAAAAAATCTTACCATAGGAAATAAATGGAGGATCTGTCCTTAAAATCATTTGACACACCAATTTGTTTTGCTACCGGGTACATCAAGAATATAACTGATGTAAAATATAAATATAAGATATATATAGCAGACAATGTATAAAAAGCAGTGTTTATGGATGACCTATACTTATTTACTTCGTCTTGCTCAAGCTATGGTTACAGAATGTACCATGTCCAAAACAAGATAGATCGCGAATTGACACCCCTAACAAGTAAAATAAGGGATATAATAATAGTGAGAAAATATGTGGGATCTGAGAAATCCAGATATATTCAGAAATGTTTTATTTTCTACTAATATTTGTATACTATGACATACACTTTTGACATGGATTGTCTTTGTCGTGAACATTGAAAATGAAACTGTCGGATTCTTGCCACTTGCTAAATGATTTAGTCCACAAATTTAGTCAAACAAACAAACAAACAAACATTATTACCACTGCCAATTTGATCTGAACCTAGCAAAGTCTCAACGTTTGTAATAGCATACTGGTACGCCAAATCGAATGCATAAATCAAGGCCATATCACGACTAAACATTGGTATCACAGAAACTTAATTTTAAAGATTTCTTTTACCCATTCTACACACATAGTTCTTATTCGATCTGACCTAAACATCGGCAATTAGTGCCTTGTTCCCATCATTTTCAAGTAGACACAATGCAGAATTTTTTTGAATTATTGCTGGCCAAAAGATTCTGGGCTACTTTGGATGCTATGCATCAAAAATTTGTCTTGTAGTTTATGAGATAAAGAGAGGACAAAATGCTCACGTCTGATCAAGAGATCTACATATCAAAAAAGAATTGGCGGTATAATAAATGAGGCAAAAGAAGAAAATGAATTTTACCAACAATTTATATTAGGATTAGAGTCCATGAGTTTTTCAAATTCGTGACATCAAAGCAGATGTTGTTTGCGAACGGTCTTTAGTGAAACAATGTCTAAAACTATTTTTACTTGGTTTGAATGTACCCATACATGTATATCATTGGAACTAGAATCTATTCTTTTCATTGTCTGTCTGATAGTACTGTCTGGATGTAATTGTCTGTAAACTCTGTTAGCTGTAAAATTACTGGTTACTGTCTAACGTATCAAACGTGTCTGTGAAATAAGTATATATGCAGACGTTATAAATCATTATAATTACCTCGACGTTTTATGTGTAGCTTTGACATCTCCATATACAAACTTGTCAATATTCATGAACATATGGGGACAAAAGGCAAAATTGCTGATAACCATGCATTTCTCCTTTTTGACATAGTTTTTATGTTTTATTGTACAAAATTCCAACCTAGCGTTAAATCGCGTTTGTGAGGTCATTAATATTCACGAAATAATGTATGTTAGCGCCCGAGTAGTGAAACCTATGAAGGAGATCGCATTCAACATTGAACGAAGTTAACATTTTATTAAAAACTCGGACATGGAACAAAAAGACTTACCACAAATATATATCTTTCCCTGTCAACAAAAAACAAATTTAAAAGTTTAAAATCCGTGTTTTCTGGTTGGTTAGTTGGTTGTGTAGGGGTTTTGTTCAATAAATCTACCACGCCACAATGGCTACATATATATATATATATACATCTATTAGTGTCTTCGTTAGTGCCGTTATCAGATAGTATAAGACTAGCAAACAACGGGGTTTTTCCACATTGTATTTATGATGGTGGACAGAGGATCTTCCAAAGAGGTTAGGTTTTTTTGCATTTGCATTTGAATCACCCTATGCGAATTCCCGATTGAAGATATTTGGTTCTAAAGCCGGAAAATAACAGCACGTCATTTGACTGAATAATAAACGCTCAGTCTTTATACGCCCGGTTTCTTTTTCATAATGCATTCCTACAACGGCCCCAAAACACAAAATCCATGTAATTATGTTCAATAACCTTCAATGGTATCGTTTACGAAAGTTTTAGATATCCCTTGTATTTCGTGTCTGATAGATTGTCTATGTAATCAAGTGTCAACTGTGCTTGCTGTGAAATTACTAGTTTCTGTCAGTTGTTTCCATGGAATAAGTATGTTTGCAGACAGCATAAATCATACCACTAACTGCGGTAATATGTATATCAGAAGGGGGAATAAATATTTGATTTGATGTGATATGAATAAATGTCCTTTTCTGCATTTAAGACTAGCATTGATCCAGTTAAGGTGTTCGTTAGAAGATGATTGTAATACTATATTTTTCTTACTGGTTAAAGTCCCCTTTTTACGAGTGATAAAGCTGATCAAGGTGTATACTGTTTGGAATGGTTTTGGTGTTAAACAGATGTATCCACAATTGCATTTACTAAAAATTCAAAATTACAATAAAATGATTTTTTTAAAGTTAGAACCGAAAGAAAAAAATGTTTTATTGCGGTGTATTGTTCATTAAACTATATTTCCGAGTTGGGCGTCAAAATGAATAATTTAAATCCGCTCAAGCTAATTTCCATATTTTTGCCGGTGTCCCACATTTTATATGACTTTATAGGGTTATATCGATGACATCGTTTATTGACACGCGCCGTATTTAAGACATTAAGTTCAAAAACATACTTTCAGTATGAATCAAGACATATGAAAGTCATGCTACACGAAGTAACGGGACTTCAGATAATAAATATAAACTTGTACAATGTATAAACTGTAAGACAACTATGCATGTAGAGATTGCTGGTTCTAACCATGTATTCATGTGGTCGTCGTAATAACTAAGTAGATCTAGTTACACATACAAATCAGGAGCTACTTTTATGAACGAGTTCAAAGACCTGAATTTCCCATGGGGATAGACAAGATTTGCTGTTTGACCAGATACTAAAATACTAAAAAATTCTCTTCTGGTAGCAATAAATCTCCCATAAATGTGACATTTTTGTCTGTAAATAATGACTTTTAGTTGATTGTCGAGGTGTCTAGGGACCGTTGTGTCATTTGCAGACCACGTCATTTTCAATTATGAACAAATAGACACATCATATGTAAAATGTTTTATTAAAGGAATTGCCAATCAGAGGATTAAATCGTCATACCTTATTGTTTGTGTAAATTATCAACGTATAATAAATGATTAAATGTGCAGCATTGGCATTGTATTTCCTTTTTAGTTTCTTGTCCCTGATAATCCACATCAAAACAATATAATATATGATACCAAATATTCGGCCGACACCATCTGGTGATTTAATGTGATTGTCCTATTGACTTTTTAATATTCTGTTTCATAGAAATTTCAAATTGAAGAGACATTTCAATAAAATTATCTCAAGCCTTTGCCTTACTTATTGGGTAGACAGCAGGCAGTGTAGGCCACCATAATACTTCAGTTTTGTAAAGGCTGCTCTTAGTGTATATAGTCTTCTTAAGGAGTATGACATGAACAGAAAGGGAAAGGTCTATTTCTTCTTTATTTGTGTTTCATTGGTGTAGACGTGGATGGAGCATCTAACTATAGGAATTTCTCTGGCTACTATGACAAAATCACACACAGGCTTCCAGCTTTTCGTCCATCTCATCCTGTTTATAGTAACAAGTATTAATTCTTTGGTAGGTGGCACATTTGGAAAAGGAAATTTGCAAAGGCCATGAATCGAAGCAAGACGAAGACGATGGTCATCGCACTTCAAACAGCGCAATGACCGGGATGCCAGTTAGAGTGCCGGCTATCATAAGAACTGGTGAAAACATGTATACCCACGTAATCACACCAATTCAGATAGAAAGACAAATTTCAAATGCTAGACATTTGAATTGGAACATATGGCATATAAATTGAATAAATGTGATATAGATGCATCGGTTGACATTTGACAGACAGGAAAATTGATATGAATGTAGAAAATATGAAGAATCAACTGTTCCTGCATATGTCTTTGGCACGATTTGAATATTCACTTCTCAGACATGTTGTGAATCATAGGCAATATTCCTCTTTTCTGAACCTATTGTCTAAACCTAAATTACATAACAACCCACCTGATTTGACATATAAGATAATCAGTTTGTTGTAATAGTAACCGTCGATAAATGAAACACCGAGTAAGAATGTTAACTGGAATTGGTGATTTATTCCTTTTCAGACAATACGAAAACAAATTTCACCACAAACACGAAAATATTTACAGTTGTTTTTTCTTTGATTTATTCATCGTTTCGCATTATAGTCTCTTCAGGGATCATTTGGAAACTTTTAATTTTCTTAACGTCTTTCGGTTCCCTTTTCTTAATGCAGCTGGGTTGAATTATAATAAAAAACATTTGACAAAAAATAAATATTTTATGTTTCAATAAGCAGAACGATAAACCTAGAATAATTATGGATTTCTTTTAGTCACTCGGGAAACACAATAACTGGATGGCCATTCTTTCTGTTAGCAATATAAATTATTGTAGAAAATTGCAACTAACTACCAAAACAACGTTTGTAGTCTTTAATAGAAGGGAATCACCAGGAGGGGATCCTTATACATGTAGCTTTAAAACTGTCAGTTGGTCATTCCAATTATTTATTACATTGCGTGTGTGATTGTTTGTCTAAATGAACTAGGCTAGCCGTGAAATTACTGGTTTGTGCTTTCTTTGTTCAAAAATATCTATATGTGTTGACAGTCATACTAAAAGGGGGTCGTCTTTGAAGTAAAATAAATCCACATTTGGAGACATAGGTAAGATTTACAGATTAAGTTGACGTCAACGTCACATTTGGAAAAATAATTTATTATAAGACAGGAAAAAAAAAAACAATCTAGATTCCGAAAATTACCCCATATAGTGAAAATGTGTGATCCAAGTCAATCTGCGAAGTCCTCGCTGACGGACAAGTTCAATATTTGCACATTTCCCCTGATATCTTTTATAGTGTGACTGTTCTCATTTTGAGGACGCTTACGTAACCAATCATCGCAATATTGGCCATTTACTAAGCGGAAATTTATACATTACAAAACCATATGCTGACAAAAATAGGATTCTTCTAAGAAGGGATTTGTGTACAGTAAGGCAATAAAAGTATTGAATCCAATATATCAAATATTTGTAATCAGTAATAATCATTTACCGGCATTACTTTTGTCTAGACATCTCAATAGTTTTTACCTACCAGTTACTCTCCCTGTAAGAATACCCGGCGTTCGGTCTGAATATACCGATATTCTGCTGACCATCGTGGTGTCCTGGGACCTCTCCTTGTCATATGTTCTGTGAATTACTCTGTGATAACTGGGTGGAATACTACATTTATTTCGAATGTCGTTCTCAGAGAAATTGTCAATCATAAGATTGCTCAAAGTAATGGTTATATTCGGAACACAGTTCGGTGTAGAAGATTTTGGTCAGACATCTTGTCAGTGTATGTAGCAATAATATAGCCGAACGGCGCATACAATCTTACAAAATAACAAGCAACGGTAAACATAAAGTTTACAACTATAATTTGTGGGAATGAAAACCTACCAAATACAGAGAATTTATCCTCTGAAATTCAAGCAATTTAGAACGACGAAATTTAATCGCCCGAAGGTGTTTACATTATTACATGTTCTTGGCTAATTTATCAATTTCTTTACAATAGTCCCAGCCGAAAATGACAGTGACGTAGGCTGATGTTTACTGCTGCAAAACCAATCAATTCGTCTGATTTGCACCGTTACAAATACGAACAGAGTTGATTGGTTGTCAAGTAGTAAACATTAGCCCACGTCACTGTCATTTTCGACCGGTACTATTGTACCTCTAAAAAAGGTCTTGAAAATCAATTTCAGACGAAAATATTTCGACTTTCTGATGACAAAATATGAATTTGAGACACATGTCGAAATTTCAATTTTAATCAGCATAGACCATGTCTATGGGTCAGATTCTTGGAAAGGTGTCCCTTGCGTTATGGACGAAACTGGATACAGATCAGATTTTCCTTATACATAAATGCATAAATGCATAAACCCAATTGGCTTGAAAGAGGGCATTGTGGAGCCTTGTCGAACTACACTTATGTGCAGGCTGGACGGGAAGCATGGCAGTATGAAATGCTATACAGGCCCTATATTTATATCCTGGTTCATAATAAAATTATATTTTGTATTTGTTAACCGACAATGTGGAAGCCATGTCGTAATAGGTTTTGTACAAGAATGATGTGACATTTGTCAAAATATTTGGGTAGAAATATATACATAAATATAGCAACTTTCAAAAGACGTCGAATCTATTTGGCGATATCAAGACAAGAGGACCATGATGGTCTTATTTCGCCCACCTGAACCAAAATGATATTAGCCACAATTTTGTTCAATTCAATTAATATTTACGACTTTAAGACTGAAAACGAACTTATGGTCAATAACGTTGTGAAACTCGAACTCGTCCGAGATCTTATGGTTCCCAACATTGTGTCCAAGTTTTGTCTTGATTGATTAATAATTGTAAATTTTAGAGTGTAAATAAGGTCGAAAACAACCGAAAAAGGCAAGTTTGTCAAAAACAAGGGCAAGTAACTCTCGACTTTCTGATCAGATCAGACTAAAAATCAAAATAATAAAAGATCTTATAATCCCCAATATTGTGTCCAAGTTTTGTTTTGATTGATTTGTAATTGTAGATTCTAGAGTGTAAACGAGGTTAAAAACAGCCGAAAATGGCAATTTTGTCAAACTCAAGGGCACATAACTCTCAACTTTCTGAAAAAGATCAGCCTGTAAATCAAGCTCATTTAAGATCTTATGGTCGCATATATTGTGTTCAAGTTTTGTCTTGATTGATTAATAATTGTAGATTCTAGAGTGTGATCAAGGTCGAAAACAGCTGAAATGACAATTTTGTCAAATTCAAGGGCACACAACTCCTTACTTTCTACACAAATCAGACTGAAAATCAAACTCATCACAGATCTCAGAGCCCCAAACATTTTGTCTAAGTTTTGTCTTGATTGATTCATAATTGTAGATTCTAAAGTGTAAACAAGGTCGAAAACAGCCTAAAATGGCCATTTTGTCGAATTCAAGGGCACATAACTCTTGTCTTTCTGATCAGATCAGACTGAAAATCGAACCCATCCGATATATTTTAGTCTCAAACGTTATGTCCAAGTTTTGTATTTGTAGATGCTAGAGTGTTAATAAATTAAAAAGTAGCTATTTTGACGTTCAAGGGCACATAACTCCTGACTTCCTGGTCCGATCTGACCCAAAATCGAACTCGTCCGAGAACTTATGGTCATACATGTTTTGTTTAAGTTTGTTTAAGATTTGTCAATATTTGTGGATGCTAGAGTGTTAACAACAAATTGTGGACAGGCAGACGGACAGACGGACGGACAGACGCCGACGGACAAAAAGCGACTACAATAGCTCACCTTGAGCACTTCGTGCTCAGGTGAGCTAATAAAAATGCTACAGAAATGACCGGTTTCCCCCTTTGTAACAAATTTGTATCGCTCGAAAACCATCGAGCATTAACGACGTAGAACAAAAAATTCCATCGTGGCATGGATCTCTAAAAAGCCATATCAAGGGATGGCTACCGTGACTGTATCTAGATTACATCTTACAAACACAACACAAATACATCATCGCTTACTTAGAAAACTTCGTAACTGAAGCTTGTTTTAAGATGCGTATACACAGGTTTATTTTATATCCATGTTGGTCACAATGCCATAACGCTTTTTTGCCAGAACCAGACTCAATTGTTACATTTGTATTCCACGGACAAGGTCATTGCTTCCCCGCTAATGTTTAAATATAAAGTTGAGAAAGCTGAGAACATTCGTGCAAAGTATTTTTGAATGCCGTGATATATTTTCTTAAGACATATGTGTACTTTGCACGGATGTTCTCAGCTTTGACAGGGATTTGAGGGAGTATCAAGATAAACCGGAGTGTACGACGTATCGAATGATACGTATCTCAATACTGAGAGTTAAGTATTTGATTTAAAATTTGAGGAAATGCGTACATACCGAGTGTTTTTGTTTACATAATGCTAGGTTCCCACTGCCGATCTGATCAACTCGATCAATACGACCACCTAATTTACCCGATCAAGCCTGACCAAATGTGTATACACGACTTCTTCTCGATCTCTAGTCGATCAAACTAGATCCCCGCCCGAGCACTCTCGATCATTTCCCGATTGAAGCCCGACCATCTTTCCGATGTCTACCCGATCATCCCGTCCTTAATTCGAGCCCTACACGATCAAGACCCGACCATCTCGATCTGTACACGACCAGATCGAGCTGATTCTATTCTAGGTGTTCTGAATGAAAATCTTTTTGCAGCGTCTGTGATTATCACATATTCATAATAATTTCATAATATTGTCAGTTTAAATATGTACATAATTTAAATGTGACGTAAATGTACCTTTAGCTATTGACTCATCCTTAATCTGATTAAACATAAAGATTAATGCATTCTTTAAGGCGTTTAATACCATTATATTAATCGTACATGTTATGTCTCTGAGCGGGGAATCACGTGAAACTCAATTTCCGATATGTTTCAATATTTCTTTTAATATACTCTGCGCGGGATCTAGTGTTGTTTGTACACATTTATTACCACACGACCTAGTGTTCCCACTGCCTACCAGAACAACTCGATCAAGCGGTCGAATACAGGTCGAGCTAGGTCTGCAAGAGTGATCGGGAGCGGTCGAGATGATCGAAATTGATCTTCATCGCTCGGGCTTTCTACTCGAGTTTTTTTTTTGACATGCAAAAACAGTCGTTTGCGATCGAGTACAAAAATGATCGAGAAGCGATTGTGTATTGATCGGGTAGAAGATCGATCTTGTCGTGAATCAGTCGGGTCCGGAGATCGAGTGTGATCGGGTATATAATTTGTTTTCCGACCTGCACCGAGCGTGCACTCGATTACCTCGACTTGCACTCGAATAATTTAAGACCACACCCCGATCAACTCGACCTCTGAATCATCTGTTCGCTCAATCAAATCGGATGAAGAGGTCGGGTTTGATCGACTAGAGATCGAGAAAAAGTCATATGGTCGGGATTGATCGAGTGCTATTAAGCGATCGAGTAGATCGAGTTGATCCGCTGTCATAGAGCAGTTGGAAGCACTCGATCATCTCGACTTGTACGAGTTATTCCCGAACGCATTCCCGATCAACTCGACTTCTGCTCCAACTGTTCATCCAATCAAATCCCGGTAAAAGATATAGTCAACTCGAGCACACACAATCTCTACTCGAGTGATTGTCGATCAGCTCGATCTTCTTTACGATCGATACTCGAGCATCTTCCCGATGTGTTTTCTACTCGACCGCTACACGGATTTTTTGACGTGTCAAAACAAGTTGGCAAGATTACCGATCGATGCAGACCAAACTCGATCATCTCGACTTATCCCGATCACCCTTGCCGACCGACCTCGACCGGTACTCGATCGCTTGGTCGGGTTTGATCGAGTTAATATGATCGGCAGTGGGAACCTAGCATAAGTTAGGCAAGCATACCATAATAGTCACGTGATTGTCGCATGTGAATATTGCAACATACATTTTTTTAAAAAAAATATATAAATATATATGTAGCCATCCCTGCCTGGCGCCCATTTGTATGGACAAGATATATTTGTACAAAAGCACACTTTTACATTGTAATTACATTAAATTATACATTATTTTTTTAATTATATATTATTTTCATTGTTTCTTCAGATTTTCATTCAAAAACAAAGAAAAGGAATCAAGCATACGAGAATGGGTTAATATATTGAAATCTAGAAAAAGGTATTTCGGTATTTGACACAAACGTGGATTTGGATAGGTTTGTCTAAATGGAGAGTGGTTTAAGACGATAATGAGATTGTCAAGAAGTTAAACTTTTAAGCTCACCTGAGCACGAAGTGCTCAAGGTGAGTTTTTGTGGTCGTTTTTGTGTCCGTCGGCGTCCGTCTGTCTGTCCGCCCGTCTGTTCACATTTTGGTGTTACCGCTCTAGCACCCACAAATGTTGATAAATCTCAACCAAACTTGGTCAAAACATATATAACCATAAGTTCTCGATTGAATACGATTTTGGGTCAGATCGGATAAGGATGTCCGGAGTTATGTGCCCTTGAAAGTCAAAAATGGCTAGTTTTGATTTTGTAACCACTGTAGTATCTACGAATATAGACCAATCTTAAATAAACTTGATCAAAACATATATAACTATAAGTTTATGGATGATTTCAATTTTAAGTCTGATCAGACTAGGAAGTTCGGCGTTATGTGCCCTTGAATGTCAAAAATGACTAGTTTTGACTTTGTTACCACTCTAGCATCTACAAATATTGACTAATCAAGACAAAACTTTGTCATAATGTTGGTAACTATAAGAACTTGAATGAGTTTGATTTTCAGAGTGATCGGAGCAGGAAGACTGAAGTTATGTGTCCTTGAATTTGACAAAATTGCTGTTTTCGACTTTGTTTACACTGTAGCGTAGCATCTACATTTATTAACCAATCAAGACTAAACATGGCTACACTGTTGGTGACCATAAGATCCTTCATGTAATATTTAATCCAAGTTTTGATTTAGATTGTTCAATGCTTGGGTTTCATAGAGCAAAAAGAAAGTTACAAAACTAGATTGTTCAAAATGTGTGGTTCTTGAAGCAAAGAAAGTAAAACTATATGTTTGCCATTTGAGAAAGGGTAAAAGGCAATTGGAGAACATTCCAGCTAGGCATGATACTAGCAATTAAAATTTTACTTCTTCAAAACAGATCTAAATTAACAGATCATTGATTACTCCAAAATATTTCATATTTCTAAAAATAAATTTTGAGCTAAAAATAGATTTTGAGCTAAAAATAGATGTTGGGAAATACCCTATTCCAAAATTAATGCAAATGACAAACCTGAATTTCTTGTAATATCAATTAAGTCCAAGTTTTGATCAGATTTTTCAATACTTGTTGCTCTAAATAAATAGAAATAAACAGTAAATAGAAAGCTGAAAATACATTCATAGAAGGATCTATTGATTACCAAGCTTTGTCTTTGTTTGAGCGAGTTTGGCTGTTAGTGTGTAAACAAAGTCACAATTAGCAATTTTGTCAATTTGAAAGGCACTAGCAATTTTACCCGTCTCGAAATTTGACCTTTGACCTCGATGACCTTGACCTATCCGGGGCTGACCTTTGACCTCGATGACCTTGACCTATCCGGGGCTGCACTCCACCTAATCCCGTCCCGTAACCCGTAAGTAATCCCGTCCCGTAACTAAGCAATCCTGTCCCGTAACCCGTAAAAACGATAAATTTGACCTTTGACCTCGATGACCTTGACCTTTCAAAAAATGAACCCCTAAAGCTAATATCCGGGGCCGCCCTCCACCTTCCCTCCAAGTTTGGTGAAGATCGGCCCAAGGACCTGGGAGGAGTAGGGGAACAAACAGACAAACGTTGCTCAAATTATAGTATGATATAACTGAGGATTTTATATTCCTATCTAGCTAAGAATCACACTAAAGCAAGATCTTAACTTCACCTACATCTTGTTTAAGTTTTGACATGATTGTTCAATATTTGTGGATGTAAAGAGTGTAAAATCAAAGTCGAAAACAGCAATTTGGTCAAATTCAAGGGCAGATAAATCATGACTTAAGATTCCTGTGAAGCTGAAAATTACACCCATGCAAGATCTTATGGCTAGTAAGATAACATGAAAGTTTCATGTTGATTGGTGGATATTTATGGTTGTTTGAGTAAAAATAAGGTCAAAAATGGTAATTTTGCCAATTTCAAGGGCACATAACTCAAGACGCAATATTCAGATCAAGCTGAAAATTGCAATAAAGCAAGATCTTATTAACAACAACATTCTGACCAAATTTTGTCTTGATTGATCAATATTTGTAGTGGCTAGAGTGAAAACAAAGTCAAAACAGCCATTTTTTAATTCAAGGGCAGATAACTCCAGACTTTCTGGTTCAATCAGAATTAATTGAAGGAATCTGATAGAGGACCACCTGAGGATCATTCCTGTGAAGTTTTATTGAAATCCATCCAGTAGTTTCTGAGGAGAAGATTTTTAAAGAAAAAGTTGACGACCGGACGGACGGACGGACGGACTGACGCACGACGGACACAGCGCCATGACAATAGCCTGCTGGCCTGAAGGCCAGTGGAGCTAAAAACCAGAGTTATTGACCCTTGAATTTCACAAATTTACTGTTTTCGACTTTATTTTCTCTCTAACAAACGCAAATATGGACCAATCAAGACACAGCTCGGTCGCAATGTTGTTGACCATAAGATCTTATTTTTTTTAATTTGTCAGTTTGATCGGACTAAAAAAGAGTTGTGTGCCCTTGACGGTGTTGAAATTGCCGTTTTCGATTTCGTTTTCTCTCAAACAGCAATAAATATGAACCAATCAGAAAAATCTTCGACATAATGTTGATCATAATATCTTTATCAGAACAGAGTTGAGTGCCCTTGACTGTGACAAAATAGTTGTTTTCTTCCACTTTGTTTTTACAGTAAAAGCTACAAGTATTAATCATTCAAGAATATGAAAGCAGTTTTCAGCTGGATCATAATCTCGCATCTGAAATAGCGTGCTCTTGAACTTGACAACATTGTGACTTTCATTTTATCTAGGTTCAGGTGAGCGATTAAGGACTATAATGGTCCTCTTGTTATAAAATTAATGCAGTTGTGTAATAAAAACATGAAGAACATTTCTGTTTCAAGGTCCGTAATGTTTGGACAGGCATTGAACAGACATTCGCAAAAGAAAATTCACAGTGATTGCAGACAGAAAATAATGCCTATTATTCTTTCCCTAACTCTATATAAACGTAACGCCATTTACTATTTCAGCACATTTATATGACTGCAACTTTAAAATTAGCTGGTATATTTTTTATGTTAAAGCATTCGAATACAAATCCTGTTTTTGGCGTTCCCATTGGATAATGTTATGCCCATTACTAAAATGCAACATTTTGGACTGGTCCAAATTAAAACAAAAATGTTGTAGACATCAGTTTAAAGCGAATGAAATTTTACATTTATCGGTCAATTTGAGTAAATTTATAATATTGTGAGAAACGAAGAAATTGCTTGTCAAAAGCAATTTCTTCAATTTTCCACATTGTTTTCCAAAGACATTATCTTGCAAGGAGTCTTTGTGTGGTAATGAGTTAAAGCAACAAGATAAGAGAAATAAAATGTTTTAACATGTTTCGATGTTGCACTCGATTGATTTGGGTTAAACGCACCTCCCAACTGATATGGTCATATCACGGCGGCTGGAGCAACTAACGGCGGATTACTGGTTGTATTTCTCTCACGAACATCCGACGCGGTATATGAAATAGGCATATCTAAATTTACAACGAAAACTCGTTTTTAATTGGACGTCCGAAAGGACGTACAATTCTTATAACCACTTTTGGACAGGCGAAATGGGTTTTCATTACCAAAAAACCCTTTCTCAGACTCAATTGCCAGTTGACCAAAATTCAAAATAGATTTTGCGACCACACAGGAAAACTGTCGTATCTTTTCCTACTTTCTATGTGTTCTCTAACAAATACTATAAGATTCATTGGCCGATTCAATTCATGCCACGTCTTAACCAACTTTACGATCTTTTTTCGATTTAATCATTTTCTTGTAGATTTTTGACTTTCGTAATTTTTATTGTGTAAAGGGTAAGATCTTTAGAAAGCGATACATGCATACACTATGGTTATAATGTAAACAGACACCCTATATCATCATCAGCAGCGATAACTCAAACGGGAAAGGATTAACCTCGCAACCTTTTTTCAGTTTGAAATTTGGAACGCCGTTGGTTCAAAACCAGTTCGGATTATTTCTTCTGTAAAACGTTTGTTTTTCTTGATGTGTTTACTGAAAACACACATTTTAGAATGATTACCCAATTTAATGCACGTATTGTGTATGATAGGTTCCTTTTCTTTGATCATTGTTGTTTAAGTCTTTGACATATTTAAAGGAACGGGGTTTCCACGAGACGTACTTTGGAACCAGGGTTTTGAAATTGATTATCGGGGAGTGAGTTCATTTCGCAACTCGAATTCGACTCGATGACAAATCGGGGTTCCATCTGAACAGCCTCAGATGAGACACTAGTGAAATCCACCTATTCAGAAAAATAGTTGCTCTTACGAGTTTTTTTTCTCCAGCATCTGTATCACTGATATTCGACAGTATCATGACCTATTTACATACTGATCGATGGTCATGACAACAATGATTATTACTAGTATAAGACTAAGTGACAGCGATCTGTATTTATTTCGTTTAAGCGACCCGTTTACGTGTATTGAGCTAAGAAGATGAAGCAATGGGTCTGCAACAGGTGGTACCTGGATGATCGTATGAATATGTTTACAGATAGGGACATTGATATTCTCAAATTTTCGTTGATAATGATATGAACATTTAAATTGCTTATTGTATTCTTTTTATGCACATCTGTAGATGTAAGGATGCTGCGGTAGTACTTGTATGAGGAATCCATGGTTAGGTGCTCCAATTCATCTGGTATTTTGTTTCAGGAAAAGTATGTATTGACTTTGTTTTGTAACCACAACCAGGGAAAACTGCTACCGTGTTTTTTTCTTTTTTTACTCTAAACAGGAATAAAAATCAAAGTGCTTCGAGCACTATATTTAGACGCCTCTCATTGATTGAGCGGAATTGTATGTAAATGATCGGCGTTTCATTACTTTATTTCGTTGAATTTGTGTTAAGATCGATTCTAAATCACTGCGGTCGTTTTTTCGCCAACGATGGTGGAGATAGAAGTCGAACAAGAGTGCCATGGTCACAATATACGCCGCCACTTATAAAACTTGAGACAAAAAATGACATTGACAAGGATTTATAAATATTCACACAAAAACCTGTAAAAAGTTGTGTTCACAAAAAGGTTTTTATAAATATCCAGTCAAAAACCTGGAAGGAATTGCGTTCACGAGACTGAAATATCATTAAGCCCTAGAGACTAAGATTGAAGGGGGCATAACTCAGGCAAAAATCAATGAACCATAAAATCCTTACTTCATGCACATCTACCAATTAAGGTAATAACATCCACTAAGTTTCATAAGGATCCAGTCAGAATCTTAGAAGAAGTTGTGTTGACAAGGCTGCAATTTCAATCAGCCCCAGAGACTAAGTTTTAAGAGGGCATAACTCTAGAAAAAATCAATGAACCATAAAATCCTTCCTTCATGCAAATCTACCAATTGAGGTGATTGGCCAACTGTCATTAAGGTAGAAGACCCTTAATAAGCACCAAAGAGACAGCGGCGAAATTTGAAAAATGCCAGTAATTCATGAACTGTGTTACATTTCCATTCCAAATATAAAAAGAAGCATTTTGTACGGTTTAGAATTTTGAATTCATGCATACTTACTAAAATATTTGACAAAAATGTTCAAAATTACCTCCCTTGCATATGAACATAGAGTAAAATGATATTTGTAAATTATTTTCTTCTTGAAGCATAATCTTGAATTCCGGCACGGTGAATCAACTTATGTGAAGTGTATTTACTTGTGTGTGTAATTTGATGCATTTCGTATGGCTAGAAAGTGGTGTTTTTCATTAGGAGTCTTCTACCTTAATATCCAGCCATAAACGTAGGAGGACTTGCGTTGACAAGGCTGAAATTTCAATAAGCCCCACAGACTAAGTTTTAAGGGGGCATAACTCTGGCAAAAATCAATGAACCATAAAATTCTTCCTTCATGCACATCTACCAATTGAGGTGATAACATTGACCAAGTTTCATTCAGATCTAGCCAGAAACTTAGGAGGAGTTGTGTTGACAAGGCTGCAATTTCAATAAGCCCCAAAGACTAAGTTTTTAAGGGGCATAACTCAGGCAAAAAACAACGAACCATAAAATCCTCCCTTCATGCACATCTACCAATTGAGGTGATAACATTGACCAAGTTTCATTAAGATCCAGCTAGAAACTTAGGAGGAGTTGCGTTGACAAGGCTGCAATTTCAATAAGCCCCAGAGACTAAGTTTTTAAGGGGCATAACTCTAGCAAAAATCAACGAACCATAAAATCCTTGCTTCATGCACATCTACCAATTGAGGTGATAACATTGACCAAGTTTCAAGAAGATCCAGCAAGAAACTTAGGAGGAGTTGCGTTGACAAGAAAAGTGGACGGACGGACGGACGGATGGACGGACGGACGGACGGATGGACGGACGGATGGACGGACGGACAGACGGAGAAGATGACGCCAATATACGTCCGCCTCCGGCGGCGTATAAAAAAGATGATTAAAAAGAAAAATGTCTGAGTAGAATTCGAACCCAGGGCCTTCCGGATATAACATGTGTAAAGAGTACAAGGTGAGTGCTCTGCTAAGTGAGCTATCGCGGCTTTCATTTATGTAGCGCGTTGGCTTACATTTTGAATAAATTGCTTTGTAGCGTACTTTTTAAAATCAATGAAAAGTATAACTGACGACAATACTCATAGTAAACCGAAACAAGAAGACAAAAGTGCTAATGGCATGGCCTTAATTGAATTTGGTAATCAAATTGATAGTGATTATTCATAGCGACAAATCAGTTGTCTTGAAACGGCAATCAAATCAATTTGAAGCCTGAGAAGGGTTTTCTGGTATTAAAGCCGATTTCGTATGTCCGAAACCGATCTTATAGAATTAAACACAGAAGAATGAATAAAATATCTTTCGTTTATGTACAATCCCGCTCAATCAATCAGAGACGTCCAATTACAGTGCTCTCAGCACTTTGATTATTATCAAGGTTAGTATTCTTTTCGTCCACTAGGTCATTGTAGCAGGAACTAAATTTCAGAAAAATGACGTTAGACCGACATTTACACCCAACTTGGGAGATATACACTAATTGTGGCTCTACTTCACAGTCATTTAGCTGTCCACGCAAAGCAATTACTTTCCTACTTATTTGTGGATAAAAAGTCTATACGACACTTGGTGTTAGTTGATTTGAGACCCGTCGTGCAGAAAAGAAGCATCTGGGTAGCGAGAATTATATCGCATGGTGACTCTGGTTGAACATTTCGCTAATTTCTTCGAAAACCTCGTATCTGCAGCTTAAAACAAGCTGCAGATACAAGGTTTTCTAAAAAAAAAAGCGACGATTCACACTCTTAGCCCTAAACAATACCAACTGGGTCAATATGGCCCCACGCGTTATTTTGTGACCAAATTTAAGGAGTTTGTTGGTCTACCACATCCTTCTACAGGTCACGCAAACCTTTCAGATGCTAGAAGAGTAGGAGTTTGTGAAACAATTTTTTTCTGCTGGAGTCCGTTTGGACCCCATTGTATACTCTATTTTACAATTTAATAAAACCATGTAACGGATCGTTTTTTACTCCAATCGCAATTAATGATGGACATTTTTTAACAAGCAAGGAACGCGACTCTTTGTTTCAATTCCTAGCGTTATACTCCCGATATATGAAAAATATACTCACCGTCATAACAAAGTAGGCGACTTGTCCAATGAAAAACGATCGATGATTTTTACGATTATTGAAAATGTAACAAAGTGATTACAAAATATTGCATCTTTGCAAATAGATCCTAGTAGGCTATTTTTTTTTTGGGGGGGGGGGGGTATCGAAAACAATAAATTACTCTATTAGCTATGGCAGCTTGGTAGTAGTTCCATGTTGTAGGAAATTCGTAACAGATACCGAACAGACTGAAATTCTCTATTACCTATGGCAGCTTGGTAGTAGTTCCATGTTGTAGGAAATTCGTAACAGATACCGAACAGACTGAAATTCTCGGCCGTAAGAAGAGCAAGAAAAGGGACAAAAATGAATAAGGATCTGTGTTTATACGTACTGCAATTTTCATTCAAAATGCTTAGTGAATAATGAGTCATTTTCATTACACTTATTACCCTTGCAAAGTGGCGGTTTCCGGTTTTATTCAAAACAACTCCCATTTCCGATTAAATACCATATTCATTAAACTTGTGTTTACGTTTGGTGTGTGGCAAGTTCCAAGTAAAGAATGCTTTCCCTTGCTTTACCCACCAGCCACTTCCGGTTCATATCAAACATTTGATGAGATATGCTAAAAATTGTAGGGAAAAATTTTGACAGGTCTCAAACATATCAATGGAATGAATGTCTGCAAAATTAACGTGAGACTTTTGTTTGCGGTTCAACAGTGTCAACTTAATATGCTCAAAAGGACTACTAATAGCGAATAAATAAGTACGTTGTATCCGAAAACACTGTTTTGAGCCAATATTGTAGCTCTATATGTTTCCAAGCAAGTTCAAAGCATTTTATCATTGAAGTCTAAGAATGAGTCATTGAAAATGCGGACAAATGTGTAAAACATATTAAATACATAAATAATTGTAAATATTAGGGCTGTTTGATAGGTGGTTTCTTTTTTATGACGGTGAGTATACATAGTGGAACACTTGAAACAGGAGATGCTACAAAAATTTCATTGCTCATGCCAATTTAGTCATTACCGAGAAGGAAAATTTTAGACTTGTTTAAATTCAAAGATGTTGCAGCCGACAATGCACGTGAATGAAGTTTCCCATTTAATAGTCTTGCTGGGTAGCCAAGCCAAAAATTGCGCTGTTTACGAGAAATGTATATTTTTGTGTAAAATTAATCAACATAGTGTGGATAACAGTTCAGATTTAAATGCTTTTTTTCATTTCTGTCTCATCTTTAAATGCGCATTTTTCGCTTATAACCAACAACTTCAAAAAACTGATAGCATTTATACGCATTAGAATAACCAATCTTGGCATCAAGACATACTTTTAATAAATGAAATGGGAATGTTATGTCCCTTTAAACTACATAATCATTTTGAAATTACCATTTATACAGGTAACCGGGAAAATATCGGAATGTTTTTCATGTGATAACTCTGTTTTGATAAAAATGGAAGTCTTGCAAACCACAAGGAAATATTCACAACCGAAATTACTATTAAATATAAGTTTGTAAAATGACACAATGTAAACACATATCTTAGAAATTGGTTTTCTAAAATTGAAATAGGCTTATAAATGAGCGATATATGTATGCATTAACCCGCAGTTTCTCCTTTTGTCTCAATATTTTCTCCGCTATACTGTACACACACCCCTTCCATTTAACATCAATTTTGTAGTCTTCATCGGATTTCAAACTGGACGACTCTACAATTTTGCCGTTTGGGATACGGTTAAATAGAACTGAATATAAATGGTAAATATTCCAGAACCATTCTAATTTGAATGCATTTGTAATCGGCAAAATGTGTCGCCTTGAAAATGAGAAGATTTGCCGGAAATCAATTCTTCATTCCAACATTTCTGAAGTAGGTAAATACAGATTGATCTCTCAATTAAAACGTATTGTATACCAATAAGACTTTTTTTCAAAATGCATGGTTACGTTTGGTCAAGTGTAAAAATTCCAATTGCGGTGGATCTGTTGATATCTTCAGGAGAATTCATTTCTTTATAGAAAATCGCAGAAAGTTTATACAAAATATTGTATTATTTGCACATTAAATATTAGAAAATACACATGTGACCCGTCACGCTAAAAGGGACCTTATCCGAACTCGAAAAATCCAAATTTTGACAAACTCGTCAGACCCAAAACAGGTCAACCAGTTGCCGAATGCGAAAATGAACATATAGTAAGATAGGGTAACATTCCAGATTTAGAAAATTACATTTAGGTGAAAAGTGTCGGCCCTTGTCTGGCTGCGCGGACTGCGCAGACTGACTAGGGTCAATATTTTCACACTTCCTATAAGGTCCCTTTTAGCGTGATGGGTCACATAAGGATAGAGCGCCAACTGTAACTTTTAATGACATTGGTACGCGATGAAGAACAAGAGAACGTATCATTGTATGAAACAACGGACGACAATGTTAACCGACGGCTGTATTGACTAAATCATTTCATTTTATCGTCTATTGATTAAAAATCACCAAAGAGCCATCATTCCGTGAAAGATCAATGAAGTGAATGTTACCGAAAAATGATATGCAAATCTGCACTTGGTGATGATCTCACATTGAATAAAATTGTTTTAATAGTTTATGAGATAAAGAGAGGACAAAATGCTCACGACTGATCAAGAGATCTACATATCAAAAAAGAATTGGCGGTATAATAAATGAGGCAAAAGAAGAGAATGAATTTTACCACCAATTTATGTTTGGATTTAAAGAGTCCATGAGTTTTTCAAATTCGTGACAACAAAGCAGATGTTGTTTGCGAACGGTCTAAGTGAAACAATGTCTAACTATTTTTACTTGGTTTGAATGTACCCATAGATCATTGGAACTATTCTTTTCATTGTCTGTCTGATAGTACTGTCTGGATGTAATTGTCTGTAAACTCTGTTAGCTGTAAAATTACTGGTTACTGTCTAACGTATCAAACGCATCTGTGAAATAAGTATTATGCAGACGTTATAAATCATTATAATTACCTCGACTTTTTATGTGTAGCTTTGACATCCCCGTATAAAAAAAACCTTGTCAATATGAAGATATGGGGAAAAAAGGCAAACTTGCTGATAACCATGCATTTCTCCTTTTGGACATATTTTTTATGTTTTATTGTACAAAATTCCAAAACTAGCGTTAAATCGCGTTTGTGAGGTCGTTAACATTCACGAATTACAATAGCACCTGAGTAGTGAAGCCATTTAAGGAGATCGCATTCAACATTAAACAAGGTTAACATTTTATTCAAAACTTGGACATGGAACAAAAAGACTCACCACATATATATATATCTTTCGCAGAGCAAAGACCACTTTTAGAAGAAAGTCAAAAATCAGTCTTTTCTGGTTGGTTGGCTGGTTGCTTGGGTAGGGGCACCTGGCTTTGTTCAATAAATCTACCACGTTACAGGGACTACATGTATATATTAGTGTCTTCATTAGAGCCGTTATCGGATAGGTTAAGACTAGCAAACAACGGGGTTTTACTACATTGTATTTATGATGGTGGGCAGATGATCTTCCAAAGAGTTTACGCCTTCTTTGCAACTGCATTTTAATCACCCAATGCAAATTCCCGATTGAAAATATTTGGTTTTAAAGCCGGAAGTTAATAGCATGTCATTTTACTGAATAGTACACGTTTTCGTCGTTATCTTCCGGGTTTGTGTTTGACGGCCCGGAAACACAGAATTTATGCAATAATGTTCATTAACCTTCACTGAGGAACCACTTTAATAAAATACTCGATTCGATATTTCGGCAAATTTTGTCTTTTTCAAGAGGTTGAAAAATTTAATCACACTATATAATTTTTTCATAATTCTTTCGTAAAGACTTTCAACCATTTTGTTTCGTCTAGCAGTTAGACAAAACAAAATGGTTGAAAGAGTTTACGAAATAATTATGTAGTGTGATTAAATTTTTCAACCTCTTGAAAAAGGCAAATTTTGCCGAAATATCGAATCAAGTATTTAATTATAGTGTTATTTTCATATTCCACTAGAAATAATTTTGTGATATTGTATCATTTAGGAAAGTTTTAGATATTTCTTGTATTGCGTGTCTGATAGATTGTCTATGTAATCAATTGTCAACTGTGCTTGCTGTGAAATTACTAGTTTCTGTCAGTTGTATCTATGAAATAAGTATGTTTGCAGACAGCATAAATCATACCACTAACTGCGGTAATATGTATATAAGACGGGAGAATAAATATTTGATCTGCGATGTGATATGAAGAAATGTCCTTTTCTGCATTTAAGACTAGCATTGATCCTGTTAAGGTGTTCGTTAGAAGATGATTGTAATACTATGTTTTTCTTACTGGTTAATGTCCCCTTTTTTACGAATGATAAAGCTGATCAAGGTGTATACTGTCCGGAATGGTTTTAGTGTTAAAAAGATGTATCGGCAATTACATTTACTAAAAATTCAAAATTACAATAGTATGATTTTTGGAAAGTTAGAACCGAAAGAAAAAATTCATAGAAATCGGGTTTCAAATAAAACGTGTGGAGATAGTTTGGTAAAGTTGGTCGTTAAAAAATAGCGAAATTTTGCGAAAGAAAGAAGAATGAATATTACGGAAAAGATATACATGGAATATCAATTGTAAGCCCAAAAATGTTAACGCATATATCACAAGACACGCATACAAATTTCCACGCATCTGGGGCTAAAAATAAGAAAGATAAGCGACTTAGAATAACCCCTACTGTGTTTCAGTCCATCTTACCCCACCCACTTTATTTACGCATATCTCGGAAAATAAGCCGAAACCAGATTTTTTACACATACAAATTAAAGATATTATGTAACCCTATTAATCAACAAAATTTAAAGAAAATCTATTTTTTGACCCCTTGTTGCAAACCATCCTTTCAAATTGAAGAGACATTTCAATAAAATTATCTCAAGCCTTTGCCTTACTAATTTGGTAGACAACAGTCAGTGTAGGCCACCATAATACTTCAGTTTCGTAAAGGCTGCTCTTAGTCTATATAGTCTTCCTAAGGAGTATGACATGAACAGCAAGAGAAAGGTTTATTCCTTCTTTATTTGTGTTTCATTGGTGTAGACGTGGATGGAGCATCTAACCATAGGTATTTCTCTGGCTACTATGACAAAATCACACCCAGGCTTCCAGCTTCTAGTCCATCTCATCCCGTTTACGGTAACAAGTATCTATTCTTTGGTAGGTGACACATTTGGAAAAGCTAATTTGCAAAGGCCAAGAATCGAAGCAAGACGAAGACGAGGTTCATCGCACTTCAAACAGCGCAATGACGGGGATGCCAGTTAGAGTGCCGGCTATCATAAGAACTGGTGAAAACATTAAATACCCACGTAATCACACCAATTCAGATAGAAAGAGAACTTTCAAATGCTAGACATTTGAATTGGAACATATGGCATATAAATTGAATAAATGTGATATAGATGCATCGGTTGACATTTGACAGGCAGGAAAATTGATATGAATGTAGAAAATATGAAGAATCAACTGTTCCTGCATATGTCTTTGGCACTAATTTGAATATTCACTTCTCAAACATGTTCTGTCATGAATCATAGGCAATATTCCTCTTTTCTGAACCTATTGTCTAAACCTAAATTACACAACAATCCACCTGATTTGACATATAAGATAATCAGTTTGTTGTAATAGTAACCGTCGATAAATGAAACACCGAGTAAGAATGTTAACTGAAATTTGTGATTTATGCCTTTTGCAGACAATACGAAAACAAATTTCATCACAAACACCAACATATTTACAGTTATTTTTCTTTGATTTATCCAACGTTTCGCAGGATAGTCTCTTCAGGTGTCATTTGGAAACTTTTAATCTTATTTACGTCTTTTGGTCCCCTTTTCTTAATGCAGCTGGGTTGAATTATAACAAAACATTTGACAAAAAATATTTATTTTATGTATCAATAAGCAGAACGATAAAACTAGAATAATTGTGGATTTGTTTGAGTCATTCGTGAAACACGATAATTGGATGGCCATTCTTTCTGTTAGCAATATAAATTGTAGAAAATTGCAACTTACTACCAAGACAACGTTTGTATTCTTTTATGGAAGGGAATTACAAGCAGGGGATCCTTATAGCTTTAAAACTGTCAGTTGGTCATTCCAATTATCTATTACATTGCATGTGTAATTGGTTGTGTAAGTGATATATTGTCAACTAGGCTAGCCGTGAAATTACTGGTTTGTGCTTTCTTTATTAATTATACGCCCGAAGGGTCGTATTATGTTATGGCCCCGCTCGTCCGTCCGTCTGTCCGTCTGTCCGTCCGTCTGTCTGTCCTTCTGTCCGTCCGTCCGTTAGCAATTTCTTGTGTGCGCAACTCCTCCTACAGTTTTGATCGGAATTTGATCAAACTTGCCACAATTGATCTCCATGGTGTCTAGTTGTGCACCGCGCTTACGGAATTCGGATAACTCTTTTCGTTCTTGAATTATCTGCCCTTGAATTAAAAAATGCCCATTTTCTTGTGTGCGCAACTTCTCCTACAGTTTTGATCAGAATTTGATCAAACTTGCCACAATAAATCTCCATGGTGTCTAATTGTGCACACCGCTTACAGAATTTAGATGTCTGTTTTTGTTCTTGAATTATCTGCCCTTAAATTTAAGGAAAAATGCCCATTTTCTCAAAAATGCCCATTTTCTCCTGTGTGTTACTTCTACAGTTTCAACCAGAATTTAATCAAACTAGCCACAATGAATCTCTATGGTGTCTTGTTGTGCAAACAAAATTTTGATAACTTTTCATGTTTGAATTATATGCCCTTGAATTGAAAAAATGGCCAATTTTTACTGACAAGCCCCTCTCGGGCGTATATGCGCCGCACTGCGAAGCTCTTGTTTTTTAATATGTGTTGACAGTCATACTAAAAGGGGGTCGTCTTTGAAGTAAATAAACCCACATTTTGAGATATAGATAAGATGTACAGATTAAGTTGACGCCAACGTCACATTTGGAAAAATAATTTGTTATAAGACAGGAAAAAACAACAATCTAGATTCCGAAAATTACCCCATATAGTGAAAAATTGTGATCCTAGTCAATCTGCGAAGTCCTCGCTGACGGACAAGTTCAATATTTTCACATTTCCCCTGATATCTTTTATAGTGTGACTGTTCTTTTTTGAGGACGCTTACGTAACCAATCATCGCAATATTAGCCATTTACTAAGCGGAAATTTATACACTACAAAACCATATGCTGTCAAAAATAGGATTCTTCAAAGATAGGATTTGTGTACAGTATGGCAATAAAAGTATTGAATCCAATAGATTAAATATTTGTAATCAGTAATAATCATTTACCGGCATTATTTTTGTCTAGACATCTCAATAGTTTTTACCTAAGAGTTACTCTCCTCGTTAGAATACCCGACGTTCTGTCTGAATATACCGATATTCTGCTGACCATCGTGGTGTCCTGGGACCTCTCCTTGTCATATGTTCTGTGAATTACTCTGTGATAACTGGGTGGAATACTACATTTATTTCGAATGTCGTTCTCAGAGAAATTGTCAATCATAAGATTGCTCAAAGTAATGGTTATATTCGGAACACAGTTCGGTGTCGAACATCTTGTCAGTGTATGTAGTAATAATATAGCCGAACGACGCATACAATCTTACAAAATAACAAGCAACGGTAAATATAAAGTTTACAACTATAACTTGTGGGAATGAAAACCTACCAAATACAGAGAATTTATCCTCGGAAATTCAAGCAATTTAGAACGACGAAATTTAATCGCCCGAAGGCGTTTACATTATTACATGTTCTTGGCTGATTTATCAATTTCTTTACCTCTGAAATAGGTCTTGAAAATCAATTTCATACGAAAATATTTCGACTTTCTGATGACAAAAATATGAATTTGAGACACATGTCGAAATTTCAATTTTAATCAGCATAGACCATGTCTATGGGTCAGGTTCTTGGAAAGGCGTCCCTTGCGTTAGGGACCAAACTGGATACAGATCAGATTTTATACATAAATGCATAAACCCAATTGGCTTGAAAGAGGGCATTGTGGATCCTTGTCGAACTACACTTATGTGCAGGCTGGACTGGAAACATGGCAGTATGAAATGCTATACAGGCCCTATATTTATATCCTGGTTCATAATGAAATTATATTTTGTATTTGTTAACCGACAATGTGGAAGCCGTGTCGTAATAGGTCTTGTACAAGAATGATGTGACATTTGTCAAAATATTTGGGTAGAAATATATACAATAGATATATAGCAACTTTCACAAGACGTCGAATCTATTTGGCGATATCAAGACAAGAGGACCATGATGGTCCTATATCGCTCATCCGAACCAAAATGATATTAGCCACAATTTTGTTCAATTCAATTAATATTTACGACTTTAAGACTGAAAAGGAACTTATGGTCAATAACGTTGTGAAATTCGAACTCATCCGAGATCTTATGGTGCCCAACATTGAGTCCAAGTTTTGTCTTGATTGATTAATAATTGTAAATTTAAGAGTGTAAATCAGGTCGAAAACAGCCGAAAAAGGCAATTTTGTCAAATTCAAGGGCAGGTAACTCTCGACTTTCTGATCAGATCAGACTGAAAATCAAAATAATAAAAGGATCTTATAATTCCTAACATTGTGTCCAAGTTTTGTCTTGATTGATTCATAATTGTAGATTCTAGAGTGTAAACGAGGTTAAAAACAGCCGAAAATGGCAATTTTGTCAAATTCAAGGGCACATAACTCTACTTTCTAAACGGATCAGACTGAAAATCAAACTCATCAAAGATCTCAGAGTCCCAAACATTGTGTCTAAGTTTTGTCTTGATTGATTTATAATTGTAGAATCTAAAGTGTAAACAAGGTCGAAAACAGCCTAAAATTGCAATTTTGTCGAATTCAAGGACACATAACTCTTGTCTTTCTGATTAGATCAGACTGAAAATCGAACCCATCCGAGATCTTTTAGTCTCAAACATTATGTCCAAGTTTTGTATTTGTAGATGCTAGAGTATCAATAAATTAAAAAGTACCTATTTTGACGTTCAAGGGCACGATCTGACCCAAAATCGAACTCATCCGAGAACTTTTGGTCATACATGTTTTAATCAAGTTTGCTTAAGATTGGTCAATATTTGTGGATGCTAGAGTGTTAAAAACAAATTGTGGACAGACGGACGGTTAGACGGAAGGACGGACGCCGACGGACAAAAAACGACTACAATAGCTCACATTGAGCACTTCGTGCTCAGGTGAGCTAATAAAAATGCTACAGAAATGAACAGTTTTCCCCCTTTGTAACATATTTGTATCGCTCGAAAACCATCGAGCATTAACGACGTAGAACAAAAAATTCCATCGTGGCATGGATCTCTAAATAGCCATATCAAGGGAAGGCTACCATGACATATCTAGATTAAATCTTACAAACACAACACAAATACATCATCGCTTACTTAGAAAACTGCAGCTTGTTTTAAGATGCAGTTACGAGGTTTTCGACAAAAAGCAGCGACATTCTCCTATCTATTGCGGAGTATTGTTAAAGGCACTTGGTGTTTGATTAATGATCGTATGTAAATAGATATCCCGAAATTGGTTTCATTCAATTTACAAGTTTGAAGCTGGATTATAAATTAGAGGGGAAGAGAATATGCAAAGGCGTTTAGGTTCACGTGTACTCCATTTCATCTTTCTAACGTTTACTGGTATAATAATAATAATAATAATAATAATAATAATAATAATAATAATAATAATAATAATAATAATAATAATAATAATAATAATAATAATAACTAGAAAATCATACCCCCCAACAGTGCTGTTTTTGTGCATTTTGAGAAATGCATTTCATTTGAACTGTGAGATGATCAATTGAGAAATACAGCTAACAAAAACTCAACAGACATGAACATGCATTGAATACAATCACTCAAGGGACATTCGTGCCAAGTTTGATTCAAATTGGCCTAATAATTGATTTTTAAAGATTTTTCACATTATTTAGTCTGTTAAGCCCCACACAGCCACGCCAACAATTTTTAAGAAATCAAAAAATCACGAACAAGTTTTGAAAAGTGTCACCCAAGGAACGTTCCTGCCATGTTTGGTAAGAATTGGCCTATTGGTTAAGGAGAATATTTTTGAAGAATAGTCTAACGATTTCTCGAAGTCAGATAAGCCACACCCTGCATGCCCACATTCCTGCCAAGTTTGGTTCAAATTGGCCAGATAATTGATTTTTAGAGATTTTTCACATGATTAGCCCCGCCCAACAAAGCCCATAATTGTTTATGAATCAAAATTCACGAACAATTTTGAAAAGGATCACCCAAGGAACATTCCTGCCAAGTTTGGTGTGCATTTGCCAAGTGGTTAAGGAGAAGATTTTTGAAGAATCATCTAAGTCTGGTAAGCCCCGCCCTTCCGCGCCCACATTTTTCACCCAATCAAAAATTCATGAACATGTGTTGAATACAGTCACTCAATGAACATTCTTGCCAAGATTGATTTGAATTGGCCAAACAATTGATTTTTAAAGATTTTTTGCATGATTTTTCTAAGCCTGATAAGCCTAGCCCCGCAACGGCCATAATTTTTGACGAATCAAAAATTCACGAATAAGTTTTGAAAAGGGTCACCCAAGAAACATTCCTGTCAAGTTTGGTAAGAATTGGCCCAGTGGTTCAGGAGGAGAAGATTTTTGAAGAATTATCGAAGGATTTCGCGAAGTCTGATAAACCCCGTCCTGCTACGCCCACATTTTTCACCCAATCAAAAAAATCATGAACAGGTGTTGAATACAGTCACTCAAGGACATTCCTGCCAAGTTTGGTTCAAATTGTCCTGATAATTGCTTTTTAAAAATTTTTCGAATGGTTTCTCTAAGTCCGATAAGTCCCGACCTGCCACGCCCACAATTTTTGACAAATCAAAAATTCACGAACAAGTTTTGAAAAGGGGCACCCAAGGAACATTCCTGCCAAGTTTGGTAAGAATCGGCTGAGTGATTGAGGAGAAGAAGATTTTCGAAGAATTATTGAATGATTTCGCGAAGTCTGATAAGCCCCGCCCTGCCACGCCCACATTTTCACCCAATCAAAAATTCATGAACATGCGTTGAATACAGTCACTCAAGGGACATTCCTGCCAAGTTTGGTTCAAATTGCCCAGATAATTGATTTTTAAATAGTTTTCAAATTATTTCTCTAAGTCCGATAAGCCCCGCCCTGCCACGCCCACAATTTTTGACGAATCAAAAGTTCACGTACAAGTTTTGAAAAGGGTCACCAAAAAAAACATTCCTGCCAAGTTTGGTAAGAATCGGCTGAGTGATTGAGGAGGAGAAGATTTTTGAAGAATTATCGAATGATTTCGCGAAGTCCGATAAGTCCCGACCTGCCACGCCTCCAATTTTTGACGAATCAAAAATTCACGAACAAGTTTTGGAAAGGGTCACCTAAGGAACATTCCTGCCAAGTTTGGTAAGAATCGGCTGAGCGGTTGAGGAGAAGAAGATTTTTGAAGAATTATCGAAAGATTTCGCGAAGTCTGTTAAGCCCCGCCCTGCCAAACCCACATTTTTCACCCAATCAAAAATTCATGAACATGTGTTGAATACAGTCACTCAAGGGACATTCCTGCCAAGTTTGGTTCAAATTGGCCAGATAATTGATTTTTAAAGATTTTTCGAATGATTTCTCTAAGTCCGATAAGTCCCGACCTGCCACGCCCGCATTTTTTGACGAATCAAAGGTTGACGAACAAATTTTGAAAAGGGGCACCCAAGGAACATTCCGGCCAAGTTTGGTAAGAATCGGCTGAGTGATTGAGGAGAAGATTTTTGAAGAATTATCGAATGATTTCGCGAAGTCTGATAAGCCCCACCCTGCCAAACCCACATTTTTCACCCAATCAAAAATTCACGAACATGTGTTGAAAACAGTCACTCAAGGGACATTCCTGCAAAGTTTGCTTCAAATTGGCCAGATAATTGATTTTTAAAGATTTTTATAATTATTTCTCTAAGTCTGATAAGCCCCGCCCTGCCACGCCCACAATTTTTGACGAATCAAAAATTCACGAACAAGTTTTGAAAAGGGGCACCAAAAAAACATTCCTGCCAAGTTTGGTAAGAATCGGCTGAGTGGTTGAGGAGGAGAAGATTTTTGAAGAATTATTGAATGATTTCGCGAAGTCTGATAAGCCCCGCCCTGCCACGCCCACATTTTTCACCCAATCAAAAATTCATAAACATGTGTTGAATACAGTCACTCAAGGGACATTCCTGCCAAGTTTGGTTCAAATTGGCCAGATAATTGATTTTTAAGGATTTTTCATAATTTTTGACGAATCAACAATTCACGAACAAGTTTTGAAAATGGGCAATCAAGGAACAGTTTGGTAAGAATCGGCTGAGTGGTTGAGGAGGAGAAGATGTTTAAAGAAAAAACAACAACAGACGGACCAACAGACAGACCAACAGACAGACCAACAGACCAACAGACTGACATCCTGACTCCTATATACCCCCCAATTTGAATTTGGGGGGTATAATAATAATAGTGAGATATTGTAAAACGACCCTTTATCCTTTTCAAAACAAGTCCTAGTTTTTAAGTCCACAATAAAAATAGACTTCAAAGTTTGAAACAAATGATGCGAAAGAAAAAATGATAATTACCGGCATTTTCTCCTTTTGCCTTGATACTTTCTGGGAAATCGTGTTCACAATTTCGATTTTCATTAATGTTAATTCTGTCGTCTTTATCAGCTTTCAAATTGGAACCAACTATTTGTTAAAGCCTGACTTTGCGTTGATTTGTCTGCACTCACAAATATTGAGCGTGTCCGTTGTGTGACTGGACAGAAAAAAAAACGTTGGAAAAATGCGTAAGAATAAAATGATGGTACATATCATCAGCCTTTTCTCCCTTTGTTATACGCCCGTCGAAGACGTGACGTATTATGGGATCACTCGTGACGTCCCACGTCCGGGCGTCCGGCGGCGTCCACTTCTTTGTCCGGAACATAACTCTGTCACCTTAAGTCCGATTGACTTTAAATTTTACAGTTATATTTTCTCATCATTACGGAGTGCAGTGCACAATAACCATAACTCTACCATGCTTATTTTTTGAGTTATTACCCTTTGTTTTTTTTCATACTTGAATCTTGTCCGGAGTATATCTCTAAAAGTATAATAGCTAGGATCATGAAACTTCACAGGTGTATACATCTCACCAAGGGGGTGCAGTAAAGAACCATAACTCTACCTGACTTATTTTTTGAGTTATTTCCCTCTGTTGTTTTTCATACTTGAATCTTGTCCGGAGTGTATCTCTAAAAGTATAATAGCTAGGATCATGAAACTTCATGGGTATATAGATCTTACCAAGGGGGAGTGCAGTGCACAAGAACCATAACTCTACCTGGCTTATTTTTTGAGTCATTGCCCTTTGTTGTTTTTCATACTTGAATCTTGTTCGGAGTATATCTCTAAAAGTATAATAGCTAAGATCACGATTCTTCATGGGTGTATAGATCTCACCAAGGGGGAGTGCAGTGCGCAAGAACTTTAACTCTACCTGGCCTATTTTTTGAGTTATTGCCCTTTGTTGTTTTCATACTTGAGTCTTGTCCGGAGTATATCTCTAAAGGTATAATAGCTAGGATCATGAAACTTCATGGGTGTATAGATCTCATCAAAGGGGAGTGCAATGCAAAAGAACCATAATTCTACCTGGCCTATTTTTTTGAGTTATTGCCCTTTGTTATTTTTCATACTTCATTTTTGTTCAGGGCATATCTCGAAAAGTATTATAGCTAGGACCATGAAACTTTTACCAACCTGCTCCCCCTGCCATCATAAAGCAGTGTTAAGGGCGTATCTTGTGACAGTTTGACACCTTGTTTTACTATTGCTTTGCTACACTGTGCATCAATTATTTCTCTATTCCAGACATTTTATCGTCTGAAACGGCTTTCAAACTTTCTATGGGTTTGGAAAGCGTTTTATTCTCCATTATAGGACGAAATACATTACATCCTATAAACCAAGCTTTGTCACATTGGTATTCCATGGCGAATGCATCCCCTGTTTATTCCGTGACAGCTTAATTCTTATTGATGGTTTGACCTCCGTATTCGATCACAAGAAAAAGTCAGGATGGTTGCTGAGATAAAATATAAATCAGTCGAGTTCCCATTTTCATTTTAGCCTATAATTCTGACAAGACACTCGCACTGAAGTTTTCTTTGATACAAAAACGAGTATATTGGGAATATTGGAATGTAAATCTGAAATCACATGGTGGTAATTCGACATAAAGTCATTTTATAATAAAAATAAATGATAAAAAGGGATGTTTATACCCAAACGTTTACAATGAAAAATGTTTTAAGCACAAATGTTAATTGCATGAAATGAGTTCAAGCTACTCTATTTTTTTCGTCATGTCCTTGTGTTTGTGGATCGCATGATGCGTATTTGTTTTTCGCTTCTTACGACTTGACAAAAATACACTGTTCATTTAATTGCTGCTCCTCATTCGTAGACAATTAATCCATCATTGAGAGAGATATGACCCTAAATGATTGAAAGAGAGAATTCGTCTGAGTCGTATTCCATATCACTAAAGTGATGAAGTGATAGTATTTTGCGGATTGTAATAAACGAAGGTTATGATGATGTTAGCGGAGACAAAGATGTGGATGATGATAATTGTTTAAGCGACATTAACAATGCCAATGTCGAGTTTTCTATTCATCTCCTACTGTTTTACAAATTCATCTACAAAACAAATGACCATTAAAGACATTCAGAACCTAAAACAACAATTCAATGGCCACTATACATAAGATTCTACTATTAGAACTGTTCATTATTCTTTTATTTCTTTTACTAATGAGGTGTTAGTCCGACAACTCAAATTTAGTAAATCAGGTAGATATACATGTAGGTGACCTTTTATAGAAACAACTTAAACATATTGATAGTTTTACAGTACATGTCCTACCTGAAATAAACAAAAACATATTTTATGACTTTGATAACGATTTTAAAGTATTATAGACGGATAATTAAACTGTAAGGATAAATGTTTCAAAGGCAAGCCATGTTTTAACTTTGAGACGACGTTTTATTCGGATTCTTAGCAGTTTATCCAAAATGCTTTACTGATTTTAGGCATTTATTTTATAAATAGAGTATATGAGAAAATAGTGGTTTTGGAATAAAAACGATTTTTATATTATTCGTCTAATAGGAGTAAATTTGTTAAACTAAAACAAAAATACCTATAACATCTTAAAACTTTTCGAAAGAGAAAACCTGCTTTGATGCCCATTAATTAAAGATAAAGCTCGAGAGACCGTTGAGACAAAACAACTGTGACAAACCCTAACTCGTATATCAAAACCTTCTTTATAAATACCTTTTTAAAGATGTTCAAATCATCCTTGTTTGCCGAAGTCGCCGCTTTATATTGTTATCGGTAAAATATCCGTAGTGCTCTAGCCGGCTATTTGGATCGACGACAGAAAAAATATGGAAACTTCGATTTCTAAGAGTAATTTATCATACGGGGCAGGCACTCGACATGCGGGTTGTTATTACACAAACTAAAGCTAGGGCAAGCGAATTCAAGTTAATTCTTGAGGACTTCTAGTAATCATTCTACCAGACAGCTTCGCAGGTTAATAGTGCATAATGAACTGATCTTTAGTTAACAAATAGATCTAGATACCGTTGCTCTTCAACAAAAAAAAAAACTTGTATCTGCAGATTGTTTTAAGCTGCAGTTACGAGGGTTTTGTTGAAAAGCAGGGAAACATTACTAGAAATACATTAAAAGTTGTTTCATTATAGAAAATCTTTTACAAACATTCTGAAAATTCGGTTTATGTTTTGTCAATTTAGTATGGTGCAAGCGATTTGGTGACGGATTAGATACTGTATTACTCCTCTGGAAGTATTTCTTTTTTAGTTTCGACATTGTGTAAGCAAATATTGTCTTTCTGTTGGTCATTAAGATGTCAGGGGACCAATTCGTCATTCAACCAGACAGCTTCGCAGGTTAATAGTGCATAATGAACTGATCTTTAGTTAACAAATAGATCTAGATACCGTTGCTCTTCAACAAAAAAAACCTTGTATCTGCAGCTTGTTTTAAGCTGCAGTTACGAGGGTTTTGTTGAAAAGCAGGGAAACATTACTAGAAATACATTAAAAGTTGTTTCATTATAGAAAATCTTTTACAAACATTCTGAAAATTCGGTTTATGTTTTGTCAATTTAGTATGGTGCAAGCGATTTGGTGACGGATTAGATACTGTATTACTCCTCTGGAAGTATTTCTTTTTCAGTTTCGACATTGTGTAAGCAAATATTGTCTTTCTGTTGGTCATTAAGATGTCAGGGGACCAATTCGTCATTCACAGACCAATGGGAATGTCCAATATACTGCATTATATTCGGGTGATATTCTTTACAATACCCGTAAATATATTTCAGTTCACTTTGGATAAAAATACTTAAATATATTTATAAATCATTATTATTACTTTAAATATACAAGGATATGACAAAATGGCCAATTGATTACCCTTTGCATTGTAACACATTCTCCTATTACTTAACTGTTTTACAAAATATATAAGTATTATATTATGGAAGAGATTGTTAACCATGAGCCATTATTGCATATCTCACAGTCGTTGCATTGTCATAACTACATCATTTAGTCCATGCTAGACAGCCCCTGCAGACAGACACGACAATAAATCTAATCATAAAGACGCGTCTTACATTTCATAAGATATTTTCTTTAATGCTTTTCGGTGGATTATCGGGAAATAACGGTAGATTATTATTGCGATAAACTCACCGCCCATCCAGTGAAATTATCAAAAACTTTAGCCCCGCTTTCATTCATTTCACCCTATTCTATCTGACGTTATATAAGCCGGGCCAAATACTTGACGTCATCATTAGCGTTACATAGCAGTCTCGTGCAAAATGACGCGCTTTAAGAAAATCTGTCATATTTTTTTTGCATTTTGTCTATTTTTTGCATTAAAGAAATAGAATTGCTTTTCGTGTAAGATCGATTGATATTTCATTTTGTGAACAACAAAAGCTACATTTTCACTCGTGGCTTCGCTACTCGTGAAAATAAAGCTTTTGTTGGGCACTCAATGAAATATCAATTGATCTTACACTGAAACAAACGATTATCATCTATATATAAGGACCATTTACTGTATACTATCTATATATTAATAATAATTATTTCTGATGTTTACGTAAAAATAAACGTTAAATGTTATCAATAGAAATGCTATATGCATAAATGCTGGTATTATTGATCGAAGTATAAACTTCAGGAGTTCATGTTTAGGTGTGTTTATCATCATTTTTCATATGTGACCCGTCACGCTAAAAGGGACCTTATCCGAACTCCAAAAATCCAATTTTTGACAAACTTGTCAGACTCACCACAGGTCAACCAGATACTGTATGCAAAAAATGAACATATAGTAATTTAGGGAAAACATTCCGGATTAAGAAAATTGCATAAAAGTGAAAAGTGTTGGCCATAGTCTGGCTGCGCGGACTGCGCAGACTGACTAGGGTCGATATTTTTCACACATCCGATAAGGTCCCTTTTAGCGCGATGGGTCACATATGTTTATTTTTTTCTATACAGATTTAGACTAATGTCCTACAGTTACTACTGGTTACGAAGCAAATCAACATGTATCAAGATCAGACTGTAGAAGCGTTGGTATTTAACAATAACTTCAAAAAAGGCAATCGTGACACCCTATAAATTTAAGTGCTCGGACCTTCAGAGGAGTCGCCTGTATTGATATTACTAGTATCTTTCCAATGAACACAGTAATTCACACAGCAACTAAACAAATGTAGTGGCGTGCTGATGAATACTCTCCTGATTTTCTTTCCCCACTAGACACAATAAAGGCGTGTCGTGTTTAAATTAGGTTTCTGTACATCGATAATACAAGATGACAGAAAAAAAGACACTTTCATTATCACAGATATTGATCTTCACCTCGACTTATAAGAAGTTCACAGTCAAGGTCATGTCGCGGTTTTTCTTTCCAAACCTCCTTAATGCATCTGAGAAATAAACAGCAATTACCAGGTTTGAAAACATGAGCGATGACCATATTCTTGAAATTTTTACGACCATGCTTTCTCTTATTGTTGTTGGAGAATTTCATGCGATCAACTAATGCAGTCTTCAAGAGGTCTTATTAACCGTTTCCTGTATTATGAAGCATGCATATTCCATGTGTTTAATATTAAATCACGTCAAGGTATTCATTCGTTTTGATTTTGCCGTTATTATTTCCTTTATCGATGTGCATAAATGTTGCAACATTAATATCCAGGACACTGTTTACTCTCATATTTACATTAAGATGCCGAAAGCAGTGCAATATTTCGACAATAATGCTCTCGGTTAAAGTACAAATTACTTTGTATTATAATCAAACCACTGAGCGCAGAAAATAGTATGTTGATATGGAATCTTTTATCAATGTTGACATCTTTTCTTACTGTGATAAAGGATTATATATTCCCTCACCGTCCATTATCCAATTTAGCTCTCTAGGGACACTATAATGGAGAGAAGTCTTTCATATGTATCAAGTCAGGCCTTGATTACTGTGTATCGTTTATAAGATTATGTTATACCAATGAACAGTTTCTCCCGAGGGTCCTTGGGAATTCAGTATGGTTGTCAGTAATATTCTAGGATGCATATATCAAAGAACCAGTACACCGAATAAACATTTTAGACAAAATACTCACTTCAAATATGCCTTGCATAGTCGATGTTTCAAACATGCTAGTAACTCTTACTTGTTTTTTCGACTTTTTATTCTTCCGGAATGAATAGCGTATATTCGCCGATTTGCATGTCCGTCCGTAATTCCGGAGCGATTTCTCCATAACCATTGCACCAAATCTAATGCAACTTACCATGTGGACTCACTATTATATAATGTCGATGTGCTTGTTCCTGTTTATGGATTCGAGGCCTCGTGAAGGGAAAACAGGACTTGGTGTGAAAAACCGTTTTTCTCTAATTTCGCTTGGTCTAATGGTCAGAATTTGATGAAATTGTTTCCAACTTTGAAGCCGTGTCTATTGTGGACTTCAAAACTAGGCCTTTTTGGAATTGGCTAACACTGGTAAATTGAATGTAGCTAATTCCGGTACTTACACATGACCATTAATCAAACATAAAACACATATATATTGCATCATCAAGTGTCTCTGGTTTTCCAATGTCGTCAAATACAACATATAATTTGGCTTTTCCGAATTCTGTTTAATTTTTGGTCTGATTGAACCAGAAAAACGAGAGTAATGTGCCCTTGAATTTAACAAAATTGCCGTTTTTGACTGTTTTGACCTTATTTACACTCTAGAATCTACAATTATTGACCAATCAAGACAAAACTTGGACACAATGTAGGAGACCATAAGATCTCGAATGAGTTTGATTTTGATCTAATTGGACCAGACAGACGAGAGTTATGTACCCTTGAATTTTACAAAATTGATATTTTCGGTTGTCTTCGACCTTGTTTACACTCTAGAATCTTCAATTTTTGATCAATCGAGACAAAACCTAGACACATTATTGGGGACCATAAGATTACGGATGAGTTCGATTTTCAGCCTGATCTGTTCAAAAAGTTGAGAGTTATGCGCCCTTGAATTTGACAAAATTGCAGTTTTTGACTGTTTTCGACCTTGTTTACACTCTAGAATCTACAATAATTGTTGATCAACCAAGACAACACTTTGACACTATACGGCTGATTCTAAGACCTTGCATGAATTTGAATTTTACTCCAATCGAACGAGAAATTGGCCAGTCATGCGTGTGCCTTTGAATCTGACAAAATTGCTGTTTCGACTCTAACAACCACAAATAATGAACAATCAAGACTAAATTTGGATTATGATGTTAATAGTAATAAGATCTTGGATTGGTGAATTTTAGAATAATCAGAATAGAGTTTGCTCTGTTATCTGCCTTTAAAATTTTACTCTTACAACCTCAAATAGTGACTAATCAAGACAAAACTTGACACAATGTTATTGGCCATAAATTTGTTTGCAGTCTTAAAGTCTTAAATATCAATTGAATTGAACAAAAGCGTGACTCATATCATTTTGGTTCAGGTGAGCGATATAGGACCATCATGGTCCTCTTGATTATTATTATTATTTCCTTGCTACACTGGGCATAAATCGTATCTCTACTTCAATCATTTTGTCGTGTGAAACGGCTTTTAAATTTTCTGTGGGTTTGGAAAGCGTTCTATTCCCCATTATAGGACAAAATACATTACATCTATAAACCAAGCTTTGTCACATTTGTATTCCATGGCGAATGCATCCCCTGTTTTTCCGTGACAACTTAATTCTTATTGATGGTTTGACCTCCGTATTCGATCACAAGAAAAAGTCAGGATGGTTGCTAAGATAAAATAGAAATCAGTCGGGGTTCCTATTTTTATTTTAGCTCGCAATTCTGGCAAGCCAATCGCAGTTAATGGTTTCTTTGATGCGAAATCGAGCAAACATCAACTTGGGTATTTGAATTTAATCTGAAATTACATTTCGATGATTCAATATCAAGTATTTTAATTATGGAATAAATGATGAAAGGAATGTTTATATCCAAATATTGTTGACACTTTACTAACAATTTATATGTTTTTACTCATAAATGCCTGGTTGACAGAAATGAGTTTAAAGCGACTTTCAAATATTTGTCCGTAATATTCATGTGTTACATCGTCCACCTAACTGTTGCATCTCAAACATGAACAATTAACCCTTTCCCAAACGACAGAAATTTAGGATGGTCAAAAGTGAGGCGACATTATAGATGTTAAATGTTAAAGTGTAGAAATATGAATAAAATAGTACTCAAACATTGAGGCAAAAGAGAAAACGCTGATTAGCAGCATTTTGACTTTTGACTCAATGTTTTGTCAGGTAGCCTACGTCCTGTTTAGTTTAGGAAAGTATTAATCCATGAATAGAAGATGTATGGCTTTAGATAATACTAGTAGACAGAGAAATCTGCCGAGTAGCATACGAGTATCACAATATGTGATAAATGGATAATGATGCTTTTGCCGATGGTAATAAACGAAAATTATGTTGATGTTAGCGAACGTGAAAATGTTGATAATGATCTCTTTCCAAAGAGAAAACCTGTTTTGACGCCCATTATAGATACAAGCTAGAGAGACCGTTGAAACAAAAGAAAACAATCGTGACATGTTTGACAAGGACCTTTCCAAAGACCTAGACATCCTTTATTACTCTAAATACATGATACATGAGTAAATATGAGGCAATAAAAATCAATTATTTCAATTACAGCTGGTTAATTTTCTCATAAAACCTTGTTTTTAAGGGTGTCCAAAGTGCAATTGTCTGCCAATGTCAGCGCTTTATATCGTTGTCGGTGTAAAATCCGTTGTGTACTAACCAGCTATTTGCTCTAACTAAAGAAAAATCGTCTTGGAAAAAATCGGTTGGACACTTTGATTTCTTAGAGTAATTTATCATGCAATGAAGGCACTCGACATGCAGGCTTGTTATCACACAACATAAAGCTAGGGTCAGCGAACTCCAACTTATTATTGAGGACTTAGAGTAATCTTGTTACCAGACAGCAACACCTGAGAATGCAAGTAACTCATAGTAAACTGATTTAGTTACCAAACAAATTTAGATATATTGTTTCAAATATCATAAAAAAATTCTTTTCTTTTTCTTAGAAAATCTTGTAATGTAACTTACAAATATTCTGCAAGGTCAGCTCATGTTTATCAATTTGGAATGGAACAAGTAATTTGGTGTCACAACAGATACTGCATTATTCCTCTGAAAGTAATTTCTTTCTTATTTTCCCAGCTATTCGACATTATGTACAAAATATTGTGTTTCTGTTGGTCATTAAGGCGTCCAGGGACCACTTTGTCATTCACAGACCAATATAATCTTAAATATTCAATACACTGTGCAGTATTTTGCCGTAACGCTTTTTGATAATCAGCCATGCTGCATCAAAAATGTTATATGCCCAATAGTGCGAAAATTTCTAGAATTGAAATGTATTATTCTGAAAACATTAAATTCCACAAGGTATCGGAATGACTAAATTTATAGTATTATTTTTTAGCTCCACTACCCGACGGCCAGCGAGCTACATGCATTGTCATGGCGTTGTGTCCATGTATGTCCGTCTGTGCCTGCGCCTGTCCGTGCGTCCGTAATCTGTACCTTTGAAAACTTCCTCTAAAACGTAATTGTTCATTGAGTGTTTCTCTTTTCAAATTGTGCAAGAATTTTTGATTGATCCATAAACTAGGTCACTAGGTCAAGTCACTAGGTACTCTCTTAAGAACAGAGCACATTCTCTCTTCATTCCATTATGATATAATGATGCTCTGTTCCCGCGGGGTCATTTCACGTCTAATCTCGGGGCCTTGGCGGGATTTCGGTATCCAATCGTTGGCTTTACACAACAAAACAATTTAAAAAGCAGATACAAACTTTCATTGGCTGACGCTTCAAATTACCGGCTTCAGCCAAAAATAGAACCGACGCAATGTATACGTAAACAAACAAGATAAAACTGAATGATTTTGATTCGATAATTCAAATGTTACCGGCTTCAGCCAAAAATAGAAGCGACGTAATGTATACGTAATGATCATGCAAGATAAAACTGAATGATTTTGATTCGATAATTCAAATGATGTGCTATAATTAGATTATGACGACCAAATAGGCTGTGTGTGTACCAAAAAACGACAGAGGTCATATTTGACGGTTAATCAATATACCTCGGCTTTGGAGAGTAGTCACTAGGTTAAATCACAGATCCAATCAACCTGAAATATGGGGAGAATGATTGTCTTCGTAAAATATTTGATTGTAATGAAATTTGATCAACTGGCTCCTTAAACTAGGTAATTGGGTTAAATGTAAGAAAAAGCTTGTATGCTTTCTAGAGCCTACATTTTTTACTATAAACCTGACATTTGTCAGAATGATTACATAATAGAGCCAGGATCTGGAAAAACGTCCTTTAAAGCTTTTGAGCCCGACATGGTTCCAGATCAGCTGCGTATACACACAGTCTGATCAGGAACCATGTCGTTCTCTAACAGCTTGTTCATGACGTGTAGCAACCATATGTGAGTAACATGAATCTCGATCAGACTGCACCTAGGCACAGGATTATATTGAAACATGAAAATCACAAAAGTTATAAGGGACCTTTTTCCAGATCCTGGCTCATATATATTATATTCTTCATCCCACAATACAATATGATAAAGAATTCAAGAAAGTCTGCTTAGATGAGCAATTAAGGACCACTGTTGCCCTCTTGTTGAAGAATATTTGTGGATTTTTGATTTGCCAAGAAATGGGAACGTGATAGAGGGTGGGGCTTATCAGACTTTAAAAGATGTTAGTATGTTCTATTTAAATCAACTTTGAGGCAATGTACACCAAACCGTTGTAGCAGGACGGGGGTTCATATCGCACTTTGAGAAACCGTATCGTCGTAAAGTGGGTTGCAACAGGGTTGGCCTTATCACAATCAGACAAATCATGAAATAATTTTTAAAAATGGGCCATTAGGCAAGTTTGGAACCAATTTAATAGGGCATTTTCTCGGTTGACCATTTTCAATGTTCATGAATTTTTAATTGTCAGAAAATTGGAGTATGGCAGGTCTGGACTTCTTGAAGTAATTCCTCAATTGAAGCCCTAGTTTAGCGATAAGGTACTCTTGAACCTTTTGTTCTTTTCATTGTAACACGTGTTTGTTTATATCTATTACTAAACAGATTTATAAAATATATAGGTATTATGAAGTTTTTTACCAGATAGAAATCATTGCAAGTATCGCAGACGTTTCATTGTCATAACTCCATCATTAGTCCATGCTAGACAGGAGCCCCTGCAGGCAGGGACGACAATATGTTTAATTATGAAGGCACGTCTTATATTTCATAAAATAATTAATATTAACGGATCATTTACAGTACATAATGTTTACAATTATTGCTTTAAGGTATATTGGGATGTAGATCTTAAAATTTATCAATAGTGATAACAATAAGGTGAATGTTGATACAATTGATACGTTCGAAATATTTTCAAATGTTAATTTTAAATTGTGAAATATGTGTTCATCATTTTGCATAACTTTTCATCTGCTTCGTTTTTAACCTATTACAGTGGCTTCTGGTCACAGGGAAGAACAATCCAAACCCCCAGTGACGACTTATTTAAGGCTATTTGAATACATAATTTATAAATATTGTATCTAAAATAGACACAAGACATTACCTTTATAGCATACAATATATCTTCTGATATACTCACTTATCTTTATGCATTCTTGGAAACATCTGGGTCGGTAAGATACACATTTCATTGATATCTACTTGAATGTATTGTCATTTGTGTAGATGCTCTGAGAATCTAACATAATGAACCTTTAAATAAGCACATAAACGACGAATCCTTATAAATCATAAGTCCATGGAGCTTCGGAGTTTTCGTTTCTAGTGACGCAATCCCAGTTAACTGGGACAATTGACTATTTGTTTTTTTCGATTTTTTTCATTTAATCATACACTCATTCTGGACAAATTTTCTTCATGGATCACATCTTCTGCACAAATTTCTCTTGTTTTGTCAGTTGGGCCTGCTTAGTTTTGGATTTATAGACTGTTAATTGATCAAATGTGTGCATAAAAAGTATGTGTTTTAAAAAGACCCCTTTATGAAATGCGTGTCTAATTTGACATTAAGTAATGCCCAAATTCGATACATTTTGATGAGTATTTGTGTGTAAATTGTGAATCAATTGACAATATGGCTGAAAATAGCGAATTGTACCGATGAGAATGAAAATACAGAAAGGCCATCCTTGTACATTTCCTTTATTTTAGAACGTTGACTACTTCCAACTCTTCTAAAATGCACCAAGCAACCTTTAATTTTCTCTCGAATTGTTTAATAAAAGCAATGAGTTATTCCCTTAATCGATATACGGAAATGGAAAATCAATGACTTATAACAAATCAACAATAGTTTAAAACTGGTCTGTCCCGAACGTAACTAAAGCTTGTCCCGTACGTAATACGCTTTCTTTTCTGTAACATCACAGCCTCTGCATAATTACCGTTTCAATCAAATAACAATATTATAAGGCAATATCCATTTGCCAGACACTTTGTCAAACAAAAGTATAAGAAACGAATAAATGAAAATAGATACAACCCTTTAAGCCATCTGGGTGTGTTGTTTTACCAATTAAAACTTCCTAGCCAAATAAATTCCAATTTATAAAAGTTAGGATATTCGTATTGTTATGACACATGAAGTATGTGTAATAACATCTTAATTGAAGTAAAATATTATCCAAAATTTGCTGGACATCCTTAACTCTGATGGATCCAATATACGAAAACGAACGGGACACTTTTTATAAAGGTAAGAGACGCTGAAATAAACTATTTTAACGCATTAATCTAATGCAATGTATATGGGTATGAATATACTCCTATATATCAACAAAAAGGCGGAATATTTTGTGGAACCTTCCTAAACATTGTAAAAATAGTATCAATTGAGCGTAATTATAATACCATAACGTGCGAGACTAGTACGAGTACGTGTACGGTCTATCATGTGCATTAAAAGTCTATTTTGCTTAAACTGGCGTCCTTAAGGAACCAAAAACACATAAATAAAACAAAGGAAACGTTCCATTTCAGCAATTAAAAAAACTGAAAACTAAAAACTGTCTCGAACTTTATGGACTCGTACGTCATTTTTTAATGTGTACTCAACTTTATTTGGCCTGCCGTATCAATGCTCTTAAAGTAATCGGCATAATTCTTTTTGTCATATTTGAAGACACATCCAATGGTGATGTTACGAATTAAACTATTTACAGTTACACATTGTTAACTACAGCTACTTTAGTTCTTGCCTCGTACGTTACGGGGTTAAAATTACGGTTAATTGTTTAAAAATGATGTTGATTTTTTAAAAATATTGACTAAGGTATATCAAAACACGACTTCATTTTGATAATATATATTTATACTTATGTACATTACGCTAGATTAATGCATTAAATGTAGGTTTATGTCAGTGTTTCTTACCTTTAAAGATAGTGTCCCGTACGTTTTTGAATTTTGGAGACAGGGAATCGAGGCTGTTCTACAAATATTGGTTTACATTTTTTATCTAAATCTTAGTATCGTTTTGGAGCTCTGTGTTTTCTGTACAAGATTTGGACAGTCCTGTTAGGATAATTTATTGTTGAAATTGACATTTTTGGTTTGAAAGTTGGAATTTATATGCGGAGACATCGGTTTTTCGTACCCCTAGTTTGATTGCCACATGATTTTCATAAGAAATGAAGTTCTTACATGCGTAAATTATAGATAAATATTTTAGTTATAGATGTTGGATGAAAATAAATGTGGTAGGCATTTATATAATGTTGACAATTTGCAGTTAGTACATCTTAAAGGTCGAAGACATCAAGTGTCCCCTTTAATTGGGATTGCGTCTTAAGACACATCTATTTGTAGATGATATTTCCAATGAACACCAATAAGTCAAACAACATCTGAACAAATGTAGTGTCGTGCGGATGAATACATTCGTGAATCTCTTTCTCCACTAAACACAATAAAGGCGTGTCGTGTTTAGATTAGGTTTTTGTACATCGCTATTGCAAGATGATAGAGAAAAAGACACATAAATTACCACAGATATCGATCTTTAAATCGACTAATAAGAAGTTCAATGTCATGGTTAGATTGGGGGTTTCCTTCAAAACTCCGTAACCATAGCTGAAAACAAGCTGCAGTCACTAGGCGATGATATATATTTCTTTATATTGTCCACAGTTTATCATAATTGTGTTGGGGAATAGCTTGCGACCCACAAATGCAGTTTTTAATAGCTCTAATTAATCCACTCCCAAATGATGAAGCGTAAATATTCTAAATGTTTTATATCGAATCACTTTCATATGTATCAAGTCAGGCCGTGATTACTGTGTATCGTTTATAAGATTATAAATACCAATCAACCGTTTCTCCCGAGGGTCCTTATAGAATGTGTTGTGGACGTCATTAATATTCTAGGATGCATAATTCAGAAAACCAGAACACCAGATTAACGTTTTGGATAAAGATACTCACTTCAACTGTTACTTTTCAATTGCATAGTCGACTTTTCAAACATGCCAGCAACTCTAAGTTGATGTTTAATGTTGGTGACTTTTCTTGTGGTCGCTCGCACTTGAGCAGAACCAAAATGCGAACTTTATCGTCGGTTAATTGTTCTTGATATGGACCTTATACTATGACCTACATAAAATAGCAGTCGATATGATTATACATTATATATCGTCGTATATATGCAATCGTTTTCACAATAATGTAAAATATATAAAGTAGACGTGTAAATCATAAGTTGTTGTGCCAAGGGAGAAATTTATTGGAGACACCTCTACCCACTACTAAAATTGAAATGGGACCATGGAAATAAATTGGGACAACCTGAAACAACATTTCTTACCAGTTACTAATTTGACGTCAATACATTTTTCTGCTCCTGCTTCCACAACTTTAGTGCTAATAGGCCTATACATGACTTGATTGCCACCATTGGTTTCATCTTGATGCCATGTTTTTCATTAAATGAGCGATCTATAGCAAGGTCCATGTCATGTTTTGCACGCAATCCCAGAACTGCACGTTTATGATTATGTCTGGTCTTGTTAGTGTATATGTGTCAAATGGACCAAATATTAGCTTTTATTCTAAACAAGTCTCGTATTTCAGGTTGCCACCAGACTCGTGCAATCATGGTCGTTTTACCAACAATATCTTGTAGAAATGTGTTCCTTTGTGTTTATTCGTCTCCGAGGAAGAAGAATATGGTTTAGGTATTTAGCCGTCTGTTTTGGCATACGGACACGGCAAATGATCAGGCGTTTAGAAGCCTTTTTCAGTACATAAAATTCGCTTTTGTAGCATACGGCGTTCGCGCAAATAGATATACATGTATCTTGGCAAAGGTAATCGGACTCTATAAACAGTTCCCAAATAAATAATATTTCAAGACAAAAAAAAAAAAAAAAAAAAAAAAAAAACAGTGTTGCGTTCGCGATCTCTCATTTCATCGATGGACCTTTATCGGGCATGTTTACGAAACTCTACTACATGTTGCTTAGAGTCGCAATATAAGCCCGTCACGAATCAATGTTCGTCGGCAAAATCCGTTAGTTTTATCAAGCCATGAACAATTATCTCGTTTTGAACCAGTCCACATTTTTGTCAACTAGAAAAAGGTTTAAAGTGATTTTGTGTCGAATCAGATGCTATATTACTCCTCTGGTAGTAATTTATTTCTTATTATCCAAATTATACCACACTCTGTACGTAAATAATTACTTTCTGTAGAACATTAAGGTATCCGGGGACCACTTAGTCATTCATAGTCCAGTGGATTTTTCAATGAAAGGTTAAATGCACGAGCTGAATCACAGTTACATTAGCACGGTTCGTGTTGTTAAGATATACTTTATATATTATAATTGATACATGAGAATTAAATGGGAAAAAATCAGGTATTTGCCGAATACATTTACTTAACCCGTTACCAAACAACAAAATTTTAGTTTGATCCACTTCGAAAACAGCCACAAATGACAAAATGGATGTTTTTAAAGATAGGATTTGTGTAAAATATGTCACAGAAAATATTGATACAAAAGGAGAAACTGCTGGTTATCAGCAGTTTCTTCTTTTGTTTCAATGTTTTCCCAAGCATTTTCTATTAGGGACGTCAAAACCAGGGTTTGTTTGGGAAAGGGTTAAAATCACCATGGCTAATACAAATCTAGAGAATGTATTCAATAATATCCGATTTTATTTAGTTTTCTGTGGGTTTTCGACACATATGTATGCTCATCACTCTTGTCTTCTATATACGAATGTGCAATAGCTACAAAACAGAAAACCCCTCTACGAGAAAACGTCTGGTTTTGTTTTCATGGACCTTTTCCGAAATTATTAAAGCATATGAAAAACATGCTCAATAACTACTTGCCTGAATATTCTCATAAATAGTATATCGTTTACAAATTCTATATATTCCAACAATAGATTTGTTGTCTGCAGCAGCTTTCGTATTTGCTTTAAACTTGTCATTTGTTTGGAATGGATCTCACATTTATCTATTATTAGAGGCAAAATGTTTCTGAATTGTATGAGAGGTTGTTAACCAGAAACTATGTGTACAATTATCGCAGATCTTGCAGACAGTCTATTGTCACAACTTGATCATTTAGTTTATACAAGGCAGATCCTGCAGACGTTCGAGACAATAAATATACCTATAAACACACGTCGTATATTCCATGTGCTATTATAAAGAGAACATTTACCGTCTAACGCTCCATAACAGTATTGTATGCGCATTTACATTGTGTAAAATATTGCAGCCCATAAACCTCATATGTTAACCATAGACAATATGCTTTACATTAAAAATATGCATGAAGCAGTATTCAACACAGACTTTAACCCTGGAGCTAAGTTACACACATGTCATAATAAATCAGATACTGAGGGCCTCTATAAAACGTCTACTTTTCAAAACAGTTCTGACTCCCCTAGATCCTTTTGTAAGAGCGGAAGTTAAAAATATAGTTTCATCGGCTTTTTTCACCTGCACAGATTAGGGCCGAAACGGGTACAAAATTTCTACCTGGGTACCCTTCTAAGAATTTCCCTCCTCTACCCGCTCGAATGGATAATTAATGAATTTAGATGGCCCTATCCAATTATGGTATAGGAGCAATCCACCAATGGGAACATGAAGGAGAGTTGACTCGGCCGAGTCAACTCGCCTGCATGTTTTCATTGGTGGTTTTCCAAATGAATCCCCCTATATATTGTGATCCTTGACAACGTGCTACACACTAGTGTCGTCATTGCGTAAGTCATTGCGTTTTGACTGTCTAGATTAATTATGTTAAATTATCAATACACGTTTTAAGCCATATTTAACAATCGGTTAACGGGTAATAAATCTGTACCCTGGTACTAAAAATTTTGTACCCTACCCATGGGCAACCGTGTAATCGTTTCAGCCCTACTATGTATACCATCTTCACCAGTACCTTGAACATACCCACGATTATGTACCTACGTTCGCGCAAACAGATACATCTTGGCAAAGGTAATCGGACTCTATAATAAATAATATTTAAAGACAAAAACCCAGTGTTGCGTTCGCGATCTCGCATTTCATCGATGGACCTTTATTGGGCATTTTTACGAAACTCTACTACATGTTGCATATAGAGTCGCTATATAAGCTCGTCACGAATCAATGTTCGTCGGCAAAATCTGTTAGTTTTATCAAGCCATGAACAATGACCTTGTTTTGAACCAGTCCACATTTTTGTCAACTAGAAAAAGGTTTAAAGTGATTTTTGTCGAATCAGATGCTATATTACTCCTCTGGTAGTATTTTATTTCTTATTATCCAAATTATACCACACTCTGTACGTAAATAATTACTTTCTGTAGAACATTAAGATGTCCGGGGACCTCTTTGTCATTCATAGCCCAATGGATTTTAAATGCACGAGCTGAATCACAGTTACATTAGCATGGTTCGTGTTGTTAATATATACTTTTATAATTGGTACATTTTTCGCAATGTCCTGTGCTTTCGGAAGTAAAGGGGAAAACAATCAGATATTTGCCTAATACATTTACTTAACCCTTTCCCAATCAAGACATGGTTTTGACGTCCCTAATAGAAAATGCTTGGGAAAACATTGAAACAAAAGAAGAAACTGCTGACAACCAGCAGTTTCTCCTTTTGTCTCAATATTTTCTATGCCATATTTTACACAATTCCTTTCTTTAATAACTTCAATTTTGTCATTTTTGGCAGTTTTTGAAGTGGATCACCCTAAGTGTTTGTCGTTTGGGAAAGGGTTAAAATCATCATGGCTAATACAAATCTAGCGAATGTATTCAATAATATCCGATTTTATTTATTTTTCTGCGGGTTTTCGACACATTTGTATGCACATCACTCTTGTCTTGTATATACGAATGTACAAAAGCTACAAAACAGAAAATCCCTCTACGAGAAAACGTCTGGTATTGTTTTCATGGACCTTTTCCGAAATTATTAAAGCATATGAAAAACATTCTCAATAACTACTTGCCTGAATATTTTCATAAATAGTATATCGTATACAAATTCTGTATATTCCAACAATAGATTTGTTGTCTGCAGCAGCTTTCCTATTTGCTTTAAAATTGTGATTTGTTTGAAATAGATTTGAGCCGGGACCTGGAAAAAACGTCCCTTATAGTATCTTTAGAAAACTGAGTTTCAAAATCGGCCTGTTGTCATATATAGTACAATATGCATCCATGATGCTCTCTTTAAATTACTACAGGTCACGAAGAAGCTATTAGAGAACAACATGGATCCTGGTCAGACTGTGCGTATGCACAGGCTGATCTGGATCTATGTTGGGCTCTAAAGCCTTAAGAAACATTTTTTCCAGATCCTGGCTCATTTTCATTTTTATCTATTATTGGAGGCAAAATATTTCTGAATTGTGTAAGAGGTTATTAACCAGAAACTATGTGTACAATTATCGCAGATCTTGCAGACAGTCTATTGTCACAACTTGATCATTTAGTTTATACAAGGCAGACCCTGCAGACGTTCGAGACAATAAATATACCCATAAACACACGTTGTATATTCCGTGTGCTATAATAAAGAGAACATTTACCGTCTAACCCTCCATAACAGTATATACTTCATATGTTAACCAAAGATTATAATGCTTCACATGGTAAAAATAGGCATGAAACATCATTCAACACAACACTGGAGCTAAGTTTCACACATGTCATTGTAAGTCGGATACTGAGGGCCTCTATGAAACGTCAACTTTTCAAAATATTTTGGACACCCCTAGACCCTCTTGTAGGAGCAGAAGTTACAGATATGTGACCCGTCGCGCTAAAAGGGACCTTATCGGATGTGTGAAAAATATCGACCCTAGTCAGTCTGCGCAGTCCGCGCAGCCAGACTAGGGCCGACACTTTTCACTTGTATGTAATTTTTTAAATCTTGAGTGTTTTCGCTATCTTACTATTTGTTCATTTATTCGCATACAGTATCTGGTTTACCTGTGCTGACTCTGACATGTTTTTCAAAATTTGGATTTTTATAGTTCGGATAAGGTCCCTTTTAGTGTGACGGGTCACATATACTCTCATCGGCCTTTTCGCCTCTGTGGATACCATCTTCACCAGTACTTTGAACATACCCACGGTCATATAGCTATTGGACCGTTTGGATGAAACAGTTTGAAATAAACACTAACACTGGTGGTGAACTAAAACAATTTTCGCTACAACAAGGTATAGATATTTTGCGTTTAAATGTGAGTTTATAGATTTTTTTAATGACAATGAACTTGTTCTAAAAACAGACCGGGTTTACCGTTTAGTATTGACAAACTGTCGGTGTTGTTTTAAAATCTCGTAACTACGGCTTAGATAAAGCGGTAGTTACGATATTTCATAACAACACCGACGGAATGCATTGATCGCGAAAAAACGTCCCTCGCTTTGGCCAAGTTCCCCAGCAGTGACTAAGGTCAGACAATGAATCCCTCGTTTATTGACATCTGTGTATATTCTTAAAAACTCGTATGATGCCATTCTCCCGGCAGAGTGATCGTTCGTTGCTCTTCACAAATAATTTCTACAAGGGGCTATCTCGACTAGAGTCCACGAATCGTGGTCTACCGAAGGATAACGTCTTAAATTACCGTGTAACTGTTTCATTCTTGTATTATACATGTACATTAGAGAAAGAACATATGTGACCCGTCGCGCTAAAAGGGACCTTATCGGGTGTGCGAAAAATATTGACCCTACTCAGTCTGCGCAGTCCGCGCAGCCAGACTAGTTCCGACACTTTTCACGTTTATGTAAATTTCTAAATCCGGAATTGTTTCCCTATCTTACTATATGTTCATTTTTCGCATACGGGATCTGGTTGACCTGTACCGAGTCTGACAAGTTTGTCAAAATTTGGATTTTTGGAGTTTAGATAAGGTCCCTTTTAGCGTGACGGGTCACATATCATTTTGTTTGCATCAGAAGTCCTCTCAAAGTAAAGTATTGATGGAATTAAAATGAGGCTATTTTTTTCAAACCTCATATAGTTCCTATAGTTATTTTTCATATCCTTCCACAGCCCTAGACAGAGGCGAAATGAAAGGGCCTCTGTGGAAGAGAGTAATTTAATGCAAATGGCCCATTTTGGATACCTAGCACTTATCATCATTAAGGGAGCCTCTTAAAAGCAATAGGATATGTCTGATATAGTCGTCTGGTGAGGTGTTAATGGCGGGATGATTTATGACGTCTGCCGTTAGTCTTTTACTGCAGATAAATGCTATACTAACCAGTTATTTATCAGAAACGATTTATTACGACCTTCATCAAGGCGGGTATCACGTGACATAACATCACGGACACTTATCACATAAATCACACCATTCGGTCGTGTATCACAATATATTGATGGAAAGAGAAAATGACAGCTGAGGCGTCTGTTTCATGTGACTGCTCGACGTAACGATTCTTTCAACATACGCCGATGTCGGTGTACTGCTGATTGGCGAAAAATGTACCGGAAACGTGGACACGTCGGTGCCGCCGATTTTCATGTGAAAGCCGAATATAATGCATTACTAGATTGTTGAATGCTACAAATTTCTTAGATGTTATTTACATTGGGTCATTAATCAAACACACATATTGAATGTCTTTAACAATACTCCGTGCAAGAACATGGAAGGTTCTTTCTGCCTAGTTTGTAAGATTTTAATCACGATTCTGTGACGCTCGCGACACACGGGCGCCAACGGTGACAATTTGCTTGTGTTATCTCCTCTCCAAGTATCCCCTCTCCAAGAAAAAAAATCTTGTCTTTCAACTTGCCCAATTTGAGAAATGTTGAAGAAGATTCCGATTTTCTAGTTTCTTAAACCTTTCCTTACCATAACCGGTTTTTAGGTTCCCATAGTAAATATCCAGGGAACATCACAAAATGCGGATAACCAGTATCCCCCTCCCCTTACAGTGTTCAATCTAGAGGGTGTCATAGCTAAATTGACCCCCTAAAATCCAAAATGACCGCCTCAAGAACCAAGGCTGGGCCAAAAATGGCACAATTTTCTTAATACATTATGAACTCATATCTTAAAGGAGCCCATGGTAGGTTGTTAGACATAGAAACATATTATAATCAAGAAACATCGTATGGAATTGTCAACCGGCATAGCTAGATTACTTCTGTTCAAGAAAATTTAAAATAACGTTAACTTGGTCCTTCTTAATCAAGTATGCATGTCTATAATTACCCTACCCGCACGTTATATTTATAATAAGATTTATGGGAACTTGAACTTGATAAAACCTTGTTCCAGCGCATAAAGTTCTTTCTTTTTAATAATGCGATGCACCACACAGCAATGTAAACACTGACTGTCCCCATGTTGCTCTTATCCCCCAAGAGCCTGGTATGTTCCCGTATAAACACCGTGTCCAATCGTTACCGGGGGATGTGGTTTTCGTAACGCTGAAAGCGTGGTGTATAACGCCGGTTTGTGGTGCAAAACAGAGGCAGGACACCACCAAGGTAGGAAAATTGAAAAATTGAATCGATGAAGTTTTTTCTTTGGGAATGAGACTAGGCCGAGGCTCATCTCAAATGATTTCTTGACCCCTAGTAATGTCTGTTTTCTTCGAGAAAGTAGCAGTTTTCTCTTTCATTCCGTGAATGTAAGGCATTTCAGGCGAGATCAACTCAGCTTGCCCGTAAAATATGAATTATATACAAGCATAACCAGTTATGAACCCTAAAAAAGCATGCACTTCGTACTTACACATGTATTGCACAAAATCACATTGAGGTTTGCATCCTCTGCATCTTACAGAAGCCATGGAAACGACTTTTATTTTCATTTACAAGTAACAATGGTGGACGTGGTGCACACAAAAAAATATTTTGTAACGTATGTGGCATGGTGATTTTAAAGCTTTGCGTTTTTCCTTATTTAAGCAGGCCTAGCAGATATAGTGACACTTTCCCTTACTTCAGATGCAACACACGAACTATTCGAATGATCCTAGCAATTGTGCAATAGTTTTGTGTAAAGAATATGTGTTTTTTCGACATCAGCAATTATAAACCCTATAAACCGGATTGTATAATGGATTTAGAAATTGTGCAACCCGAACGTTACATTTAAGGCGTACAAAATACAACTTAGGCTAACTGTCAATATAGGGTTAATTCACGTTTTTGAGGTCGTTAACATTAGCAGAGGCCCAAGAAATATGTTAACGGCCGAGTGCGAAGCACGAGGGTTGTTTACGTAATTTGCGGGCCTCTGCGGATGTTAACGGCCGAAAAATACGTGAATTGACGCTATTATTGCATAAAAAAAACTATAAAATTCCAATGAATACTTACCCCAAAGCCATTGATATGTGCGAAAAATGAACCGAGGCGAGATAAGAAAATGTCCGCCAATGTTGTTTTGTTCTGATAAATCTTCCGAGAATATTTTGTTATGCGTGACGTCGAAAAAACCTCAGTTGTTGAAAGCGGCGTTAAAATCCCACACTATCAATCAATTAGGTCCTTTCACTTATGTTTTAGTCTGTACCCGCAGAACACACTTCCGGAGGCAAAAAATGGGTTTGTTGGAAATCAACATTGTATACATGAAAATTGTTACTAAAAATAGTCCCAAATCGGCATTTTCAAAACGAGGCTCCCTAAATATACGGAGAAAACAATGACGACAGCGATAAAGAGCACGTGCATTCAACATGCAGCGATAAAGCGAAGTTTAAAGTGGAACAAAAACTCTGAAATTGAATGTATTCGTTAAAAGCCGGTAAGATGGTTATTTCATTGGATTTACAGTCAATCGTTCCCAGTTTCATCATTGTTGATTTCGTATGCACGCCATGCTTTGGGTTCGAGAGTATCGTTAACTAAAACGCTTTGGGTTCGAGAGTATTGTTACCAAAACGCTTTGGAATTGAGTGTAGTGTTACTAAAAATAACAAATACTAAACGTTTGAGCGGCGTTTTAAGACTCCAAGGACGACTTCCGGAGGCTGTTGTGTGCGGGGGGGGGGGTCTTAGATGAAATGACCTAATTAATGTTAACCAGGTAACATGCAACTTCCAACACTGCAAAAACGTTACTGTTCTGACCCATTGCTTGTAGTAGGCCTATACAGGTATAACAACTATTCACTTTCGTCTGCACTTAGATATTTTTAATTTTACGCAAGTCCACTTTCCCAGCCTCATTCATTGTAACATTGGCTATGATCAGACTATACGTTCTATCTGTGGGATAAGTAACAATACACTCAATCCCAAAGCGTTCTGGTAACAATACTCTCGAACCCAAAGCGTTTTAGTTAACGATACTCTCGAACCCAAAGCATGGCGTGCATACGAAATCCATAATGAAACTGGGAACGATTGACTGTAAATTAACGAATACATTCAATTCAGAGTTTTTGATCCACTTTAAACTTCGCTTTATCGCTGCATGTTGAATGCACGTGCTCTTTATCGCTGTCGTCATTGTTTTCTCCGCATATTTAGGGAGCCTCGTTTTGAAAATGCCGATTTGGGACTATTTTTAGTAACAATTTTCGTGTATACAATGTTGATTTCCCATAAACCCATTTTTTGCCTCCGGAAGTGTGTTCTGCCGGTACAGACTAAAACATAAGTGAAAGGACCTAATTGATTGATAGTGTGGGATTTTAACGCCGCTTTCAACAACTGAGGTTTTTTCGTCGTCACGCATTACAAAATATTCTCGGAAGATTTATCAGAACAAAACAACATTGGCGGACATTTTCTTATCTCACCTCGGTTCATTTTTCGCACATATCAATGGCTTTGGGATAAGTATTCGTTGGAATTTTATAGTTTTTATGCAATAATAGCGTCAATTCACGTATTTTTCGGCCGTTAACATCCGCAGAGTCCCGCAAATTACGTAAACAACCCTCGTGCTTCGCACTCGGTCGTTAACATATTTCTTGGTCCTCTGCGAATGTTAACGACCTCAAAAACGTGAATTAACCCTATATTGACAGATAAGTTGTATTTTGTACGCCTTAACTCATTACCACACATTGACGCCTTTTGACACCCCACAAGATAAAAGCTTTGAAAAACATTGTGGTAAATGAAGAAATTGCTTGTGACAAGCAATTTCTTCATTTCCCACAATGTTTTCTACCTCAAAAGACCAACAATTTGTAAAATTCATTCACTCGAATTTGTCGTCTGTACCTTCTTTGAATTTGGACCAGACTAAAATTTTGCCGTATGGTAATGGGTTAAATGTAACGTTCGGGTTGCACAATTTTTAAATCCATTATACAATCCGGTTAATATGGTTTAAAAATTCTGATGTCGAAAAAACACATATTCTTTACACAAAACTATTGCACAATTGCTAGGATCATTCGAATAGGACGTGTGTTGCATCTGAAGTAAGGGAAAGTGTCACTATATCTGCTAGGCCTGCTTAAATAAGGAAAAACGCAAAGCTTTAAAAATCACCATGCCACATACGTTACAAAATATTTCTTTGTGTGCACCACATCCACCATTGTTACTTGTAAATGAAAATAAAAGTCGTTTCGATGGCTTCTGTAAGATGCAGAGGGTGCAAACCTCAATGTGATTTTGTGCAATACATGTGTAAGTACGAAGTGCATGCTTTTTTAGGGTTCATAACTGGTTATGCTTGTATATAATTCATATTTTACGGGCAAGCTGAGTTGATTTCGCCTGAAATGCCTTATATTCACGGAATGATAGGGAAAACTGCAATTTTCTCGAAGAAAACAGACATTGCTAAGGGTCAAGAAATCATTTGAGATGAGCCTCGGCCTAGTCTCATTCCCAAAGAAACAACTTCATCGATTCAATTTTTCAATTTTCTTACCTTGGTGGTGTCCTGCATCTGTTTTGCACCACAAACCGGCGTTATACACCACGCTTTCAGCGTTACTAAAACCACATCCCCCCAGTAACGATTGGACACGGTGATAAAGAAAACATGCAAATAATGTCTTTACTGTGTCTAAAGGCATATTGCCATATGATTCATTTTACATTTAGTTATTCAATAATTTGGGTATTTGCTATTTTGTCTGGATAACCCCCTTGACCAAGAGTTTTGGGCCCTCTGGATGGCAAAGCTAGATTTTTTTAAACATTGATTCTGCCAAAATATTTTCTGATATATATTATACACAATTTTTATACTGTGTGACGAAACTCAGTCATCAATTTACATTTTCTCGTCTGCAGCAGCTTTGAAAAAGCAAAGAATTTTGTGCTAAAATAGACGGGATTAACCGCTATGTTTTGATAATCCGCTGGTGTTGTTACAAAGTCTCGTAAATAAGGCTTGAATCAAGCCGTATAAAAGGCCGCACGATAATTTGATCATTTGTTTATTTACATTGACCTGTCCATTGTTATTGAAAACAGTTCACAGATTACGATTTTAGAAAGTATTCGTTTATGCACAGATCGATGTGCAAGTCTGTGATAGCGCAGTGGAAAGACGTGGTACTTCTACTCGAAGGACCATGTTCGATTCTACTAAAAGACAGGCACAATTTTTATTTTTCAAGAATTTTCATTTATTTATTTATTTTTTTATCATTCTTTTGTTTAATGTGTGCAGTTTAATCCATTTACAGACATCAAATACCGGTATGTAAATATTCCTAATTCTTTAAGGCGATACAAGAAACGCGCTTTTGAAATTTAAAAAGAAAAAGGGAAATCTTTGAGGAAATAAAAGTGCTCACTTTTTCATGCTTTTCTCTTTAAGTATTCTGCGTGAAATGTCAAAGTAAAATATTTCTGGCAAAATTAAATGGAACATTTTCATAATCCAGATCTTTTTTGTTTGCATGTTATTTATTTTTCTCTAAACATTTGTTGATATGTTAAAAATACATGATTTGTGATTTTTGTTGGAAGATCGTTTACAATAAAAACATATGCCTATATTTGCATATTATGTCCGTCGAGCAAAATGAAAAAAAAAAAAAAAAAAAAAAAAAAAAAAAAAAAAACTCGGTTCAATTAAAAACGAAATAAAAATGAAATTTAATCAGAGGGGATTGTGAGTTTCGAACGTATACTAAAAGGCAACTTATGATTTAAGTCTTCGACTGTTACCATTAGACCACTTTGGCTTTTAAATATGTGTGACAAAAAGTATCTTATACCTAATCAACATTAAATCAATCAACCATGTCGGATAATTTACCTGGATTCCCGTACTTGACATCGACTCACCCGGGTCAGTGTAAAAATTATCGTTTTCAGTTTATAGTTACGAGATTTTATAACAACACCTACAAAATAGTATTGTCTGTCCGAAATAATGTCACGATTTGTTGGATAAAATCCTTCCCTATTATAACAAATTATATTTGCTATTGCAGTAAAGTCACAAAATGTACTACTTTATACAACATACCAACACTCCATACCTGTAATATGGTGGTTATAAACCGTGATACATTTATTCATATTTGATCTTGGATATGCTTTTGAAATGTCCAGTTGTCTATTTACTTCTTCAAAAATAAGTTGTTCGAGTTATAAATATATATTATTGACTAAAAAATAACACTGGAGCCCTTAGGCCCGCAGGTTCGTTTCCTGGTTAATTATCCCCATTTCTAAAGATAGTTCACAGAAAAGACTGGAATTCAGTTTTATTTGCACTGTGTAAAATATGTCATTCATTGTATTTGTTTTCAAAATCGAACTTCAAATTATTTGATACGTTTTTGATAGACATCAACTTATATCTTTTACTGCGACTGCTTCAGGCTAGGAACTTATTTACCATACCTCGTTTCATTTACCACCAGAAAGATGAATTATATGAAAAGACAAATAAAATCATGATGTGGTTCTTCGTAAGGTTAGTGTTGCTAAAAATGATAAAAAATCCAACATATTTATTACCCCTATTCTCCAGTACATGGTTCAAAATGGAACATAAAACATGTATTCAAAGTTCATAACATACGTGTGTGTATTTTATTACATTGCCAGTTTTAGAATTCCGAAGTAAAACTTCATAAAATAATGATTACCACCTGATGGTAAGGCGAGTGAGATACCCCACCCACTTTGACTTAATAAACCTTCCAAACCAAGGCACCGTACAAGTTGATAGCTTACTTTGTCCACATAAGGTCAATAATGTTAGTGGTCGAGTGTGGCGAAACAGAAGTAAAACGACATAGTTCGCGGAAACGGCCCTATTGAAACAGATCATTTCAATTATGCGATGAACCTATTATCTAAAGTGGTTTTATATGATTATTGTAGCATATATCTAGACAGAGATGGGGTTTATTGAACTCCGGATATATCGACGACGTTCGCAACGACATCGACACAACATGTTTAAATGGTACCATTCAGCTAGATCTACTAGATGAGCAATGAGAATGTATATAATACAAACCCTTGACATATAGTCTAGGAGCCAGGTCCTGGTATGGAACTTTTCTTGCAACCGGTGCCCTATAAAAATTGGAGTGGTATTTTTCAATATATTAGAGTCCCACGCTTTGGTTAAGGGTGGATGACATTATTAAAAGTGGTAGGATTTTTAGCTCACCTGAGCAACATGCTCAAGGTGAGCTTTTGTGATCACCCTGTGTCCGTCGTGCGTCGTGCGTCGTGCGTCGTTCGTCGTCAACAATTGCTTTAAACATCTTCTCCTCCTCAACCACTGGGCCAATTCTTTCCAAACTTGGCAGAAATGTTCCTTGGGTGACCTTTTTCAAAACTTTTTCGTGAATATTTGATTCGTCAAAAATTGTGGGCGTGACAGGGCGGGGCTTATCAGACTAAAAGAAATCTTTAGGTAATTCTTCAAAAATCTTCTCCTCCTCAACATTTTGGTAAATTCTTTCCAAACTTGGCAGAAATGTTTATTAGGTGACCCTTCTCAAAATTGTTCGTGAATTTTTGATTCGTCAAAAATTGTGGGCGTGGCAGAGCGGGGCTTATCGGACTTAGAGAAAGCATGTGAAAAATCTTTAAAAATCAATTTTCAGGCCAAGTTGAACCAAGCTTGGCAGAAATGTCCATTGAGTTTTCAACACATGCTCATGAATTTTTGATTCGTCAAAAATTGTGGGCATGGCAGGGCGGGGCTTATCAGACTTCGAGAAATCGAAAGATAAAATTTCAAAAATCTTCTCCTCCTTAACCACTGGGCTAATTATTACCAAACTTGAAAGGAATGTTCCTTGGGTGACCCTTATCAAACCTTGTTCGTGAATTTTTGATTTGTCAAAAATTGTGGGTGTGGCAGGTTGGGCTTATCGGACTAGGAGAAAACACGTGAAAAATCTTTAAAAATCAATTATTCAGCAAATTTGAACCAAAGGTAGCAGGAATGTTCCTTGAGAGACTGTATTCAACACAAGTTCATGAATTTTTGATTGGGTGAAAAACATCGGCTTACAGGGTGGGGCTTACTAGACTTCAAGAAATCGTTAGATAATTCTTCCAAAATCTTCTTCTTCTTAAATATCAGGCAATTCGTTACCAAACTTGGCAGAAATGATCATTGGGTGACCCTTTTCAAAATTTGTTCCTGAATTTTTGATTCGTCAAAAAATGTGGTCTTGGCGGGGCAGGGCTTATTGGACTTAACACATTCATGAGAAAATTCTTTAAAAAAGTAATTATAGGGCTAAGTTGAACCAAACCTTACAGGAATGTACCTTGAGTGACAGTCTTCAATACATGGTTGAGAATTTTTGATTAATTGAAAAAATGTGGGCATGGCAGGGTGGGGCCTTGTTGATTTTTAAATGAGTTATGTCCTTTTGTCGAAAATTGGTATTTTTCGCAACATTTACATGTGTTGTTTGGTCTGTTGATTTTTTTTGTTTGCTCTTTTTCCCAATCGATCAGATCGCAGTTCAAATGAAATGTACTTCTCAAAATGCACAAAAACAGTGCTGTTTGGGGGTATGATCACTTTCAGTGATATTCTAGGTTACAATAATTTAATATGACATAATACTGAGATATATATTTGTTTACAACAAAACCTATATTGTACACACTCAAATACACGAAGAACTCAGGTGAGCGATATCAGTGCCTTTCAGGCACTCTTGTTTTAAAATCAAGGTCAAAGGTCATTCGGTGCACTTTTCATACATACCTCCTAAAATACCCCATAACCTACTCATTTATTAAGCTAAAACAATTATTTTGGTATCAAAATAAAGCTGATAAATTGCACTTTGACTTACATGGATAATAAACAGCTTTTTAATTTTGTATTTTTGTGAATATTCATAAATATAGCAAAAAATGGCTAAAAATCACAAAAATAAGTTTTGTCTACAAGTGAAAAAAAAGTTTTTAAAATACAAAAGGTATGTTTGTGTGGTTGAAGTCATACTTAAAAATTGCCCAGAAACCTGTTCTTGAGTTATATGTATTGCTTCACAGAATTAGTCTTTAGCTTAGGCTTGTAGTCATAGCTAAAAGTGGGTGGGGTAAAATTTCCCAAAAATTACAAAATATGCAAACATTGATGTAACAAAAAATCTTACACATAAATGTGATGTTTAGTAGAAATTATGCTTTTGAAAACATATTTGCAGTGATTTGTAAAGCTTTTAATGCATATTTAAAAAAATCCTACCACTTTTAAGCATGTCATCCACCCTTAACCAAAGCGTGGTACTCTAACATATTGAAAAATACCACTCCAATTTTTATAGGGCACCGGTTGCAAGAACTTTAAATTTAACCCCCTGTGTAAAAGCTGGCTCCTAGACTAATAATAATTATCTTGTGTCTCATGAAAGGGCAAATGGAATCAGATTCTTTAACTTTCGGTCTTTAATCTTAGTGTGATGCACTCGAAATCACTGAGTAAAATAAATTATTGCAATGTAATGTAATAAAGTAATCCATCCGTCATAAGATACTAAACACATCTTGTATTTTCGGCGTCATCCGTGGCAACGGAGATTGACGAGTATATCCGGATTTTCGTAACCCGAGTGATGTCGTCAATTTCTGGGAAAACGCCAAAAAATTGATGCGGACTTGAACAAGGTATTTGGTATCTAACTATAGATGGTATACGTTTAGAAATAAATGAACACCAAGTACGAAAAGTACACTGTGTGGATTAGACAAAATCTTGGCACAAATATATACCATATATCACATCTAATATATTCTGCAGACTGACAAATTGATCTCGCGTAATTATACACTATTGTATTGAGAATGAAAAAAAGACGACTGTATATATGATATTGTATTCAATATTAATCTTTTTCATAAACACAAACTTATTCAATACAATTTTGCATTTGTTGGTTCCAATCTTACAGGTTTTAGACACTTGTAAGAATCAAACCATCAGAAGCAAAATTACAATGCTTTGTAGTTCGATGGTGTGTTGTTTAATATTCGATGGTGTGGTGTAATGTTTAAAGTTCAATATAGTTCAATTTTGTAAACATGTGCCATAATACCAACAAGTCGTCGCTTTTCATCAAAATTCTCGTAACTGCAGCTTGAAATAAGCTGCAGTTACGAGGTTTTTGTTCGAAAAGTAGCGAAAGAGATTACCGAAGCGAAGTTGTATTGGAAGAAAAACAGTTAATATTTTGGCATCAAAATAATCGATAGCCGCCGTAAGCCGGTGGATATATTTAAGCGCGTGTCGCAGAATCTTTCTTCACAATTTGGTTAGCTAAATATGGAAGCCTTATTTTGTGCGACTTTGTAGATGGTAAATTTATGAAACTATTGGTTAGAAATGATATAACATTTATTTGTGTATCCATTTTGGAGAACATTTATAAACATCTTCTAAAATGATCTGATGTAAATATAACATTTTCTGTCGATTCTTTAAAAAAATGATGAAAATGCGTTTCATGTTTTCACTATTGAACAAATGCATCTAAAACCTGTAGGCCTACTTGTGTTCTTGTCGAACAACTTTGATAAAATTTGATAAATTGGAAAATATGTGTAATTTTCGATAATTTTGTAAATAGAATGTACTAGAATTGAATTCATACTGTTGCTCCTAAATCGTCGGTTATATAAGGATGTTATATACTCTCGAAAAACTTTGAACAAAATGTTTAATTCGAGTTCGTGGAAGATTAATGTTTCCTGGAGGTAGTTTTTGCGAATTTTTCGAGAAGAGATAGAAGAATTAAGGGTAAGTAAAGTCCAGTCACGATATTATGACACATGTTGACAAATTATGAAATTTCGCAAACAAAAATTGATCAAAGAAATTGTGGTCTTAATTTTCAATGTAATTTAGCATGGTGGGTCCGAATCTTGCAGGTGTTATACACCTGCAAGATTCGAACCACCACATGCAAAATTATATTAGTTTGGATTTCGACATTGCGTCGTTTACAAAGGTAAACCTTGTAACATACAAGTAAATGTATGTCATAACATCGTATACGGGCTACAAAATTAAGATTAAATATGATGAATTAATTTGCACTATTGATCTTCTCTTGCAATGGAGCTTTAATACATTGTTTTATAAACGACCGAGACCAATTGTTTTGGATACTTTCACGGACCCGTAAACACGAAGAAAGTTTTCAGAAAATTTCTATGGCTACGACATCAATGCTTATAGCCAGCATTTTCTCTATGTATCGAGGTGTCATCCATCATTGTAGTAGATTATGTCATATTCCATTTAAATTTGGAACGATTTATTTTTATCCCTGGGAAAGTAAGTGTTTAAATATTTTGACAATATCTAGCCGATGACATGAAAACTTGGCTGAAGAGGAAAAACGTATTTTTCATTTATACAGTAGTTTTCATGTAGACGCGTTGACCAAAGGAAAATTTTAATATAGAATGCACCTAATACTTATGTCAAAATCAGATTGTGTTTGGGAAACGTTATGTAATTATAACCCGAAATACTGAATGGCTTGCATAGCAGGGGATCGAACTAATGTCGTCATTTGGGAAAGGCTCAATGATCACGTGGCCGATAAAAACGGCTTAGACCCCTCTATATTTGCACACCATGACTATTTTCAAATGTATAAACATGACAGGTTAGCACAACCCCTGGTGTTTAACAGGGGTGCTTTTGTCATTATGACATAAACAAAGTGTGGAGGCGAACGTCGACAATTTAATCTAAACAACAACATATCACATGTCATGATTTTCTCCCATTTATTGTCGCTTTTCAACAAAAACCTCTAAACTGCAAATTGTTTTAAGCTGCAATTTCGAGGTTTTTGTTGAAAAGTAGTGTGATGTAATTGACTGTAACAAATACGAAAGGAAATAAATTGACTTATCTTCCTAAAAAAATAATAACAAAAATAAAAAGCAAGTGATATGAAATAATTGAGATAAACGAAGAAAAAAGTTCAGATTTTTTCATATCTCTATTTTTGCATTGTTGAGTGTTCGGGAAAGGGTAATTAGAAGTTTAAAAAAATTCAAACATGTCCGGCTAAAAGGAGAAGAAAATGCGTTCATTTTCTGTATTTGTGTACTTCTGAAGTTGAAATGGATGATAACAAAGAAAATGCTTGCGTCAAATATAACACAAAATAATATGAAATTAGGCAAAGCCTAAATACGGGCGAAAAGATGTCCGCTTAAATCCTCTACCGATGGTAAAGAACAATCTGACTAGTTCTACCTTGTTGTCCATTCTGACACTTAAATATCTGAATTTTGAACTGGTAAAATACAGCTGAGTTAAGTCTAAATCAAGTTGCATGCAATGTGTAATATGTATTTCATATACATGGTCCGAGCTTAGCTGATTTGGCCGAAGTAAGGTAATTTGAAAAAAGCTTACACGACGTCCGATAATGCACGGGAACACAAACGTCTCGGGGACGCAGAAAAAACAACGTTGATCTATTTCAACCTATCTCATTTTGCCGTTTGGTAAACTATTTTAATATTCTTTGATTAGGCATTATCGGGGTTACATAGTCATTTATTACGCAGCTAGTAGAGAAACCGTGATAACCTAGTCATCTAATCGACTATAATTCGATTCTTCGAGATAATTAGCTGATAATTTCGCTCTCAATAGCCGGAAATACTTAAAGAGAGATTCCAAAGATATTTTTTCATAAAGGATGGGTTGCAACAAGGGGTCAAAAATAAATTTTCTTTAAATTTTGTGAATTGATAGGGTTACATAATATTTTAAATTTGTATGTGTAAAAAATCTGGTTTCGGCTTATTTTCCGAGATATGGGTAGATAAAGTGGGTGGGGTAAGATGGACTGAAACACACAGAAGGGGTCATTCTAAGTCGCTTATCTTTCTTATCTTAAACCCCAGATTCGTGAAAATTTGTATGGGTGTCTTGTGATATATGCGTTAAACATTTATGGGCTTACATTTGATATTCCATGTATATCTTTTCCGTAATATTCATTCTTCTTTCTTTCGCAAAATTTCGCTTTTTTTAATGACCAACTTTACCAAACTATCTCTACACGTTTTATTTGAAACACGATTTTTATGAAACTTTACATATGTATTATCCAGATATTAATGTGACTTTGTGTGAAATTTGAAAGAAAAGCGTTGGTCCGTTGTTGAGATATTTTGAATTTGCCAGTTACGTCTCAACTGTAAAGGCGTTTTTCGGCTTATCAGTAAACGATTTCAAATAATTGGATTAAAACATAAATTTAGCGCATTAATAAAAAACACAAAAACAATCTTGCCATCAAGACATACATGTACTTCAAAACATGTAATGGGAATATGATATCTTTTTAAAGATTTTAATATACCCAGTCTAAAAGGTACCTATTCACGGTTAATAACCCTCCTTACTTTGGGAAAACGTTCACACCGAAAACTCGTTCGCTTCAAGTATGTTTTATTAATTTCTCAGCGTATACGCTATCGAATTTGACGAGATAAAGTGCACCGTATGCGCCTTTGAGAGAGACATTTCCGTGTCCTACTCACGCTGCAATGAATCCCATGATTTCTTCAAATTTTCAAGCGATAACATTTATTTTGAATGTTTGAAGAAACCAATGGATTATAATTAGAAAATAGAAGATTTGGAAATAAAACATTTATGGAAATGGTCTATGTATTTAAACAACAAAACACTGTCAATTTCTTCTGCAGCAGTGTATTCAATCTTTGTTGAATTCAACCAGAACTGAATAAAATCTACATAGCTGTTCATTTGGCGTCCAGTAAAATGTTAATTCTCTTATTTTAGGCCTGTATCGGATGGTACTTAAAATTCGCGTCACGCATATTTGAAAGATAGAAATTCCAGCATTAAACTTCTGCGTACATAGACCGTAGTTAGATACCGCAACTGCAGCTATGTAATATTTCTAACCCATTACCAGACGACAAAAGTATGGACTGTCTTAATTTGAAAAGTGTTGTAGACGACCATTTCAAGTTAATGAAAATTCAAAAATCGTTGGATTTTGAGTTGTTAAACTTTATAGAAAATGAAGAAATTGTTTGTCACAAGCAGTTCCGTCATTTTACAATGGTTTCCTTCTTAGCGTTTTCCTAGAGGGGTGCCAAAAAGCGTCAATATGTGGAATTGGATGAGTTGGGATGCTGTGAAATTTCGTCTACCTTGTTATACCAGTGAATATCGCTTCGACAAAAAAGTGGTATCAAATATGAGAGAAGCATTGGCATTCGGTCCAGATTTTTTCCTGCTAAGTCGTATTTGTTTTACAACCTAAATGATTGTATGGGACCTGCAAATAAAAAATTGTACCGTCTTTTACAACGAACCGAATATTTGACGGTTCTGCAAGTTTGAAAAAGAAATTGGAATTTTGCTTGGATTTTATCATTTTACTTTGTGCAAAGAAATGGAATAAACGTATATGTGACCCAATTTTGTACTGTTTCTTTTGAACGCGTGGTATTACATATTTTGGCGGTCAAACTGTGTCAATTGTTTTGGCATAAACATCTGAATATAAATCTTTGGTAAATCGTGCATTTTATTTACAGTGTATCGATAAGATTCATTTTGTAATATTTCCACACATAAAATAGTCTATTCACTAGACGATGATTTATAGAGAGGCTTTAACTTTCTCAATTAATCACGCTCATTCAATATTAATAAAGCTCCGCAATCAGACACTAATAATGGGAACCTGGCATTTTAATATCATTCGTTATCTATTGCAATCCGACATATTTATAGACTGATATGGCCTGATTTGATAAATGTAGGAGATGTCACATTCGATACAAAATATCGACGGTGCTACTGCAAAACCGCGTAACTCCAGCTTTAATCAAGCTGGAGTTACGCGGTTTTGCAATAGCACTGACGATATGCTACATAGTAAATGCACAGTTAGACAGAAAGTCACATCCGTGGCGTAACGGTTTGGACGTCTGTCTTTGAACCGGGGAGTGGAAGCTTCAAACCCGAATAAAGCCGACATGCAATATAATAAGATTAAAAACAATTCGGTTTGTCAGCCGCTAGCTATTTAAGGTAGAATACCCGTAATGTGGCCATTTCGAGATTTATAATACAACGGATGTTTTCGAGCGGCGTCGATACGTATCCGAGGTTATTCGGGCGCCGTCGTAAACATCGGCAGGCGAACGTTCCACCACGGAATGTTTTCGACGTCGCCCGAATAATTCGGACGTCTCGCGAATCTCATTAGGGATAGACTACCTTAAAGACGGGGTTACAGATGAACACCTTATGTCTTAATCCCTGCATTAAGAAATGAAAAACCGGGAAGTATAGCAGAACAAAAGAAGAACGTGTCTCATCAGCAAAATTTTGCTTGCCATTTCAAAAGGAAGTGACGCTATATGGAGTCTAATGATTATTGTAGTTTTTTTTTAATTATATGCCTACTCCATAATGCTATTTTAGGTAAACGTAGACATTGATATCACCACAAATTATTTCTACAAGAGGCTCAAGTAAGAATATTTGTCAAAGAGAAATATAAAAACAATGAAACACGGCCAATAAATACTTTTAATCTTTCCTATATGAAAAAAAAAACGCCATCTAGAATGCGTCATTTTAAATGCGGCTAAACGGTAAAATGAGCGATAATAAGAGACAATTTTGAACACAGTCCAGCATATGAACTACGGTATCAGACGTTACGTTTCATCTTACCAATGCCTTACAAACGTTTTGGACAAAACGCACATTTCCTAGGTATTGAGGGTTTATTGATACGAGATTCTTATCCTAAACGCTGATAAAAAAATTTGATAGGACATCAATACTTCACAAATGCTTCTATAAACCTGAATGTTGCACTTGGTTCCAAAAATATTTAATGGTAACATTTGTTCATCAAGTACAGTTAGTTAAATAAATCATCCGGTGCATTTTGCGCAATGAATTGTTCATCCGGTGCACATTTAGTGCAATAAATTGTTCAAGCAAAGAAAACATTCACAACATTGCATCCAACAGAGGGGTTATAATTGTTGTTTCATGCAAATAAAGAAAAATTCGGAGTTATAAAGGCGATAATCAAAATGCCAGAAATACTGTGAATCCATGTCTATTTGCATACATACACGCGATTTCACGAAAAACAATCATACATTCCCGTTTATATGCGTGTTATACAATCCCTGTGGAATATGATTTATAAACTTGATATTTTTCCACTATGTGGATTCAGTTACATTTGAGCCATCATTTGGAAAAAGGTCCTTTAAGGCTTTTAGGCCGACATGATTCAAGATCAGCCTGCGTATACACGCAGTCTGATCATGAATCATTTTGGTATCCAGAAGGTTCTTCGTGACCTGTACCCACCTTAAAACGGCAGCATGGGTCCCTGCCAGATTGCACCTAGCTACAGACTGTCGTGAAACATAGCTGTCTCAAATGCTATAATGGTCATTTTTCCAGATCCCGGTCCATTTGTTTTTAGAATGGAATTATCTCGCAATCATAATCCAGAAATGATATTGTTCTTTAATTACATCTCATGACGGAAATATCATAAAGAGTACATTCAGCGTTCCATTGAGTAGAGGTGGTGATGTTTCATTAAAGCTATATAAATATATACCGAGAGAACAGAATTTTGTTTCCAATTATGTTATTAGTATTACAACATTTGTGTGTGAAGCAAGTTTTAGCAGGATGTTTCTGTTACACAAGATGTAAAACCAGAGGATGCTGAAATAGACAATGAAAAAATTATACATTTAACCCATTCTAACACAATGACGAACCTTAATATTTTGTCACAAACGGCAAATTGCAAATTACAACAGACGGAAGTTGGTCGTATGCGAAAAGTAACGGTAGGCATGGCTACCAATTTGCTAATTTCTGCGTAAATTATCACAGTACATGACTTGTCATTTTACATTTATGAGCGGAAATCTTTTGATCCCTGACCACGTCAGATTTATGAATAATCTTCATACTAATACAACTGTCTATGCATGTTAATACGCGTTAATCCTACTCATTTCGACAGCAATTATTTTTTCGCCAAGTAATTTCCGTTAGCTTAGGAAGGGATTCACTATTACGAAAACGTTTAACTGGTCTATAAACACGATTCACTTTAAGTTTTAAGGGGTTATCACAATTTCAGTTTAAAGGGACATGGCATTCCAATTTCATTTTTTTAAGTATGTCTTTATGCAAAGATTGGTTATTCTAATACGTATAAATGCTATCAGTTTTTTATAAGCGAAAAATACGCCTTTAAAGTTAAAACAGAAATGGCAAATTACAGATAAATCCGAACTGTTGTGGACGACAATTTGATCAATTTTAGCACAAAAATATATATTTCTCGTAAACGGCGTACTATTTTGGCTCGAAATTTTCAGATTTTTCATAAGAAAGTATGCTCTTTTGAATAGAAATGAAAGTAAAATTTAGGAAAAATATCTGTGAAATGTCACTTTAAGTGCATTTTATATCATCGTAACTTTTCAATAAAAATGAAAAAAAGACCCCAAAACAACAACAACCCCCTAACAACAAAAAAGAAACGAACACAGTTTACCTATGAAAACAACGCAATATTGAAATCCACCCAAAGAATGTAATTATGCATGTTTAAGATTGGAATTAATGCATGCAAAATCGTATTAAAAATTAAGAACCCAAATTTCCTTTGTTTACACACCTAAAATTTGTAAAAATATTTACTGCACTATATGTTCTATAAAAGAGTTATACAAAACGTTTAAATTGTGTAGCAAACGAGTTTATTTTACAATAAAGTGACATTTCACATTTATTTCATTTATTAAAAGTATGGCTTGATGCAAAGATTGTTTTATTCTAAGGCGTAGAAACGCTATCAGTTTTTTGAAGTTTTTATCTATAAGCGAAAAATACGCCTTCAAATTTGAGACAGAAATGACAAATTCTTTATAAATCTGAACTGTTGTCCACAACAGTTTGTTTAATTTTAGCACTAAAATATATATTTCTCGTAAATGGCTCAATAATTTGGCTTTAAATTTTCAGAATTTTCGTAAGAAAACATGCTCTTTCAGATAGAATAAAAGTAAAATTTAAATTTATGTTAAATAATCATGAAGTGTTATTTTAAAGACTAGAAATAATTACTTCCGAACACATCGACGCTTTCCAACCAAGTTCTGGTAACTGCTAACTGCAGGTTGTTTCGGGTACAGTTACCAGTGTTGTTTGTTTGTTTGTTTTTCTTTTTTGCCGAAAAGCGAAGACACGCTCACAAAGAAGATTGCATTTTATAAGAAAACAACCATATTGCAAGAAAAAAGGTTTCCATAAAAAGACATGTTATATAGTAGAAATTACTTCCGAGCGCATGTTCATAATGAAGATTTCATTGTATAAGAAAAGAACAGCGCACAACAAAATGTGTTTAAATACGAGAAAGATATATTTTAACTGGAAATATATTCCGAGAACATGTTTATAGAAAATATTACATTGTATAAGGACAGACAGAACAACTTGCAACAAAAGGTGTTTCCATACAATACAGACATGCTTTAAACTAGAAATTCCTTGCAAGTATTATTTACAGAGCGACTGCTGTTGTTGAACATAGGAAAATAGGATTGTCACCAGCAGACTTGTGTAAATCAGTAAACCGCCCGAGGCTCTAGTTCTAGCACATGTTAATATCCGCACATGGGAGGAAATTGAAAATTGGACCACTTTATCCCTTTCCATAATAACACCATGTTTTGACGTATTTAATAGAAAACTATTTAGGTAAATATTGAGGCAAAAGAAGGAAATGCTGGTTGACCAGCATTTTCTTCTTTTGTTCAAATATTTTGCGTGCTACATTATATATAATTCCATTCTTTATCAACTTCCATTTTGTCAACAAGTCTTAGTCAGATCCAATTTTGAGAAGCTTATGATTATGTGTTTTTCTGAACGGGTTATGTGATATTCTGTTGTTCTACTAAAATGGAGGTAATTAAAGGATATAAACAAGGACAAATTGACGTTGTATTTTAAAGACAGGGCAAACTCAGCCTTTCAGGAAAAGCAAATACAGCCTTTAAGAGCAATTCTCTGTAACCACCAGAAAATTCATAGAGGGGCCCGGCACGCATAGTCATAGATTTTGTTCAAACTTTCGGGATATGTTAATAATGGCACAAAAACAAATTACTGCACTTTATTTTATGCAAAATATGCTTGGTTGCCATGGTAACCACAAAAGAAGATTTGGGGCTCAAAAACATAAAAGATTAGGCAAAAAATGGCACTTTTTCAAATATGACCACAGGTCCACGCGACCTAGTGTCTTAATATTGAATGCCTAATATGCTACAGACAAACATCCTTAAACATTATGTACCTTTGCATCTCAGTTGAATGAATCGTCACCTAACCATGACAGACTTAAAGTGGGTGGGGTAAGACATTTTCCAATTTTATCAAAAAACTGATTTTTAGTCATGTTTTGAGAACTTGAGGAAAAACTCGCAGGTAAAATCAAAAGTTATGATAAAGTTTCCTTGAAAGACCATAGACAGTAGAAGCAATTAAAAGAAAAATCTTAGTGGGCAATTCATAAACAAAACTTTCAGCGGCTCTCAGAAGAAGCCACTAAAGCAAGATGCCAAGAAATTACGTTTTCTCAGTACTTGGCTTAGAATATGCAAAAATCAAATTTATTTTGTCTTAGTAGTGTTTCTGAGTATATACCTGATTAGAAATTATGTATTAAGTCTAGAAATTTTTTTAACAACAAATTTTGTATCTCTGATAATAAAAAGATGGAGTAAAATTTACCCCACCCACTCAAATTAACAGGAAAATTGATACATGTTCATGCTGAAACATCTTGTAAAGATAATGGAATGTGACAAAGTGTGGTCAAATGATAATATTAAGAAATGTACAGGATTTATGTTACAGATTTGCAAAGCTGGCCATTAGTACAACAATGGTTGCCATGGAAACATGTAGAACAAAATCACATGTTATCATTTTAAATAGTAATTTCATTCAGTGTGCTTTGCTTGTAACTAAGTTTTTTCTATCATAGATCCTTTGTTCCAATGCATGTTATTTTAAATGACTAAAATGATATGAAAATTGTCATTTAAGTTTACTCTACTGTCTAAAATTCTTTGTGAAAGGGAAAATTACCCCACCCACTTCCGGGACAAAGGTAAATGTGCAATTAGACCTCAAAATGGTGTGTATAGTGTGTCTCAGCGTTTTGATTTGTTTTTAAAGATGCATTAAGCATTCTTTATCTAATTAAAAAAATGTATCAGTGAAATATACGTCACCATGGAAATTTACTCAAAAAACACTCCTTAGCAACAGACAACCTCCATAGCAACAGATGGCCTTTTGATGAAATTATGCATAAAACATCTGCTGTATGGTTTCTTGTGTAATAAAACTAATATTTGAGCAATCATTGGCATTTAGTTTTTTTAAACTCATATATAACTCAACAATTTATTACAGATTTGAAGTCTTTTCTTATGTTCGAAAAGGCAGCCACTACCCCACCCACTTCGTTAAGCTTGAGCATCTGTTCATACCCATAATTGTCCTTAAAAGCAGAAAATACCAAATACTATTTATGTGTTACTTGAATTATGTCCTGTGTGTGAGCCTTTTAATGAAAAACCAGAGAATTTTAAAGAAGGTGACTGTTGCCACGGTTTCATACAATAGAAGTACACCATACTAACACCATTGCTTGAAATGCCATTTGAATTAATTAAAGCTCGACTTAGGTTAAAATAGAAATGTGTTTTAGTGTCAGCTTACTACCATTTCATGTAATAATATCAAGCTTCAATTGATAAAAGCAATGCAGTTCCTCTATTTGAATTATATATAAACCTGGATGTGAAAAATGTCCCTTATGGCATTTGAGAACAGTAAGGATCCAGATCAGCCTATGAGTATGCAGTCTGATCAAAATCCATTCTATTCTCTCAAAGCTCGTTCAACATTTGCAGCAACTGTAAGTCAACAGCTTGTGTCCATATTAGACTTCATCTTTTGAAATATATATTTTCTTGTTATTTATTATTAGATAATTGAACATAACAGTTACACATTTTTCTCTTCACATGTTCGCTAAAGCTCAGGTATTCTTCTTGGTACGCACCAAAGACATGTCTTATACACTTTAACTACTTTTAACCTGGTCCCCAGCAATATTGATTTGATTTAATGTGCATTTTTTGTAGCTGTTTTTGCATTCGAAAGTTATGAATTCACTTTTTAAAGTGTTTATTTTCAGTTTATTTTGTTTCATCCACTCATCAATTGTAACGACACAACTTTCTAATTCTTCTATGGCTATTCTATCTCTGTCCCCAGATAGTTTGCATGATTTTGTTGCAATACGGTTGTCTGCTAACAAAACTGATATAGACTTGAGGACGACATCAAGTAAAGTTCCAGCGTACGTGAGGTATAACCATGGCCCTAAACAGCTTCCCTGGGGAATACTACAGTTTACATTGCGTGGAGTTGAATGGTTGATTCTACACTAACACTACAGTGTTTTTCTTTTCTTCAAACCATTATCTGGCCATCCATATTGCTGGAAATGGGATGTGTTGACAGTGAGAAATTGATGTTTGGTCAATTCAGCCGGATCTGAAATATTTATTATATAAGATGTGAAGACTGTATACCGGTACAACTTTCAGACAAAAAAGATAGATGAATGACAGACATTTTTTAACTAAGATGAGAGAAAAAAAGACATTTAGTCATATTATTTATGGTACACATTAAACTCCTCTAAACTAACCTTTATACTCTTTAGTCTTATTTATCCAATCCCCAAACAATACCTAGTTTTGATGTGTCTGATCAAAAAAGCATGTGAAAACATTAAGACAAAAGAATAAAATGCTGATGATTAACATATTCTCCTATTGGATGAATATTTTCAGTGCTATACTTTACACAAATCCTTTTCTACTTAAAAGCAAATTTTGTCATTTACAGCAGTTGTCCAATTGGATCACCCAAAAATTGTTGTTTGGGAAAGGGTAACAAATCCATATAAGATGAAAATTTAAAATGATTTTTTTTTTCAAGCGCATAGAATATTGAGGTAAAATAAAAAAAAAATGTGGTTTATCAGAATTTTCTTTTTTTCTCAATGTTTTCTAAAGCCTTTTCTATATTAGGGACGCCAAACCATAGATGTCTTGTTTGAGAAAGGCTTACAAGCAGGGGGAAGTATGGAATAGATTCAGAAAGTTTGAGCTAACACTTTCCCAAACAACAAAATTGTAGGGTGGTTCTGTTTGAAAACTGCTTAAGATGATAAATTGTAAATGGATGTCCCCAAAGAAGCAATTTGTGTATTATATAACACAGAAGATATAAAGGAAAAAGGAGAAAATGCTGATCATCTCTACATTTTCTTCTTTTTGCCTCAATGTTTTCTCAAGCCTTTTCTTATAGGGATGTCTTGTCTGGGTAAGGATTATTAGTGCACTGCAATATGTTGCAAGTGGATGCATATGAAACTTATCATTATTTATTTGTGAAAGAAAGTACAATCCTGAAATTCAAATCAGTTTGTTTACCTGTAGTATTTTTCCCAACTTTTCATTTAAGATGCAGTCAATATTCCCTCTCAACCATCTGGAATTAAAAAGTAAAACTTTATGTTCAACCATGTACTACTGCATCTAGTTTTCACTGTGATTGAAAAAAAATTATCCATTCACAAATGACAAAATTCTAGATAGATCTTACTTGAAGGGTACTGTAGATGACAAAATGGGTGTTGATAGCATTAAATTTGTGGACTATATAATACTATTAGCACAGAAAATATTGAGACAAAATGAGGAAATGCTGGTTATCTGCAGTATTCTTCTTTAGTATCAATGGTTTCTTAAGCAGTCAGAACTTTACATTTGAATTTATGTTTTCTCCAGATTTATTTCTGTTAGGAATGTTAAAATCAGAGTATTTGGGAAAGGAATAATCTTGATGTTCATCAATTAACCCTTTCCCAAACAAGACCTGGTTTTGACGTCTCTAGTAGAAAAGGCTTGGGAAAACATTGAAACAAAAGAAGAAACTGCTGATAACCAGCAGTTTCTCCTTTTGTCTCAATATTTTCTAAGTCATATTTTACACAAATTCTATCTTTAAAAACTCCCATTTTGTCATTTGTGGCAGTTTTTGAAGTGGATTGCCCTAAAAATTTGCTGTTTGGGAAAGGGTTAAGATACTTAATCATGCAGGCTTGGGCTTTTGTGAATATAAGCCTAAGGAAAAATAAAGGAAAATTTGTATAAAATTCAAATATACAATTATATTATTTTAAAACTATAATTTTTCACAGCAAATTAAACTTTGCGGTTCAAAATCCTGCAGAAATTACAATGAAATCTGGGTGCAAAAATTAAATATATGGACATTTTAACTCTCGTGCTGTTGAAGACTATTTTTTTTTATCATTTATAGTATTTTGTCTTTGTTGTACAAAGTTTGGGCAACATTTATCAGACTATTTCCACTTACCAGACATTTCAAGGGTTTTCGACATTCCAGCAATGGCATCAGAACCTATGTATTATTTGGATGATTATATGATGATGATTGGTGACAATGATAACATCTTCCCAAACGGTCCCTTTTGGCTTGACAGGTCATATTTTTCTGCATCTCAACTGAAATTTACCAGTGTATAAATTCATTATTAGTGACTGGGAAAGATTTATTTTCAACAGGTCAATGTCCCTTTCTTTTAGAAAATCAAATGTGACATGTGACAATTAAGAGTAAAACAATAATGACAGCTTCCTTAAATGGTCCCTTTAAGCTTGACAGACATTTTTCTGCACTGAAATTTACCAGTGTTTAAATTCAATTTATAGAACTAATTTAATGATTGATGTGTCCAGTAAAATGTTTCATATATTTCAAAATGATAAATTGATAATCCCATTGTTAAAATATTATTTTCTACTGGGCTGTGAAATTTTTTGAAACAGCTGAATTTGTCTATATTTATGTAATATTATAAATATCATTATGTAACAAAAAGAAATCATCCACCTTAGCAATACAATGTTGAAGTTATTTCCCCTCTCAATCGTTCTAAAAATAAACACTGGAAAAATATCATGTGACAAATGGTATCACATGATTAGATAGATTTTCTCATACTGATGACATCATAACAATATTTTGATGATGTCATGGTTTGATGATGTCATGGTTATTGGAAATGGAGTGAAAATAGAACAAAAACAATTTAGGAATCTGATTGTAGATAAAGATTTGAAGTACAAGTTGGCAGAAATGATAAACATATCCTTACCTACTATTCTATGTATGCTTTTTTTTTATGTAAGTAAAACATGATGAAATGAAAGCCCAAATGGAGAAAAAGATGTTTGCTTACAATTTGAGATAAACAAATCTACAAAACTGTAAAACAAGTAAGAAAATGCTATGGAAATTGATTTAAATGGTTAACAAGACATGGACTCGAATTTCTTATGTGAAAATATTAGGCAAACAGTAGCAGATTTATGGGTTAAACAGTTAACTTAGGACATTTTACAGATGGGTCGAGTTTTGTCTGAAACAAGTAAGAGTACACTGGCTACAGCAAGTTTTTCAATGAAAGAAAATTTACACAAACCTTTATTTGGTTGAATCATATCGAGGTTCTTGTTCTCTGGGTCCTACAGCATTCAATATGGAGTAAAACCAATATTTTCACCTTGACAAACTGGTGCAGATGCATGGTGGCGGCCATGACAGTTGTTGTTGTTCACTGCTATGGTTGGGTATAAAACAATGAAAACGACGGGATTTTCAAGAGGGGGGAAGCAAAATTGCTCACTTTGGTGGATTTCAATGAACCATCACACGGATGTTTCTGGATTGCCCATCGAGATTTCTTCCTTTTTAGAAACAGCAATGTCCCTAATTTGAAATACAGTATATTACATTTCTTAAATTTGCCTGCGTTTTTTACTAACGAAGCATTAGCAGGACCCCTATAACCACCTTTTATGGCACTAACTTACACTTTTAAATATTTATATAATTCTTTTGATAGACCATATAACAAAATCAACACATGCAGAAAAAAGGCAATTCAATATTCTAAATATACATTACAAACAATAGGGATTTACTGCTAAAGAAACTTTAACATCAGTCATTCTTTTGAGTTGGTATGCGTTATCAAAGAATTGTCAATTTTTGGAACTTTGAGCGAAGTTTCCATGGAAACGAAGAAAAATTTCTAAAAACGAAGTGCACTTTCATTGAATGGTTTTTGACCCTCTATTCAAAAAATAAGGTTTGGATGAAATCTATGACTATGCGTGGCCACGATTTTCTGGTGGTTACAGAGAATCGCTCTTAATTATGATCCATTTCACTACCTTGTAATTATCTTTAGTCGCAGCTTATCTTAAAAATACACAAATACAATATTGTTTAAAGATGTAGTTACTAGGTTTTTGAATACGAACGGTGATGTTATTTTTATTTTCAGTCCAATACACATGTATAGATATAGGGGAATATGGCATTTGAATCTGCAAAGCATAGACACCAGTTAACAAATCAAACAACACATTTAGAATGGCTTCTGTCTTACTTGCTACTCTTTCTAAGGGTTTTTGTGTCAAATTCGACAAATAAAACATGGTATCCCGTGGTTCATCGTTTAATTAACCACATTTCCATATTAATAAACATCACACAAGGGCGGTTCTCGAAAAACGTTTCTTCGAAATGAAATTTTGCGATGAAAGGAGAATGACGATTCAATTTGTGTATCTGGTCATTCCATGCAGAATAAACATTAACTTAATCTAGCCATCAAAAATAAGATTCACCTTGATCAGTATACCGACGACTTTATATTAGTTAAAAACCATAACTGCACAGCGACGCCTTTTGACTCCCTCATGATAAAAAGGTTTGGAAAACGTTGTGGAAAATGAAGAAATTGCTTGTGACAAGCAATTTCTTCATTTCCCACAATGTTTTCTAACCCAAAATAGGAGTATTTTTAAATTTTCAGTAACTTAAAATTGTCGTCTGCAACATATTTCCAATTGGAACAGTTCAAAATTTTGCCGTCTGGTAATGGGTTAAACTCTAGTGAGATTCACGCGATATCAGAATCTATCGTACGACGTCGTTATTACTAGTAATTGTTACGTATCTGAACCTATTCGGGTAACGTTGTAAACATTAGGCGGTTGGACGTTCCGCCGCCAAACGTTTACGGTGCTGCTCGAATATTTCCGACGTCGCAGGAATCTCATTAGGGTATAGCTTACTTTAAAGTGACATTTTACGTTTATTTCATTTTTTTAAATTTAAGTCTTGATGCAAAGGTTGTTTATTCTAAAGCGGATGATCGCTATCAGTTTTTTGAAGTTGTTATCTATAAGTGAAAAATACGCCTTCAAAATTGAGACAGAAATGACAAATTCGATATACATGTAAATCTGAATTGTTGTCCACAACAATTTGTTTAATTATAGCACAAAAATATATATTTCTCGTAAACGGTTCAATATTTTGGATTGAAATTTTCAGATTTTTCATAAGAAAACTTGCTTTTTCAGATAGAATAAAAGTAAAATTTATGTAAAAATAATCGTGAAATGTCACTTTAACAAATAAGTAAAATTGCACTATTACAAGCGTCTGTATTTCAGTTTTCCTTCTAAGAAAAACGAATTTCAAAAAGCTACTTTAAAAATGCGCTTTTCTTTTTGTGTTTTCCGAATGTTCCAACGTTAAGTATTTAATGGGAAGGGATTTAATCACGAAATGAACCAATTCACCCAACAATGGGTGTGACAATAGTTATCATGATGTCATAACGCAGCTTTAAGTGACATATATCGGTGAAAATGTACATAAATGGTTAACTAATTGTTCAGTTTTGGCTTAAGAATTTTTATCATTACAAATTTAGATTGATCTAATTTAGCTGTGGGTGCAAAACAACAAAACGTGTGTTAAAGCGGCTAAAAAGCGTATGTTTAGGCCAAATGTACATTAAAGGAAAAGAGCATTAAGGATAGACATTGTATTTAAAAGGCTGGACAAATGTGGAGTTTCAGAAAGCTATGAAATAATCCTCTGATATCAAATATCTATATATAAAAGCTCCAAGATCGAAACACGAACTTTATAGACGGTATTTTCGCGTGAGACTAAATTGGTTTTACTGTCCTTACTTTCATCTGACATAATATACTATGAACGAGAATTTATCCATAATAACATTTTTGGCGGGACACTGTCGCTCTATTGTGTTGCACATCGATCGCGAAACCAGCTTAATCAAAAGTTTATCTTAGAAGACACGTTTCTTGTTAGCTTGACCGGATTGTACCACAAGCTTCATTCACCAAACTGAATAGAAGTAGATCTTGTCAAATAAAATTCGGTATGAATGAATTAATATTGTCTGTCCAGGACGACCTATGCCCACGCCGTTTGAGAATGTTTTACGGTTTACCAGAAGAAAAAGCTATGAAATTAGGTCTAATACCATAGAGAGGCATATATCTTTAGATTCATATTATAAATAAAATATAAATCGCGTATCAAATACTGTTGGCCATCTTTATTCTGGAATGGTTAGGTTTTAGTAGCTGCTTATATATCGAAGTGAAAATCTGATCAAGCGATTTGTATGAAGAAAAAATAATAATAATAATAATAATAAAAAAACCAACAAAAAATAAACAATAAAGATGTTTAAAAAATGCATTCCATCAAATACCATATACTGCCATTGTCACCAGAAAATGATTCAAATGGCCTTCCTGATTAGACATAGGCATACCAGTGACTGTATTTTTATTTACAAACTTGGTAGACAGAACAAGTACGGTCAGTCAACCTGTCAATAAGTGCAGTATAGTGATTCTATAGCCCATTACCAAACGACAAAACTTTGGGGTGGTCCAATTTGAAAGAAGCTGCAGACGACATTTCAATGTGGAGAAATTTTGAAATTTTATAGCTTTCTTGCTAGAAAACATTGTGGGAAATATAGAAATTCCTTGTCACAAGCAATTTCTTCATTTTTCACAATGTTTACCAAATCCATTATATTGTTGGGAGTCAAAAAGAGTCACAGTGTAGCAATGGGTTAGTAGAATAGTAACTATACGTACTCCGACAACACGTAAAGGGCTATATGCACCCAAATTGTGTAATTTCAAATCCAAGGCTTGATTTTTGTGTGCTCGAAGAGACGATTCTAATGTGTATCCACAACAAAGAAAAAACATCTTATGCGGTTTTCCTGCTACTGCTAATGCAAGTAATTTGTTGTTTCGAAATATTTATCTGATTTTGCTTCTACCTTTTCGCGGCAGATTGAAACAAGATAATCGTCATTAGATTGACAGTATTCCTGTATTTAAGCCCTGATGTTGTTTTTTTTTATTTGGACTTTATCGTATATCATCGTAATATTATTGTGTATTTCACATATACCTCACGATAAATGACCTGGCAGAGCAGCCCATGCTTATCGAATGGAATGCTCTGCCAGGTCAATTCTCGTCCTCTATACCGGAAATGATACAAAACATTAAGGTATAAAGTGCCTAATGAAAAACACCACTTTCTAGCCATACGAAATGTATCAAATTACACACACTTGTAAATACACTTCACATAAGTTGATTCACCGTGCCGGATTTCAAGATTATGCTTCAAGAAGAAAATAATTTACAAATATCATTTTACTCTATATTCATATGCAAGGGAGGTAATTTTGAACATTTTTGTCAAATATTTCCATAAACATGCATTAATTCAAAATTCTAAACCGTACAAAATGCTTATGTTTGTATTTGGAATGGAAATGTAACACAGTTTAGGAATTACCGGCACTTTTCAAATTTTGCCGCTGGCTCTTTTGTGCTAATTAGGCCCTTCTTACCTTAAATGCATGTGTACGTCTATATATTTGGACAATACTGGGAGCACATTTATAGATTTTTTCTATTTTTGGTTATTCCCGCAAAATGTCGATTATTTACACAACTGCTCTTGACACTAAACATGTGTCCTTGTATGCAAACAATATCGAATCAGATAATTGAAATACAGATGACCAACCAAATGGCTCCAGTAGTTAATCCATTACCACACAATGACTCTTTTTTACTCCTTACAAGTATATGGTTTTGAAAAGCATTGTGGAAAATGAAGAAATTGCTTGTGACAAGCAATTTTTTCATTTCCCACAATGTTTTCTACCCAAAATGACCAATCGTTTTTGAATTTCCGTCACTTGAAAGTGTCGTCTGCAACATCTTTCAATTTGGAGCAGCCTAAAATTTTGTTGTTTGGTAATGGGTTAAGTGCCAATTGTGCGGGTTTAGTACCGTACACACCGAGTTGGAGGCAAGTGAACTACTAACCGCGTAATCTGATGACAAAGTTAACTCTAAACCAAAGATATTTCAACCGTTACCAAGAAATAAGTTAAACTTGTACTAAGACTCTTTATTGTTAATCTGTATTAGAAACAATAAATTATGGTTTAGGCATTAAAACAAAGGTGTCTGTCTGCCGGATAGATTTTTGAAAAGTAAACTAACGATTTCATTCTGAACTTCCAGACAAATCCATTTAATACCAACATAAAATTCAAATTAGCTTGTTCTGTTTCACGCGTCTGTAGACACGTGAATGATTCAGACAAAAACGCAGAAAATCTCGTTTTTTTAAAAAATCAAATTTAAAAGCATTCCACAAGGAAAATCCATATACCAAACGCACCCGTTTAATATTGTTACTGGTATATGTTCACTCGTATAAAAAACATCCTCGAGTTTCAAGAATTTAAAAGGACCTTGATACCAATGATTCTAAGAACTAAAACCATTACTGAATGATAATATCAGTCAGACATTCGAATCTTGATTATGACAGTTAAATGCGCCTAATGTTAGATTTACTTACTTCGTCCACACGACTAGGTTTCAACACGTCAACAAGGATACGGTTATCTTGGCTTTTAAATACATTCAATAACTCCGAACAAATCATAACAATATGCAAAAATGAACAAATGTAATCCATTTAATGGAACTGAAAGTTTGCAACCACTTTAAAAGTAAGTATTTTCAACAAATACCTTGTAACCACAGCCTAAAACGAGCTACAGTAACGAGGTTGTTGTTGAAAAACAGAGATATTTTCAAAGTGTCACTTCAAAGATATTTTTTCGTTAATTTTTATTTTATTTCTATCTGGAAGGGCATATTTCCTTAGGAAAATTCTGAAGAAAATATCAATCCAAACGATTACGCCGTTTACGAGAAATATACGTTTTTGTGTTAGATTAAAAAAGATGACGTGGACATCAGTTCAGATTTATATGGAATTGTCTGTTCTGTCTCAACTTTAAATGTCTATTTTTCGTTTATAAACAACAACTTTAAACAAACTGATAGCATTTTTACGTACTAGAATGGCCGATCTTTGAATCAAAATATACTTTAAAAATGATATTGGAATGTTAAGTCCCTTTAATGCCTCACTACAGAAACTGTTGATTGGTATAACAAAATCTTATAAACAATACACAGTAATAAAGGTCTGACTTGATACACATGAAATACTTCTCTCCATTATAGTTTCCACAGAGACATAAATTAAAAAAAAATGGATGGACCGGGAATATGATATTCCTTTACCAAAGTAAATATCTAGAAAGTAAACCACTTTTTTTAAACTAATGCGAAAACAGTTCCATTTGTTTAAATATATCTTACGTATATGCTGTCATAAATAGGCAAGGATTTACAAACTTTATCATGTCGAAATCCATAAAGTATTAGCCGAGAAGATAAATAAAACATACTTGAAGCGGACGAGTTTTCGGTGTGAAAGATCCCCAAAAACACCAGAGAAAAAACTGTTGGTAGCACATCTTAAATGGCATACGAGAACACAGTTGTCAGTCCCTTCCCTAGCCTGGTAATTCAATTCATGGTTGGACCAATAATAAACTATTCCTTTAAATAACGAAAGTATTCCTCTAAATGTTTTCATACCAGTGGTTATAAACCAATGTTATTTTGGGTATTCATGCCGATATTATTTTAGGGGCGAGACACCTCATTTTCGGCGTTACGATCCCTAGTAATTCGCGAAATATTGGACAAAAGATGGGTGGAAATATTGTGACTGTAATGATCCATTTTAACCTTTTCCTGGAAAATAGGTAATTACAAAACTTCAAAACTGCTTACCAAAGAAACATGTTAGGGCAGACAGGTAGACAATACCAGGCATGAATATTGAAGGAAAAGGAAATTATGCCGATTATCAGCATAATTTTCTTCTATGTTTTCCTGAGAGATGTCAACCGCAAAATTTCTTTAGGAACTACCGGATTGAAGCATTTGTTATATACAGCAAATCATAACATACAAGAGACGAGTACAGAAAGACACTAAAGTGTTCGGACAATCAATAGCCCTAACAATGAACTCGTAAACTTCCTATTTCGGTCTGTCAAACTGTCATAGACTGCTACATCTTAGAGTATTTGTTTCTTGTGTTACAAACAGATTGAGAAAAAAACATAGGTTTATTTAGCCTTTATCCTACCAACACATTTCATATACATATCCAACTGTAGTCCGTTCGAACTCTCAAATAATTTTGCTTTTGTAACTAACATGTGAATAACAAAATTCATATATGTAGCTATTCCGTGAGCTTAAATTGGTTTGATTTTCCGTACTTTCGTCTGACATTAGATAGTTTTATCCTATGTAAGAACATTTTTGGCGGGTCAACGTGGCTTTATTATGTTACACATCGATCTCGAAACCAGCTTAATCAAGTGTTTATCCTAGAAGACACGTTTCTTGTTAGCTTGACCGGAATGTACCACAAGCTTTATTCACCAAAATGAATAGAAATAGATCTTACCAAATAAAATTCGGTATGAATTAATATTGTCTGTCCCGGACGAACTCTGTTCACGCCGTTTGAGAAAGATTTACTAGAAGAAAAAAACATGGGTTTCATTAGCCTTCATCCTACCAACAGATGTTATCCCATTACCAAACGACAAAATTTTGGGGTGCTCCAAATTCAAAGATGTTGCAGACGATAATTAAAACTGAATGAAAATTTACATTTTTGGTCTTTTTGTTTAGAAAATATTGTGGGAAATGAAGAAATTGCTTGTCACAAGCAATTTCTTCATTTTCCACAATGTTTTCCCAAGCCTTTGTTTGTGAGGGAGTCGAAAGGCGTCACTGTGCAGTAATGGGTTATATACATTTCCTACTGTAATTCGTTTGAGCTCTGACGAATTTTATTTTGTAACAAACATGTGAATAAAATATCATTGTTTCAATTAGTTAATTACACGTGATGATGAAATACATTTTAGACTGAATGAGAGATAAAAGTGCGTGATCGTTCTCATTCTAGACTAGAAGTAAGCACATATTTTAAACGTGTAGTAAAAGAAAACCATTGCTAGAGATTTTTCCAAGAATGTATACATAAAGGCGGCAATAACGTGACTTTGTTATGATATGCTTGATCATAACATATGTAAATAAAACACTCGGTAAGTACACGTTTTCTAAAATTTCAAATCAAATACTCAACTCCCAGTATTGAGATATGTACCATTCGATACGTCGTAATCTCCAGTTTATTTTGATACCAAGATATTCCCTGAAATCCCTGTCAAAGATGAGAACATTCTCCGCTTTGACAGGGATTTGAAGGAAGATATTGGTATCAACATACATAGAGTACGACGTATCGAATGGCATGTATCTCAATATTGAGTGTTAAGTATTTGATTCATAATTTGAGAAAATGTGTACTTACCGAGTGTTTTTGTTTACAAAAGTTAGGAAAACGCATAACAACGTCACGTGATTGCCTCCTGTGTAACATGTGAATAAGCTTAAGCTTTAGCCAGAGCTAAACATAATATTAAAATAATTATATAATTTTATGAATGTTGTCTCCGACGAACATTTCACACTGCTACCAATGTATTTGAAAGCGCAAAACCTTTTGTGGACGTTCAAAACCTATTAAATTGTAATAGAGAGCCATGTACTTTTATTTAAAAACACCAAGATAGAAACACAAAGTTTATATATGTAGCTATCGCGTGAGCTTTAATTGGTTTGAATGTCCTTACTTTTGTCTGACATTAGATACAAGGAAGATGGTGCTATATTATGTTACACATCGATCGCGAAACCAGCTTTATCAAAAGTTTATTTTAGAAGACACGTTTGTTGTTAGCCTGACCGGAATGTACCACAAGCTTCATTCACCAAAATGACTAGAAAGAGATCTTGCCAAATAAAATTCGGTATGAATGAATTGATACTGTATGTCCCGGGCGAACTCTGCCCACGCCATTAATGATGTTTTAAAAGAAGAAAAACTGCTATGTCAACGCGAATTACAATTTTAAAAGAGATCTCTTAATGTAAAAATATTTTTCCAACCAAGTAAAGTTTGCATCTCGGAATCGGTTAATTTGAAATACTCCTTCTACTGAACTAAAAGATTGATGGTATATCTATCGATGAATCTTTTTTTTTTCATTACTCTTGCTAAAATTCTTCTTCATACATTTCTTTTCTTCACAAAGATTATGTCGATTGGTGCAAACAACAATGAGACAAGAGAAATTTGCATAGCAAGTACATACCATTTCGGAAGCAAGTAAACTTGAAACCAATTTATCTGGTAACCAAGTTAACTCGCAACATAAGACAAGAAATAAAAGAAACAAAATACGTCCTAACGCAAATGAATAACTTGTGACCCGTCGCGCCAAAAGGGACCTTATCCGAACTCCAAAAACCCAAATTTGTCAATCTTGCCAGACTCAGCACAGGTCAACTAGATCCCGTACGCAAAAAATGAACATATAGTTAGATAGGGAAAACATTCCGGATTTAGAAAATTACATAAAAGAGAAAAGTGTCGGCCCTTGTCTGGCTGCGCGGACTGCGCAGACAGACTAGGGTCGATATTTTTCACACATCCGATAAGGTCCCTTTTAGCGCGCCGGGTCACATATCAACTTTGTTCCTTAGCTTTTAAAGAACATCTTTCTTGAAAACAATAAAACATAGACCAGGTACTTTAAAAATGGAGGGTCTGTCTTCCGAATAGACATTTGAAAAGGTTACGTTAACGATTTCATTCAGTAACTCCAGACAAATCCATTTAATACCAACATTACATTCAAATTAGCTTTTCTGTTTCACGCGTCTGTGGAATAATTCAGAAAAGAAAAACAGACAAAGGCTTATATTTTCAATTGATTTAAAAATCTAAACACGAAAGATTTGTCTACCAAACTCAGCTGTTTTATTTTATAAAACTATCCCTCACTCTTCAAAATTTTATACGACCCTGATATCCACAACATTTAAAAATCTAAGATTATTAATATAGGGAACGATTCCATCAATTTGACTGTGACGTAATTTTGGACAAACACTTATATCTCGTAGGTGGTGTTATAAAATTTCATAACTAAGCCGTAGTTATGAGATTTTATAACAGCACCGACGGTTTATTATAAAATAACGGTAAAGGCTATTTGTTGCACAAAATTCATTACCTTTAGATACCCCTTTCCCAAACAAGACCTGGTTTTGACGTCCCTAATAGAAAAGGCTTGGAAAAAACATTGAAACAAAAGAAGAAACTGCTGATAACCAGCAGTTTCTCCTTTTGTCTCAATATTTTCTATGTCATATTTCACACAAATCCTATCTGTAATACCAGCCATTTTGTCTTTTGAGGCAGTTTTTTGATGTGGATTACCCTAAAATTTTGTCGTTTGGGAAAGGGATAAGTACTGAAGAAGCCCTCAGGTGAGCCATGAGCTAGCCTATCTAGTAACCGTAGACCCATCTCTGTCAAATTCCCTTAACCCTTTCCCAAACGACAAAAGTTTAGGGTGATTCACTTCGAAATCTGCCACATATGACAAAATGGATGTTATGAAAGATAGTATTTGTGTAAAATATGACTAAGAAAATATTGAGACAAAAGGAGAAACTGCTGCTTATCAGCAGTTTCTTCTTTTGTTTCAATGTTTTCCCAAGCCTATTCTATTGAAGACGTCAAAACCAGGTCTTGTTTGGGAGAGGGCTAATTCACCCGTTACTACACATAGACCCTTTCTGATGCTGAACTGGAAAACAGCAATTTCTTCTTTTCCCACAATGTTGTCTCCTAAAAATACCAAAGAATGTGAAATTCAATTCACTTAAAATTGTCGTATGCAATAACTTTGAGTTAGGACAAGTTTAAAATTTGGCCGTCTGGTAATAGATTAACGAATCGTAGGGAATCTGAAAGTAAGTAGCATTCGAAGATATACTCTCTCAAAAAAGTCTGAACTGGCCGATCCTGAAGACCAAACCTGATTGATCCTTTAAATAAGGATGTTTTAGTGTTAAAAGCATTTACCTCTTAAATGGACATTTCATTCCAATTTCATTTTTTTAAAGTATGCCTTGATGCCAAGATTGGTTATTCTAATGAGTATAAATACTATTAGTTTTTAGCTCACCTGAGCACGAAGTGCTCAGGGTGAGGTATTGTGATCGGTCTGTTGTCCGGCGTCCGTCTGTCTGTCCGTCCGTCCGTCTTTCCACAATCATAAAAAAATCTTCTCCTCCTAAAGTACTGGGCAGAATTGGATGAAATTTCACAGATATGATCCTTGGGTCATCCTTTTTCAAAATACTTCAAAGAATTGGGATCGGGGTCAGAATGGGCTCAAAAAGTAGGTCACTAGGTCAAATCTTATTTTTGCTCTAGGAGTCACAGTATTGGCTCAATCATTGTGAAAATTGACCAGAATCTTTGTCTTGATGATGTCTAGGTTATTTCAAAAAGTAGGTCATGCCAGGTCAAAATGTAGGTCACTAGGTCAAATGATTTAAAATCCTTCTTTTTGCTCTTAAAGTGCTACCTTTGGCTCAAATCTTGTGGAAATTGCTCAGAATGTATATTTGATGGATATCTAGGTTCTGCTAAAAATTGGGTCATGTGAGGTCAAAAATGAGGTCACTAGGTCTGCTTGATAAAATCATTCTTTTTGCTCAGAAGTGCCCATATTTGGCCAAATTATTATGAAAATGTCTAAGAATGTTTTTTTAATGATAAAAAGGTCATGTAAAAAGTTTGTCATGCAAGGTAAAAAACTAGAACACAAGGTCAAATATCAAGAATTACATTTATTAGTCAAGAAGTGCCAATTTTGGCTAAACTCTTGTTAAATGGCTCAGAATGTTTTTCTTTTGGACATTTATATTATGTCCATTTTAAAAGTTTGTTGTGTGAGGTCAAAAACTAGGTCACAAGGTCAAAGGTAATGTATCCCTTCTTTTTGCTGTGGAAGTTCCAATTTTGGCTCAATTATTTTGAAAATTGCTCAGGACATTTATGTTGATGATGTCTGTAGGTCATTGAAAATTTGGGTCAGGCAAGGTCAAAAACTGGGTCAGTGGGTCAAATCTTGTTTTTGCTATAAGAATTTATTACAATATTTGCTCAATCATTGTGAAATTTGTTCAAACCATCACTTTACAAGCAAAGAAGCCCTATGTTGTGGGTTGGGGAATTTTCAAGTGAGGAATTCAGACTAATTTATTTTGACCAGGTATCAGCTTATCAGCAATCATTGGCTTTGCTTAAGTAAATAGTTAGACTGTCTAAAGTCAATAATAGACCGTCCAAAATAAATAAAGGGCTGTCTTATCCGATTATGGAGCTCTTATCTGATAAAGGAAAGAGCTGCAGATAATCTTAATGCCTTAACCCTTTCCTATGATGTCCCTATTAAAAAAGGCATGGGGAATTATTGAGTCAAATGAAGGAAAGGCTGATAATCAGCATTTTCTCATCTTGCCGCGCTATTTCAAAATTGAACAGTCTATTTCTTTTCTGTCTTGCTAAAGATTAAGCCCTTTCCCAGCCAAGGTTTAAGCCCTTTCCAAATTATTTCAGAACAGAAAGTCCTTAGTTTTATGCCTTTGAATTTGGCAAAATTGCCATTGTCACTCTTGTATTCTTCTAACGTTAAAAGATTGATTTCATGGTCTTGCCAGTATCTCAACTATGAATTCAGGTGAGCGATCTAGGGCCATCTTGGCCCTCTTGTTTTAAGTTGTTGCCAGTATGGGAGAAACACACATTTAAAGTTGAGACATAATCGATAAATTGCATATAAATCCGAACTGTTGTCCACAACAATTTGTTCAATTTTGACACAAAATATAAATTTCTCGTAAACGGCGCAATATTTTGGCTTGAAATTTTCAGAATTTTAATAAGGAAATATGCTCTTTCAGATAAACATAAAAGTAAAATTTATGACAAAAAAATCTGAAATGTCACTTTAAAATCTATGAAAAAATAAAGTTGTCTTTGTTGTGGCTGTTGTAATGAAAGGTCTAGAAATCACCTATTACGAGAAATAATTATTGAAATAATTTTGTGAAATATTAGTGTTATCAATTGTCATTTCCCATCTTGACTACTGTAACGGCATTTTATACGGAATTTCTCAGGGTGAAATGGGAAAACTGCAGAGGATCCAAAATATGTGTGCCAAACTTGTTTTAAACCGCAAAAGATGGACAGTTCTAGACAGGCACTGTACGATTTACATTGGCTGCCCGTCAAAGCCAGGATTTCTTTCAAAATCTTGACATTTATGTATAAGTGTTCCATTGGTCACGCCCCGGAATACTTAACAGAACTACTTTCAACAGAACCTACCAGACGTGAATTGAGATCATCCCTTACTAGAGAAAAATGCTACCAAGTTCCTTTTAACAACAGAAAGACATTCGGCGACCGAAGCTTTGGAACTATTGGACCCAAACTGTGGAATAACCTTCCGTCCAGTTTAAAATCTTGTGACACAATTTATGGGTTAAAAAAGCAGTTGAAAACCCACTATTTCAGAGAGTTTTATAGCTTGTTTTGTTAAACACAGAACGTAGGACTTAATAATATTATTTATAGTTTGTGTGTATATTATCATTGTTGTAAAACGCCATTGAATATGGATGTCAGTAAAAATAGGCGTTTAATCAAATGTAATCAGTTTAAGTTTAAGTTTAAGAAACGTTGCTAAAGACGCATCTATGAATGTGTTGTTTTGCCTTTTCATTTCATTTCTTAAAATATCAATACACTGCTTTCATAGTATACAAATCCTACAATATTAAGATACACGTTATAGTTTATCATGTAGGCGTTCTTCTTCTAGTTTCTATCTAAGACATTAATGTCTCTCGAGGGGAGAAACTGTTGATTGGTATAACATAATCTTATAAACGATACACAGTAATCAAGGCCTGACTTGATACATATGAAAGACTTCTTTCCATTATAGTGTCCCTAGAGAGCTAAATTGAATAATGGACAACCGACGAAATGTTCCTCTATCGTTTCTACAAGAAAATACACCCGCTTCTATAAACTGGTAATATTTTGTTATTTCGTATACTGTGTGCAGCCGTGAATGGTCCATGGCGTCACTCAAGTTTACTTTTCATCTCCTAGTGTAATCCGAGTTTTCTCTGATAAGATTCACTCTTTTTATGTTGATGTCGCTCAGTTTAGCTCTTTGATATGTTGATGTTACTCATTTTAAATGAGCGACATCAACATATCAAAGAGCGAATTTCATCATAGAAAACTCGGATTACTGAGCGGCATCAACAAATCAAAGAGCGAATTTCATTAGAGAAAAACTCGGATTACTCCTAGTGACGTGTATCATATAGGTAAGGTGTTGAATTATTAAATAGCTACATATTATTGCATCTATTTAATGCATTTAAAAGGCACTGACAGAATTAACAGAATAATTATGAAAAAAACAACATCTCAAGGAGGTTTAGCCGGAAGTACGTCCAAAAGGGCCACCGGGAATACAGCATAATCTTATAAACGCTACGCAGTAATCAAGACACGACTTGATACATATGAAAGACTTCACGCCATTATATGTTTCCTAGATAGCCAAATTAAATAATGGACGACGCGGGAATAAATTCCTACACAACAGTAAGACAAAATGTCGACGTCAATAACGAACAGGCGTATCAACAGAAAATTTCTTCACGGCACGAGATTTTATTCTTCTCTAGAAAAAATCACCATCATGTATATCAATAGCACTAAGTCTATTGTTGAAATAAAATAGTGTGTAATTGTAATGCGTAAAAGAATGACAAATACATTTTATTAACTTTTTGGATATTGAAAGAAAATTGCCATTTTTTGCAGGTTTCGTACGTTTCTGCCATGTACATGTATGTTACTAGTATTGTACACATGAACAAAATATATGCATATCGTTGGTTACATGTATGTTTTACAGGGTCAAGCTCGATTGAGGTGCGATTTTAGCTTTTTCAAATTGATCGATGCGTTGTACGTAGTCAACCTCAGATTGTAACTGACACGACCATCTGACGGTCAGTTTGCTCTGTTTGAAATTGGATATTTCCATAACGTTTCGCAAAACATTCAGTAAGATTCGACATTATTATTTCTTTACTAAAATCACATGCAATATTTTATGTTAGGTTCCTACTTCCGAACAAATCAGTTCGATCAATTTGATTGCTTAAATTTTGCGGTAAATACCTACCAATTAATATTTTCTCGATCTCCAGATTGACCCAACCTGTACAGTATTTTGGTGAACAGAATGAGGCAGAGGTCGAGTTGGTCGGGATCCTTTTAAAGTTTCCATATATGTCTAAACAGAGTCAACTGACCTTATTATTATCGAGTTACATATGAATGTATTTTCAGATTAAAGCTACGAACTACAATTACCTTGAGACAAATGACGTCATCTTAGACTTCGTCATAACCAGAAAATACTGTAAGTATTTGATATCAATATCATATGATTATGCAAAGAAACTCTTATTTTGATATTCCTTCAAAACATACTTAAGGTATCCAAACACTCAAAAACACCAAGATCCAGATGCGAAATTTGAAAAGTGCCAGTAATTTCTGAACTGTGTTACATTTCCATTCAAAATACAAACACAAACATTTTGAACGGTTTAGAATTTTGAATTAATGTATACTTATGGAAATATTTAACAAAAATGTTCAAAATTACCTCCCTTTCATATGAATAAAGAGTGAAATAATATTTGTAAATTATTTTTTTCTTGAAGCATAATCTTGAAATCCAGCACGTTGAATCAATTTATTTGAAGAGTATTTACAAGTGTGTGTAATTTGATGCATTTCGTATGGCTAGAAAGCGGTGAGTTATTAGGGTCTGTAATCCTTAAAAACAAGCCTCGGAATACACTGAACAAACTAAGGGCATTCTGGAAATAATGGCTATATGACCTTTCTTCTTTGTATTAGTCTTTTCTGTAAAATATATTTGTAATAGATCAAGAAGGAGGTCAAAAACTGGGTACCGCGAGTGATTTATATATAATTGTCACAGAAACCTTCCTGATTTTTTTATGATCGAATAAGAAGGTCAAACCATCGATAAGAATTAAGCTGTCACGGAATAAACAGGGGATGCATTCGCCTTGGAATACCAATGTGACAAAGCTTGGTTTATAGGGTGTAATGTATTTCGTCCTCTAAATGAGGAACGAAGCTAAAATATTCAAAATGTTAAATGGCATTGAATAATATCGCCTACTTCAGCTTGTTTTAAACTGCATTTACGAGGCTTTATTTAAGAACATCGATATATTCTTTTATAAAACACCTCATAGCCAGAGACGCAAATCTTTTGATCAGAAGACTTGACAATAGGGGCAGTATGGGATTTGAAACACCAATGAATCGAAACAAATCTTTCCCTAAGGACAGCCATATCTTTCTCCTGACTGTTCACTAAAATATTTGTTTCCCTGTATGACAATATTTATCACCACCGTTCTCTCTGAATGGTGATCTAAAAAAAACAATGGGAACCACGACTGATATATGTTTTATCTCAGCAACCATCCTGACTTTTTCTTGTGATCGAATACTTGGGTCAAACCATCAATAAGAATTAAGCTGTCACGGAATAAACAGGGGATGCATTCGCCATGGAATACCAATGTGACAAAGCTTGGTTTATAGGATGTAATGTATTTTGTCTTTAAATGAGGTACGAGGCGTAAAAATTGAAAGTGTAACAAGGCAGTAAATACTGAATAATATCGCCGCTTTTCAACAAAAATTTCGCAACTGCAGCTTGTTTTAAGAGGCAGTTACGAGGGTTTTGTTGAAAAACAGCGATATATTCTTTCATAAAACGTGTCATAGCAAGAGACGCAAACCATTTGATCTGAAGACTTGAAAGAACATTATGGTATGTGGGACACCCATGTAACGAAACAAATCCTATCCTTACCACACCCGTATATTGGTCCTCATTGTAAAAGACATATTTGTTCCCTGAAAAACAGTATTTATCACCACCGTTCTTCTGAATGGTGGACTAATATAAAAAAGGGAACACTGACTGATTTATATTTTATCTCAGCAACCATTCTGACTTTTTCTTATGATCGAATACTCGGGTCAAGCCATCAATAAGAATTAAGCTGTCACGGAATAAACAGGGGATGCATTCGCCATGGAATACCAATGTGACAAAGCTTAGTTTATAGGATGTTACATGTATGTATTCCGTCCTGTAAATGAGGGACACTGTTAAATGTCAATGGATAATAGCTGGTTTTTTTAAATTTGTAATAGCCAGAGACGCAAACCTTTTGATCTGATGACTTGAAAGGACAACATGGCATTTGAGACACCCATGGATCGAAACAAATATTTTTCTAATGACAACCATATCGTGGTCTTCATTGTTCACAAAACTATTTGATTCCGTGGAAGGCATCGCCAGGGTCCTGACTAAATGTTGATCTAAAATAACAATGGGAACCCCGACTTATTTAAATTTTATCTCAGCAACCATCATGACTTTTTCTTGTGATCGAAAACGGAGGTCAGACCATCAATAAGAATTAAGCTATCATGGAATAAACAGGGATGCATTCGCCATGCAATACCAAAGTGACAAAGCCAGGTTTATGACATTTGATATATTTCTTCCTCTAAATGAGAAACCAAGCTAAAAGATTCAACGTGTTAAATGACAGTAAATAATATCGCCACTTTTCAACAAAAGCTTGTTTTAAGCCGCAGTTATGAGGTTTTGTTGAAAAAACAGCGATATATACTTTCATAAAATGTGTCATAGCTAGAGACGGCAAGTGTTTTATCTGAGGACTTGAAAGAATGGTATGGCTCCTTAGACACCCATGGATCGAAAAAAAAGTTTTCCTACGGACAGCCATATCCAAGTCCTTATTGTTCACAAAATATCTATTGCCACGGAAGACACTATTTATCACCCCGGTCCTCACTAAATGTTGATCTAAAATAACAATTGGAACCCCGACTGATTTATATTTTATCTCAGCAACCATCCTGACTTTTTCTTATGATCGAATACTGGGGTCAAACCATCAATAAGAATTAAGCTGTCACGGAATAAACAGGGGATGCATTCACCGTGGAATACCAATGTGACAAAGTTTGGTTTATAAGATGTAATGTATTTATCCTATAAACGAGGAACAAATCGAAAAGGTTCCCAGTGTTAAAGATACACATTTACTGTTACCTACTTATTTTCTGGATAATTTGCTGTACAAATAACTGTACATAAATGAAATATGGCCTTTAATTTGCCTCTGTGCCAAATGTCAGCTCTGTCTGATCTGTATTGGCTTAGATTACGACGGATTTAAAACCCAATATCACATCATTTCATAAACACTATCTGGCAGTATCTGCCCACTTTAAATATTTTACATATCTTTACACCGCTGCATGATTATCGATTTATGTCATTTGCTGTATGAATCTTGTATTATGTCGTATAAAGTCTATAAACGGTGCGACAACATGCTAAAAGCCAACTTCTGTGGATCATAAGGGATTTGGGCCTACGGATACTAATGTCACTTTAAGTGTTTTTCAACGAAAAAAAAAAAAAAACACACACACACAAAAAAACCCTCGTAACTACAGCTTGTTACGAGGTTTTTGTTGAAAAGCGACGCAATGTTCTTTCATTACACGTGTCATAGTCAGAAACGCAATTAATTTGACATGAGGACTATAGATGACGCTATGGCATTTGAGACCCCCATGGATCGAAATATTTTTTTCCGAAGGACATCCATATTTAAGTCCTTATTGTACACAAAAATATTTGATTTACTGTACCACCGTCCTCTCTGAATGGTGGCCTACAATAACAATGGGAACCCCGACTATTGCCACGGAAGACACTATTTATCACCCCGGTCCTCACTAAATGTTGATCTAAAATAACAATAGGAACCCCGACTGATTTATATTTTATCTCAGCAACCATCCTGACTTTTTCTTGTGATCGAATACTGGGGTCAAACCATCAATAAGAATTAAGCTGTCATGGAATAAACAGGGGATGCATTCGCCATGGAATACCAATGTGACCAGGCTTTATTTATTGGATGTAATATGTATTGGCTTGTTATTCAAGAAATAAGTCAAACGATTCACAATATTGGTTCTAATAAATGAATGCTTAATTCCTAAAATGCGTTAAATCAGCAAATGAAATACCATGATAATATTCTACAGGACTCAATAGACAGTAGAAATGATGCGTATGCATAATAAAACTATGGTCAGAAGGAGGATGTTTCTATCCTGTTTATCGCCTATATATTAATTATTATTATGTATTAGTCATTGTGTGACGTTAGGCATCCTAGGATCAGATTAAATGTAATGAAAACAGTCCCCGCTGAAGATATCGACCGGTTTCGAATAAGGATATTGTGGCCTTTTCCCTATCTACTTGGTTCACTACGGCATATTGACATACAAATTGTAATCTTTGTTGATGCCAATGCTGACTGATCCACATCGTTCTCCTAATTTCCGAACAAGGATATGAGGTTGGTCCGATGATATCAAATGTTAATGCGTAATACGTACATGTATAATCCCTTGTCGTTATAATATCCTCGATTTGGATATCAAACTGAATTTGTTAATTTCTTTTTTTGCACAAATTAAATTGCATTTTCAAATAAATTACTCATGGTGACAAATAACGGCATTAAAAGTGTCAACGTCAAGCACAACAAAAAATGACAAAAGAAAAAATAAAATAAAAACCAGAAGATTTACAACAACATTACTAGTCTTACAAGTCACGTTTAGCAGAGGACCGCAAATCTTTTGAAGCAGCTCGTACGATTCACTCTGGCGTTACCATATCGTATTTCTTTTGGCCTCTGCGAATGTTAGCGATCTAAAAAAGGCGACTTAAGCCTATTTCAAATGTTAAATTACGTTTCACAATCGTGCCTATTAAAGGGGCATGTGCTAGATTGTCTACAGCAACATGGATGCAGTCAGGGTGCACATTGCTGTAAGGGTGAAAATCATTATCTCGAGCCAAAAAGATAGGAATTTGAGCGTTTTTTACTATTGATTAAGATTCATTCTCCCATTAATGGTACTATAGATATAATCTGTGGTTAAGTTGATTTAATACAGACTTTATCTAGAAGGACTGAATGAACTGCTTTCGAAATATTCTTAGAGAGAAATTCTCTAGCTATCAGGTTCACCATTCCATACGATAATTCTTGAATATATTTTTAACATGTTTTTGTGTTCGACAACTTAGCGTGGGCCCCTTTAATATTATCTCAAAGCAGGTTGCTATCGTCGTTACTGTGATTTCCCCATTCGTAATCTGACATGGGCATATCAGGCTAGGGTTGAAACAATAACCATAAATGCACAAAAATACTAAAAGCAAATGAGTTTTTTCTCATTTTACTGACAGCTTGACAGACAATAATATAGAATTTACCATTTTATTATGGTCTTATTGATCGTCGAAACGTTTCGTTAAGTGACCACACGTTGTGTTTCATTATCAGTCTGTAGTTTTGAAATAGTTTTTTTTAAGTCTGTCTAACCGGTATATACCGGTATACGAAAAACAACAATGTTATTTTTATTGCATATGTAACATGTTTTCTCTCTTTCTACAATGGAGCATTAGCATTTTCATTAAATACATCTAATGAACAGAATCACACCAATGCAGTCTTCAAATTATACAGCGATTCAGCTGTAAATATAAATAACTAAACAGATCCCTGTAAATGGATGATTGCTAATGTTACTACATGTATACTAATCAAGTATTCTAATGGGGGACATTGGTCGGTTATCGGTCCTGGCGGATTATCCAGGTGGCGCTGCAATCACAGCGGTCCTATAATCGCAACTTTTCGGGCAGTATTAACTAGTTTTCTCAAGGACCGAAAGAAAACTGGGAGAAAACTAGTTAATACTGCCCGAAAAGTTATTCGTATTATGGATCATTGTCCCAACAGTTTCAAATGAAATCACTTTCAATTTGGACAATTTCACATTTTGTGTTTGATTAAGACTACAATTATCATTCCTTTTGATACTAAGTACTGGTGAGGAAAGCTGTCGAAAGAGGAAGAAATCACTTGTCTCAAGCTCCCTTTTCTTCAACATTTTCATAAAAATTGATTGAACAAAACACATACAGGCAGGTCTAGATTGATTTCTTTCAAAATATCAGGAGAAAAGAAGCCACTTGTGTACATTGGATTTGTCTCCTTTTGTCTTAACCTTTTCTATGCTTTATGTAAGATTTTCCCGTAATTTATTATAACATCATTTTATATCTGAGCCCATATTAATTTAGGCCAGGCAGCCAAAAGTTCTGTCTTTGTATATGGATTAATACAATCTTTTCATCACAAATCTGAAAGAAAACAGCTTAATTAACCATTCTCGACATAAAAATCTACCACTATTAGATACATCTTTAGAAGCTCTTTCGGAAAAATAGGAAAACATCGATGATCAGGCTCCAGCATTCTCTCATTCCCCCGATATAATGTCTGTTCATATATTTGTATTTCAATTTCAAATCATATTGGTTTGTCGTCTGCACCGTCAAATAATTTTGTCACTTGAGAATGGAATAAGGAATTGAAGATAATCTCCGTTGAGAAGTTGAGCAGACCTTTGTTTTGAGAAATGACACGCCACACACTGAATAAAACAATAAGAATAAATTCCTGTATTGATGTATAATCTGATTTGTTTTCATTTTTCATTATGCATTCACTAATACTTCAGACAGTTAAACCTTCTCAAACCAGAGACAAAAATTGGTCATTCGCAACAAAATCCTTGAAATCATTGTGGAAACGGGAAGAATAAATGTATATTATTTAAATCTTTTCTACCATGTCCTTTACAATTATCAAAGTCTTTCCATCGAAATTTCAAACTAACATCCAACCCCATCCACGTGTGACCCTAATTGTCGACTGGGAAAAATAACAGGATGAGAACTTCTTGTTTGAATACCGTTTCTAAAACGATAAAATCTTGGACGGAAAGATTCAGCAGACGACTACGAGAATGTTAATTAAGATCGCAAATAATTAACTTTTTCAACAATATTAGTATTTCTACACCGAAAGTTGAATTTTAAATTTCAACAGGTCTTGATTTGTTATGTTGGTTTTCACAATTAAAGAAGGCAGTCAAAATAGATAAATGCATATTCATTGGCATTAGGCTATTTCATAGGGATTATACAAATTCCGTGGCAAAGATTACTTTAATGTTTTTACAATGATTTTTCAAGTAATAATTGCTTAAACAATTAACATAAAAATGGTGCATTTTTTTTAAATATATCTGGAATATGCAAGCCTGTGAGTGAAATAGAATAATATTTCCGTGGTATCATATGAAAATCAACTAAGCGGATTGTACACCGGAAGTGTGAAAGGGCCGCTGTGATTGAAGCGCCCTCTATAAAAACAAGGGCGGATAACCGACCAATGTCCCCCATTAGCCACCTTATATTGTTGAAAGTACACACTGCAATAATATTCAAATTATAATTATTCTAATGTCATCAACTGATATATTCATTTATCATGATTTACACCAAATATCAATGGCTTCGCATTCCAATATTACATTACAAGCTTTGCATCAGATAAACTCAACTGCAATTGAAAAGCCACAAACATACGTAAAGGACGTACTCGTATTTTCTCCAAGCAGCATTTAACATAGTTTGCATTCTGATGATCCTTTTTCAGATAAAAGTGTATTCTTTTGGGATTTGTCTCGACTCATGAGCCACAGCAGATCGTAACAAATATAATCGTGTGAAATTGGCCTGTTGCGTTAATGATGGTTGCCTGAATTCGTTTCACCCCAAGCACTTTTCTGAATGGGGCTTATATCAAAGTTTTCAAGGGATCTGAATGCTTCCAATGTGGTTCGAAGCCAATTTGAGACGAGTACCCATCCCATAATGACACAGGGGTGAAATCGTTGATAAGAAATGTTTCTAGAAATGACTGGAAATGGCCGTAAAATTGGTTTTTTCGCCCGTTTGTGCAAACTCCATTGATGTTCTGTAGAATACCGAAAAATCTAGCAATTTAAAGTGTCATTTCACAGAATTTCTTTTCATAAATGTTAATTTTATCTGAAAGAGCACATTTTCTTATAATCATTCTGAAAAGTTCAATCCAAAGTATTGCGCCGTTTACAAGAAATGTATATCTTTGTATTAAAAGAAACAAATTGATGTAGACAACAGTTCTGATGTTTATGGAATTTATCATATCTATCTCACCTTTAAATGCGTGTTTTCCTCTTATCGACAACAATTTCAAACAACTGATTTCATTTATGCATATTAGAGTATAGTCAGTCGTATGACATACTCCTACAGCAAAAAATTGCACAATTTCTCGTACCTTTCAAAGATCCCGAAAAGGGATTTAGAGTAACTTGTTCCAATTTAAAGAACAGAAAACCCAAAATATGGGCTGTCATAAACGCGTATACGAGTATGTATAAAACAATATGCTCATGTGTTCAGTTAGATCAACGAAGCTGAAGTGTTTTATTTCAAAATTTGCATATTTTTAGAAATATCAAGCTCTACATACCGGTATTAGAATTTAAAAAAAACTCCCTCATTGTATTAAGAAACATGTCCTGGTATTATTTCAAGAGGAAAATGTATATGTAATCGCACTTATTAGCGAATTACAGCTAATTTTATGGGCTACATGTGAATAAAATGACGAAAAACAGTGGTAAGTGCATACACATTTACAACTGTCTTGCTCTAAATCATCGATTTCCATCTTGAGAAAATCAGTTTTGTATAACCAATACGCTCTTACCGTCGAAAACGGTAAATTGTAATGACATTATATATTATCGAAAATATGGTAGCGAAACATGTATGGTACGAAAACTTAAATTTTCAACAGCAATGACCGAGTGTTCCGAAAAACAGGAGCACCCCCCTTAATCGGCTTTGTAGGCGATGTTAACATCCATTTCCCTTCCTTCGAAATTCCCCGAACTGACCTTTTAATGCAAAGTTGGGATGATTGAAAATTCAAACAAAATGTTTATTTAGAGTTAAACGCAAAATAATTAAAGATTAGTAATGTTCCGTTTATGAAAAAAGAATCGAAACATTTACTGAAACTATGCCCCAATAATTAGCTTGCCAGAATCGACCATGGCGTTCCGGTATTCCGGCGTATTCTTGTTACTTGATTTTGGTCATATTTTCTGTTTTTCCTACGTTCTAGGTTGTGTAGATCATGGTGTATGTAACATTCACGAGCTTTTGATAGCACACTTGTTGTTTTTGCATGTTTAACCAAAACGCATTTTCACCGAACACTTTTGAAAAATAAATTTATAGGCGCTTTTTAACGCCCCACAACAGATAATGCTTTGTGAGGAGATTTCTTCTAGTTTCTACATGTACCTAGAAAGGTCAAATATGTTAAATGTCATTTACCTAATATTGTCGTCTACAACGTCTTTGAACTCTAACCTTTTTGCAGTCTGGTAACTGGTTAAAGACTTTGTGTCTAGTTTTGATTTTAGCTTGTGAAATAGCTATGCTTTATCTTGAAACATGATTTCTGACCCACCCACTTGCTTTTAGGCTAAACCTACAATTTGTACTCATGCCACGATTACCGGACCTATTATAACGCGGCATCATTTTAGATTGGTACATAGTCCATGATGTTGCAGATTGCAGTTGTCACAAGCAATTTCTGCATTCTCACAGCGTCTTAAAAGCACGTTCATTTTGCGGGTGTAGAAACATGCCATTTTTTGGGACGGGGCTTAAATTAATCGGAGTCCGTCCTCTTTTCGATTAATCTTTACAAAATAGAACAAAGTCGACAGACAGGTTCCAGAGACAAAGTAAAAAGCCTGTTGGAAATCAGATATACATGTAAAAGGTCGTATACAGAAAACTTTCTCATTATAAAAACTGTAGCCGACTGCTACAATGAACCTTGGTTATTGACATGACAATTCAATTCATATTAGAGATCTTATTACTGAATGAAATAATTAATTGAACACCTGGTACTTTTAACACTTTTCCATACAGCGCCTAGGGTTTTTTTACGTTTTAATATGAAAGATGCATAGAATACATTAAAAGAAGTAGAAGAAATTTCTAAATGCGTATGTGCGAACAATTTACTTGAATAAAAACCGCATTTGTGTGAAATTTAGAAAATAAAACATTTAGACAAATGAGGAAACTTTTGGTTATAGGCATTGTCCTTCTTTGCGTTGAACGAGATCCATAATGTCGCCGCTTTTCAACAAAAACCTCGTAACTGCAGCTTAAGGACAGATCCTCCAGTTGTTACTGCGCAACTTACTGCGCATACCCTAAATAACGAAATAAAGCTGTTTCAATAATTGGCCTTTTTCAGCAAATGTATTTTTTACATTTAGTTAATGCTTGGTTTATAAATGACAAGACCCTTTTCGGTTATTTCAATTTTCTCTGTTTGGTCAATTAAAGTGTAATAGTACTCGGATGGTACATTTTGCTTTTTGTTGCGCGTTCAACATGTGGCGTTAGCGATAGGAAACGGAGCAACAAAAGCAAAATGATGTCTTTATGAGTGTGTCCGCTTCAGATGGACACAAAAGATGACACTTTTTATTATCTAAAGCTGGTAATATGGAAGAAAATGGATAAAAGTAGTGAAACAATTTCGGACAGAGCTGCAAAAAGTAAACCATTTTTTAATTATAACTAAGAAAAACGCTTGGTTTGATATATTTTTCTTTTTTTGTTTTTATAGGTATGACCAAGCACTATGTCTATACCAAAAAAGAAAAAATTCTTACCGCTGGAATATTTTTTATTATCAGAAACGTCGCGAATTAAGAGCAATTTCAGCTACTTTTGAAAGAATGTTTTCCTAATAATTTCAAAATCATCACTAAATTTTCCCAAATTGATACTCATTTAGACAGAATAAAACATCTCGAACACAATAAAGACTTATTTATGTAATCCTAGTCATTTCAAACACCTTTTTTGTGGGTGTTTAAGTGACACCTCATTTTTTTTTAATTTTAGACAAGAGTGGTCTCCCTTGAAATCCAATAACTTTTTAATTCGCTTGGTGACCTATAGTTTTTAAGTCATTTTTTTACTTCTCATATATTTAAATATCAGTACAGAAAAAATAAGAAAAATCTTACCGTAGGAAATAAATGGAGGATCTGTCCTTAAAACAAGCTGCAGTTACGAGGTTTTCGTTGAAAAAGCGACGATGTTCTCTTTTAGTTTAGTCATAATATGTACAGTACCTGATGCATCAGTAAGACGGCAGTATGGAAACCGCTCTAATGTGCGAACCGACATGGATACATAATTGACGAACACTTTCTCAAACAAGACCTGGCTTAGACGTTCCTATTATAAAAGGCTTGGGAATACACCGATGCAAAAATACTGATAATCAGAATTATATCATTTCGCAACCATATTTTCCAAACCATGTTTCATTATACTCGTAAATCCAATTTTCATCAACATGGATGTTGTGGTCTGCAGTAGTTTTTGAATTGGACCAATTTAATATTGTACCGTCTGTGAAAGGGTTAAACTGTCACAATGGTTCTTCACTCAGCCCCGTGATATCCTTATATATTTCAATTTGTTTTATAAAAGCACGAGTCTCACGTTTCTTAAAATGAAGTGTAGGTACGGACCATGAATTAGAATTAAGCTGTCAACGCATTATTTAGTAATACATTTGTGACTTATAAAGTATACTTTGTTATTTTCTTCACAGCCGCTTGAAATAATGACACTAAACATACTAAAGGAAATAATTCTCAGACTGTCTTAAATCTTCTAACTAATGTGAATTCACGACACCATTTTGACTAAAGTAAATAACTCGCAGACTATCTGAACTCTTTTGTAACGTTAGCAGGCAGATTTCTTCGACGTTTCAATGTGTGCATGCCGTGGGTATTTTTTTCCACCAAATGATTTTTTTCTTATTTATACATATGTTGTAGATAAACATATCTTGAACTGAATGAATCAATTATATTGTTACATGCCGATGTTCCGGGCAAGAAATAAACCCCGTCGATGCAAAGCTTAAGCTCACGCCGAGAGGCGTTTATTTCCCGATATATATTATAACAAACCACCCTACCTAAATTCGACGGTCTACCGCATTTGCATATTGCACTACAACGTTCCACGAACGTTACAATATTAAAGAAATCAGAGTACATTTCCATGCTCGTGTTTGTTTCAGAGGTATCTGTCATGGACTGGTAAAGATCATATTTGAAGGTAAATATTTCGCATAAAAAAACGAAGAAAATGTTATATGTAGCATGTGCATTTGAGGTCGGAGGATAAACAACAAAAACATCAAGAAATGTGGCCGCTCTCCATTTTGTGTTTGATGTTTATACAAACAGTTTATCTATGATTTTAGTTCTACAGTATCATTTGCCCCACGACTAAAAGAATGTGCAGTGTTCATGTCTTTTCTGAGCTCTTTTCTCAGAACCCGTCCGTATTTCATACACTTGTCGCCTGATTCATTAACTCTAATTCCTTTGACATATGTGACCCGTCATGCTAAAAGGGACCTTATCCGAAAATCCAAAAATCCAAATTTCAACAAACTTGTGAGACTCAGCACAAGTCATCCAGATCCCGTATGTTAAAAATGAAAACACAGTAAGATAGCAGTAACATTCCAGATTCAGGAAATTACATAAAAGTGAAAAATGTCGGCCCTAGTCTGGCTGCGCTGACTGCGCAGACTGACAAAGGTCGATGTTTTTCACACATCCGATTAGGTCCCTTTTAGAATGACGGGTCACATATTTTCTTTCGTTCCAGACTATATACTGACAGAGGACGGGTATCTATAAAGGAAATTTCGCCAATCATTGATGAATGTACAAATATTTTACAATTCTGCAAATTCATTTTTAAGATTAACAAACACAATGCGGTGATAAAATATTCAGTTTTTCGGTTATTCGACAGAACAGAAAGATGGATAACGTGTTGATTTTCTGTAAATAAGACGGAGAAAGTGAAATATGCAGGAATTTCTTTGTCATCTGATGCTCACCAGTAATGGTTTATTTCTCTGTCTCTAGAATTGATTAAATCAGACTTGACATATGATATCCATTAGCTGTTGACATTCAAACACATCTCAAAATTATTTTTGGCGATTCTTGAGAAAATGGGTTAAACTGTGAGTCAAATATGGGGCGGTTGTTTAATCATTACGGTTTCGGGGTCCAATGGTTACTTTGGCTATATGTACGGGTCATTCAAAAACCTAATGGATGTAATGGTGTTATCTAAAACAGTCTGTCGATGGTTCTTAGCACAAAATATTTTACATTTTTCTATTTTACTTGAAACGGATTTGATGTTATGATCGAATTCTAACTTTGGGTCCACTGGACCCCCAGTATATTATTGAATTGGTAACATTTAGGAAATGGCGATTTTTGTATCTATTTTAAATGGATAAGGCATTATTTTCATGCACTATGATATCATACATTATGAAAGAAAGTTGTGTTCAAATTGACGTGTTACTAACCTAAAAAGTAAGGATTATAAGATGGCCAATATTGCATTTATCGCTCACATTAGAGTACATTGAGGAATCGCATTAATGACGGACTAGACCTACTTAAAACTTAACATATGTCGGAGGCCACATTGGAATTTAGGCCGGTCCGGAATCGGCCTAGTCCAGATCGGAATTTTACTCTGGCTTAGTCGACAGTGGAATTCTGATCTGGACTAGTCCAATCTGGAATCGGCCTAGTAAGTGTCTAGTCCAAATGATAATTCCAATATGGCTAGGCCAATCCGGAATCTGCCTAGACCAGATTGGAATCTGTTCTTATGAGTAATTTGACATTGATTACCACTTTTTTTAACCAATTTAATTTTATACACATTTTGTTCGGAAAATAGTTGAGATAGGCCTATTCTACCCTGACTTTTTTTTGAAACTAGAATATTCAATAAACAATTATAATAATCGTTCCAACGTTTTGCATAATGGGTTTCCTGTAATATTTCCCTCTTACGAGTAAGTCAATGAAAAATGATAATATAGATTAATCCAACTTTTTTCACTGTAGAAAAACAACAAATTGCTATAAACTCATTTTTTACACATCTTACAGTTCTCGCTATTTGTAATTGTTTATTTACTTTAAGGAATGATGACTAATTAAATATTTTGTTTATTGAATCAAACTTCTGCAATTACAATTCCATTATTCTTAATTTAAATTTTCGAATGGATTCCAAACTGGTCTAGGCAGATTCTAGATCGGCCTAGCCAGATTGGAATTCCATTCTGGCCTAGACCGACCCGGAATCTGCATAGACCAAACTAGAATTCTAATCTGGACTAGTCCAAACTAAAATCCCAGTTCGGTCTAGATTAATTCTGGATCGGCCTAGGCCAATTCCGGATCAGTTTAGATTCCAATCTAGACTCCGATATATAGATTACCAAGTTAGAAGTAGGCGATTTACTTTCTTTTCAATACTTCTATTAGATTAACCAACACCAGGAACTTTTTATACAAAAAAGTCATCATTTTGATATGGAAGCCCTGGAGGGTCATTTTGCATTTTGAATTTTGACTCTCTACTTTTGACTTTCGACTTTTTGAAAATGGAAGCACTGGGTCATTTTTGCATTTTGAGTTTTGACTCTCTACTTTTGACTTTCGACTTTTTGAAAATGGAAGCCCTGAAGGGTCATTTTTGCATTTTGAATTTTGACTCTCTACTTTTGACTTTCGACTTTTTGAAAATGGAAGCACTGAAGGGTCATTTTGGCATTTTGAGTTTTGACTCTCTACTTTTGACTTTCGACTTTTTGAAAATAGAAGCACTGAAGGGTCATTTTTGCATTTTGAGTTTTGACTCTCTACTTTTGACTTTCGACTTTTTGAAAATGGAAGCACTGAAGGGTCATTTTGCATTTTGAATTTTGACTCTCTACAAGGCGTGTAGGCAAAGTCGAAAGTCAAAAGTAGAGAGTCAAAACTCAAAATGCAAAATGACCCTTCAGTGCTTCCATTTTAAAAACGTCGAAAGTCAAAAGTAGAGAGTCAAAACTCAAAATATGGAAGCACTGAAGGGCAATATTTTGACTTGCGACTAATGATTTAGGACTTCGGACTTGTGACTTGTGACTTTTGAGTTATGACTTGTACAATTTGGCTAGGTGCAACACTGTTGTAAGTATGTACGAATTCCACATGCCAATACAACATTGTTGCAGTTTCTTCTGGATGTCGCTCAATGACAGAAAAGTCGTGCATTTTCATGTCTCAACATTCTCATGCTCGCCCATTCTAATGCATCTTCGCAAGCCAAGGGTGACATCTACGACGTAACGTCGTTTCTGTATTCACCCTTGGCGGATTTAGTCCGATTTTCTTGGTCTGCCGGAAAGCGTTTTCATTGGTTCCAGCGAGGTCTCGCTGGAACCAATCAGATTGTCGACTGATACATTTGTTATGAATACCCAAATCATGACAACAGGCGGGAAAAAGCATTGCATTTGCAACTCAAAAACGCGGAGATGGGCGACCTTTCCTAAGAATTTCACTGCAAAAGACAGGAATTCCCTAACTTTAATCGACGAATTATTATACTTTTGACAATTCGACCAAAACAGCAGCTAACTTTTACATAATCCGCATGACGTATGACGCGAAAGACAACTCGCGTTAATGACGTCATCAATAATGGACGTAAACAACCAGTAGAACAACCGCTAGGCGGCGCTTCGCGATTCCAAGAAAATCGGACTAAATCCGCCAAGGGTGAATACAAACGTAGGTGGGTTCAACCTTGGCTAGCGAAGATGATTCTAATGGCACATTCGAACGTTTATAAAACGTTTGGAACCGTATCAGTAATAGTTTAGCAATTCACCTAAAATATCCAATTTCTGTTATTTTTGATAGCAGAATTACCTTTATCAATACTAAAAAGTACAGTTTGAAACTAGTACACAACTAGCATTTTTTTATATTTACGAGAAACTAACCCGAGATAAGAGCACATTGTTGGTTTATTTTTAGCCACTGTTGTTCTATTTTTAGAGTTACGATACTTTTTTTCTTACGTTCAAAATTTTCTTACGATCGTTTTGTAAAACGCACTTAAGAATTTGCGTAAGATTTTTTTAGACGTAAAGTTACGCAAAAACTTACGCAAATGTTAGTAAAACGGTCCCCTAAAGTCTACATTTTTAGCTCCACTGCCCGAAGGCCAGCGAGCTATTGTCATGGCGTTGTGTCCGTCGTGCGTCCGTCCATGCGTGCGTGCGTGCGTTAACTTTTTTCTTTAAAAATCTTCTCCTCTCAAACCAATGGGCCAATTTTGACCAAATTTTGCAATAAATGTTCCTTGGGTGACCCTTTACTAAAATTGTTGAAAATGTGGGCGTGGCAGAGCGGGGCTTATCAGACTTGGCCAATTTTGACCAAACTTGGCAGAAATGTACCTTGGGTGACTATTTAAATTGTACGTGAAATTTTTATTGGTCCATAACTGTGGGCGTGGCAGGGCGGGGTTTATACGACTTTGAGAAATCACAAAATAATTCTCTAAAAATCTTCTCCTCTCAAACCTGTGGGCCAATTTTGACCAAACTTTGCAGGAATTTTCCTTGTGTGACCCTTTACTTAATTGTTCAAAGAATTTTGATTGGTCCATATTTGTGGGCGTGACAGGGCGGGGGATTATAAGAGAAATCACAAAATAATTCTTTAAAAATCAACCATTTGGCCCATTTTCACCAAACTTGGCAGAAATTTACCTTGGGTGACTCTTTACTAAGCTTGTCCGTGAAATTTTGATTGGTCCATAAATGCGGGCGTGGCAGGGCGGGGTTTATCTGACTAAGAGAAATCACAAAATAATTCTTAAAAAATCAAACATTAGGCCAATTTCAATTAAATTTGGCAGAAATGCACATTAAGTGACCCCCAGGGCGGGGCTTATCAGAATGGGAGAAATCACGGAAAATTCTTAAAAGATCAACCATAAGGACAATTTTGACCAAATTTGGCAGATATGTTTCATGGGTGGCCAAATACTTAAATTGTAATCACGAAATGATAAATGTGGCAGGGCAGGGCTTACCACAATTAGACAAACCATGAAATAAATCAATAGGCCAATTTAGACCAAACTTGGCAGAAATGTTCCATGGTTGGTTCTTTTCAAGATTTGGCAGTGCTAGGCTTACAAGAAAGCAATAGATAATTCTTTTACTTTAGCCAGTGGAGCGATTCAGGCCCTCTTGGGCCTCCTTTTTAATGCAAACTCTCCTTTACAAAATGGGTTTTAAGTGTGAAATTTACAAAGAATGGTCCTGGTCATCCGACCTTGTAAAGGTCATTGGAGCTTAGCCGCTTGATGCTTTGCCACAGAGAAAATGTACACTTAATGCAAAACAGTGGAGTATATTGACACTGTGGCAATATATGTATAATAAGAATTTCATTGGTTCTAATTTGTGCGCATAGGTCTGGTAGTAGGACTCGGGCGTTGGAACCAAAGGGTCCTAGGACCTTCAAATCCAACCGATGCCATTGGAGTTTTTCTAAGCGAAAATGCATCCCAACTTTGCTTCTCTTCCAAAATGTACATAAAAGCCGCGGTCATAGCGCAGTTGGTATAGCAATTGACTCTCACTCATAAGGTCCCCGGTAAACTATTGTGGGTGAGCAGCTGTAGGCTCTGTAAGGATTGTATGGGAGTATTGGTAAGAGAAACGACAGGAATCCATAATTATGTGCTCTTGCCGCCGTGATAGGAACACAGCAGTTTAAAGGCATCAATCAATCAATCAATCAATCAATCTATCAATCAATTAGTCAATCAATCAATCAATCAATTAGGTGTTTTATACAGTCAGGGTTGGTGTTATTTGTCAGAAATGTCATGAGAGCATTAGAATTCTGACACATTTCAAATGCACGACTTTTCGGTCATTTAGCGACATCCATGTCAGAGCTATTGCAAAACCGTTGTATTGACATGTGGAATTCGTACATACTTACGACAGTGTTGCACATGGCATAAATGCACAAGTCATAACTCATAACGCACAAGTTACAAGTCCGAAGTCCTAAATCATAAGTCGCAAGTCAAAATTGCCCTCCAGTGCTTCCATATCAAAATGCAAAAATGACCCTTCAGGGCTTCCATTTTCAAAAAGTCGAAAGTCAAAAGTAGAGAGTCAAAACTCAAAATGCAAAAATGACCCAGTGCTTCCATTTTCAAAAAGTCGAAACTCAAAAGTAGAGAGTCAAAATTCAAAGTGCAAAATGACCCTCCAGGGCTTCCATATTTTGACGCCTAGAATGATTATATTTGTATGCGTGACAATACGGTACATGCATGTATAATATAAGTGCAGAAAATGTAAGAAATGTTGGTTTGACCTTCTGACCCACGAAAGAAGAATTGTATTGGACACAATTACTTTGCTTGACATCAAAATGTGGACTTCATGGGCGTACATGATGTCTCTTGTTGTCATTCCAATTTGTCTAGAAAATTGGACTCGGAAATAAATGCTATGGAACCCTTCATGCCACTTTGTACATCTGACTACATGTACATTCATGTGATCAGTCTAAACACTACGCGAAGACTATGTCACGGTAGATAATCACGTGGTACAACAATTGCAGAAAATCTTCAATAATTTTGTACATATGGACCTATTTGAATTTGGCTTAAGGCAGAGAATGTGGACAGTCGTCACGCATTAGATAGACGTTGTGGATGATTAAAAATCAGCTGATAAAACGTTATTGAAGATCAACCACAATGTTAAACTAAAATTGTGGTTGTTCTTCAATAACTTTTTATCAGAACAGTTTTTAAAAAATCCAACACGCCCACGTTATTCCAGATATTTTCGCACATTCTTTGCTTCAAACCGAATTCAAATTGGTGAAGTACATCTATTAACCAAAATAGTGATATTTTTTTCTGGAATTCTAAGTCACGTGATTAACCGCTGTGTATGTATGAACTTCCATGAAAGGAATTCGCATTTCGTTCTACCTTAGAAGAAGACCAATGTTTTATTTTACCGACAATATCATGCAAATATTTAAATATGAACCTAATTCCGCAACAAACAATCGGATTGGACAGGGACGTATTTCTCGTTCAATCAAAAGTTCAGTTATACAATATACAAAAATATTTGTATGCTCGTTAGTACAACGGGCTCCAGTTTGTCATCGGACGCATTTTAATAAGGAAGAAAAAATGCCACTGTCTTATAATTGCTATTTTTAACATTAACATTGTACTTTTAAACAGTATTAATCTCGACTTCGCATATGTGTAGGCTGATCCCTAAACAATGCTAGAAGCAAATGTCAAAAAAGCCCATTACCAGATTCAAGCTAAGACCTCATTGTCGCCTTCAACACACTTCATCTTCGTTCAGTCGTAACTCTGATAAAAGCAGTGTTTTTTCTTGTATTTTGTAACTAATTTCTGTACTAAATAACGCCAGAAAATACTAGGAACAATCTCTGGACTTTTACGAACTGGCCACGTTTAATGATCACTAGAGGAGCACATAACTGACACAGAGAGACATTTATTTTGATTTTTATGTTGGCTACGTCCGAGAGAATTGTCGTCTAAAGGGTCATTAACTATTTTCTAAATGGATGGCAAATAGGGATTGTTCCCAATTGAAATATACAAAAAACAAGAACGTGGCTTATGATGAAGACAGAGTATATGTACAATTTTAAAAGGAAAATCTTAAGACGAAAAGGCTGCTAATCAATATTCTCTTATTTTGCCTTCTTATGTGGTTTCTCTAAGCCCTTAAGGAATGTCAAAACCGATTGCTGCATGGAAAGAAATCAAAGGACGCTGCTCTTATAATGGACCAGAATTTATCATAATACTATCATGAAAGTGTCTTTCCCTAGGATTCCCTAGGATTAAAATCATTTAGCCTTTGAAGTTTCATTAATCCACTTCTAATTAGGCCCAACACGACAATATGATATGCGTTGTGGCATGTATAAATAAAGCATATAATACGTAGAACAAGACCTCGTCGAGAGTAGCAGCGCTCAACAAACTGGTTGCCATTGTTCTGTGTAGCAAATGTAAAAAGAAATCATTCAAAGTCCCTATTCAAGGTAAAGTGTGGCATAAACAATGGAAAATAACTACATGTTTAAAACTACCTTCGTGATACTAAGATACGCTCGTATTGCTTTGTCTACTTACTCATGCTTTTGAAACATGTTTTCATTTCAATTGGCAAGCGAGTCGGCTATGTTGCTTTTGTTTACGGTTGGTGAAAATTTGGTTTGATGTAAATAAAACAAGGTAAAATTGTATTCTAAATTATACTGAAGGGAAAAAAACAATTGATTTATCTTTCTATCCATACCATATTAGATCGAAATTTCGATTTCAGAGATATCAGTTTGAGGTCTAAACCTCCGCTACTTCCGCTGTGCGGAAGTGCTATAGACAAAATGGCGGATCTGATAAGACATGACATTCACAAAAAAGAAAAAAAAATATGTCAGGGCTTATAAATAGGACTAGTAGACAACCGTTTAGTTGTGACAACATAATTTTAATTTACAATGATTATTTTACTTGACATCAATACTTGTCCAACATACATGGATGTAATGCAAAAAACACATTAATACTCGTACATGGAGGTATGTGTATATCGTCGGTGTTATTGCGAAACCTCGTACTCTCTACTAGATTTAAATAGGCTTGGGTTACTAGGCTTTGCAATTTAACATTGACGAAATATCGAAACGTCCAAAAGAAAACGTAACCGATGAAAGGAAAACATCAGTATGTTTTAAAAACACTGTGTCTACCTTATTCCATGCAGTATTACCTATAGTCTCCTCCTGTGCAATTTTTCAAGTAATCAAGTTAGAAAAAAGATTTGTACTTGGACATCTTGAAGTTCGGTAGACCTTTTTTTAACGACGTGTACCGTAACCTCATATCATACAAGGGAAATCAAGCAATAATCTCATAAGCTTTATATTGATAGCATTGTCATAAGCTTTATATTGTCCTATTATTTAAAGTCGGAAGATGAATTGTGATTAAGGTAGAGTACCCGTAATTTTGCCATGTGGAGATACGTTAAAACATCGGCTTTTTCGGGCGTCGTCTTTACATATCCAAACCTATTCGGGCGCGGTCGTAAACATTCGGCGGTGGAGAGTTCCACCGCCGAATGTTTCCGATCACGCCCGAATATTCCGATGTCGCGCGAATCTCATTAGGGGAAGACTACCTTAAAACACGCAAGGATTGTCATGTACGTTGTTTCCGTAGTTTTACCTTGGAAGTATAAATTGTTCAAAATGATAGACTTACTCAATGTAACATTTGTGTGAAGATTAGTTCATCTTTCTTTAATTTTTGCCCAGGTGTATTAAAAGTTTCGTGAAATTGATGGATTACAACCCATCATTAACCTCAATACATTCCGTGCATCATCGGGCCTTATCCGTAGCAACGAAATTTGACGAGGGTATCCCTCATCAAGCTCCGTTACCACGGATAACGCCCAGTAATTGACGAGAGCATCTCTCCTTGATTTCCGTTGTCAAAAATGACACCCGAAAATACACGAGGTGTTTGGTATAGAACGATTGGTTGTTATCAGTAAATCTGTACCCATTTGTTTACGTAATTCTGTATTACGAGTAAAGAAGACTTATGACATATTTACTCCATTGAAAACCTTGGTAACGCATTTGCCTAAAAGCTTACAGCCATACAGAATAGTGTTATTGCAGACAGAAACATATTAAAGTATGGAATTACTGGGAGAAAAGTGCATAAACATAGAAACTATGTACTCTTGGGAAATATCTTAAATCACATGCTAGAATTCTCGCTTTCATGAAAAAGCAAACTTTTAGACAAGACCCAAGTCAAAATAGTTGGATTAATTGCATCAAATGAAGCACACTTGTTTCAATATAGTGCCTTTAATATTGCACATTCCTTTGAAGAATTTTATTACAGAAATTCCATATGATAGAACGATTGAAGTAGAAACGGTGTATATTGTAGCATAAGACACGTTAAATGGAAAGGAGTAGTAACAGACGTTTGAGGGGGAATGTCCGTAATGTGCCAGTTTGAGATTAATAAAACATTGGATTTTTTCGCGCGTCGTCGTTACGTATCAAAACTTATTCGGGCGCGTTCGTAAACATTCGGCGGTGGAAAGTTCCACCGCTGAATGTTTTCGACGTCGCCCGAATAATTCCGAAGTCACGCGAATCTCATTATGAGTAGACTACCTTAGGACGGATCTGGGAAGACGGAAAGGATGAATACCTTGACCCATTACCAAACAGCATAAATGAAACCTAGCCCAAATTAAAAAATGATGCAGAGGACAATATCAAGCGAATAAATATTTACACCGTTTGTTCTTTCTGAATAGAAAATGAAGAAATTTCTTGTAACAAAAAAAAATCTTAATTTTCCACGATGTTTTCCAAATTTATTATCTTTTGGAACGTCAATAAGAATCATTTTGCGGTAGCGGGCTAAATTTTCTCTGAAAATAACAAAATCGACAATTAATGCCACTATTCTGGCAACACAATGTCAACATTATGTGTGATTAAGAGATGAAAATTTTTATTTTATCGCACAGAAAAGATTTAAATCTTCTTTAAATATTTCTCAAACTGTTGTTTTCCCCACTGACTTTACTTGATTAAAAGATGATAGAAACCAAATCGACACTTTAATAAACGGAAATCATATATGTATCGGAGTGATTCAAGTGTATTTGTCCTTACCAGAAGCGTAGTGCAAATGGCTAATCGTCCGGTAACGGACAGATATCACTGAGTTATAGAAAAGCTTTTTCTGCGGTACGGACGAATGAAAACTTCGTACTTAAAACGGGCTTAGGCCAACAATGGAGTAATGCGATTTAAATTCAACCTTGCAAGACGTCAGATTTTACTTTTAACTCGTTTTGTGGAATCTCTGCATAACGTTAAACAACATAGCAAGATTTCTGCACTGTATTTGCTTTGATTTTAGTGTCACTAGAAACAGTAAAGTCGCAACTGACCAAACCCATGAAATAGCTAAGCTTTGAGAGAGTTCATAAAATTGAAGTCGAAAATCAATTAGCCTGTTTCATCAGAAAGGTCATAAAACTTTGGAATTTCAGATTCAAGAACTCACTTTGCTTGAAAGCACGATATAAAATGCTAGAATTGCGGATCCTTCATATACTCAGTACATGTAGCATATCACAATTGACTTCTTTTTTAGCTCACCTGAGCACGAAGTGCTCAAGGTGAGCTATTGTGGTCACTCAATGTCCGTCGTCCGTCCGTCCGTCCGTCTGTCTGTCAACAATTTGGTGTTAACACTCTAGCATCCACAAAAGTTGGCAAATTTTAATCAAACTTGGTCAAAGCAAGTATGGTCATAAGTTCTCGGATGAGTTCGATTATGGGCCTGATCGGACTTGGTAGTCTGGAGTTATTTGCCCTTGAACGTAAAAAATAGTTAGTCTTGACCTTGTTAACACTCTAGCATCTACAATTATAAATCAATCAAGACAAAACTTGAACATAATGTTGGAGACTATAAGATCTCACATGAGTTCAATTTTCAGTTTGATCTGACCAGAAAGACGAGAGTTATGTGCCCTTGAATTTGACAAAATTGCCATTTTGGCAGTTTTCGACATTGTTTACACTCTAGAATCTACAATCATTAATCAATCAAGACGAAATTTTAACACAATGTTGGGAATCATAAGATATTGGATTATATCGATTTTCAGTCTGATATGATTAGAAAGTGCCCTTGAATTTGACAAAATTGCCGTTTTTGACTGTTTTCGACCTTGTTAACACTCTAGAATCTACAATTATTAATCAATCAAGACAAAACATGGACACAAGGTTTGGGATCATAAGATCTTGGATGAGATTGATTTTCAGTCTGATCTAATCAGAAAGTTGAGAGTTACGTGCCCTTGAACTTGACAAAGTTGCCGTTTTTGACTGTTTTCGACCTTGTTTGAAATCTAGAATCAACAGTTATTGACTAATCAAGACAAATTTTCGACACAATGTTGGAGACTATACTATCTTAAATTAGTTTGATTTTCAGTCTGATCTTATTAGAAAGACGAGAGTTATGTACCCTTGAATTTGATAAAATTGCCATTTTCGGCTGTTTTTGACCTTGTTTGCACTCTAGAATCTACAATTATTAATCAATCAAGACAAAACTTGAACCCAATGTTGGGAATTATAAAATCTCGGATGAGTTTGATTTTCAGTCTGATCTGATCAGAAAGTGGAGAGTAATGTTCCCTTGAATTTGATAGAATTGCCATTTTCGGCTGTTTTCGACCTGTTTTACACTCTAGACTCTACAGTTGGTAATTAATAAATACAAAACTTAGACACAATGTTTGGGACCATAAGATCTCATATGAGTTCGATTTTCAGTCTGATCTGATCAGGAAGTCGAGAGTTATGTGCCCTTGAATTTGAAAAGAAAACTGCTTTTTCGGCTGCTTTCGACCTGTTTTACACTATAGACTCTACAATTAATATTTGATAAAGACAAAACTTGGACACAGTTGGGCACCATAAGATCTCGTATAAGTTGGATTTTCACAACGCTATTGACCATAAGTTCGTTCTCTGTCTTAAAGTCATAAATATTAATTGAATTGAACAAAAGTGTTGCTCATATCATTTTGGTTCAGGTGAGCGATATAGGACCATCATAGTCCTCTTGTTTGTCTTTCTTTTCGTTTATCATTTGTATCAAATGAATCAATACCATGAAATCTTCAGAATGCTGATATTTATTCCGGAGTCCAATCTACTAGACAAATTGGACTGGTTTCAAAACACATAATGTGAGCCAATGGCATTCCCATTTTGATGCCACGCAAAGTGCAAAAAGGAACGTAATCCTGACAATACGCGAATGTAAAATAAAAGAATAGACAATTTAGGAAACTTTTATTTGACCTTCTGACCCTAAAAAGACGCACTGTATTGGATACAATTATTTTGTTTGGCATTAAATTGGGGACGTCATGGGTCCATATGATGTCTCTTGAAATCAGTCCAATTTGCTGGTAAATTCGTCTACGGAATGAATTCTATCGAACCCTTCATGCAACTTTATGCATCTTAGTAATCCATACGTGTAAGTGCAAATCGCCTGGAAAAAGTAAGTTTAATCTAAGTATGAAGTAATGGATAAGAAGATTAATGTGTTTCGGACTACAATGAACCAAGATTAGTTTGTCCTTTAGTGAAACTCTTGCAGTTGAAACGCTTAGCCGTTACCATGAAAAAGTTGTTAGAGAAAATTCAAAGTTCATATTTCCATAGGCGGCAATCACGTGACTTTGTTATGATATGCTTTCCTATGCTTTGCTTTTTGTTAACAAGAACACTCGGTAAGTACACAATTTTCTTGAATTTTAAATCAAATACTTAGGCCTCAATATTGAGATACGTGTCATTCGACATGGTCGTATTCTCTGGTCTATTTTCATGCCAAGATCTTTCCTCAAAGCTGAGAACATTCGTGCAAAGTATTTTTGAATGCCGTGATATATTTTCTTAAAGAATATTTGACTTTGCACGAATGTTTCAATATGAAACATTTTTTTTCCTTTGAGTTTCAAAGTCATTGCATGTATGGCATTTGGGGTTAACGAAAATGTTAAATAATTGAACGAAATTTCCTTTATTTTCGTCAAAAGATTTTTTCCTAAGGATTGCAATAATGATGTGTTTGAAGATTCATTAATCCTCTTTAAATAAGTTCAAACAAGACAATTGCGTGTTTGATATGCGTTGTGTCTCTTGTCAAAAGCATTTTATCAATTAAATCATCAGCTGTTAAAAACAGAAACAAATCCACTCGACTGAATAAAGACTTTGACATTGAACAAATTTTGAAACTTAAGGTAAAAAGTAATGTCATTTCAAAATACAATGTGGGTTATGAGCTGTAGAAACCTACTCCAAAAACCTTTATTGTGACTCGAAGTCGACAAGCAGGCATAATTCTGCACCTTGAGATATAAAATTATTTTACTAATAACATGGTTTAACCCTTTCCCAAACGACAAAATTTAGGGTTGTCCAATTCGAAAACTGACACAAATGACAAGATGGAAGGTATTTAAGATAGAATTTGTGTAAGATATGGTATTGAAAATATTGAGACAAAATGAGAAACTGCTGGTTATCAGCAGTTTCTTTTTTGTTTCAATGTTTTCCCAAAACTTTTCTATTAGGGACGTCAAAACAAGGTCTAGTTTGGGAAAGGGTTAAAGCAATTAAACATTTTGCCATCTTAAGTAGCCGTCCAAGAGTGCAAAATTTAAACGTTTTGGAAATCGTTAGAAACAAAATATTCAATGACCTTCAATAAAATCACAGGGTGAGTGATACGTTACACCATTCCTCGTAACGTAGAACAAAATGAACAGTAGACAGTAAATGCTTTGTATTAGTCGACACCTCTTTGCAAGCCAAGGATTATACACCAAGAAAGAACGAAGATGACGTAGCAATTTTATCTTGGGAAGATATAAGCATAGTTGAAAATACTGGTGATTTTTTTCTTCTAAAATACACATATTATTTATTTGAATCGGGAATTTTGTCTTGCGCAAGACCTTTCACTTTCGACCAGTACCATATAATTTCATTAAGGAAATGTTAAAGTGGACGTGATAGGAGATTGGCTTTATTACTAATTTCAATTAAATGAAATGAGCAATATAGACACTCCATAGATATTAATGCATTGTATGTAAACATAATTAAATAAAATACCGTCGATCACGTCAGAAGAAGTTTCATTTTGCTTCAGAGAGAGAATTCTAGCGTGTGGTTTAAGATATTCCCAAGAGCACGTAGTTCTTATGTTTATGGAACTTTCTCCCAGTAATTCCATGCTTTAATGTGTCTCTGTCTGTATTTAACAATATTCTGTTTGGATGTAAGCTTTTAAAAATGCACGTCTCATGGTTGTTTGGTAGATACAATTGTGCGTGTAACTAACTTAGTTATTTAAGGCATTGGCTTGTGGTATTTAAAATATGAATGATGGTTCGGTGAAGTAGCCACTTTGTCTGCATTGTCCTCCATATTTGTATGAGTAGGTAGAATGGAAGAGGGTTTCGTCTGAAACATATTTCTTCCACACTTTTATAGTGCAAATTCTACCAATTTCAAGACCAATTAGGCAGAAGTGTGTACCCTTCTCGACATGGATCTTTTACATAATCCAAACTTTTTTTTCATATTTGGACGAGCTGATTACTTACGCCCCTTTATTCATCAGCGTCAAAATGAAATATTCTCAATTTTAATTTCTACAAAAAACGTCGTTGAAGTTTAACAAAAAGGAAAAAACTTAAAATTTCCTTCTTGAATTAGAAATTCGACGTTGTTTACCACTTTTCTCAGAGTGAATTATTGTCATTATGATTTTCAGATGACAATATTTGTTTAATCGCTTAGACTACGCTTAACCCGTTACCAAACGACAAAATTCTTGGTTGGTCCAATTCAAATATGTTGTGGACGACAATTCAAAATGCGTGATTCTTTTTACATTTTTGGTCATTTTGTGTAGAAAACATCGTGGGAAAGAAGAAATTGCTTGTCACAAGCAATTTCCTCATTTTCTACGATGTTTTCCAAAACTTAAGGACAGATCCTCCATTTATTTCCCACGGTAAGATTTTTTTTATTTTTTCTGTACTGATATTTAAATATATAAGAAGTGAAAAGATGACTTAAAAACTATAGGTCACCAAGCGAATTAAAAAGTTATTGGATTTCAAGGGAGACTACTCTTGTCTAAAATTGCAAAAATGAGGTATCACTTAAATACCCACAAAAAGGTGTTCGAAATGACTAGCATTACATATATAAGTCTTTATTGTGTTCAATATGTTTTATTTTGTATAAATGAGTATCAATTTGGGAAAATTTATTGATGATTTTGAAATTTTTAGTAAATCATTCTTTCAAAAGTAGCTGAAATTGCTCTTTTTTCGCAACGTTTCTGATAATAAAAAATATTCCAGCGGTAAGATTTTTTTCTTTTTTGGTATAGACATAGTGCTTGGTCATACCTACAAAAACAAACAAAGAAAAATATATCAAACCAAGCGTTTTTCTTAGTTATAAGTAAAATTTGGTTTACTTTTTGCAGCTCTGTCCGAAATTGTTTCACTACTTTTATCCATTTTCTTCCTTATTACCAGCTTTAGATAATAAAAAGTGTCATCTTTTGTGTCCATATGAAGCGGACTAGCTCATAAAAACACCAGTTTGCTTTCGTTGCTCCGTTTCCTATCGCTAACGCCACATGTAGAACGCGTAACAGAAAGTGAAATGTACCATCCGAGTACTATTACACTTTAAATGACCAAACAGAGAAAATTGAAATTACCGAAAAGGGTCTTGTCATTTATCAACCAAACATTAACTAAATTTAAAAAATACATTTGCTGAAAAGGCCAATTACTGAAACAGCTTTATTTTCGTTATTTAGGATATGCGCAGTAAGTTGCGCAGTAACAACTGGAGGATCTGTCCTTAAGCAATTATCTTGTGGAGAGTCAAAAGGAGTACCTGTGTGGTAATGGGTTAACCCTTTCCCACACAAGACCTGGTTTTGACGTCCCTAATAGAAAAGGCTTGGGAAAATATTGAGACAAAAGAAGAAACTGCTGATAACCAGCAGTTTCTCCTTTTGTCTCAATATTTTCTATGCCATATTTTACACGAGTTCTGTCTTTAATAACTTCTATTTTGTCATTTGTGGAAGTGTTTGAAGTGGATCACCCTAAAAAATTTGTCGTTTGGGAAAGGGTTAAGTCTTCTTTTACGTGTTTCCAGGGAAACCATTGCAGTAATTAGAAGAGCATCTAGATGCAAGCCAACTTTGTTTGTTACAGAACTACTACGTCCCACGTCCCAGCCATTCTATTGCACAAACCGTTCAAATATTTACCAAGAAACTCTCTATATAGGAATTTAATCCGTCTACATGCCATTTATGTGTGTTTCGATACATATTTAAAAGCGATATACCCAGACAGGTTTGACATATGAAAACCTCTCTTCCTTCGTATTATATAATAAACGACAGTGTGCAAGACATATAGATATTCTCGACACTTACAATGTATCAACACTTTATTGTCTGTAGTAGAGTACAAATTGGACCGGAAAGGGGAACGAGTTTATCAAGGAAACCGTGCAGTAATTTCGAACAAACGATATTATGTCGCCAGTGTTGTTATAACTCTCGTAAATACGGGTTGATTAAAGTCGTAGTTGGGAGTTTTTATAACAACATCAAAGAATGTAAACCAAGTCTATATCTAGCATAAAATTATTTGCTTTTGACGACATTTGTTGGATTTAGAGAGGGATTATGTTCAGAGTATTCATTTGTTTTGATTATCACGAGAGCCACTTCTTCATATAAATTCAGATTTGAATTATTTCCTCTCCGGACACGTTTATTACAGGCAAAATGAGTTATTGGTTATTTTCAATTTTTAATTTCTTTGGCAAAATAATTTGTTATCATGGTAATGCGACCTCGTCTTTTTTCAACCGTCACGCAATTCTTTATTGAACACGAAATATAAAGAAATAGAATACACGGAAAGACTGATGGGATCCTTTTACTAGTCTTCTTATAAAAGAAATGAGGATTCTTCAATAGGCCTACATTTTTCATCAACTAAAGGCGCATTGTATGTTCTACCATTCATGTGTGCAATATAAAACATGTCATATCATTCAGAGAAATCTCATAAATATTTTCTTAGAATGGCATTTTCAAAAGTGTCGATTTTAAACTTGCCCCGTTATTTTAAGTTGTCAGTCGTTATCTTTCGATGTTATGCCGAATTTTGGTTTGGTAATGCATTTACAGTGATTTTGAAGCCACCAAATATTTACACACATGGCTTTGTTTATCATTATGTCACCTCTTTTTTTGCAAATCCAGTCTTTCTTTCTATGGAGACCCACCCGTTTTTGAGCGCATGGTACCTGAATTTAAAAAAAAAAGTTGCAATTTTTTTCTCAAAAAATGTGATTTGTCAACTTTTGCTATAAAATTTTCCAGAAAATATTTCTATTTTTTTTTCAATCATGTCAACATTTTTGTGCATATGTTAAGTCTCTCAATTGATATAACATTTGAAATTATTCATTCAGAATAACTTGCTATATGACTTTAAAACATAAGGGTAATTTTGCGGAAATGGTAATTACTAGTAAAAGGCAGAGAGCTCAGTCACGAAAATGAGCAAGAAAATTTACCCTGATTTTTTCATACTTTGTTCAGGATATGTTACTTTACAACATATGTACAAATGAAAATCACTGGGCGAATAAAAAGTAACCCTGAAACGTGCAATTATTACCACCGACTGTTTAACTAAATCAATGAGTTCGTCTAGACGATTCCACAACCGAAACCAAATACCAGAGAAAATTTTGACCAATCGGGGATTTGAACCGACGATCCAGGGCTATCCTATCAAGGTATTTCGGTTCAGAAAGCACATGAATATAATTTATGTCTTGGACAATGACCTCTATGTTTTGCGAATGCTATTTACAACAGAATGGAATATTTGATTAATATAAGACACTTGAGGACGAATGGCGTAATTGAGCCAATTATGACGCAAGATAGAAAATAAGATTGGTCCACGTGACATCGTTAATGGATATGAATATGTTATACAAGAAAGCATAATGCTTCTACACAGTGTGTGGCAATGACGCTTTCGTCTTTTGATTTGATAACTTCTTGATATTATAGACAGATAAATGGCAATATTAAGAGATGCCGTTACACCAGCTGTTAAAAGCTCTTTATACGACTGTTGAAAATAACTGACAAACTTCAAGTAAACAACGGCAACCTACTGTAGATACGAGAACACATTTGCCAGGTTAGTTTAGCAATTACCACACGATGACTCTTGTTGACTCCCCATAGAATGATGGTCATCGAAAACATCGTGGTAAATGAAGAAATTTCTTGTGACAAGCAATTTCTTCTTTTCCCACAATGTTCCACCCAAACAGACCTAAAAAATAAAAATTCCATTCACTTTAAATTGTCGTCTGCAGGATCTTTCAATTTGGACCGCCGTAAAAGTTTGTCGTTTGGTAAGGGGTTAAAGAACGGAAAAACAGATTGAATGTGTCTTGGTATGCTTTCTCGGAGGTTGTACCAGTATAATGGTAGCACGTGCAGACGTATAAAAACTTCGTAAACGGAATTACCCGTTACAGAAACGTCTACATATCAAATTAGCACTTTCACTCTTTGGTGTTTTTTTCAGGATTGCCTTGTAAATCCTTTTATAAATTCCCGCATGTGGATTTCGTTTTTTTCGCTATTTGCTAGATTACCTTTGACCTGTTTGTAATGTATTCTCACAGACTGTACCAGCATAATGGTAACACATTAAGAAAGTTCATCCATACTGAGATTCACCCGATGTCGGAATCATTTAGGCGACGTAGTAAACATTCGGTGGTGGAAACTTCCGACCGAATAGGTGCGGATACGTAACGAATGTTAACGACGTCGCAAGAAAAAAATTGACGTCGCGTGAATCTCATCAGGGATGACAACCATAAGGCGAAAAACACTTTATAAAGGAAAAGTCTTCACACTGATTTTACATTTAAATAAAGTAAGTCTTAAAGATGTTCTGTTTTTCCTGCGAGTATCGCAATTGGTTCTTTGTCTGGTGATATAAACATGTAACGTCACTTACCAGATTATCAACATGACGCCTTAGTATTGTTTTGTTTTGTATTCTCGTGGGTCGAAGTACCAGCATAATGGTAGCATATTGGTACGAATAAAACACCGTTAAGGGAATTACGCACGCTGCTGACATCTTTTACGTGATAAGAAAGTAGAACATTCCGGTAATTTATATCATTTTATTTTGATAATATAACAATTACCGTTTTCTTCTTTGTCTCAATGTGTGCCCAAGCCAATATAAGGACACAAAAACTTGTCTAGGAAAGAAATTGAATATGTTTTTTTCCTTTCTATACACGTTTTATAAAATATAGTAACAGCTTCCACAAAATTCTCCATTGATTTCGCTTGATTGACTGAAAGAGATCAAAATGCGTCATTCTGCCCATTTAAAGGACCCTGCATCAAAACAAGACGTCGTTAAGCCGTCAATGGCAATTCCTTTAATTACGCAAGGTCGCCAAACAAGGAGAAATATTTCTGGAAACCTTTCCAGATACGAAAGTGCTAATGAATTAAGCCTGCGGGAATCATAAAAATCGTTTATGACCTATTAGAGCGGGGATATGAGGCGGTGTCCTGAAATTGAGACTCGAATTTTCCTAAGTCAGGAAGTGGTATTTCAGATCAAAATGAATCCAGATCAGCCTGTGTATACACGCAGTCTGACCAAGATTCGCTCAGTTCTCAAATAATTTCTCAAGAAACGAAGTGTAAATGAATTAACGTTTACAGACCTTAAAACACCACTTTCTAGTCATACGAAATGAATCAAATTACACGCGTTTGTAAATACACTTAACATAAGTTCATTCACCGTGTCGGATTTCAAAATTATGCTTCAAGAAAAAAAATACAAATGTTATTTTACTCTTTATTCATACGCAAGGCAGGTTATTATGATCATTTTTGTCAAATATTACCATAAGTATGCGTTAATTCAGAATTCTTAACCGTTCAAAATGATTATGTTTGTATTGGGAATGGAAATGTA